>CP019378.1:0-1200000 GCA_001302255.2 Trametes hirsuta
CCCTAACCCTAACCCTAACCCTAACCCTAACCCTAACCCTAACCCTAACCCTAACCCTAACCCTAACCCTAACCCTAACCCTAACCCTAACCCTAACCCTAACCCTAACCCTAACCCTAACCCTAACCCTAACCCTAACCCTAACCCTGATGAGCCGTATAAAGGCGAAACAGGCTGGGCTTGGAGGAAACTCCATCCCCTGTTGGCTTGCTCCGCCTTCCCCCCATCAGCGTACCTTGTCGCCGTCGCCTCGCTTCGCTCGGCGTCGGCTCCTCCCACCCTAACCCTAACCCTAACCGTATAAAGGCGAAACAGGCTGGGTTTGGAGGAGACTCCATCCCCTGTTGGCTTGCCTCGCCTTCCCCCCATCAGTAGTACTTGTCGCCGTCGACTCGCTGGATTAGCGCATTAGGTGAGTGCTAAATCTGGCGATGTCACGCCTTCACCCGCCGGGGCGACTTCAAGAAACCGGGCGACGTCTGCGGGCTGAAGGCCCATAAGCAGCGCCGCAGCTGGGGTTGGATCTCCACGTGGCAAGTCCCACCGCTGGGGCGAGACCGTCGAATTGCTGGGAAGCCCTAAAGCCGTTGCGTACCGCCGACCCCCCGAAAGGGGCTAGGCACCGGTTGGACACCGGGTATGGTAATAATCGCACGGATTGGTGGAAACACCAAATGGGTAATCAGCAGCGAACCCCGCTTGGACTTCGGTCCGTGGGAGGCGTTCAACGACTAAGTGGCGGTCGGCGGAGTAGGCTGTAATGGCCGTTGATACCGCTTAAGATATAGTCTATATAGTCTTTATACACGGGAAACCGTGGGACGGCACCTAAACCGGGGGGCGAGCGGAAGCGCACCCGGCCCGAAGTCCGTCACTGCTTAAAAAGCGGCTGCATCCGTTACGTCGGGGTCAAACTCCCTTCGTACTAAAGCCGCGGCGCCTCCGGCGCGCCGCGGGCGGAATGAGGCCGTGAGGGATCTAGTCCCCGAATCCGATTCCGGCGCCACGGTCATCCCCGGCCTGGAGGGGACGGAGGAGACTCCGTGACGTGTGCACAGGGCGGCTCGGACTACCCATCTGGCGCGCCCCTTGGTAAAGGGCTTAATGCGGCATTAGCCCGCGCCGGCAGTGGAAGGGATCTGGAACGGGTAAAGCCGCCACCCAACCACGCGAGCAGCAGCCAGCGTAACCTAAACCGTAGCGCAGGACCCCACTAACCCCCCGCGCCGGTTAAAGCGCTTACCCATGTCGCTCGTCGTCGGCTCCCCCCTCCCTAACCCTTTACGTACTCTGCACCCCTACGTAGCAAAGCCCCCCCTCCCACCATGCCTGCCCAACGTCAGTCCACCCCCGGTCCCTCCGCTACCCACCTCGCTTCCGCCGCCGTCCGAGCTTTTAGCCCGGCCATGGCCGCGTCGTCCGCAGTTCGACCCTCGGGCAACTCGGCGGCGATCATCCGCCGTTCGGCGTTTGAGAAGGCCAATACGGTTACAGACCTCGTGGACATGGTCCCGAGCGAGTACCGTACTGTTCTCGGCGAGGAGATCCGGCGGATCTCCGAGCAGGCTGAAAAGCTGGTCAACGCCGAGGCCATATTGAGGAAACTCAATGCGGCCACCGAACAGCCGTCCCACCTGCGCCTTAAGGCGCCAGAACTCCAAGCTTGCAAGGAGTTCTGTGAGTCAGGGGAGTCCGCTCTGCGCGACTCCCAAGAGAAGATTCGTTCGGCGGTCTCCGCAGCCGAACTACTTCTCCGCACCGCCGCCGTCGAAGCCAAGACAGCGGAGGTTGCGTGGCTCAAGAAGGGACTCGACCTAGAGTCGATGTGGGGACGCGTCGCCAAGCGCTTGAACGAGCGCTGGATGGAGGTGCGTCTCCGCCGCCAAGTGATTGATCCCGTCTTCTTGGACGCGAATCAACAGGAGGTGGCTGCACCCGTGGAGGGGGGCAGCATCCACTCGAAGGGTCTGAAGGTCGATCCTGCCGCGGAAGCGGAATTCCAGGATCTTCTTCAAGATCTTCTCCCGTTCTGCACGCGCACCATCGCCCTCGTCGAAGGGAAGGCGCGCGTCAAGGAGATCAAGATCGAGAAGAAGAAGGCCCTCGAAAAAGACCGCGACGTAGAGATGTCGGACGAGACCCAGCCTGGTCCCTCGCTCCAGTCCCTCGTCGACAAAGCGGTCGCGGGCAAGACAAAAGCCCTCACGGCCCAGCTGGCCAAGGTAAGCATTCATGCAAGTGAACGTCGAACCTTGACTAAAACGGTCCTAGCTCTCGGTCAAGGGCAAGGCGCCAGCCGTGAAAACCGCCGCCGGCCAACAGGCGAAAGCCAACGGCAAGAAGAAGGCTTCGCCTTCTTCGAAGCCGGCCACCAAGCCGACCGGCAAGACCGCGCCCACCAACAAACCCCAACAAAAGGGGAAGGGCAAGTCCAACGCCGCCAACAACAAGGGCAAAGGCAAGGCCAAGGCGACCTGAAAGGGTACGTTTTTGGTCGCTCTTCTACTATTCCAGATAGTTTGTTGACGATACCCCATAGCCAGGCAGTGACGAGCCTCATAATGCATACGCCCGTTCGAGTGATCGAGGCCGCCCAATATGTAAATTATGTACATTTGTCACCGGGTGTTATAATGCCACGCGTTTTGCAGCGTGATCTAAGCGTCGGACTTAAATATATGTTCCTTCAGCGTCATAATAGAGACTTAATAAGTGAGGCCTGGGACGACTTTGAACGTCGTCTCAGGTGGCGAATTTACTTCTCGTTTAAAGATGGCCCTGATCGTCCATTTGATCCTGATTACGAGGTCGATAAAGAAAAGAGTGATAAGCGACCCGTAATGCCACGTTGGATTGAGAGTGGCCTCGCCAGGGGCAAGCGCTTCGTGCTAGACACGATCGCTAAAATCCCGGAGGAAGTACAGCACGGTATACCACATAAAGCGCTCGCGCCGGTGCCGTCCACCATAAAATCCTTTCTTGCCGAGCACGACTACGTCGTGACATTGACAGACAAGAACCTTGGGCTGGCTGTGTCCGAGCGCACCTGGATCATTGAACAAACGAAGAAACTGCTTTCGAATCCCATAGATTACACGCCCATCTCTAGGCGTGAAGCAGATCGCATCTTCGACGCGAAGCAAACGGAAATTCTGGAAATAGCCCAAATAGTGGATTTGATCCCAGAATGGGCCGAGCTTAAGTTAGACGAATACCTAAAAAGTAGATGTATTAACAAAAGCGAGGGAGACGAACACGTATACCCGGTATTTTATGGTATCCCCAAAATACATAAGAAACCACCTGGGTTCCGACCCATCGTCCCGTGTCACAGTGTCCTCATGGGCCCTGCCGCAAAATTTGCTTCAAAGCAACTCAAACCGGTCATCGAATCGGCGCCAACCGTCATCCACGGATCCAAAGACTTGGCGATTAAATTGAGTAAACTTAAGTTGCCCCGACCACCTAACGGCGAAAATTGGTACTTCGTTACAGGTGACGTTGTTGCATTCTATCCCAACGTTCCACTAGAGAAATGTTTGGAGATTGTTGACCAAATGTGGCTCGACCACACGTACGGTGATAAAGTAATGCAATATTCGTGGACAGAAGAGATTGACGGTGTTTATCGCGGAGGGATTGGTTCCGATATGCGAGCTAAACATCAATCTTTCCGACGGGCAATGAAAGTGAGCAGCGAAAAGCTGGTTTGTCAGTACGATGGACAGCACTACCTTCAAAATCGCGGCCTCGCTATGGGCGTGGCGGAAGCTCCGGATATGGCTAACTTATTCGGTTGTTATTTTGAAAACCGTGCGCAAGTCCTCGCCGACCCTAAAATAGCCTTCTACGGTCGGTACATCGACGATTGTTTTAGCATTGTGTGTGCGCGAAGTAGCGAAAGTGCATGGCAATACATGGAACAAAAAATAGCGTTCGATGACTGCCAAATATTGTGGGAATCCTCAGAATGGCGGTGCAACTTCCTTGACGCGACCTTTTACTTCGACGAGCAAAGGGCGCTTCAATGGAAGCCGTATCGCAAAGAGAAAAACCACATGGAAAGAATTCCTTGGATATCTGGCCACCCGCTCGATGTTAAGCGCGGGACCTTTATTGGCGAGATGTCACGGTTAGCCACGTTGAATAGCCTTCGATCAGGTTATGTTGACAGCGTACGAGAACTGGTAGCTCTCTACGTTCACCGTGGTTACCCGCAAGACCTTGTTATGGCGTGGAATCGGAAACACTTCGAGAAACGCTGGGAAACGCGCTTGAGTGAGAAAAGCGAACCCGAAAGCGGTGAAAGCGAGGGCGTTCTCGTCCTTAAAACACACTATAACACGGCCTGGAATTACTTTTCTGCTACGGAACTTGGAGACGTAATACTAGGGTATTGGAGGGAATGGTACCGACGTGCCGACCTCGGCCTCAACACGGTCAACACCAACGTTGAATGGCCTCGACCGACGAGGGACTTGGGAAGCCTCGACGTCCGTTCGGACCTGGAAACCTGGGTACCGGATGGGCTCGGCGGTGAGATCTTGATTCCAGATCTTCGAAAAATAAATATCCTAAATCGTCGAGTGATTACTAGCCGGAAACGGACTCGTAACATGTTCGACCTCACAAATCTTTGGAAAAAACACGTACTCCAAAAACTCGATGAGAAAATCTCTACGCCGCCGGCCTTGCCGGCGGCGGACCCCGACTGGCATCCAGTAGGTGGAGAATTCGGATCACCTATACAATCCGATGAAGAGACTAATGAAGCTACAGCCGGACCTAGTGAACCCGCGGCAAACCCATACTTACAGTATAGGTTGGATCACCGCGACAACATTAACCGGCGCTCTTCGAGCCCAGATAAACCTCTGTTCTAAACTCAAACCAACTCGAACAGGTATGTTGTGTGTTATTAGACGTGGATTCGTCCAAATCTGATACCTGCAATATGCATCGTAGTTGGCTCGGGCCCCGGCGACTTAATAGTCGTTGCGCTCCGGCGCTGGCGGGGCCCTTGCAAGCCATTAAGGCAACCTGGCCTAAACCCCCAGGCCGAGCCCCTTGGAGGCACCTAAATTTGGGAGGCGCCCGCATGGCGTCAACCGTTGAAATAACCAAGTTGGGTTCCCACTGAGGGGACCGCCCGGTGCGGGTTCAGTCGACTATACGTTGACTTATCTAACCTGGCCACCTCGAACGCCACAGCCTCTACTCTTATTAGATGCGGCACGACAAAGAACAAGTTTACAAGTTCCGTACCAAAAGATTAACGATAGTTATCAACAAACGGCGGCTCTCACCGCCGCGTTTAGCGGACTAACCCTAAACCTAACCGTACGTTGATTATATTAACTTAACACGTTAATCGGAGGTTAACAGCTAATTAGCTAACACTAACCCTAACCTCTAACCCTAACTCTAACCGAACCCTAACGGTACGTCGAGTCCAAATAAGGCTAACTCCCTTATTTTGGACAGTACCGAGCGTCGACCAATCATTGGCCGGCACGAGGACTCTTAGCAGGTTTCTTCACCCCTCGGCGTGCAAGCGCCCACCACTAGCCGGTACGGAACCGGGGGGTAAGTTTAAACGCCGACGACGTCGTGGCTCTAAAGCCGCCGCCTACCGGCGGCGGCGGCGGAGTCTAACGATAGCTGTAATGCTCGCAAGGTCATAAGCACCGCCCGAACGGCAAGTGGGCCCGGAACGGCAAACCTCGTTAAGCAAGAACCCAACCGACCGCTCAATGTCGCGCATTGAACCATAAGTTAGAGCACGTCCCAGGTACCCCAAAGTATAAGTCCTAAGCGCCCGTCTCCCTCGGGTGTCTCGGGCATCTCGGGCATCTCGGGCTGACATAATAGCTGGACCGTGAGACATCCAGCTATTACATCACCTCGCGTGGTACTGGCGCTCGTCCGCCGCCACGTGGTCCGGACCGACCCGGACCGGTGATGGGGTAAGAGACATTACTAATTAGCATGTGATAACCGCTCGGCCCGCCGGCAGTAAGCAGTTATGACATCCGGCCGCCGCTCCGCGGCGCCCGGCCTCCGGAACTTAGTCGTTAATCCCCGATGTACCGGACTTAAGATCTGAGTCATTCCCCGGTGCATCGGTGATTGGTAAGTCCGATCACTACCGGAACAGCCCTGATGAGCCCTTTAAAGGGGGCGAAATGGGGCGGGTTGGAGGAAACTCCATCCCCCATTGGCCCGTTCCGCCCCCCGCCCACAGCCGTACTTTGTCGCAAACGCCGCTTCGCGTCGTTTGCTCCCCCCTCCCTAACCCTAACCCTTAATCCCCGGTGCACCGGACTTAAGATCTGAGTCATTCCCCGGTGTATCGGTGATTGGTAAGTCCGATCACTAACCGAAGCAGCCCTGATGAGCCGTATAAAGGCGAAACAGGCTGGGTTTGGAGGAGACTCCATCCCCTGTTGGCCCGCTTCGCCTTCCCCCCATCAGTAGTACTTGTCGCCGTCGACTCGCTTCGCTCGTCGTCGGCTCCCCTCTCCCTAACCCTAACCCTAACCGAACCCTAACGGTACGTCGAGTCCAAACAAGGCTAACTCCCTTATTTGGACAGTACCGAGCGTCGACCAATCATTGGCCGGCACGAGGACTCTTAGCAGGTTTCTTCACCCCTCGGCGTGCAAGCGCCCACCACTAGCCGGTACGGAACCGGGGGGTAAGTTTAAACGCTGACGACGTCGTGGCTCTAAAGCCGCCGCCTACCGGCGGCGGCGGCGGAGTCTAACGATAGCTGTAATGCTCGCAAGGTCACAAGCACCGCCTGAACGGCAAGTGGGCCCGGAACGGCAAACCTCGTTAAGCAAGAACCCAACCGACCGCTCAATGTCGCGCATTGAACCATAGGTTAGAGCACGCCCCAGATACCCAAAAGTATAAGTCCTAAGCGCCCGTCTCAATCGGCCGTCTCGGGCATCTCGGGCATCTCGGGCTGACATAATAGCTGGACCGTGAGACATCCAGCTATTACATCACCTCGCGTGGTATTGGCGCTCGTCCGCCGCCACGTGGTCCAGACCGACCCGGACCGGTGATGGGGTAAGAGACATTACTAATTAACATGTGATAACAGCTCGGCCCGCCGGCAGTAAGCAGTTATGACATCCGGCCGCCGCTCCGCGGCGCCCGGCCTCCGGAACTTAGTCGTTAATCCCCGATGCACCGGACTTAAGATCTGAGTCATTCCCCGGTGCATCGGTGATTGGTAAGTCCGATCACAACCGGAACACAGCCCTGATGAGCCCTATAAAGGAGCGAAATGGGGCGGGTTGGAGAAAACTCCATCCCCCATTGGCCCGTTCCGCTCCCGCCCACAGCCGTACTTTGTCGCAAACGCCGCTTCGCGTCGTTTGCTCCCCCCTCCCTAACCCTAACCCTAACCCTAAGCTGGCCCCCAGGGGCCAGCGCCCGCGCACTAAATGCACAAATGTGTGCCGCACTCCGCTTAACAGCCGCTTCATCACCCCTTTGATACATCAAACCATCAAATTCCGGTGTCTCAGATGGGCGCCAATCCTAGCCCCGGCGCTTAGGCCCTAGACCTAGCCCTAACCGAGACTTGTTTTGACCTAGTGTATGAATTTAGGTTATATCATTTGGCAGCCAGCTCTGCAACAAGCTCTGAATCATCCAACAGTCCTTGGGCATATGCCTAAAAATTGGGGTCAATCACTTGGGGAGCCTCAGCAGTGTTGTCCACTGTACACCAACCTCAAGCTCAGACTGGGACAATGCATCCTGCACAATCCCCACTTTTCCATCCTGTTGCTTTGTGGACTACACATACATGCATGCGTGTCAGCAATTTCACAAGCACAGGTGCCCAAGCCACCCACCAAGGTGTCTAGGAGTGCGTCCCAGTCGCGTTCCGTCTCCTCTGGCATCGTGGCGCCTACATTCGCGAGCCTGTCCGCCCCTTCATTCCCCTCATGTCCTGCATGCCCCTTAATATACTGGAGGTGAACCTATGGCCGGTGGTATGAGTGTTTGAACAAACAGCACATGGAGCGAAGGAGAAAATTCTCACCTTTTGGCCTCCGCGTGCACGCTCATTAAGGAGCGCGGAGAGGTATCGGATGAGCGGCGCGTTCTTCACAGGCTCACCGGAAGCCGTCTTGAAGTTGTTCTGTAACCATTTCGGCATCCAGTGGCGGAAGCCTATCAAAAATACGTCAGTAGTGCGTCAGTAAGGGTAGCCTGGACGAGGAGAGCTTACAGCTGATGCTGTACTTGGAATCGGTCTTGACAAGTAATGGGCGTTTTGTATGGGGAGTCGTCTCGAGGACACGCACGATGGCCTACGCGACGTACGAGAATAATAAGATAATGAACGATTCAAAACGATGGGCAGCCAATGCAACGCACGATTAGCTCTGCGCGGTTGTTGGTCTGCCCTCCAGGACATCGTTCAGCAATGTTTCTGTACGGCCGTTAAATTCACCCGTGCCGTCTGGTAGATGTGCCTCACCTTGGATCATTCTGGCCCCACCACACTCCGACACCGGCCACAGAACCGACCTTGCCATTTCCTCTGCAGGAACCGTCTGAGTAAACGACATCCCACCCGGACTCGTCTTCGATGACCTCAGAGGCGAGCGCGGCCCACCGCGAGTTTGAGCTTGGTGCGCCCTCACTTGACTTGGATGTCGGCGGCTGTGGCCGGGAGTAAGGTTTACTGGCATGAATCCCACGACGCATAGATACACCGTGCTGGAGGGTATGTGAAGACGTTGAGGCGACCGTCGGGACGACCGTGATAGGGGTGGGGGCAGCGTCTGCAGTAATCCCGTTCTGCGCCAGGTACTGCCTCGCCTGCTCGAGGGAAGAGAACTTTTGGTGCTTGTTCCCTGGAAATCCGGCTGTCTGTGCCTGGCACTCATCCCTACGTGAAGCGGTGGATGAGCGGACCGGAACAATAGCTAGAAAGGTACCACCTACAGACCAGGACGAATATACACCGGGGACGCGACCGCGCGCGACGGCATAGTATCCCGGCTTACCAGACTTGACCATGTCTGGACCACTTGGAAGTGTCGCGGAAGAGGCTATTCCCCGTGTAAGATGAGCAGAACTAGATAGAGGGTGAAGAGAGGCGAGTTGAGTGACAACTTGGACGCCGCCAGGAAACAAGCTAGAGTGTCCGAGACGAGACAGAGCCTTCCAAGCCAGAATGTCCAGGTTTAGAGATACACAAAGGCTGCGACCTTCTAGCAGACACACTAGCGCGAGAGCGAAGATATGGAGCGGAGGAGGAGGCCCGAGATGGTCGAAAGCAAGAGCTGAGAACGCGGCGGTGTGACATGGGCGTCTACCGCACTGGACGCGCTCGCTCGCTCGAAGCTCCAGGTTATCACCTCCCGGTATTCCACTCGTCTATTTGCACGCACGCAGACTTGGACCGCTTTATAAACAAGTTGTTGGGCCCCTGGGCGATGCTCTTCAACGATGAGCTCGTACGAAGATCTATTCGAGGCTAGTGTACTCGAGGTCGTCGCTCCCAATCCCTCTCTCGAATTTCCGGCCGACCTCAGCCCGGAGCAGGCAGCGGATTGGATCGACCGCCTCCGGGGACCGTCTGCGGATAGGAAAGTCGCGTTCTTCGGTGAGTGCGTCCTAGTGGGTGTTGCAGACAACAGAGGATTGACAAGGAACCAGACGAAAACCTCGACTTTCTGTTAACCATCCGGTTCCCAGCCTCCGCCTCCGCCTCTTCGGACGCTCTACCCAATCCCCCCTCCACCCTGCTTTCATTCCTTTCTCACCTTCAAATCTCCTATGAAACGTCCTACATCTCTCCCTCCGCTGTCGCGCCCGAACCCCTCAGTGCAGCTCGTCTCTCCATGCCTCCTCCACCCCGCAATAGCTCCATGCAGCGAAATAGGCCTGGTCCTCTACTTGCTGGTCACCCTTCTATATTCCCGCCCCATACACCCCATCCAATCCCCGCTGCTGCCGAGTCCGATCTCAAGTACGTCCAGTCACAAGGCACTCCTCTTATCTCAGCCATTTGGGGTGAGTCCGGCTCTCGCGACTCCGAACAATTCGCTCTTCTATGGGACGCCTCCGAACGTTGCTGGTTCGCCGTCTACAAGATTTCTGTGCTCGTCTGTGAGTGCTTTTGTGCTCCATTCCGTTCGCACACTAACCCGTCGTAGTGTTCATGATCACCAAGGTCGCTGATCCGCTCCTTTGCATCACGGTGTCCGCCACACTGCGCAACAAGCCTCTCGCCGTCACGCCGCCTCGCAGAACCCTCGCCGCCTTAATCGACGCCGTCAGTCCCAAGCCTGGTGACCGCCTCTCCTCGCCTGTAAAGGTAAACGGCGCTTCAATCAATCAAGACGCGTCCGAGAACGAGGACGACATCCTATCAGGTCTTCAGGAAGTCAATCTGCTCGACGGATTGTCCGCCGGTACGCCCTCTATAATTTATCTTCGCGACTGTCGCTCAACCCGCCCCAGGGCCGACGTTTGCTGACGCGCAGAACCCCCTCTCCCTGCCGTCGTCGCGTCTGGGAGTAAACACTCGCATGCACGAATTCTCGCTTGGGACGCCGTCTTCGGCCGCGGCAAGTACGCCCGTTCCCTACGCGACTGGCCCGTCCTCTCCGCCTCCTACGGGCAACCTGCCGCGCGCAGCGACGCTCCGCAAGTCGTTCCGCAAGACGCTGAAGACACTCTCCGGCTTCCGCGTGCGCATGCGCACCGTATTTGTGCCATATTTCCTCCTCCCCCAAAGTTCACCAAACGGCGCGCGCTCACGCAAAGCGCGCCGTACAAGGGACGCGGACAGCTCAGACTCGTCTGACTCAGAACTCGACGACGACATCCTGCAAGAACAAGAGCAACGCGAGGCCGGGAACGAGGAGCATACGGTCGTGCTCAGCGTCGAGATCGAGAACGTCTTCTCGGAGGCCCACGCGTCCTCCGGTTCTCCGTCGTTCCACTTCGAGGTCGATCGTGCGGAGGTCGTCGTTGGCGGTACTGGTGCTCGCACTGCGCTCGTGGGCTGGGGCTTGCATGGCGGAGACGTCTTCCCTCTGAAAATTGGACCAAAGGAGCAGGTCAATCTGTTGTACGCCGTCTCGTTCTTGCGGGGGCCAGAGGTCGACGAATTCTCTCTTGCGCGACCTCCCGGGCTTGACAGCAAGAACGCCACCAGCGACGAGCTCCAACGCGCCGTGTCGATCAACATCAGCGGCAGACCTTACGCGGAGTCGGCGGAGGGCGTGGTGTACCCTACGCACGTATACCCCTCCAAGTGGAATTGCGTGTTAGACCTTTCTTCAGATAGTGTTACTGAGAAAAAGCGACAGTCTGCAGAGCTACTGAACGGCGAGAACCCCGAAGTGTTCGTCCTCCCCACCCCTGCGTCCCCCTTTCCCACCGCCCCCATCCCTCCAGCGCGTAGTATCACGCCAATATCGACGCGTAATACCATCCCGCTCACAGCGATTGCGGGGAGCAAGCGGCACACTATCGCCGCGTTTGACATCCCCGGCGCGTCCGAGTACGCACGCATGCCCAAATCGCCTATGAACTATCAGAGTTCAACATCCATGCTCAACCCCGCGAACCAGCCGCCCTCCGCCCCACTTAACTCTAGCCCGACACCCACCGGTCTCGGCCCGGGACCTGCCCAAACACTCAACATCCCCTCCAATCGCGCGTCATACATGCCGCCATCCGTTGCGCTCCAAACCTCCTTCCCCCGCTCGCCGACGACATACAACGCGCCCACCAGCCCACCCCTCCCGCTTCCGCCTCCCAATCCTCTCGCTCTCCCCGGGTTCACCCACTCGCACACCGACAGCGCAAGCACGATCCACGAAGTGCTCGATCCCGGCACGCCTCGCACGCCCGCGTACCCGGCGTACCCTTCCTCACCCTCACCCGTACCCCCGACGCCGTTCTGGCAAACCCCTATCGCCCAGCAGTCGGGCGCGGGCGCTGTGGGTCCGAGCGTCGAGATTCGCAGGGAGCGCGGCGGTGGTGCCCCGCAAACCCCCGGACCGACAGTGGGTGGGTTTGGTGCGCTCACGGGCGGGTTCCAGGCGATGCAGCAGAACCTCAATCTCGTCACCACGGGAGACCGGCGCACAAGTCAAGTCGACCTCGGAACGACGACAGATGCGAGAGGCGGAAGCAGCGAGCCGATCGTCGTCTCCGTTGGGCTGCTCTCACCACACGTCGCGGCATCGTCGAGGAACTCCAAGGGGAGCGGCAGGGCTGGCCGTCTTCACCCGCTCGATCAGTTCACACTCGACATTTTCGTCTTCAACCAGTCGTCATGGACACGCCGCTTCGAGGTGAGCTATCCTGAGGAGCAGCGGCGGAGGCGGCGGAAGACGAGAGAGGGCGGGTCAAGAGGTGAGGGACACCCGCCGGGGATCATTCCGCTAGAGAACCGCGTCCGCATAGGGTGAGCGCACCATCGTTTCGCCCCGTCACCCTCCGTATGCGCTGACGGCTTTTTCGCGCAGGCCTCTCCTCCCGTCGACATGTCAGTCCGTCAGGATGGACTTCTTAGCACTCGCGCCAGGTGTGCACACGATCGATACCCTTACGCTTACAGATATCCAAACGGGGTACACCATGAACCTTCGGTAAGCACCGTCGTCCTTGTTGCTTTTTTACTCACTGCTGATCCCACTTTAGCTCGGTCATCGACATTATTGTCCACGAGCCAGACGGACCTGCAGACGCGCGCGCATAATCATACCAACTCGCTAATTGTTAACGCACGGAAATTCGAGGCGTATTGCCAGACTTTGTAATGTGCAACAGGTTCTGCGAGTGGCGCAGATATCCAGGGCCCGCGCCCCCCCCTTTGTATCATGATTTCCATACATCCCTCGTCTAAGACGGTCAGAGAGGTGGTCAGCTCCCCCCATGTACAGTATCGGTAAAATATGTCGAGTGGGAGTACTTGTTGCCGCGCACTAGGGCAGATTACACCACAATCTCCACACGCAAAGCACCAGCACTACAGTCGATGCTAAACGCCGCCGAACCTATTGACATGAACCCGACGTCGGGCATAGCACGTCATGTGCTGTAGTTTGCACGATCGAATCCGATGAACGCCCCGTCCCTAAGAGATTCATCTGCACGCAGTACACAGAGCATAATCCGTCGTGAATTAGTACCATAATACAGTGACGTCGAACAACAGTACAACAGAAAAACAACCAGGAAATCACCGACGATCCGTCTTGCCCATCTTCCGCTTGCCTGCAAACAAGTGCTTGGGCTGTTGGCGAACGCGGCATCAGTGATCCAACTCGGGGACGCACGAGGGATACGACGAAACTGACCATTTTGGTCTTGATCGCGCGGTCGCTCTCGCCCGCGCGTGCTTGCCTGTTGCGTTCTCTTTGCCCGAGATTCCGCAGCTTGACGGCTTTTGATGCTTGCTAGACAGCACAAACACAATAACCGTCAATACCAAGGATGCCCTCGGATACGCCGCGCTACTCACCGCCTCGTCCCGCATGCCCGCCAGCTGCCGATTTGACCGCGGGTGCCGTGCATCCTTCGCAATAACCGCGCCCGAGTTACCCTTCGCCCGCTTGAGCTTCGGCGCCTCGTCGCCATCCACATCCATCCACTCTCCCTCCCCGTCCGCACCATCGTCGTCGCCACTCATCGCCTCGTCGACGTCCATTTCCGCGGCCTCCTCCTCGCGCTGACGTTTCCGCTTGGCACCTTGCACCTTTGCAAGAATCTCGGCTCGCTCCTGAATGCGGCTCGGGTCGAGCCCTGCCTTCGTCATCTCCGTCGTGAGCTCGGTGAGCGTACGCAGGCCGGCCGTACGGGGAAGTGCGGCGCGGTTCTTCATCGCCTTCTTCGTGTTTTGCGAGACGAGCTTCTTCTCACGCGAGACCTTGGCCTCGGCTGCCTCGCGCTCGTCGTCCGAGTCGAACTGCAAAAGGAGTAAGCGTCCGAGCCATGCATTCTAGTGTACAAGACCTACCATGTCGGACTCGCTGTCGTAGAAACCGTCTGCCTGGAGCTTCTCCTCCTCGCGCTCAAGCGCGTCGAGCTTCTCGAGAATGTCCGGATCGATGAAGTCGGCAATGTTCTTGCCGTCCATGATCTCCGGCATAATGTCGTTCTTCCAATCCTCTTCGGCGAGCATGTAGTTCTCTGCAATGAAAAAAGTCAGCGCCGGCGCACACGAAGCCCGTGCATTCGAACATACTCTTCAGGTTGATATTGTATACGCCCGCTCCGCCCTCCTCGAGCTCGATATCGCGTTCGAGCCTGCGGCGAGCGGGGTCCTCCTTGTCGTACTTTTTGCGGTCCTTGACGACCTCAGGGATGAACGGCGCGCGGACGACCTCGTCACGGGGCTTCGGCTGCGCGACATGGAGCCGGTTGAGGATCGCGTTGACCTTGTTGCCTTTGAGCTTCGCGTCGACGCGGTGCTCGAGGAGCGCATCGCACGCGGCGCCCTTGAGGCTCATGACGCCTTCGTCCGTGTAACACGAGACCTGAACGTGGCGAACGTTCTCCGAGTTGATAATCTCGTCGACGAGAGCCCGGCGCTCCGGCGAGAGATCCTCGAGGCGCGCGACGTCGACCTTGTTGATGACCAGGACGCACGGCTTGTTGGCGAAGAGAGGCTTGATGGAGTGGAAGAGCTGGCACTGGGCCTCGACAGAATACCCGCACTGCTCGGACAGGTCCATGAAGTAGAGGATGCACGCCTTGAGATGCGCAAGCGCGGTGATGCTCTGCATCTCGATGTTGTTCATCTCCTCGAGCGGGTGGTCGAGGATGCCGGGGGTGTCGATAACCTGCCAGCGCATGTAGCGGTGGTCAAGATGGCCGACGAAGAGCGATTTTGTGGTGAAGGCGTACGGCTGGACGTCGACGTCCGCGCGGGTGACCTTGTTGATGAAGCTCGACTTGCCGACGTTGGGGTAGCCGCAGATGAGCAGGGTGCGGGCGGTAGGGTCGATAGCGGGGAGACGGGAGATGTGCTTGCGGACCTCCTCGAGGAACTCGAGGGCCTCGTTCTGGCGGCGCATGATGGTGGCCATGCGACCGAGGGCGGCACGCTTGAGCTGCTTGCAGCGATAGAGACTGTCGCCGAACTTGAGGAGACGGACATAGTCCTTTGCGACCTGGTCGATGAGATGGCGGGCGGTGCGGAGCTGGCCGAGGGCGAGCTTGTAGTGGTTCTTGTCGTAAAGTACGTTCAGGAGGGAGGAGAGGAACGGGTGCAAATCCTGTGTTCCCGCAGTTAAAGCGGACATTCCCCCTTATAAATACCTATAGAACACTTACATCGATGATCGGGAACTCCTCGAGAATCGCACCAAGCTTTTCGTCGAACGCATCCTGAGTAAACTTGACCTTGCGCATATAAAAGTTGCGGATCCGGCTGATCTTGAAGTTCTTGTGAATGACCTACACCCCAACAGCCCACAATCAGCCCTGCGCTCTGCACTATCATCCACCATATGTCCGACATACGGTAGGGGTCTTGCGCTGAGTCTTGGAGAGCACGATGTCTAAGAAGTCGGCCGCCTTGGGCACCGGCGCGATCGCCTTCAGTCCGCTTGTTGACATTTTTGTTGGCTGTTCCGGGGGACGAGGTATAAAATACACAGAAAGGCCTGGCCCGGTATCCCCAGCAGAAAAGAAAGCCGAGCGACGGTGTGGGGGGGGGAGGACTGAGAACGAGCGAGGGAGCCTTTCGACTGCCCGTCCAAAACGGGTACCCAGATCGAAAATTTGGATTATCTAATCTGTCGGCACGTGGATATACAGGCGCCCGCTACTCAACGCCGGGCGCTAGCTATAGCAGGCTATAGCCTGCTATGGCTGCCCCAGACGGCAGTCCATCGCACTAACCCTCTGGTCCCTCTCCACCTCTCCACGCCGTATAACTGGTACAAACACCGGCCGGATATATTCCACGATACATACAACATCCAACGCATTATCAAGGTAAAAGGGTGGGAAGAAGGCGGGACAGAAGTCTATCTACTCACTGGTCATAATCAAAACGCAAAAAAAAACATGTACATCCGAAAAGAAAAGAAAATACACAACGCCCGCCGCCCGTCCGCGAGCCCAGTTTACAACAACACCGGACCCCGGAACGACGACAGCCGCGCGCGATAAGAGGCGTGAAGCGGAGAGGAGATATATCCAGACCAAGTGTCAGCTAATAAAAGCAGTCGGCGTACGTGGGCATAAACGGAGAACAAGACGAGAGGAAACACGGGAAACGGAGTTCGGGAATGCCCTACGACACCCCTAATTCGAGCACCGAACCGATACCGATACGTAGAGTAAGCGAGGATCGTACAAGCGCGTCAGACGGGTCAATAAAACTAGCAGCAGATATTCAGAGGTCGGAGAGGCGTGAGACGTGAGCGGGGATAGTCGTTAGGTTACGAGGCGGCGTCCGACACCACGCCGGACCCATTGCAGGAAGCGGGGAGGAAAAAGGGGAGAGACGAGACGAGTACCTAACACGCGCGGGGATACGGTCAGCAGCACAACAACGGAACGCAATCACACACGGCGGGACTCAGTCCCAGTCGATGGTCAAGCCGCCAGGGCCCGCACCAGCGATGCCGATCCCGCGCTCGGCCTCCCTCCGGAGGTACTTCATCGCGCGTTTATCTTGGCGCAGGAGCGGCTCGAGCACCTCTAAGCAACGCCGATTGTGGTCCTAGCACGCGCGCACCCATTCCGTCAGCGCAGGAACCCCAAGAATTCGAGAACGCGCACCTTGAGCCACTGCCGCTCCTCCTTGGAGAGCATGACCTCCCTGACCATCTTCGTCTGGATCGGCACACACGTCAGACGCTCAAACCCGAGCCAGACGTCCCCGTTGTACTGGCCCTTGGTCTACACACAGTGTGAGAATTGCACCAGCAACCGCGAAGGGAAAAAAACGCACCCGGATGCGCTTTACGAATAACGCCGACTCGATGCGCATGCCCCACTTGCCCGCGTTATCTGCGGAGACTCTGTCAGTTATTCTAGCACAACACGAGATAGGTAAACGGGACGTACAAAAACCAGGCTCATTTGTAAGCACATGTCCGGGCACGAGCTCGACCTCGGACGAGAACCCATGCGGACCCTCGTGGACGTTCAAGAACGAGCCGACGCCATGCCCAGTGCCGTGCTACCCCCCTAGCGTTAGACCAAGCCTCCTCACTGTACAGTCCAAGGCGCGCACCATGTAGTTCAGACCGTCCTGCCAGAGCGACTTGCGCGCCAAGACGTCCAACTTGGCACCCGTCGTGCCCTCGGGGAAGATAGCCGTGTCGATCGCGATCTACACATCCGTAAGCCACATCCCCGCGCGACCCAGGGCGAAAAGACACGTACGTGACCCTGCAGCACCCGCGTAAACGCCTCGCACTGCTCGGGCGTCGGCCGGCCGAAATGGACCGTGCGCGTCGTGTCGCAAGTCCCATCGCGGTACTGTCCTCCCGAATCACTACACGCCAACCCATCAGCACCCGCCCACTCTCCAAACGCAACGCCACTCACTTGAGATACGGCGTCTCACGGTCAATCATCCGCGCCGTCGACTTGTGCGGCGAATAATGCGGCAAAGCTGCGCACCACCCATCAGCCCACCTCCTTCGCCCACACTCCGAGCGCACTCACCCGCATTCGGGCCGCTCGCCGAGATATTCTCGTACGCGAGGCCCATGTACAGCTTGTTCTTGCGCCTGTACTCGGTCAAGCGCCACGCAGCTTCCCACTCGGTGACGTCGTATCCCTGGCCCATCTTCTCCTCGAGCCAGGCGAGCCAGCGGACGAACGCGGCGCCGTCGCGGACGTACGCGTTTCGGAGGCCGCGGAGCTCCGTCTCGTTCTTCACCGCCTTCATCTCCTCTACGTACGACGGGAGGACCGTGTACCGGAAGCTGGTCAGCATCAGACAGATCGCGTACGACGTCTGCGGCGAGATGATCACCTGCGCGCCATTCGGTGAGCTCGAGCGACCGCGGTGAGAAAGAGAACGTGCGCTCACGTTGCCCTCGCCCCACTCTTTGCGGCGGAGG
Source organism: Trametes hirsuta (assembly GCA_001302255.2). Taxonomy (NCBI): domain Eukaryota; kingdom Fungi; phylum Basidiomycota; class Agaricomycetes; order Polyporales; family Polyporaceae; genus Trametes; species Trametes hirsuta. The sequence continues at coordinate 18,087 of CP019378.1, forward strand.
AACGTCCAGATGTCGTTGTAATCCCGGACCGCCACGCCGATCGACTGGAGGTACGTGTCCACCTCGGGCGTGATCTTCGCGAGCTCGATGAACAGCGTCGCCGACTCGATCCCGACGAACAGGTACGAGTGGAACACCGGGTTGAACGGGATATCGTCCCCACGGAGGTTGAGCATCCACGCTGGGCACAACACACGTCAGTGGATCAGCCCACGCATGCCCCTCGCGGACGCACCGATGCAGCTCAAGTTGGAGATGAGCGTCGCGACCTGGATCTGCGACGGCTTGGGCTCCGCCTTGGAGTACGACGGCACGGCCGGCCGCTGCCTGCGGATCCACTCGCGCAGCTTGGCGAGCTTTTCGTTCGAGCCCCACCCGGTAAACTCCTTTGGCTGCACGTAGATCGGCTCCCGGCTGCGCGCGGGCTTGTCGCGCCAGATGAGGTCGACGAGGTTCTGCGGCGGATAGTACAGCTTCGCGTTCTTGGATTTGAGCGCGTTATTGAGCGCCGTCGCCTGCTCGTAGGCGATTAGACGCGCGTCCATGCCCACTTTGCAGTTTTCCGCGCGCTCGACGATCCAGTCCACCCAAGTCTTTGGGCCGTCGACGGACCCTGCCTGGACGAGCACCCAGTTCTGATCGAGCTGCTCGCGCGCCTGTAGCCAGTAGCGCGAGTCGGTAACGAGGTACGCCGTCGTGGCGGAGACGATCGCCTGTCCTGCGGTGCCGGTGAACCTGCGCGGCGTCAGAGACGGCGCATACAGCGTTGAAAAGCGCTTACCCAGAAATCCACTCCCGACGCTTGTCGGAGGGAGCGATATACTCGGACCCGTGCGAATCCTCGCTCGGAATGACACTAGCGTGGCGTGAGCGGACACGGATATCGAGGCGGTGGGATACTCACTAGTAGGCAAGATCGTGCTGGCGCATGTGGTCGCGGAGGGACTCGAGCCTGCTGCCGGTGTCCTGTCTGTCTGTGATGGGGTCCTCGTCGCGCATCTTGCGCTCGAGGGCGGAGCCGACGAGGGTGCTGGAGGACTCGGAGGGATAGAGGGTGGGGCGGCCGCTGCGGCCCGAGTTCTTTGTGCCGTTGGACTTGAAGGTCTCGGAGCGGTTGAGCATGTGCGGGGGGAAAGGGTGGACATACTTGATGGAGCGGTCTGTGGACTGGGAGCGGGAGCGTGCGCCGCCGGGGATGGGGTTGAAGTTTTGTCCCTGGGCCTGTGCGTGGTTGCGGGTGGAGGAGGAGAAGGACTGGGTGCGGGATGAGCGGGACGAGCGGGAGCGGAGGTCGTTGGAGTGCTGGTAGACGGGGGGCGGGGTGACGTCGGGATCGAGGCTCATCCTGTCGCGATCGCGCTCGCGTTCCTTGTCCTTCTGGCCGGTTCCCCAGCCATAGCCGGCAAATCCCCATTTCTTTGTGCCTGTCTTGGACTTGGAGACGGTGCCGGTGTTGGAACGCTTGAGGGTGGGGTGGGCCGCGGGGGTGACGTCGCGTGCGGCAAAGTAGGACTCGTCGGGGACGTTGAAGGACTCTGTCTCTGAGGAGAAGGTGAGCTTTGAGGCGTGAGAGGCGGGGTGGGAGGTGAGAGTGGCGGTGGGAGAGAAGGAGCTGCCGCGTTCGAGACGGTTGATGCTGGAGCGGTCAGAGCCGTAGTCGTCGGTGATGGACTGCTCGGAGGTGGTGAGGCGCCTGCGGTTTTTGCTGCCGAAGAAAGGAAGGCAGATCGGGGGCGGCGGGGGCGGGGGCGGAGGCGGGGGAGCCATCGCGGGCGGGGAGGGTGTCGCGGCGAGGAGGAGGATCAGAGGGCGATCGTTCGGGCACAAGCAGCAGAGGGCGTCGAGGGCGCAGCGCGCAGGGCTCGGCCACCTGCTCCGCACGCGTCGACGAGGACAGAACGAGAGCAGACGAGAGCAGAGCGCGGCAGACGAACGAAGCGCACCGGGACAGTGCTCTGCTGAGTGCTCAGGCTCTGCTCAGGCTGTCGTCCATCGCCTCCCCGATCCAGCTGGCCCACGTGGCCACGTTCCCCATATCCGGAAAGTGGCCCTGCCCTAAACACTCCCCCTCGCGGCCCGGCCTCGCCCAGCACGCGTGCCCACCCAGATTAACGTTCTCTTCCTCATCTGCGTCTCCCCATACTCGCTCAGCCCGCAACCATCGCTCGGCCTGCTCACTCTCTCCGGCGAACGCACCGGCGACCGAGCGCTGCAAAGGCTGCATGTCCTCTACCCGTCCGGACTCGCCCCGTTCGTCCTCCTCCGCCCCACAGGCGTCGCGCTCCCAGATCACGCTCTCCTCTCGCAGCCTTCCAGCTCCTTCCCCAGCCGCCCACATCTACCTGCCGCCCAATCGCGACATTGCCCCCCGCGCTCGAACCTGCTCGAACCACGTACCCTCAGCCACGCACCCAGAGCACGCCCAGCCTGCCTCGAGGCTAGTGTACCAAGCCATGGCCGTCGTCTTTAGGCCTGTTCCCAGACAGACCTCAGGAACGTCCTTCATGGGAAGCCCAAACCGCTCCCGGTGAGAGTCCGTCGCGACCCTCGACAAACGCGGAGGTCGTCCCGCACACGGTAGGTCACCAGACGCGCGCACCAGCAGAGCCCCACCAAGACGCCGTACCAGATGCAGACGGACCAAGTCCGGACCACATTCCCTCACGAACTTCGAAGCCTCTGCGGTGCACAGTGCTGGCGCACCCCGCGTGCAATCTAGCTCCGACGCGATCAGCTGCCGGTGCCAGAACACCCACGAAAGCCAGACATTGACTCCCCGAGATCAAGTTCGGACTGCGTGCCACTCACAGCGCGCAACCGTGTCTCATGTTGGCGGCAAACGCCGCGCGGTAGGTGCAAACTAGCTGCAGCTCAGCGCGGTATCAGCTCCAAAACCAGACACTCGTGACCGCCAACTTGCTCACCTGTTGCAACCCCCACGTCCTGTAGATCCGAACGCAGCAAAGGCCGTTGGAGAGAGCAGTCGACAGCACCGAGGAGTCTCCCCGCGAGTAGTCAGATGTCCCGCTTTCGCTGGTCACGACGAGAGACGCAGCCCACGCCCGGAGATGAACCCTCGACTGCGCGTAGCACCACGCATGCGAGAACGGCCCAGCGGCGCCGTGCTGGGGAGCCTTCTAGATACGACGCGGCCCCTCTATCGAGCGTCATGCCCTCGTCAGAGCCGCAGTCTCTGGAATGCAGAGGAACGTTGAGCTGGAGCAAAACACCCAGACAGGCTCGAGACGCTCACCTCAAGGCTCGAGCCCGCGAGGCCCCACCTCCCAAGTATGACGCCATGAGCGGCTGCGAGACGCAGAGCCAGCGTCGAGCACTTCATGCAGATCACAGCCAACGATCGTCGAGGGGGTCCGCATATCGCAGACCACCCCATACCATCGCACGACACAAGTTATGCACCCTCAAGACGACTTCCATGGGCCATGGGCTGAGCGCTCGCCCATGACGCACCTGCACGACGATCTCGCGCTCCGCGTCCGAGCCCCGACATATATGCGCCCAATGCAAAGAGCCGGGCGACGATCCCGGACCCGGTGCGTCTACACACGCACGACGTCGTGTCCAGATCCCGGTCGACGACTTCGCAGTGATAAGAATCATTAAACAAGGAAAAAAACGCACGCGAGCTATCATATATAAGCACCACGCACCATATCGCTGCCCCAAAGACACGTCTACCCGAACGTTCCTCAGAACGACCGAGCACACCCCTCGTTCCGAGGCCACCGATATTAATGTCGGCGAATCGTCTCCGACGGAGTGCATGCAGCCTGAGCAGGGGGGCGAAGATGAACGAGCAAAGTCAAGGACACTTCTAGGGCGTGCTCGAGGTTCCCGCCGGGGGCGGCGTGGGTGAGTACGTCGAGCGGTGGTTAAGCTCCAGAGCTCCGCCAGTGGCGGTCAGTGGCGGTCAGTGGCGGACACCACAAACACTAAATGATTACATTGCTGCTGCGTTAGAACGTCTCTATTGAGGAAGACTAGGACATAACTTCGCGAAGTTAGTATAGGTGTAGTTCAATATATGCCGTCGGTTTCTTTATGCTGCGTCCTTTAAAAGATGGAGTAAGGCACTGAGAGACAGGAGAAAGGAAAGTAAGTCGGGTGCATCAATTAGTACGTCACACGCTCTCGCCGGGTCACCGGCGGCCCGCTTGCAGGACTTCACGGTCGTTGCGGACGGTTTCGAAGGTCCTTGAGGCAACAGCCATAGGCAATGATTTAACCAACTGTCGCCAAGTTTGATACAACGTCGCCAAAGTTATACAATCAATCCTCTTCGCCCTCAGCGTACACGACATCACAGAGCGTAAAAGTCGCGCACGACCGACGTCGCCAACCCCAACTCCTCGTCCGTCAACGTCCTCTTCCCCTCCTCAATCCTCTCCACACCCTCATACCTCTCCCCAAACCGCCCCGCATCCGGAATAATCACCGCCCCCTCCGCCGCCCCCGCCCCGTTCCCGTCCCTCCTCCTCCGCCCATACGCGTCCGTGCTCTGCCTATACCGCTCCCCGAGCGTCGGCCCCACCCCGTCCGTGAACGGCGGGAAGAACGGCTGCTCGTTCGCGCGCAGCTGGTAGTCCAGACACTCCCCGAACGCGACGCGCGGCAGCGCCGCGTAGAACGCGTCGTGCGTGCGCCGCAGCGCGTCGCGCAGGCTCGTCACGGACCCGTCGGGGTGCAGCAGCGTCCACGGCGCGCGGCACGAGGCTTGTTCGCACGACTTGGACGCGAGCAGCAGCCCGTTCAGGCGCGACGCGAGCGCCGCGTTCTTTGGGGAGGTCAGGTTGAGTGGGTGCAGCTCGTACGGGTCCGCCTAGATGTCCTCGGGCACGTCAGCACGCCCGACTTCAGTAGGAAGACGGTGCAGAGAGCGGCACGCACCACCGTATCGTACGCCTCCGTCTCGTTCGTGCACCAGTGCGAGTACAGGTACCCGTACCCGTCACCAACAATGCGCACGGTCTTGTACGTGTTGCGCGCATCGTACGTCGTCAGGTTCAACCCGGCGGTCTCGATGATGCTCGTGCCCCAGTACTCGATCTGGACCGTCTCCGGGGCGGGCCGCAGCGCCGCGCGGACGTGGTGCTCGTCCCCGGCCCAGTACGTGCTGATATCGCGTCCGTCGAAGAATGTCGGCCATTGCTCTTTTGGGAGCCCGATGAACCGGAGCAGCGTTGGGGCGAGGTCGACGTGGTGCGACGGGAGGCGCGAGCGTCCTGTCGTCGACGTCCAATGTCAGCGACCCGTCCCCGCTCAGCGACTCGGGAAGAAAGCACGCACCGTGCGGGACGCCCGGCCCCCGAATGATAAACGGCACCTGCGTGTCCTCGCGATACGGCAGCGTCTTGCCCGCGGGGACACGGTGCTGGCCAACATGATATCCATGGTCAGCGCTAAAAATGATGTACGTATTGTCGAGCTCGCCCGCGTCCTCGAGAATGTCCAAGAGGTCGTGGAAGATCTCGTTGACGCCCGCGAGGGCCTGTGCGCGGCGGCGGTATGTGTCATCGCTGAATGCGAGCGACGCCGCGTCCATGTACGGGAGCTCGCCGACCCACGACGGTTTTTGGTGGTGCTTGGGGTTGAAGTTGGGCGTGCGCGGTGCTTTGAGCCCGGGGTAGAGGTTTGCGTGGCGGGCGAGAGGTACGGGCGGGTATTTGCCAGTCTGCGGGGATGGGATGGATGTTGTGAGTCGAATGCAACCGTGCACGATCGAAGAGGATGTACGCACGCTGTTAAATTGCTGGTGCGGGGCGACCGGGGCAACGGTCAAGAACCAGGGTTGGTCGCCAGCAATCAAGGCCTTCAGTCGTGTCACCCTACAAAGCGGAAGGGGGTCAACCACTGCATACCGGACGCACACATTACTACACTTACGCTTTGGCATGAATAACGTCCGTCTGATGCTGATCGGTGTAGTACACCGGCGTTTCGCCTTCAGAGACAGTATTGAGCGTCGTATCCTGAGTCTTATGAGTTAAAGCGACCTACCATTGGCAGAGAAGACAGGCGAGTTATAAATGTACGTATAAGGGTCGAGCTACAGAACACAACCACAAACATGAGCACACCAATTCAACTCCGCGAAGAAACGATGGGAGACCCACCAATCCGTCGAAGTGGTCCCACCCCTTGGGCGAGTTTGCCCAGTTGTTGGTGCCGTACCCGTTCATCAGCTTGCCGATGTCTGAGGGGCAGAAGCAAATGAGCGATGCGCGCACAATGACCGGGTCTGGTTTGATACGCACGTTCAGCGCGGTAGCCTGCCTTCTTGAACCAGTGCGGGAGGTAGTTCTGGTCCTGGCCGCTCGCGACCCACTTTTCGTAACCGCCTCTGAAAGACAGGCCCTCAGCATTCGCTCTGCCACAATACGAGAATAAGCGCAGGTACAAACCCAGGCGCAGAGACGTAAGTAATGTTAGTATTGTGCGCATGCTGACCCCGAAGCAGCGCGACGCGCGATGGACAGCATAGGGACACGGTAGCATGATGATTATCGAACGTGAACCCGTGCTTCTGGATACGGTCCGTGACGGCATCGACATAGTTGAGCGAGCCCAGGAGGAGGTCCTGATCGTCTGTGAACAGGAAGAGGACATTCGGCCGTTTCCCACCATGAGAATGCCCAGAGCCATGACCGGCGAGAGTGCCAGAGACCACGAGGGAACCAAGCGCGGCAAGCGAGAGTGCACGCATCGGTACCGGTGAGATCGCAATCGGCGAACACTAGTACTGCACAGCACGAGTGGGGTCGCGGGGGAGGGGCACAGGGGAGGCCGTGCCGCACCAAGGGTGCTGGACTGAAGCTTCTTGAAGGGGCGCGATAGCACCATCCAGCGCGCGGTTGCGTCATAAGAGCGAGCGCATAAGCACATGGTCGGGCGGGTCTCCGGAGGAGTCAAGGGTCGAGTCGGGCGCGGCCCGCGTAAAGGTTGAAGGGAGGCGGGGAAAGCACAGAACGCTATGGGGACGGCAGGGGACATCGAGGGGAACAGCTGTGCGTAGCGTAGAGTGCGATTGGCCCAGGAGATCCGGCAGCGGAGGGGGTGCCGAGCTCGAGTGCCTTATGCCACATCGTATGCGTCCATCGGGCTCGGGCGGGATGAAATCAGCAGCCGGTATACAAGAGTATACAAGGTGCTATAGCTATACTCTGATGGATCATTGGCGCCGCCCACTATGCACGGGGGTGCGATGCTAAGCTTGCGTACCAGAAGGTTGCCATGATAGTTAGCTAACTTGCTATGTAGAGTGCGATTCTGGATGCATCAAGTTCAAAGGTGGGCCTGGTGGGCGAAGTGCGGATCCACGGACTTTTATCTGAATTCTGAGCGAATGGTAGTACCTGATCATGAGGGGGAAGCCGCACTGGAGAGTGTCGCCATTTGTTCTCGAGGTGACGCAATAGCAACAACGCCCCCGGACATGCATATGCATCGGTCCGCGTTCGCCCTTCCTAGTACTAGAAATACATGTTATTCGCATAAGAACCTTTATAACAGGAGAGCCTCACTTTGAACGGCACTGGAATACAATACGTTGTCGCATGGACATAGACAACATGTGGGTCTAAGGACATGTATGTGGGACTGGTTTAACAGAGGGTCTGTATGCTGGCCCCCGGCGCTAGTCGCCAGCCGGCGCCTCCGCCCGGGTAAATACACGTACTTACCACACGTGCTTATTTAATTACTAGCTTCTAATTGCGTTCGGGCCATAGGGCGCCGCGACTCCGACGCCGTGCCAGTGCCAGTCCCCGCTCGCCACCACCACTACTGACCGGTGTCGACCTCGAACATGAACCCCATGCGAGTCTCGACACTCATGATGGATAAATCGAGACAGCCGCAGCCTGATCGTCTGTGCCAACTCAGACGCTCAGACGTCCAAAAGACTACTAGTATTGATTGCCGCGAAGTTGTATCAATTAGTATGCGCCGCGCACTGGAAGAAAAATCGAGTGCGTAATCTCCTCACTTTCTGACTAGCAACACATTCATTGTAATGATAGCCTTCCATAGTCCTGCTGCCGTTCTGTCGGCATCGTATGGATGATGGCGCTAGCAATGACTTCCACTGGCACCATTCGTTCGCGGAATGCTGTGCAGCGTGCTGCGATCCTTCATAACCACGTTTCGGTACGTCTCTATGGCTTCCCACAATGTGTGTTCTGTATGTAATCGGTACTCAGAATTTTCGTGCAGGGGTTCTCGTATATGTGACCGCCGTGTCTGATTCGAACGACAGCAGTTGCCCAGAGCATCATCTATCGTGCGGTGGCCCAGCCACGCAGGGCTCACCCACGCCCGGAGGCTGTCTACATTGTCCCGCCGCCCTTCGACTTCCTGCGCCTGCCTTCTATCAAACCTAGTTATCGCCGCTGTCCAGTTGTCGATAGCAACCGCACTGGCGCCGTCAGCCGTTGGCCATAAAACATGCGTGTAATCGTCCCACACCCTTGGCTTCACCCACTCAACCACCTACAACGTGATGGCACGCGCGAGTTCCGCCAAAGTCACGGAGGCTTCAATACAAGAAGCAGACGCAGCGGTACAGAGCTCTTCCATATACAAGCCCACCTCCGCAGAGGGACGTTTGAACACTTTAGGTACGCGTCGTTTGCCCCATAGTCTCGGACGAGTGACTCACCTGTGATGCCAGGAGACAGGATCTCTGGCCTGAAAGATAGTTCGTGGGCTGCTCTTGCACAGAGCGACGGTGCTACGGCGAGCTTTTCTCTCATCAAAGATGAAGTCATCAATTTCGCCGACACTAGCAGGGCTCTCATGACCGTCCTTGACGAGGTCGCGAAACTGCACCCCTTCATTCAAGGTCCGTACTTTACGGCTGTCCTGTCACTCGGTTTAGTGTCGATGCGGGCATTTGCTACATTGTAGTGGCGGTATCACTGTTTAAGACAGCGCTGACTCTCGAGTTGACCCGTCGAGAAAACGATGAAAAGGTAATCGCGCTCAACGCGACGATGTGCGACATGATGTCCGTCCTCACTATGTATGCCTATGTCCGCTGCTCGCTCGAGTACGGTCCGAGTTGACCCGCTTCTGCCGCAGTATGAAGGATCTCCCCTTGTCTACGGAGCCCGACAGCCACGGTCTATCCATCGAGGATCGATTGTTAGGACGCATGGACGGCATAGTGCAATCCATAAAGAATTGCGCCAAGGTCTGCGATAGTTACCACAAACACAACCTCGCCGGTACGTCGGGGCGTCTTCTTCTTCTCATAGGACGCATCGAAGCTCACCTACGTGCCAAACAGTTAAAATTCTCACTAGTGCGAAGTGGCAGGCAAAGTTCACCGAAGTCGCACAACAGTTCGTGACGCACAAGACTGAGTTACAGTTCGACCTCCAGATGCATACCAGCCTCGGCGTCGCAGCCACACGGGAGACGCTCAGGACGGTGGGCGACGACGTGGGGAAGGTCATGGACATGGTATTCACGCTCCTACGCTCCCCAGCCGAACGCGAGCTCGCCAATTTCATCGAGAGCAGGCCCGGGGGCGTTGAAGGGGTCCTGAGAGACGACAACCTCCTCAAGCAAGTCATCGCAAAACAGAAGCCTCTCACGAACGGGGGGCCATTAGCTCGTTTAGACGCTCCGCTCACGATCGAAGTTTTGCGCGAGGCAGTCGACAAGGATATGGACAGCATCCTGAGAGAAAATCGGTTCTTTGACCAGAAGTTTGAGGCGATGCGCGCGCAACTGCAAGAAGTCAATGAGACAGTTAAACACGAAACCGATCGCGCAATAAAGGCTATCTTGTCTGGTCCCCATGAGCGCATCATCGATCGGGTCAGCCGATACGCGTTTCGTTTTCCTCGTTGAGCGATGCTAACGTTCCGGACAGGATCTCTGCTATATCTGGCATGAGATGGCGAGTACTCCCTTGGCCTTCTGAATTTCGCGCTGTGTTGGGTCTAGGACTCTGACACCCTCCCTATAGACGTGGAAAGGCAGCGTCAAGGCTAAGCACCTGGTTATGGCCATTCGTGATCACTTCTCGGAAGAAAATCCCGCCGTCCTTGCGGCCGCCCGCGACTCAAAACTGAACGGCAATGAACAATCAACAGCACCTGACGCCTCTAATGTCGCTCGCCGAGATGAGTCTTGGGCGCTGCAGTATATCACCGTCTCGCGCGTACGGCCTCTCATCGAAGCTATCGACGACGACCTTTCTTCGTTCGTGACTGTATCGGAGGTGAACGCATTCACCTCTGCACGCCCGGCCAGCTGGAGGTACGTCCTCATTTTCGTATTATATTGCAATGCTGATTCTCGCGTCTAGCCTGCCTCGCTGGGTAGCGTACTGGACTTACGGTAATTAACGCTTCCGCGATCAAGACTTTCCGTCACTCACCTGCGTCGAGGTAGGGTTCGAGATGACATTACACTGGTACCTTCGACGCATCCGCGCCCTGTTCGCCATAATCGAATCCGCGTCGCATGCCGTTCTCCCTGCGAATCGCTCGAACGTGGGAGATCTCCTGTCGTCCCCCCAAATGTGCTTCGTCGAGAACTTGCTGTCCGGGCTGCACAGGGGTGACGGTCAGAGCGTCGCGGATTGGGACTGGGACACGACGTTTTCCAAGTTCAAGGACTACATTATCGGCGAAGAGGACAAGCTGGCGAAGAGGCTGCGATCGGTCAAGTACGTTGTCGACGAGACTAATACACTCACCGTTCTGGTGACCGGATGCGGGCGGCCAGAGAAGGTAGGCCTCGATTCACATTTGGAGATACGCCAGTCTCATGCTATGGAGTAGTACGCGTTGCCCATGGTGCTCCTCCTTCTCAGAAGGAGTCTCTTCATCATCCGACAGGCATCTACCATAGTTCTTCACCCTAAGGAACTTTACATCATACAAAGCTCGATACAGGCCCTATGGGGTGCCGTCGCGGATCGTATCGGCACTCTACGAGGTACTGATTTTGATTGCCCACTACGCAAATGCTGAAGCCTCCGATTCTTGGCAGCCATGTTCAAGTTTCAGAACCTGAACGGCAAAACGCAGCTCGAGAACTTCTGCTTCGGCCTCGTGAGCCCCGTTTCGTAACCTTATATGGCGTATCGTAGTATCTCATGAATTGACATAGTACTCACACGTACTCGACGAAGTCAAAATGAGCCCGTACTGGCACAAGGACCCCTCTGCGGACCTTCACCGACTATTCTCGAATAGACTTTTGTCCAGCGATCAACAATTTTCAGACATCGACCCTGAGGAAGACGAGTCGCTGTGCTATCCCCCTCAAGTCGAAACATTGGATGTCGTGTTCAACACCGACGCCACATCGACTGATTGGCATACCGCGAACGAGGTAGTAGGCGAAGGCGAACCAGGTCCCGCTATTATAGGGCACTGGGGAGGCACTTACACATACGGAAATGATGCTAGCAACGATGGGCTCGTGAGCTTCACCATCTCCGATCACTCTCCGGACGGCATCATTTACGGGCACGGAAAAGATGCGTGGGGCCCCTTCAGCATTCAAGGTAGCTTATCGGGTGATCAGATCGCGTTCCTCAAAACCTACGCTGTTCTTCAGAACGGTGGCAAAGTGATATGGTACTACGAAGGAAAGGTGTATGACTCTATGGACACCATGGACGGCTCATGGGGCCTCCCCCCGTCTCTCGAAAAGCTTTCCAATCGACCGTTCGACCGGCCTCTCTCACTCGGTGATGCCATGGAGTTCAGGACGCTCGCAGGATCGCAGAAGCTAGTTCCCATCGGCTGCTTTTCTCTCAAACGGCGCCCCCTTGTCTACTTTATCGCCTGCCCGCCTGCGGATCACTTCGCCCGTAGTCGCTCCGCAGCCTTGTGGGCGCTCGCCCTCAACGCCGTTGTCTACAGCGTCCGGTCTCGGAGGCTCGACTGGGATACACTGAGAGCCCGGCGTCGATCACGCCAAAGATATCTCGAGATCAAGAAGAAGCACATCCTCAACAACTATTGGCTTGACGCCGAGGACTCGCGCGAGCGGGACGAGATACTAGGGAATATGCATCCGGATGATCTTTACGCTTGGAACGCTCTCGTACTCTTTCAGTTGAGCCGCGACATCATCCATAGGTGAGTCTTGGGTTTCATGTGGGGTGTTTGCTCACTTGGTGAGATCCTGAACATCCCACAGGACGTCTGTTTGTAACGGATGCCAGCAAAGACCTATCCTCGGCAGCCGGTTAATCTGTGTTGACTGCACGCACGGAGTTGACAACACAGCCGACTTCTGCTTCCCTTGCCTAACGATGCCTCACCACCCCCCTTTTTCGCAGCACACCTTCGTACAACTTCGTACGGTTAAGCTACGGACGCACCTGTTTCCGACGTTGAACGCAGCGCAGGAAATGCTGAAGTATCATGCCGAGCCTGACCCTTCTAAAGAGTCAACCGTCTGCGTCGAATGCAACTGCACGCTCGATCCTGAAGCACGCCACTGGTGTTGCCTAGATTGCGAAGGCAAGCCTTCCCATCACTCACACACACTGCGGCCTAACTTAGACAATCTGAAGTGTCCACCTATGTTTGCGCCGACTGTAACAACCGTACCGAAGCCGTGAGACCCTGGCTACTAGAACGTCGAACGCCTCCTCAAGACTACACCTGTCACCATCACTGGTCTCACACGCTGGTGCTCGTCCCCGATACTTGCCCAGCTGCCGCTGCAAATGTGCATTTCTCTAGCCACGAGCGACTAGCCATGTTGGAAGCAAAGTTCGACCAGCACTCGGCGGACGTCAACGCTCGTTTAGAGAGGTTGGAAGAGCTGCTCGTTCGCGTACTCACAGTTTTTGGAGCTGGGGACCGGACACGAGCCTGAGCATGTTTCCCACGGACTGCCACTGTCTGGTGCTCGCAACGTCACGTACACATTAACGCTGATTCGTCTCCTCCGTTGTCCCCGTATCCTGTTCTCAGAAGGTCCCGTTTCTATCTGTTCTATCTGCGCGCCGGCGGGAACAGTAGACGGCAGTTAAATCGCAGTGCAACGAAGTCGTAGAACGTGTATCGAACATTGCTCCTGTGATCCACAGCGGCGATTTAGGATCTACTTCGCCTGCACAGCCTAGCGCTACGCCCGCAGAGGCTGACAGGGTGTACGTCCTCAAAATGTTTATCAAAATCATCTCGGTGATCACGGCTCGCTCGCATCCAACATCATGCGAGCACTTCGCCCCATCTGTGCGTTGGACGGTGAGAACTCCGCGCGCTAGGGGCTAATTCGGGTGAGCTTGTCCGCCTTCAACGCCTTCTCTAGCTCTTTTATGCTCATCGATTCGTCTTCTATGTCGTCATATCATTATGCGGTTCTTCCCTAAAGGCCGAGAGACACCAACGCCAAGAGGGCCGAACCCCGTATATCCGACCCTGTATCTCCCGACGACTCGTACAACTCTTTGCTAGTCAGTCGGGGGTTGTTTGAGGTATACCGTGTACTTATCGAGTAGAAGAGTCTATCTGCTCTCGGCAGTAGACACTACCCGAGAGGTCCTCTGGGAAGCGAGGCACAAACGAACGCCAGTTCGACGGCGGCCGTGAGACTTACCCCACTCTATCTTCATTAATACTCACGTCCTACGGCACCCAATCTTGCGAAGAGGTCTCACTCTCTCAGACGCACTTCGTAGTATGTTGCATCGGGCTGTAAACGTGCACGCACATCCTCTTTTACTACTAAGTTCCCCGTCCTTCAATGCCTCACAGGAAAATCTTCGGTACGTGCCCCGCCCAAGCCCTTGGTCCTACTGACGCTCTTGCAGCACTGAATGTCGCACATCGTCTTCCGTAGTTAATGTCGCAGAAACGCGTCGGCCTCGAGCTACGTATGAGGTAACAACCAGGCTTAATATGGCTATCGCTGCGCCTCGACGCCTTCCGACTATACTTCCGACACTGCCAGAGGCCGCCTTTGCGTCGCTCCTGCCTCTTACGCACTCCATCCGCATCCGTGCGGGATGGATAACGCTTGCTATCATCTCTCCCCATCATTGCCCTTGCTGTATCGCGCCCCAAGCCATAGAGTCGTTCCCGCCCGCTAGGGGTGATTGCCCAAGCTTCTCGCGACATTCCTCCGTGTCGCTTCGCGAACACCGGGATCAATGTGTCCCTCGTGCGCCGCGCGCGACGATAAAACCAGACTGCGGCCGCACGAGGGCTGTTATTCCTTTGTCTTTCAGCCGCAAGGAAGGGCTGTGGGCTCGTCTGCATCTTCTTCCTTCCTCACGCCCTCCTCCGCATCACCGCTTTCGAGCCTTGATCGCCTTGCTTTTCGTTCTCGCAGATCAGACTCGTCTCGAACAACATGGGCGGACCTGCAGCGGTATCGACCAGTACTGGTCAGGGTTATGCACACCTGATCGACAACTCGAGGCCGTGGTGGAAGAATACGCGGATGATCAGGCTGAACCTGTGCATCGCGCTTTTGTACGTGTCTCCTCATTCATTGCGGTATATTCACAATTAAGACCCGTGCCTCTGGAAGGCTCATCACTTCCACTACGAACGGATATGATGGGAGCATGATGAGTGAGCGATAACCCCTCCTTGCATTTCGTCTTTCCTCACAAGGGGGTACAGACGGTCTGCAGTCATTACCACAGTGGAACAGTGCATTCGACTATCCGGGAGGGGGAAAGGTCTGTCGTACACAACCCTCATGTCTACTCAGTACCTAACCGCGCGCACAGCTCGGACTACTGAGCGCCATTCAGGTCCGTCATTCCCGGTAACAACTTGCATCCGCTGCTCACCATCTGGCACAGAACATCGGCTCCGTCGCAGCATACCCCTTCTCGCCATACGTTTCCGATGGTCTGGGTCGCCGTGCAGCGGTCATCCTCGGAGCGACGATCATGTGCATCGCTACGGTCCTGCAAACCGCATCCCACTCCGTGGGCATGTTCATTGGCGCACGGTAAGTCTGAGAAGCCCGCCGCGAAATGAATCTTCGCTCCGTTCATATCCTTTGGACGTAGGTTCCTGATCGGTTTCGGGCTCACGTTCGCGGCCGCGGCCGCCCCGGTCCTGATTACGGAGATAGCTTACCCTACGCAGCGAGGGCCCGCCACGTCCCTGTATAACACGCTGTGGTGCGTCGATCCCTTCACACGCCGGATTTTACCATAGCTCTGATCGTCTGAGTCTGCAGGTTCCTCGGGAGCATTACGTGAGTAGCGGTCCGCTTGCCGTGACCTATTCAGCTCAATTATTTCCTCTCGCCCCTAGTGCTGCTTGGACAGTGCGTCTTCTCAGACAGGGAATTACTACTATGGACGCTGACCTAGATGTAGACGTTCGGTACATTCCATCTGCCAACGAGTTGGTCGTGGAGGATTCCTTCCGCGATCCAAGCGCTACCGTCGGTAATCCAGGTAATTTTTGTCTGGTTCATCCCTGAATCACCACGTTGGCTTTGCTCCAAGGGCCGGTGCGTAGGCAATTTGTTGTGCACGTGGTGATGCCCACTAACTCATTGATCAGGGAGGACCAGGCTCTCCACGTCCTTGCGTACTACCACGCCAACGGCAATCGGTACGGTGTTTTGATCCCCGTTGTAGGTCCAACCCTATTGACGTTGAACGCAGTAACGACCCATTGGTCGAGTATGAGTTCGAGGAGATCCGTGCGGCCATCAAATTCGACCGAGAAGTTGCAGCGAATGTGGGGTGGTCCAGCTTCTTTAAGACTCCCGGAAACAGGAGGAGGCTTCGGATCATGATTGCCATCGCATTCTTCTCCCAGTGGTCCGGAAACAACCTCATGTGAGTTCTTGTACGGCTCCCCCGGCCTCATGACATGCTGACGTGAACTTCCAGTGCTTACTGTGGGATGTTTTTCTTGAGTTACCCGCTGTTGGCTAACGTCTGGCTTCTACAGACATGAACAAGATCTTCGACGCTATCGGAAGTAAGTCGTATGCGCATCGAAGTAGCCCACGATACTTAACGTTTATAAGTCACGGACCCCACGACACAGCTGCTCATCGTGAGTCACCACTCTTGAACGACGTAACAGAATGTCTGAGCTCGGCGCAGAACGGTTGTCTCAACATCTACAACTTCATCATCGCCGTTATCGCAGGTTTGCTGTGCGATAAAGTCGGAAGGCGGCCCCTGTTTGTCGCTTCCACTGTTGGTAAGCGGCTACGGTAGCTCATAAAAATGCCACCAGCCTAATGCGTTACTAGGCATGTTCGTGTTCTGGGTATTGCAAACAGTGTGCTTCTCTCTATACTCCGAAAAGGGGAATATCGCTGCAGCGCACACGTTCATTGCTATGATCTGTGAGTGACCATTTTATTGTCTACGGTATCATTTGGCTGACTATCGTACGTTTATAGTCCTGTTCTACGCATTTTGTGAGTCTTGTCTTAATTATCTTTGGTCTTAGTACTGTACTCACAATATTCCGCAGACGACGTATGTTTTATACTATCTCGACCGTTGGTTTCTGGCTGATCGAAGATCTTAGATTGCGTTCACGCCTCTCATAGTCTCGTAAGTTTTTGCCACCATTCACGGCGGCGACATTGATAGATAACCTTTTTCACTAGATATACGGTTGAGATCCTGCCTTTCCCGCTTCGCGCGAAGGGCTTCACCATATTCAACTTGGCTCTGTCGCTATCCCTGATCTTTAACCAGTATGTTATATATTTCTCGGAACGGATGCACGGCACTGACAGCAACCTCATCTCGTAGGTACATCAATCCCATCGCGCTTCAGGCGTGCGTCTTTCTCCTTCTGATACTTTAGCCTTAACTGACGTTTATACCTCATGTATAGTCTCGGATGGAAGTATTATGTAAGTCGTACTGCCCTCTCAAAGTGCACCCTCGAAACTCATCAAGTCGTAGATCGTCTATGTCTGTTGGCTTGCCTTCGAGATGGGGTTCATCTACCGATTCCTCGTCGAGACCAAGAACGTAAGCCCTATCACAACGTATAGGTTACACTAAGCTTATTTATACTGCGACAGCGCACTCTCGAGGAAACTGCCGCGTAAGTTCATAGCCCTGGATGTCCCTTATGCCGGTCTCACCCAGTCACTTAGGCTCTTCGACGGCGAAGACACCGCGACTCATTTGGCCGAGCATGCCGCAGTGAACGCTGGAATCTCGGATTCGCACTCTGACCGCGAGAAAGCGTCGTCAGAAATAGAGGAGATCAAGGCATGAGTTTGGTATGGGCGAGAACTTCGCTGAATACGGATGCCCCAATGTTTCCGACACAAAGTTACGTCTGGATACTGTATTTGTACCACCTCCAGCAGACGCTCTCCTCGCATTTGCCTCCGATTTGCGTTCCATTCCTGCATAGCTCTATACACTGTATCGGCCCACGACCCGTCAATGCAGGCACACACTGAATACACACGCTTCCCGTCTCACAAATGTGGCAGCACTGAGCGTTCTTGTGAGATTGCCAAATGGGGAACGGAGTGCGCGGGTTTTGGAGTGTTTGCGATCGGTGGCTGCATTTTCTGGCGTAAAGTCTGGAGAAAGCAGACGTGACTCTTTTGTGCTGCTGTCCTGCTCGACTTGAACGAGTCCGTCGCCGTCGCCGTTGTCTGTGTTTCGATCGCTGCTTTTACATTCTCAAAATGTCGCCCACCGTCAATGTCAAAGGCAGCGACTCCGGCGCAGCTCGTATCCTCGGCTCAGGAACCTCAGGTGCGCACCAGCACTCTCCTCGCACCTCAAAAAGTTAACGGCAAATGCGCGCAAAGGTATCGCTGAGCTGCTCCTGTTCCACCCCGTGGATACGATCGCCAAGCGGTTGATGAGCAACAAGTCCAAGGTGCGTGAATCACAGCACACCCATATCTGTCAAAACGTCATACGACCCCCTGCGCATTTCGGCAGGTATCGCTCTCGACGCTCTCCCCCATCATCTTCAAGGAGTATGCGACAGCACCCCTCGGCCGCCGGCTGCTCTCCCTCTTCCCTGGGTTGGGCTACGCGGCAGGCTACAAGGTCACCCAGCGGATATACAAGTACGGTGGGCAACCGTACTTTAACGATGTCCTCTCTAGGAACTACAAGGATGGGTTCACGAACACGTTCGGTGAGCGCAAGGGCAAGATGGTCATGCAGGCAGCAGCTGGCAGGTACGTCCCATCCGTGCTTGCTGCGCGCGTCCTTCGCTAAACCTGCATCCAGCTTGACCGGCATCGGTGAAGTTGTGCGTATCACCGCAGCCTCCTCCGCACCGTCCCCCACTAACGCAGATAATACAATAGGTTCTCCTACCACTAGATGCGCTCAAGATCAAGCGTCAGGTCAACCCTGAGGCATTCCGTGGTCGTGGTGTTGTGCGCATCTTCCTTGAGGAGGGTACCACCCTCTACCGTGGCTGGGGCTGGACGATGGCGCGGAATGCTCCCGGTAGTTTCGCAGTACGTCCTGACCTGCATTCATGGTTGTCAGAAGCTCAACCACCGTACCCGTAGCTATTCGGTGCATCCGCGGTAACGAAGGAGTACGTCTTCGGCATTGAGGACTACCGCAAGGCGACCTGGGGCCAGAACTTCGTCGCTTCGATCGCGGGTGCGGTCGCGTCCATCACCGTTGCCGCGCCCCTCGACACGGTCAAGACGCGCATTCAGAACGCCAATTTCGAGAGCAAGGTCAGCGGCTTCACCGTCGTCAAGGATCTCCTCAAGAACGAGGGCCCCTCTGCGCTCTTCAAGGGCTTGACACCCAAGGTTCGTCTTCGTACTATGGCGAGACCCAAGCTGACTGATGATCGACGCGCGCTCTTTAGATCCTGGTCGTCGGCCCGAAGCTGGTCTTCAGCTACACGCTTGCGCAGTCGCTTATCCCGCTGTTCTCGAAATACGTATGATCCCCCTTACGGATACCTTACTCCTGCGTAATGTTGCTCCTGCTCTGCCGCATGCTATGCTCCTCACGACCTAGATATGCTCCTGCGGCTACCACGCCGAAAAGTATTACCACACACCGTCGTACCCCACATCCCCGCTCCTTGCCTCATCTTATAGATCATATAATAGATTTTTGCTTGGTTGGACCAGAACGCCTTGATGAACTGCCGATAGCCGTCATTTTGTGAGATAACCGGGGGCTCATTCCATGCATCGGGAATCGTAACAGTAGAGAACATACAACGTGAGCAAACAGAGCGTGAAACGGAGATAAGAAAGAGGTCGTGAGCATAAACAAGTAAAAGGAGGAAAGCAGAGGCTGTCGCAGATCTGCACAAACGCAGGGCAGTAGCTTACTGCCACTGCGCCTTATCCCAAGCAGGGTCCTGAAGGAAAGCACACAAGACCTTGCTCCCAGTCTACCCACCACCACGCTTGTCAGCCCAACAAACCATGCTAGCGCACGAGGGAGGACAGCACGTACCTGGAGGAGAGGATGGCCCGCGACGATCGTCAAGAATCGCTCGAGGCCCTCGCGCCGGCTCTCGATGACCTCGTCCGAGAAGCGGTTCGTGAAGACCTTGCCTGGGAGCGGGGGAATGTTCACGCGCGTCGACTCGCGCTCGAGGATGTCCCGGAATGCCTCAAAGTCTGAGTAGCGGCGGCGCACGACCGAGTGGCGGAGCTTGAACGCTGGGATGTTCGTCTATCGCAAGTTGGGGGAAAGAGGACGCACGGCATATGTAGGTGAGCTTCCGTGGAACAACGTCGCATGGACGAGGCCGGACCCGGACGGACGCACCTTGCACACAATCTCGTAGTCGGTGTACATCTTCCGGCCGAACCCTACAGTAGCGCGCCGTTTAGCCCCAGCCCTACCCCGGGGAGTCAAATAGGAACACAAGGTTACGCACCGTGCGTCTGCGGATTGCGAACCTCGATCTCCAGAAAGCTCTCCGGCACGCTGTACATCTCCTCGATCTACCGAGCTCAATATCCCCGCATCGGTCTCACCTCTCTCGCACAGTCGCCGGACGCACAGAACCACTCACCGTCTGCTCGCGCCCGCCCAGACGGGGCTCGTCAAATACGCTTGCACGCGCAAAAGGAGAGACCGTCGTCGTCATCGCGGACAGCGGAGAAACGGGAGGCAGTGGGAGTGGTGGTGGTAGCGGTCGACAGTCAAGTCGGTGTGCCCCAGTTCGTCACTGTCCTCGGCAAGTACGCCAACTAGACGCCCTCATCCGGCCAGGCGCCCACCTGTCCACTGCGCAAACTTCAGGCACTCGTCGACGAGAGGGAGTCATACAAAATGTGTACATGTTATTCAAACGCGAACAAAACAAGACATAGGGTGCATGGGACAGGAAGAGCGCTAACTATGTACGTAGATGGAACCCAAGCCCGGGAAACTCAACAGGATACTAGATGTTTGATACATGGATAGTAACACCAATTCTACTGCCGGTCGCACAAGATAGTACTCGCAGTCCATAGTCAACGATTCCGGAATGATACATTTTGCTCAAGGTATAGATCTGTCGTCTGCCACACAGTCAGCATCGCGTTCACACTGGACAGTATCGTTCGACATGACTCACAAATCGGTAAACGGAGCGTCAACTAGTACCGCCTGTCGTCTCTCCCGTACACCGGCACCCTTGAGTACGGCGGCGGCGAGCGCGGGGGAGGCAGCCGCCCAGCAGGATCCGCCCGCCGGTCGTACGGCGGATATCCGGGGTCACGCGAGTCCAAATACTCCCTCTCGCGCGGTCTTGGGCTAAGAGGGTATCGCGGATCGTCGTAATACGCGCCGCTCGGGGGAGGTGGCGGCGGCGGCGACCGCATCCTCGGCTGGTAGTCCACGGGGCCTCCGCGCGGGGGCTCGTCGGCGTAGTATGGCGCAGGTGCGTACGGGTCCTCCCGTGCACGCTTGACAGGCGGGCGCAGGTCGTCGCTTCCGGGGGCGCGTCTGAGGGGGCTCGGGCTGCGCGGGCGGACGCGAGAGTACGTCGGGGCGGGCTCGGCGTACCGGCCCCGGTCGAGGTAAGCTCTGTCGTCGGGGTAGGGGTCGCTGAGGCGCGACCCGAGCGTCCGTTCGTACACGCGCGTCGGGGCCGGCGGGACTTCGGGAGGTGGATAGGCCGCCCTGCGTTCGCGCTCCTCCCGGGTTTCCCAAGCGGGAGGCACAGCATCGCGCTCGACGAATCGGGCGTCTCTATCGTACTCGCGCCCGCGGTCCCACGATCGCTCGTTCCACTCTTCGCCGTAAGGTCGCTCGCCATCGCGCCAGTCCCGTGCGTACGCATGATCAGCGGCCACCCTGCGAGCAGGTTCGGGCTCTCTGTAGGCTTCACCAGCCGGCACCCACGCTCGGTCACGAGCAGGGTACGCGTCTACGGGAGGCGGGGAAGGACGATTGTAAGACATGCGGCTCTCCACTACACGTTCGCGAGGGTGGACAGAGTCAACGTCCATCAGGTCCGGAGCAGGGGCAGGTGTAGGGGCAGGGCGACGCTCAGATGCGTATCGATCTGGTTCAGGGCCGGCGGGTGCAGGGTATGACAAGCGTGTGTCTGGGCGGTCCCTGGGCTCGACCGCAGGACGGAACTCACGCACTTCAGAGCGCACAGGAGAGCGGGCCGGAGAAGGTTGTCTGAATGGACGTGGCTCGTCACGGGGAGCGACAGAAGGCGCACGGTATGGGCGCGGAGGGGCAGGAGGAGCATGGCTGCGATCACTCCCAGCAGGAGTTGCTGGGCGGGTATAACGTTCTGCGGGGGTGAAGACCCGCTCTTCGGTGCGCGGTGCTACTCTTTCGACAGGAGGCGGAACTCGCGCTGGTTCCGCAGGAACGCTGCGTTCATCGGCGGGACGAGGTACCGGCCGTTCAACGGGAGCTGCCGGCCTGGGAGGCCTATCGTCAGAATGAGAATGCGGAGGGCGCACATCCGGGATAGCAGGTGTCGAGAGACGCTCTTCTAAGGAGGGCGGTGCATTAACAGGGCGGCTAAGGCGTTCCTCTAGACGGGGCAGAGATCTGTCGTCCGACCTCACAGGAGGGTGACTAAGTCGCTCTTTGAGACTTGGTGCGCGACTGATCCTCTCTTCCAGAGGTATGGGGGAACGTGCTTTCTTGTCGTCGGCAGCTCTGGCGTTACGCTCTTCAAGAATGGGACGGGCAGGAACAGAATCAGGTAAAGCGGGAGCTGGAGCTCGACTGATGCGCTCCTCTAGGGGTACGGTACGACGATCTTCAGGCGCAGGCCTCACTACACGTTCCGTAGTGACGGGGACAACAGTGCGTCTTTCTTCCACAGAGGGCGCTAGAACGTGTCGCTCGCCTGCAGAAGGTGCAGGCCGGCGATCGTCGGCAGTCTGGGTTGAACGAGACGGAGCGGGCGATGGCGGAGCAAGGTCACGGCGATCATCCATAGGTCGGCCAAGTCTATCGCTGAGAGCAGGAGACAGAGGACGGCGGTGATCATCGGGCACAGAGCGATCCGGAACAAGAGCTGGAAGGGGACGCCTGTCGTCCGACCGAGACGAACGATCCATGGTCGGGGGCAGAGGACGACGATCATCGTTGACTCTAGGTTGACGGTCTGAGCCAGAGATCGGTGGCCCAGCGCCACGTTTATCATCGACAGGAGGTCTTGTAGCGCGGTTGTCAACAGCGGGATCCGAAGGGGGGCGACGTTCTCCAGGCGAAGAGGACTGGACGGCAGTCGAATCAAGGGGTGGGCGCACTATGGCACGCTCTTCACCAAGATTGCGAGTGGGACGAGGTTGTGGGGGGCTCTTGCCAACAAGTCGTGGGGACGTGAAGGAGCTCTCGGAGGCCTTCGAGTCGTAACGACGAGGAGGGTGCCTGGACTCGTAGCGCCGAGTATCGGGAGATATACGACGATTGTCACGAGAACGATCATCATTGCGTCTATCGTCACGGAACCGGTTGGATTCATCCCGGGAAGGAAGTGGTCGTCCTAGATCACGGTCAGAGTCTCTTTCTTGGGGGCGTTCGCGTTCCCTGTCGCGGTCTTGCGGCGGCTGATCCCGTGGGGAGGCTCGAGGACCATTGCCAGTAATAACGCCTGAAACGCTAGTGTTGGCTACTCGAGGAGACAGAGCGACAGAACGGACAGATCTCTCCGGATCTGGCCGTTGCTGTCTGTCTTCGAAACTACTACGGGAAGCCCAGCTTGCGTCCCGAGCACGCGAGTCTTCTTTGCCGCCAGAAGACAGCTTGATAGAGAAAGGCTCACCAGTAACCACAGAGGCTTCAATAGTTTCACTACGAACACCCTTTCCCGGGCTTGAATGGGAGCCATTCGTCTGATCGAGTTTTTGCAGCCCAGGGGTCATGGGAGGACTTGTGTCAGTACTGTTATGCTTATCCGCAAGTGTTGTACCATTCCTCTCGGGGAAAGGAGGGCTCGTATCAAACCGATTGATAGCGCGTTTCCCTGATTGAATCGTCTGTGACGGTGTGAGGGGGGTCGTTAGCAAATTTACGAAAAGAGAGCAAAAGGCGAGGAGCACATTGTTCTTCGAGGACTCGCTCACTGAGTCGCGGCGAGCAGGGCCGCTCGTATTGTTGTGTGTGGATTGAGTGGCACGAGGGATAGATTGGTTCAAGAAAGTAGTAACAGAAGTGTCGGTAGCAGCCCTAGCAGAGTCAGGCGGGGGCAGAGTCAAGCCAGGAGGAGAGACATCCGTGGGAATCTGTTCGGGGTGGGGTGGTACATGATAGGAGGCAGTAGACTTTGGACCCAGATAGACACTGAGAAGAGCATCAGGCCGAGGAATGGGGCGAAAGACGGCATGCTGGTTGTTCTTGATGGTCTCCTTGAGTCGCTCGAGGATCTCCAGGTCGTTCTGGCCGGACGAAAGAGCCTGCTGAGCTGGCACAGGTTGTGGGATAGGCTGTGGTGGCGGCGGGAAGAACTGAGGGGAGGAACGCTGTGTCTGGAAGGGCGGAGCGGCGACAGGAGGCATGTTGAAACCGTACGAGAAAGGCGCAGAGTAGGACGAGATGTAGGGGCCAGCAGACAAGGCAGGAGAGGGGCCGGCGGTGAGGGGGGAGCTGACTGAGAAGGGTGGGGATAAGAGCGCAGCCGAAGTCGGTTCTTCAATGTCGGGTAGCTGTGGCGAGGGTTGGAAGGAGCCCTCGGGGCCGTCTGTGAGCGTCGTGACCGTCCGTTCGCGAGGAGGAGCGTTGCTCCGGCCCTTGCGTTTCTTGTTTTGTCTTGTCGCCATCTGTGGGTCCACCGCCCCAGACTGTTTGTACGCCTCCTGGCCGCCAAAGCCTTGGCGAGCGATCAGTCCTCGTGTGGTCCGCGCGCAGCTGCGGCAGGTGTCCACGCAGGTACCGCAGGGATGGCGGGGTACAAGAGAACGAGAGCACACAGGACGAGAAACAACAGGCTCAAGACGGACGGAAACAAGTCAAGGCTGATCTCATCGCTCCATCGCTCGCCCCGTTTATCGCCTTCAATCATTAACAATAACAATGACATGCCGCCCCGACTTACATCCGCCCTCCTTATCCCGCCCTTCGGAATTCAACCTCCGCTTAACAGAGTAACAAGCCGCGTCGGTTACTTGGTAACACTGGAATAGTCGTGAGAAGCGCTGAGGTAAGCCCCCAGGTAAGTTTCCGCATTCGCTGTGGGCCCGGTGACTCGAATTGAGCAGCGAAAAGTTAAAGTGGGGGTGGATGCACAGACTGATTTCATTCAGATCTTCTGCTCTCTCCCTCAGGCCCCCTCCTCCCCGTCCCTTCGCTCAAGTTCGCCTACGAAGGATGGCCACGGAAAACGCAGGCACCCACAAGGACCCCGTCACGGGCGAGCTCATCTCCAAGACGTACGTCAATTAACATACCTTGCCTAATTACACCCCTCACCCGGTCCGCGCGACATCAGCGAGCTCAAGCGTCGCGAAAAGGCTCGCAAGATCGAGGCTGCTAAGGCCGAGAAGGCTGCAGCTGCACCCCAAAAGGCCGCTGCCGCACCTAAGAGCAGTGCCGCCGAGGAGGAGAACCTCTCTCCGAACGTGCGTTTCCTCTGTTCCGGCGCACGCGACTCTGCCTCACGTTTTCGTTCAGCAATACTACGAGATCCGCTCCAGGCACATCCAAAAGCTCAAGGAGACCCAGAACCCCAACCCCTACCCGCACAAGTTCGAGGTGTCCATCTCGATCACTGACTACGTAGCCAAGTATGGTCCCGAAGGCAAGATCGCGGCCGGCCAGAAGGTGGACGGCGTCACCGAGTGCCTCGCAGGCCGGATACACAACGTCCGCGCGTCCGGACAGAACTTGCGCTTCTACGACCTTCACGGCGAGGGCACCAAGGTGCAGATCATGGCGAACAAGCAGTGAGTCCGCACCACCGCTGTCACCTCCAATAACTCAATGTTCTGCGCGCTTAGGGACGCCAAGGACCCCGACGCTTTCGTCACGGACCATGAACACTTCCGCCGCGGAGACATCGTCGGTGTCATCGGCACGCCCTCGCGCACCAAGAAGGGCGAGCTCTCTATCGCGCCTTCGCAAATGATCCTCCTCGCGCCGAACTTGCACCAGCTCCCGTCGGCGCACTTCGGGCTCAAGGACCAGGAGACGCGGTACCGCAAGCGGTACCTTGACCTCATCCTCAACGAGGACACGCGCCGCATCTTCGTCACGCGTTCGCGCATCATCAACTACATCCGCCGCTTCTTCGACAACCTCGGTTTCCTCGAAGTCGAGACGCCCATGACGAGCATGATCGCGGGCGGTGCGACCGCGAAGCCGTTCATCACCCACCACAATGACCTCGACCTCGACCTGTACCTCCGCATCGCGCCTGAGCTCTACCTCAAGGAGCTCGTCGTTGGGGGGCTCGACCGCGTGTACGAGATCGGTCGCGTGTTCCGTAATGAGGGCATCGACCTCACGCACAACCCCGAGTTCACCATCTGCGAGTTCTACATGGCGTACGCAGACATGTACGACATCATGGACCTCACCGAGTCGCTCGTAGAGGGCATGGTCAAATACCTCACCGGCGGCAAGACCACGCTCGAGTACCACCCCGAGGGCAAGGGCAGCGACAAGGTCTACCAGCTCGAGTTCAAGCGCCCGTGGCCGCGCTACGACATGATCGGCACGCTCGAGGAGAAGCTTGGTGTCAAGTTCCCTCCCAGCGACACCCTGCACACCGACGAGGCGAACCAGTTCCTCCGCGACCTCTGCAAGAAGCACAATGTCGACTGCAGCGAGCCCAGGACGAACGCCCGTCTCCTTGACAAGCTCGTAGGCGAGTACATCGAGCCCCTCTGTATCTCCCCCGCCTTCATCGGTACGTTTCGTACTCTATGTTCGTCTTTATTGGAACCATACTCACCGAAAGCCTAGTCGGTCACCCCCAGGTCATGTCGCCACTGGCCAAGTACCACCGTTCGCGACCTGGCCTGTGCGAGCGCTTCGAGGGCTTCATGTGTGGCAAGGAGTTCTGCAACGCCTACACGGAGTTGAACGACCCCTTCGAGCAGCGTCTCCGCTTCGAGGAACAGGTAAGTCATGTCGTCCAGCGTGCGATGTTAGTTTCTCTAGATGCTAACCATAAGATACAGATCAGGCAGAAGGAGCAGGGCGACGACGAAGCCCAGGGCATCGACGAGACGTTCGTCGACGCGTACGTATCGCCCTTTTTCCACGCCGCACCATACTGTACGCTTACATATGATCCACAGTCTCGAGCACGGTCTGCCCCCTACCGGCGGCTGGGGCATCGGTATCGACCGTCTCGTCATGTTCCTCACAGACTCGACGAGTACGTTCCCCTCCCTTCTGCCCTCTTTCAGAACGCGCCTAACGCTCTCGGCGTGTAGACATCAAGGAGGTCCTTCTGTTCCCTGCGATGAAGCCTATCGAGACGGCCGCGAACACGACGGGGGCAGTCGGTCCGAGTGGCCAGGTATAAGCAGTAGACATGTAGATGTATTTCTAGGCCGATTATATAGGGGAGCGGCACGGCGCAATGCGCCTGTGTCTAATGCAATTAAAACCGCATACAAAGTCAACGTGTCGCCAAGTAGTAGTCTCGGATACTTTGGAGTATAGCTTCGAGAATATCATCCATAGCCTACCAGACACCTACGCCCCTCGGTATACTTACTGGGCAGGGGCTATCGGAGGTACGAATGGCGTGTGAAATGAGCAAGGTCAAAACCCATATGGCCATAAGATGTCCTTTTCAAGCTTCTACAAGAAGTGCTCGAGAATTTAAAGACATTCAACTACCCCAAACCGGTACCGTTCTCACTCCCACTCACTTCTAAGCAGAGACGACTCCCGCAATTGACCAACCCCACAATCATCCCCAAGGCAAGCGTTAACCTTGGGTTCGACACAAGCCCCGAGTCACTCGCGGCATGTGACACTGAGGCGCAGACTGTTTTGGTACAAAACTAGTGCAGATACCTAGACGGTGATTGATTACAGTTGTATTCCGAGCGGAGACAATGGATGTAGTACATTGCGAGGGGTGGGTTTGTATGACAACGGTGCAGAGGGACGTGATACACATATCGACAAGCGGAGAGAGACAGAGAGACAAAAGGAGCTACGAGGTGAGAGAAATGGGGTGGTGGATGAATAGTAACGACGATAGCGAGCGTAGCTGCATGAGCATGGGTTGGGAGGGTCCGAGTGCTTCGAGCGGACGTGGGGATGAGCTACATACAAGTCAGTGATGAGATGAAGGATGGATGGATGAGGTAGGCGATTAGTCTGAGTCGAAGCCCTCTACGGTGATGTTCCAGCTCCAGCGACCTTCTAGGTATCCCTTCGCTGTATCTTCCAGCATGATCTCGTTACGCTTCTGGACGTAGACCTGCACACCATCGCTGTTAGGCTGTATCTGTAGATGGGATCCGGAGTAACGAGGACATACGGTCTTGTCGGTCACCTTCTGACGGAGGGATAGGATCGTCTCGGGGTCGATGGGCGCCTCGATCAACTCGGACAGTTCTTCGACGGCTCTCTCGAGATCCCTATATGCGCCGATCAGCGTGCTACCTGCTTGTCCGGATATCGAGAACGCATACCGTTGGTTATCCTCGAAGAGCTCCTTCTGGTTGCCGAGAGCAAGATAGTACGCCATGGCGTACGTCCACTTCAGCGTCATCCGGCACTTGTGCACAATGTCGACCGCCTTCTTCATGAACTGCACCTGAATCCAAGTCAACTCGGAGGTGATCTGCATCTCTTCCATCTTCTTCTCCGTCTTCGCATATAGCTCAATTGATAGCTTGGCCGACTGCTCGTGGTTCGCCCAGCGGTTGTAGTACTGCGGTGCGTATGGTATACTGTTACCACGATCGCCGCTATTGAAAATGGGAATGAACAAACGTACATGGAGGTAGCGCTCGAGGGAGGCCCGGCTGCGTGTTTGGGCATCTCGAGCGTCCACACTAGCCTTCTCATCGTACCGGTTGCACGAGTACCATGAGGTGCCGTGCTCCGACCACGGTCCTACCCGATGATTCCGTCAGCACTGCATACCTATTATCTCTCCGAGAACAACCTACCCATGCACACCCAACAGAACTCGTACTTGCACTTCTTGCACGTCATATGGTTGCACCCACCGTTCTTCTCGATCGTGCTCTGGCACTTGCTGCACTCCTTCGTGTTGCTCTTGATCCAGTTCGCCGTCTCCGAGTCGTCCTGGCACTTCTTCAGCCACATGCGCGCGACCGCGCACACGACCGGCCGGTGGTCCGCGTCAATCGGGCACCCAAAGCAGAAGACATGCGTCGCGGACGCCCCGCACGCGACGATCGGAACGATCTGTGCGAGCGAGGACCTGGTCGCCGCGGCCGGGCACGACACCGTGTGCGTGCATGACGGGTACGGGCAGAACTTGAGGTGCGGGATGCACCCCACGAACTGACGCACAAGCAGCTCCTGATAGCGCACCCAAGTCTCGCGGTCGTCCGCGAGCGCCTTGTCGACGAACGGATCCGGGGCGGCGATGTTGCAGCCCTCGGCCATGCAGGTGATCATGCACTCTGCCTCGGTGCGCACTTTGCTGGTGATGTAGTCCTTCCAGCATGTTGCGCAGAACTTGTGGTCGCACAGCAGCGCGAGGAATTCGGTCTGGGTATCGTCGAAACAGATCGGGCACACAAACGGCTCAGGCTCAGCTGGTGGCGATACCCGCCTCGCCTTCGGGCTCTTGTCCAGGGGGGAGCGCCGTGTCGTGCGCAGCGGCCCGGTCGCCGGCGGACGACTGGACGACGACCTGGACGGCGGGGGTGTGGGCTCCCGGGGCGGCAGCTCCACGCCTGCCGCGACGGCGACCGCGGAGGTGTTGTCCATGTACTTCTCGATGAGCTTCTCCTTGTTCCAGTCCATGTGCCGCAAGAGCAGGGCGGCTACGGAGGACTGAGGTACAGAGGACATCGATAAACGCATGCCGACAGTATGCGCTGTTCAGGGGGGACGTACCTCTACGCCGAAGATACTGCTAATATGGTCTACATCGGCCTTCGCGATCCTCTCCACCTCCGCCTGGGTGAGGTCGGTGTATTCCACTTCGTAGACCTTGTGCTCGTTGCGAGCGCCGACCTTGAAGTCGCCGCCGAAGCCATCTACTTCAATCTCTGACGCGGACCCTATGCACAGACAACACGGAGCGAGTGAGTCGATGCACACAAGTAGCAGGGCGGTTAGTCAGGTCGCGTGGGCGCACCGTCTTCGACATCAAGCATCTCCTCATCCTCGTCGTCGTACTCGTAGTACTCGTTCTCCTCGTCCGAGATCTCGTAATCGGAAGACATGGCTGTGTCGTGAGTAGCGGCGGGGTCTGTGGTGGTGGGCGAGAGAGGTGTGTATGAGCAGCACGGATTAGGCGAGGGCGCCTCCAGTATGACGACCCCGCCTTTCGGAGTCTCAATCTCCTTACTCAGCGGGCTAAACGAGGGTAATGCGGCGCCTTTAGCAACGATCGCCTCCTCTTGCACGCTTCGAGGGACAATACCGCCTTGAGCCTCGCGGCGTTTGCGACGGCAAGATCGCACAACCCCGGCCATGGAAAACATTATCGGTGCAAACGAGGCCATCTACGCAAACGCATATCCGAGCCGGCAAAGGAGAGTGCAGCAAAAGTACAATACGCGGTTCTACGTACAACATGCATTACTTTCTTCTATGAGGTAGATACTGCTCCCAACCGTCCCCAAAGCATGTATCATCGATGTTCCGGAACGTCGTCGTCGCCAACACGGCGGTAGTAGTAAGGAAGAGCGCAAAGAAAATACACTTAGTCTACATCCATCTCCGAGGGGCCGTTGTCCTGCTTCGGCTGCTCCGAGTCCGTCTTCGGCGTCTCCTGGCCCGTCTTGGGGGTCTCCGTGCCAGGCGTGCCCGTCGGCTCGACCTTGGGCTTAGGCTTGGGCTTGGTGAGGATGGGCGTCGCAAAGTAGATGATCTCGTCCTTCTTCTTGAGCGCCTCGGCGGCGGTGAACGCGGGGTCGACGTTCTTCGCCCGCTCGCTCTGGCGCGCGATCTGGTCGTCGAGCCACTTCTGCACCGTCGCGCACTTTTCGACGATCGACTGCTTCGCCGCGTCCTCGATGTGCGCGAACCGCTCGTCGCCCGACGTCGCTTGCGTGATGTAGTTGTTGATGGTCTCCCGCAGCTCGCTCACCACCCGCGACCGCGACTCGGACTCCTTGTAACGGTTGATGACCGGGTCCGCGAGTGCGTGGAGCGCGTCGATGCGCTGCACGTACACCGACTTGGTCGCATCCTCGCCGTCCTCGGAGTACAGCCAGTCCTCGGCCTCCTGCAGAGCAGCCTTGATCTTCTCCTTCTCGTCCGCCTTGACGTAGGGCGCGTACCGCTCGTCCAGACGCGACCGGGTGTCGTAAACGAACTCCTCCAGGGCATTCTTGCGCTCCTATTCAAAAGGTCAGCAGCAATTCCTACCGCATGCACGTACAGCGCGCACCTCAGTGTCCTGAACGAGCTTGTCGGCGGCGTTCATCTGAGCCTCAAGCTCCTTAAGCTGCTCAACGACAGACGCATCCAAGCTGGTCGCGCCCCAGACGAACGGCACCTCCTTCTTCTTGACGATCTTCTTCTTCTTAGGCTCCGCGGCCTCACCCTCCGCACCATCGACCTGCATCGCCTCCTCCTTCTCCTCGACCTCCTCCGTGTACGCGCCCTCAAACGACGCGATACCGTGGGCGTTCAGGCGCGTCTTAACCTTGACGACCGAGTAGTCGCCATTCGGCGCCGCCTCGACCTGCTTCGCCGTAAAGTTCGCAATCCACGGGTTGATCGCGCCGGGGAGGCCCTCCGGCTCCGCATAGCGCGCCTCGATCTGGAACGCGTCCTTGCGGTAGAACGTGAGCACCTTGGTCGAGGGGATGCCGTTCCCACGGGGGAACACGACGAGCTCCGTGTCCTCGTCCTCGGGCTGGCGCTCCCACGTGACCTTGATGGGGTACGGCGTGATGTCATGGATCGAGAAGTCGCGCACGCGGAAGACGGGCGAGAGCATCGCGCACGCAAACGTCGCCCCGCGCGCGGCGGCCTCGTCCTGGTTGAGCGTCGTCGAGAGAGCCTTGCCCGCGAAGACGGCCTCGATCTTGCGGCGCACGGCGGGGATGCGCGTGCATCCGCCGACGAGCTCGACCGCGTCGATCTGGTCGAGCGTGAGCCCGGACTCGGCAAGGGCCTGCTTGAGCGGCGCCTCGAGGCGGTCGAGCACGGGCGCGATCAGCTCCTCGTACTCCTCGCGCGTGAGGCGGCTCGTCGCGTCGACGTCGTTCATGATCGACTCGACGTTCAGCGGCGCCTCGGCGTTCGCGGAGAGCACCTTCTTGACGCGGTCACAGCCGGCGGAGAGACGGAAGATCGCCTTGGGGTTCGACAGCACGTCGATCTTGTACTTGTCCTTGAACTCGTGCGCAAAGTGCTGGAGCAGGGCGTAGTCGATGTCGCGGCCGCCGACGTGACGCTCGTACGCGGTGCTCTTGACGGTGAGCTGGCCCTTGGAGAACGCAACGACGGAGACGGACATGCTCGAGTGGCCGACATCGACGAACACGACGTGCCGCGGGTTCTCGGCCTCGGGGAGGTCGGACTTGGTGATTCCGTAACCGAGGGCGACGGCGGTGGTGTCGTTGATGAGGCGGAGGGTGTTGAGGCCGGCGATCTGGGCGGCATCGAGGAGCGCTCGCCGCTGGATGTCGGTGTACCACCCGGGCACGGTGATCACGACGTCCGAGACGCCGGTCTTGAGCTCCCTCGCGGCGATGTCGCGGAGCTTACCGAGGTACATGGCGACGACCTGGGTCGCGGAGAAGACCTTTTGCTCGCCGAGGTAGTTAACCTGAAACGGGATGAGACGTTTGGCCACCCCTTTCCGAGAGTGAGGACGGGCGTACCTGGGCGCCGACGGTGCCGTTTGCGTCGACGAGCTTCACATGGGTGAATTTTGTCTCGACATCCTTGATCTCGGGGTCGGTGATTGTCCGGCCGAGGAGTCTCTTGAGGGAGCCGACGGTGTTGCGGAAGTTGGAGATCTCGAGTGTCTTTGCGGGCTCGCCGATCGCGCGCTGCTTGGGGCCGAACGAAACGAGAGAGCTATAAGTGCAAGGTGAGCGTGCGGCGTCTCGAAAAATGCTTCAAAGGGTGCACTTACGGGGTGGCGCGGTTGGAGACCTCGTTGATGATAATGTCTATGCCGCGATGTCTCGCGACACCAATCTATGCGCAGAGGTCAATCGATCTATGCGCGCGGCGGTGCTGGACAGGCTGGGGAAACGGACCTTGCTGTGGAGAGCACCAAAGTCGATGCCAACGACGGACATGCTGTTCGTGAAGAGTGGTGGGGGCGGAGGGGGAGGCGGGGGTCGTAAGAGAGCGTAAGGATCGATTGAGCGTTGAGTAGGGCAGCTGTGGCACGCCCTCACCTTTTACGCGCCCAAAATTTGGTGCCCGCCCGATTCGGCATCGCCACTTCGGGCACATTCTCGAGCCTTCCTTCTTCTTCCACCACGCCCCGCCCACGCTCTTGCCTTCCAACGCAACACGTACACGCGCAGATGATCATAAAACACCTCACCCATGACGCGGATCGTCCAATATACCATTGAGCGCAAGGGAGTCCACCTTGCGACATCTTCACCCGATATCTACGCGAAGCCGTACAGATCTATATACTACTCCGTTTAGACAAAACCGTAGCAGCTCAATGACACGCGAGTTAAATTGTTCTTTCACTCAATGTTTTTAAAACATAGTGATCCACGCACCTCGACAACGAGCACTTACCTATTACCCATCCCAGCACGCACACCCAACTTCTAAGTAAAGATAGCCCACGCACGACAAGCGCGCCCGAGCCACCATACATCAACGTTCAACTTTGCAGATATATGTACACATACGGTCGGACACCACGCTTGTGACGCAAGTCAGCGAACCCCTGGAACCCAACAGAGCTAGCGAAAGCCAGCGTGAGGTTGGGGGGAAAGGAAGGGGGGGTAGAGCTCGCCGGGGCTCGCCGATTTCCGTCACAGGAACGGTATCTGAAGAGGATACGAAAACAGAACGGTCGTGAGTCGTGACGGGGGGGAACAAGAAGACGCAAGCGTCGCAAGACCGGGGAGGGGGAACTAGATATGGGGTTTTGTGGTTATAGTCGTGTAGCCAAGAAGAAGCCGAGGAAGTGGATTTATGTGTATGGGGGATGTATGCTGCGCTCAGCAACATCGGAAGGGGGGGTAGGAGATACAACACAATTCCAGCAAGCTGTGGCAAGTCCGATTAGAGAAAAGAAACAGGAACGGGGCGGGAGATGGAGATGGAAATGCGGATGGAGGTGCGGAGGGTAGAAGGGAAGAAGCCGGGAGCTGAGGACGACCTTGCAAGTTGTTGCGATGGCGCAACGGCGCAGGGTCTGGTCAAAACTGACAACTGAGCACCTAGACTTTCTCCGACTTCGCTTCAGCGGGGACGGGGACGGCCTCGGCGCCAGCGATGACGGTGTACTGCGGCGGGGGGACGAGCAGCTCCGCTTCGTCGTCGAACACGACCTCGTACGCTTCCTCTTCGCTATCCTCACGGCCAGAACCTCCGCGGATCGCACGGGCGGTGACGAGCACCATGACCCACATCATGCGCAGAAGCACTCCGATGCCGCATCCTGTTCATTCGTTCGTCGTCGCCGTCGTCGTCGCCATTGCAGCGGTTATTTGCAGATGTGATTGAAAAGGAGGGCCAAGGGGAAGAAGAAGAATGAAACAAAGAAAACAACAACATTGGTCAGCGTGCGTACGATCGGAGTGCCAGCCTGCCGCAGGCAACGCCCCGCGCAGCCGGCACGCGAGCCCAAACCCCAAACAAGCCACTCACCAAGGACGAAAGCGACGGCACGGCCCTCCCAGGGCCCGAGCGCCATAAGCGCATGATGAACGCGGCGGAGGAACGAGCCATGGTGGCGATGGAAGCGGTGCATGCGATGGACCGCCGCCGGTCCCCCTCCACGCCCGCCCCACCCCTCCTCGCCGCCCTCCGCAAACGCCGGGCGGACGGGCGTCCCGACGAAGGGCAGAATCGGGGCCTTGTGCTCCGCGCCCGCCGGCTTCGGGCTGAGCGCGAACGGGGCCACGGGCACGGGCATGATGTGCACGAGGCCGTCCTTGGGGCCGGGCATGATGGCGGCGGGCGGGTCGGGGGCGATGGGCGGGAGGCCGAACATGGCGCGGAAGGCGTTGGACGCTTCGAGGGCCTTGGACCGCATCGAGCCGCACGGGCGGCGGCTGGTGGGGTGGTGGGTGCCGTCGGGGTGGACGGGGAGGGGGCTTGCGAAGGCGGAGGCGGCGATCACGTCGAGGTGGGCGACGTCTCCAGCGCCGGCGGCGCCGAGGATGTGGCCATAGTGGACGTTCGACGAGACCTCCTGGTGAGTTGTGACGACGACTCTGATAGGACTTGCAGAGACTGGGGTGGCGCACGGCGGGATTGAGGGGCTGGGAGGAAGAGAGTCTGAGGACGGGACGCACCGAGGGTAGCACTCAGGAGAACGAGCGCAGAGAGCGCAGTTGTTCGCATTGACCACTGGAAGGCTGTTCTAGAGGTTGTTTGGGAAAAGTCTGGAGAAAGAAAGGAGAAGGAGAGTCGGTGAGGATAGGAGACGAGTAGTTTACGGTGCGGCTGGACTGACTGCGGATGAGAGACTGAGTGGATCGGGTGGGCGTGCGTAGGCGCCCGCTTACCGAATCCAGCTCCTTCTCCACTGGTGCCACGTGGGAGCGCCTGCCCGCTACCAAACGCCTGCCCTTCGATATGCGACCTTGTCTGACTCCAGCCGCATCGCTTGCATATATCTCGTTTGGAAGGTGCTCAGACACCGCTACCCACAGCATACACTATAGCCGATACCCGGCTGTGTCCTCTTAGGCTCGAATTCGGGCTAGTAGATTGACACTGTCACGGCGCTCAAGCCACTCGCCTTGGACGTTCGTCATGCTTACCAAGTATCGCCTCCTTGGTTCACGCAGCCTTCCTCATTTCCCGAACATACCAATGAAGAACCAGTACACTATGACTTCCCCGTTCAGGCACACGGAGCGGTGCCAAATGCACAGATGACGACCTCCGAATCAGTCGGACGCACGTCCCCCGGCAGCTGCGTAATACACCGGGCATACCCACCTAGGTCACTTGCAACCCACGCCTCCCGTCTTCTAGGAAAGTTACACGCGTATACCGATATAGGGATAGGCCACCCCGCGACGCTTCTCGAAGGCGTCGCGTATATGCCCCACATCCGCATCCATCTATCCGTATAAGTACCTGGATAACGGCATCCCTACATGTACGTAGTATACGCACGCGCTGCGCGGCGACGAGTCCCCGGACGCACGCCGCACGCACCATCGAACGAGCGTCCCTTCTTCGCAAGCCTGGCAGGTCCCAGTTTCGCGTTCCAAATACCTCGACACGGCGAGACCAAGCCTGAACCAGCGGGTGCACAGCCAGCCTCGAGCCAGGCAGCCCCTACCTGCACTCTAAATATGAACAAAACCCACATCACATCCTCCTCGGATCCGGTTCCTGGCAGCGCGCCCGTGACATACCCGCGACGGGCGACGGGCGACGGGCCCACAAACGCACACAACCCCTCGTGTCAGAATATTCGAGATTTCAGCTGAGCGGCCGGACTCAAACTCGGGTTGAGGCTCGGAGGAACGGCGCGCGGGATGCTCGGCGCACGGTGCTCAGCGCATCACCAGCCTCCAGCCGGGCTGGCGCCAGCACTAGGCACTGGTCCATGGAGTGGAGCGGGTACCTGCGCGATTGTCCGTCCGCCAGCGAGCGGTTTTCCGAATCCGAACTTTGAAGAGGCGTGGTGGTGGTGCACGCACCGCCGGGCGCGCGCGTGTGGCCGCTCGCGGTGATACGTGCCTACTTATGCTGATTCACATACGGTGAGTGTGAGCATGTCTGGACAAGATGGAACAAGAAGGAACTTGAGCTTGAAAGATCGAAGCCGGCCCGCCCATCTAGGATAGGTACCGGTACCAGCAGCTCGCAGTCAGTCCCCATGTAGTCGTCCCGCGATCCACGATGTGTGATATCGATACTACGTTCTGGGATGGCCTACCCTAGCTGGCACTGGCAGCTCGCGACATCGTCCTCCCCCCACGCCCAGCGGCGACCGACCGACGGCGTCTCGGTGGCATGACATGAGAGATGCGAAATGCGGCATGGGCGCCGCAGCAGGCCTCTTCTCAAGTGGCCGTGGAGAGATGGACAACCCACATCCGTCAGCGGATGCAGCATCTGCACAGACGCCGCAGGGGCGGCTTCTGCCATCTCCGAAGCCAGGAGCTTGCGTGCGCGCTGCGTTTGGGTGAGTCATGTACGCAGGCGGACGCTGGACCGCAGGCGGTTGTAGCTGCTATCGGCGGCGCTGGGGGGAGGTGCATCTCATCATACGGCAGCCTGAGCGGCCTGGGCGAGGCGAGCGGTGCACATTTGGCGGACAGTGTGGGCCGGGGCCGTGGAGGAGGGCAGAGACCGGAGCCACTCTCCCGCGGAGGGACGGCATGGCGAAGCACAGGTCGGGCGCGATGATTAGCGTTTGGTGGGCGATCAAGTGCCTTGGAGAGCTGTTGCTGCAGTGCACCGTTCGACGCGCCCGTATAGTCTGGCGTCGCACTAGTCCTATGATAACAACGAGCAGCGACGCAGACGTTGCCACGCGAGGAGGTTTGCGACGCATGCGCTGGACGTACCCGGGCGAGACCGTCATACGGTGGGCGAGGCTGATACGTGCGTGGCAGCAGACCGCAGGGACTGGCAGAGAAGAGGGCGGTATGATAGAATCCAAGAGGCGCCATGTGCGTGCGCTATGTCGTCGATCAGGCGGTGGAGGGCCTCTGTCGCCCGGGCGGCTTCTAGCAGATGGACGGCGCGCGAGCACATGCATACGGGGCGCAGAGGCAGAGGATGAGAGCGGGATGTGTATAATCAGAGCACAGCAGGCCCCGCGCGCTGATCAGCGGAGCCACCGCTTTCGCTCGAGTTGAACGGGAGAGAGACCGGCGAGGACGGAAGAGAGAGAGACTCGGAGCAGCGGTGGCATCCGCCGCCTCCGCTGAGGACGAGTGTGGGCTGTAATCGGAAGCGGAGCTGGCCGTCCCCACTGGCCGACTTGCCTCGCGCGGTCGGAGCTCGCGTGGGCCCGCAGAGAGCGTGTCTGAGCGTGTCTGAGCTCTGCAGAGACTGGCCACGGTGCATGGCGAATTCAGCACCTCGACCGGACACACAACTTTTGTCGCGCGCGGTGGTCTGATCGTCCCCCGCCGCGTCCTCCCCCACACGCCCCCCTGCCCTCGCGTTCGGCCCTCGACCACCAGGAGCGTAGAGGCAGCATGCGTGCCTGAGCCGCGGCGACGCTGGGTTGAGGAAAACAGAGGAGCGGGCTGGGAGGAGGAGGCGGGGGAGGGTATCAGACAATGATGGCCCGCTCTTCTCCATCATTTCATGAATTCTCTCCGTGGGACGCTCGCGCTCTCCTCCCGACTCGCCTCCAATCCTCTTATCCTCTCCCCCCATCTCCTCCGCCCCGCCCCACCCTCCTCCTCCTCCTCCCCCTCCGTCCCCCCGCCCCCAAGCCGCCATGCCCAAACGCCGTTCTCCCGCGGAGGAAGAGGAGGCCCTCCGCATCAGCAACGCCATCGACGACGAGCTCCGGGTGCGTCCTCTCCCTCTTTCCAGCTCCCGCGCGTAGTGCCCACCGTACCTGTGCGCAGCGCGAGCGCGAAGCTATGAGGCGGCGGAGAGCCAAGGACGTCAAAGGTGCGTCCCGTCTCTCCACCCACCCGCTCCCGCATCTCCTTCCCCCTCCTCGAATCCCCCTCCCCCACGCGCACACGGGGCCCGCCGCGTCGCAATGGACGACGCCCACTCCGCCGGGTGCAGCCCCGGCCCCCTGCACATCCTCGTCCTCGGTTCCTGAAACGATCGCGCGGTACTCCTCCCCGATCTCCCGAGTACTGCTGCGCCCCACCCACCACCCGCCGTGGCGTGTGCCCTCGTGTGCCCAGTATCCCCTCCCTTCCCCTTCCCCGGCCTCTCTGTCTCATACTGTACTCTCCGATGCATGATGTCTGATGCGCGGACACTCACCTTCCGCGCGTGCGCCCGCAGTTATGCTCCTCGGCCAGGCCGAGTCGGGCAAGTCCACGCTCCAGAAGCAGTTCCAGCTCTACTACTCCTCCAAGACGCTCGACGACGAGCGGCCCTCCTGGCGCCCGATCGTCTACTTCAACATCCTCAAGGCCGTCCGCATGATCCTCGACGAGCTCGACTGGCAATACGGCCTCGGCGCGTCCAGCCGCGAACCCCTCGCCGTCCCCCTCCTCCCCTCCACCTCCGCCACCTCCGGGTCCGCCTCCGGATCCGGGTCCGGGTCTGGGTCCTCGACGCGCTCGCTCCCGAACCCGGTCTGGCTCGCCGAGCTCGCCGCGCTGCGCAACAAGCTGCTCCCGCTCGTCGCGAGCGAGGACGCGCTCGCGGCCGAGCTGAGCGGGGGCATCACCGTCACCGGCGGGCGCACGGGCGTGTACGTGCGGCACGGGTGGCAGGCGCTCATCTCGGGCGGCGGGCGCGCGTGGCCGCTCGCGGAGCACTACCGCACGACGATGACCGTGCGCCAGTCCGCGGTGACGAACATCGTCGCGAAGACGCTCGCCGCGTCGCAAGCCGAGGTCGAGATGCTGTGGTGGCACCCGGGCGTGCAGAGCCTGCTCAAGGGGAACAAGCTCCGGCTGGAGGAGTACGCCGCGTTGTGAGTGGTTCGTGCCCGAATGCACCACCTCGTCTGCCCGTCCTTCGCGGTGCCTATCTGTCCACGGACGTGCCTTCCTGACGTCCCCCCCTCCCGCAGTTTCCTTGCCAACATCCGGCGCATCGCGCAGCCCGACTACCTCCCCACAAACGGTGCGTAGCTCACCTTTTCTGTCACACCGAGGGCGGTATTAACACACACGCGCGCGCGGAGCACAGAGGACATCCTGCACGTCCGGCTGCAGACGATCGGCGTGACCGAGCATGCGTTCGACATCAACCTCGGCGGGACGCACTACAACTGGCTCCTGTACGACGTCGGCGGCGCCGTGCGTCCCTCCCTCCTTCTCCGCCTGATAACGCTGACTCTTCGGGTACCCGTGTTTCCACACAGCGCGGCCAGGCGAGTGCATTTCCGCTGTGCGGGCACGACCCGGGTCGATCGATCGTGTGCTAACGCTCTTCCTCCCTTTGCAGCGGCAAGGGTGGGTGCCTTACTTTGACGACGGTGAGCCCCGCTACTTTGCCTCTCCCCCTGCCTTCTCGCCCGCCGTGCACTCCTTTCCTTCCTTCTTTTCTTTCGCAGCGCTTCTTGCGTGCAGCCCGGTCCCCCGCGGCAACGAGACGCGCCCCCACCTCCCCCGCGCATATCCGTAAGTAACGGCAAGGGGAGAGGAGTGGGGAAGGGGAGACGCGGCTTCGCGTGCCTGGCGCGTCCCTGCAGAACGCGCGCGGCGTCCTCGTGCACGCCCACCCCCCTTCGCCTTCGACTCCTTCGGGCCTCTCGATCCATTTCAAACCGCACGCGCGCGCGCATGCATGCATCGATCGCCCTGCGCGCTGTCGCCGTGCCCCGGTCGCGCTCTCCCCGCGTAGATGTCGCTCTGTGTTTGTGTGCGGACGCTGACGGACGCAATCCGCGCTCGACACAGCGACGGCCATCATCTTCCTCGCGCCGATCAGTGCCTTCGACCAGGTGCGTCCCTCTCGCCCCTTCCTTCCTCCCCTCCCTCTCCGTTTCTCTCTCTCCCATTGCACCCGCACGGACGCTTCCGAACCGCTGCTCACGTCGTCCCGTCTTCCCTCTTCCACGCACGCACGCACGCACACACGCGCCGCCCGTTGCCACCGCGTTTTCATTCCCTTTCATTTCGCCTGCGCGATCCCGAACCGCCCGCCGTGCCTCCCCGCCCGTTCTCGAACGTCCGCCCTCCTCGCCCGCTTGCTCTCGTCCCGGACCCGCGCCGCCGGTCCTGATCGCCTGTATGCGTGCCTCCCTCTCCCTCTCCGTGTCCACACCACTCCCGTCTGCATAACCGCCGCCATCACCCTCCTCGGCCTCCTACTACTGCAATGGCGCGGACGCGCACGCGTAGTATCTGGAAGAAGACCCGCGGACGAACCGGATAGACGACTCGCTGCAGCTCTTCACCGCCGTCTGCTCCAACAAGCTGC
Organism: Trametes hirsuta; assembly: GCA_001302255.2. Classification (NCBI taxonomy): domain Eukaryota; kingdom Fungi; phylum Basidiomycota; class Agaricomycetes; order Polyporales; family Polyporaceae; genus Trametes; species Trametes hirsuta. The sequence continues at coordinate 58,846 of CP019378.1, forward strand.
TCCAGAACGCCGCGCTCGTCCTCATGCTCAACAAGGTACGCTCGCCCCCCTCCCCCCTCCCCTTCCTCGACGCGCCCTCGCCTTCGCCCCCGCTCGAGCCTGGGCTAGCGCGGCTCGCTGACGCACGCACGCGCGGCGCAGACGGACCTCCTCCGGCAAAAACTCCAGGCCGGCATCAAAGTGCGCAAGTAGTACGTCCCGCGCTCCGTCTCGCTCCCCCGGTCCTCGTCTCGCACGGCGCTGATGTGCCTTCGTTTGCTTTCTGGCTCGTATCTGAATCATCATCGCCCACCCACACCCGCGCACGCACCCGCATCCGTCGCCTCTGCGTGCCTGCTGCGGCCGATCCCTCCTTGCGCCCCGGTCCACGGCGTACCGGTGTTCTCCCTGAATCCTCCTCATCCCGCGCTCTCATCCCGCTCGCGCACCTCCCCCCGGCGCGCGCCGCACCAGCATCTCGTCATACGGCGACCGGCCAAACAGCTTCGAAGAAGTCTCGGAGTACTTCCGCGCACACTTCATCCAGGTGCACCGCCGGAAAGACGTCTCCCACCGCCCACTATACTTGGTGCGTTCTCTGTTCCCCATTCCCTACTCTTCATTCTCCCTTCCCGTGGCTGCGCGACGACACGGTCTCGTTCCTCCTCCTCAATCCGACGCCGACGTCCTCGCTGACCCCCCTTCTCTCCCCTTCCGTCCGCAGCACTTCACGTCCATGCTCGTACGTCGCATTTTCCCTCTTCCCTCTTCCCCCTTCCGCTTCCCCCGCCCACGCCCCCGCGCCGGCCCCCGACTGCGCCGTGCTCGCACAGATGTACTCACCCACACGTCCCCGCGCCGGCCGCTTCTCTCCCCACAGGACATCAAGGCAACACAGTCGATCATCATCAACGGTACGTCGTCGCTCGGCCCTCCCCACGCCCATATGTTCTCCGCCCTCGTTCGCAATCAGCCTCTGACGTCACTTTCTTCCCCGCCCGCTTCTTCCCTCCTCTCGTCGCTTCGTCTCGCCTTTGTACGGCCACCCCTACCCTCCAGTCGGCGAAGCAATCATGCGCTCGCACCTAACCAAGATCGGCCTCGCATAAGCCCCATACCCACACCCAAACCCAACGCTCACCCACCATCACCACCACCACCACCACCAGACCCAACGCCACAGTCCCCCCTTACGCTCACCCCGCACACCCGCACACCCGCATGCTCGCACCCCGACCACGACGACGCGAACGACGTGTATCATACTACCACTACCATGTAAACTCATCTTACATCCCGCCGCCCCCTGGCGTTACAGACAGCGCGGCGGAGCCTCTTGTGTAATTCATGTGCGGGCGGGGCGGGGCGGGGTGGGTCGGTGGGCGGGCGGCTCGACACTGAGGGGACGACAAGCCAGGGGAGGGAGAGAGGAGGGGGCGGGGGTTGCAAGGAGGCGCGTGCATACCTTACTTTATGTACATACATACGAGGCCGCGGACGGCTTCGTAGTCATGGCCATGGGGCGTGTACGTGTACATGTACGTGTGCGGCCGCCGCCGCGGGCTTGCGATGTACGATACGGGGTTCAACGTTCAATGCTCGAGCTCGACGTTCCGCCTCGGGGGTCGATGGTGCACCTTCGAGGACAACATCCGCACTCTCGCAGCTCGGGCAAAGTATGAACGCTGGGCACAGATCGTATTAAGTGTGACAAACCGAAGCCGACTATAGGGATGTAACAAGACAGATGCAAACGACACTACACGACCCGACACTAAGTACTTTCAAATCTTCACCGGCGACAACAACAGTCCAATGGGCACTCAGACACACTCGCGCCTGCGACAACAACACGACACTCGAACAACGCACGCGCCAACACGTACATAACGCATAACTTATCCCCTTCCCCTTTCTCGGCCGCAAGGCGCGTTCACAACTCATCCTCCGGATCCCAGCGCGAAATCTTAGGCAGCGGCCGCCAATAATACTGCTTCGCCTTCTTCGTCTCGCTCCGCTTCCCCGGGCGCCGCATCATCGTCCGCACCAGCGCCGCCCGGTCCCGGTCCTCGTCCCTGTCCGGGTCGTAGAACCAGCGCGCCTCCAGCGCGAGCTCCTGGTCGCCCGTGTCCTGTACGCACGCACGCATAACCCGTCAGCCGCTAATGCGCAATAAGGGAACAGACAAACTCACCGTGCCACAGTTGACGACCTTCCCGAACACCCCGCACCGCCGCCAGCCCGCCTCAAGTAAGCCCTCGAGCGCAGGGACCCACGCGCCCCGCCCCGCCGCGTCCGCATCCGCACGCGCGCCCTTGCCTCGCTTCTTCTTGCTCGCACCCTCTTTCTCCTTTTCCTCTTTCGGTGTATCTTCCCCCACGGGGGGCGCCGACCCCAACGCCGGCTCAGCCTCCGCCCCGACCCGCACAGGAAGCGCCATCCCCCTCAACGCAGGGCGCGCCGCCATCAACGTGCTATACAGCGTCGACGTCGCGAGCGACGACGCGCGTGCCGTCGCCAGCGTCTCGATGAGCATCCCCTCGAGTTCACCCGCAGGCAGAGGGAGCGTGTACGCCGGCAGCTCGTCACGGCGGGGACGCTTCGCGGGAGACGGTGGTGCGCCTTTACCGTTGCTGTTAGGGCTCTTTTCCGCTTCCTCTTCACTGGACACGGACTGCGAAATCGTTTCACGCGCGAGCTTGACGGGGCCCTGCTCGTGCGCAACGAGCCCCGGACGCGCCATATTCGTCGCGCTCGTCGGCGCGGCGGACCTCTTCCCGGCAGGCTTCTGTTTCGCTTTGATGGCGGTAGAGACGACGGGCCCGGACGAAGACGCCTCGAGCGGCTCGTTCTCGATATCTCCACCTGCATGGTTCGCGCGGGCCTTTTTCGTGCGTTCGTCCCGTTTCTCCTCTCTGGCGCGTTTCCTCTCGCCCGCTTCCTTCTCTTTCTCTTTTCGCTTCTTCCCCACGGTCGATGCTGGTACTGATTCCGGAGCGGGAGTCACGACGACAGGTGCAGAGGTAGGCACCGATGCCTCCGACTCGCTCTCGTCGTCCGACCAGACGACGACACGCCGGCGTTTCTTCTGTGTCGGTTTCTGAGTCTGTTTCAGCTTCACCTTCTCCGCCTCTCCAACTTCCGGCTCGCGCGTCACGGGCTCACGTTCGAGCTTAAGTTTGAACTCAGCCTCTCCACTAATCTGCGGAGTAGCGCGAACCGCCGCGACGTCCGCATCGCCCTCCAGACGCGCCCTCTTACGGGGCGGCCCGCTCTCACGAGCCACAGCACGCGCAACGGACGGCCCGCGACTAACGCTCGCAACCGAAGCAGGCGTAGAGGCTGCGGGCAATTCGTCCGCGACCACGATCTCGACGGCGACGTCGTGCTCGTCAGCGACCGAGCGAGGCGGAGACGACAGCGGCGAAGACGGGGTGTCCACTCCGGCATCGCGCAGGACGGCGAAGCTTGGGGTGGACGCGCGCGAGGGGGCGATCGACGATGTAAGAGAAGGCAGGCGCGACGGCGCTTCGGATGGCAGCCGCGAGTGTGGGCGCGACGGCGCGGGGGTGGCTGGGATCTGTCCGATGTATTGTGAGCAAACCTCACAGGGATCATCAACACAGCGTCCACACATACCATCGCGGTCTCATCCTGCATTTCCACTACGTCCACTTGTGCCACGATCAGCGTCGTCTCTGCTTCGTCGTTCGCTTCCTCCAACATCAACGGGGTCACATCTCCATCGGTCTCAGGCAGCGCTCCCATAATCTCCGGCGTCGCGCCCTTTGGCTCGGTTGCCTCCACGGACGCAGAGCGCCGTGGCAAATGCACGGAAGGCATCGATACAGGCTCCGGCAAGGGATTCAACAGCGCCCTCACAGCGACCCTCGACGTGATCCGGAGTGCGTCTAGAGTCGGTGACGGCGGCGAAGGCGTCCAATCCACCAACATCGACACCTCCTCTTCCATCGTTGCCATGTCACGGGAAGCCGGGATCGGGATCGGAGACGACGGTGGCAGCGGCGACGACTCACGGTCTTTGACGGGGGACGACAGCGGAGACGACGCGGGGGAGACGATCGGGGACGAGGGAGGGAGCACGTCCACGTCCTCCGAGTCGGTCGGGGTGTGGACACCGATACAGGGCGAGCGCGTGCGCGTGCGTGGGCGCACCGGAGTGGTCGGGCGACGGGGCGCCTCTTGTGGGAGCGCAGCCACAGCTGCGAGGGTGCTGTCCGCGCGTGCAGCCGCGACGGTGTCCAGGCGAGGATTCTCCGTGTGTGCGGTCGCCGAGGGAGGAGTCACGCTGGCAGCAAGGGCATTCTGCACCCGGGTGCGTGTACGGGGCTTCAGCGGGGGAGGCGCAGGGGGACGAACGAACGGCCGGTCGCGCTCGGACGACGTGGTGAACGACACACGGCGCGAGGGTGAGGAGACGCCGGTGATGCCGTCCATGTCGAGCGCAAACCCATAGGCGTCTTCAATGTCGTCATCGGCGGCGTCATCTGTGAAGCGAAATGTGCGATAGCGCATGCGTTTGTGTCAGTATCACGGTGTATTATTTAGGGGGACGGAAAGGCAAGAGACGGAGGGCGGAAAGAAAGGAAAGATGGAGGAGCGGACGGGGATGATAAGGACGGAGGGAGATCGCACGGATGGCGCGGATGCGGCATCTCCGAGATTACGACGGCGGACGGACGTATCAGCTCGAGCAAAGAGCCAGAACTGGCGTTGGAGGTCTATATTGGACGACTGACGGGTGCGCGTCACACGCTGGAGTGGATACAAGCCGCGCGAACAGATCCCGAGACAAGACGGCGTTCGTGAGCGGGCAGTGTGATGAGGTATCACGACGAGAAGCACGGGGTGGACGCCGAGATCAGGGTGGCAGAGACGGGCGTTTGGTGTCCACAGCAGGGGCAGATATCGAGATATGTGAGGGTTAAGACGGACAAGCTCGGGGGTGGCGGGGCAGGTGAAGTCTATCGGGCCCTCGGGTGGACAGGGTGGGAGCGGGAGAGGTCATGGGCTGATCCGATCCGATCATCCGAGGGGCGGCAAGAGCAACGAGGCAAGTCAAGGGAATGGATGGCCGGTGACGGAGGGATGAGATCAGAAGGAGAGGAAGAGCCGGGGTAAGACACGAGCGTACGGTGGAGAGCAAGAGGACCGTCTAGGCCGTACGTTCGGTCACCCGCCGGATAGATTGGAGGCGGTTGGGGAAAGGAGAAGACGGGAAGAGACGTACCATGGTGGAAACCTCTCTCGGACGAAGAAGAGCGGAAGGGGCTGATAGCGTCCGAATTGGACGGGGAGAGCCGCAGGGGATAGCTGGGGCGGACCGAGCGAGCTGCGGCAGGGGGGATGAGCGCATACGGCTGCGATCGAGACGGGAAGGGCTTTGTGGGATAGTCTGGGGAGAGATGGTCACGGTCGTATGAAAGGGGGCTGGAAGCGCCGCGAGGATAGCTGTATGCATAGCCCTGGGCGTGGTAGACGGTGGGACGGAGAGGAAAGGACGGATGGCGAACGATAGCCGAGTCCAGGTGGGAGGGCCGGCTGGGAGAGGTAGCCAGGGCAGTAGGAGAAGATGGGGGCGAGGAGGACATGGACATGGAGAGGGAGGGGGAGAGAGAGGGCGAGGGGGTGGGGAGCCAAGCATGGTCGAGCGGCGGCAGATCGTCGTCGGAGAGGCTCTTGCGACGATGCTTGAAGGGGATGTTGGCCAGCGACGGCGGCCTGTGAGTGGACACGCCGGGGGCGGTGCGCGTCGGGGGCATGCTCACTGTGGCGGGCGTTGTGCAGGACGAGGCGGGCGATGAGAAACCGAACGGAGCAGAGTGAGGAGGAGGAGGAGGAGGAGGAGAGGAAGAGGAGCCGAGGGCTGGTTCGCGGTGCACGTGCTCCTCAACAGCTCGCGCCCGCGTCGCTTTGGCCCTGTTTGGCCAGTCACGCGTGTCGCGTCGCGCGTCCGTTGTGACGTGGGTGTGACTGACGCGTCACTGGGCCAGGGACGGAGCGCCGGCGGAGGCGATCGATGACATCGCCCGCACGCGCTCTCCCAGAGTCTCCCGGCCACACTGACCCATGCGCCCCTTGCGATATCTCGTCCGCCCTGCTTTCCCTCGACGCCTCCCCAGCAGCCCACGCCTCTTCTCGTCCCACCGCCCGCCCGCCATGCCCCGCACCGCAGAGACCGCCAGCTTCAAGGTACAGCCCCGCCATCTGCACCACGGAGCGCCCGTGCTCACCCTCGCGATTAGTTCAACCACACGATGCTCCGTGTAAAGGACCCACAGGCGTCCCTCAAGTTCTACACAGAGGTCTGGCTCCCACAACCGAGGCGGTACCCCCAACGCTAACCCCCGTCTAGGTCCTCGGCATGGACCTCGTCGCCAGTACGTCTCACCCAAAACGCACGCCCCTAACCCGCTCACCGCCTTCCCCGCGCCGCCGCAGAGAACGAGTTCGAGACGTTCACCCTCTACTTCCTCGCCTTCGACCACGGCTCCCCCACCACCCCCGACAACCGCTTCGCCCGCGAGGGCATCCTCGAGCTCACCCACAACCACGGCACAGAGTCCGACCCCGCCTTCGCCGGCTACGCCAGCGGCAACGCCGACCCCGGCCGCGGCTTCGGCCACATCGCCATCACCGTCGACGACATCGCCGCCGCCTGCGCCCGCTTCGAGCAGCTCGGCGTAAAGTTCCAGAAACGCCTCACCGACGGCAAAATGAAGAACATCGCCTTCATCCTCGACCCCGACGGGTCCGTATCTCCTCCCCTCCCCTCTCTGATCTCCAAAGCCACTGCTGACTGATCGCCACGGGCGCAGGTACTGGATTGAGATCGTCCCCGGCTCGCTCAGCCTGTGAACTCAAACAAGTAACAGATCCCGAAGGAAACCCATGGAACCGAATCCAAACCCAAAGTCCACGCGGACTCCATTTGTACTCTAATCGCACACTTGCACTCAATGGCCATCTCGGTCAGCAGTCTATATCTGCCCCAACCTTGTCCCGACTCTATCGAGCTTTATCGTCAGCGGTCCCAGCTTCGCACCACCATCTTCTACGGCTATCCGAACCCCGGCTGCCCTGACACGATCACGTGCGCGTCCCGCGTAGTTCATCTCTGCCTTCTGAAGTTGCGTTCAGAGTCAGCCTCATACATTCAATAAGTGTTGTGTGTACTCCCGTTCCATGGTCCACTCCTCTCGCACATATTTTGTAGTGTAAGACCATATCGATCGCCCTCGGGACGGTCGACATTCCGCTACTCCCCCGAGTCTGACGTGCTCACCGAGGCAACGTCGAGTCAGAACTTGCCATCGCACAAATTTTTGGATGCAGCACTGATCGAATCTGAATGCAGCACCGTGGTTTCACCAGTTCCCCCGTTGACAAGGAGCGGAAATATAGGTATCGTAAGCCTGGCTCCTGAGTCCAGGGTTGGCGTCTCCGCATACCCTCCTAGACTCCACCCTCGCCCGCACGTCTCCTACTACAGTGCACGAAGCATCTCACGCAGACTCCATACTGCAGGCATTCACCATGTTCATCGTAAGCTTCTTGACTGACAGACCCTGCAGACCTAGACATCGAAAGCCTGGCTCCTCCAACCCCTCCGCCTACCTTCCACCCTCGCCCTAACATCCTTCCTAGCCTGCGCATCTCCCACATCCTCCACAACCTGCCCTACCTTCCCCAAACCTTCCCCCACACCCTCCTCCAGCCTCACACCCGCCCGCGCAATATCCTCCACCACCTCCCGCGCCCCCTCCACCACTCTCGTCCCCACATCCACGTCCACATCTAGCCTGCCTCCCGAGGTGTCAGGGTCGTACGGTCCACCCTTGCTGGGGAGCACCTGCGCACCCACCCCGATCGCGAGGACGGTCTCCTCCGGCTCCACGTCCGTCCCGGGCACTGGGGGCCCCATAACCGTCGTGCGCACAATGCCTTGCAGTGTCGCGTGCGTGTGCGTCTCGATTAGTGGCCGATCTTCATGTTCAGACTCCTCCTCGTCATTCCTCCCATCCTCCTCCTCTGGACGTGACCCAGCGGCCGTGGTTTCCTCAACCAGCGCATCCCACCACACCCCCACACCCATCCCCGCACCCCCCTCCGTCCCTGCATTCCCCTTCGCCTTCTATCTTACTTTCGCCCTCACCCTCCCCCCCAAAAGCGCTCCGCTCTCAAGCGCGTTCCTAATCTGCCCCGCAAGCACCCACCGCACCGCCGCGCGCACCACGAGCCCAGCCAGAGGCCGCACCACGAGCATGTTCAAGATCCAATGCCGCGACCGCGCTATACCGATACGCAGCCCCGGCGCATCTACCCGGACGTCAGAGACGCGGAAGAGCGGTGGCGACGGTGGGCTCTCGGGCCCTGCTCCCACTGGGGGACACCCCATGTCGTTGCCAGTGAACCGCGCCATCCATCCCTCACCAGCCACACCACCCTCCCTCTCTCTCTCCTCTCCCCCAGCCTCAAACTCGAGCTCGAGCTCGAGCTCAACATCGACGCGAAGCCCCGTCCTGTCCTCCCCAAGCGCGCCCACCTCGACGCTCACAAGCCCCTCGTCCTCATACACCGTGCACGGCACCCGCACCCCGCACATCCTCAGGCCCTTGTAGCACACATAATACGCGACGTCGCGCAACACGACACGGAGCCCCTCTATATGTGCTCGCACTTTCGTCTGCGTCTGCGTCTGCGTCTGTATCCGCGTCCGGGGCTCGACGCGCGCCGCTGGACCCCCGGGCGCGCCACCGACCTCTACCACCGTCTCGTTCCAGCTCTCCACCCCGACCTTTATCCAATCCGGCACCAGCGACGTCTGCACCCCGCCACCCCGGCACTCTCCCTCCTCCGCCACGCCCTTATCTGATACCGCGGTCAACCAGAACGCATCCACCGCAACCTCCACCTCGCGATTCACGAACTCGACGCGCGGCATCAGGACCGCCCGCACCGCCCTGACCACTCGGGGGAGAAGCCATGCCCCAAATCTGCGCACAGCGGCTCGAGCCCGCCTCGCTTCTACCGCGCGGGCGTGCGCCACGCCATCCACAGGGCCCGTAGAAAGCACGGTGAAGCCGGCGGCAGCCAAGGACGACGCGAGCCGCTCGAGTGCAGAGGCGAGCCGGCGGGATGTGCGGTCGCCTTCGAGCGCGGAGAGGTAGGCGTCTGCCTCGTGGAGCAGCTTGTGGACGTTTTGTATCCACGGCTGCGAGTCAGCTTTGGTCGTCCCCTGGGTTGCTACTCGGATCTGCTCCCGCGCGCGGTCGTACAGCTGCTCTGCGTCCGCTCGTCCGGCAGGGGAGGTGGCGTATGCGGGGTCAGCGAGTGCGCCATCGAACCAAGAGTCCAGAGCGACGAACCACTCCCTGAAAGCGATCTTGCTCTTGCTCTCTACGGTCACCGCTTCGGCAGGGACTACGACCGCGTCTACAGCGACCGTGCCCAAGGCCCGTAAGAGTTCGTCAAGGCAATACCCAGAAGCCGCCCGCTCGAGGAGTGTCTTGAGGCTAGAGAGAGCTCGCGCGAGCGGCGGGTCCGCCCAGACGATGGGGGTGAGCTGTGCGGGCTGCCGCTGCTGCCGCACGTATCTTGGTGGCGTACTTGCGGAAGAGCGAAAGAATCGTAAGAAGTGCGGTGCGAGACGATGGGTGTCGGTGCGCCTCGACCATAGCCTGTGAGACGGTTTCGATGAGCACGGACATTACGACAGCGCTTTCAGGGCCGGGAGGACGTATACGTGCCTCCTGCAAGCGGCGAACGGCTGCTTCTTTAACTTCGTCCAACCCTTGCTGCTCGACCTGCTCTACAGCGTCTCCGACTTGCTCGATAGCCCCGCCTCCAGTCAGCTCGTTCGTCACTTTGGCCCCGATTTCGCTGGATTTTGCTTTCACATCGCCTATGGTCCCACCCCCAGGCCTCACCGTCTCCTCGATCTCGGCGGCTCCTGTCGCCACTTTTTCCGCCGCCTGTCCAACGCTTGAAACTACATCGGCGGCGGTCTCACGTGCCACGAGCAGTACGTCTGCAAGGATAAGGCGGAAGGCTGCTGAGGTGACCAGCACAAAAGCGCATATATAGAGCGCAGCAGTGCAGCGCCGTCCGATGTCACTTCCTGTTGCGAAGGCATGCCCTGCGCTGAAGCGTAGTGTATGTATGTCAACCGATTAGCCCCCGCAGATCTATATAGCTCTCGTGCGCGCACCTATCGTTTGTGTATCGAGTTTTCCCGGCTCGGTGATTTCTACTGCGACGTCTGCATGAACGGGAACAGACTGTATCTGTCGGAGCTGGCAAACGAGGTCCTGGACCCTATCATCGTCTGTATTCCCGGACATTAGTAGGTTAGCCCTCTACATGGTCTACAAGCTTATGCGTCCACGACTCACCATTCTTCTCCACACCGAACTGCAGCAACGCCTGACACGCCGCTCTCGCACAACGCACTACATCTCCCTCATCCCATCGTAGCTCTGCCTCATCCTGTACCAGATCCAAGCACGACCCGTCCTCGACGTCCAATACCCCAGAAATGAGAAGCTTGCGCAGAGCCCCGTTCACTTGTTCCTGCGAAGGCAGCTTTCCAGCGCCTAGCGCGGCGACGACGTCCGCAACCTTCTCGATCGGGGACTTCGGTGGCGGAAGGGGATATGAGGGTCCTCCAGGTATGCGAGATTCGGAGTGTCTGTTGGGCTCAAGGAGGGGTTCGCGGTCAGACTGGTCGTTTGCAGAGCGGTTTCTCCGCCTACAGCATGAGAAGAAAAACCCCATCTTATGCAAGATATGTGCTTATGCACAGGTGGAAGGGGACCGTCGTTACAGTTGGGGTCATCCAAGCAAGGACTTCGTTCTAAGAGGGAGTGGAAAGCCCTAAATTCAAGCAGCCATCTATGACGTATTGCCATATCCAGACGCGATCACGTGAAACACGCGATGGTAAAGTAACTGGCCACACAACGCGTCCCATCAAACGAGCGAGCTCTGTGGTGCCTGAGCAAGAAATGACATCGTAACACACATCGATAGCATACAGTATACAAAAATTAAAAGTACGGCTTACAAGCATGGTCGGCAGAGGAGCAAGACACCCAGACGGGGGATCACAACTCGAACTGGAAGTCGTCGTCCAAACCTCCTCCGATATCCCTTTCCAGCTGCTCGGCCAGCGAGTCGCCGGGGGACTTTGCTTTTTCAGGGGCCACACCATTGGGAATTTTCGACTTGCTTGAAGACGCGACGACAGTCGCCGAGCGAGCGCGTCCAACAGCACCAGTCCCTACCACAGCTGTAGCTGAACGAGGTCGTGTCGCTGGAGCTGGAGCTTTCGACGCAACCGAAGCAGCAGTCCGAGTAGGAGGCTTCGAGGCTGCACTGGATACGGCCCTGCGTAGAGGAATAGCCGAAGCAGGGCGAGCGCTAGCCCTCGCCGTAGGTTGGACGGGGTTGGGTGTGGTCGCGCTGTTAGACGCAGCGGCAGCTTTCGCAGCTCGTAGTACGGACGTCCGTGTAGGTGCCGGGCCAGGCGCGGGGGCCGAGCCAGATGATACGGCTCGTGACGAGGCTCGACTAGCAGGGACGAAGCCTGCTCTCGAACCAATCCCCGTCCGTGTCGAAGAGCCTTGAGCACCACGAACCGGCACGCCTCTTGCAGGGGGTCCTGCTGCCTTGGCTAAGGTAGAAGGTATAGGTTTGGGAGTTTTACGAGGGAAGGGGCTATCGTCCTCTGCCAGTAGCATCCGTCAGTACGTATCTCATTTATATTTGAGGCATACGTACCGAGATCCGAGAGGTCTAGCCCACCGGTCGACGACGAGCCACTGTCGGATCCAGATGCAGTAGCGATTGCTGCAACATCGAGCTGCTTTTCGATATCGGCTGCATAATACGCGTCGAGCGTGTCGTCCACTAAGGCGGCGTGCCCAAAGTTGAAAAGATCCCTGCCCAAGCTCTTGTAGTCGGGGAGCTCAAATGGTGGTTCATAGGGAAGCTCTACGGGTCCATGAGCACATAAGATAATTTGAGGAGAGGGAATAACGAACCAATTGCAGATGGAGGCATGTACTCAATCTCATCGTCCTCATCCTCTACTGGCATCGTCTCCTCCTTTGCTTGTTCCGAAGTCCCGGCTCCAAGTTCCATTTCCATGTCTCCAGGACTGACATTCCAGTAATCACCCTTGGTCATGGGTGTCTTGAACGTCCCGCTCAACCTGCCCCGCAGACTTTTGCGCGTGCTGGACGGACGGAGGAGGGGGGCGGCATCGGGGGACAGTAGCTCAGGCTCCTCGGGCTCCGGTACCAGAAGAGATAGCTTGGATAGCTTGAATCCCTTCGTTGCGGGCGTCTTGGATGCACCGAATCCCATCGAAGGACCCACGCGGTTCGGCGCGGGGGTCTTGTCCATAAGCGGGCGTGTCACCGACACGGAGACCAGGGATTTCTTGCCATCTGTGACGCATGTTGCAGACTCAATTACGTGGGGCTTCAAATTTGGCTTACGTGCGGTACCAGGGCGGTAAGGGGTCTGCAGAACGCTCTTCTTTGACAGAACAGTCTTCGCACCACTATGTATCGCGTTCTCCTGCAAGGCGGCACGATTCTTGAGACCCTTGACACGTCCGGGGGTCTTGGCTGTCAGGATAGGCTGTACAAGGTCTGTGTTCGCATCAAGGGAGATAGGGCGTGTACTGAGCATGTTGGGCTAGCGGGAGTGGTGGTGGAAGCAGGACCACTGGTACTCGGTGGTGGCGGTGGCAACTCAACCGAGTCTTGGGCGCCAAACGCGCCAGGACGCGAACGTCACACTACGTCACGCCACACGCGCGCACGCACCCGGCAAAGTCCGGACTCCCTTTATGGCAGTCCTCCTCAGCGTCCCGTCCAGAACAAGCTCACGCCTCTTGAACCAGACCTCCGCGTCCTCCCAACCAATAAAGGATGCTACAAAATTATCCTCTCTACCGTCTCTATGAGACGCACTGTCCAATAAACCGTCTTGTGCTGACCGCCGTCCACTTTCCGAAGCCTCTGTCCATTCCCTCGACGTTCGGCAAACTCGCGCTCGGTCTCTCACATACGTAACGCAAGAACTTCCCTCCCGCATCGCCAACTTCACGGCTATTTGTCTAGCAGACAAGTGGCATTGTCTTCCAATGCTCGGAGACGCCACCCCGACAGAGAACATGCTTAGATGCGCTCGACTCAGCACGGACATAAGCCCTGGCACGAACAATCCGCCAAACAGGTACGCCTGATCCCAATCTCGCCTCCGACCCTCGGGTGGTACGCAGATCTCTCTCTTTCCAGCGAATACCGACCCTGTTGTCCACAGCCTGGATTTTGATTTGCATGGTACAGCGACAGCAGCAGCACCCATCTGCCAACGGCACCGGGAGCCCCACCTCCCGCCTTGTGTTTGAAGTTTGTGTATTACGTCCCTGCAGAACGATTTGTTCTGCAAAGGCCAGCAAGATTCTGCAACACTCCCGGCAAGATCTCGTGCAGGGCGGCGTTCCCGACGTGTGGCATGCGCAGCGCCCAGATGCCGACACGGTCGCCAGAAGCCCCTCCCGAAGACACTGATGGCGTCGGTCGCGTGGTAGCGTCCTACGCGACTGAATGCACGCCCTGGGCGCGCGCCCGCGCAGCTGCTGACACCACCGCGACGGGCTCTCCCAAAGCGGTCTAGCGGGGCTCAGCCATTGACCCCACTTTGCTTGGCTCGCCCGCCGCCGACTCGCGCGAAGGCCGATGCTGTGGCCGTCTTCGGTGTCCCACGACGATTGGTGGCCCGCCCCTGCGCCATGCCGCCGCTACAAATGACTCTACGATGGCGCCCTTTGGAGTCTGCTTTGCCCTACTTGAAGCTGCCGGCTCGCCCTGCAGCTGGAAACTCGCAAGATGGAACAGAACCTTGCTCACGGCGCCTCCTTCCCGGGGTATGACGTCGAGCGAGGCGATGATCAGCGTACGCCGCAACAAGTGAGCGGAGACCTAGGTTCATACGCGCCGGGGACGATTTACGATGTGAGATCGGAGTGACATATGTCTTTCGCCGCTAACATTGATTGTCAGCAGTACGACAGCTTGGTCCATTTTGACCCGAGCCAGGGAGAAGACAAGTATGGCCACCCGGGGTCTATACACTACGTGCCGCCAAGCGCTATTTCCACACGGTACTACGCTCTCAGCAACCCGAACGAATATGCCGCCGTCCAGCCCGCCGCCACTCCGACAGTCAACGCGGGCGCGCCCGCACCCGCAACGAACCCAGCTCCGCACACGGCCCCGCTCGCGCCTCCCCCGCAGGCCACGGTAACGCTCACAATAACTCCGCCCACTCCGTCCAAGTACCCCGCACGTCTCAACCCTGTTCTTCCAAAACAAAGAAGAAACAGGGACGACCCCGGCGGTGAGTCTCGCCCAATGGCGCAGCCCACGGCGCAACACGAGGTAGGCCCTGTCCTCCTTTGCCTTGGAGAGAACCCCAGGCTGACGGTGCATACCCTCGCCATACCAGACGGCTGGCGCGGCCCCAGGCCCATCCGATTCCCAAGGCCACCGGGCTGATGGTCGGCACGGATGGGCCCAAGGCGCCCGCGAAGAGAACCCGCCCGTCGTCCCATCTCAGTGGAAACTGGGCGCGGAGCTCGACAGACTCCGCTTCCCGCAGTTTGGCGGCGACTGGGATGCAATGATGGCGGCGGCGACGGGACGGCCCTACGAGCGCACAATGCCCCGCTCCGAGTCTCCCCTAAGCGAGGGAGATGCGGCACGTGAGCACTACCTCCGGAGCCTATTCTCGCCTCAACGCGCTGACCTCACCCCCGCTCATCGGTGCAGGTCTCGAGATGATCAAGACGCGCCTCGGCCTCGACAACGAGGACAAGGGCGAGGGCAGCTCTCAAGCGCCGCCACCGACGAGCCCCGCGCGCACAGAGGTCGACATCGACATGAATCGTGCGGCCGTGTACTCACCGACATCCGGGCGCAAGCTCTCGCTACCCACGGAGCAGCGCGTCGCGCCCGGCACGGTCCTCGCAAAGAGGCCGTACAAGCGCGGCACCCCCGCGGCGTGCGCGTTCTGTCGTAAGCGCAAGATTGCGTGCGGGGGGCCGGTAGAAGGAGACCAGGAGAGGCGTTGTGGGTGAGTGCTCCGGCCTTTACTCTCTTATACTGCGCGCGGGTTCCCCTATGTGCGCTCTCCAACGCGCGGTGCCGCGAGGCCGCCTTCCTTAGGTTTTCGCCTCCCAAGGCAGGAGTTCTCCCGCACACCGGGGCGGGGCATGCGCCATTCATGTCGGAGTGTCATGAGACGCGCACATCATCTCGTGTGGCCCGCGTCGTGTGCACACAATCCGCGCCTATACTTATCGGATTGGCCGACGTGCGTCGCGCCTTCCGTTCCGTCCACTTGCCTTCAGAAGCGCGAGAAGCGCGCCGCGCAGCCGCATCCCGGTTTCGCAGAAGGACGCCCTTGGCATCGATATTGCCTTCTTGAAGGCATCATCCCCCACCCTATTTCGGCCAGGACGAGCCTTCGGCGCTGCAGAACGCTGACATATCGCCCTCTTTTTTTCTCAGACCATGCATTCAGCGAAAGCAGCCGTGCGAGTTCCCTGCATCGACGCAACGGCTCGCGCGTGCCCGGCAGCCCTCTGGGTACACCGGCCCTGTCATTGTACGTGAGTTCAAGTAGCGGCTCGATTCCCATTTGTTGCCCCGATTCCGGACATCCTCTTGTACTACGTGCTCTCCCCTTACGCTTTGCTCTCGACGTCGTGTAGTCTCGCCGCTGTTGTGTCGTCCTTGTCTTGTTTTATAGTCCCGCTGTCGAACTTGCCCGTACTACTGTCGTCTTAATGTTTTGTGTAATGCTTTCGAACTCTCTTGTAATATAAATGTCTCTCTCGGTCAGCTGGTTTGCCGCCGATACATCCACGCCGGCACAGGTACGGATGAATGGATTTTCATAATGTCGGGATTGCGCGACCGCGACGAACCGGTGGATGCCCGGTACAAAACTGTCGGTATGGCGAAGCCAAGCTGATTCGTAAACGTTGCATAAGACCCTGCGCGGTCATCGGAGGACGCGGCATGATGCTTTCGAAGTGGTATTGGGTTCGAGAACGTCGACAATAGTATCTCAGCAGTACATAATAGGCACAATTAGAAGTAAATGTCCGAACTTAAACCATAACTACCAAGAGACACTAGTGTGAAGTAAACCGGGCTTAGGCACTAGGTAGCTCTACTCCAGGAGGACGCGGCCGATACGTAGATCGTCGACAGTAGCATGATCGTGCAATAATTGAAGGCGTTAGCAGGCGCCCACCCCAAGACGCTCGTCGCTGCCCTGGAATCGCCTGAGAATGCGTCCCTAGCACGAATGCTCAGTGCAGCAAGAACACGAGTGCGCCATCCGCTCGGATTCAAATTCCATGCCTGCTCGATCGTATGCGTGGGTTCTTCCGCAAGCAGGAAACTTACTCCTCGTGTACAAAGACTCTTCAAGCCCGGCCCGCAAGTAGCGGCGGCACCACTTTGTCGACCACCACATGCCAACGCGGCGGGGCCAAGGGAGACATGCTAGCCGTGAGCCAAGTCGCCGTCGCTGTAGACGTACTCCGTGCCCGACGCGCATTCTCCGTCGGATGATAGTATCCCCTTGCGTCGCTTGTGTGGTTGGAAGGGGTCCGCGGGAAGTGTGTCGACCTCGCCGGGGATGCGTCTACCTCGCTAGTGGTATCGATAACCGTAGTATCATCGGACCGATAGTGTTCGACCGTCCAAGGCGCCTCCAGGGTCTCTCAGGCGGGAGGGCAGTCGATCTTAATCCGATCCTCCCCCACATCCTCAGCCGCCCCGTTTGGATTATTGGCGTGCGGTGAGGTCGTAATCCTAGGAGAGAACGACTGCTACTCCGACGAACTGTCACCATTCCACACGCCTTCGGAATCGGCGCCATAGTTTCATTGTTTTGAATTATCTTAGTGGAAGTGATGGCACCCCTGGGTGTTCCGCCTTTCACTAGCCAACTTGAGTCACTCATGGCCGGCCGTTTTTACAACGGCATCCGCATATGCGGTTTGTCGACTAAGAGTCTGGAAACAATATAAGGCTGCATTATGGGGCTAGTGAAACCTGAGCCGTGTAACAGCAAGCGTGCTGGACTCTTACCTCCTTTCTCACGTTTGCGCACTGGCGGCCGACTGAGCGTATACAAGCTGAAAGACGAGCCTCTCCAGCCTAGGCTTGCGTGTTCATGCACATGGTAACCATTACCACAGTCCTGTGCGGGTCACTCGAGATTTGAACACAGGTCCAGAGTCCAGTGCGTCCCAGGTTAATATTCGTTCAAAGGCAGAGCTCGGGGACTCCAAGCCACCCCAGAGTCGTGTCGGGCTTCTTGCCGCGTCGTCGTCCGTGTAGGCTTTTCGTAGGGGCAGATTAATTTTGGCGTACGAACGATGCCCAGAAGAGCGTTCATGCTTAAAATGACCTTGCGGCAAGTCCACAGAGTAGCTTGATCCCCCCTCGACATCGATCCACCGCAAGCTCTGGGATGGTTATTCTGGCGGATGTCGGGGGAGTGGTGCGCTGCCTTGGACTCGGATCCGACATCGAACGCGAGATAGAACAGCGAGATGTTGTGCAAGGTATACCGAGGAATATAAACGCGAGGAAACGGTAAAGATATCTTAGAGTACAAGTGAGTGATATCACATGGAAATGAGCTCGAGTTCGACTATCGTGGATACTCACAGAAAAGGTGTTTTGTTAGACGCTCATTCTGTAGCCTCCGGAGCGCCCAACAACACGTGCGCGTCTGCCAGCATGCCACCAGGATGCCACCTCGCATGCTGGATACCGCAAAAGCGAACTAAGCCCGCTGCAAGGTCCAATAACCGAAAATCAACAGAACTTTTCGTTGGAGTAGATCCAGAAATACAAGCATGATACTGATGAGATACAGCTACGAGAAGTAGCGCCGTGCAGTAAAGATGACAATGATCCAGCTTGAAGCGCGGCGGTAATGCCTAACGCATCGTAGACTACGTCGTCTTGCATAGACGGAGATAAATCAAGGGGACGAGGAAACAAAAGAAAGGCTGGCATCCCCGATAAGACCACCAAAGCCTAAACGACCACTAGTCCGAGTAATTGCGAGAGCAGGAATAGATACGCCGCAGAGAATAGCACGAATTCCACAACAGATCCGAGAGACTTAATACAGGCTATGTCCTTTGAACGGCACCCGCGTCCAGATAGGAAGAAGAGACGAGCTTTCGACTACGCGCTGCCAGTAGACGAAGTAGCGGCCCCAGTCCGCATCCTCTTCGCCGGGGCAGCGACCGCGCGCGCGTCGCGATCGTCTGCCGGCACCGCGGGAAGTCCGGGGCGGTCGTTGATGGGACGGCCCGATGCGTTGTATATCGAGTCCATAGAATCGACAGACGAGTCTTCGTCAATCTTGCGCTTTTTTGCCCTTGCGGGCCCCACCTCTCTGTCCGTGCCCGTTGCGGATGCTTCAGGTGTGGCCACAACTAGTTCTTCGTCGATGGGAGTTTCTCTGGGGCGCGGCAGCCCTGGGATAGACTGAGCGTCCCGCCCCCCTATCCCATAGAGCCCCGCGTTGTCGGGCTTAGCAGCTAGGTTGGTACTAGTGATAGCGGTGGTGGCGGAAGCGAGCGGTGCATTTGAACGGGGTCGCCGAGGCATCAAACCCCGCATGGCCTGTGCTGTGAGCCATCGGTGCATGCATGCCTGGGCCATGGTCATGCGTCTGGTCGGGTCGTTTTCCAACAGTCCGCGAACAAAGTCTTCTCCTGTTCGGAGTACTCGTCAGCCTTCACGCAACCGCATTACGTGATCGACGGTCGCGTACCTTCTTCACTAATATCGCGCTCGTGTAGGATATCCCACCGCACTCGGCGGTTCGCAATGAGCTGCGTCACCTCAACCTGGGAGTCCTCGTCGAATGGGATGCTCATGGTCAACCTGCGTGGAAATGAGCGGAATAGCACTACCGTAGACGAGGCAACACATACATCGAGAACACAATCACGCCTACACTCCAGCTATCGACGAGGAGGTCGTAGCCCTCGGGGCCTTGGGTGACCACCTCCGGGGCGAGGTAGACAGGGGTGCCGCACACCGTCTATAGTGGTTCTCCGCTATTAGCGAACGCCCCAGGGCGAGCGCAAGCGCCGTGCTCACTCACACGTAACATCGTCTGGCCATCAATGGCCTTAGCCAGTCCGAAGTCCGCTACCTTGACCACCGGCGGGTTGTCGTTCGTAAGCAGCACGTTCTCGGGTTTGAGATCGCGATGCGCGATCCCTTGGCGGTGGATGTACTGAGCAGATTCAGAGCAATGTATGGCACAGCTGAGAAAACACTCACCGCGAGCGCGTCGCACATCTGATATGTGAAATACTGCGCCAGCTCTTCACCTAAAGCTATTATGAGCACAGTTTACGCTGGGATGAGCAGAATGACCGACTAATTGGGCACGTCTCGCTGAAGTTCTTGAGCAGGTAAGACAACAGATCACCTCCAGGAACCCATTCAAGTACCAGGCCTGCTCGTGTGGGTCAAATTAAGTGCAGGTTTATAGGAGGGCCGACGCACTCAGGCCGTTGCTGTCGACGAAGAACTCCTTCATCTGACAGATGTTCTGGTGTTCGAGTCGTTTCAGGATTGTGATCTCC
The DNA here is from genome assembly GCA_001302255.2 of Trametes hirsuta. NCBI lineage: Eukaryota > Fungi > Basidiomycota > Agaricomycetes > Polyporales > Polyporaceae > Trametes > Trametes hirsuta. The sequence continues at coordinate 78,563 of CP019378.1, forward strand.
CTCGATATGTCGTCCAAGTTCCCACCACCTAGGACTGCGTAGCTCCAGTCGTGCTTGAGCTTCTTAGCCTCGATGACCTTGACAGCATAATAGTTCCCCTCTTCTCGGTGCAAACCCTTCATGACGACGGCGAAGGTACCCCTTCCGAGCTCCGTTTGGATGTCATAATCTTTGTGCAGGCCATGGTTAGGTCTGGTGTATGCTACATGGCGATAAATATATCCTGCACGAGGATCAGCGCACGGCGTGATCCAGTGGATATAGACACAAACGAAATTCTCGTTCTTCAGTTCCGTTCGTTGTTCCTTGAGCTTCCCATGTTCCGAACGCTATCTCGTTGCCGTCACGTAGGCCGTACGAGCGATTAGGGCCAATAAGTACGCGATTGATCTAGAGGAAGGATCAGGAACGCTTCCTTCGAAAACATCGCGCTTGGTCGACGCACGTATGTACCGTTACTCGAAGTATCTGTAACCTTGACCGACGCCGAAGGGCCCTCCACGCCGTCCCATTCTATGATACAGTGGGATCTACCAGCTATACAGAACATAAGAAAGTGAGAAAATGCAAACGGATACTTTCCTTACTGATGGAATTGCCGTCCAAGACGATATCGTTGGTGTCCCCAGGATCCTTGACGCGACCAACCACATATCGGCGCTTCCATCGCTCGAACACGATTTGAGGCAGGTTTTGGTCGAAGGGATCGAGGCGTCCCCAAATATTAGGATTCTCCACATATTCAACATGGGCAGCCTGTTGAGTAGGTTGCGTTTGTTGTTGTGTTTGTTGAGTAGCGGAAACCTCGTCCTGACTGCTTGACAAGACAGTGGCAGTCATGTCCTGGTCGGTGTCCTCTGTGGGTCGAGACATAGCAAGTCAGAGAGGAGAAAAACAAGAGGAGACGATCAATGGGAGGACGACTTGAATGGGAAGAAGAGGAGGAGAGATACGCTCAAGAACAAGGCGAAGGGGAGCGCGGAAGATGCCGGAGACGCGCTGGGCAGTGGCGGGGTGCCACCTCGGATGATGCGAGTATTCCAACCATGTTCGTTTGGGGTCTAGACAGAGGGAGAGGCATACCTGGCGTGCTGCAGCAGTGACCTCCGCGGCAGCGTCTGCACCCGCCGCCGGAATCCACAGGGACAACTGCACAGCCCCAACGACGCCTCCCTCGAACCCAAGTACGCGTCGTCGCGCACCAACGTCACACAGCATGTGACCGTGGAACTTTTTTGTAACTCCGTCAAACTTTTGGTGGCAGACGACCACATTCCCCACCACTTGTTGAAGGTTGAACGAACACATAGAACCATGCATATGACGCGCCCTTGTTTATTCAATCAATTCGTGATGATGGTAAACCTATCTGCTATCTTAACAAGACATTAACGTACAGATTGTTGAATACACAGCACCAACTACCCGGGCCAACACTTACTCAGAATGAGGTAGATATACGGATACTTACTGCTAGTACTAGGGATTCAACCGAGGTGATCGCCGGAGACCCAACCCAGGTATGTCTCCCGCCGAAGCATTGCTTCCCGCAGCGGGAGTTACACGTATACGCACCCTCTTCGCCCTCGCGTTCCGAGCCGTACCCCTCTTCCCGCGCCCAGGCTTTACCATGTCCACAGCCATCCCGTCGGCCGGAGAATCGGCCATTTCAACATCGCTCGCGACCTCCGACTGGGCCCTGGGTATGAGTGAAGCGTCAGATCTGTCCGCTACCTTTCGCTTTCCCTTTCTCTGCCACGCTACGACATTCTCATCGCCTGCACAATCTCCCATCCGCGTAAGTGGCTCTCCTCCCTCATATAAGTCTGATATGGCGTTTCCGTGAAGAGGAGGCAGCTTCGGCGGGGAGTCAAGGTCCCCGTCCATGTCCCCAACAGTGTTGACACTGCTTTCAACCCTGTGTTCCGCCGGTGCAGCGGGAGGGCGCACGTCAGGTGGCAGGCGGTGCGTATTTAGCCAGGGATGATGGCATGCATCCTCAAGCGTCATTCTCCTTTGGGGATCCCGCTCCTGAAGCTTTCGGATGAAGTCGTGGCCTGTATCGCACGAATCAGTATGCATTGTCGGGGGAAAGCAATGGATCATCACCTTGCTCGCTGACGCGGTGTTTGTAGAGTAGCGCCCAGTCTATGCGGTTGTACTGTGCCGCGGTCCCATCGTCTTCTACCTTCACGAACAGGCTTAGTTCCATGGTGAGCCTGCGCGCTCATTTAGGTAGGGGTACGTATGATCCCGCCCGCTGAGACGTACATGATACAAGTAATCACGCCGACACTCCAGCTATCCACAAGATGATCATAGCCGTTTGGGCCCTGATTGCGTACCTCTGGCGCGAGGTAGGTCGGGGTGCCGCATACGGTCTATATGGGTATTCAATAATGAGAGGACATCGAACGGTGACAATAACACCCTTGACGTACGTAAAGTGTGGTAAGTGTATCAACGACCTTTGCAAGCCCGAAATCTGCGACCTTGACTACAGGAGGCACGTCTTGCGTGAGCAGCACGTTTTCCAGTTTCAGGTCCCTGTGGGTAATTCCTTGTTGGTGCACATACTGTAAATATGTGAAGCGCTGACCCATGAGAGTAAACCGTAGAAGCACACTCACGGCTAATGCGTCGCAGATCTGGTAAACGATGTCCCGTGTCTCGCCTTCAGCTGTATCCCGCCGCGCATCAATAGTACGTCTATACGAGAGGCGTATCGCTCACTGATATATTGCTGTCGCCGTTCTTTCTGAAGAAGCAATCTGAGGAGGTCGCCGCCGGGCACCAGTTCCAAAACAAGGCCTGCCGCGACATCAACGCATCAGCATGGCCACTACAGCGACCACCGCCGAGGAACCTAGCAACACGTACATATCTTGTACCGTTCCAAGAAAACCTCCTTGAGCTGGCAAATATTCCTGTGCTGGAGACGCTCGAGGATGCTGATCTCGCGAATAAGTTTCCTAGACTCCTCATCGGTCGGGCGTCCATTTACGATTCCTTTGTACCACCCTTTCGGGAGCTTCTCGCCTTGGATGATCTTGATGGCATACCACCTTCCTTCCTCTCTGTTGAGTGCTTTCATCACTGTGGCGAACGAGCCTTTCCCAAGCTCATGTTGTATGTCGTAGATACTATGCACGCCCCGGTTAGGTGGGGTATACGCCACATGTCGATACATGAATCCTGACGCGAGTGAAGGCGGGTCAAACCCGAGCAGAAGTAGGCCCTTGGAGTGAATAATGCTTACGATAGTCGTGCACACCGCCCTCCGCTGGCTGGGGTTTCATGCTCCCGAATGCGATCTCGTTCCCGTCGCGAAGTAGCACAGACTATCCCGGCCTGATCTTCTTACCGTTGACCTTTACGGGGAAAATTAAGCTACGATGCGTCTCGGTTCCTCACTGAAGCTCACAAATGTGCCGTTGCGAGACTCTCCCGAGTCAACGACCTTCACCGCTGCATTCGGGCCCTCATCTCCATCCCATTCAATGAAACAATGGTTTTTGCCTGAGAAGCGTCTCTCTTAGAGGGCGGTCATGCATATGGTCTTCGGCACTCACTGACGGTCAAGCCGGAAAGAACAATGTCGATCTCATTCCGGTCTGGGTTGCGTCCCACGCGGTACCTCTTCTGAGACTTATACAGGCTGTGGCGGGGTAAAACCATGCTGCAGGGGACGAGGATACCCCAAAGATCGGCGTCCGGGATCAGATTGTCCGTCTGAGAGGCCTCCTGAGTGGACTGCGTGGCCTGCTGGGTGACCACAGAGGCCACGCTATGGCTCGTATTCATTACGTCGGGTATTGCAAGGCACTACTGGAGACGATAGTCAGGTAGGCGTCGTACTGTGTGACTCCAGGCGTGCGCAGTAGACAGTCGGCGCGTACGGTGATCGAGACGGGACGAGGACTGGTACTAGTAAAGGGATGAGACGGATGCCGACGCCCAGCGTCCAGCCCTAGAGAACAAGGACTCGCGGTCCTCGGGACATGTGATGGGAGCGGGAAACGCCATAAAAGTACAAGGATATTCGGTCAACTTCGACATCCAGCGCCTCGAAGCTGAGTCGGCTTGCAGGCGTTAAGACTGCACCGCTATTGAATTGTTCGCCAAGCACCTGGTCGTATGTGCGGTGGGATGTATGTGTCGACGGCCGTAGTTGGTTTTGTAGAGGTTCCCTGACTGAACTGAAGGTCGTCAGACCCCGCGCTGCGCAAAGAGCACCCGGGTATGGACACCATGACCAACTCGGACAAACACGATTCCGATTCTCCAGCCTCGTCATCGCGGTCACGTGTATAATGCAAAGTCGGTTTTGTTTGGCTCCGATTCAGAGGCGACATGCATTTTTAAAACAAGACGAGGTAACGCGGACTGCGGAAGATACTGTGTGAAGATTTAAAATACATATACTAGTAGATGAGATGGGCTAGGAGAGAGATTACACTGCCAAAAGACTCAACGGCAGAGCACGAAAGCAAGAAAACATAGCTGTGAGAAAGTCCGACAGAGCGCGAAAGATGTAGAATGTCGTCAAGATCCTAAGGATTCAGCCGTGGAGACCTCCGATGTAGCACCAACCCAGGTATCTCGTCCTCTTCATCCTCCGCGTCGGCAGGCGGAGTACCCCGAGTACGCACGCGCTTGACCTCTGGGGCGCGGAACGTTCCGCTAGTACTCTTTCCTCCGTCTTTGCGACCCTTCTTCTTGCCATCGTCTTCGACAGTCGTGACTGCGCCCGCCTTTGCGCCTTCGGGACGGCGCGAGCTCTCTCCTGGTATCAAAGACGAGCTAGACCGGTCAGCAACCTTCCGCTTCTTCGCCCTTGCCGCCGTCTCGAGAGGGGTCTGAGCTTCTCTCTCCTCAGCTGCGGCTGCTGCCACGCGTTCCTCCATCTCTTGCGATGGCGTGGGGAGGAGTCTCCCTGTCTCTCGCGCATGGGAGATGACGTCCGCGCGGCGTTGGAGAGCGCTAGCAGTCGGACAGTCTTCATTGTCCGAGTCCGTGACAGTGGGGTTTGTGGCGTCCATACGCTCCGCCAGAACGTCGACCTCCGATCCTTCTGGGCGAGTAGAGCCATCGACGTTGTCTGCCTTAGCGGTCGTTGGGGTAAGACTTGGTTCTTCGCTAGGCGCGCACGCAAGAAGCCAGGGATGATGACAAGCGTCTTCGAGAGTCATCCTCTTCTGAGGATCACGTTCGAGCAACTTGTGAATGAAGTCTTCCCCTTGAACCCATGAGTGGCCGGACGTAGACTGAATAGGAACGGTCTCACCTTCCTCGCTGATATGGCGTTTACGCAGAAGAGCCCAGTTGATATCGCGGTTCTGAATACGAGTCTTGACGTCGGCATTCAGATCGTCGTTCAGGAACGGCTCGCGGTTCATAGTAAGCCTGCCTCAGTACACCGACAATGAATGAACCCGGTTCTGAGCAGAAACGTCACCACTCACGTAATGAACGTGATTATACCAACACTCCAGCTGTCGACGACTTGATCATACCCCTCTGGCCCTTGACCGACCACCTCGGGCGCAAGATAGACAGGTGTACCACACATCGTCTAGTATCTGTAAGTCAGATCGACGATTTCGCGGGGACGTAAAGGTCCCGCTGCTCACATGCAACATTGTGAACGTATCCACCACTTTGGCAAGACCAAAATCTGCAACCTTAACTACGGGCGGGTCGTCCATGGTCAAAAGAACGTTCTCTAACTTCAAGTCGCGGTGTGCTATGCCCTGCTGATGTACGTACTGGGCAACATTCAGTGTTTCCGTAGTACGCCGCATATTGATTGTCCTCACCGCTAGCGCGTCGCATATCTGGTAAACGATATGTTGAACCTGGGATTCGACTGAAGTTTACTTTAGAAGGATGCATAAATAGGGTAATAACAACTCACCGAGTCGCTTTCCTTGTCGTTCTTTCAGGAGGAGATGCCGCAGAAGATCGCCGCCCGCCACAAATTCCAACACGAGGCCTATTGAATAGATCCGTCAGCGTCAAACATGGCAGCGAGTGTCACGAATTCCCACATATGCTGAAACTTTCGACAAACACTTCCTTGAGCTTACAAATGTTCTTGTGATCGAGACGTTTGAGAATCGTAATTTCTCGTAGAAACCGTCTAGATTCTTCGGTGGTCGGGTGTCCGTGTGCCATGGCCGCGCGCCATTCCGCCGGGAGCTTGTTCTCTTGGATGATCTTGACCGCGTACCACAGCCCGTCTTCCCTGTGCAAGGCCTTCATGACCGAGGCGTACGAGCCTTTTCCAAGCTCATGCAGCAGATCATAGTGCTTGTGCAAGCCTGTGGTTGGCTCACCGTATCCCTTGTGTCGATAGACGAAACCTGTACAGGAAGTGAATCAAACATGCCGTAGGCGGTGGTATGCCCGAAGGTTTACGATAGTCATGAACCCCGCCCTCTTTTGGCTGAGGCAAGCAGGTCCCAAATGCGATCTCGTTTCCTTCACGTAGTAGCCGAGACTGACCCTTCCCGATCTTCTCGCCGTTAATCTGAAAATGTACGCTTGAGCATTACACTTAGCACAAGACGCTGCGATCAACGCTTACGAATGTTCCATTGCTAGACAAATCCATCACCTTCACGGCGGAATGGGGGCCCTCATCACCATCCCACTCGATGGTGCAGTGCTTCCAGCCTACGACGAACCGCCAGAGGCAACAATCAGCCTAGTGGCCACGAAAGAGACGCGTCGAGTTTGCCACTAACTGATCTTAGTCCCGTTCAAGAGCACGTCGATCTTCGTGTTGTCCGGGCAGCGCCCGACACGATAGCGCTTCTGCGACTTCGAAAAGTTGAACCTCGATACAGTCGGGCTGCACGGGATCAGCGAGCCCCAGAGCGTAGGGTCAATGCCCGCCGCGTCCTCCGGCTGGGAGGCCTGCTCGGTGGACTGCGTGGGTTGCTGGGTCTCCGAGGATCCACCGCCGCTGCTGTAGCTGATCTCAGCAGGGTCAATCGCCATCTGCAACTCTCAACCCTGTTCCTGCGCTGATCCACGGAAAATGAGGGTTAGAGGACTGAAATCCCCGGCGGCGCTGGTAGATGGAAGGGGTTTGTGAGCGAGAGAGATAGATTAAAAGTGGGGCGACGTTGAAGACTCGGACAGGCCTCGCGAAAGGCACGCATGGGGCACTGTTCCTCGGCACTTGGTACTTGGTAGTAGTAAGAACCAGAAATGTATAAGGGTCAGGGGATGTCATCTGGCAAGCGACGCCGCGCGGCGCGGTCAATGTCGCGAGCGTCTCCTCCTGCCGGACCTGCGCCGTGTCTTCGGAAAGCAGTGCACTAGCAGCCACCTATTTATGATGCGTGACTAGCTAGGACACTTACACAAAACACCTGGGCAGCTTGGGTCCATTTGGAGGAGGGAAGCCAAAGCAAAGCTTACTGGTAAACCAGCGCCGACATGTCGTACTCAACACGATCACGTGAACTCAACGCATACAAAACATTCGGTAAGTCATGGGGATTATTGCAGCAACACGCAACATTCTATAACGTAAGTTCTTAGATACACGCACGGAGATAGTCACGACTAGATAAAAGCACAGTAAGGAGCGTATTATGTATGTAGGCAAGCGCAGCGCGCATAACGGTGAGAGACAGCACGTATACAACGGTAGATGCCGGCGTGTGAGAGACAGACATTATGGGGAATCATGCGGGGGCGAGGTATGCGGGGAACGGAGCGATGGCGCGTTGACGGTCAAGAAGTCGAGAAAAGAGCGTATGTGGGAGCATGAGCATAACCATATGCGTCATCCATAGCAGAGCAGCACCAAAAAGCGAGAGCATGATCCACACGAGGCGCACGACCACGCCGCGTCCGCGCTAGTACCGACGAGCAGTGGCAGCGCGGGGCTTTGCCGGGGACGCCGCGGCACTGATACGAGTCGACCGCCGGGGGGGCCCAGCGGCCTCGCCATTCTGGTCCGACTTGTCCGCCGCACGCACCGGGCGGCCCTTCTTCGCGGCTGGGGGGTTCGCGGCCTTCTTCGGCGCGCGTCCCTTCTTCGGCGCCGCAGCAGCCCGACCTCGACGCGGGGCGGGGGCGGGCTCGGGCTCACTCGACTCCTCGTCTTCCTCCTCCATGGGTGTCAGCGACGCATCAAAGTCGAGCGCAGCCTTGCGCTTGTTCGTGCGGGAAGGCCCGGAATCGTCGTCTTCGGCCTCCGCGCGTGCCCGCATCTCCTGCGAGGGCCCGGGCAGGGCTTGGCCGACTTCGTTCGCCTGCGAGATGACGTTGGCACGGCGTTGCAGGCGCGAGGCTTGTCGGGAGAGGGCACCGCGGGAAGCGGTGCCGTTGGATTGGCTATCGGGCAGCTCTTGAGACCCCAATGGAGGCGTGTTGCTGGGATCAGCGTCCATGATCTCTCCATGGGGCTCGTCGAGCGCCATGCCGTCCGATGCGATAGAGCGCATAGAGGCATCGATGACACCGATCGCGGGCGGGGATACCGTGCGCCGGGGGTAGTCGATCTGAGGATGCAGCGCAGCCTGCGTGTGCAACCAGGGGTGGCGCCGTGCGTCGGTGAGGGACATGCGCTTCCTGGGGTCGTACTCGAGCAACCTGCGAACGAAATTCTCACCTATATGCGGCATGAGCAGACCGGAGGATTGTAGAGGTGTGAAAAATCTCTTACCCTGTTGGCTGACGTTGTACTCGCGGAAAATAGCCCACTCAACTTGCCGGTTGGCTACTCGGGTCTTTACATCGGTACTCATGTCCTCCTCGCCGAATGGCGTAGACATCGTGAGCCTAAACCAGCAATGTAAGTATTATTGGTATCACTCCTTGCAGGGCTGCACGCACATCGAGAACACGATCACGCCGACACTCCAGCTGTCGACGATCTGGTCATAGCCTTCGTTGGGAGCTTGGTTAACCACCTCGGGTGCGAGGTACACAGGTGTACCGCACATCGTCTGCAACGGATATCAGTTACGAGCACAAATTGTCACTGTACATCGGCACGTACTCGCAGCATGGTCATGCTGTCGATGACCTTGGCCAGGCCGAAGTCAGCGACCTTGACTACCGGCGGCTGATCGTCCGTCAGAAGGACATTCTCCGGCTTGAGATCGCGATGGGCGATGCCTTGACTGTGGACATACTGTAAAAATGTCAACGGCGCATTGGGAAATAACGAAGATGGAACTCACAGCAAGCGCATCACAGATCTGGTACGTGAGGTGTTGGGCCTCGGCTTCCTCTGAGGATATGCGTGAGTACAATATACACGGGAGCTCTTCCGGACTTACGAAGCCCGTTCCGCTTCAGGATATAGTCGAGTAGATCGCCGCCCGGCACCCACTCCAGGACAAGGTCTGCGACAATCAGCCTGCGCATCACGAAGCGCGTTACTCATTACTCACTGATGTTGTAACTCTCGAAGAAGACCTCCTTGAGCTGACAGATGTTGCGGTGTTGAAGACGCTCGAGGATGTTGATCTCACGCGCAAAGTTATTCGAACTGTCGTCGGCTTGCTCGCCGTTCAGACTCGCATGACTCAGGCCCTTACGGAGCTTGTTCGCCTGGATCATCTTGACCGCGTACCATTTGCCTTCCTCCTTGTGGAGGGCTTTCATCACAGTAGCGAAGGAGCCCTTGCCCAGCTCATGCATCAGGTCATAGTGCCTGTGCAATCCGCGGCTGGGTGGGCCACTGGCCATGTGCCGGTACACAAAGCCTGCGAGAGGGATTGGGAAGCGTGCCAAAGGAATATGAGGGAAAGCACGCACGATAATCCTCAAGTCCCCCGTTGGCCGGTTGAGGCACACATGTCCCGAAAGCGATTTCGTTCCCGTCCCGCAACACCTTGAAATGGCCCTTGCCGATCTTCTCGCCATTGATCTACCATCGTAGCTCCAGCCACGCCGGCTCTGACTTAACAAGAGAAAGTGACTCACGAAGGTACCGTTGCTGGACAAGTCTGTGACCTTGACCGCTGCGCGCGGACTCTCGTCCCCATCCCACTCAATGATACAGTGGAAGTTGCCTAGAGCGAAGAAGACGCGTTAGAACTGTGTAAAACGCGGCTGGACGCGTCGCGACTGACTGATCTTCATTCCGGGCAGGACTATGTCGTTCTTGAGTTGTTCGGCGTTGCGGCCAATCTGGTACTTGGGCTTGACCTTTTGGAAGTCGATGCGACGCAGGTTCGCGCTGCACGGGATGAGGAAGCCCCAGAGGTGCGCATCCATGATGGGCTCGTTCTGGGACGCCTCCTGGGTTGCCTGAGTTTGCTCTTGGGTGGCCTCGGCCACGTCGTCAGTGATCATTGCGTCAATCATGTTCTGGTCTTCAGCTTTCATTTTGGATGTTGGGGGATGGTGGGATGATACAGACGGAGGGACAAGTTTAGCTGAGAGATGGTGGTATGTTCTGAGGTGAGATGGACACAATCCCGGGGAGGATGTGCTTTTAAACAATGTGCAAGCAGGGTGGACGCGTGGATGAACAAGCGCAAAGAAGAGCGGGGCTGGCCAAAGTGGGATCCAAGCGAAGTTGAAGCGGCCAAAGTGGAGGCAGCAGGCAAGGCGGGACGGCAAAGCAGGCGACGGTACTTTGTCTCTTGATCTCTGCAGCCGCACGCTTGCGCTTTATAGAAGCTGAACTCAGACCGATGCGATGGCCGATAGAAGAAGGGAGTGTATACCCAACCACCCACAATCCCAGGCGTGTCCTAGCTAAGCCAAGCCGGGGCCAGACAATCCCTCTCCTTGTCGCTTGGTTTCATTAAAGCGGAGTTACACTTTGGCCACCGAGTACTGCGGCGGCGATCGTAAACCAGGAGCTCCGCCGGTGGCGGTGCCATAGGACTGCGGCGCTCGCTCCTTTGGCAAATGCACTTGGAAGAGAACGGGGCCCAACTCGCACAAAACCAATGCTACGTATGCCCTACGCCCACAGGGAGTGCGCATATCCCAGCATAGCCCGCGATAAGATCTATCCGCACCATCTACGTTCACAGCACATAACACAGCGAGAAGCACAAGACACGAGGCCTCCAATATATCCCAAGAATCCGAGGACGTCCTTCTCCCCATCGCCACTCCGCTCATCCTCGGAAGGAACCAGGGACCTGGTGCTCGGTGTGGTCCAGGTTGAGCTCCTGCCTCAGCGCGCTCGTAAGAATCAGCTCCTGCGTGTAGATTTGGTGCCCGTGCTCTACGAGCGGCCGCCATATCGAGATATCTTCAGTACAGGAGATGACGAAGCGATCGTCGTGCCCGTTCAGCATTCGCACCGTTGGCGTCTGCGTAGAAAGCTGCACGAGAACCCTTAGCGCGATTACAGCCATATGATAAGGGTGATATGTACCTGTCCACCGTTGGCCGTTACAACATTTTTGAGGAGCTTGTTAGCGACGGGAACTTTGGGTGTCACGTAAAACGTTTTCCCGGCGAACAGCTTGCCCGCGTTCTTCTTCGCGCGCTGCAGGGCATCGGTGAGGGTGAACGCATACTTGCTTTCGGTATCCGCGTCTTTGATCATGTAATCCGCTTCCGCTGCACAATCGCGACGTGAGTGCGCCAACGACAGACAGTAAGCTGTAACCAAAAACATACGCAAAAGCCTCCGCGCCGCGGCAGACATCTTCGCCCACCTCTCATTGAGCACGTACGGCGCGACGGCCATCGCGCACAGGAACTTCTCCGTTCGTACGACATTCTTCACGAGTAAATGTGTGCAATTCTGCGGCTTGTCCACGATCTTCACGCCAAGCCTCGTCAACGCCTGCTCGACGAATCCATGAGTATCGCCCACTGTGGCAGACCCACGATCGCCTACCCGTACGACATCATCCGTGAGCGTGACCTGCGTGGTCATCACCCGGACCTCGCCCCCCTTTGGCCGTGCAGCCCCGTTAGTCGTCGCTGCCACCAACGACTTGCCCTGCGTCCCAGACGACTGCTGGCTCTCTGGCTCTTCCGACGGCTCCGTCGTCGACTTGTGTGGCGTTGCTTTCTTCCTTCCTTTCGCCACCGCCGGCGGCCCCTCGAGTTCGCCTGCTTTCCGCCTCTTCTTTTCCGGCATCTCCTCATCCAGCTCCGCATCGTCGCCATCCCCGCTCGACAGCCGTTTCTTCCCCCTTCCCTTCGTCTTCGCGGGCTCTTCCTCATCCGCATCGCTCGCCCGCGCCTTTCCCTTTGCCGCGGCCTTCTCCAGTTCATGCACGGCCCTCACCGCACCGCTCTTCATCTCCTTCTGGAACGAGATGACATCCGGCATGATCACGTCGTGCAGCTTCTGCGTCGCCTTCGTTGCCGCCGATCGTCGCGATGGTGTCCGCCCGGTGAGCTTGGGCGGGCTCGTCGATCGGCTTGGGCCCGCTTCCGGTACCTCTACGGTGGCGGGCTTGGGTTTACGCGAGGTCTTTGGAGGAAGGGGCATGGGAGAATGTGTCGACTCGTCTGGTGATGGTGCGCGAGTAGGCTTCTCAGCGGCAGGGGCGTGGGCCTCCGCAGAGGATGCGGCGCCCCTCGTTGACTTCGGCGCAGCGGACCTCCCGCTCTTCTTTGTGGATGAACCGTATACCGAGCCCACGGTGGGCACAAGTACTGAGTCTAGTCGTTGCGGAGTCTCGTCCGGCTTCGAAGGGGAACCCGCTGGGCGTGTTCCAGCCGTTCTCGAGGCGCGCCCGTTCTTCACCAGGTCCCCAAGCACAGATCGTACATCCTCCTCGTCTGAGGAGTCGGACTCGGAATCCAAAAGAGCGTCTATGGGCCTGCGCTTCTTGGGTTCCGTGGGCCTCGCATTGACCGTCTCCTTTGTCACGCGTACTCCAGGGGGGCCTTTCTTCACCTTCATCTTCTTTGGTCGCGCCTGCACCTCGCTGACGCCCTCCATCGTAACGTCCTCGTCCGCAACAACGGGGTGATCGCGGGGCTTGCTGATAGAGGACGGTGATGGCACCGAAGACCCTGCACCCACTCTACCGGACTTCGCGCTCCCGTACGTGCGTACTGAGGGCTTTGATTTCGGTGTGCCCGCAACCACAGCCTCCCCCTCATCATCAGTATTGCGTGGGGTGAAGCGCCGCACAAGTCGCCGTTTCGCGGGTGCGTCAGCAGGGGGCTCCTCTTCTCGTCGAGTGTGTTTGGATGGTGAACCCTTCTTGCCGAGCGGCGGACGTTTACTCGGCCCCGCCTCGTCGCCCACGTCCATGCGCTCTTCGGGCGGTGAGCCCTTCTCAAGATCTGCGAAGTTTGCGTCTACATCCATCCACTCGCCTAAGCTGACTTCTGCCTCGTCTGGTGCGACGGCTTCCTCCACCTCACCCGCGCTGGCTGCAGTGCCAGTTGGGACATTAGCCTGAGAGGTCATCATACGGCGAGTCTTCTTCGGGCCGCCTTTCTTGGGGCTTGTGCTTGCACTCACTCTCTTTGTGGAGAGCTGGGAAGCTTGCCCTTCCGTGATCGCTTCCGCTTCCGCGGCACGGAACATCTCCTCGAGCTGCGTAGGATCCCACGTGATGCTACCGATCCCGCGTTCGGCGAGGACAACACTGAAGTCGACCCCGGGAGGAAACTTGGTGTATTTCTCATTCGCGGGGGTGAGGTAACGCCACTGAACGAAACAGTCTTCGACCCAGGTATGATTGACAACCGGGATAGACCAGGACGTCGCTTTATCTGTCTTTGTCCCGTGGCGGCTGTTCTCGAGTGTGAGCGTTGGCGACATGCATCATCGAGCACAGAGACATACTAGGCAGCAACAACAACAGTATTCCGTTCTGCAGACATGGACGCGGTAAACTCACCGCCCATGAGTGTTATGAGTTTCTTCAAGTACTCGCGGTCTTTCCCTGTATAGTTTGTGACGGTTATGACCTAATTCATGGCATTGAGCGACAGGTGTGTAATGTGCCTGCAAGTCAGAACTTACCTGTTTGGTGAATCCATCGGCGGGCGTGTCGGGAATGGGGTAATGTAATACTTGGTCTGCGGGGCGAGTGAGCGTGCCTGATACACGAACGTACCATAGCCAGGCGAGAGTGCCGATGGTGAGCCTGAGTTTGTACGCCTACAATACTTCAGCTCTCGCACATAGCCATAGTCAATTCCACACACCTTCGCATACGCTGGCCCTGTCCTATACCGGGTAATATAAACGTCGGCTTCCTCCAGCTTCACGAGCTCGTCTCGTATTCGCTCCGCGTCACTGGCCAACTTTGAGGTTAACTCAACGACTTCACCGCCTTGACGTCGTACATCAGTAGCAATGGCCTTGCGGTGAGCGGCGGACAGCCCAAGAGAAAGTCCAAGTAGAATGCGCTTGCCATTCCATATGTTTCTCGCCGCTGGCTTCAGCTTGCGCTGTTCATCAATCGACAGAGAAGAGGTATCGTAGAGCATCCTTCGCTCTGGAGGAGGCTCGTAGTCCACGTCCTCTTGTGGTGTGCGACCCTCGGGGTGTTGTTGGAAGACGCGGGGTTCTGGCCACTCATAGTTCTTCGTGGGCAGGTCTCTGATACCCAGTCTTATTGTGTCGTCAAACCAATGAGGAACAAGAACGCATATGTCCACCTTGTCTTTGTAATGCATCGCGGTGTCGTATTTGGGGCTTCCTGGAGCCATGGCGAAAAGGTGGGTAACATCACGGGTGAGGCCGGTACGCCATTGGCCTCCGAACGCGGATATCGCAGCACACATGAGTTCGCAATCGGTTTCGGGAAGATCCGTCGCAGTAGCAGTGATGCCAGAGAAGAGGTGGGCTGGGTCGGCGGAATAGTATTCAGGGTCCTGGAGGGAGCCCAAGACAGCCGAGCGCTCCACCCAGCGAGGAGTTACAACATGAGCGGAGGACTTTTCAGGAAGAGCCTCTACGAAGTCTTCAAGGGCAATCGAGGCGGTGATGAAGTGAGTGAGCTTGGGGTCGGTTACAGAGACTGCCTTTGCGCCGCGCGCGTCGAGGACCTCGCTCAGCTGGTCACGTTGACTGGGTGGGAGGGTCTCCGAGATGCAGTACCAGACCTTGGCAAATAACGGCTGCGACATACGAAAGAAGGTGTCCAATCGTCAAAAGAGGGCAGAACGCGTCGGAGAGGTGGTGGTGGTCAAAGCCAGTACTAGTACGCGAAACGCGCGCGGGTCTCTCACGCCTCCACGACGCGTTTTCGCACGTGACCCAGTGGTACCCCCATACCGCTCCGAGTCCCATAGTCACGGCGCACATTGGCTCACGAATGGACCTATCACTGTGTCCCGTATTATGTCGTACTCATCCACTGCTCGTATCCTGGACCCACGTCACCAGAGAAGCTGATATCCGCATTGCACATACATATGTAGTACGTGTCGCTCCAGCCCAAAATGACACTGAAACTTGCTGCTGAACACGGTGCTGCAGGCTATTGCCAGTATGTCACTGTGAGGCCGCCGTTTTCTCGATCTTGGCGCCTGCGTGCACACAACGAAACGCACCGACAACTCTTCATGTTTTCCTACGTTTAGCAGGAGGCTCGTCGTACCCGCCCGGCGCGCCCTCGGCGTTCCTCGACCCAGACGCTTCTCCACCACCGACCCGGCCACGCCCCCAACCGCTTCCCTGACGGGGCCGCCTCGCACCCTGAGAGTCCTCCCTGCCAGTTCTCTGTACAGTGGCGCGTCGCCGAGCACGAGTGTTGGAAGCAGAATCCGCGGGGCTGCTCGACGACCCCGCCTCCGCGTTTCCTTGCCTCGCCCCTGGAGTGAGGCTCTTCCGCTTTCTTCCACTGGGCGGCCGTGAACCTGGGCTCTCGCGGGCCACCCCTACCGTGGGTTCAGACCCTGAGAGGGGATGGCCCATCGAGGCAGCCTCGGCATCGACAGTGCGGCGGCGTTTGCCTGTGGCCTTTCGCGGGGCCTTCTTCGCGGACCCAGGGTCGTTGTTCGTGCTCGACGGCCGGCTGGATTCTTCTTCAGTGTCACGTTCCATGGGCTGGGGAGAGCCGCGAAACGGAGGGGGCTCCGCTGACCACATCGAGCTCGATGTGGTATGCGCCGTGGGCGCAGGCGAGGGGTCGGGCAGTGTAAATCGTTGCTCAATTCGCCTGTCAGTGTCCGGGGTTGTGTGAGCAGCTTGGTAACCGCGGGTCCACCCCGGGTTAACATGATCGTCGTCGGACGCCGCGTCGATTTCAAGACGGAATGGGGGATAGGGTCGCGAAGGGCCCGCACGCGGAATGTCCAGCGTATTCGCTTTCCGAGGCAGAGGGGGCTTGTTATGCGATGTCGCGCTCGGCACCGGATCGGGCACGCGGTGTATGACAGTCGTCGGCACGGGTTGGGAGAAGTACGGCGTCAACGGCGAGGGGAGGGGACTTGGATCCGCCGTGATGGGGTCTATGTCCATGCGGGCCGAACCGTCATCTGACCGCCCATGCCCGATTCCAGCCCAAGACTCTGCATCGGTCAGGAACTCCCAAGGGTCCTCTACCACACCGTTCTTCCGTGAGGAGGTCCGCGACATAGGCGGCGTCATCAGCGACGAACTAGTGCCCACAGAAACATGAGTACCGATACCCGGAGAGGGCAGAGGTTCGTATTGGGAGGCCTCGGGGCTTCCAACGGACACGGCAGGCGTAAAAACGGAAGGCGGATGAGACGTGGATCGTGGCCGAAGAAGGGGGGAAGCCATGTCTTTTGCCTCTAGGTGGGGTGTGTGTCTTTCGGATGTCGCATCCTTCTTCCGAGTGACCATGGACTTCAAACGCTTACGCTCACGCTCGACGTCCTCCTCGAGGGTCTTCCAAATCTCGACGCCCAGGATGTACATGTGGCGGGCCTCCGTCGACTTTGTCAGGGTAAGCCGGATAGTGACTCGTCTCTCCGTATTTGCCCGGAGGTGGAACTCCTTCGAGGCTGAACCGTTTCGGAACGTCCATGACTGGATGTGTGCGTCGTGGTTCTTCTTGTGGGGTGCAGGCGTAGTATGCATGACCGAGCGATGCCCGCGACTCAAAGAAACGTCGATGCTGAGATACCGCTCTTTGTCGCCAAAATGGCAATTGCAGCGGCCGAAATAAATGCTAATAGTCTCCGAGTGCGCGTCTGCTGCGCTGGTTATGTCGATAGTAAAGGGGTCTCTGTTCGATGCTCAGTCTGGTTAACCCCCACGCGGAACGGGGCACTAGACCACGCACCGGTCACGATGGGACGTTATGTTATAGCCATGCAAGCCCAGAAGGTCTTGCGACCATTTCGAAACGCGTAAATCGAAGGTATTAGAGGTGACACTACGAAGCGCAGAATGGAAGGGGACGTCTCGCTGGAGGCTGTGCGACGCTAGAGACGGGCGGTAAGGAATGTATATATTCTCCGTCTGGAACCTCTGGCAGCAGACACGGAGGTCGTCGCGACTAAGAGAGGCCGTCCGGTAGTAGTACTGCAAGTACGCGGGCGACATGGCGAAGGGGTCTATGGCATCGATCGAACCCATCACGTCGCGCAGTTGGCCGACTACTGCGCCCACGTAGAAGTCGATGTCCGGCCGTTGTGGTTGGGAACGGAGGAGCAAGGACATGAGCCTTCCCGTGTTGTCCTTGCAGGCGAGGAGAGCGATGCACGTGGGGACGTTGGTTTGTTGGTCTTTAGCACGAACCGCGAGGACAGGAAGACGGGTGCGTACGCCATACGATGTAGTCATGTACCTCGGTCGCTCTCCGAGAGGGGCCCCGAGGGTGCGCATGAACTCGTCCCAGGGAATGCTGGTCAAATTCGACGAGTACCGGAAGTCTTTGGGGGACGAAGCCAGGAGGAACTGCTCCGGGGAAGACGTGACCACCGAGAACTTGCTCAGCAGGTCCGAGGCAGAGCGATGGCTAAACGGATGGTAGGAGAAATTATGTTCTGGTAAGGTGGCCCCCCACGCGAAGATGGTTTGGTCGGAAATGTGCTTTAAGATCTCCTCCTGCAGACGTATGAAAGCGTACCTGCCCTCTCCGTAGGTCGTCGGCATATTGACCTGGAAGATGCCCATCAGCGAGTACGCCTCGTCTTCCTCGCGCGACGTCTCCCTCGAAGCCGCCCACGACATCCTACAAGCAACGCTGAACTCCTCGAGGGGGCGTTGGAACGTCAGCACGTCGCGGTCGATCCCGGTTATCGCATGGATGAGGGCAGCGAGCGTGTGCTTCGTCCCGATGATGCTCCACTCGGATGAGAAGAACACCACGACGCCCGGCGCGAGGAGCTCCTGCAGCGTCCAGCCGCGCTTGTGCCACCTGCTGTTCTGGAACGCGCTCCCGGGCGCGTGGAGGTCGGCCACCATCGCAGGCGTCGGGACGTCGGGCAGGAACACGTAGCAGACGTCCGCGTAGCGGTACCAGTCGTACATGGAGTTGATCACCTCCGAGAGCTCGGAGCTGCTCGTCTTGTCGATGCAGCAGGCGTCCGCCCACGCGTACTCATACTCGTGCTCCGCCGCGACCTCACAAAAGCGCTTGATCTTGTCGGGGAACTGCGAGACGATAGACGCGGGCTCGGTGGACCCCTGCTTCACCTGGGAGTCCTGGATGCGGAGGACGTCCTGGTACGTCATCTCAGGGAAGTGCGCCTCGCCTTTTCTTGCCCATACGTGGGACAGGATAGCGTAGCGCACCGTACGCGGATCGTCGAAGTCGTGGAACCGGCCAGTCTTCGTATGTATCAGCCGCATATCGCTCTATGCGGGCGGCCGGGCGGTCTGTCAGTGGACGTCCCACCACGAATTGAAACAAGGTGAGATGTCTACATACTGTGCGTTGCGGTGTTTGTTCATATGATACGTTTCCCGACTACTGTACCCAAACTGTGAGAGGTGAAGATACGGACGGCGTTGCGTAGACAGGGCCTGATATAGTCACCTTGTCGGTTGGAGCACCCCACAATGTAGTGGCGAGCGTAGAGAAGGCCGGAGCGAGCGGAAACTCTGACGACAACAATGGACCCGCGGCCGTGCGCCCCGACCGACTGTTGGTCAGACATCGACGTCCCCCAGGATCAAACCCAACTACACCGGAACCTGTCAGCGCTAGTGGCGGGATGCACGCCCGCATGGGAAGATTGTGGTCCAAACCTGTGATGAAGCGTTCCACACCTGTGCAGAATGACATCCCCCCCGCCCCCCCCCCACAAAAAAGCCTGCGCGCTTAGCATAATGACAATTTCAGCGCGAGGCTTCTCAAGGGGATTCCGAAACGGGGTCGTCCACGGCGCACTGATCGCGTCGAAGATCGGACTTCGTACGGTGATACTCCGGAGCTGTTTTCCCTCTTCCATCCTCAAGCTCTTGGGAACGGCACTAGAAGATGGGGTTCAATTTGGGAAAAAAAAATACGAGAAGTGCACAGCTCACTCACGGCTCGACACCACGAGTGCCGTGCCACCGGCAGCGGATGGAATTCGAACCAGTGTCCAACCGCCATGAGCACAGGATTATACGAGTTAGGCTCTAATGTCCCATAATGTGCGCGAGGAAGTCCTCGAGTCGTTAACGAATCAAAAACGTCGTTGTATGCATGCTATAGCAAAACTTGAATGAGGTAACACACGTCTGTCGCGTATACGACGTACCTCAGGGAATCTGCGTACCGCAATATAACCTTGTGATATTCCCACAACTATACACCAACGCAGCCCGTCGCCGAGTTGACAAGAGACCTGTAGATGTAGACCCGCAGCATGTACAAAAAAACCAAAGTTCCGTGTGAGTCCGTGTGAGTACAAGCCAACCAGTATAGGCGCCGGTCGTTTCGTAGAATGACTGCCCGTATATAGCAAGCGTGCAACTTTGCCACCCCGGAGGATCCGCAACTACATGTACCTATACATACGTATACCCGGCCGCAGTTGAACCTATCTACCTCGGCCTAACGCGCAGCAACGCCGCGACTTCGCCACATAGCCGCACACAACGCGACGCACAAACACACCCGTCGCGCAAAGACATACGACACGACGTAGAAGAGATGTCGGTTGATCCAAGAGAGAACGTTAACGCGTACCGCACCGTTGCGACAAATTAATCCAGATCCGGAACCAAGACCGAATCAAATCCAAAAAATAAAGCATGTAATCTAGAGTGGGGGGAGAGCCTGGTGTGCGTAACAGTAAGTAGCAGCAACAGTGCGCGCCGGGATACAGTGCGCACGGGCAGTCGGCGGCGCGGGTGCAAAAAGTAGGTAGGTAGGAGGGGGAGGGTGAGGGAGTGGGGTCGAATACACGCTAGATACCGTGCGACCCACGGAACGTGCAAGATCGGTCCGCACGCCGCACCGCGCAGTCAACGCCATAATCTAGAGACGACCGCGACGGGACCGCGAGGGCGTCCCCCCATGCCCATTGCCCGCACACTATCTCCCCTCCCGGGCCGACGCTCGCCGGCCAGGGTCCGTAAAATGCGGAGACCCGGATGGGAGGGGGAGGAAGGGAGGACGGAGGGGCGGAGGTCACCGCACGCGGCCGGGAAGCTCGACGGTGACGTAGTGCCAGATGTAGTGTGACCAGCCTTCGAGGACGCCCGCGCCGGTCATGATGTGCAGACAGTCGCCCGCGGCGTGCGCGTCGGGGCGGAGCAGCGCGGGGCGGTCGATCGGGAGGAAGTGGATGTCGGGGTACTTGCGCGACTCGAGGACCGCCTGCGAGCCACGAGCGCCGTCAATGAGCAACGCGTACCACATGAAGAGCCATGGGGGTGCGCACCTCGAACTGCCGGTTAAAGTCCTTGATCTGGTTCCAGTTGTACCAGCCCCACTTGCCCGGCTGCACCTCCGTATACGGCTCGCGATGGTCATGACAGTCCTCATGGCCAGGCAAGTACGCACGCACGACGACCTGCCTCGGCGCCCTCTTCCTGCCACGGACCAGCGCCGTGTCCGCGCGCTCCGCCTCGTCCAGCAGCGCCTGCACCTCGCGCGCCCACGCCTCCATCGCCTCGCCAAAGAACTGGACGACGTTCTGGATCCCGTCCTTTGGCAGCGCGGGGTCGCGGAGGCCCGCGAAGAGCGTCGTCGTCCAGTGCCCGCCCGTGCTCACGACCATGGTCGCGTAGTTGCCGCGCGGCGCGGGCGCGGTGAACAGCTTCACGTACTCGGCCGGCTGCAGGTTCCACGCCGCCTCGTCGCTGAACAGGCTGCGGTTCCCGGCCGCGATGGGAGAGTCGGGGTGGAGCGACCGGTAGAGCGCGTCGAGCGCGGGCTGCTCGAACAGCAGGTCTATCCGCCGGAAGGTGACGAGCGGGGTCGTCTCGATGTCGAACCCTGGCGGGAAGCTGAGCGTTTTCGCGAGCGGGGATGAGGGGTCGAGGTAGAGGTTCTGCGGCCATGCGCGGTCGAAGTACGGGTTCTCCCTGTAGTCTGGGGTGGCGCGCACGTGGGGGTAGAGCAGGCATGAAAGCGAGAAGAAGTGGTTCTCGGTGACCGAGTCTGCGAAGACCGAAGGTCAGCGTTCCAAGCAGAGAATGAAATTCGGTGATGAGAGGGTATCTAAGACGTTCATGTATCGATCAGGATACCGTAGCTCCATTTGGGCGCAGACACGCGCGCCAGAGGGCTGCGAGAGAGCAGGTGGAGGAAAGCGGGCCCGAGCAAGCAATATCGAGGGTCGGAAAGGGAGTGGCGGAACTGATGTGCCTGGATGTGATAGGCACGAAAGCCGGAGCCTGGAGGGGCGAAAACAGGAGACCAGAAGAGAACCAGACTTACCTCCGATGAGAAGCCAACCTCCCTGCTCGACGAGGTCGCGGACGATGCGTGTAGAGTCGAGCTCACGGATGTGGCAGTCGGTTTGGGGCTCCCAGCGCCATGAGGAGACAGCTGGAAAGCGGTCCCAGAGACGGTCGTTGTCGGCTGCTAGGTGCCAGTAGACCTCGCGAGAGCTAGCGCAGGCCTCGATGCCAAGAAACTCGTACACGTCCGAGGATTGGGTGAGGTTTGTGCGGCGCGTTGGAGGGGGTTTGGGGACCCATTTTCCAGCGGCCCAGGAGGAGGGGGGACATGTACCGCGCGTGCGAGCTGAAGAGAAGGAGAGAGTGGGCTTGAGGGTGGAGGGCAGGAAGGAATGTGAGATGAAGAGAACGGAGAGGACGGCGAGGACGGCGAGGAGCTTTGCGGAGGCGGAGCGGGGTACGGAGAGGAGGGGCCTGTATGCGACCGAGTCGTGCTTGAAGAAGACCATGCCGGGGTCGGGGCGGGGTCGCGTGGGGTCGGGGGAGGAAGGAGAGAGGCATGGGCGGGCTGGCTGGGTTATGAAGGCGGCGGGGCCCTGGAAGAAACGCGTGCGCAGCTGCCAACGGGCGATCGAAGCGTTTTGGGCCTTGCCCTGCCCTTCCCGGACTCGGACTCGGGCTCCGGGGTGCACCCCCATCTCCGCTGACGTCACCCGCTCCACTCCCCCAGCAGCCCTCGCAACGGCAGCTGCGCACCGACGTGCATCCTGTGAGGCATCTATCGCAGTCCATCGTTTCGACGCGCAGAGGAGCGTGGGCCGGGCTGGGACGCGTCGCGTCTAATCGCCAGCAGCGGACGTACCCCGCCTTCCTATTCCTTCTTCCGCCCCCCGCAGCCCAGGCCCAACGACCGCCCATCATCGCCACGCGCTACCGAGCGCCTGCCACCGCCCATCTCGATCCCTCACGCGCCACTCTCTACTCCCAACATGGAGAACCCCCACGCAGAACGCCAGAACGTCCTCCTTCAGCGCATCATCAAGAATGCAGTACGCCCCACCGTCTTTCCAGCGCGACATCGGTAGCTCACGTCTCCCAGGACAAGTGCACCGAAGCCATCCTCGAGCTCAACAGATGTCTCGAGGCACGTCCCACCCGCCCGCTTTGCCTTTCTCTCATCCCCACTCACATGTCCCGGCCACGCAGGAAATCATCCAGGCAGACATCCATGTAAAGACCGCCGCCGACCTCGTCACCAAATATCGCAAGAACGTGCAGTACAACCTCGAGGCCACCCGCCCCGCCGCCCAGTCCGACGCGTAATGTCCGCGTGCAACCGCGCTCGGAGGCTCGCCCGTCGACGTCGCGTACCCGCTGTGATGATGCCCCCCCCGACGGGTCAGCCTCGGGCGGGCCGCCGATGGAGTCGCCTCACGCGTTCTCTAGCCGACGTCTGCCATTGTTAGTGAGCAGACACCAACCTTGGTTTCTCGCTATAGGCCTAACGCGCACGCTGCCCTAGTCACCATACCCTGATGTATAGTATCACCCAAGTTTGATTGTATCATGAGTATTGTTCACCTTTGAGGCGTTTGGGACGACCACCATGCGGTATTCCTTGGACTTGGTAGAGGTGGGTTCGATATCGCGCCAAATAATATACAGTATGCCACAACAGCACTTCGCATGACTGACTGCGCAAGCTGTCCAAACTTCAGCGGTCCTAGTCTTAGTCACCGCCAACTGAGAGATTCCCGTCATCCTTGCGTCTTCCTACAATCGGCTGCTGTTCGAGCGCCGCTTGGACTTCTCCGGAATTGCTTGAAGACCGACACGAGAAGCGTTGTTGTGACTTCGTCCCGCGGGCCATTCCACCGATGAGAAGGAGCCGAAACTTCAACAACGTGTGGCGGGTACGTTCCCGCACACGAAGCCCATCCGAATAATCAAGGCACCGCCGCCTACTTCCGGATGGTAGGTTCGGTACAGACCAGCGAACGCTCCCATGCGACATCTCCGTTGGGCGACGTGAGGTGTACTGCTAGCGGTTTTGTATACAGGACATCACCTATGTCACGTTCCAGCCCATGAACTAGTCGTCGTCCGTGAAGATCAGCGCCATCTTCTCAGGTATCTAAACTTGCTCGCGAACTCGCAGCCACACTAACACGTCCCGTCAATAGTAGGTGCGACTGCTCTTCAGGCACGACGCGCTTGGCACACTTCGAGGGAGGATTAACATCATGAGTTCGCTCCACACCGGTGTCCGCGGACACTCGTCCGTACACCAGCGCAAACGTACCGTACTTCGAGTGCACCACGCGGCGCTGAACGGTCGAGCCCAGGGCAGAAGCCCCCGGCGCGCGAAGTACGTGAGCCTCTCGCGTTCGCACAGCCTCCACGTCGATCCCCCTTTAGCCTTTGCTTCGCAGGAAACATACCGCCTCTTGTATTCGAAATGATGCTCATGACCTCAAAGGACCCGAAGGCCCCGTCACATGGCGGTTTCGTCTTGCAGTGTGGACAACCCAACTACCCCTCTTGAATACCGCTTCACGCTGGTGCTACCACGCCTGGTCCGTCCTCCTATTCACGATTTCGAACGTGTTCGCTTCTATAAACGAACAGTGCATATACGCCACACTGGGCGCATCGCGTTTTTCCCAATGACACACATATTCGCATTGGTGCGTGACTACCGTTTTCATAGGCAGACGGCTGCGGAACGTCCAACGTTCGCCTCCCTTCCACGGCCAAAGTTGGATGCTCCGGCGAGACTCTGAGCAAACATAATGCGGCGCGCATGCTCACGGACGCTGTGCCGCCAACTTGGGTCCTACACGCCCGCCCGGGGATCAAAAGCACACGGAATCACCACTCGCTCAAATATATAACCCCAGCCCGCGACTTCTCAACATCCCGCGACCCAAGCCTTCTCCCGGCACTACTGCTCCTCGCAAACATGCTCGCGTTCAAGGCACTGCTGAGCGTCTTCACGCTCCTCCCCTCAGCCGCCCTCCTGGTGGCGGCACAGGCCAGCCTCAGCGCCATCCCGACCTCGACGCTGCACCAGATCACCAACTTCGGCACGAACCCGAACAACGTGGGCATGTTCGTGTACAAGCCCGCGAAGCTCCAAGCGAGGCCGCCTCTCATCGTAGCCAGCCACTGTACGCCCACGGTTTCATGATTTTCTGCGCCGCGGTCGGGGCGGGCCACAGTTGATCAGGGCGCTTGTGTAGTCTGCACGGGCACGGCGCAGGAGTACTTCCAAGGCTCCAAGTTCTCGCAGCTCGCCGAAGTCCACGGCTACCTCCTCCTCTTCCCTTCCTCGGTACGTCGCAAAAGCGCGACCCACCGGGGCAACCCCTCCCCCCTACCGTCCCTCTCACACTTTGCCCTCCCCAGCCGCACCCCGACAAATGCTGGGACGTGTCCTCCACCGCGACGCTCACACACAACGGCGGCAGCGACTCGCTCTCGATCGTCTCCGCCGTGCGGTTCGCGCTCGCGAACTGGGGCGTCGACCCCGCCCGCGTCTTCGCCGTCGGCACCTCCTCCGGCGCGATGATGACGAGCGTCCTCGCCGGGGCGTACCCCGACGTCTTCCGCGCCGGCGTCGTCGACTCGGGCGTCGCGTTCGGCTGCTTCGCCGAGCCCAATTCGCCCTTGGACACGTTCGACGAGACGTGCGCGTCCGGGCACGTCGTCCTCACCGGCCAGCAGTGGGTGAGTCGCGGCCCGCCGCCCCCTCCCCCCCCGGGCCGAGTGCTCATCGTTGTGTATCTCTTGGCCCCCACGTAACGCTTCCCAGGCCCAGAAGGTGTTCAACGCGTTCCCGGGCTTCAATGGCGTCCGCCCGAAGATCCAAACCTGGCACGGCACCGCGTACGCACCCTTTCCCACCCCTCCCCGCGCAGCCCTCACTCTTGCCCGCGCCCGCGCCCTCCTCCGAGATGCCTGCTAACGAACCGCACGCCGCGCGCCGCCCAGCGACACGACGGTCTTCCCGCAGAACTTCTTCGAGCAGATCAAGCAGTGGACGACCGTGTTCGGCCTCCCGAGCACGCCCGTCTCCAACGTCAGCGAGCCGTTCCTGCCGCGCGGCTACTCGAACGCGACGTTTGGGCCCAGCTTCCAGGCGATCCTCGCACAGGGCGTCGGGCACACCGTGCCGTTGTTCGAGCAGCAGTATTTGGAGTTCTTCGGGATTGCGTGAGGGACGCTGCTCTGACAGTGTTGGCTACGGTTTCGATGTCGGTGGGGGTGAAGGGAGCGGGGGTTATCTCGTGTGGTCGATGAATGCAGCATTGTTGACATCCGCGACTCTGCGAGACCATTTTTTCGCAGCCAGCCTGATATCCCCGGGTGATCGGTTAGTGAGTCGTAGCATCGGTATTCACGACGGTGCCAAGCCATGTCGCGTGCAGAGCTGTTCTCAAATTGTCAGGTGAGGAATTGTCAGGTGAGGATTAATTGTTAGGTTAGGAAGAGTCATTATTTCGCTTTCTAGAGCTAGACTCTCGTGTTCTGGAGCGGACGCACGACACCTACCAGCATTACCTGACGACATAGCATACGCAACCACCGGAACCACCGCCGTCACGCGTGCATTGAAACATGGGAAACAACATCGCCAACCCCGCCCCCTTCACATACGCGACCACCGACTTCACACTATATATATTATATATATTGAGCAATGCAATCCGTCCATCCGCGAATCACACAATGCCCGAGTTTTACCTTCGCGTAATCCTCGACCAAGCAGGCACAGTCAGCGTCTTGAGCGAGCCGACAAAGTATAAAGGGCTCTGCCCTGCACCTCCAACGCTCAGGCCAGTTCACGAATCGTCGAATCGTCTCAGCTTCACCCGAACTTCACTCAGCCATGTTCTCCAACAAGCTCGTTGCCGCCTTCGCCGTCGTCGCCGCCGTCGTGACCGCGGCCAGCGCCGCCCCCGCGGACGTCAGCCGCCCCGCCATCCTCACCCCCAAGGCCGGCGACGTGTGGCCCGTCGGGTCGAACCAGACGATCTCCTGGGACACCTCCGCCATTCCCGCCAACAGCCGGAACCAGACCGGCCTCATCCTCCTCGGCTTCCTCGAGGACGGGAGTGACAACGAGCACCTGGACACCCGTGGGTCGTTTTGACATACGGTCTTTGTTTGCTTGCTGCGCAGGACGTTGAATGTGTTGTAGAGAACCCGCTCGCGGTGGGCTTCCCGATCTTGGCTGGCTCGATCAACATTAGCGTGCCGGTCGTTACGCTCCGCGACGACTACATTGTCGTTCGTGAGTACTGGTTAGGCGTCATAAGCTAAGCAGAGTGCTCACTGGCTCCCTTTAGTGTTCGGTGACTCTGGCAACTTCTCCCCCAAGTTCACCATCGCTGCCTGAACGCATCCCGATATCTGAAACACCTCATGACTACGGCGGAGAGGCTATAGAGGGAATGGGGCAAATCAGTCACTATTACCTGTTTACCCGCACGCTTTCTCCATACGAATTGACAATGCGATCATCATGAATGTCCTTGGATTTATGTTGCCAGAATTTTTGGGTCTTAGGGTTTGATGAATACTAACACAAATACCGGTGAATTATGATAGACAAGCCGAAGTACTTCGATACATTGAACTAGTTTCTCGGTCAGCGGACACCATAATTGTGCGAACCCCTCTACTCACCGCTTATTATACTAAATCCTTCGTAAACCTTACAGCGTTTGCTACATCTCGTCGGAACAATGACAGTCGCACCCCGCTATAGGACATGTCCCGTGAGCCCGTGTAGCGGCGCCGCCTTCACCGAAGAACCACTCGATGATGTGCGAGGCGTGCCCGCCGTGCCGACAAGTTTGACAAAAGACCAACGCATCATCGTGAATGGTTTCTGCTCGACCAAGTCCGGGGGGGGTGAGAAACCACGGGGGACATAAATTGCAGTTACTCACCAGAGGGGATGGAAGCTGAGACCCCGGCGCCACGAGACACCCCAGGTGCAAGGCTCAGCGTCATCAGGCACACGGAGCAGCGCGGCAGTGGCCGACCGCAGTGTGGGCACTGGGTCGCCTACAACATTGGGCATCAGCATTACCACCCACCGTAAATTGAGTAAATGGGGTACGCACGCGAGGATGGCCCTCCGCAGGGAAAGGCGGATCCATCGACTTGCCACAGTAGTTACATCGCAGCAGGATTTGCTTTGGGGCCCAATCGAACGGCTTGATCTCTCCGTCATCGACGGCCTCCTTTAGTATCCTCCCGCGATCGATATCCAATTGACATCTATGATGGAAGAGTCGCCAGCCGTCCAAGAGGTCCCTGTAGGCATTCAGCCACCGCGCAGCACGCGGGTCTTGTGCCCGAGACGGCGACAGAACAGAAAGAAGTGCGACTGTCTGCACGTCCCCCGACAGGTCCAGGTATGCTTGGAGTAGGTCCATCCCGCTATTCGTAAGGCCGGTGATAAAGATGCCGTCTATGTCCCCATCACGAACACATGAGTCGGCGATACGTCGCAGGTATGCGGAGACATCTTTGTCGTCGAGGAATTGGAAGGCAATCGCGAGTCGCTCACGAAGAGGCAACGAATCCTCCTCGAGAACCTCCTTCCATTCGCGCACCGTGAGGTGAGTGAGTAGTGCGCGGAGATAGGGGTCTTGCAAGCGGACAATAAGCCGTTCACAATGTTGCACTAGTTCGGGATTTCGTGCGCTGCTCGTAGTCAAAGCCGCAACCATGCCGGACATCATGTGGTAAGATTCGTCTACAGAAACAAACCGGTGAGGAGTTAAGCTATTGCTGTTATTAAGAAACCCATACCTTTACTCCGCATAAGCATGTCGACAGCTTGCTTATTCTGTTCCGTGAAGACCAGCCAACATGCGGCTTGTGAATGTTTATTCTCCTTCTCCCATCTGGTAGCCGTTGGCCGGGGTGAGCCCAATCCGGCGCATATACGAGGCGATTTACACAGTACCTTTTGATGTAACGTGAGAGATCATCGTGCGCCAAGCTCCAGTCACATAGCTGCAGCGCGAATCGTCTCTGGGAGAGTTTTCTCGTGCTTACTGATGGCTTCCATACTGCGAGCGAGTCCGAGGTGTCACTCCGCACGTTTAGCTCCTCGATCGCAGCGAGGAAATCGTCAGGAAGCAATGATGCAGGTGGACGACTAGTACGCTTCCGACCTCCGGAATGCTTCGAACTGGACCTATGCGGTACATCCAAGCTCAACGGTGCAAGTAATGGAGAGGCAGTCGGTCCATCGAAGAGGACGCCGCGTACAGGAATGCGGGGCGTGGGTTGGTTGGAAGGCGCGCGTGGACGCGAGGCGCGGAAGCCTTCCCATATTCCCAAGAGACCTTGGTATGCGAAGTTATACCCCTCGATCATGGGCGATGGGGTAGATAGCAAACGCTGGGAGTCTGGTGAAACACGTATAAGGTGAGATAGGGAGGGAAGCAGGCGTTGACATACCGTGAACCCATCGCCAAAGCCCCGAGAGAATATGAGCATCCGAGAATGTTTCCCGAGCAATGATCGAGTTATGCAAGGGCTTATACGGGTGTCAGCTGCAGCACATAGGGCATGACAAGGATCATACGTTGACGACACCATATCCCCGGATGGCCCGTTGCCGCATCACCATCGAGATGTCGCCCTCCACTACGTGCTGCAACCCAGTTAGCGATGCTAGTTTGCGCGACGACTTAGGTCCATCCTCAAGTGTCAGTGCTGCCGTATTCGGAGTAGCGGATGATGCTAGCGTATGCGAGTACTGCCGCTCGTTATCCCCACGGTGTTTTCGACCATGAGACGCGCCGTGGCCCTTTCTAGAACTGCCGTGCTCGAAGTGTAGATGTCTCTGAGAAGTAGTCGGGCTCCGCGTGCGGCGACGGCTGTCCCTCGTAGTAGTCTGGTCTGTAAACCTGGCCGGCGGTGGGCTGAGTGCTGGGAAACCGTCCTCATCACCTCTACCGAAGGTTGGCGGGGGAACAGACGGTGAGGGGGACTCGGGGTGCAGCCGCGCCCGCCCTGAGGTAAGCCCACCTGCCAAGTCGGATCGTTCGGGGGAATGGGCATGAGAGCCAGGTCGTGATGGATACGCTGCAAGGATATCCCAAGGTTCTGGAGGAGATGCCGTATCCGTGATACCAGACAGTATTGCATAGGAGTGACCTGTGCCGATCGCCAGGTCTCCGCGAGAGCTCCAGGCGGGATGAACTGGCGTATCGTGTACAGCGTACAGTTCTAAATCCCCCTCTTTATTGACGAGCATAACTTTGGACGTGAGCGGATGGGAACCTTGACCCGGCACAAGTGCGAAAGACGCAAATGGGCGAGAGAATGTCTTCGCTATGAAGGAATTTTCAGTACTCCAATCATCGACCCGGTCGGACAGGGCACTCACTCCTTCGCGTGTCGGCAAGAATGAGACTGTACTGAGCTATTTCGTTTGACGAGGCCGGTGGGGGTGGCGATTGGTGGCTGGGTACGGACCCCGCGGTGGCCCAAGACTTGACCCACGACGACCGTACCACTTTGTTTCCAGACTGAGAGGAATCGCGAGAGCGACTACTTTCCTGGATAGGTTCCGCGGACTGCCCAGATAAAATATCCCAAAATCGTACATAGTCCGCATCCCTCTCTAATGTAGCCAGTGTACCACGGCGGGTAGATGAGAACTCTGCATGCGTGAGGAGTGTAGTAGTACTGTTTGCAGGTGTTGCCTTCCCGCGGGAGATTGAACCTGAGGCAAAACTCCCGTTTGCGCCGTCTGCAGATGCATCCTTTGCAGTGAAGGTTAAGATAGGTTTGGGGAAATGCCGGACATCCCAGATGGAGACAATACCGTCACCGAAGCAGGCTACACGATTAGCGTCGAATGGGTCCGTGGCGATGCCTTGAACCTTGATTGCAGCTTTAGAAGGCCCTGAAGAAGGGTTGCGAAGATCGAAGAGCTGGAGCCATCTGTGAGATACACTAGCCAAGAGTTCCGAGGAAGAATGTGGAAGCCACGCGAGGGCAGAGACATTCTCGACAGGAGCATGTTGCTGGATAATCCGCGAATCAGAAGTGCGTGTGCCTGTGTCTGTACGTGGAAGAGAAGGCAATGGTCTGGTCACAGGTTCCGGATGCGAGGAAGTATTTAGATTGAGCATAGGCGTCGCAGTTTGTATGTCCCAGATGAGAAGGCTAGGGTCGTTGCGGACTTTGTCTAGCCCAACAGCAAGGTAATTGGGGTCAGCAGAAGAAAACGCGAGGGCGTTGCATGCCCGTGTATTGCGAGCGGGGAGAGAGACCGCAGGACCGTTGGAAAGTACGCCGTGCCGAGCGTGTCTAGAGGCTTCGAGACGGAGAAGGTCAACGCGGCCGTTGCTGAATCCGACTGCGACGAGGTCGTCAAGGACAGGGTCTGTCGACCAAGCAAAGCACTGGATTCACATTTATGAGCCGGGGGGCGTATAACAGTTATACGTCCATTCCACTCACTCACCTTCATCATGTTTAACTCCAACAGCGAACCAACCTGTTTGATCTGGGAGGACTGTGACAACCATTCGTACAGCGTTATTTGCGTACTTCCGCCTACGACGAATTTGTTGTGCCCGCGTGGATGCCATAGAAGGCGTTTGTCTGCCTGTGCGACCATCTTGCAGCGGTAAAAGAGGGTCGATGGAGCCTGACTACTTGCACAGCGAGGGTTTCGAGGACGGTTGTTGGCCGTATCTGGCTTGCACACCTGAGCCGAGCGTACACGCGATAGATTCCCCTAGACGTTTAAGAGAAAGACCAGACGTGGCTCCAGATCTGCAGGGACCGGCTGGGCTTTTCAGCAATTGCTCGAGTTCATTGCCGGCGAGGTTTGCGAGTTTGACGGCGTAACGGCGTGTATCCGATGGGCAAACAAAGGCTTTAGAGCTCGGGTAGATAGCACTAGGTAAGCTTCTGTATGAGTCCGTCGTAGCCTCGTAGGTAGTGACCGATGTTGGCAGGACATGCAGCGCGCTCTGCACTCGGATGCTTAGCGCTCAATAGTCGGGCCGTTTCACGGGCCGGGTCCACCAAGATGGGGCCGGCCCCTCAATCTCCTGCGTTCTTGATGAAGTTCCCCTCAGCCCGAACTCTCGTCCAACTCGCTCTGAGATCTTGCTGGCTGCGTGGATCTGTTCTATCGCCATAATTCTCAGGGAAAACCCGGTCGACAAAATACGCACGATTAATATCATGCAGAGAAACGCCGCGCCGGTCTTACTAGGACTCGATATCCCTCCCTCGCCCGACAGGCTCTTCGATCCCCTACCGTTGATTCCTATAACTCTTCTAAGGTGATTCCGTGGTCTCATAAATCACAGATTGGGACCCAGGGTTCTTTCCAGTTACACGGGAGGATCACTGGCTGTATTCCGGATTTTCACGGTTCCCGTATGACACGCGTGAATCCACCCGCATAATATATTGCGGACGTAAAACCTCGAAAACGGAGCATTTGTCTCAACCAGCAAAGTTCTGTATACGGCTTAGAGACACTGGAGTCGAGCTGCGCTCCTTCGAAGCGCCTGTTCTTTCACTCACTATGTCACCAAGTAGCCACAGCGCCATGCCGGAGCCTGTGGTCTATATAACTATAGTGGAATCATTGCATCAACCCATGTGCCAGGTCCCCCATCTTTCTCTCATGTCGCACAACACCAGTGAACCCCAAAAGTCCTTAACGCCGAGCTCAGGAGAAATCCCCATCATCGATAAGGTGGAAGGCTATGTTCCGGGTAAAGCACCGCGCGCCGCTAATAGAGTGGAGACATCTAACTGGAATTTTGTAGATGGATGTATAAAAGCGACGGCTTCGCTGGACGACACTCCTAACGAATTCCCGACTCATGTGGGCAGTCCGACCGTCTCACCGGAGCCCTCTACGCACAAGGCACAAACCAAACGCACTGAGATACTTGTTCCGCATATCATCGTATCATGGAAAGGTCTACCAAACACCCAAGCAGCGTGTGGAAGACGAGGTGTCGCCCAAGTAGGATATCATGTATGTTCCTAGCATTACATGCAAATTATTCTGCGGCTGAACTCACAGTACCAGCTTTTTATGAAAGTTATGTTCGACACCTTTATTCTTCACCCCTCTAGAGCACCTCGCCGAAGGTTTCGTCCGTTCCAGAAGTCGGAGCGCCGCATTTTCATGGAAACCTACCGCTACCTGAAGCAACACTTCCTCGCAAAAGCCAGGCTTGTCCCTCAATTTCTTGTGAAGGGACGTGGCTCAGAGGACTGTAGCGAGTCGGAGACGATCTTTCTACAGCCCATGGGTTGGTTCGAGATGATTAGCAACGTCGTCAGCATCCACATTGACTATGAGCTCCCCAACGAATTTCCCGGTAAAGCGAATGTGATCAACTAACCCTATGCCGGCCATATCGTTTTCTGCTAACATTGTTCTCTCGGTAGCTCCCCAAGCTGTCTCGATTCCAAAATGGAGGGGGTAGCACCGAGCGCTAGCTTAGTAGTAGTGGTTGTTTATACGTGACACGGCAACGGTTGATACAGATGTCTATTTATGACTGGAATTGAATTACGAACAGTTCCTTGCTCTGTTGAAGGGAAGGTTTTAGATGCAACCACGACTCGGAGAGCCCATGGATGACGATGAGCGCAGGGTAGGTGCTGAGACATCCGACTTTCACGGACGCACGAGAGATAAGATAAGATTAAGCAGGGAGCACTCGGTAAAATTCCTGGCCTCCCTTGTCTTGCTCGATGTCGACTACCAGCTCTTTGGTGTACTGTGCCTCGGGCACTCACAAAACCTGGTGAGTAAATTATCCGACTCCGACTATGCACGCTATTTCCATGACTAATATCATAGATCTAGGCCCAGCCTTGATCGAGTGGACCAGTAACATCAAGCTGAAGGGCACGAGTCATTCACATTGGGGTCTACGGTGAATACTTCAGTGCATGCGAGTCAAATACACGGTTAACAAGCAGAAAGACATAATGCTAGTCCTACCTGGAAGCTCTTCCCTCTCTCAAACAAAACGCGATGTTCTGCTTAAGAATATCCAGAAGGGACACCCACACATCGCCTCGATGGACGCCGTCCACCTCCACCTAGTCGCATGCCGATCCACATCCACAGAAGAAGAACTTGGGAATCCTAACTCTCCATACCGCGCAATTTTGGACCGTTTACTAGAGTATGGTGATCACATTCACCTTGCCGGCACCGCGACTGCACTCCAGGCGCGTCAAAATGTAGTATTCGTGCTTCCTCGGCCTGGTTCGGTCTCCCCTTGGTCGAGCAAGGCAACGGATATTGCGGCGATCTGTAAACTGCACCAACATATCGAGCGTTTGGAACGTGGATGTGCGTACGTCTTTACTACCGACGATGGCTCGAACATCACCCCGGAGGCTCTCGCACGAATTGCTCCCCTCATTCACGATCGCATGACTCAAGTCGTCCAGCTCACTCTTCCTGAATCCGAGGCTATCTTTGCGCATAAAGGAGCAAGCCCACTTCGGAAGATCGAACTTTCTCCCGACCATGACGGCGAGGCGGCTCGCCTGAAGCTCGTCATTGCGAACAAAGAACTTGGCCTTGCGCTCTCTCCTGACGAGATCGAATACCTCGTCGACGCCTATGTCACAGGCACCACTCCGATCAATCGCAACCCCACTGACGCTGAGCTCTTCATGTTCGCACAAGTCAACTCAGAACATTGCAGGCATAAGATCTTCAACGCCTCCTGGACGATCGACGGGCGGGAACAGGATACGTCTCTCTTTCAGATGATACGCAATACCGAGAATGTCAGCGGAACGGGAACTATCTCGCGGTATTCCGACAACGCCGCGGTATTTGAAGGTCATAGCGCACCTCGCTTTGCGGTCTCATACTCTGCAGAGAGCCAGGCGAACCCCGGGACGAAACACCTATACCACAGTGAGGTCGAAGACATGCCTATCCTCGTGAAGGTTGAGACGCACAATCATCCCACGGCAGTTTCTCCCTACCCTGGGGCGGCGACCGGCTCTGGGGGCGAAATTCGCGACGAAGGCGCTGTCGGGCGTGGCTCGAAACCGAAAGCAGGTCTTGCAGGCTTCACCGTCTCGAATCTGCTCATTCCAGGGTTCGAGCAACCGTGGGAGACGGACTTTGGGCGTCCTGCACACATCGCGTCTGCGCTGGACATTATGATAGAGGGGCCCCTCGGTGCTGCAGCATTCAACGACGAGTTCGGACGGCCCGCGCTAACGGGTTACTTCCGGACGTTCTCCGAGAGCGTATCTCTTCCAGACGGCAGCACAGAAGTCCGGGGATACCATAAACCCATCATGATCGCTGGGGGTTTGGGCAATGTCCGTCCCCCGTTTGCGCACAAGTCCAAGATATCTTCGGGCGCGAAGATCATCGTCCTCGGAGGTCCTGGGCTGCTCATCGGTCTTGGCGGGGGTGCCGCAAGTAGTCAGGTATCGGGTGCCGGCTCCGCGGACCTCGACTTCGCAAGTGTACAGCGCGACAACGCGGAGATGCAAAGACGTTGCCAGCAGGTCATCGACGCTTGCGCAAATCTGGGAAATGAAAATCCAATTCAGTCTATCCACGACGTCGGCGCGGGCGGTCTCTCAAACGCTCTCCCGGAGCTAGTTCACGATTCCGACCTCGGAGCAACCTTCGAAATACGGGATGTGCTTGTCGCGGACACGAGCATGTCGCCTATGGAGATCTGGTGTAACGAGAGCCAAGAGCGTTATGTCCTTGCTATCTCGCCGGAAAAGGAGGGCCTCTTCCGCGAACTTGCTGAGCGCGAGCGGTGCCCCTTCTCCATAGTCGGTACCGCCAACGAGTCTGACGAACTCATCGTTACCGATCGCCTCCTAAAGGAGGACGTGATCCGACTCAAGATGTCTACCCTCTTTGGCAAGCCTCCCCGCATGCATCGGACAGACAAGCACGTTGCTCCTCCTGCAGTTGCATTCGACTCTAGCCTTTCAAGCTACCTCCCAGAGTCTAGTGAACCTTCGCGGATATCAGACGCTATCGAGCGAGTGCTTCGTCTACCGTCCGTCGGCTCCAAATCTTTCCTCATTACCATCGGAGATCGCACCATCACAGGCCTTGTCACGCGCGACCAAATGGTCGGCCCCTGGCAGGTCCCTGTCGCCGACGTCGCCGTTACACGCTCATCATACGGCTTCGATGTGCCCAGTGGCGAGGCCATGGCGATGGGGGAACGTACGCCCGTCGCTATCCTCGATGCTGCTGCATCCGCGCGACTTGCCGTGGCAGAGTCGCTCACCAACCTTGCTGCCGCTAATGTCGGTGACCTCGGCCGCGTCAAGCTCAGCGCCAACTGGATGTGTGCTGCATCGAAGGAAGGCGAGGGCGCGGCGTTGTACGACGCTGTCAAAGCGGTCGGCCTCGAGCTGTGCCCCGCCCTCGGCGTGGGCATCCCAGTCGGCAAGGATTCTATGTCGATGTCGATGAAATGGCAGGATGGGGCGGATAAGCGAGAAGTGAGCGCACCGCTCTCGCTCATTGTTACTGCCTTCGGTGCAGTGGAAGACGTGAGCAAGACCTGGACCCCCCAGCTTCGCATAGACCTGGATGAGCCTACCTCTCTGCTGTTCTTTGACCTTGCACGCGGCAAGCAGCGCCTCGGAGGTTCAGCAATCGCGCAGGTTTTCAAGCAAGTCGGCTCCGAGGCACCAGACGTAGTGGACGCTCAGGATGTCAAATCGTTCTTCGTCGCCTCGCAAGCCATCCGGCAAGAGTTCCCCGGTACCATCCTCGCCTACCACGATCGTTCCGACGGCGGTATCTTTACCACCCTCGTTGAGATGGCGTTCGCAGGACGGACGGGACTGCGAGTAAACTTGGAGCCTATCACTGCCGAGTCGGACTACGTCTCAGCGTTGTTCAACGAGGAGCTCGGTGCCGTGCTTCAGGTCAGGCAGAGCGACGTCGCTCGGGTCACCGACTTCTTCGCTCGGCACGGATTCCCACAAGCCTCCGTCCACACCATCGGCCAGGTTACCACCGATGAAATCATTCGCTTCTCCATTGGATCGCAAGAAGTGTACAGTAGCACCCGGCCTCACCTGCAGGCCGCCTGGGCCGAGACGTCATACCGCATGCAGACACTCCGCGACGACCCCAAGGGCGCGAAAGAAGAGTTCGCACTCATCCAATCCTCCGAACATAAGGGGCTCTTCTACGACCTCACATTCACGTACCATCCTTCGCGCAGCCTCTTCCGCCGCCCCAAAGTCGCCATCCTGCGCGAGCAAGGCGTGAACGGACAAGTCGAGATGGCCTGGGCGTTCACCGCCGCCGGTTTCGACGCGGTCGACGTGCACATGTCCGACATCCTCCGCGGCCACGTCTCCCTCGCCGACTTCCGCGGGCTCGCCGCGTGCGGCGGCTTCTCCTACGGCGACGTCCTCGGCGCCGGCAAAGGCTGGGCGAACTCGGTCCTGCTCAACGAGACCGCCCGCGCCGCGTTCGCCGCGTTCTTCGCGCGCGAGAACACGTTCGCGCTCGGCGTCTGCAACGGCTGCCAGTTCATGAGCAACCTGCGCGAGATCATCCCCGGCGCGCAGGACTGGCCCGACTTCAAGCCGAACCGCAGCGAGCGCTTCGAGGGCCGCGTCGCCGTCGTCGAGATCGTCCCCGGCGAGGTCACCGCCCGCTCCGTCTTCCTGCGCGACATGGCCGGCTCGAAGCTGCCCGTCGCCGTCGCCCACGGGGAGGGCCGTGTCGCGTTCGCGCGAGAGGGTCAGCGTGCTGCGCTCGAGGACCAAGGTCTCGTCGGTCTGCGCTACGTCGACTCAGCGGGTTTGCCGACGGAGGTGTATCCGCTGAACCCGAACGGAAGCCCTGGGGGGATCACGGGTGTGCAAACACCTGACGGGCGCGTGCTCGCGCTCATGCCGCACCCGGAGCGGGTTGTTGCGCTCGAGAGCAACAGCTGGTACCCGCCCGAGTTCGCGGATGCGTGGAAGGGCACCGGGCCGTGGTTCAGGCTCTTCCAGAGCGCACGGAAGTGGTGCGGGGAGTAGAAGGGGAATCACCGGGTCAGCGCAGAAGGGGAATGAACGGAAGAGAAAGGAACATCGACCGTGAAAGAAGCTGTGTTATTCTTGTACCTGTAGGGGGAAAAGTAGCTGTTGTAGATCTGTCGAAGCGCCCTCACCAATGTAGACCATCCGTTTGATCTTTTCTTGGCCGGTCCACGAATAAGACGGTCCTTTTTAGGGTCTATTCTTGTCCGATGCCCAAAGAAACGTCCATTCTCGTACGCGTACCAAAGGAAAGACAACAGCATGACTAGTAGACTAAAGTGGCACCGGACCCGTGCTAAAATAGATAGATGTAAGTGGTGGGTACTATGAACATCCATGCTGTCGTCGTCAAAGTTCAAGCGTTCAACCCGCGCTGCGGAGAAGGACCGCCACCCGCAAATCCAGGCCAGGGGCGCGCGGCTGGCAGCGGACCCATCGAGCGCAGCAGGGGCCAGGGGCATCTCTACCCGAAACGTGAAGTGTCCAGAGGGCTGGGTCTGACTGTACATATTACATGCACACTATCCAGGTGCGGGCGTAGCGACACAGTGCGGCGGCGGATGTATGATGGGGGGATGCTAATAAGGGGCGGCGAGTACGGCAGGCGGCTAGATCCCTTCACACCGGGTTGGGTAGACGCGGTGGGTATATTCTGCGTATCATAGATGGGGGGCGTAGAGGATGTGGTAGAAAGGGGCCAGGGGGCAGAGGACGCCTGACGGGAGTAGGGTGGGGGGGGGAGGAGTGGTCCAAAGTGTAGCGGATGCAGGCGTCTCGTCTCGTACACACCCTCGCGAACGGCGTTGATCACCGCGCATACCCTTCCTGCATCTCCACTGGGGGCTGCTGATAGTACTGCTGAGGTTGGGGGGCTTGTGGGGTGTAAGGTTGTTGTGGGTACTGTTGTTGAGGATAACTGGGTGTGTCGGGGAGCTTCTCAACGTAGCCCGTGCCCACATTATCCTTCCCCGCATCAGCAGCAGCAGTGGCCGCCCGAGCATCGCCGATACCCGCACGGGTACCCCAACCGGTCTAGAAAATACGTGTGGGTAAGTCTGACGCGCACAATGGGAGAAGGTCGGCTAACCTCGTGAAGCGTCAGCAATGCGTAAATCTTCATGATGGAGAAGTAGTAGCCGAATAGAATGAAGGCGGGCACATGAATGATATCTTGTGGCCGATACCACAGATGAGGAAGAAGCTTCGCCGTCCGGGTAGCGAACAACCATACGAAGTAACTGATCACCACGTTCCTGCAGAAACGCTCAGCAACAGCGCTACTGCGATAAAGCGCCACGCCACTCACCACCAAGGCAAATGGAAGCCGCCCTTGTCAATAGGGATCGTCGACTTGTAGACCACATAGGCAACCAGAACGGGGCCAGCCAATAGCGTGAAGGGATTAAACAACTTATCCACCTGAAACGCAGTGATCAGCGCCGATTGTCAAATTACATATGGCTAAGCGCTTACCATCGTGTACGCGACGTATGGATGCGACGTCCAAATATGCCGTTCCGTAAACAGTGACCGCAGATCAGACCGCCAAGTGTTACGCGTCCAGCGAAGCACCTGCTTCAAGAACCGCCAGTTGGGCTTCATCGTACTGAGGAGTTCGGCCTCCTTGCAGCATTGAACGTAAGTGCTCCATCCGTGGCTGACCATCCACCGAGTGAGATACTTGTCGTCGCCAGAGTTGAGCTGGTACTTCCCAAGCCAGTAGTCGTGAGTGAAGCCGTGCAAGAACTCAGGGTCCTTGAGAATGACCGTGCGGTAGGCGGCAGTACGACCGGACAGACAAGGGAGACCACCGTCTATGTGAGTCGAGGAGGCAATTTCGATGTTACGGATGGAGAGACGGAAAGCGGCGAGAACCTCCCAGACCGTCATGCGGTCACCCACCGGTTGTACGCGCTGGGACGTACCAACACCACCGACCTTCTGGTCCTCGAAGCACGCCAGGACATACGGCAAAAGAGTAGGGGGCCAGATGGCGTCATCGTCGGCGAAGACGATGATATCGGTCGTGGTGTTTTTGATACCGTGAGACATCTGGAGCCGCTTGTTGGCGAAAGGAACGGTCAAGACGCGGATACGTTCAGGGTCGACCGCATTGGCGAGGTCTTGCAGGGGGCCAAGCATCTTCTCCTCTGTGATGATGAGAATCTCCTTGGGCTTGCCGACGAGCCAACTGTGCGCGGCCTCCTTGAACTCCTCTCCGGCATCGATGGTGGGCACGATGATGGTGACATCTTCTTCGGCGATGTAGGTTGGGTTCTCGGGTAGGGGGACGGGGCGGTAGGTGAGGGAAGCAGCTATACGTATTAGGTACCACAAGTATCGGTAGAAGCTGGCTGGCAGTCAGCACACGCGCCGCGGGCACCCCTCACGACAGGACGAACGCACCCAATGACCCCGAATGGTACAACTGGCGAGGAGTGCGTCAATTAAGGTGCTCCGGGGACGACATGCTAAGCACGATCGAGTGAGACAAGGACTCACAGACTGGGAAGTGGTCCGAGGTCAACCGGAGCATGGTTCGACCACCCTCAGGTCGTGACGAGACAAAACAGCAGAAGCAATAAACGAGCGGGAGGGTTGGGGCGGACGGCGGACACGATGAGGAGGGGGTCGCAGCGCGGCGACGACGACGGCGTTGGGTCAAGCCTTTCAGCGGCTGTCGTCTCGTAGGCCTCCCTCAGCCACAGCGCTCGCAGCGGAGTCTGAATCGGCCAGCAATAATGCTCGCAGCCGCCCGCGCCCAGCCCGTCCCCGGCCAATCACCGCCCAGCCTCGCCCGCCGTCTCTGATCCGGCCCGGCCAGTTTCACGCTTTCGCCCGCCGCGCACCGCCGCACTCCCCGCCGAGCACCGTCCTCGCTGCCCTCGGCCGCCACCGCGGAGCCCTCCTAGGCATCCTCGGGGACCGCTGCACACGCCTGTGCACGGCCAGTGGGATTTCGGACACGCCGGAGTCGCCACCGTCATAGAAACCCGTCATACACACGCTGTCTGTGGGTGTGGAGCATCTCCGTGCCGGCGCCGGATACGAAATAACGTCAGAGCCCGCAGGCAAGAATCCCATCAGCTGGAGCATTCCGCAGGCTGCCTGGAGACGAACAAGTCGAGACACATCGCTCAGAATTCGTCCAACCTGTATACTTGGCTCAGATGTATTCTTGGCTCTTCATTTCTAAACGCGCAGCGGATGCGTTATGACATTGAGCGACTGAGCGTGGGTACATAGAAGACGCTAAAAGTAGGCTTATCATGACGGGGATCAGGCACCGAGATAATGAAAAATGAACGCTGACAGCAGGATTTGAACCTACGCGGGCAACGCCCAAGTGATATTGAAACGAAATTCAAATCACTCGCCTTAACGACTCGGCCATATCAGCTCGCAGATTTTGTCACTGCTAGTAGCTATATAGGTTGTGATACCAGTTTCGTTTTGTACTTGTTGTTATGATCGCCGCCGGGCCCAGCTGGCAGTGGCAGTGTGGCACGCCCCGACATTCAAGGCTAGAGGCTTGGGGCCAGCGCCCCGAGAGCTGTTAACCCTGCTCGCAACACAATTGATTTTGAAATGAAATGTGCCCAACGCGGTTCGTAGCGCGGTGGACCAACGTTTCGAGCGCTGGGGCGGCTCTGCGTCATCACCACATGTGCAAGTACTGTCAGCCATGGAGCGCGTGTAGTACTAGTATCAGCTGGTAGATGCCATACTTTGCGGCGTCAGATGTGCGGGCATATACGGTTAGGCCTGGTCGTCCGATGAACGTGCGTGGCGCAGGCGCGAGAAGCAGAAGAAGACGCGTACGGTTAACAGCTGGTCATCACCGCGTACAGGGCTGTAAGAACCAGATGAGCTGCGGCGCGATGGACAACGCACCGACGTGATGCGACACAAGCGGAGAGATTTTGAGATGGTTTGGGACCTGTGAGCACATGCAGACACCAGTCGAACAGCCGTAGCGGTGATGTCAACAGTCGACGAGATGGACACAGCGTTCGGCTGCAGTAGGAGAGCCTAGCGAGATTTAATAGGCGGTCTTGCAGTGAGAGGAGCATCACTGGGCCGCGAGGAGACGAGGTGGTGACTCTGCCGACAGAGAAAGAAAGCGATAGTGAGCCATGTTGAGCCCCGGAATCATCTACTTCCACGAGCCCTAACACTGCGATGGAATGGCACCGATGGGCTACGGCTCCGACGTCATGATCGTCGTTACCTGTAAATGCGACGACGCAGACTCGGTAGCAAAAACACTGCCCACGCGTCGGCGACAAACGTTTCGAGGAATGGCGTTGCCATATCTCGACAATCGGTCCGTGTATGAAGTTTTGGTTTGTGTATGCATGTCCGAACCGATCTCGCTGCATCACAGACAGCTCCCGGCAGTCTCGTGCACCCACGATCTGCGAAAATCCACACGGCGGGTTTTGTGATGCACCACATTTCTAATCAGCGCCACTTTTCTCTCCGTTGTTGTCTGCGACGGTATTCAGCTGAAGACGCGACATGAGCTCGGAAAGTTCGTCCGAGAGCGAAGGAGCACCGAGAGAGCTGGTGGTGGGCGAGAGTGAGGCTGGAGTGGGTGGCTGTGCCGGCGGACGGGGAAAGTGTGGGGCCGCCTTCCTGGAAAGGCAAGAGTATTTTGCGTTGGCGGAGACGCCGGGCGGGGAGAGAGTCCGAGTGCGAGTGGGCGCTTCGTGTGCCGCCGTCTCTGTTTCGAGAGGACGACCGGGACCAGGTGGAGTCGCTGGAGAGCCTGTCCGTCGACGAACGTGCGTCGCTCCCCGCCCCCGCCTCGCACCCAGCGCTCATCTTCTCCCATATAGACCCCGCCGCCAAGGACGCCCCGCTCTTTACACACCATCTCTCTCAGCTGCGCGCCATGTCCGGCCCCGCGCGCCAAGACGCTCTCGTCCCTCCCCACCCGGACCACCCGACGACCCACAAGTCCAATCTCGAGGAGTACGAGCGTGAAGGAGATGTCCGCTTGCCCTTCCTGCTTTCGTATCGCGAGGTCAAGCTTCTCGGTATCGCTGGGGTACGTCGATCGTCCGCTGTTCGTGGTCACACGACCAGTGCTCAAATTTCCCCCCCTCTCCGGAACAGGTCGGATTCTTCCTAGATGGTGCGTATATGCTATGCGTAGTTGTTCAAAATTGTTTCTAACACCCCGCAAAGCCTACGATCTTTTCATCATCAACGTAAGCTCGTCAGCCACACCTTACATATGCATCTGTTGGTCGTCCTGACTGAGTATCCAGCCCGTTGCGACAATGCTGCAATACCGATTATATGGCGGGCACTCTCTCCCTCCCGGCCTTGAAGGTTTTATCAAGGCCGGCGCAAACATCGGGAGTGTAATCGGCCAGTTCGCCTTCGGTACGTGCTCGCTATACTGCTCGTGTGACCACTTTTCCGGCCGGCTTGGCACTGGCGCCACAACGGCCTTGGCATGCTATACACGTCTACAAGTTTACTGATCTCTGCAATTTCGAACAGGTTACTCCGCTGACTATTTCGGCAGAAAAGCAGTCTGTATGTACACCATGCTGCCCCCTTCCATATGCTCGGGCTAATCATGTCTCAGACGGTAAAGAGCTCATGCTTATCATCTTTGCCACGATTGGCACTCTCTGCGACCCTACTGGTGCGGCTCCATCCCGCTTATAAGGCTTCTTCACCATTTAGACACTCATTCCTCAAATAGGTGCACTGTCCCCCTCCGGAGCACTCATCTGGCTTGGTGTATGGCGTATCATCCTCGGGATTGGCATCGGTGGCGACTATCCAATGTCGGCATCCGTCGCGACCGACCGAGCCAACCTCCGGCGCCGCGGCACCCTCCTCTCCTACATTTTCGCTAACCAAGGCTGGGGTTCTTTCGTCGGCAGTCTCGCCACGATCATCGTCCTTCTCTGCTACAAGCACACCATGGAGGTCGACGGAAAAACGAGCAAGGTCGATGGAGGTGCGCCCGTTCACCCAGCGCAATTGTGCAGACATGCTTCGGTCCGACTAACATCCGTCTCAATACAGTCTGGCGAATCCTTGTCGGCATGTCTCTCATCCCCGCATTCGGCACGCTCTATCAGCGGTTGACGCTCCCCGAGTCCACACGTTTTACGGAGGCACGTAAGGGCAACGCACCGATCGCGGACGAGGAGTCGATCGAGGAGCTCAAGAAGAAAGCCAACGCCGACCCGGGTGTATCTGAGAAGTCCGTCGACAGCCCCGCACACTCTGACGGTACGCAGACGCCCCCCAGCGAGACCGAATCCCCCGCGGAGGATGAACACGCGACCGCGGCACGTAAGGCAGCCGCCCTCGCGGACGCCAAGAAGAACCATTTCCGCGAGTTCTTCCACTACTTTTCGGAGTGGCGGCACCTCAAGATTCTCCTCGGAACGTGCGGCTGCTGGTTCCTGCTCGATATTGCGTATGTCACCCTCACCGTGTCCCACTGTGTCGCGACTGACAGGGCTCTTCCCTCTTCATTAGGTTCTACGGCATCAACCTGAACCAGAACGTCGTGCTGCAGCAGATTGGCTTTGACGGCAGCGACGGCTCGCCCTGGCACCGTCTTTTCAAGATCGGAATTGGCAACCTCATCGTGACCGCGCTCGGGTTCGTGCCCGGGTACTACGCCACGATCCTCACGATCGAGAAGCTCGGCCGGAAGTGGATCCAAATCCAGGGCTTCCTCATGGCCGCGCTCTTCCTCGGCATCCTCGCGGGCAAGTTCCACACGCTCAGCACCGCGTCGTTCGTCGTCTGCTTCGCGTTCCTCCAGTTCTTCTTCAACTTTGGCGCGAACACGACCACCTACGTGCGTTTCCGGGCCTTACTGTCCTACCCCACCCCACGCCTTTGCATGCGCGATGTGCTAACGATTTGTGCATGGACAGTGCTACCCTGCAGAAGTGTTCCCAACGCGGTTCCGCGCCTCCGCGCACGGCATGTCCGCCGCGTGCGGCAAGGCCGGCGCCATCATATCCGCCCTCGCGTTCAACAGCCTGTCCAAGAAGATCGGTACCCCGCACGTCCTCTGGAGTGAGTACTACCTGTTTACCTCACAATCTGCGGCGACGCTGATGCGTCATTTGCGTAGTCTTTTTCGGCTGCTGCGTCGCAGGTGCGGTCCTCACTCTACTCCTGCCTGAGGTCCGCGACCGCGACCCGGACATCATCTATGCCGAGGAGCAGCGCGAGTACGAGTGT
The DNA here is from genome assembly GCA_001302255.2 of Trametes hirsuta. Lineage (NCBI taxonomy): Eukaryota > Fungi > Basidiomycota > Agaricomycetes > Polyporales > Polyporaceae > Trametes > Trametes hirsuta. Next base: position 123,558 of record CP019378.1, read on the forward strand.
GCGCACCGTGCGCAGTAAACCCCGCGTGCACGCCCGTGCCTTGTGATCCAACCAAGGTGGGGAAAGGAGGCCAGCCCCGTTCGCGCTGCCATTGAGGGGCTGGGAGACAAACCTAAAGCGGAGGGCGATGTCTGGATAGAAAGAAAACGTCCGAAGAAGGACTTGTATTAGAGTAATGTCCGCATGCTGTATCCACGCTTGTAGTTCATCGCACAATCATGACAATGTTTTCCTAGCCGCCAGGAATGCTACCCCAGTCCATATCAGTGCAGCGACCTGTGTGGGATGCGGCTTTCATATCTGTAACCTATCCTACCTATCCCGGTTTTCACGCGGCCTGGCCGTAAAAGTCCAAGTCGTTCAAGGTCAAACGCACGCCGGCCGTGCGACAAGCGTCCGAAAACCTCTCCATCTGCGCAACGTTCAACTGCTCGCTCGCCGCCTCGAGGGCGAGATGCCCCGGGGCGGGAGGCTCTCCCTCCTTCCGCCTGAGGAAGTCGAGCAGGGCGTCCTCATACGGAAACGGCCTCCGACCGTACGCAATCCTGAGCACCTTGAGCGTCGGAATCCGTCGTAGCTGCTCAAACACGTCCGGGGTGTACGCCGAGTGGGAGCAGCTGAACGTCTCGAGGTTCTGCAGGCGGTCCAACCCGGGAGGGAGGGAGTAGTGTTTCTCGGGGGCCTCCAGGGGCACAAGCGTGATCAGGTACCCGTAGAGCCCGAGATGCTTGAGATGGGGGCAAGGCGTCGCGAACAGCACGGATAAGGCGTTTCGCACGTGGGAGCTGCGGAAGTAGGGAGCGCAGAGCTCAAGCGACCGCAATTGCGACCCGACGGCCGCGATGAGTATATCGAAGGGACGGTTCGCGTGGCCGGCGTCCTGCTGGAGCTGCCAGTGCAGCGTAACGGCTAGATGCCTGAGTTTCGGCGGCGCTACGTTCCGGAACGAGTCGCCGTCTATGCGGGTTGAGAGAAACAACTCTAGCTTCACTAGTTTCGGGAAGCTGAGGATGTCGCATATGGTCTCCCCCCTTCGGATGGGGTTCAATACGAAGCGCAGGTGTGGGGTAGCACGTACGAAGGGAAAGCGCAGCGCGTGTGCGTTGAAAGTGTCGCTCGCGCCGGGCGCGGGGGAGTGGCGCACCTGCAGGGTAACCGTTTTGAGAGCGTCGTCAGGAAGGAAGTGGTGCCAACAGCACAGGACGAGCTGGCTCCGGAGATGTTCGTGCCCTGGTGTTAGTCTTTCGGGCCAGACGTGTATGGATAGGCCCTTGATGTGCCGGAGGAGATGCGGAGCCTCGATGAGCGTGTGGTTGAGACGCTTATCGCAGTAAATGATGCTATCCAGAGTATCGACGGGCTCGCCGGAGTCATCCCCTACGTGGATCTTTAAATGTTTGTAGAGGGCTGCCTGTGCGGGAGTGCGCCACTGGCTGGAAACGCGAGCCAGAGCTACAAGGGTACGACCATCCCCTGTGACGGCATTGTCGAAGTAACGCATGATCTCGTAGAGGATGTCCACATTGAACACGGGGGATTCGGAACTCCGCGCGTGCATGGTCCCAAGCTTTTGCCTGACTCAGTGGGTGCCTAAGGATATGTATGGCATGTGGGGGCGTAATCGCGGACTTGAAGGAGCAGGGCGAGGACTCCCAGCGCCGGCTTGAGCTCCCAGAGAGTTAGCCAGACGCCAAGATACGGATCGCACACCACCACGCGACAGCCACCAAGAGTGGGATCCGAGCACTGTCTGTGGCGACTGCATGATGGAGCACGTCTACGAAGGGGCGGGGAATGACAATCGTATGCACTAGACGTTCGGGTGTGATTCAAACAAGCTTAGACCAATAGCTGGCCACGACGAGAAAGACGGAATGGATTCCTGAGAGGAGAAGGAACTGACGGGACGTGTTGCCTTGCCTGTGTGAGAGGTGGACTTGCAGGTGCGGTCGAAAGAGAGCATGGCGCCGACGGGGGCTTCGGCAGCAGTGACGGTGGGGACGGAGACAGTGCGAGCGAGGGCGCAGAGGGAGGAAAATGCTTCACCGTGGGGGCCGGGGATGGCGACGCGGTCGAGGCCGGAGAAGGAAGCAAGCTTTGAAGTGCGGTGCTTGACTGCTATGGGATCGTAGTCGGCGGGGGCGATGCCACTGGAACCGCTGTCGAGGATCTCGAATGAGTCGAAGCCGTTGTAGTCCTTGAAGCGGACCCGAGCAAGACGTCGGGAGACTGTTCTCGAGAAGGTTATTGGGGATGGAGGTAGCGCTAGCATCGAGGCTGTTATCGAGGAGCTCTTCAGTGACCGCGGCCGCGCCTTAGGCTCGCGCAGCGTCTCTGCGTCTCTCGCGACTGTCCTTGTAAGTAGTCTAGTGCAAAAAAGCACGTACTGTACGTCGAAAAGCTGCGGCCCATATGTGCAGCAACGTCCGCGCAGCCTCTTCAAGCTTCAAGGTCAACGACGTGCGCGAAGCGGAGCGGGTCTGTCACGAGCTCGAGCAGTTTGTGCACGACCTCTGCCATCGCGTCGAGGACGCTGACCGCACCGTTAGTTATTTCCAAGTATGACGAATCGAACGCAGTCCAATCAGGAGCCGAGAAGACTAGGCAGGAATGTAGTAACAATCAGTACAGTGGTTACAGAAGTTATAAGGACACATAGGTATGCAACAAATAGTACATCAATCGTATGTTTACTAACACCCCCGCGCGCCGTCTGACGATGGCGCTCGTTCCCTAACTAACTTACATCAAGCATTCCTGTTCCGGCTAGTATCATGCTACACAAGAAAAGAATCCCTCGAACCCAACTGGCACCGCAGAATCCAAGAAGGTGGAGTAACCAGCACGCACCCAACCATTAGACGTACTCTGACATGGGAATGATCTTGCCCGTGTTGTAGTACGACGGCCGCGTCTTCCTGCGCCCGAGCAGCTCGACGTCGCCGCTATCGAAGAACGAGTATCCCGCTGCTCAAAACCGAAACCCGCGTCAGCCGATCTCTGCACGCGTCCCCGAGAGCGGACAAGCCAGAGTAAAACACGTACGCATCGTGTCCTCGTCGTCGTACCCGCTGACATGCTCCGCACCGCGGTGCCCGTTGATCGGACGGCCCGTCTTCGAGTCGCGCAAGATGCCGGCGTGGTCGACGAACGGCTCCGCGCGCTGGTTCGCGGAGAGGTGCAGCTGGACGAGCATGCGCTGCATGTCGAGCAGGTACCCCTTGAGCGTGTCGAGGAAACGACGCGTCTGGAGGTGCTTCGAAGACGCGCATCTTCAAGTCTCGGTCAGCACCCGCTCCCTTCCGGCCCCTTTGAAGGGCCAAGTGTACTTACACAGAGATGCCCTCATCCTTGATGATGTACCCGATCCCGTATCCATCCGCGGCGACGGGCCCGAAGCCGAACAGCCTCAGCGCGGGGTTCCCGCAGTTGGAGGTAGAGAGGATGGAGCGGTTGAGGATCTGCCATCCATTATCATTGAAGATCGCAGGGAGTGGGGGCTTGTTCGCTGCGCTGCACCCGCTCGACGCGGTGCTCGTCGGTGAGAGCGGCCGGCCCTCGTCTTCCTCGTACTGCGCAGCAATCTGGCTCTGGTACTCCTTCTCGCGCTCGCGCTGCATGAGGCAGTACAAAGCATACAGGTGCCTGAGGCAGGATAAAGACAAGCTGGCGAGAGAATGACCAAGTCGCACTTACCGGTCCTGACCGAGGCCCTTGCTGCATTCCTTGGTGAGTTGGACGTGCCCTTGACAGGCCTTGCGCAAGGCGGAGACCTTCTGTGCGTTCGATGCCTCGGAGAAGAACGTCTACAACAAAGACCCAATGAGCCCCTGGACGCTCGTGAGTCCGCCACACACGCTTTACCTTCACAAAGTCCACCGTGTGGGGCTGCACCGTCCTGATCGCCTCGGTACGCCCATGCAAGAACGCCTTCGTCATCGCAGGCTCATACGTGCACTCGATGCGCCCGTAAAGCCCGTAATACGCCGCCTGGAACGCCATCTGCACGAACGCGTCCGGGCTGAACCCGTGGCTGGTGATGAAGTTCTTCCCGTACGTCTTGAACTCGAGCGCCTGGCAGTCGTTCTGGCAGATTAGGTCGCTCAGCCGCGTCTCCGCGAAGCGGATCCCCGCGCGCAGCTCCGGGTAGAGCGTCCACTCGAGCTTCTTCGGCGCGGTGTCGATCGCGTACGTCGGCGCGGGCGGCTGCGCGTCGCTGCTCTTACCTTGCCCGCGCGGCGGCTTGTACGACTTTGCGTACGGCGAGAGCGGCGCGTGGAAGAGCGTGGGCGCGGACGGGTTGATGGAGCGCGCGAGGAGCATCAGGCCCTCCGTGAAGATGTCTGCCGCGAATCTGGACGGCGGTGATCAATGGGGGCCTTTGCTCGGGCCATCCGAGGGTGGTGGCTCACCTGAGAACGGTGTGGCCGTCGACGCCGGTATGCTCGAAGTTGATGCCTGCGGCGCCATCGGCACAGACGATGATTTGCAACTGATGTCCTGTCAGCGCAGGCCGGGAGCGCAGATACGCCGCTCGGGCACGATACCTTGTCGTACCACCGGTTGGTGCACGTCCCAACCTGGATGCCGCCCTTCAAGTCGTACGTGCCGCACAGGAAGTTATCGCACAGCTCAGCGAGGTTCTCGGGGGCGGCGTCGTCCAGGCACACGACGAAGAGCGCGTTGTCGACGACGTCCAGACATGACTCATTGTTCTTGTTCTTGGTGAGCGCTTTGCGCAGGTGTGACCAGACCTTGCGGTTCTCCGTGGACAGCACCCCGATGGAGTTCCGCGCCACCTGCACCGCCGGGAGAGGCGCCTTAGTAACGAAGGGGACGTCACGACGACATAGGGGCTAGTGCACACACCTCCTGGATTGGCATCTGGTCGGCATCGCCCACGATGGCCTGCAGATTGCGCAGGATCTCGCGCTCGGTCAGCACCGGCCTATTCTCGGCGTCGAGTACGTCGAACCAATCTGACCCAAGTCAATGTCAGCCCCGTTCGCTTCGACTTCCACGTGGGAGAGGGCGTGGGGAAGAGAAGGCGGGCTTACAGAACTGCCCGCGCCGGAGGACGACGATGTGGCGCGACTCGGGGTGGACCTCCATCTTGCATCCCCTCTACACAATATTAATCACGAGAGGATGTTAGAATGGGACGTTTGCAGAGCAGGCGTGTGAACGGCGCACCTCGGTGGGTATCCGGGCAGTACCAAACAGTCTGGTGTACTGGTCCATGTCGAGGGGGGTGCCTCGCATCGCATCGGCCTCCAGGATGCCGGCGCGGAGGTCGTGGATGAAGCCGAGAGATGATACGATGAGCGAGGCGGCCCGGGGCAGCTGCTGCCCCCGGTCTGGTGTCGGGTCATTCCTGCACATTGCGCCACGTTAAAATAGGCAAATAAGCGTTTATTGGGGCGGGGCACTCACTCGAGCACGAAGAAGGGGTTGAGGGCGAGGACGACCGGGTCCGAGTGTGAGAGATACGACTCGTACCTGCCCGGCGACGCTCCCGTTAGCCGACACGTTCCCAATACAAACCTCGATCACACCCACCAGAATTCTTCGATGTAGCTGCGCGGCCACACGAGAACGACCATCGTCGACGTCAGTAAGCGGACGAAGAGCGGGGCGCCGAGAAATGGAAGGAGACACAGACCTAGCCTTGTCCTGCGCGTAAGCCTTGAGCTTCTCTTGCACGCGCGGGCCGTCATTGTGGAGGAAGTCCTCGACCGCGCGCCGCGTCTCCTCGTGCTCACGGGGGTCCTGAAGACCCTCGAGTGCCGTCAGATAGCGGCGGCACGTCTCCTCGAGCGGGGGAATCGGCAGCTTCGGCAGGTCATTCTGTCGTGCGAACGTACGGCTCTCAGGGGGGTTCGCCTCGAACTTGGTGACTGGATTCGCGGAGGCCATGGGACGGACGGATTTGTGGGAGTGGAGGTACTGCGGGGAAATGAGAAACAGGAAAGCGGGGGCGGGGGCGGAGGCGGGGGTGGAGAGGAGCGTAATAAGCAGGCGCAGACTGGGAGGCGTCTCGTAGCTACCCCGCACGCGCAGGGGGTGCCAAATGCGGGGAAATGCGGGGTAGCCGCCAAGGGCATCAGTCACGTTATTCCGTCTAGCGCGACGCTCAGGGGCGTGGCGCCGCCCCTGCGCGATCGCCAATCTCCGCATGGCCTTCCGTCCGGCGCTCCTCCCCCTCGCTCGTCTGAACGGTATGGAATCCGGGCGGGGCGTTCGCGCTAGCACGGAGACACAGACGTCGCGCACGGGAGCGATGGCGCGCGCGCAGGCGAGGGTGCGTCATTCCGACGCACGACCGAGTGCAACAGGAATGGGACGGACGGCGGAGCGGGGGACGGTGGAACAACCGCCGCTGCATTTCGCGGAAGCGTTCGGTGGCCTCGAGGGCTTCGTGCACTCGTCCCGTCCACAGCCGATTCGAGAAGCAGATGCGTCCACTCAAATTCCTCGCGGGGCTCTCCGATGTTTTCGGAATCCGCCTTCATGGGAGACGCAGCGCTGGCAACCGCCGCCGGACCGCCCGCCTTCCGCCGCGGAACCGCATCCAGGCGAGTGGTCATTCACAAGTCACAAGCAGTAGGCACCACGATCAAGATGTGTAGGAGAAGGTGCATATATAGGCCACATGAATCCCGAAAGACGGTAACATTACAAATGTGTCCAACGCGCTAGATAGGGTATATGCTAATAAAGCAGAGTAGGCTCTTGGGTATACGCTGGGCGGCGGGTCAGCACCGGTCTGACCCTGCGCGCCCAGACGGGTTCCGAGACGATTGCGAGGATTTCAGCTGCAAGTGCGCGCGGGGTCAGCGGGGCGCGATACGCGCGTGTCGAACCGGGGGAGACTGACCTGCTTCCGTTTCTCATGCACGATTCTTCGGCCCTCGACTTCCGCTACGAAGTCGAGCAGGGGCTTGCCGGTCTGCGCACACAGGCGCCGGTATTTTTGTAGCTTTCTGCCACCTTCGGGAGATGTTGGCCGAGAGGCGGAAGGCGATGAAGAAGAGGATGACGACGAGGGTGGCGAAGAATATGAGAAGGGGCTGCTTGGAGACGAGCGAGGTGTCTATACCCAGGCTAAGCGCGAGCTCACGCGCATGTGGATAGGAAAACATACGGAGGGAGAAGAAGCATTTCTGGGACTCGCGGCACGCGACGCGTTTGGCGTCGAGTACGGACTAGGGCACCAACGTTCCGAATCGCCAGACAGGATGGCGGTTATAGGATCGGAGACACCCGGCGGGTTGTAAAGCGGGCAGAAGAAAACATCGGGGTTGCTGTAGTTTTGCATTTCGTCTATTGGCTAAAGCGTAGAAAGCGGCGGGCAGAAACGGAGCGGTGCGGTAACGGTGTCGGGCAGGAGAGCTAGCAGACGGTAGAGCAGAGAGACCAACGCAGGCTGATATACAGGCCCTGCGCAAGCTTTGACCCCGCTCCTGGTCAACGAAGGTTGCGAGGACGCCTTTGGCTAGACAAAGCAAGGGCGCCATGGCGGGGTGCACAGAAGCCACAAAGCGGTATGCAACCCAGCTGTCGATGTCGGCCACGGCGCACAGACTATAGATGGGGTTGTTCGGAGTAGAGCTTGATAAATTGTCCCGTCATTGGCGTCCTAGGTGGGTTGATAAAACAGACTGGAGAATGTGGCCACGTTGCTGTGGGCCCCGAGTGGCGAGACGAGAGTGCCCTCGAGAGCCACGAGTCCGGGGCCAGAACCCGCGCCACAAAGCAACAAAGGTCTTGCAAAGGGATTCCGAGTCGTGTCCATTGCTTTGTGCTACACTGACAGCTTGCTGTTGCCTTGGGTATTGTCAGTCCTCCCGGGTTGCGGAAACGGCAGCTGGCAGTTGTGTTGTGAACTGTACCGCACCTAGTACCACGCCCACCCAGACTTCACACTCGCACCCACAGCGATAGCAGGTTTGCACTGGCTCTGCTACAGGAAGCTCACCTAGGTGCCATTTTTGGACGTGCTCGCGCCGCGAGGTAGTGAGTGGTGTCTAACAAGCGTTGCCGGTGTGCATTTGTGGGCGTCCGTACTGATCCCTGTGTCACCAGCAACCGATGCGATGCGCACTCCCGAGTACCGACTCGCTGGTCCTGGCCCATCAAGGCGTCGAGCGGTATTAACCTTCTACTTCTGCGTGCCACGCGGGTTTGGACGGGCCAATCCGAGAGAAGACGAGTCGGCGGGGAGCGGGGGAAGAGTAGTGGACATCCCCGCGACAGCAGCGCTTGTGCTCCATCGCTGGGGGCGCTGCAGCGTCACGACGGCCAACGCGAATTAAACGACGCCCCGGCGGGGATCGACGCGTTGGACGTTGGCCAGAGCCGCGCCTCTGTGGCTGGAACGGGGGGCGGACGAGGGCGGGGGAGGCAATGGCGCACGCGACGGTCGGGGGCGGGAGGCAGGGCGGGGCGGCTATCTGCCAAGAGGAGTGATTGGCCGGGCGAGCGGTGGGAGCGAAGCGGTGAGGTTCGCTCGGGACGTCCATCCAAAATGCCCAAGCCACCCGCCGTGCTATAGCATCCGCCACCTCCTCCTCAGCCTAAGCCCACCGACCCCTGCACGCCCTCCAGCCCGCCCATCCCGTTCTCGCGCTGCTCCCGCGCTGGCCGTCCTCACGCTCGCCTCTCCGTGTCCCTCTCCCACCCGCGTGCCTCTGCCGGCGTTGCCATGCGCCATGTCGCTGCCTCTCGTAACGCTTGCTCTCCTCGCTTCTCCTGCCTTCGCTGCTCCCAAGCCTCGCGTGCGCACCTTTGTGTCTTTCCTGGGAGTGTGCTTCGTCTGACCCGCCTCTCTCCAGGCTGAGTGCAGGGACGGACTGGACAAGGTGAGCAGGCTCTCTTGCCGGGTGATGGAAGACGGGAACGAAGGGGGAGATTGAATCCGCGTCCCCGCCCGAGCGACCAACGACGAGCGCGTTTAATACTCCTTCGCGAATGACACAGCGGTCTATCCGACTCCCGAGGTTACAGGTCCCTACGCGAGATATACATCACGCCGTCCTGCCCAGTCGATCGCCGTGGTAGCGCGTTTCAATTATACTGCTACGGTGGTGGCCATACACTGTCGATCCTTGTCCAAATGCGCCATTGCATGCGCACCACCGATCACCGTGCCTGCTCCATTTTGTGCCTCCAACGTCTGGTGCCTGAACGCGAGCTGATCTCATCACCCTACACAGTTGAACAACCAGTCTGGCCAGTCGCCGTGTGCAGTGCGCTCGCAACTCCAACAAGCGTGCAAAGCTGGTGAGCATCACATTCATTGCCTCTTCCCTCTGTGCGTGACGATCGCCCCCAGACCCCTCTAGTGCAGACCAGTGCCGATGGTACGTGCATTTTATCGTAGGAGCACACCTATACTGAGTGTATACAGCAATGCGGTCGTGTACAACGTCGGTGCAGCATGCGCAGCGTGCGGTGGGGACAACATGCCTACCTGGGCCGACTGGGCCGACGAAAACAGCTGTGCGAGCAATCCCGACCCGTTTCCCCCCAACGTCGACATCGACAACAACACCGTTCCCCCATGGGCCTACCTGCCTCTGTCTAGCAATAACGACTTCAACGTGAGTGCGGCGATTCTGGACTCTGCCGGGTCTTCCAGTAATTCCAGTGAGTCAGCACTTACCAAATCCCGCAAACGAGGCTGATCGCGCGCAGGCCCCAGTCGAAAGAACGTCGCGACGCAAATAGCTGTGCCAATAGCGGCAGGCGTAGGCGTCGCCATCATCGCTGTACTGGGCTTCTGGCTATACCGGCGACGCCAACACAAGCAGGTGCGCCGAAATTCGCGCATGAAGACCCTGCCCTCCCTCCCAGGTGCCCAGAATACATTCTGGCAACCGCGGCACTGGTTCTACGCAGTCTGGCCGCTGGCGCGCTCCCGCCGCCTCCGGCCCTCCAAGAAGGACTCGGACTGGGCCATCGACGTCGACATGGACGACGAGGACACCAAATGGCTCGGGCACTCGCGCGGGCCGAGCGCCGCGTCCTTCCACGACGCGTACCCGCTCGTGCAGTCGCCCCTGCGCGCCGAACCGGAGCACGAGCCGGACCTCCCGCACACGTCCGCGCACATCCCCGAGACGTCGTCGTCGTCGCTGCTCCCGCACCTCGACTTCCCGGACGTGCGCGTGCCGACGTTCATGGAACGCTTCATCCGCTTCAAGGACGGGCTCCGCAAGAGCTCGGGCTACCAGGCAAAGTACGTCTCGCCCGTCTCGCCGGACGCGCAGTTCCGGATCGACGGCTCCGCCGGGCCTACGCCCACCGCTAGGGCGTTCAACATTGCGAAGCTGCCGCCGAAGTCCAAGCCCAAGCCCAACGCGAAGCCCAAGCCGAGACCGAGCCCCGTGGACACGGGGGCAGGCCATAGCGGCGGCGGCGCGGCTTCTGTGTCCGTCGCTGAGGTGCAGCCCGCCGTCGCCGAGCGCAGTGACTTCGAGCCACAGTCCGAAGGCGTTGCGAGCAGCGTCCTCATTATCTCGCGCAACGGCGAAGACTTCACGATCGACGATACCGCCACCACAGCGCCCTCAGGCAGCCCGCGCACCATGTCCATGTCCCGCCAGGTAAGTTACGTCTCCTTCCCACCCTTGCTTCCACTTCCCCTCTCTCCTCGTCTTCTCGCGTTCTCGAGCTCACCCTCCCCCGCACCATCCCCGCAGACCACGACAGGCTCGCAAGTTCTCTCGGCGTACTCGGGCTCACCCCTGACCGGGACGGGCACAGGCTCGTGGCTCCCCAGCCCCGCGCGTGCAAACACGTCCTCGACCGTCTCGGGCGCGTACCCCTTCGAGCTCCGGCACGACCCCGACCTCACGTCGCCCCGGACGTGGGCCGCGCGCTTCCCCGCGCCCCCGCAGGCGTTCTCGCAGTCGCCGCAGGCCTTCCGCTCGCTCGCAGAGCCGACGAGCAGGCTTGGTGCTCCGCCTAGGTCTGGGTCGTGACTGGCGACCGGGACCCCGCGTCGTGGACTCCGTGTTCCCTCTCGCGTGCGCGTGTGAGCCGTGGATTCTGTATTGCAACGGGTGGGGCACCCGCGAGCCAGGCGCGCCCGCCTGTACGTGTTTATGCCAGGACGACGGGCCGGTGTGTGGCAGGTGGCGGGTGCGCTCGCGCTCGCGTTCGCGACGTCGTCTGCCTGTCGCCGCCACCGCGCCCGTCAACGCCCACCTAACGACTCCCACGCGGTGCGTGCAAGTACATACCCGTAGATACTTATCCGTCCTCCCCCCTCTTCCGCTCTCCTGGGTGCGCGTCCCTTCCGACCGAGTCCCGACTGCTCCAAGCTCCATCCGGACTCGCGGAAAGGCCCACTGCCGCAGGAGTTCGGGAACACATCGCTAGGGTTTTCCCGGACATTTGGCGTGAACTTATGCATTTGCCGTATACAGTAGTGTCACCACCTATCCCCTCCCGTTCCCTGCTTCCTTGCTGTCCTCTCGTTTGTCCATATACATCCACCGGGATTGTTGTTATGTGTGCGCGCGCGTACGTATAACTTATACGGATGCTCCGACTTTGGACTGCGTGTAGTAGTAGCTTACATCCCGGATTATTCTGGAGAATGGGACACTGTAGGATCTGTTGGTATCATCCCCCAGCGTGCGTGTCGCAAGCTTCTAGATTGTTAAACCCGAGTCAGATGCCCCACCGGTCCGGTCGTAGCTTTACAAACCGACGACGGATTGATTATCCTGACCGTCAGATCGCGGCGAGGGTTGAAACGCGACAACGTATGAGCGTTGCTCCTACCAACCACAGTTAACGTTATTGCCGAGAACCTCAGTAACCTACAAGAGAACCCTAACGAAACCGGAACATGGGCACCTCCGCCGACAGACCCTTCAACGCGTCCAACAACTCCGCGTCCTCCACGGACAACGCCCGCACGTCCGAGCCCCCCGCTGGGACCTTGCCCACAAACGGCAGCTCGTCCACCTCACACACCGTCCCAGGCTCCGGCAGCGTCCCGTTCACAAAATACGCCCTCACGTGCTTCGCCGTGCACAGCGACGGCGCCGCCAACGAACAATGCCCATACGACTCCTGCACGAGCAGCCCCGCCCCGCCGAACCGCGCATGCACCGCGCGCGCGTCCGCGAGCGGGCACACCGGGTCGAACCGCGGCGAGAGCACGAGCAGCGGGTGCGCCGTGCGGTCCGCCGCGAACGGGCCCGTGTACCGCCTGCGTGGACGGACGCGCCACTCCGCGCACTGCAGGTAGCTCCCCGCCCACAGCGGCGCGACGTCGGGCGCGCGCTGCACGATCGCGTTGAAGAACGCGGCGAATGCGGTGGAGTTGAACGGTGTCTCGTCGCCGTCGGCGCACTCGATCGCGGCGAAGGCTTCGTTGCGCACGTCAGATGGCTGAGGGGGCCCGGTGGCGCAGTCGCACGTTGTGGGGTTGACGATGCGGGGGCCTAGCGTCGCGAGCGCGGTGTCGTTGTGCGTCTCGATGGCGCGGATGGTGTCTACGAGGAGGTTGCTGAGGGAGAGAGGCTTATACCCGGTCTGGAAAAGTTGGACTACGAGGTGCTTCTTGGTTAGGATGATCGGGGGATCGGTAAGCGGGATGAGGACCGGCTCGACTTCGACACTACGCAAGACGTTGAGGTAGCGTTCTTTAACCTTGGCTGCGGTCGGCTCCCAGAGGGGGCACTTCTCGGGGCCAGCGGCGTGGCAGAAGTCAAAGATGGCATCGACCACGACCTGGGTGTCGACCATGCTCGTGTCCCAGATGTTCGCAGCGTAACTGTACGCGTCGAAAACGCCGTCGATGACCAGCCGCCCGACCTTATCGGGGAAGAGCGAAGCAAAGTACTGACCCAGTACCGTGCCGTAGCTCTGTCAATATGAAATATGAGCAACAGGTTCGTCTGTGGGAAGCGCATCACTTACGAAGCCCCAATATTGCAGCTTCTCCTGCCCAAGCTGCTGGACGATCTCGAGCATGTCTCGTGCAACGTTGTCGGTGCCCGCATGCCGAGCGATACCCCATTCCCCGCCAATCTTCTCCTCGCAGCGGGCGGCGACGAGCTTCTCTCGAGCGCGATATACCTCCAAAGAGCCGTCGGTAAGGTTGAGCACGCGATAGTCGACCTGCAGGCCCCAAAGCCGTCGCTGCGAGTCGGACTCGAAGCAATCCGCCGAAGGCGTGCTCGCGCCGATCCCGCGCGGGTCAAAGCCGAGGATGTCGAACGAATCCCCGACGATGCGCGAGATATTGGTGCCAGCGCGCTCGATGAACCCGGTGCCCGAACCGCCTGGCCCTCCGGGGTTGACTAAGATCGTGCCGCGGTAGTTCTCCTTATCGGCGGCTGGAATCATGCGCAGCGCGATGGCCGTTGTGGGCCCGTCGGGAACTTCGTAGTCCAAAGGGAGGAGCAACCGGGCGCATTTCTGGCCGGAATAGCAAGACGTCCACTTGATTGTCTTAGCTGGTTCGAGCTGCAAACAAGGGTCGATTGGCGAAAAGTTCGTGACAGAATACGCTGGTCCAACTCACGGTAAACCAGTCAAAGTCTGGCGCATGTGTGGGTATTGCCAGTGTCGTAGAACCAATGTCATATTGCATCCCAACGTAATTCTTACTCAAGGTCAACGCGGTTGTCAGCGCTGCAGTAGAGACAATGGTGGCGATTTTGACCCCTCGGCTCAGCGTAGTGAAAGCCGAACGCGCTGTTCTTTCTCGCGTCAACTTGGTGGTGTCGCGCGGACTCCAGGCATGGAAGGTTTGGGCATTGTTGACATCCGGGTAGCGGTCCAACTTCTCCATGATTTCTGCTAGGGCAGGCCGCCTGCGCCCGACCTACGATGTTTGGTATACGGGTAAGAGCAGTACTGACTGGCACGACCCTGGAACCCGAGCTATCGCGTAAGGCAGCCTAGGCCACGTAGCAATTAACCAATCAAAAGGCGTGCCTCTCTCGATCCTATGTGTACATATGGCCGCGGCTGCGCCACCATCTAGTCAATTGGTGAGTAGGTTACTCACGCAGCACGGTCGTCCTCCGCGAAATCAATGGCCTATTTAACTAGTTCAGCAAGCTTTCTAACGAAATTTGCGGGACCCCTGAGCTGGTGCGTTGTATGGTCCAAGACCTATGGCCCGAGGCTTTACGGTTCAACGTTCAGGATTCAGCGCAGTACCGCGTGTAGTCGCAGTCAGCCAAATCCGTCCACGACTCGGAGGGTACTTATCCACAGCGGGCGTCTGAGACCCAAGGGCCTGAGCACATGGCACATGTACGTCACCCAATCGCTATCCTCTACGCAACCCCCGGACCCGGCCGCGGCGCAGGGGGATCTAGCTATAGTGGGATCGCTCTCGGCGGGACTAATAGTAGCAGCGTAACCTCTTTTCTCAGGTGTCTTTGGCGTATATAAGTTCGTTGACCGTGGACGGCACTCGCGACTGCGCTATATGTAAGTGCTTGATATTGTTGCGCAGACAGCAGCGATTACTGTCGAGTCTTATACCGACTGATTGTTTGAAATTGGCAGCCTCACCGGTACTAGTGGGCCGCGTACGTTCTCGACTTCAAGCCGCGTTGCGTGTAGACGAACGTAGCCATGCATGACTCGTTCGATCGCAAACTGAAGGGAGAGCTCCCATGCCGGGGGTTAGCCCTTCCCGCAGGGGATCCCCGCCCCAGTCGCAAGGCTAGGTTCCTAGTGGCTTCGGTCATCGCCGCGCTGTGGTTCGGGTTTCTGGCGTACAAAGATCAGTATTTTGAAGTCGATCAGCTGCCTTCGGACTCGACATGCGGGGCGAGCACTGAGAAACCAGAGTTTGACTGGTTCGCGGTAAGTAGGACTTTGAAGTTGCTCCCCTCGCATATATTGCTGAACCGTCCATACTTTCCAGCTCGAGCCTTCAAAGAGCATCCAATGGACATCATGTTACTCTGGCCAGAAGTGTGCCCGGCTTCTTCTACCCTTGGACTATGGCACGCCTGACGGACCCACTACGGCCATTGCGCTTCGCATGATCCCGGCCACCAACAAGAAGTACAGGGGAACGATTTTAATCAACCCCGGCGGCCCTGGTGGGTCTGGTACAGACCTCGTCGCTCGCGCTGGACAGAACATCTCCCGCGTTGTTGGCGACTCATTCGATATTCTGGGATTCGACCCTCGTGGAATTGGCGCTAGCACCCCGTCCGCAAGCTGCTTTGAGACGGACTCTCAGAGGAAGCTCTGGTATCTGCAAGAAGGCCACCAGTTGCTAAACATCACAAATGGATCTTTGGAGATCCAGCGGGCGCGGGAGAAGGCTCTTGCAGCACGCTGTGAGGAGAAGATCGGCGGCGAATGGGGTATTGCTCGGTTCATGAGCACCCCAGATGTCGCCCGGGACATGCTCGAGATTACGCAGAAGCTTGGGCAAAAGAAGCTGCAATATTGGGGTTTCGTACGTAGACTTTGCTGGGTGATCGGATACCCGCTTATGTCGCCCACAGAGCTATGGTTCGATCCTTGGACAGTACTTCTCCGCGATATACCCGGACAAGGTCGGGCGCGTAATCATCGATGGAGTGTACGACGTGCACAACTACCGCGCTGCACTCTGGAACTCGAACCTCGTCGATATCGACGCCGTAGTTGACTCCTTCTTCAACTTCTGCTATCAGGCGGGCCCCGACAAGTGCTCTCTGTACGAGTCCAGCCCGGAGAAGATCCGCTCTCGCTACTTTGACCTCTTCCACGCTGTTGAGGCGGAGCCGATCCCGGTACCAGGTGCAGAACCGCCCCTCGTAATCACCCGCAAAGTCCTCCAGGCACAGCTGTTCCACGCATCCTACAAGCCCCTCGCCGCCTTTGGGATCGTCGCGGACACCATCCTCGCTATCGAGCAAAAGAACGCGACCGCACTCACCGCGCTTGCGCCGAAGATCGTCGACCCGACCGAGTGCAAGTGCGCCCTCCCCGAGCCGTGGCGCGCCGACACGGAAGCGTTCAACGCGATCGCGTGTGGGGACGGCGATGGACACCCGTACGACGCAGACACGTACGCGCAGTACTACGGTGCGCTCGCCGTGGACTCGGAGCTTGCTGCCCCGTTCTGGGCGGTGCACTACCTGCAGTGCGCGGAATGGCGCGTCCGGCCGAAGTGGCGCTGGACGGGCCCTCTCGAGGCGCAGAACACGTCGCATCCGCTCCTCGTGCTCTCGCCGCGGTTCGACCCCGTCTGTCCGCTCCGGGATGCGAAGGCCGTGCATGCGCGGTTCGGCGGGTCGGGACTGCTGGTGCAAAATTCGTATGGGCACTGTTCGCTCTCTGCGCCGTCGTTGTGCACAGCGAAGTATGTCAGGGCGTACTTTGTGAACGGGACGCTCCCGGAGCCGGGCACTGTATGCGAGGTGGACGAACTTCCGTTTGTCGGGTCGGCGGGGGATGTGCGCGCAATGTCGAAGGAAGATACGGAGCTCTTGGATGCGTTGAAGGGCTTGTCGACGGAGGTACCCATGTTCGGCGCGCCACGCCTGTAGTCTTCAAAAGTTACCAGTTTTTCTCCCGCTGAATTGTACGAGTTCTACTACCGCCACCAGGTCGCAAACCCGGAAATATCAGGAACGCAACCTTGACTAATAGAAATGTCTGTAAGTGCCTCCCTATCAGGTAGCACCCAGCCTTTACAACGTCTCGACACGGAACCGAGTGATACGACTGAGAATACCTTAGAAGATTTTACGTCGGACCAGTCAAAAGGAAACAAGGAATGGTTCATTGGCCTTGTAGTTCCATCTTGCCCCGAGTCTCTCAGAACCGCCCAAACCTAGGAACCGCCTCCGTCAAACCCTTCAACGATTCTAACAACTCCATGTCTTCCACGGACATAGCCTTCGCATTCTGGGCCGATCCGACAAACGGCAGCTCCTCAACCTCGCACATCGTTCCTGGCTCCGGAACCGTTCCGTTCTCAAAGTACGCCCGCACATGCTTCGCCGTGCACAACGATGGCGCAGAAAGCGAGCAATGCCCGACGGAGTTCTGCACGAGCAGTGCGGAACTCCCGAAGCGCGCGTGCGCTGCCTGCGCGTCCGTCAACGGGCACACCGGGTCGAAGCGGGGCGACACGATGAGTAGTGGGTGCGCAGTGTGAGCGGCGCCGAGCTCGCGCGTCCAGCGTGCCTTGGCGCGGATCTTCCACTCCGCGCACGTCAGGTAGTAGATACCCCAGAGCGGGGCGGCGAGCGCCGAGTCGCGCGCGAGGGCGTCGTAGTACGCGGTATAGGTGTCCAGGTCGAACGGGTGTTCGTCTCCGTCCCCGCACGCGATCGCGCTGAACGTCTCGTCGTCCATGCGCCACATTGCCGGGGGCTCGTTGCATTTGCACTCGAGGGGGGTGGTAATTCGCCGCGCGAGTGTGGCGAGGGCGGTTTGGTTGTTGTCTTCGATGGCGCGGATCGTGTCGGCGATGAGGGGGAACGATCCGATCGGACTGTATGCTCCCTGGAATATGAGGACCCTGAGGACCTTGTGCGTGATGACGAGGGGTGGCTCAGAGAGGGGAACTGGAATAGGTTCTTGTTCGACGCGCTGCAGGACGTCGAACAAACGTTCGCGAATCTTGGAGGCAGTTGTCTCGTACAGTGGGCATTTATCCGGGCCCGCCTGGATGCAGAAGTGGAAGAATGAATCGATAGCTGTGTCAGTGAAGACGAGGTTCGAGTTCCAAAGGGCGGCACGGAAGTTGGCGGCGTCATAAACCCCGTCGATGACCACCCGTCCTACTTTTTCCGGGAACATGGCCGCGAAGTATTGGCCCAGCACGCTTCCATAACTCTAAAGGGCGCAGGTTATAATATACATAATGAGGGGTATGGTTTTTCACTCACAAAGCCCCAGTAGAACACTTTCTCTTGGCCTAGTCGCTGAGAGATTTCAAGCATATCGCGCGCAACGTTGGGTGTGCTCATGTGTCTCCCAATACCAAATTCGCCCCCGATCTTGGCCTCGCAACGTTCGGCCACCAACTTCTCTCGGGCCCTGGTAATTTCCAGAGAGCCATTAGTGATGTTGAGCGGCCTGTGATCGTCCTGTAGGCGCCAGAGGTTCCTTTGCGAGTCTGTCTCGAAGCAATTCGCGGCCGGGGTACTCGCACCTACACCACGCGGATCGAATCCGAGAATGTCGAATGAGTTGCCAATGACGTGGGAGAGCTTAGCGGCCGCCCGGCCGGCGAACTCGGTCCCAGAAGCACCAGGGCCTCCAGGGTTGATCAGGACGGTGCCCTTATGCTTCTTCTTGTCAGCAGTAGGGATAAGGCGGAGAGCGATTGCTGTGGTCGGGCCGTCGGGGGTCTCATAGTCGAGAGGCAAGATTAAGCGAGCACATTTGTGTCCGGAATAGCAGGGGGCCCACTCGATGGTCTTTGCTGGCTCCAGCTAATACAGGTTGGGGGTACGATCAGTTGGCCGGGCGCACAGATGCGAGAGAGGACACGAGACATACCGCAGCCCAATCAAACTCTAGTTCTCCCCCTGCGGTTGGCGGCCGTTCATGACTAGGACTGCCAGATATGAACGTGTTGCCACACAAACTGAAGGTTACGGCGGCCAATGCAGCAGCGGTAACTACCAGAACTCTCAGTCTACGATTCGATGCACCGAATTGGCTCCGCTTTGGTTGCACAGTTTGGCAGCCTACTTTGGGACTGTGTGCATCCATATCTGGGTTCGGCCTGGTCACAGACTGTAATGGGTTCAGTGAAGAGCTCGCCGGACGTATTTCTAACTTACGTGCGAGTCGCGATGAAGCTGTGGGGCTGTGTGCCCGCCCAGGATGGCCATTATATAGGGAAATATAGCGCTCTATGCCGCCTAGCGCGCTGTATGATAATCTCGTCCTGCTGGTAGACAAAGTCAAGGTTGTCGTCTCTGCAGTGCGGTGCAGCACTCACAGCTAGTACTTACGTTGCTTTCGCGGCTGATACTGGCTGAACTTACCGCGCTGTACTCTGCAGGTGAGCGCATCCCGGGGTTCGCCATCAGCGTCGACCAGGCTGGTTGGTCCCAGACGGGCCAGTCGTGTACTTACGAATTCAGAACAAACCTGCGACGCCCGCCTAGACCTTGGCAGGGTAGCACAAGTTCGTTCCACTCGTTCTAATCAAGCGCTGAGCGCCCGTTCCGGAAGTATCCGTGTTGCCCGAACTCTAATACATAAGTACTACAGCGTTTCAGTCCTCTACTACTTAGCCATCTCAGACTCGGCCCACTAGTGATATATCTGTAGGAACCAAGCCTCCCCTAGGGACCTCTTCCCGAGGGCGTCGCAGAGACTTACAATACTTTGTTAACGGTCTCCCTCGGAACTCCCTGTTCCCATGTCTACCATCAACCAACGGCCCAGCGGGGGATTTCTTCGACGCATTTCACCTTCCAACACACCACCACAGGAACAAACTTCGTCGCATCGCACTACAGGAATCCGGTCGAGTTCAAGGATCCGACAGAAACGACCTATCCGAGGGGGCTACGACAAAAATCTCGTTGCTTTGCTTGTGGTGCTCGTATTGGCTGGATTTGCCTGCATCTCTGCTGCCTATTACCTTTTTGCCACGGCGCTTAGCCCAAATTTAACTGTCGACCCTGGGAGAAACCTCGCGGCTAGTCAACACGCCATGCGTAGTGGCTCTAAAGGGGTTTCTTCTGAACGGTTCATCGCCTACTTACCTCATAGCGGATTCCACAATCAGCGCATCGCTCTGGAAAACGCACTCGTCCTGGCTACTATCCTCAACCGTACTCTACTCCTGCCGCCTGTTCGTCTCGGCGACCCTCTCAGCTACCTCCCTTTCGACCAACTCTATAGCGCATCCGCGAGTGCGGCCAAGGCCGGACTTGAGTACTGTCAGGGTATTAACGCCTACCACAGTGAAAGTCTCCCGGAGGAATGCGCATCATACTTTCGCTACACGTGCATGCCTTGGGGCTGGCTTGTCGACATATCGGGCATGCATGGCGATCGGCATCTTGAGGGCTGGAACTTTACGGACGCTTGGCTGGTCGACGTGCTTGGAATCTCAGCAAGCGACGTCTTTTACCTGAAGGATTCTACACGCACCGACTACGTATTCCAAGACTTCTCGTATGACTCTCCTTCTAGGAAGTTCCTGAAACCGGTTTCTATAGTCGAACTTGCTCAGAGACCCGAACGTCTCATTCAACTTGGCACGCTCTTTGGTTCTAGCCGCTTATACCTTCGCTCGCCTACGAACTACAAAATCCGGAGTCGTGTTCGCGAGCGCATGGCGTTCACCAACTCGTATCTCGTTCGTGCAGCAGAAGGCATACGCGCTACCCTCGGTGGATCATATCTGGGAGTCCATCTTCGCATCGGAGACGGAGTCTTCGAGTGGAACGCCCCTGAAAACGTCCGTGTGGTGTGGTGGAAGCTTCTCCGGGACGTGCTGGGCTTCGGCGACGAGGACATCCTGTCCATCGAGAGGAAGCACTTCCCAAACGACCCTGCCAATACGCCGACGCCGCCTACATTACAGCCCGACCTCCCAGCTACACGAACACCTCACCCGCCGCTTCCTCCGTTCCCGCATGATGCCTTCCCCTCACCTGGCATCCTCTGCCGAGCTCCTTTGCACACCTCTCCCGCCCTTCTTCCTCTGAATGCTCCACTCTATATCGCGACAGACGCCCGCTCCCCCGCGTCAAACCCACTCCTTCAGCGGTTCACGGATACTTTCCCGTGCGCGTTCTTTCTTGTAGACTTCCCAGGCTATACCGAGCCGCTACAAGCGCTGAGAAGTCCCGAAGATAATGTGCCTCTCGCACAATTCCTCATGCCGTTTCTGGATGCAATGGTAGCGGGGCAGGCATGGCAGGTCGTGGGCACCGAGCAGAGCACGTTCAGCACTTTCGTCAAGGACGTGTTGTGGCGGCGATATCATGGCTTTGAGATTGTCCAGAGAGGATGAAGGATGGGTGTACACGGAACACCGATGCAAGAGTGGTGGCACTGTGAATAGGTTCTTCAAGCACATGGCGGCTACGCCGGATGAATGAGCGATGTATTAGAGTAATGCGTATACGGTATATGTCACGATTTGTCCGGGTGCCCATTGTCGTAGAGCATGACGAGGGACGAGCACATAGTCAGCCTCATGCCTTGAAACCAGAGTTTTCCACTGTCACCGAGACCGACTTCACGCCAGGGAAGAGCTCGACCGCGTTGTCGATCTCGCACACTGTTAGTTTGTCGGAGGGAAGCTGAAAAGGCACATCCATGAGCTTTTATGGCGTCTCCACAACATTGCGACGAAATTCTTACCGTTCCGTCAGCGAGATAAGCCTGGATAATCCCGGATGTGCACGCGGAGTCCTGGTAGATCGAGGTATGCTGATCATGTAAAAAAAGTGAGTATGGTACGGGCGAGACCATTTATTGATATGTGCACTCACCCCGAACCCGTTCTGTCTAACGAGCGCAGCCTGATTGCCAAAGACCTCAGCCATATGCTGTGCCTCAAAGAATGGCGTCGCGTTGTCGTACTACTCCCATTGTAAATCAGCGACCACTGCCGCACAACACGCCATGCTTGAATCTATGGTCTCCGTAAGTGAAAACGCACCGAGTTCCCGATAATTAGCACGCGATTCGCGAACGTCTTATTAAACGGACCCTGGTACCGCTCAACTGCGCGGACGGGCCACCGCAAGCACCGATGCCATGGGATAGGCCAGAATGCGCCGACTAAAACGCCGACCTTGATGGTTAGACATTGTGTATATGAAGCGATCGGACGTACACGAATGCGAGACTGTGCGAGTGACGTTGACGACCTCGTCAAACACGTCCTTCATGTCTAAGCTGGGATCTGCGTCGACGCTGTCCGCACACACGATCGCCGGCTCGGTGTAACTGTTCTGGTGGGAGAAGGTCGACCGACGGGGATGCGTCCGCCTGTCGTAACCCATTACATCGATTTAAAACACAATTTAGGGGAGTTTACACGACGGCACCCACCGCATCTGTGAGTTTTCAGTGCCGATGACGGAAGCGAGTTGGCTTGGCAAAGTCTCGTTGGCCAGTACAGCCCACATCGTTGGTTTGTACAGCCCGCCATAGATAGAAGCTGCACGGGAATAAATCATCAGAGACGCCATAATGGAAGTTCGGCGAACGACCAACCGCGTAATGTGCGCATGGAGATGTTGCTTGCCAAGGGGTGGTCGTGTAGGATCTGCTCAGGTCAAACGCCTCCCATAAATAGACCGCACCCGATGAACAAACGGGAAAACTACCGGCCTCGACGGCGGAGGAGATGTGATCGACTACATCTGCGCCAGTCGCGTTCTTGAAGGGTGCGAGGGCGCATCCTTTGGTCCCCGCGAGGGCACAGGCGTTCGCAAGTGCGTTATAATTGTCCTCCGCAGAACCTACTTGGTCGCGCCAGAGCTGAGAAAAACACAGGGTTAGATAAAGTTAAAGCCAATAAAACCCGATGAATTACCAAGTACGATTGCTTGGTAGCAACGTTGGTTGCGTCTATTACGCCGTCTAAAATGACGTGACCAGCCCGCTACAAATCGGTGAGAGGTTTTCATGACACTCAAGATAGGCGTACTTACGTCGGGGAACACTGGCACAAGATCATAGGAGTGTGAGATACGAACAGAGGGCAAGAGAACCGAGAAAGACACTTACTGTTTAAAAACCACGCTCCTACGAGCGTCCCATACGACAACCCCCAGTAGTTGATCGGCGTGTTAGGTCCCTGTATAGCGTCCGCTAGAGCCACCAAATCCCGGACCGTCGCCGCAGTGCCGATGTATTGCAGCGTCGTCCCATTCGGGCCTTGCAAGCAGCGCTCCCCTACCGCACGGTACTGAGTATCTATGACCGGAGCTTGGCTGTAAAAGTTGCTAAGGTCGGTCTGGTTCGTGAAGTTTCCGAGCCAATTGATCCCGGTAACCTCTATGGAGCCATTCCAGAACGAGATGGACTCTTCATCTGAGAGACAAAACACATCTCCAGGGCTGCATTGCGAGTCAGCCTGAGTATGACGCGCGATATTTAATGTTATCGCAACGGGACTTACTAAGTGTAAGGCCCAATGCCTCGCGTGTCCCAGCTGATGATGTCGTAAACACCACCAGAATGGTTGAGGAGCGCAGGACCATCTGTGGTAAGAGATTCAAGGCCTGATACGCCGGGGCCACCTGTAGACATGCTTCAACACTAAATTAGACAAACGAATTTCATCGATGGAAGCTCACCGGGGTTCATGAAAATGGTACCCTTACTTTTCCCTGAGGTGGCACTAGCCTTAACGACGAGAAGATGTCCGTTTCCTGCCGAGGCATTGTGGTAGTCCAATGGGATATTAAAGTACGCGCACGAGAGATTGATGCCCTCAGAGGTCGACTCGGGACAAGCCCCCCACTGAAGACTAGAGGACTCGGCACGGGCGATGTCAACCGCCATGACGCACATCCCAATGAGCCCAACGAAAAACGACGGACTTAATCGTGGCATACTTGAAGAATGTGAGAACGGGTGTGAGTGAAACGGGAAAGAAGGACGTTAATCGGGGATGTGGTGTTCCTCGGGGGAGCAGCGTTCTGTTATATAGGTACCGTAAACGGTACCGACTTTTGCTGTGCATGAGTGTACTACGGCGCAGCGCACTTCGATACCTTCACATACGGCAGAAGCACGTAGCCGTCAACGAGGCCTATCGGCAAACGGGACGTTTACGACTTGCACTGCGCGTTGAGGAGCCTTGATGATCATCGAAGGCGCCGAGGTTGGCGTAGATTTTAATTTGAAGTCTAAGCTATGACAGTGAAGCCACAAGTCTTCCCCAGGAGGGCGTACGACAAAGGGTTTTCAGAAACCCTGAGCTCAAGTGTAATTTGCAGGCCCTGCGGGTATCCAGGAATCTATAATGCTCGGGTGTGTCAGTATCGTTGCTACTATTTGATAGCCCGAATGAGACCGAGAAAAATATACTTACACCTCCCATCTGTTTCATCCAGGTTGCTTGCAAATCCGGTTCGACTTAAAGTCTTGATCGTAGCGCCGTTGAAAGCGCGCACCGTGGCCACTGGGTCAGTACATGCAGCAGCCTCCCAGGGCAGCCTGAGTTGAATGTACAACGATTCAACTCGGAAGCGCTATCCGGCATCCCTGAACGAGCGCGTGGGTGGTTATCTCCAGGGTCCTGACATAACGTTTGACTGCCGGATGTTCATGGTTGCCTGATTTCCAAAAAAAACATAGCAGCGCAACAGGACGTCGCGACAGCGGAAGGGATGTACAATTGTATAAGCGCCCACACTACACTGTGCATTCACGTGAATCTGGAGGAGCGGGGTTATCGGAAGAAGCCGAAGCCGTTACCCCGCTATCCCGCGTAAATGCACGCTTGGTAAAGTACCGCACGTACGCCTGGCACCGTCCCTAACGCCGACTGCCTCCTCTCCTTCTCCCACAACCTACGGATCTGTTGGAATACTGTAATAGCCATGTCTCTTCAGGGTCTCATCTCGGGCGCGGAATGCGCGGTCCCCTTCAACCCTCTTTCGCAGGTGCTCAAGCATACAGAAGGAGACCGGAGTCTGCAGCAGGTACTTGTGTGGCCGTAATGATTTGTCACACGCGTGGTGCTTAACTCTTCGCTGCTATAGGATAGAACTGCCGGGCCTTCGGGTTCCAGGGTGAGCCTTTGGTCGAAGCGTGTGGTCAAAGGGGTTTACTGACACTCGGTGAAGCTTCACCACCTCCCCACTTCATCTGGCCATGGCTCCCAACAAGACCTCGCCATGGCACGCCAATTCTTCGAGGGTGGCGCTCCTCAACAAACTGGCGCACCTACATCCTTCACCATGCAACGACACGTCTTGCCGCCCGACACCGAACGTTTCATGAGCGCACCCCCGCCACACGCCGCAATGGCAGACCTCAGCAAAACCTGGAACGAGACGCAAGCCGGGCGGGCCATGAGCAACGACCTCGTCCGCACGCACTCGCCCGCCTCCGGGTGGGGCGCCGAGTTCGACAGCGTTGCGCAGATCGCGCGGCCCGCGGGCCAGCAAGGCATGCCCATGCAGTCGAATCGTACGTTCTCCCCCTCACTCCGCCCCGGGCGCCTCGCCGCATCGGTTCCGCGCGCCCGCGCAGTGCAGTGCGCTGACACACCTGCAACACAGTGAGCCAGGCGCAGACGCCGTACGGCGGCATGGCGTCCGGGCTGTACGGGCGCGCGATGCCGATGGGCGGCATGTCCGCGTTTGGGCTGGGCGGGCCGCAGATGGGTGTGGTGGACGCGGCGGGGAAGGGGAAGGGGAAAGGGAGGGAGATCGACTTTGATGCGGCGTTTGCGCAGTATGCGGCGGCGTATGCGGGGCAGGGCCAGAGCGAGGGCGCTAGGATCACGGAGGTGGAGGATGGGGAGGTCGAGCGGTTGGCGGATGCGATTAAGGATGCACGTCTGGAGGAGCATATTGCGAAACTGAACCCACGTCAGGATACCACCTTTGATGAGTACGTGCTCTCCCCTTGTCCGTGTCATTCGCGGGGTCGATGCTGACACTCGCGAAGGGTTTGGGATCAGATGAGGAACTCGGACCTGCCTCCTAACCAGGAAGAAATGGCCAAATGGGAGGCTCAGTTCAACCAGATGATGAATGCGCAGCGCGAAGACGTTGACTTCGACTACGGTGGGATGATGCAGGAAGCGTACGAAGGGGGTTTCGGCGACTCTGACTACACTCTCGACAACCCCTTCCAATTCGACGAGGAGGGCTTACCCATCCTAGAACCCTACGCTTTTGGTGTGTCCACGTAATATCTGGTGTATGAAGTTGGGATCACTAAAATGATGGTATACAGAGAAGGACAACAGGTTCTTAGATCCGTCACATTCAAAGTCTTCACTCCAGGATGCCAAGGACCTCCTTGCGCGCAATGGCTCGTTGTCCGAGGCGGCTTTGTTGTTGGAAGCAGCCATCCAGCATGGCGATCTCGGTGAAGGTGGCTACGAAGCATGGATCCTCCTCGGCGAGACCCGGAGTATGGACGAACGAGACGACGCCGCGATGCGCGCCCTCATGGAAGGTGTGAAACGGGCCGAAGCGGCGGGTGCTACAGGCGCAGGGATGCTTGTGAGCTTCCGCCCAAGCGTAACGCTGCTGTTTACTAATGTGCTTTGTAAAGTCCTTGGCCATTACGTTCACGAACGAGTCCATGGAGAAGGGGGCGCATGCGATGCTCCTCCGTTGGCTGAATGCGCACGTCCCTGACGCAAACATCTCCGAGACCGCATGGCAGTCGCTCAAGCACTCGTCGTGGCATTCCCAGGAGCAGATCACGGAAGCCTTCTTGAAGGTGGCCCGCGAGCAGTACGAGCGCGGCGTCGTCGACCCGGACGTCCAAATCGGTTTGGGGGTGCTGTTCTATACGAGCAGCGACTACGAGCGCGCAAAGGACTGTTTCGAGGCGGCGCTAAGCATGCGTCCGAAGGTGGCTTTACAACACTGACGTCGTGATGAGCGTGTCACTGATGTGTTTATCACAGGACTACTTGCTGTGGAACCGGCTCGGATCGTCACTGTCGAACGGCAACAAGCCCGAAGAAGCCCTCGGAGCCTACCGCGAAGCGCTGCAGCTCCGGCCCACATATACTCGAGCTATATATAACGTGGGCGTGGCATGTAAGCTAACTTCCTCTTCATTGAGCGGCTATATTGCTCACGAATGGCTTCCGTGCTATAGGCCTGAATATCGGGGCCCACCAAGAGGCCGTCGAGCATTTCCTGAGCGCGCTCGCGATGCAGGAGTCGTCGGGCGGTGCGAAGAGCGAGCAGCTGTGGACGACGCTCCGGCGTGCGTTCCAGATGATGGTCAGTCCCCTCACCACGCGATGCTAGCCCTGTATCATCTGACAAGTGAATGTATAATACGGCACAGGACCGCCCTGAGCTGGCCGAGCTGGCGAAGCCAACGTCGAGCCTGGAGGCGTTCCGCGACAAGGGCTTCGACTTCTGACGGGGTGCTGCCGTCGTCGGCCAGGTTCGATGGGGAGGTGGCCTGTGGGCTGAACATGTCTGGTCGTGTACGGTATATGCTGTATACTAAACGCCTACAAGGCACGATGCTACCGACGTTCGAGTGAGGACTGATGGGCCTCGATGACGCGCACGGGCGCGGTGGGCCATTCGACGCACGGGCATTGGGCCGGGGATAAGCGGGCCAATGGGCGGGGCGGGATATGGGAGGCCATGGCGATCGAGGACATGGCCGTATGATTGCGTGCTGCCGATCGATCTGACGTGAAAGTGAGGATGGCGGACCGGGGATCTAGGTCAGATGCCGCCCCCGCAGGGCCATCGTCGCCCACACAGTATTTTAGTCCGCTCATCCCGTCCCGCCCTCGCCGTCGGCCTCTCTCTGTAGTTTCCTTTTGGTATCGTTTCTGGCTCCGGTTCCCGCGCGGGCTCATACTGCTCTCCGGCCTCCCCAGCTCTTGACTGTCCACCGCCACCTCTGCCGCCATGTCCGCCTCAGGAGACGTCGAGATGTACGCCCAATACTACGCCGTCCTAAAGCACATACTGACTCAATCTATGCACGGGAAGTCATTCCGTTCCTAAGCCCAGCTCCCCCAGCACCGGGGTCAAGCTCAACAAGTATTCATGTGTGATCACAGAGGACAAGGTACGATCCTCGACTTTGTGCATAACACCCAGCGTCTGAAGGAACGCGCAGAGGTTCGGAGGTGCCCAGGCGATGTGTACGTCCCCCCAAATATGCAAAGCTATGACTGTGAAAAATAATCGCGGGATATATGCGCAGTGCACGCCGCGGGTGTAGGACCGGACGATCTGAGCAAGCCTCAGGTGCGTGTACAGCTTTTCGCTTCTTAGTCGCTCGTCGCTTAGATCGACGTTTGCGCAGATCGGTATCGCGCCTGTTTGGTGGGAAGGTGAGCTGCCGATTTGGAGCTACCCTTGCTGTTAAGCGTCCCGCTCATCTCCGCGTAAGGCAACCCTTGCAACAACCACTTGGTGAGTACACACTCGCCACGGGAGTGAGTTCAGGTAGCTGAGAACATGTCTGCAGCTTGACCTTGCGAGGAAGGTCAAGGAGGGATGTGAACAGGAAGGGCTCGTAGGTTTAACCCTTAGCCCGCCAGGTGTTAGGCAAGCTTGGAAACTAACGGAGTACACGGACAATGCTAACCATCCTATAGTGACGGTATCACCATGGGTAACTCTGGTGAGTCTATACCTCAATTTCGCAATTTCGGATAGACGCTTACACTTGAACTCACAGGCATGAGCTATTCGTACGTGTGATTATGGCCATCCGACGAAGAAGATACTCAAATAGATTTTAATTCAGGCTGCCGAGTCGTGACCTCATTGCGGACTCCATCGAGATGGTAGGGTCACTCGAAGTCCCTGTAAAGGTCTCGGACTGATGCACGACGGTTTCCCAGGTCGTTATGGTCAGCACATTGCAGCCTTGACACCGTCTCCTTTTACAAACCCACTCTCGTAGGCGCAACATTACGATGGTGCCATCTCTATTCCCGGGTACGTTCGTCTCACAACGACTGCATGTGCACAACGTTGATGTACCTCCAGATGCGACAAGAATATGCCCGGCTGTGTGATCGCAGCCGTCCGTTACAACCGTCCTACCGTCATGGTATACGGCGGCACCATCCTGCCTGGTGTCCGCCGAGTAGACTGCCCCGCGTTGGGCCACAAGACGGGCGACGACATGAACGTCGTCGACGCGTTCGAGTCCTACGGCGCATTCGCCGTCGGCAAGATTACTGAGGAGCAGCGCCTCGACGTCGTTCGCCACTCCTGCCCTGGCCCCGGTGCATGTGGTGGCATGTTCACGTACGTACTCTGATTACGTCGCAGCCGTTCTTCGCTGAGAGAGACGTGCGCAGGGCAAACACCATGTCGAGTGTGCTCGAGGTTCTCGGTCTTTCTCTTCCCTACTCTTCGTCGATCCCCGCTACATACCCCGAGAAGGCTCAGGAATGTATCAAGGCCGCAAAGTACCTCAAGCGCCTTCTTGAGCTTGATATTAAGCCTAGGTGGGGTCCGGCGCTGGTTATTACGGACCGGATAGAATGGCTCATTTTAACATACCCACCAGGGATATCCTCACCCGCGGCTCTTTCTTGAACGCCATTGCCATCGTTAATGTCCTTGGCGGTTCAACCAACGCTGTGCGTGGGCTGAGTGATTAAAAGACCCAGAAAGGAATCGCTGATGAACCTGTGCATGTTCAGGTCCTGCACTTGCTCGCCATGGCGCGTGCGGCCGACATCGACCTGACGATCGATGATTTCCAGAAGGTCGCCGATAAGGCGCCGTACCTCGCAGACCTCAAGTCAGTCTCCCATTACCCACCTACCACGGGACTCCACTAACGGCTCATACCCCTCCCCCGCAGGCCCTCCGGCAAGTACGTCATGAAGGACCTGCACGACGTCGGCGGCGTGCCCGCCGTGCTCAAGTACCTGCTCAAAAACACCGACCTCATCGACGGCTCGCAGCTGACGATCACGGGCAAGACGCTCGCGGAGAACCTCGAGGACGTGCCCGAGCTCGACTTCGAGAAGCAGGACGTCGTCCGCCCGCTGAGCAACCCCATCAAGCGGACCGGCCACTTGACCATCCTGCGCGGCAACCTCGCGCCTGACACCGCTGTCGCGAAGATCACGGGTAAGGAGGGCCTGCGCTTCGAGGTGCGTCCCTGCTATTAGAACGGGTAGTTCGCTGCAGGCTCTGATTTTGGGGTTGTTAGGGTGTTGCGAAGTGCTTCGACACGTACGAGGGCTCTTACCGGGATATTTACCCTATTATTGAACACCTGCCTTTTGTAGTATCCCCCCCTTCTTCGACGCACTCAAGAGGGGCGAGATCACCGCCGGCATGGCGATTATCTTCCGATACCAGGGTCCCAAGGGTGGCCCTGGGATGCCCGAGGTACGCCACCATCCTCATGACCTTTGCTTCTTGCTCACTCTGGCGTGCAGATGTTGGGTAAATAGAACTCCGAAAGCGCTAGCTTTAATCATACTAATTCGTCCAATAGGTCAGACCGCCGCGCTCATGGGCGCCGGCCTTGGTGGCAAGACTGCCCTCATCACAGACGGCCGCTTCTCCGGGGCTTCCCGCGGTTTCATCATCGGTCGGTGTTCCCAGCCACGAGCCGTCCTAGTGTGTACTCACTCCCACGGCTAGGCCACGTCGTGCCCGAGGCGTTCGTCGGCGGCCCGATCGCGCTCGTCGAGGACGGCGACAAGATCATCATCGACAACGAGAAGCGGACGATCGACTGGCTCGTCGACGAGGAGGAGCAGAAGCGCCGCCGCGAGAAGTGGGTCCAGCGCGAGTACCACTTCAAGCGCGGGTTCCTGTACCGCTACGCGCGTGATGTCGCTGTAAGTTTGACGTCCACCTTCGAAGGCACTAGTGGTGACAGACAGCTGACGAGGCGCCGTGTAGCCTGCGAACGTTGGCGCGTACTGCGATTGAGGAGGGCATGGGGGCGGAAAAGGGAACTATTAGAAGCGATCTCAGGGATGTATTCTGTGTACGCTCGTTCGGCTGCGAAGGCAGTCCCAGAGCTAGTCCAAGCCATGTGTCTCACGAATCGGCACCAAGATGTTGTACTATTACCAGCGATTTGGAGTCGTGTCAACGGCCAAGAACGGAACCCATCCTCCCCGGGCCTAAGTGCCAGTTGGTGTTCACTATCGTGAGCTCCCTGCGAACCTGTTCGCTTCCCCTCGCGTCTAGCAGCTTACGTTGAGGGCCCTTCTCCGTCGCCGGCTGCGGGATACGCGCGGGGGGAATGAATGCAGAGGGCCGCCTGGAGGCGCGTGAGAAGACAGTGGCGGTGCCGCCTCGTGCTGTCCTCGCGTTGGGTTGTCCTGCGTTGTCTGGCCGCGAGGCTCATGTTTGTTTCCTCCTTCGTCCAGCCAGGCCGACCTACTCGTTTTGTGCGCGCAGCTCTCCTTTTGTCCGCCCGAAATGACTCCCACACTCAAGGACTCCGACGCCATCGATAAAACGGCCCTCCGCAGGCCCATCGTCCTCCGCACCCTCCCCTCGCTCTCGTTCTCCACCCCCACCCACTCCGTCAGCATCCAGCTCTCGTTCGGCTCAGGCGCCCTCTCCACCCTCAAACCGCTCGACATGACGAGTGAGTGTCTCTCTCAGCCGTGGCGTCGGCGTGGCCGTCCTGCGCGCGCCCGCTGATCTGTGTATCTGTCGATGCTCACGCAACGTCCCCACCAGCGATCCGGGCCCCCCTCAATGCCGTCGGGAACCACAGCACACGCTCCTCCGTCGAGCGCTACACCCCCATCGACGAGGTCGTGATGCGCGTGGATGACATCGAGACGAGGCTTGACAGTCTCGAGGCCCGCGTGTCAGAGCTCTCGTCGAGGGTCTCCACAGGCTTCAGTGACCTCCGCGAGGAGATTCGTGACGGGCTCAGTGCGATCAGGGCCGAAATGAAGGCAAAGTTCGATGACCTGGACTGGAAGTTGAAGATCGGCGAGGTTGCGGATAGCAACACTTGGGTGGAGTTTGTGAAGCTCCGGGAGTCCACGAACAAAAACCTCGCGATTATGAGCAACAAGATCGATGCGTTGGAGAAAAAGACGGGTGATGCGTTTAGGCAAATGAGCACCAAGTTCAGTATGTTGGAGAAGAAGGTGGACGTGAGGTCTGAGCAGACAAACAACAAGATCAGTGCGTTGGAGGAGAAGCTGGATGAAACGAACGGCAGGATCAGTGCGTTGGAGGAGAAGGTGGATGAAACGAACGGCAGGATCAGTGCGTTGGAGGAGAAGATGGACAACGTGCAGACGACTCTGAACCTCATCCTCATGCACCTCGCGGGCTCTCCCCAAGCCCAACGTCTGGATACCAACCAACTCATCGTCCCAGTTTCCCCACGCTCTCCGACCTCACCGACCTCGCCCTACTCGACAACCTCTGCTCCCCGCTCGCCCGTCCGGTCCACATCCGGCCTAACCGTCCCGTACGCGCACGGCCCCGCCTCCGCGTCGTCGCCGGCCCTCCGCAATCGCTCGTCCACCCGCTCCCTCCGCAACACGTTCACCAGAATCAGGAACCTTGTTTCCCGGAACGCTTCCACCATGGGCGCAGAGATCGACGCCATCGAGCGCGAGGCCGTCGATCTCGCAGCCGACTTCGAGGACATCCCGCCCGTGCCCCCCATCCCCGCCGAGCACCAGCCGGAGGCGGCGGCGGCGGCGGCGGCGGCGGGCCCCTCCGAGCGGAAGATCAAGCTCATGATCGACCAGCCGATCGTGCCCAACATCCGCCTCGATGATGAGAAAGAAGACGCCCCGCAGTGATCTGGTGGCCCCCACACGACGCTCGTTTGCTCGCCGGTCGGAGCCTCTCGCCGGACAATAATCGCCTCTCTCACACCGTTATTTCGCGCTCGCCGTCCAGTACCGTCGATACCTGCTTTCCACGCACCGCGGCGGTCATGTCTGCTCTTGATCCGTCTCTGTCTCTGCTCCTCTCCCTGTTTGTACATATGCTGTCCGTCGCTTTTGCTCCCATGCTCCTGTGACCCGTACCGTCTCTCCCTTTCTTTCTTTACCGCTTCCCGTCTCTCTGCGATCATCTCGCTCTCACCGCTCACTCTTTGAAACGTGTACCACTAGAACTTGATTATATATTGATCCCCAGCGGAATACACCATGGTGCTCGACGTGCTACGAACCCGATCCAATATTATTCTTGAGTGGCCCAGCCGAAGGCCCCTACTTTGTCGTCGGCGTGTGTCGAACGTTGAGCTCTAGGTAGTGTGCATGTGTGCAGGGGGGGGGGATCGCTAGCTTTCGCGACGCCGTTGAAATACTTGGTGGTCTGTAGCTCGCTTCTAGTCTCACACTCGCGGCGTTGCAGACGGTGGCCTTTCTACGGCGTCGATGCAAGCCAGGATCCTAGGACGGGGACGGCCGGGGGGTGCTAGAGATACTTGGCGACCCGGCCGGTATATTGAATGTGAATGTGCGCACCGGTACATCGTGGTGCGAACCTGCCTGTAGACGCTTTTCCCGCTCTCCCTTTGTGAGGTCGTCCCCTCGTCGAGGAATTTACGGACCTAAGGGAGTCGGGGGAGACAGGTGCGGACTCAGAGCCTATACGAAAGGCTTCCCGCTACCCGGTTGGTAGAGACCCGCGGCCGGAACGTCTGACCAGTGTGAACACAAATACTGTGGTACTTCACGGGTTGGACACAAACACCATCCAGTGTCCACGCTCCGTCGAAACCTGCGACAACCGCCCAAACTGAGCCGCAAAGGACGATAGTACTATTGGGTTGTGCCGTGTATGACACACGCTCGACAAGACATATCCCGTTATTAGAAGCGATATATTGTGTATACACTCGTACGGGTACAGATATAGTCCAGGTCGTGAATATCATGAAACAATGAGTAGCCTTACTATTACGAATGGTCAGCTTCAACAGCGGGAGTACGGCGTCTTGTAGACAGAACATACCAAATCTAAAATATACCCTAGAGGGAACGTGTGTGTGCGGGGTGTGTATGGTTGGGGCTATGTTCGTGTGTCTCCTGTCCAGAGCCGGGCGGAGGTGTATTCGGCGGTTGTGGATGGTCGGGGACCCTACACGGCGCCGACGTCCGATGCGCCATGCCCCTCGGTACGTCCTCCTTCCCGCCATGCTTCCTGCCCTCCTCTCCCGCTGCGGCCGGAACGGTCTTCGCGTGCTTCATATGCGCCGCGACCGCGTCCTCGAGCACGATCTTCTGCCCGGGCTCGACCTGGCCCTTGATAACGGCGGGGTCGGGCGGGATGATGAACGCCTCCTGCTTCTTGGGCGGGTCGAGGAACTCGCGGTGGCTTCGGAAGCCGGCGGCCTTGGCGCGCTTTGCGCGGCGGTGCCGCTTGTAGAGCCAGACGACGATGCCGATGATCCAAGCGACGCCGACGATACCTCCGGAGATGGCTCCGGAGAGGATGGGGGTGAGTGCGCGGTGGCTGCGGGTTGGGACGAGGCGAGACAAGGCGCAGTCAGCTCAGACTTGAAGGCGAGGGCAGGAGAGAACAGGGAGCGCACCCGTGTAATGCCATTTCGGCAGACTGGGAGGGCGTGAGCGCGTCGACGGCATAGGTGCCCTCGGGCACTGTGGTGAGGGACTGATGTGCGCGCTCCGCTTAGCGGTGGGTGTTGCGGATGGAAGAAGGATGACATCAGAGACGCACCGGCATTCCTGCACAGACTCGCCTGCACACGTCCGGGTATATGCAATAATAAAGATGTTGTACGCGAGCTGAGTCGGGGAGACCGGGGAGCAGGGCCTGCGAGTGTGGGGGAAGGAGCGAGCGTTGAGAGCAAGTCAAGACCAGGACGGCCGCCGGAGTGCACCTGGTGGGCCATTTGCAGGCGCCGGCAGGACCCATTGGCGTCTATCTTATCTCTCGTTCGGACCGCAGCTAGATCGAATTCGACCCCGGCTCCGTTGCGTCTGCACTTGTACGTCAACCATCGCAGTCAGAGCGCTGTGTCACTCAGAGTCTATAGAAAAGCTGCCCACAACGACACGCTATACGATGGCAGTTCGCAGTCGGCTGGCATCTATCTACAACGCCTAGCAGATGCATCACTGGTAGGTGTCCCCTTGATTGCTGTCTACACGCATCTTCGCTTCGAACCCAACTCCGGACGCATCGGGCTCTAACGATTCAACGTCGTACCCCGCCGGCCACATGCGGGCAGAAGCGCAGAGCACGTTGTTTTGTCGTACTAACATGCGGGCTTGGGGGATTGATGTCTTCCGCCTTTCGCGCGGAGTCGCGGATTCATCCCCCTTGGGCTTTTCGACCAGTGCATTCGCGATCAGGGGCCCAATCGACAGTGGACTTTTGTCTGAGCACTCTGCTGGTCAGTACTGCCGCCGGGGAGTACATGCAGCGCCTCCACGCAATGCCCTGGCGCCAGACAGCCACCGCCGAGGGGCTCTCCGTTTACCCCAGCTTCTGCACTGGCTACCCGACCGATGCCCGCGCACATGTGTACGCCACGCTCAGGAGGGGGGCTGTGCGCATATACAAGATCAGCCTCCGAATCCGACGGTCGAAATCTCAAACCGGTGCAGTCGTCAGCTGCTGTCAACCTTGATTCTAGATTATGTTCATGATACCCCGATCAACCCTCCACGTATAAAAGCTAGGAGTGTAATCCGCACCCTGCATTCAGCAGCAGCACCACTCCCCCTCAATATCCAGGCAAGTTCCCTTGCGCCTCCTCTCTGTCGACGGCTTCACTAACGCCCCTTGTAGAATGTCCTACCAGTCCGGTTACCCCCAACCCGCCCCTGGCTACCCCGGCCAGGCCCCTCAACACGGCTATCCCGCTCACGGCCACCACGGCCACGGGTCCCCCAGCCCCGCCTACGGCGGCGCCCCTCCCCCGCCTCAACAGGCCGCCGCCTCGGGCGGGTCGCAGCTCGCGACGACCGGGCAGGTCGAGGGTGCGCAGTTCCGGATCGACCACCGCGACAGCAACAGCATGCTCTACTTGCGGCTGCAGCCGGGGTACGAGATCAAGGCGAAGCCGGGGAGCATGGTCGCGATGGACGCGACGGTGCAGATCAAGGGCAAGCTCAAGTTCAGCGTGAAGAAGGTGTTCACAGGCGGCGAGGTGTGTGCGCTCTGGAGTCTGGGCTGTGGTGATGGACGCTGATGTGCGTTGGCGGGCAGATGTCCGAGTCCATCTTCACGGGCCCTGGCGAAGTCATGCTCGCGCCTGAGACTTGGGGCGACATCGTCCCCATCCATCTCGACGGACGCACGGAGTGGAGTGTTGGGAAGGACGGCTTCCTGGCGTGCACGACCGGCATCACGCGCTCGACCAAGTCGCAAGGCCTCGGAAAGGCACTCTGTACGTATTCTGCGCGTCCGGAGGAACTGCGTGCTGATTGTTGGGTCCAGTCTCCGGTGAGGGGCTGTTCGTGCATCACGTATCAGGCCAAGGCGTTATGTGGGTGACGAGCTTGGGCGCCGTGTTCTCGCGGACGCTGCAGCCCGGCGAGCAATGGATCGGTACGCGGTATCACGTATGTAAACGTTTCCCCCCATCTGACGCTTCTTGTTTGCACAGTGGACAATGGCCACCTCGTCGCGTGGACGGCCAAGTACAAGGTCGAGCGCGTCGACGCGGGCGGCTTCTTCTCCGCTTCACACACGGACGAGGGCTTGGTGTGTCGGTAAGCCATCTCCCGCCCCCAAGTTTGTCACTCTCGGAACGCTTACGATGTTTCGCTAGGTTCACCGGACCGGGCATCGTGTACTGCCAGACGAGGAACCCCGAGACGCTCGGGGAATGGATTAGGGAGCAAGTCCCGCAGACGAACGGCAACTAAGAAAACGATGTAGCTTTAAGGCCTGGTCTGACATACCCCGCGTACTAGGCCGTCCATGCATGTATTAACAACACGATATTCCGTCACGAGTAAATTATGAAAATCGCAATCGGCATTGATGAACCCCACTGCCGGCCCACGCTCGCCATTCGTAACAAGTACTACCTACGTGGGTCCAGATATATCCAACTTCACGCGAGTCAGTGTGACTTCGTCCCGAAAGAGGCAGGTCTTCGTCCAATTCGGACAGTCCCTTTAGAGGTCGGCGTTCCCATCCCACCGTGTTATGGTGGTGCCGGGTCCGACATATTCCCCCGAGATCAGCGAAGTCATCGGGGGCTATAAAAGGGCGAGCGGGCAGACGTGTAGCCAGGGCATACACCTCTTTAGATCCCTCGTGCTGCTAGTCGACCCGCAGTAAACGAACACCCTGCAAATTATTGGATCCTACCGCAGGGCCTCACTTTCATTATCATCCAAGACGCACGCACGGATACATACATGAATACATACAAGCAAACAACAAGACAAGATATCAACCGGAGCAATATACAAGGAACCTCAAAGGCGTGAGAGCAAGACCAACAAGAACCGCTCACGAGAAGAGAAGGCTGTTCATCGGGACAATCAAGGGAGACGGGCGCAAGAGCATATCGCCTTCACCATTCAACCTACACACACGCCCAACCACATCAAAGAGTCACAGTCAATCGGGAGCCAGAAAGGATGAGAACCGTGCTCTCGTACTCACCCTGCGGGTATCATCGTCCCCCTTTGGATCGGGGACCGCGGATCGAACGTAGTATCGTGCAGCACCTCACCCGGGCCGTCGGCGTCACGCTCGCTGCCCTGTCGCGCAAGCGTCGCACGCACCAGTATGCGCAAGCCCTCCTCGAAGCTAGCCGCCCTCGACGCTGGGGAGTCGGGGCGGCGCTCGCTCGGTCCCAGGAGGGGTGTATGCGCCTCCTCCGGTAGAGACACGGCGGAGTGGAACGATGCGGGGGATGCGGTCAGCGGGGTACCTGCCGCAGAACGGTCCGAGGCCGTGGACGATGGAGTGGTTGGACCTAGGGGGAGCTCGAGCGTGGGCGAGGTCACACGGGCACCCGGCGACAAGAACAGCAGAGGCGTGCTCGCGGGCGAATGCGCCGCAGGAGACGGGGCTGCTGACGAAGATTCCGGTGTCATAACACGGTTCGCGGCAGAAGGAGAAGGTATTGGCGTCACGGGACGAGTTGGAATGCCTTCTGAAGGAATAAAGTCGGCTGCGGCTGGGGTTTCTACGCGCTCTGCTACAGGCTGTATGATGGGCGGCGGCAGCCCGCAGGCTCGACAAACATGCTCTGGGTGCTCACACCCGCATGTTGACCCCGGACGGTCCAGGACGTCGCCGGCGCTGGCTGTCGCACGGAGGGGCACCGCTTTTGTCCACAGTGCTGGAGACGTCTGCGTGTCAACAGTCGCGTATCGCTTTGGAGGGACGGCTTTGGCCCTCTTCTCGGCGTGTTCCCGTTCGCGCGGACGGGGAGGAGGGCTGACCTGAACGGCTGCATCATCGTAGCTCTTCCCAATCTTCCTTCGCTGCGCCGGCGACATCCCCGAGGAATACTTTCTGACGGCGGCACCACCAGGGTAAGTAGTTGCTCCAGGTCCAACGGTGATCGTGGAAAGACTATCTGGAACGGGCAGACCGGATAATTGGGGTTGCACCGAAGACGGCGTGCCATACTCCGACACACTCATAGCAGGACTGCCTATCGCGGCCGAGGCCTCACCTAGAGACAGGAGCCTCGCGGCGGCGGCAGCACGAGCAGCCGTCTTACTGCTGCGTATGTCCCGCGGGCGAACCGCAAAGTCGGCGGGAAAGGTCTTGGACACGCCCGTCGACGGCGTCGAGACATCGCTCCGGCGGTCGCTCGGCGCGAGCGCACTGCTGCCCGTCATAGGCGACGCGACGCTCAAGAGAGGAGACGCGTCGGAGGCGTACGAGAGCGATTGTGCGTACCACGGGCTTGCCGGGGCCGAGTCGGAGCCATACTCGTGCACAGTGACCGCTGTTGGGGGCGAAGACGACGTCGACGCTTCGCTGGTCTTGCTTCGCGCGTTCCGCCTTTCTTGAATGAACGGGGTGCGTCGCGGCGGCAGGGACGCGTTTCTCGTCTCATATTCTGTAGTAGACGAGCCGGAGGGCTTGGGCTGTTCAACAGTGCCCTGGGTGTGCGTCCTCGCGACCGAAGACGGCTCCCTTGTCGAACCCGACGCGGTCCTCGTGCGCCGCCCGCCGTCTCTTGCGCTGATAACACTACCGCTCCGCTGCTCTCGCCTGACCGTGTCCAGGGTTTCTGCAATGAGCGCGTCCCGCACCGCTCGGCTCGACTTGGATGTCCTACCCGAACCTGAGCTCGGTATGCTCCCTGTCCTCGGCCCTGCCCGCGAGTCGTCTTCCCTAGGCCTCGGTCTCTGCGCTCGGGTCGTTTGCGCTCGCAAACACTCTTCAGATGGCCCTTGGATCTCCCTGACGTCTCCACGCTGCTCCGCCGCACAGAAGGCGTCCAGAGCCGACTGACAGTCCGGGTAACCCTTGTAACTGCCCCCTGGGATTCCGCTCACAGACGAGGTCACTTCCAGCCTGTTATCGGGAGGACACATCAGGACGTCGTCGAGTTTTCAGACAGCAACGCTAGGAGCCCGGCCTAGTCAAGCAAAGGCAAGGGCGCAGACATGTGCGTGCTCGACGCGCTCGCGTGTTGCTGCGGTAGCCTGCGAGGGTGCGCGCGTGTGGACTCATACGTACCAATCTGTGAACACCCCAATCCGCCTGCCGACCGTCACGGTGTAGGCCTGAAACTTCACCATCCTCCGTTCCACGCGACAGCTTACGCGACGAGTTTGCAGGTAGAGGTCGAGAGGTGCATAACGTGGGGGTGAGCGTGTGCGCGGGAAGAGGCGGGAATGTGGTATATGTGTATCAGGGTCCTACCATCCAGGGTCCTGTATGTGGTGTCACGGCAGGGTGCGATGGCAAGAGTCCCGCGGAGCCCGCGAGCTTCCACCGTCGCCGTCGGGCATCGCACCCGTACGCGCCTTCCATCAGACCCCACCGACTCGGTTGCACGCATTTGGTCCCGCGATGCTAGAGCTCACGGCAGGCACATCCAAGTCAATGTCTTTCCTTGGGTCCTGGCTGCTTGATATCCAGTTGTGGGATGCACTCAATATCACACAGTTGTACTGCCTGCCGATCGGCCTCTTGAAGCAATATCGGAAATCCAGCTAATAAAAGGTCAGTTTCTAGGCCTCGTCAATGGCATTCACGAAGGAGTGTATGCAGAATGATTATCGCAGAACCGGTGTGTCCGTAGAAGTTGTAGAATAGCGTGACAGAGCAATGCACACCTCACGGTCTATGTCCCTCCTCACCTTACCGCAGCGGCACAGGTGCGGTGGCTGCCTACCGCAGCGACATTGCCTCCTCAGAGCTGTCGCTACACGCAGCAGGCAACACATCATACGGCGATGTATCCTCCTCGGCTCGCTTGTCGTGGTCGGACGGCTGAGCAGAGATGCGAAACGACGTCTTTGAGCATATACGGCACTTCTCGCCAGAAGTCGCGGTGGCTGTAAACGCAAGGTTAACTGAGTAGGCGCCAGGGGGCGTCAAGCCGATACAGAAAGACGCACGGAATGAGGTCTGCACCGGTCGCGCCGTATGTGGAATAGTTGTAGTATGCCCCAAGACCGAAGTATGCGACGAACGCAAGCAGCAGTCTAAGGGTGACGTCAGCTATGCTAGACTTCGAAACCAAGTGTACGGGATGTGACTTGCATTAGGAAGAAGTACCCGAGGCCGGAGCCTTCAGACTCTTTTTTGCCTCCGGATTCGCCGTCTCCGCCTTCATTCGGTGCGTCTCCCGGCTTCTCACCCCCTTCCGGAGGTCCGCCAAAGCCACAGCCCGCAGGGGCGCTCCATTCTAGATGGAGGTCCTTGCCGTCGTACGAGGTGAAGTTGATATTTGACGTCTCCGTCGAACATAGCAGCTTCAAATGGAAGAACTGGGGTATTGGGTCCGCGTTCACGGCACTGGGGTATGATGGGCCTGCGAAGGTCAAGTCAAGGCCTTTGGGAGCTACAACGACCTCGCGTGAGCAACCACACGACTAAGAAGGTAGAGCATGCACTTACATGATAATTGGTTGACCGTCGCGGCTTCTGCAGAGGAGTTCGCGAGGGGAATGACGGAGAACACACGGTCGGACTGGCCCTCCTTGCGGTTCGTTCTCACTAGACACGCGCGTGTCCCCGTCGGACACTATCAGGTCTAACAATGAGCTCCGCTGCCCACACATGCCCAGACAGAGTCGCATGCACCTGGTCTTCCGAGGGCACGTCGCTCTTGCGTTCGAGGTCTTTGCACAAGTTGAACGTGACCTTGTCCTCAATAGTAGTGGGCGGCACGGAGAGCGACCGCGAGACGGTGTGTTCTCCGTCGATGGTGTTAAGGTCATATTTGCGGTCTCCGATAGTCAGGTTGCATTCGAACGGCTTTGGCTCGTCTTGTGCGGATGCGAAGGCGGAAACGAGGGTGAGGAGCGCAAGACGGGAGACGTGGTGCCTGAGGACGACCATGATAGACCAGCTATGACCGCGATGTTGAATGCAGAAGGTAAGACGGAGGGGTCGACGAAGGTGTGCTGCGTAAGGTAGAGAGGGAGGCGGAAAGTAGCCGATGTGGAGGACCTGTCTCCGTCCGCTGCCCTCGAGTAGCAGCGCGTACACCGCAGACCCCACACACCATCATTACGTAAGACACGCGCGGTGCGGCGGGACCTCGGGGACTCCAATACTGAGGCTGCTATAGCAGGACGCGTAACCGAGACGCGTCAGTCCTGCTCCAGCCCGCCGCCACGATCCCCTTGATCTCTCCCGCCACTCCCCACTGTGCACGCAGACCCCGGAGGCGACGCAGAACGCCCCGCGCATACCGCCATGGCCACCATCGACGGCCTGATTCCCCTGATCTACCATGAGAAGCAGCAGCAGGGCTCTATGCTTTGTGCTCAGCATGCGCTCAATTCCCTACTTCGTGCGTCGTTCTCTGAAATCATGCGGCATGCCTATTAACCCCCCTCGCCTATTTCAGAAGGAGCCTACGTCGGTCCGATATTTTTCTCTAATATATTGGAAGACTGACGCCTTTTTTGCGCCACAGTTCACTGCACCCGATCTCTCAGAGATTGCCAGTAGGCTAGACGATGCCGAACACGGATACCTCGAAGAGGGCGCACAAGGAGCGAGTACCAACATGGACGATACGGGTATGGGCACCCGACATCTTACCCCTCATACCGTGTGGCTCACCCCAACCCAGGCTTCTTCTCGGTGCAAGTACTCGAGGAGGCTCTAAAAGTCTGGAATTTAACGTATGCACGGTCTCCCTTGCAAATGCGTATTGACTCTGACGGGCGTCGCGTGCAGTCTCGTCCGCTGGCGCAGCGAAGCGATGCGGCCGTACCAGGACCACCCGCAGTATGCCTGTCCCACTCGACTGCGTGCCCTGCCGGTACTTACCCATCTCCTGGTACAGCACCCAAATGGGCTTCATTCTCAATCAGTCTCAGCACTGGTACTCGCTCCGCCGCTTCGGGCGCGTCTCCTCCGACCCCGCGCTCGAAGCCGACCCAGGCGACGGCCACTGGTTCAACCTCAATTCCTCCCTCGCTAGGCCCGAGCGCATCGGCAAGCTCTACCTCGGCATGTTCCTCCAGCAAGCGGAACAGGAAGGTGCGGGCTCTCCCCTTACGCGCGCACACGCGTGCGCCTTTCCCGACAGTTCCTGCGGACACTGACGCCTCTG
The DNA here is from genome assembly GCA_001302255.2 of Trametes hirsuta. Lineage (NCBI taxonomy): Eukaryota > Fungi > Basidiomycota > Agaricomycetes > Polyporales > Polyporaceae > Trametes > Trametes hirsuta. The sequence continues at coordinate 165,891 of CP019378.1, forward strand.
TTGCCTATAGGATATTCCGTGTTCGCAGTCGTCCAGCGCGATCCAGAGGGTGCGCTCGGCGTCCCACGCACGGAGGCAGACGAGCTCGCAGCCTCGATCCCCGAGTCCGCCGCGGGCGGTTTCTCCCGCTCTGCAGCGGCATCTAGCTCGGCAAACGTATACGAAGGCTTCGAGGACGAAGATATGGAGCTTCAAGCCGCACTGCAGGCTTCGCTCGCCGGGGGCGCGTATGCCGGACCCTCCTTTCCCGACCTCAGTGCCTCGCAGCCCGCCACAAGCACCCAAGCCCACCCCACCTACCCGTCCGGTCCGTCGTACGCACACGCCGCCGCCTCTGCCGCCGCCCGCTCGGACGACTACGCAGTCCTCCGACGCGACTCGGACGACGAGCTCGACGACGACATGGCCGAGCCGCTCCCGAGCGTGTCCGTATCCGCAGATCCCGTCGCAGAGAGCATGGCGCGGCAGCGCGCGGTCATGGAACGTATGCAGCGCGCGCAGGAGGCCGCGCTGCAGGAGCAATACGAAGACGAAATCGCGCGCTTCGACGCAACGCGGACGCGGCAGACCGCCGCGGGCGGTAGCCACGCAGAGGAAGAAGACGAGATGCTGAGGCGCGCGATAGCGGAGAGCGAGGCGATGGCGCAGGAGCACGCTTCGCGGCAGACCGCTGACTCCGACGCTACAGCGGGAACAGAGGAAGAAGCCGCCCCTGCTCAGCAGCCACCGGCATGGCATGGGCATAGAATGTACGACGACGAAGACCAGGAGCTACAGGCCGCTCTCCGCGCGTCTTTGGAGACTGTCCCGGAGGGCTTCCGGGTACCGAGCCCGCCGCCTGTTATACCTCCGCGCCTTGCTCCAGAACCTGCCGCCCCGGCGTCTTCAACCCTGCACCCGCCACCAATACAACGACAACCGTCGTCCGAATTCGAGACAGAGTCCGAGGCGGAGAGCGCAGAACCGGAGCCCGAACAGCTTAGCATGGAAGAGATTCGCAGGAAACGACTCGCCAGGTTTGGGGGATGACTTAGTAGAACACACCTCAATTGTACTATAGCGTGCATGCTCACAACGGTAGACTCTCAGCACCAGCAGTAGACATAATCATGACTACAGATGCATAAGAAAGAACAAGCCAATGTACCGTTAGCAAAATGATTTGGGATGGAATCCCGGTAGGGTTTTCAGGCGTCGCCCACGGGCCTTACGTGCGGATATTTGTCCGGCCTTGCACTCAACTTTGTCCGATGGAAAAAATGCGATGGTAGGGTGCTTTTGGTGCATGTGAAGTACATGGCGAGCAGTAGGGTCATAGCGGAGATAGCGACGGCATAAAAACTGATGATACAAAACCTCTACTTCGCCTACACACCGCAAAACAGGTCAGTCCGATTGAGGGGCGCACCCGAAAGCGACCAACGCACCAAGATGATACCATCGAAACGCTGCTTGAACCACGCCATCGTGTCCTCCTTCTTGATACGGTGGGAGAAACCGACGCGGGCCTTCTTCTGCTTCCGCCTTGCCACCCGCGCGCCGGGGCGGCCCATCACGACGTAGAAGTCCATGCCGAAAATACCGATCGTGGGGTCGTACCGCGCACCGAGATCGATGTGCTCCTGGATGCCGAAGCCAAAGTTGCCGGTCTCGGAGAAGTTCTTGCGGACGAGCTCGTACTCCTTGACCTTGAGGCCGCGCTCGAGGATCTCCTCCGCCTTGGGCCCCCGGATCGTAACGTGGCACGCGATCTTCTCGTTACGACGGATACCGAACTGGCGCACGGTGTACCGCGCCTTGGACGTGACGGGGGTCTGACCCGTAAGCTGCTCCAGCACCTTCGACGCCCGCGTCAGACGATCGCCGGACTCGCCGACCGAGATGTCTACACGAAGAGAGGAGGATGCGAGTTGAATACAGTTGTTTTGAGGATGTGGGAGGGAAAGAAGGACGCACTAATGACGAGCTTGTCAATACGGAGCTCCTTCATGGGGTTGGAGGGGGCGGTCTTCTGTTCGGCCTAGAAAGAGCACCAGCATAGTTTAGCCATAGAATCGACAGCACGGCGGGCGGCGAGACGGACCATCTTGTCTGCAGCGTTAGTCTTGTCGCCGTTGTCGGTGTCGTCGATAATTGCCAGTATCCCGCACGATGACCCGGTGGCTTGGGAACAGCTGTATAGCACCAGCTTTGAATTCCCACGCGCCCATTTTGGGCCGGCGCTATACTCAACGCTGAGCGCTTATGAGCTCAATGCGGAGCGTGGTACTTGCTGCTTATCGAAGTCCCCCTGGAAGTAAATATTTATTCTAACATATTACCTAGCCCTGCCTACAGTACCTTCCATAATATCATGATACTGCCTAAAACACTTAAAACTTGAGCGGCAGTAGCTTCAGAGGGCTCAGCGGCCAGGGCACTGAGCACTTGAACCACCTTCACAGCCCCTCGTGATACGTTGTCCAGGGGTTATCGCATCCCCTACGCATGTAGATTGTAGGGCATAATGCGTCACACATGGACCGTTATTTCACTTGACCTGAGAACATCATCGCAACAGTGCAGCAACAGCATCCACAGGCTCTCAACGATGTTGGTCCAATAGTAAAAATAAGAATATATTTCCGTCCACAACCGGAACAGGACGTCCACGTCTTTCATCACTGACATAACCACAAATTTCACTCACACCACAGGAGCACCCAAAAATAACAGGAACACCGCCATATAGTCAATGCATCGCCACATCCTGCCCGTCCGCCTCCGTCTCTCCACGCTCCGCCCTCGCAGCCTCCAGCTCTCGCTCGAGCCACCGCAACAGCCCGTCCGCGCCCTCCTGCGCACGCACGCCCGGGTCCGCGCGGAGCACGTCCAACACGCGCTGCCCGACCGCGATCCCGCACTCCTCCGCGCGGCCAAAGCCCCCGAGGCAGCCCTGGCGGTACTCGGCCTCCCCGAGCCCGAGCAGGCCGTGCACGGCGCGCTCCCCAGGGAGGAACGCCCGCAGCAGGATCGGCAGCGCGATGACGATAGGCAGGTCGGCGGTAAGGAGCTCGAGGTCTGCCTCGAGCTCGGCGAGCGGCGCCTTGGGACTTGCACCTGGGCCGGCGGGACGCGAGGAGGGTGTAGCGTGCGGTTGGATCGACTCGAGCAACGCAATGAGCGCGGAGAGGCCTTCGAACGCTTCATCGACGACCTCGCGCGCGAGGCGGGTCTGCTCCTTGTCCTGAGACGGCTTCGGGAGCTGGTCGAGGAGATTGTACAGCGCACGAGCGTCCGACGCAACCGTGGGCCCCCGGAGGCCGGGAGACGGCGGTGTCGGGGGACGCGAGGGCGGGAGCTTGAGCGTGAACCTGCTCGCGGGCGGAGTCGCTGGAGGAGTGGTCGAAGGCTTCTTGGGGTCCTTCGGCTTCAGCGAGAGGGTGGGCATCGAAGGCGATGCTGGCGGGGAGGGCGGCGGAGCCGGCCTGTGCGAAAGCGCAACCAGGCCGCGCCACACTAACGAAATCACGAAGGAGGCGAGGGCGCTCTCAGCGTAGGTGGAAGCTACGTAACGGGTGAGAGCACGGGAGTAGATGGGAGCCAGGGTCTGCAACGTCGTGATGGTGGGGTGGTGGACGTGGGATTTAGCAGTAGCCAAGGTCTTCCCAGCGACACCGTTAGCGGTCACAGAGGGAGGCACCGTCTCCAATGCCTCGAGAAGAGGTATCAACTCGTTCTTCATGCCGTTGATCAAAGGCTCGACGACTCTCTTGACGATGGAAACGAGACCCTCACGGATGCCTTTCAGGTTCTCACCTCTGGTGTCGACATTGACGCCCAGCCCAATTTCGTCAAAGGACTCAAGCAGCTCGCCGGCAAACGTGGCAAGCGCAACCGCGTGAAGCTGAGTCGCATTTGGCTGTGGGTCTTGCGGCGTGGGCGCCGCTGGAGTATGGAAGGCCGGTGACGACAGCAGAGGTATGAGGTTGGTGGAGATGTTCGAGATGAGTACCGAAAGCGGCCGCTGGAGGGTCCGGATAACGGCGCGGTAGAGGTGTGGATTCTCGCGAGATGCTTTCACCTCACTACACCGTTGTCAGCAGAGGAGAATAGAAAGTGGGACGAGAAAGGGAGCTTACGAGACAATTAAGGCGCCGAGCGTACGTCCACGACCGGCAGGAATGGGTCGCCTGCCTGCAAGCAACTCACCAGGTGGCGCAGGGCCCGCTGGTTGAGCGAGAGCCTTTGAGACGGCTTCGCTGAGCTTGAGGCCGAGGACCTCCATGAATGAGCCATCCTGAACTACCGTGGAGGGTGCAGGACCCGAAGCTGGAGAAGGGGACGGCCGCCTAAAGTTGGACAACGACAGCTTAGAGAGGGGACGAGCAGCCCTTTCAGCCGCCACGGGGATCTCCTGGCGTGGGACCGGGACCGGGGAGGTCGGGCGGCTGGAGGGACGGAAGAAAGACGTCGGCCTGAGGGTGTACATCGCGGTCGGTGGTATGAATGGATTAGGTCGCTAGTTCGCAGGTGCCTTTACGGGGATATGTAGTCGTAAGCGACTAGTTGTATGCGTCTATATGTCGAGCGGGTGTGTGTTGGGTGTTAGTTTCTGTGGGGCGGAGCAGGCGACCTGGATCCGGAGGAAAAGTTTGACGAATTTAGCCCATATGGAATGACGGGGTTATATGCGCGAGATTTGACGGGTGGAGCAGGAGGGTCCTAAGGGGGTCTGTCTGTGTCGACGAGAGGAAGGCCAATGGGTCCGAAGTGAATGGCGTTCGTCTGGTGTGGAATGCTGCGGGTGACGAAGGAGGGTTAGCTGGAGCTGAGGTGGACGCTGGGAGTGAAGAGGACTGACCAGACAAGGGAGAGTCTCATATAGATCTAGCAGAGGGCGCTGTGTGCGACAATGCGCTGGGAGCGAGGGGGCGAGGGGCTTGGGCCGGGGAGGGGAAGGAGGGAGTCCTTGTCAAACGAGCAAAATTGTCCGAGGCCTATAAGGCGGGGCATATTTCCCACGTCCGCCCGCCACCAGTGGTTTGCCGCGGGGAAGCGCCGGGGCCGGGGCCGGGGAGATCGATGTTTCGAACTGGGACCTGCGCCTGCTCCGCCGCTTGAATGCCCCGGATCTGAGCGCATTGCCGCAGCCATTGCTGCCCGGGCACGGTCCAGCTGCCTCTTCTGCTTAGTCCCAGCGTGTCTCGCAAAGGATGCCCATGCCGCCTTCATCAGGAAGATCAGCGTGCATTCCGCCGTCGAACTCTGCCCTGGCTGCAGCCAGCTAGCGCTCGTGCTTCTCCGTCTCCGCTCTTCCTATTCCCAGCGGCACCAGAACTCTCCCAACCTTCCGCCATCTTCCCCCGGTGCGACATACGGAACCCCCACAGCGATACTCGCTCGCCGCTCAGGAGGACGTGCGCCCGTCGAGACAGGCAGCGTGCCTCGACGTGCCGGCGCCGCAAACGCAAAGCGCCAGCCAGCATCACGGCCGTTTCATTCAAAGCCCATGCCGCTGCCCCTTCACGCGAGAGTGCCATTCATATTCCAAATGTCCGGAGCGGCAACCTTATGCGCATCGGGTGGCATATACCGGCCTGCTGGCTTGGCGATAGAATCGCATCGCGATGCTGGCGCTATCCAGATCCCATCCTCCGCGCACGCCGCATGCTGGATTCCACACCCACTTCGGGACGCCTCTCAGAAGCCACACCGAGCACAAGACGTCGGCCGCCGCCCGCTTGCACTCGCTAGCGTGTGGCAGCCTGGCAGGATCGTGATAAAGCGCACATTGTTTGGGCCAGCGTCCGAGCTTCCACCGGCGGGCATCTATACTGCGAACCCAGCGCATCTTTGTTCTCTAGGAACCGTTTGGCACTAGGCGGTCGCGACCATCACCATCTGAGGCGAGCTCGCCAAGGGTCCAATTGTATTATTTCCGGGCTGCCACAACCCAGCTCACTGTCCAGACAGGACAAACGTGTGGATTTAGGACGGCATCACAACGAACGGTGTGAAGACCGCAGGTGGGTGTCTTCAGGATCCCTGGATATGTCGGACACCTCTTCGATCGGCTCTCCGTCCCGGCCGGTCTCTTACCAGAGAACCCCAGCCCGGACATTGGACGGCGACTCGCAAGACTGTATACTCGGGCACCCTGACGCCCCGCTTGGCCCACGTCATGCGATCCGGGATGTCCTCCCGGCACAATATCCTCCTTCCGGCAGCCCTTCCTTTGAACGCCGCAGCACCCAGCGTTCGAGTGAATATGCTCGCTACTGCAGCCGCGCAAGGCCGCGCGTCGACACAGGCTGACAAGAGCGTTGAAAGAACGCACCCCGAACACGCCGCAGACGCCGTGCGTGATAGTAAATGAACGGGTACGTAGCGTCCCCACCCGGCATATATGCATCAAGAAAGGAGCCCTGCACAGTCCACAAGACGAACTGCATCTCAGAAGACCTGTCACATACTACGCTGCCCACTTCTATCCGTGGCAACAAACGATGCGTTTCCATACGTGGGACCGCTCAGTGCCCGATCACGACCCTGCTCGCCCGAGAATCGAGACTCCAGGTGCGGCGAACCCAGAAACAGCACGCTCGCAGGCAGCTCGGACAATCGATACGAATACAAATACACACGCAGGCAGCAAGCTAGTGGCGCATCGCGAGCGTGAATCGTAGCGTGTCGTCAAATGAAAGGTACGTACGCAAGAACCAGCGAGAGAACGCAGAACGCAACGAGAAAGGAACCCTCGACAAGCTCCCGTCGAACTTCTCCCCCTTCGCCTCCTCTCCCGACCCTCCGAGGGCCCACCCCACGCCCACGCCCTCTCCCCCACACCCCGCGCTTTCCTCCGCACCATCCCCCGTCCTGCCATGCTCTCCGCGTGACCCCGGCCCGCGACGCTACGAGCGCGTCCACGCCGTGATTGTCTGCGCGAACCCGTTCCTGTTCGCCGCGTTCGGGATGACACCCTGCCCGCCCACGCTGAGCATGAACTGCGCCGCGACGGTCGAGAGGCTGTATATCCCGACCGTCGACGCCGCGTCGACGTCCACGATCTGCTGCTGACAGTTGAACGTGTCGAGGCACGCCTGCCCGTAATTCTGCACGACGACGACGACGACGACGGCCGAGGTGAGGTGAGTGCGCGATCGTTCTGTCAAGGTCTGTCTATAAACGGAATCCCGCGCACCTGGAAGAAGCTGTACAGCCCGGCCCCTGCCATGTGAAAAGCGGGGACGCGGGGACGACGAGCAGTGCGAACGCGCTCGGGTGAGAACGCGGAAGGAGCTCAGCGCGCGGAGGGACGCACCGAACACGAGGATGTCCTGCGAGTTCGCCACCGTGAGCGCCCACGCGGCGCCCGGCCCGAGCGCGGGGTCCTTGTACGCCGAGTTCGGGATGAACGGCGCTGGCGGGACAGGGTTGGGCTGGAAGTACGGCTGCGGGCGCAGTCAGCAGGCAGATACATGGGTGTGGCAAAGTCAGCTGCTGTGACACGGATGCGGTTGCGGTTGCGGATGTGGATTTGGATAGGGATGGGGAGGGGCTGCGGCGGGACACGTACCGTCTCGGTCTGGATGAGCCCCATGTAGTGGTTCTGCGCGTTGACGAGGTAATACTGATACAGGATGTTGTGCTCGCCTGCCACGCCCCGTCAGTTGGTGAAATGTGGCGGCGCAGACGTCCGCCCGGACACTCACTGGCTGTGCCGACGAGCCAGACGGGGCCTTGGGACTCGGACATGATCCCTCGGCCGGTGTAGATGTTGATTTGTGGACCCTGGTCCATGTCATGGTCGGCGGTCCATACCCACAGGCCCTGGTGGTGGTATCCCGTTCGATCAGCACACGGGTTCACATCCTCGGTCGGAAGCGTACCTCGAGGTAGGCGGTGGAAGATGGCGTCAAGTGCAGTGCAAGGAATGCCGCGAAGCAGTTGTTACCGCCGGCGCCTGACGTCGGACAGTTGTTTGCTTGCAGATTTGTCCCCGCCTCTGACCACAGACGATGAATATCCACGCGAAAGCCGTAGTGACAGGTAGGCTTACTCCCTCCCAGGATGATGTGGGTATCCCAAGTCCCCGCAGCGCCTTGCTGGCCCGCAGGATCATGGACATTCCACTCGAGCACGATGGCGCCCGCAGCTGCGCAAATCCATGCCCGTCAGACAGGGGGCGCCCGTTTGGGCTTATCCGAGGCTACTTACTGGGCCCGCGGGTGGAGAAGATCATGTCCGTAATTTCGAGCACGCCCTGCGAGCCGCTCTCGCCAGCGCGGACAACGGGCACCGCTGCGGGGACATGAGCATCCGACGTGTGTGCGTGTGCGCCAAACGTTGCGACGCACGGTTGTTGTAATCGAAGAAGGCGTTGCCGGTACCGAGGATGGTGGACCATGCCTCGCCGACGACCTGCGTGCCCGCGGGGATGGTGATCGTGCTCGTCACGACGTACACCCCGGCGTCAAAGAAGATGATTTTGCACCCGGAGAACTGTTCTCCGCGAGGAGGAGTGGTGGGGCGCCGTCAGCCCTCCTTCATACGAACGACGGAAATATGGCGGAGCGAACCTTGTTTAGAACAGCCTGGATGGCCGCGGTGTCGTCCGTTTGCCCATCGCCCCGCGCACCCTGCGACTTGACGCTGACGAACTGATCAGGCGCGTAGTTGGCATATTGTGGGTGGCTTTTCCCGAATACCCTTCCCGCTGAGTCGAGCAGCACACCGGCCTTGTTGATCGCGGGGATGTTCGCCTGGACGAAGCGACCATTCGGGTTCGTGCCCGTGTACACGTTGCCCTGTGCCCACGAGTTGATTGTGGTTGTGCCGCCGTTGAGGAGCACCTGCCCGTTCGCGACGGCGACAGTAGCCGGGACGTTGTTGAGGCGGATGTTGTTAAGTACGAGCGAGCCGTGTAGCACGCCGTTGCTCGGCTGCGAGCTGCGCACGAAGATGGGTGTGTTGGTCACGACAGCGTCGATGATCGCTTCGCCGCCGACGCCCTGGTTTGCTTGGGTGGTTCCCCCCGTCGCGAGATCGAACCCAACCTGGACAAGACGTTCGTTTCATTGGTGGAGAAGGCATACGTGACACATACCTGGCAGTTGTTGATTGTAACCCCTGCGAGAGAGCAGCATGTCAATGAGCAAGGGCGAGGGGCTTTCGGGAGACACAAACCTTGGAAAGTCCAACCCCAATTCCACAGACCGTATACCTAAAGCGCAGGGATGAGGGCGCCATCACTTCAACGATCATCCTTTCTATCTTCACTCACAGCTACAATTACGAGGTCAGACTCAGGGGGTGTAATAGAAGGAGGTTGCCTTACCGGTGTTGGCGTTATTGACAGTGATGTTGCGAACGGTGAACCTTCGGGCGGCGTTGCTCAGACGCCGATCACAGAGATGAGCGAACTCTCTTACTGTTGGTTTCCAACCCACATGCCAAACTTTCCGCCATTAAACACGAGATCTTTCACCGGCGTTCAGCACAAAAACAATCAGATAACCTTACGGCCGACCTACCGCCCATGAAACCGCCACTGTGAACAGTCTATTAGTGATCCCAGACTAAACTTCGGGATGCCATACCTTCCATTCTCCATCCAGATACCTGCGGTTTGTGGTGGATCAGCTACCGAAGTCCCGTCGGTTCGGAAGAACGCGACTAACCTTGGTGGGCAGTGCCGGGTGCAGTGGACATTTGGAAGACGATGTTGATCAGGGACGTCGCTTGCGATACTTGCCAATGAATCCCCGTGCCCGTGGCGGAGGTAGGCATGCGCGAGACATCGATCTTGAAGTTTCGGATGGAATGGTAGCTTTACGGAGGTTAGCTCCCAGCTTGTGCGGAGAGAGAGCGGCTTACAAGTTGTCTTGATTGACATACCAGCCGGGATCCGCATCTGGAAGCGAGCGTTTGAGTAAGGTTACAGGCTCAGAATAACAATTGCGTACCAATGACTGCGATACCCTGGAAGTTGGGAGTTGCGACGAGCGTTGGCATGTGCTTGGCATCGCCGATGAGCTGCGTGTAGTAGTACGAGATAATCGGCGACGAGACAAGGTATGTTCTGTATTATTATCCATTATTGTGGGGATCGCAATGCCAGTAAGAATGGTCTTTACCCCTGAGGGAAGTACACGACAGCCGGCGAGACGCTAAGAAGAGAAGTAAAAGCGTGAGATCTATCGTGTATACGGAAGCCTCCCTACCTGGATCCACCACAGCCGCTTCCACATCGGTTGCCGGAGGATATGGCGGCGCTACTCAGACGTAAGTGCTATTCACACGGCCGAATGCTCCAAGTCAGCTCTAACTTTATAGCCGCCGTATCGTCGGTGACACCATCTCCTTTGGCGCCGAAGTCCTGGAAAATGCAACCGGTTAGTATCGAGGGTCGCCCAAAGGAATGGAACGCGTACCTTGACGTTGCGGAAGACTTGGTACCCGCCGGCATTGCTATTGAATGGCGCTGTCCCTTGGTGATGAATCTGCTCCAGCCAGAACGGCGCGTCGGGAGAAGCAGTGCCGCTGGTGACTGGTGCAGGGCATTGTGTACCCAGGCCCGAGACGAAGGCCCCAAGACCGAGCAAAGCTAGCAGCGGGAGGAGGGCCGAGGTTGGGGAAATGAAACGCATCTCTCAGAATGTGAAGGACAAGCGGGGTTGGCGAGGGGAACCGAACTCAACGACCCTGCTACACGTCCCCTGTCGGGGAGCTCTTTATACGACACAGGAGCTTTCAGAAGCAGAACGATAATGGATAGGACCCTTGAAGAAGGAAAAAGGCTACTCGTCGCGTCCATTTCTCGTGACATGGCACGGAGAAATAGGACCAAGGATGGCGTGTTCCGGAGACCGAAAAGGACGAGCATTGCCGTCTAGCGAAGATCTTCGACGGCTACACGCCAAGAAGATAGGCCCTGACGAACACCAAAGTGTACGATGTGCAGGACCTGGCGGCCGCATGACAGCCGGGCGTTCATGCTCGGTCGCATGGTGGACAGAAACACATTGCATCCTGTGTCTCCGGTGCTCACGTGCATAATTAACAGCGTGGAGGGAGGGATCGATTCCCCTTCTCTGTTGTGTTGAGCCGCGCCGTTGGGCGTACGCTGACCCGAGAGACCTTGAAGCGGCACGTCGGCTTTTCTAGCGTCGATGACGCTGCACGGGCGTAAGCCGAGCGCGAATGCAATGGACATGCCCACAGTGGTACAGACATCAGCACATGACACTTACCCTCAATGTTTTGTTTTCGATACCTTATGACCTTGGGAGGCCAGAGTCTCCTAATGCGTTTCCCTCCGGCGCAGGGCTCGAGGAGGTCGCCGTAATGAAAGAAGTGGTCTGCTCGGTTTGATTAGGCAGGTCTCGGCAAAATGGAACAGAGATCGGCGCCTACAATGCCGTGGGCCTAACTTCGCGACCTTCATCGACGCTGTCAGCTCGGGCGTCAAATCTTCAAACTGCGAAGAATTGGTGCTAGAGTTAAGCTTGCCACTGAGTAGCGCACAGCTGCAGCAATGGAGGGCAGAGTACCTGAAAAGATAATAAAAATATGATATCGCCGTAAAAGCGTTCGTGGCTCGTTGCAGCAGGCACAAATTGGACATTCTCAACGGGGATGTTTGGATGTGCCCATAGCAGTTTTCAGTGCTAGATGATCGTTTTCCGTCCCTAGACTCGCTGTTACATCGGGAGATCAGAGTGCACGACTAGGACTCCGCGCGAAGGATGCACCGCACCTTACAAGTCCTATTGGTCGACGCCGTGACGATTGTGTCGTATGGGAACCCCGGGTAAACCCAAGACCTTCTCTGGCCATACGGCATGGCATTGCGTCGTCTAAGACCGCCTGACATGCATGAGCGGAAATGTTGGTGGGAAGTTTAGAGGGTCTCGGCACCAAGCACATGCGATGGCCTGAGAATTTGCATCAGCCACACTTTATTCACGACAAAAATAACTGTTACGTGCCTGAGCGAGAGGGATGCTCTCTGCCTTGAGGTCGTAGAGTTAGGATACAGTTGAATCAGAGTGCCGTCTTCTGATCAACCAGGCCAATAAAATGGCAACTCCACATGCATGATCGGAGACCTGGAACAGTACGACAAAATTAGGTAGGAAAAACAGCCCAAGCTTGTCTGTCGACAATACCAGTCGAGTACCTCTTGAAGGGCGCTAGGTGGTATACCGGCAGGTAACGTAACCCTTTTGAACCATGAAGCGACACAATTCATATAGACATACGCTTCGGACCAGGGACTTCGGGCGTCGGTCCTGTAACGGACGGCCGTGTCCAAGTCTTGACGCATCGTTTGTGAGCGGAATTTTGACACATGTAAAAACTCTGTACACACCTCGTTGTATTCTCCACCGCCATTGCACACATAGTGTCGGCGAGGTGTATGGCACAGCCCAAATATCATGACGAAATATCGGCAGTTCAAGTTGTGCACACAGGAAGTTCACGCTATCCATCGCAGCATGGGCAGGCCGAGGTAACAGCCTCTGATCAAAAAGGATCGAGTAACTCTTGTACAACTAGGCGGTTGTGCGTAATAAGGAGTACCGGAATCCAGCGGTACACATTGAATGAGTGGGTGTTGTGGGCAGAAATGAAGTCGAAGACCTCGAAGCAAGCGCCTAATTCGAAGCCGCTACTTGCCGAGAGTGCAAGTTCTCACAACGAGCGTCTGTCTTTCCAAGAGAAGTTCACCATCATGGTCATCGCACAGTGCACACATGCTGGATTCCTGTGCTTCGTTCCCAGTGGTTTATATAGACCTACGATACAATACATGCCTCTCAGTGATTTACAGGCCAAGGCTCAAAGCGTGCTCCTCATTGAGTCTTCAAAAACTCTTCGGAGAAGGGGTACGTGGTGTAACCCTTCCCGGAGCTCCGCGGGAAGTAGAACGTCTCGGGATCGGGCTTGTTGAGAGGAAGATTGTGCTGCAGACGGAACGGGAGGTCCGGCTATAGTACCGGAGAGAATGAGCTACTGCCTAAAGGGGAGATTCAAAGGCTGTGCTCACATTGGCAAGGAAAGCCAGGCCGAAACCGATGATCTGACCAGTCTCTTCCGCAATTTTGAGGGCATCGTCGCGCGCGTAGCCGCCTGTCGTGATGAGCGGGCGGGGCTTCCACAGCTTATGGATGAAGTCCTTGTCCTAAACATTTCTTGTAAACACTTCATTTATGCACAATCCATGGGATCGCTCACCTCTCCGTTCTGGGGAGGCTTGCCACCAGCCGCTCCGGGGGAAACAAGGTGGATGAAGGCCAAATCGGAGTGCTTCTCCTTCAACTTCTCGATAATATACGAGAACTGCGGGACGGGGTTCTCCATACGCATGTCTGGGCGCCGGAACAACGTGTCAGTTCTCGGTGACCTATTCGCTCGAAAACGAGTGAACTCACCCTGGTACGCGCCCCAAGGGCTGAAGCGAATGCCTGTCTTGGTCGGACCAATGGCCGCGACGACGGCATCCACGACCTCGAGCGCGAAACGAGCGCGGTTCTCGATGGAGCCGCCGTACTCGTCTGTCCGCTTGTTCGACACGTCCTGGGTGAACTGGTCGACCAAATAGCCGTTGGCGCCGTGAATCTCGACTCCATCGAAGCCCGCCTTGATGGAGTTCTTGGCAGCGGTGGCGTACCACTGCACGTACTGCTTGATCTCTGGGGCCCGAAAGTTATGAGGTTCCTGATCACAACGGGCAGCGATTGGCCAGCGCTTACCGTCCTTGGTCAAAGGCCGAGGAATGTCCCCTGGGCTCGTGCTCAAGGGGACGTCCGATGCAGATATGTACGGGTAGCTCGGATCTTCCTCTTTCAAAGCGGCCGGGCGTGCGGCACGTCCCAGCGCCCAGAGCTGAAGGTAGATGAAGGAGCCCTTCGCGTGTACGGCGTCTGTAATCTGTAAAAAGGGCGGCGGTGTGAGCACAGGTTCGTTTCCCATTATTATCAATACTCCACGGGGGCCGCCTTGGTGCTCCTGAGAACACCCGGGAACTCGACAGTACTGACCTTCTTCCACGCTGCAATCTGCGCGTCGTTCCAGATACCGGGCACGTTGGTAATCCCGCCGGCCTGAGGCGCAATGAAGGTGCCCTCAGAGATGAGCATGGTGCCACGCACGCTGCCACGTTGCACGTAGTACTCGACACCGACGTCGGCGTGGACGTGCGCATTATCTGCGCGGTTACGCGTCAAAGGCGCGAGAACGACGCGATGCCCGAGCTTGACGTCGCCGACCTGGATAGGCTGAAAGAGCGCGGGGGTGTTGGCGGAGGACATGGTTCTCTAGTAGACGTTGGAAGTGCTGGAGACGAAGGTATAGGGAGGTCTGAGGGAGAGGACACTGGAGGAGAGCCCTCTTATATATACGTCGCGAACCTGGTGGAAGCCCTGGGTAAATGTTTCGCGAACGCTTAGTAGGCTTCACAGCCCGAACTTCGAAGGCGGGCGGGCGAGACTGCAAGAAGCACACATCTGTTCGGCGATCGATGGCGACATTCTTTGATAGTGCACATCTGTGTTGCCCCGGGGACATGCGATAACCGGGAACCAGTTGACCAGCGAAAGTCGTGGAAACTGGGCAGCCCAGGAATATTGGTAAGCGAATCCCCTCCCATGTCAGTACCGATGCCCTGGTATGGCAAGACAGCCCAACTCAGCACCCGAAAAAAGTCATCCAAAGAATCGCCACATTTCCGCACTCGCCTAAATTCGCATCCTAACCGGCCAGGCCAGCAGACTTCGGCGGTTAGTAATCCACTTGTGCTGTATCCGAGCCGTATAACGATGCTGACGAAAAATCCGGACGTTGCTCCTGGGCGAATACTATCAAGCCCATCGTGCCTCCGAAAGGATCGGAGCCGATTGTGACGACGTACTGCACAGCATGAGGGCTTTGTCGCGATCCATTACCGGAACAAGATTTCTCTTTTTGCGCTACTAGAGCACCTTAGTTTATGTTGGCGTTTGGGTTGAGTCTTCGGAAGTGGCTGAGTGTTGCTGAGTAGTCCTTGCACCTCTTCGAGGGATAAGGGGACCTGGAGTACGCGCTGTTGAGTCTGATGACTATGGAACCTCCCGGAATAGGTGCTATGATGTTGTTGGACTGAGTAATCGTTGGATGGAGTCCGTTGTAGTAATAGTATTTTCTGAGCTTGGCGAAAGCAGATAGCCGGCTCCGGCTACTCACCAGACCGCAGCAACAAACCCAATCAAGCCAAAATTCCCACAAGTTCCCACCACCGAATTTGTGGGTTTCTCTTGTTTCTCCGCCTAGCGCTGCCACCACCGTTATTTGGATTTCCTCACATCTAGTACAAGGGTCCTGTGCCGAGTACGAGAGGTTTGCAGGGGCTCATATCGGCGACCGAGGCGACGATATCGCCAGTTGCCCCTTGCTGAGACATCTCCTCCGATCGGGGTTGGCAGCGCAAGATCTCCCCTTTGAACCAACTTCCGCTTCTACTATATCCGGACCTTGTCTAGACGGTGACAAGATTGCGAGTTGAGCCGAAAGTGCAGTAACTACTCCATAATTCGCACTGCTGACGGAGAAGAATACGCACCCGCTACGTCGCGCGCAAGGCCCTGGTGAGTAGCCCCTCCGAGGTTTGCGAAATAGTGGCGGGCATACGAATCTCATCCTTCCCAACCCCCCCTCTAGCGCTACTGCCTGGTTCGAGCTCGAAACTAGCACGACTATGTTGCCTCCGCTGAGTCGCGTGCTGGTTCCGCCCCACGCAAGCTTCCCGGATGCATCCGCGCTCGATGACCATCCTGTGAGCCCATAACAGGCATCCGTCTACGCTATGACGTCCACCCGCCACCCGCCGCCTCCACTGCATGCCCACCCCCGTCGACCTGCCGTGCGGAGCGCACATCCGGACGCACTTCATGCAATTCGAATTCTTCTAAGCGTTCTTTCTCCGGCTGTGACGCTGCAATGAACGCACTCGTGTTTAGTGAACGCCCCTCGGAGCCCCTGGGGCGCGGGCATGGCTCGGCGGCCTCTGCGCTACCCCCGCCATCCGTCCGGGCCTTGGGTAAGAATCGCACCACAGACGGGTTATAGTTAGACGAGCAGGTAAGTTACTGTTAGTGCGTGGTCCGAGAGGACACGCATAGCAGGGAATATAAATGTGCGGGGCGGAGCCAGTCTACCAGGTCAACCTTCGCCATGCTCCGCCTTGCTCTCCCGTTTGCGCTCTCAGCAATCGCCCATGTCGCTGTCGGAGCCCCCTACACACCCTCAGGGGGTCTTGGCACTAACTCGACCCCGCCCGTGTATCAACCCATGAGCGACTTCGACTATCAGTCTCTGGTACGTTTCTCGAGATTCGCAGTGCTACGCATCCTGTTTGACGTATTTGCCCCCTTGCTGCCGCAGAGCTTAGCGTTGTACCAAGAGTACATTGAGCTTGACCTATTCCACTACGGTCTCGCGAAATTCTCCGTCGACGAGTTTGAGGCGGCAGGACTAGGTGCCGAAGACCGTTACCTAATTGAATTCATGGCGGACCAAGAAGTGGGTCATGCTAAGCTCATATCAAACATCCTCGGACGTACGTGCATTTTAATTTTACGATCCGGGGCGGACTTTGAGTACGTTCAATAGCGGAGTCGGCGGCGAAGCAGTGCAACTACACTTACCCCTTCGAAACTGTCCGAGACTTCGTCGACTTTTGCCAGAAGTTGACGCGGTTCGGGGAGTCCGGCGTGTACGGGTTCCTCGAACATCTCGACTCAAGGGCGGCAGCGACGCTCCTTCTAGAGTCGATAACGACTGAAGCCCGCCAGCAAATGATTTTTCGCCAATTCGAGGGATTATTCCCCATGCCGGTATGCCGTTACGTACTCCCCTACCGCCCACCGCGCTCATAGCCGTCGGATAGATGTGGTTCGTACCAGCGATTACTCAGAGTATGGCGTGGACGCTTCTCGCGCCGTACATCTCGTCATGCCCAGACAACAACACGCATCTCGCATGGCAAAACTTCCCGGCTCTGAACATCACTGTAAGAAGCCGGATACCGTCTGGGTGGGAACCTGAACACTGCTGACTCGCACTCATGTCCGCTCAGAACAATCCCAACGCCTCGACGCTGACAAACGAGACGAGCCCCGCCATTACTCACAACCGCACAGTCCCTCTATCGTCAGTTGGCAGTACAGTGAATCTGACGTGGGAGGCCCCCGGCAAGCAAGTGGGTCCTAATGGTGCATACAACACCTCCACATCCGCCGGCGAGGGCAAGGTGAGCCGCCCTAGGCCCACTGATCCGAATGGCGCTGACAAATTTCGTGCCTTTTTAGTATGTCGCGTGGATCTCGCAGCTTAACACTACGTACACCGACCTGACTGTGCTTGGAAACAACACCGGTTCCACCGTACAACCCGGCAGCGAGATTTTCGGCAACGGCACGTTCTCGACCATAAACGGTACTATGTATGTGTATCCACAATCCCCCTATCCCCGAAGCCCCGATGCTGATCATATGCGTTTTAAGTTTCATCATGATTACTGATGACAATCCGTACGTGACGCCTTTCAATGTGTCCATGTTGAACGAGCATATCGTTGCGGGACCGGCCGTGTACCAGTCCGGTTGAGCGACTCGGGGTGCTGACGTTGTGACACAATGTAAGATTACCGCACGCATATTTGTGCACTTGATTAAAAATATGTCTATCGCCCTCGAGAGTCAGCCTGTATGGTAGTCGCAGACACTCGTAAGATTTATACGGACATGGAGACCCATCCGCAGGCGACAAACATCTTGTCGAGTATGCATTGGATTCCGCAAATTTGTGGGCCCAGCCAAAGTGTAAGTTTCTAGTGAGCTACAATAGAAAGAAAAAGGTATACCTGATGTCGTATCTTGCCCCAAAGTCACATACAAGATCCATAATTGCCTAGATTATAGACTGACTTACAAACCTAAGGCGTAGTACCTCTTAATGTGCGTGTGTGGTTCAATCGAACACTCATAATGTAAGCGCTGAATTCCGATGTGAGGCCCAACTTCGTTGAGCTATTGTATGGCCGTTAGCCATTTATTAGGTGACGTGGGGCACATGTCAGCAACCTCCATAATACCGGTTTGTGCATTTCAAGCGCTTTATCTTTCCCGGCAACACTGGCCGGAAGAGTCCCATTGTTGCCCTAGGAGATCCCTACGCCAAGGGTACCTTTTCTCGTCTTGAACCCATCTCCGAGCATGAGGAGCCAGGGGGTAAGTATGCTGCCTTACCGACATGGGGGACTGGGGGAGATGATATGGGAGAGGAAAGCACTGTCGATTTTTCGGACTTTGTTAATGATGGACTAGACGTGCTCGCGGAAAAGCTGAATCCAGATGTACGAGTACGCCACGCCGACACCGTTGTGGCGCCTCCACCACTGTCGATATTATACGCTTCGCTTACCTACTACGAATACCAACGGTCTGTGAATCCATGAGTACCCCCATTGCGAAGATTAGTAGGGGGGATCCTGGACTGCAAACCCAGCGCCCGACGTCAACACACAACGGTAGCTACCCACCTCGGGTTCGACCACTGCAAAGTCTTGCGTTCAAGCATTCTGGATGGATGTGACGCGATGAGCCAAGCCAGGAATATATTCTTGTGCCCAATGCAAGCTCGGCGATGTCAGTAGGATAATACACACGCGATCCGGGAAAACAGCGGGGCGAAAAAGGGCGGTACTGAGGACCTAGTCGCTGTCCTCCCTGGCCTCCACTTGCTTCAAGAAGTCGTCCGGATCCCACCCGTAATACTCTCGCAACTTCTTCGAGAAATCTCTGAGCTTCTTCGGATGGATAGTCGGGTCCGGATGGGCTGTAAAGCGTTTAGAAAAAAAGGCATGTCAAGAGACGATCGAGGAACGTACGTTTGTGGAACGTGATGGACTGAACAAACTCAGATGAGCATTGGCATACAGGCGCACAAAGAAACCATGCGCTCACCCTATCCTTCGGGTTCGGTGGGTCGAACCGCACCCTCGAGCCTGCCGTGCTCGGCACATACGTGAACCCAAGGTCCGTCATCATCTGCAGCTCAGTCAGCCTTCGCTAAACGCGCCGATATCTAGCGCAGCCCCTCACCCTGACGAACTTCTCCCAACGCATGTCCGCGATACCTTGCCTCTTATCCATCGGCGTGCGCAGCACCTGGTGCATGAGCTCCACCGTCTTGCGCCTGATCCCCGAGAACATGCCCCCGCTCTTCTTCCCGCCTCCGTCAGAATCCGAGTCGCTCTCATCGTCCGCCTCCTGCTCGGGCTTGCTTTTCTTTCTGAACGCGCTGTACAGCTTGCTCTTCTTCTCGAGGACAGGGTCGAGGCCCCCGGCGGTGGGGCGCGTCTTCACTTTCTGCTTCCCAGCTGCAAGGCCCTCTTGTCGCAGGTACTTGTGCGCCGACTGCCCAGTCTGCTCCTGCGAAAGAGGCAGCGACGTTGTCGAGCCGAATGTTGGCAGCGTTGTGGTTGAGCTGCTGAAAGACGTACGCGCCGCGGGCGTGAGCGTGGATTTCGGCGCGGGCTTCGCCTTGGTTGGTTTGGCTTTGCTCGGGGTTGCCTTGGCAGGGCTCGCAGGCGGGCTGGTCGTACTCTTAACAGCCGAGGGCGGACTCGTAGGCGGAGCAGCAGGAGTGGCCGCGGGAGGTGCAGCCGTAGAGGCACCCCCGGCGGCCGGAGCGGTGGTGGATGCGGAAGCAGGCTTTTTCCTTTTCTTCGGCTTCTTTTTCTTCTTTTTGGTAGCGGTAGTTGGCGCCTCTTCATCTTCCACCTCCTCTACGGTTGTCTGACGGGGCTTTGGCGGGGCCGTTGGAGGAGTGGAGGCAGAGGGCGACTTCGCGCCACTGGAACTCGCACCACCTTTCCTACCCGCGAACGGCTTTAGAGGCGTATCGCGGGTTGCCGTCGTGACGGTAGGACTGGCTGGGAACATGCGTCCTGCCAACAGGAGTTGAGCACCGTGCAAAGTACGCTCAAAAGGCCGCCATACCTCTCAGCGATCCCAGCAGCTTCAAGAATGGATTCCCCTTGCGCTCCTCTGCGAGGTTCTCGAACTCTGGTACGGGCGCCCTAGGGTCGAAGAAGTCACCCGAGGCAACAGCTGCGTCCATCGCCTCCCGGAGCCAATCGCGCAGCTCGTCCTCTTCGTCGGTGTCGTACTCCCCCTCTTCGCCCCCGCTGTCATCATCATCCCCACCCCATTCGGAAGCATCGGAGTAGTCTGTGTCTTCTTCCTCCGAGTCAGACACGGTCTGCAGCGTTGGCATTGAGGTGTCGCTCTCGTCACCCCCGGTGATCGCCAGTGGTTTTGCCTTTCCGCTACGCCCGCCCTTCCCATTCCCGGCGGGGACAAGCGCAAGCGCATCATCCTCCTTGTTACGCTTTGTGAGGCTGTGCCAGGAGGGTTTGACATGCCGGATGTCCCTGACATCCCAGAGATCATCAATTGCTTTGCCCGATACTGTCGTATAGTTCTGTATTGACGTCAGTGAACGCAAGGATTGTAGGAGCTTAGACAGGCAACGCACGTCGTCAATGATGCCCCAGACGGTGTTCAGAACGCCCTTCTTCCGAGTGTTGTCTAGGGGATAAACGGTGTCGGCATAGGACGACCACGATTCAGATGCTTTCAGCGAGAAGATCTGTGCATCGACCCAGTTCTCATAGGACTCGGGCATTTGGCGCGTTTCCTTCTTCCACTGCTCACCCTCGGGTCCATAAAGCACACCGTCAAGCAGCGATTGTAATTCGATGATGTTCTATGGCCAGCGCGCAACCAAGAAGAGCCCGAGTAAGCGATCCATGACGGAAGAGACATCCAATCGTGCAAGGGAGTAGGTTCGCTACCTACCGAGAGGTCACCGACAGCATCCCAAACAGCTTGGGAAAATCGCTTGGCATCCGTTGGAGACTCTTCTGTCGCTTCGCCCAAAAGCTGAACCAAAATAGGCTTCGGGATGGGCGAGTCGGGCAAACAAAGCTCGACGATTATCGAGTCCAAAAATGATTTGTGGATTGCCTTGAGCTGCGACCAATCGAATGTGTACTCCGACTCTCCGGTATTGCGATCGACGTCTTTCTTGAAGTACTGGAAGTAATGCGCTACGATGCTTGCGTAAAAGAGGGGATTGTCTTTGTTGGCGGGAAATACTCACGCGCGGTGGCCGCAAGAACGGCGAAATTCTTCTGTCCGGCCTGTACCAGGACGTTGACGGTGTCATACAAGACAAGGAACCTCGATCGCATGGACGCGTTCGTCCTGATCTGAGCTTTGACAGCCGCGTCGTCTAATCCGTCGTCGACGAGGTCGCGGATGAGGTCTCCGACGACGCGCCAACCCGAGGCCATCATGTACATATTGTGGATGCTGCCGCGCGCGTTGAACTAGTGCACACAGACCAGATTGCAGGACATACTGGCTTGCACACATCGATACCATGTGAGCCTTGAACATGGAAGGCTCCTTGAGGTTCTTCCTCTGGATCGCGCTCGTGTGCGAGTTGACTTCGGCTATGATACGGTCGGCAAACCGCTCCGGATCGTGGAGAGCATTGATCTCGTCGAGGTATGCTGAGGCGCGATTTAGCAACTCGATCCCCGGAGGGGGGGAGGCGCGACATACCACCGAGTTGGGAGTCAGCGATTTTCAGACAGACGTCGAGCTTGAATGGGGCAGCGATGGCCTGCTTCACGAGATCCTCTGCCGGAAATCCGTCCAACCTCCCGCACGATTTGCAAGGACCGCAACGCGCTCACCAGCCAAAAGGTCGAGCTTTTCTCGGCCGCTCATCCTGGACGCGAGGACGATCTCGCCGGTGCCCATCGCACCATACTTGCCGTTGCGCAAGACAAGGGCGCGAGCAGTGAGAGGCTTGTTTCCGTTCGCATCGCGCTCACGACCGTGGTGTTTCTTGAAAACCTCGCGCGGGCCGACTGGGACGACCTCGCGGGAGGAGGATAGGGCCGGCTTCGCAGGTGGCCGCGGAGGAGCCATCGTGGTAGTAGTGGACAAAAGAGACTTTGACCCGGGACTATACTTTGCTCCAGGAGGTGCAAACCGGCGGGCCCCCAAAAAGGCAGGCCCGCCTCTGCACGTGACCGTATGTCGGACAATTCTAACGGACATCCGGAGACCTCCGGAGGCGTCTCGAGGGCCGGATACACGGCCCGTCCTCTGGAGGCCTCCCGATCTCGGAGAAATCCTCGGGAGGCTCTCCAGATAATCTCGACTCTCGGGAGAGAGCGCCTAGGGTGCCGATGATCCCTAGCCCCCTTCCGGGGTCCTAGGGAACATCTAGTTACTCTGTTTCTTATTCATTATACTTCCCTTACTCATTTGATTTCTCTCATTACGCTTTCGTTAGAACACATCTTATTTTAAGTCTTGTTTAATACACGGTTATATTGTAGCATCTACCTAATCTTTATCCAACTGTACTACACACCCAATCCGCAAAGATGTTGCCAGACGTTTCCGGGGTCCAATATGTCTGGCAGACGTCTGCCCAAATATCTGGCAGACGTCGATGGCAAAGATCTGCGCGACGTCTGGCAAACGTCCTCAAAGGGCATTCACGTGACAGATTTCTCACGTGTCGCCGCTGAGGAATTTTATTTTCTGAGATACTGGACTTGTCTCTCTACTCAGCTCTCTACTCGTTCTTTGCCACTGCCGCCAGCTCGCATGCATATATCACTGGATGCCCGAGGCCCATCTGTCGGTGCTCTACGCCCAACACCCACCTACAAAGTTATATACCTTGGTAAGTACTATGCTCCAACTCGAAGTCGAGACATTTGCATCTCGCCGCAAGTCCCCTGTCGTTGTATCCCGCGCGCTACATTGATGCCTGAAGACGTGCCATCCAAGTATGTGGCACTTTGTGAAAGATGGTGGCATGGTGAGGGCTTACTTTTTCTTCGTCATTTCCCTAGTATTGTAGTAGTTGGAGCCTTAGTGTAAGGTGACGATGAGATCTTGGTCATGGCAAGACAATGCAAGTAATGCCGGTGTGTCGACATTTACACTAGTAGTGCTAACATGACTGACTCCACAGCGGCTGCCCCTCGAGTGAGGCTCCCCGCTCAGGGGTTCGGTGTCTAGGTGCCTATAGCGGGTGGGCCCAGTGTGTTTTACTTAGCTGCAGTGGGTAAGAATACCTCCTGGATTCCGCACTGCAGCCTACCCCAGCTCGGTCCTGTCCATGCATGATGCCACCATAACTCACCTCGCGATTACCATATAATAGCTCTCGTAGAATAGCTATCTTTCTGCTTGATTTCTACACCTACCAAACGAAAGTTCAGAGCCAGAAAATGCGCACTGTGTGTGCACGACCGCTGGCGGTGATCGAGCCGTGGGGCAGGGCGGGTTTTGGAGAGCTATCATATCTATATTATACTGTGAAATACAAGCCCATTTTAGGTGTTATCAAATAGACGCCGGACGCAAACATCTGCAGACATTTTCGCTCCCGCCAACGTCTGTCAGACAGCTTGACCAACATCCCTCCGACATCTGGGAGACCTCTCTCCGACGTTTCTCTCCGACGTCGAAACGACGTCTGGTCGGATTGGGTGTGTACCACTACATCATTATCTAGTCCTATAAGTCCGTCTAATCTAATCCTAATCTGCTTTTGTCCGGTCAGGCGTCTACAAAGGCGTTAGTGCGGGACTCGAACGCGCGACTCCAAGTGAGCACTGTTACTTACTGGGCGACAAAACCACTAGGCCAAAGGTTCTTTAGGAGCACTGTCGTGTAAATTGATAGAACACACTTTTCAAGCGCTCTAGTGTGGACTTAGCGTAATTATGCTACTGGTACTACTAATACTACTTCTGATCTGTTGCCACCCTTGATTAGAATTCATACAACACAAACTGCAGATGAATCTATAATACTTGTACACTTCTACATTCAGCATGGATTGATAGACCATGGGAAGCCGCCTCGAAAACTCATTGGTCAGGTTCTCTGGCTGCAATGGAACAGTCTGCCCTGTGAGCAATCCCTTCACTCACCTGGCTGGGCAGGGAGACAATAGTTGGATTCCACATGCAGGCTGAGAAATAAAACTATATATAATAACATTCCAGACTACCAATGGGTGCGAGTTCGATGAGAGACGATGTCTATCGAATATCCAGATAGCCTGGCGAGTGTGTCGCGAGACGCTCCCGCGACTATCTAATCATCCCGATAGACTTGCGAGGATCAGGATCTTATCCTGATCTCTTAGGCGCGTCTAGATAATCTCGGACGGCCTCGGTACATTTGGGCGCTTTCTCGGCAGCCGTCCCGAGCCGTCTCGAGGCCCTCAGGATGGTGTGTCGAGACGGTCCGGCGAGGAGCGCCCTCCGGAGGCGCCTTAGAATTCTCCGACATACCCTCCGGGCGCTCCGCCGCACCTCGAGGGCGTCCGCGGCGACGACGACGACGACGACGACAATCATCCGGACTCGGAGGAGCAGAAAGCAGTGCGGCAGCGTCATCTCACCCATTTCGGCCATTTATGTTCCTCGGCGAGGCGACATCAGCCTGTGATTGGCCACGCCGACGTCTGCACCTGGTCCGCTGAAACCAGGGACGCGGCGGCGATGAAACAGCGACACATGTCGCGATGATCATCAAGCCGCCCGCTATGGCGCATCCTACTGGCCAGAGGCCCGGGGACGCTTCAAGAGCCACGCCCCGAGGCGCCGCACCGGATCCTCACCGAGGCTCTCTTTGTTGCCCTCGACCACCTCGACGACCCTTCGTTCGTTCTCTGCTCGAGGCTGGCCCTCCTTGTTCGCCCGTTTCGCTTTCTAACTTATCGCTTTTCTTCCGTATTGGCCGGCCTCGATGGCTGCTTCTAATGTTACGAGTGAGTCCGGCTTTCTCGCCATCTGTACAGACGTCGATGGACACAACCCCGGCTGACGCCGCATGAAGTCGATGACAGTTCATCTCTCTTTCTTTACGAACCTCGGGATGCGTGGACCTCTTCGTCCGGGGACGATGCGCAGGCGTACATGAACTCGACGTTCCATGGCACCTCCGTCAGCGGTGCGACTTGCAAGTTCAAGTTCAACGGCACGGGCATCTGGCTCTACGGCGCGAAGAAACCGGACTATGGCTCCTTCACCCTTGTGGTTGACGACAC
Organism: Trametes hirsuta; assembly: GCA_001302255.2. Classification (NCBI taxonomy): domain Eukaryota; kingdom Fungi; phylum Basidiomycota; class Agaricomycetes; order Polyporales; family Polyporaceae; genus Trametes; species Trametes hirsuta. The sequence goes on from CP019378.1 coordinate 191,073, forward strand.
TGTTACGACCTACGACAACGCCACCGCTTCGGATCCGACATTTGGACAACTCCTGGGAGGAGTGTCAAATTTGAAGATGGGGGAGCACGTCGCGACTCTTATGAACGGGGGCACCGGACCTATCGACTTCGACTCCCTTGTTTTCGAGACGGTCGATCCACAGCAGCCGTACGTCGCCGGCGGCTTCATTTTGTAACCCATCCCGCTGAGCATCGAACAGGAAAGCTGTGGCGCATGCTACGGGCGGTCAGACCGCATCTGAGGGCTCCGGCTCCCAGGCTTCCTCTGCCGCCTCACCACAGTCCACCACCAGTCGTTTGTCGGCGAGCCCGTATGTGCCCTTCATGATGATAGCCCGCTTTCTCCTCACATTGCGCTAGGAACGCGGCTGAGAACACGGACGGCGGTGATCCCAATCAAGACGGCTCGTCTCCAGCATCTCCTACGGACGCGCCCACCGTTGCGCCAAGTGATGCGCCGCCGTCGGCTTCGCCGACTGACGGAAATGCGCAGCCTCCTGCCCCCTCTCCATCCGATGCGACGCCTATATCAGGTTCTCCAGATACCAGCTCTCAAACTCCTGTGGAGTCCAATGGTCAGACGCTGTCGGGTCAGCCAGCTGCCCAACCAAACGCCGTCCAGCCGACTGGGCAAGCGGAAAGCTTGAACAACTCGTAAGTTGTCCCTATCTACCTTTCGACTGACATGTTCATGTTACCTGTAACTATAGTACTGTCGCGGGCGCGTCAAAACCGCAGAATGGTGTCCCTAAGGGCGCGATTATCGGAATTGCCATCGGCGGCGCCATCCTGTTGCTTGTCCTTTTGGCGCTCATATTCATACTGCTCCGCCGCCGACGCCGTATGAAGGCCCACAGACGCAAAGGCGGTCTGCCTTCTCCGACTCTCCCCTTGCAGGACCCCAACACAGAGTTTGGGTACTTCTTCAGGGGCCAAGGAATGATGGCAGAGGAGCGCGAACAGTACCTCGGGCGCTCGCAGCAGCGCATGTCGCAGATCTCGAGCGACTCGGGCGCCACGCTGCGGGGCTATGGAGGGCCGTACAAGGAGAAGGACGTGACAGACATGACCATGCCCACGCCGCTGCCGCAGGCGTTCATGCGCGACAGCTCGTACACGTCCAGCACGGGCACGCTGCGCGGGTTCGACGACGCGTCTGACATCACTGACATGTACGCTCGCATGGTGAGTGCCCGGGTCCCAGCTCTGCCTTGCCGTTCCCGTTTCGCGACGCACGATCTCACCCTGCGTCATATAGGATCCTGGCGTCCCGGTGCGCCCTCCGCGGCCGCCAGAGCTGCGTCTGAGCCTGGTCTGAGCGTGTGGGACTCGTCTCCTGCCCCCGCGCGCCCGGTTTCCAGTGGAATCGTGTGGTCGCTATGGGGGGGCGCCTTCCATATAGTAATGGCCTTCGTATCGCCCTCTCGAGCGGGCGCCCCGGGGATGGCATTCGGAATTGCGACCGTGGGGGGCACGCCTGTCTGTGACGTTCGCCGCGCGCCGTTCATTCATGTTGTACGAATAGCGAGCGATGCATATCGATCCTGTCCCGGTCCGGAGCTCACGCAGAACATTGCTGGTCGTTGATGGCTGCGAGGAGTCAATGTTCGGGCGCTGTGATGTGTGACGCCGACAATTAAGCGTCGTGTGGCTGGCCCTGTGCGGGTTGGGTTCAGTCGCAACGGCGGCAGCTGAGCTGTTCTGGCGGAGTCGAGACGTCGATGAGCGGCCGTCGATGGGCATTCTGGGCGGCCACTGGCAGCTCCATCACGTTGGGATCACCGCGGCTTCGTCGGCTGCATCAAATCGGCGATTACACTCGACGGTCACACCGTGTCACGCAGAATGCTCGGGCGCACCGGGGCAGCTCCTGTGGGTGCAAGAGCTTGTTTGAGACCTCAAAAATAGAGAGGCACTGAGGGGTTGTGCATATACACGCCCTGTGCAAGTCTTGCGCTGATCGATACAGTGTGTGCGGAGAACGTCGAGTCGGGAGCGGGAGGGCGTCTGGGCGTGACGGGGAGGGGGCCCTGGCGACGGGGGGCAGTGGGAAGGTGACTGTGTCACGACGTTGTTATATCAAAGGCGGGCATGGGCCTGGTCGGTTGGGCCAACGCTGCGTGCATTTCTTTCCGTTCCCCTTTCCTCCTTCTCCAGTCTCTTTCTCCTTGGTCGAGCTGCGCTCGCTGGACCACCGGCCACTTCCACTCTCTCTGCCTGCTTAGTCCGTGCATCTCGTTCTCCGCTTCCTTCAGAACAGAGCAGCGCTCCCCATCCCCGTTCTCCTCCCCATTCCCTGCATAGTCTCGGTCGAATCGCAGCACTCCAGGCCTCTCTCGCCGCCCTTCTTCACTCTCAAGTCGCATCACCCCCCAAGTCGCAATGGGCAACCTTGTCTGGCACGAATACGCGCGCTATGTCGCCGTCTCCGCCACCGCCTGTGAGTGTTCAAGTCCAAGTCGAACATGACGGAGTGGAGACGTTGTGCCGGTGCTCACCTCCCACGTCCCTAGACACTATTTGGGCCGCCTTTTGGGGGATCTTCTACCGGAAGTTCTTCTTCGACTTTGTGAATGGTATTATCCGCTCCCCCGGTGGTGTACAGTGAGTGCCCGTCCCACGGCTTACAATAGCCACCCCCCGGTGCCCTTGTACTGAGCGTGTGCCCGCCCCGTTGCGCAGGCCCGCGGCGAGCGACTCACTCTTTGTGACTATCATTGTCAAGGCACCCGTCGTGCAGATCCTCAACATCATCCTTGGCTTCGGTTACCTTGCTCTTGACTATCCTGCGCCTTTCCTGAAGAACACGTCGATACACCGGAGTTTCCCTATCCGGATAGTCCTACTGCTGCTGCAAGCGTTCTTTGCGGTCCTTTACTATCAGGTGCGTTCCCCACTCCTCCAGCCGCCGCGCGACTGCCTCCTGACCCTTGCGTGCCGGTGCTGCATTACAGGGAACGAACGGGGCGCTCTACTCCTTCATCGGCGCGTGCTGCTACATACGCGCGCAGATGCTTGGAGAGATCATGCCGGAAGCGAAGGACAATAAGGGGCGGGGCGGAAAAGCCTGAGCCAAGTGCTCCTGGTTTCGGTACGGGGAGAACACGTAGACTGCCGGCAGATGGACAGGTCCATCCCGCCGTTCCCTCCCGCCTTTTCCACCTTCCCACCTTGCCCGCTCCGCTCACCCCCATCCCACCCTCATCCCGCCCGCGTCCCTCCACACGCTCCGCCATCCCCGCCGTTCAACTTTTTACCGTCTTTTTTTGTTGTCATTCATTGCTTTCGAACTCGCGCCAGCACCCCCGCATCTCACTCTTGCCTGCCAGTCTGCCCGCCCATAACTTACGCAAGTGCGCGCGCCCCAGAGCCGGCGCCGCACGCACATACTGAAGACCCGACGAACACTTGCCCGTTGCTGCTACTGTTGCTTCTGCCGGACTCGCCTTTTCCCATTTTATCTTGTTGTAATAGGAATGAAAAGCGCGCGCGACGCTCTTCTTATGTACCTGCGTAGGCGGCGGGCGCGGCTCGTACGACGTCAATACGGTCTCATGTACTGGACGCACGAATGGCAATTGTGATGATGACGAAAACGCTCGAGCTTGTAGGTGTGACCACGCCCGCGCGGCGCCGAGGTGGGTGGGGTATACGCGAGGCAGTGGGAGGCCCAGGTGCGCGCGCGGTGGAGGCGTGAGTCGCGCCTTGCCCAAAGAGCACATGCAGCCAGTTGCCCGATCGCGTTTTCGTCAGTCCAATCTGCCTCATCCCGGGCTCTGTAAAGCTCTCTCTCGCACAGGCGACCGCACGCTCTCCCGCTTTACTCCCGCCGCCAGACCATCGCACGCCGCTGCGCTCATCCCCCGAGCAACCCCGGCCAGAAGCAACACTTCTGCTGCTGCAACCCGTGCGCGCACTCCGTCCTTGCCTCTCGTCTGTGCCGGACTCTCGTCTCGCCTCGCATTCCCGCCCGCCCCGGCTGCCCTACACACCCACTCTGGTACTGCGCGATCGGCGATGGCCGCACACCAGGAGATCCTCACCAAGCTCCCCGACGCGTTCGAGAAGGCGCGGGCGTCGGGAGATCTGCTCTTCTTTCCCTCCTCCGTGCACACGCACAAGGAGCACAACGTAGAGGTGCGCCCGTGCGTCCCCCCCCTCCGGATACACACTGACACAGCCGGCGCGGCGTGCAGTTTGAGATCCGCTTGTGTCCTGCGCTGCAGAACAAGCCGCGCTTGCCGACGCCCGACTTCAAGGAGGATGCGCCGCCCCAGGCGGAGCAGGAGAAGAAGCGCGCTGACCCGTTCGCGCCGCCGTATGTGCCTACCTTATTTTTGGGAGAGGTGCGCGACGAGGCGGAGGGCGCCGAGTACGTCATTCTGGTCAGTGCATGTATTCGCGGTGCGCCCGTGGATAGAAGTTGACGGGGTGTCTGATTTATGCCTTTCCGTGGCTGCTGGTGTGGGCGAATTGACGGGTATAGTTTAACAAGTACTCGGTCGTGCCACATCATATCCTACTGGTCACGAAAGGTACGCCCTTTATGCGACCCCGCTCCTCTAGTCCTCGCTGCTCACTCGTATATGAAGAATTCCAGTCTCAGGCGTCCCCGCTCATGCCGCCTGATTTGGTACAAGCGTACCTGTTCCTCCTGGCAGCCAAGAAGGCGGGCAGGAAGTTCTTCGCGTTTTACAATTGTGCGTACCCCCACTCTTTGTTCCCTACAGCGGACATGATTAAGGGGTGTCCAGGTGGTGACCTGAGCGGCGCGAGTCAGCCACATAAGCACCTCCAGTTCCTCCCTATCGAAGACGATGGTCCCCCCGTGGAGAGGCTCGCGCGCGCAGCAAAACTCGAATACGAAGGCATGCATCTATATTTCCGAGTCCCCGACCACGCTAACTACCCCTTCGCAGAGCGTCCATTCGCCCTCGAAACCCTCCCTTACGCGAATCACATCCGGCGCCTACCCTCCTCCCTCGCCTCCGCCAACCTCGACGAGCTCGAGACCGCGCTCGCGAACGCGTTCCTCTCCCTACTCGACCTCGCGATCTCGACGGTGCGGCACGACGCGGCGTACCCCCCAGGGCCCCCCTCATACAACGTCATACTCACACTCGAGCACATCCACGTCGTGCCGCGGCGGCGCGAGACGCACACGCTCGCGGGCACGGGCGAGGAGCTGAGCGTGAACGCGCTCGGGTTCGCGGGCATGCTGCTTGTGAAGAGCGAGCGCGAGCTCGATGCTGTACGGGAGGAGGGCGTGGGCAATATTCTGCGGGGCGTTGCGCTGGAGAGCGTGCATGAGCTGCAGGTGGACGAGCATAAGGCTGGGGATGAGCGATTATGAAGCCGGGTGGGGAGATGACGCGCGATGTAGACTGATCTGGGGCGTGTAGGATTGGGTCAAAGTATAGACGTGCATACGCATCTTGTGGAAGAGGGATTGGCTGTGACGATGCTTGGTAAGTTAACAAGTTCCTGGGCATAGGCAGCAGGCGGTTCGTCAATATCTTCAGTAAGTTCACGCGTACCCACTCCAATTCTCAAGGCTGATGGTCGTATCATGCCAGTCGCAGCATACCAGCGCATAAAAATTTAATACACAAAAATCCGCAGTTCCATCTGCTTTCGGTCGCCGCTGGTATTCGATAATATTGATAGGCAGTGAGAGTCCTGTCTGTACTAACCCAGAGCATGGTCAGCATCGACTGGTATATCTAGATCACCAGAAGCGACATACCTCCTCCGAGTCCCCGCCGCGCCGCTAATCCAACGCCTCGAACGTCATGAACACTTCGTCGCTCGGCAGGTTGACACACTCGTTCAAGGGGACCGCCACCCGGTTCCCGCAGTTCGCGGTGCCCACGACGATCTCGAACGGCAGGCCGCTGTTGCTCGGCTGGACGATCTGCGACGAGAGGATTCGGAAGTTCCCCGTGAAGCATGCGCCGATGAGGTTGACGACGTGGGTGAGGTTGAAGTAGAAGCAGTCGTCTTGGACGCAGTTCGCTGTGTGGCAGAGCAGGAGCGTCGCGGGGAACGTCGCGGTGGTTGTGTCCGGGAGTACACTGGTGGCTGCGATATCACTCCTGAGGGCGGGGGTGTCGTTGGCGACGGGGGAAAGGGGGCCAGCACCGATCGTCTGCGCGAGGCCAGCAAACGAGAGCGCTACAGAAGTGAAGATGCGGCGGCGCATTGTAACAGGGTAGGTCGGATGTGGAGCGCGATGGGTGGTTTTCTGGCTACTTCGGACACGGTGTGGCCCTGAGGATTTATGTCTTCGAACGAGTCCGCGCAGTGTGGTACTTATGTTCAGAGTCGTGGGTCTGAATCTACGCTTATAGGACCGGTGAGTGGCTAATTGACATTGAGCATCGGATGTTGTCGATTAGGGTCATGTCCACGCCACGCCAACGAAGTCTCGGACCTACTACTGCCGTCAAGAAGCGACTTGCTCGTAAAATTTGAAGGTAAGTTCGCGCCTCCCGTGATGCACAAAAGTCCCGTCACTAGACGAAGTTTCAATCTGTCCTCACGGCTATGGATTTTTTCATTCAAGCTCCTTCGATCATTGCACCCGCATGCATCAGCTCCCCGACGTCGTACTACTGTTACAATGGCAGCTAGCCATCGACGGCCAGCTCTTTCTGCCCCGCTAGAGTGAATGGCAGTACCCTCAGGTGAGCAGCACGCTTGATATAGTAAAGGGTCACCCCATGCAACTCACCGATTGCGCGTCCTGTCTCACTTGACGATCGCGTAGTTCGTGTAGGTGTTGAGCGCCTCGTCGGGAAGGCTGAAGCACGTATTCACGGCAGTGAGCTGCGCGAGCTCATCGCAGTCCGTCATGGCGGCAAAGACGGCGAAGTCGAGGCCGGTGTTGCTCGTCTGCTGGATGGAGGCGGTGTGGTAGAGCGACGTGGCGAGGCACTCGTTGGCCGGCGTCGTGCTCAAGTCGATGCTGACGCAGCTCTGACATTCTTGGAAGAAACATAGGTCGAGGAAGGCGGGGAAGTCCGCTTGGGCGATGTCGGAATGGATGGTACCCGGGCCAGGGAGGGTGAACTTAGAAAGGGCGCCGGGTGTGGTCAGATTGGCGGTCGCGAAGACGGTTGGAGCGGGGTGCGCGTCCGAGAGGCGTGGGATAGCATAAACAACTTGAACCTGGGCGAGGAAGAGCAAGAAGAATATGTATACGATGTCGTAGGCCATTTTGTCGTCCTGGTGGGGATTTGGATGGGTACCCTTTGGGTCTCCCTCAGTTCACCTCCTGGGCTCAGCTTTTCTAGGAGGCCATCAGGTCAACGGTCCGAGACTCACGCTGTCTTGGTAAACGGGTTTTCCGGGGGCGGAAGCGGTGCGCGTATGGGGGTGCCTCAGAGAAGCGCAAAAATAACTAGAGTCAAAGTCCGCAAGGGTAGGCTTGACATCGGGAAGAAGCTCAAAAGTCGGTGATACCGTCGAAGTGGACCTGCATGTACATATACACGGAGGGTGATCCGCGATGCATTCTACTCCCGATAGGCCGTCAACAAAAATGTGGTCGGCTTCGCATCACTGGAGAAAAAGTTAATGGAGATCTTTATGCCAAGGGGAAGTCAGCAGGTCGAGTCCATGAGAATGAGCGCGTTCGGAGAGGCACATTAGATTTGGATGTCCTGCATTTCTCAAGCATGCGGTAGAACTGGCTTCCCACAGTACGGGCGAACATGCTTGTTATAGTGCTCCTCGATGAAGTAAGCCGCGTGCGAATCGGTCGAATCCATTAGTACTGCTGTCGCAACAGTCAGGCTGGTGGTGTCTGTCGAAGTATTAGTTGAAGATGAGCATGACTCCCAGTCTCGGGTTTGCGAAAGCGTGAATCGTGGCGCGGTTTGCCAGCCCCATTTGTGAAAGAGCGAGTGTACCAAAGTGTATTATTGAACCGAGCGGTATTGGACAAGGCGGCAGCGCCCCGTTCTGTCAAGGCTTTGAGCCAGACGACTCGGTACCAATACTGATCAGTTTATTATGTTCGGGTAGGGATCAAGAACAGGGAAAAAGAGGACAGAAAGAATCCCGCCGAGCGATCGCTGTTGAAGCGTAACAGAATTGATGTCGAGTTAACCACTTGAAGTACTGGTGCTTGATAGTGTTCAAGTTGTGGTAAAAATGAAGCAACTCACTAGATTAAGTATTCATTTATCTGGCCAACGATGTACTTCCTATCATAATCCACGCATATCCGCCAATCTGAGCATGAAATGCCGGATGGCGGGAACATGTATGCAGTGTCCTGTGGCCATGCCATAGGGACGTAGCTCGGAATGGACAACGAACATACTGAGATCCAGATGGGAGATCTAGTTGTGGAGGAGCGCCCGCGCCTGCATGCCCGGTCGCGGTGCGCTCCTGGACCCGACCACATCCTCGGACTTCCCACATGGCTGCCCGTCCGCCTCCAGCTCGCCCTCATATCGGCCTCAATCCGAATCACAAGTTCTCTGCTTATTCAAACAACGACTGGGGTGAGGACGATGCGTGGGATTCCGCTTCCGACTCTGAGTCTACAAGCAAACCGGACTGGAAACGTTCCAATGCTCGCGCATCCTCTTCAACCGCACCAAAGCCCGTCCCCAGACCAACGCTCAACAATTCGTCCAGCACGCTAGCCTTCTCGTATACCCACGTGCATGCCCCCAGTTCTTATCCGCCGAAGGGCGAGCCGCAGCCCAATCAGCCTGGCCGGAATGGCTGGACTATCGTAAGGAAGTCTACGGACCGCGGGAGTCTGGACAGCCGCGACTCCGCGCAGCTTGCGCATGGTGCGGGGTATGATGAACTCGAAGCGGACATGGTTATTGGTGACATGGAGACCGAGGTCGAAGACCGATCGGCTGCGCTTTCTACAAAGCCGCGGTACGACCAGGGCGTCTTGAGAGGGGACACAGAGGAGGTTGTAAATGGTGCGTCTCCATGGATCGCGTGGTCTCATTGACACCTCATCCAACGCTCAGATCCCCTCCACATCATCTACCGGCAGTCTGAAAAGTCGGCGAGCAAATCAAGAGCCAATCCTGAGATGGATTCTCCGGGAGACGAGAAGCTCATGCGTGAACGCTCCATCCGCACCAACAGGCGAACCAGGTTCGTTAACTGCATTACACGGGACGATGTGGACATCGGTATGTCGGGTGTTCCAAGACTTGTCGTCACCTTGCTGAACCGAACAGCGCAATTGCGGAAGCTTGCATGGAACGGAGTACCAGAAGACCTTAGGCCTCTAGTGTGGCCTCTACTCCTAGTGCGTGCACCTACAATTTGTCGCGGAGCAACTTTCCCTGACTTTCGGGAAGGGTTACCTACCTCTACCAAAACCCACTCGTGCGTCTACGCTGGCCAGGAAGCGACGAGAGTATGCCTCCCTCGTCGAAACTACTTTTGCGAGAGGGCGTGAAGGGCTCGACCAGCAAATATGGCACCAAATTGAAATTGACGTCCCTCGTACACGACCTGGCGTGCGGTTGTGGATGCAGGGCGATACACAGCGGGTACAGAACTCTGTGGCGTCAGACGGTACTCTATCCTGATATCGTTGCTGCAGTGTCTTGAGCGGATACTGTACGTCTGGGCGATCCGGCATCCGGCAAGTGGCTATGTACAAGGAATTAACGACCTTGCGACGCCCTTCTTCCAGGTTTTCTTATCCGCGTATATTGGTACGTATCCTCACAGCTGGTTTACTGCGGCAACGTCCTGATCAATACCCGTAGACTCGGACCCGGAGGATTTTGACACAGCGTTGCTAACCGACAGTATACGGACAGCGGTCGAGGCAGACACATTTTGGTGTCTATCGCGACTGCTTGACGGTATCCAAGATAATTATATTGCCGGACAGCCCGGCATCCATAGAAGTGTTAAACGGATGGCGGAACTTGTTGCTCGAATAGATGGTGATCATTGCGAAACGTTCATTTCACCTTGACTATTGCTCAAGCCTTGTCCCACAGCCCCGCTAGCGGCACATCTCGAGCTTGAGAACGTCGAGTTTATGCAGTTCGCATTCCGGTGGATGAACTGCCTGCTCATGCGCGAGATTAGCGTGCAAAATACTATCCGAATGTGGGACACGTACCTGGTGCGTCTTTTCGCCACTCCATCCACCGCCGCCGAACCGAATGAGTTTGTCGCAGGCCGAGGGGACGGACGCGTTCTCGCAGTTTCATCTATACGTCTGCTCTGCGTTCCTGGTTAGGTGGAGCAAGAAGCTACAGGAGATGGATTTTCAGGTAAATGAACCCTCAGGGTGCTGTTTGTGTCGTTTATTCAGGATTGTTCCCAGGGTATCATCATGTTCCTGCAATCACTACCCACGCAGGGCTGGACGGACCACGAGATCGAAATGCTTCTCAGCGAGGCTTTCGTGCACTACTCGACATGGCACAACGCGCAGAGCCACTTCGGAGGTGGCAAATAACCCTGTTGTCTCGCCCGTCTCCCTATTTCTTTGGTCTGATGGGACACGGTGCTCCAGCCTGGATAACCGGAAACGTAGGCGTAAAACGCGGAACGTGCGGAAGACGGATGTATTTATGCATGTACAACAAACACAGACCATGCTGCATGGGGCACGCGCATACACATAGCCAAATCATATCGTGGGTTGTCCCGTCCAAGTAGCGGAGTCAGTATGGAAATAGCGGTAGTTGGCTTTGAGTTCCCAAGGAGAAACCTATCGGTGCTCACAAGGCCTCCGATTTGGCCTTCACGAACTCGATCTCGCGGTCAAGCGCCTCCTTGAGCTGATTCGCCTGATCGGCGGTCTTGGTGCGTATCCGGTAGGGCGTCGACTGTCCGTTGTCGTGGCCCATGAACGAGACCACCTTGTCGTTCACTGCGGCGTTCATGCCTGAATGCAGGATGAAATTCTGCAAGGGATCGGAAATACGCGCTTGAGCGGGTGCAAGAATAACACGAAGACAGGCTGGCACTCACGATAGTGATTTTACCGGTGCTGCTATTGCGGAGCAGCATGCGCCGCGATTCGGTCTCCTTGTGTTTCTTGAGCCGCAAGACACCTGGATGGGCAGATACACTCAACGCCAACATCACGCGTCGCTAGTCGTGAAACACTCACCGACACCGAGATCGCTCCACTGACCCTTGCCTTCTTTGTCCTTACCTAGCCTGTACACCTTGCTCCGGATCTCGTGAGTTGTGACCTCGTCCTCTTCACCCTCACCCTCCATGTCATGCGCAGATGACGACGCAGGCAGGCTTTGTGGTGCCGCATCACTTCCCTCGACAGGGGCGGGTGTGCCCTCACCAGAGCCGCTGCTCTCCTCCTTCTTTTCATCCGCGCTGGATTCAGCGGCAGGCTTCGGCGCCCCGAAGGAGAACGGAAGGGACTTGGTGGGGCCGCTCGCAGTGTCGGCATCAGGCGTTTTCGGTGGGCTGCCAAACCCGAACCCCACCGGGTTGCCGATACTGCCCGCTTTAGGGAAGCCGCTGAAGAGCGGATTCTTCCCTGGGGACGCAGAACCGAAGGAGAAAGGCACAGACGAGGATGGGGACGTCTTTTCTGGCGTGCTCGTCGCGAATGGGTTCTCGCTAGAGGTTGAGGTCGAACCAAAGAAGCTGCTCGTAGAGGAAGACGTATGTGACGCGAAGGGCGCGCTGGTGCCCTTTTCTGCCGGCTTATCGTTTTCTGTCTCCTTCGACGCGTCGGATGGCTTACCGAACAGACTGCCGCCGCCACCGAAAACGGATGCCGACGACGGTGCGGAAGAGCCAAAGAACGACGGCGTCGAGCTGGAGGAGGATGCACTCGGCTTCCCGAAAAGGGACCCACCCGAGGAGGATCCGCCAAAGCTGAATGGTGCTGAGGTCGAGCTTGTTGAGGAGGATGAGGACGAAGACGGCCCGAATGTGAATGTTGACTTCGGCTTCTCCGAGGTTGAAGACGTCTCCGGTGCCGTTGATTTGGGCGCGGCAAAACTGAATGGACTTCCTAGGCTACCTGTACCACTAGTGTCGATCTTTGGTACAAATCCTCCAGTAGACGGGGACGATGATGACGACGAAGCTGCAGGAAGCTTGAAGCCGGAGAACCCGCTGGGAGGGGCGGGCATGGCAAAGGAAGGCGCGGCAGGAGCTTTTGTAGCACTCTCAGCGAGCTTGGGGGCAGGTGCGGAGACTCCAGTACCCGAAGATGAGGAGGGCGGCGGCTTTAGCTTGTCCGAGTCCACGGATATGCGGAGCGTTTTGTACCGCTCTAACAGGTCCGCAACGTCGACGAACGGGTCGGCCTCGATCGCTTTGGAAATGGCGGCAAGTAAGGAAACATTAAGACCCCGGAGCGCCTTGTAGTATTCAAGTTCTTTGTCGTCTCCCTTGGATGCAGGTTCTAAGGGGGTTGCGGCGGCAGGTGCGGCGGGAGTGGACGAGGAGGATACGATAGACGCGAATGCCTTCGTAGCGGGGGACGCACTTGATGAAACAGACGTTCCAAACAGAGATGACGGTTGTGAGGAAGTCGTTTCTGAGAACGAGAACGGTGATGCAGCCGGAGCGGGGGCAGACTTGGGCAAATTGGAAGTAGTGGTAGACGGTGTGGCGAAAGAGAAGGGTGTTGAGGACGCGGCGCCAGAGCCAAACCCGCTGAAGCCTGAGAATCGGGGCGGGGCTGCAGCTACCTGGTAATGTCGTGAGCCCTTCCTTCAGCTGGTATAGATATGTAGTCACCTCGGGGGTAGCAGAAGCCGACGATGGTGCCGCGGACGCGTTCGCTGCGACTGCAGAGCGCCTTGGGAGACCTCGTATTCTATACGTGACATATGTAAGCCGCACAGGTGCGCCGAGCAGCTCGCAACCACTCACTGTCGTTTAGCGAGGACCGTGTCGTCTGCCTTCTTGAAACCGGTGCCTACCTCCTGCCACACAAGTTTAATTGCTTGCTAAAGAGTCCTGGCTCATTTCACTCACCGCGGAGTCCTCTTCGACGTCCTCGTCATCTTTGATTAGCTGCCTTTCCGCTGCTCTCTTCATCGTGACGCTGAAGACGAGCGGGTAGAGAGTATGGTGGTGGGTTCAATGGTTGGTGAACCTCACGCGTCCTCCGCCTTTCGCGCACCGGCGTCCAAACGGATTGTGCACGTGCTCGTCCCGACAGGCGTCAGTTTCGGGGTTTAAAGTCCTTTCGGAGTGTCAACATAAGCGTTGGGGCAGGGAACGCGCCACGCGTCCGGGTCGGCCGGGCTGATACAAGTGTGATTATTGAGTAGTGTACTCTGTGCGAGCTTGGGCCTGCGAACCTGTTTTCTCCCCGACGCTGAGGAGTCTCATAATATATTCGTACTTTTTGTTTGCCTCCAGAACACCTTGGCAGAGAGGTGAAGGCGGATATGGCCCCGGGAGCGGGTTTTAACATCATGAGCGCGCTTACGTAACAGAGGAGAGTACTGGCCCCGAGTGCCGAGGCGACCACAGGGGCGTGTACCGAGTTGGCCAGTCCTGCACCCGCCTCTCTTCCCCTTCTCCCTCGTCTCTCCCGTCTACCTCAATGTCGTCTTCGTCGACGACCGCTTGCTCGCGGTCACCTTCACCATCGCCAGCAACACCCGAGGCGTCCGACACCCTCGGATCCATGATGAGCCAGGAGGACCTTTCAGCCTGGTGCAATTCTCTTCCGGAGGCGGAGTTCATCATCAACAGTCAAATCAAGCTGGGGGAGCATGAGCGAAAGCTAGAGGACGGCGCTTCGTTAGACTTGGAGGATCTGTTGCAAGACCACGTTTACGAAGAGTGAGTTGCATTGTCTCAGGGACGTTTGTGTTGGCGGAGTACATTGATTGCATGCATTACGCGCAGCGTCACGCCTGCTCCCCTGCAAGAGTCCATGTTCTGCCCAGTTACTAGCCCTGCGTCCTCACCAAATGCGACGACCGGCGCCGCTGGCTCACGCAATACCCTATCGGGTACGAAACCAATACCACCGCCGGCCCAAGTACGCAAAGAGCCTCCCGTTCTACAACGTGTTGTATTTCCCCCCAAAGATTCGTGCTCAAAGTAGGTGCCCATGCTCATCCCCATTTTTTGTGCTTATCGCTGCGCAGCCTCCCCATACTGTTCCCAAGCCTTCCGGAAGGCGGCACGAAATCCAGGGTCGAGACCCAAATCCGGCTAACTGTCGATTTGGCTCACGCAAGTTCTTCGTCCGGGGAATCTCTGAAATATGACAAGGTCGGCAGTTGGAAATGGCTTCGGTTGCCCAAAGGCACTGCGACGAAGAAGAGAACGCGCAAGGAAGGCAAAGTCGGTAGGTCAAAAAGCTCCCGTCCGCGCTTCTTCCGCTCACGCTGGAGCCTAGACGCTGCTTGCGAGGATTCCCTCTATCTCACGACGGACATCACTTGCGCCACGCCCCCACATACCCGTGTTGCTGCTTGTTCGAGCTGCCAAACGCGCGAAGTACGTCACGAATTTCTATACATAACCTCAGTGTTCACACCGGTATCTAGGCTAAGCGCGTTGCGCGCAAGATTGCAGCGCGCGTCAGACCTGCACGTTCCGATTCGGACTCTCAGGAAGAACCGCGCATCATACCTGGAAAGGGGAAGCATGAAGATACCTCCAACATCTTGCAGTTCAATTGCCCGGAGGTGCTGGACTTCTCGTCCGGATCGGTCATCCTGCCCCTGCGGATCACTTGCTATTGTCGTCATCACCGGGAAAAGGTAGGGTTCCACCTCCACTTCACAATGCTGGACCACATGGGACGGGTTGTCGGGACGGGGTCAACGAAGCCTATCATGATCACCGACGATCACAAGAGTACAGGCGTCAGTGCACCGAAGGCTGGTACTGAATTCGGCTCGAAGCTCGATTGGACTGTCGGTGGCATGGAGGGTCAGGAGAGTGTGACGACTAAACGCAAGAAAGGACAAGCCCCAAATGGGACCGATCGCTCCAAGAAGCGTGCCAAACCTTACGATGCGAACAACCGAATGTCCAAGCTGACCCGTCAAAGCAGCAGCGGAAGTCTTCAGTCTCCGTCGGACATGACTTCCGCATTCGCAACGAGGTCGTCGTCACCTCTGCAGAGCACATTGTCGCAATCTCTGCAGACCCCGGTGTCGACACCGCCGATGTCCTACGGCTACGGCAGCGAGCCACCTGCCACCTCACCGCCAGCAGATCCTTCTGAAATGCTCGACAGCGTTACTTCCACGGCGGCCACCAGTCCAATGCTGCCTTCATTTGACATGAATGCGCCAATGGGGGATTTCTTGAACGTCAACTTCAATGCCGACATCGTCATGCCCGATTGTGCCGAGCTCGCATCGCCAGCTGTCTCCTTCCCAGACCCCGCAAGCTCGCCTTATGCGCATGCGCATCCTCCGCCACCGGTTCAACAAATGATGGACCCTATGAGCCTCTCACTAACACCAGCGGCACCCGCCCTTCCGTATATGCTCTTCAAACATGACCCCCCTCCTCCTATCAGTCTTCCCACGCCAAGGATTCACCGTCTCATCCCCTCGTCTGGTCCGACCTACGGCGGTATCGAGGTGACGGTGCTCGGTGCCAACTTTCATCCCTCTATGCAGTTGAACTGTGTGTTTGGCGGTGCTGCCTCGACGTCAACGCAACGCTGGAGCGATAATACGCTCGTGTGTGTCTTGCCGCCGAGCACGAACCCTGGCGCGGTCCCGGTATGGTTTGAGGGCTTGCCGAAGGAGGACGACGGCACACCACCATGCTTGTTCACCTACACTGATGAAACCGACAGAGCTCTGTAAGTGCATTCCGTTACGCTATCTCGAGTCATATCCTTAAAACCATGCAGTATGGAGTTGGCTCTGCAGGTCGTCGGTCTGAAGATGACAGGCAAGATCGAAGATGCTCGTAATATCGCCATGCGTATTGTTGGGAACACTGGCGGCCCTGAGCCTGATCAGAACATGAATACAAGCGGCGCGATGCAGCTCTCTTCGCAAGCCGACCTGCCGCGTCATCTCCTACTTGGTAGTGCAGGGGACAGCGGTGATTTCGAGAAGCTTCTCCTCGATTTCCTGTCCGTACTCGACGTTCAAGTGGACGGCCACTCCGGCTCCGGCGTCGAGTCTATCTCCCGCCCGACAGCCAGCGGACAGACGCTTCTACACCTGGCTACTCTTGCGAAGTTCCCTGCGCTGGTCAGATTCTTGGTTGCTCGGGAAATCGATGTCGATGCGCGCGACCAGAACGGCTGCACTGCGCTCTTCCTTGCTGCGCTTACCAACTCCGGCGACTGCGCACGCGCGCTTGTTGACGCTGGCGCGGCTTTGGACGTTGTCAACGCCGCCGGCAAGACCCCTTCAGAGGTTGGCTCAACAGGTTTCTTCGACTTCATCGCTTCTGAGAGCGAACGTTCGTCTGAAGACGGCCGGGACGCCGACGAAGACGAAGGCGCTTGGGGTGATGTTGAGGAATCGTCAGAGAACGAGGTCGAGCCGCGTGTGCCGAAGAGTCGGGCGGGACGACGGTCGTCGCATCGGAACCTGAGGCAACGACTCGGACTCGGGATGACCGACATTCCGCGTGCGGACGACAAGAAGCCATCACCTATGACCGTGGAGAAGAAGGCGGTCGAGGCCGGTCTCGTTGGTGCCGACGAAAAGCAGGCAGCCGCGACGTTCACGGAGACGCTTTACCGGACCCTCGCTCAGCTTCAAGCCCCGCAAGGCATGATCCCCAACCTGCCGCTCCTGCACATGCCGAACCTCCCTGGCATGCCAGCATGGGGTGCGCTTCCGCAGATCCCCGCCGTCTTCCCCGTGCTCGTTCCCATCCAACAAATGTGGAATGAGCGGCTCGGGCGTGGGGGCGACGACAAGGTCGAAGGCGAGGCTCCTATCGCCGATGGGAACGGCCAGCAGCCCTGGCTCGGCTTCCCGTCTGCGCAGGACTGGAAGGCGTTCTGGGAGAAGTGGATGCAGCAGGCGAACCGGGCCACCGAGGTCCACGATAGCCCTCCACCCGCCTACACCCCTCGCACCACAGAAGACGCAGCGTCTCAAGTCGCCTCCGAGAAGACCGATGTCGCCGCTGCCTCCGCTTCGACGGCTGCCGAGCCCGAGCCGCGTGTTGCCGTAGAGAGGGTGATCGCTCGTCCCGTCACTTTGCCTGAGGCGGCTGTCCCCGAAGAAGAGGTCCAGCAGTACGCCTATAGGCCAACGCGCAAGCCCGCTCGTCGGGCCCAGAAGAAGCGTACGTACCGAAGTTCTATCTCTTCTTTACCATCTTCATGACGCTCACCTCAACGTATAGATGACCGTATGCTGGTCTTGTTCTGGATTCCCATTCTCTTGAGTAAGTCTACCTGCGTCCCCCCTACGTAACGCCAATTTGCTAACGCGCTACATAGTCGGCTTTACTTGGGCGTTCCTCCACGCCGTCCGCATTGCGCTGCACGCGACAAGGGCGGTGGTGACCGTCAAAGTCGGACTCCGTGCTTAAGATATACATATATCTCCATCTCTCAAGCAGTGCTTGGATACGCTGGATGCCGTGTACGATACATTCTCCTATATTGCTTATTGACCGTCGCCCCGTACTACCTATAGGACCGTATAAACTACAGACACGTATCTCCCGCTCCCAGATCTATCCCCTCTCCTCGTTGAACTCGACATTGGGGCCTCGTCCAAGGTTGCTGCACCCTGACATCGTCCACCCTCGTTTCTACCCTCGTTTACGTTTTTCTTTCTTTTCTTTGTTCTTCTGCGTATCTCGCCCCGTGCTGAAGGCTCACTGGTGTTTCCTTAGATGCAAGTGTACTAGCCCTCTACCGATAATATGATTATGCGTCTTCTATGTTCCTCCCGCTCAGGGCGGCTGGAGAAGAGGCTTTCCAAGGTAGCATGCAGCGGGGGAGGACGTGGTGCGGAATAAACATTCGCACCCGACTCGAGATCTTATTCTGAACTACGATAAGCCAGACTACGCACCAGGTCCGAAGGCAAAACTGACCGGGACCACTACCGGGCGTTCAGGTCATCCCCATAAGTCCCTTCACTCTCCACATCCCATCCAGAGCTTTCATCTGTCCGCGAACCAAATTTCGTGAGCAACAAGCTCGAGAAAGACCCAACGAAAGCGCGTACCAAGTCCGCAAAACCATCTTCGCGGATCACCTCCGATACCAGCTTCTCCAGCTCTGCCTTGGAAAGGCCATACAAGCCCTCGCCCCCTCTGAGGGACGCCGTAATGGCCTTCGCTGAGTCCGCCCGCAAAGCCTGCGCAGTAGTCGACACGCTCTCCGCAGGAGGAGCGGGAGCCGCAGAGGTCCCGAGTCCAGAAGAGAGCTCTTGAGAAGCTGTACCGCAAGCGTTAAGGGCCCGAGAAACATCAGAAGGCATAGGCACAGGCGGGGGAGGCATCAGGTCTGGGGAATTAGGGCACGGTCTGGCTGCAGGAGGCGGGGACGAGCTCGAGTGCGGGAAGGACGAACTCGGGAGGGTGGTGTCGCTCGATCCGCTCGCGCGGCACGCGACTGGGGCGGTAGCAGCCTGGGTTTGCGGAGGATCAGTCTCGTTGAGGTGCCGACCGAGAGAGCCACCCGGGGCAATGCTTGAAGAACGGCGGGCAGGATCAATGGGTGCAGTCGCGCCGACGGGTGGGCCAGAGGACAAGTCAGACGAGTGATGGGCGATAGCGGAAGATGCAGTCACGGCAGAGGAGGGACGAGATGAGCTGTAAGCGTCATGACGTTCTGAGCCGCTGTAACCTGTGTCGCATAGAGACGGGTGTTGATGACCACCAGAAGAAGCGTACAGATCTGAGCTTTGAGCGGGATGCAAGCCTTGAGACGAAGCCAGAGTTGAGAACGGCGGAAGCGTGGTATCAGTGCGTCGAAAAGCAGGAGGGGGCCCGTCTACAGGCATAGCCGATGCGTTCGGGCGCAAAGAGGTCCCCAGAGGAGGAATCGTAGTACTTTGGGGAGCCATCGAGTTTCGCGAAGCAGGAGCAGGCGCTCTAAATTGTGTCGTAGGAGCTCTCGGGACGCGAGGAGGTGGCGCCGCGTTAGCCTTGCAGGGGCAGATGAATCGGATCGAGTCGACGAAAGATGTCGCAGATGCAGTACTCTCAAAGACGATCTGAAAACGACGGTATTGCTATATTGACTTGCAGTGAGCATGTATACCTTGATAACAGCGCATATAGCTTACTGGCGATGCTCCCGGGGCGACAACTCGAGGATGCTGGTAGCGAAGACCGACAGTCGAGTCCTGGTAGACGGCTTTGAGAGGCATACCCTGGGGCCCCTGTAGAGATGGCATAGTGGAGTAGGTGACCAAATCAAGGTCCTCCTGCATGCGAAAACGAAAAATGCTTCAGAGATGACGAAAAGGCCTGCGAGCAGACATCACCTACAAAGACGACCTCGCGTTGATCGACGTCCATTGAGTTCAACTCCGCATTGAACGTCCATATTATCCGCAGACGGTAGGACTCGAGGTGTCCTACAGCCGACTTGCGAGTGTCTAAGGTGAGCCTGATAATCGGGTTGACAAAGTGCTGCCATTGAAGGTCAGGCTGCCCTGACTGGGGATTAGGAGAGTGGTTGTATGCTCTTGAATACTTCGTGATCTCGTATGTTGCAGTGGTTGTTGTGGAAAGCGACATGGTCAGTACGTAGAAATCGGATTAATAGAGAAGATGAAGCAAGATGGTGGTGGTAGACGGAAAGAGGCGTGCGCGCCCACACGCCGATGCGTTGGATGGTGTGCCTATATACGTGCATGTGACCGCGATCACCTTCAATCCACTCTACTCGTTTCCGCCCTGCCCCACGAAATTAACCTCGTGGGGTACTCGCGACACAATTGTCGAGCTGGCGAAGTATGAGGATCTCTCAACAGCTATTTCCTTGGAGTAGTCCATTATACAACCCAGAATACAATGATGTTACAAATGCCAAGCACAATCATCACGGCCTAGTCCCAGCTGCACTGAACCTCAGTTGTTCTCGCCGAGACCAACAGCGTTCTTCGCCTTCTGGGTGAGCGAGGGCTATGAAGTTCTATATGAGCATCTACTTATCCTGCGCCATAGATGGGGGAAATACCTGGTCGTTGTTGGAGTTGGAGCTGAAGGTGTCTCCGACACGCTGGGAAGTGGACTTCTCGCTCTCGGGCTGTAGAGTCGAGGCGGCAGAGTCGCTCTTTCCCTTGAACTTGTCTCCGAAGTGCTCAGTCGTGGACTTCTCAGAGTCGGGCTGTAACACGAAGATCTTCAATTTCTTGCTTGAAGGGCAAAATAAAAGGAGATGAACAGACCTTCAGAGCGGCCGTAGCCTTGTCGGTGAAGCTCTGGCGGCCGTTGTCGGACATGGTGAGAGTAGAGAATGGGGTGGTTGTATGAGTTGAGTATGAGTGTATGTAAAAGAGAAGCTGTAGCTTGGGCGATGCTCATCTCCATCGGATCCCCCATGCTTATATACTTTCGCAAAGTGTTGCTGCGGTGTCGGAGTGATGATGCCTGCGTACGGCGTAGAGTAAGGCCTGCATGACGGCGTAAAGCTCGAGGCCCTTGGGGCGCACGCGTCATCGTCGCAGAAGGGATCCATGACGCGTCCGGGCGGAGTACTTTGGACGCGTCGCGGTCAGATGACTCTTAGCATTTCTACGTCACTTTCCTATTATGGAGACACACCTTCCGAGCGGGATGCCAAGGACTGACGTCACTCTTCAAAGACAAATTCCTGCGCTCATTTCGAATCGCTACTCCGGATCCGTGGTACTATACGCCATTGTCAGGATCTTGGGTGGCGTCTCACCAACTCCGGTCGCCTGCACGACCTGGCCCCTGGCACCTGACTAGGATTACTACCGGTGACCCTCAGCCGCCCTTGAGGGCGGCTGTACTTTGGGCCGTCGCAGTTGCAAGCTACGCAATTCAGATAATGAAGGACAACACACTGTCGTACTGACACCAATGCATGTACCACCGCTTGTCGAAAAATGCTCACACCACATGTCCTAAAGCCCCGTTTCAATTTATCAGTTGCTCTGGGAGCATCCCCGGGGAAACGTGGAGTAGAAGTAGTCATGAATTTACGCACATTACTTATCGTAACAGAGCTCATAAGTCACTACGAAGACGAAGACGGCGACAGCAAAAGCGACGATATCTAATAATACACGTCCGTGCGCCCACACGCGAAGCCATACACCTCCGGGTCACGACCACGCAGAGTGGTGTCTCACAGACCGCAGGTACACATGCGTCGAGCGGCAACGCGCCAGAACCCTTCCGGCCATCCATCCGTCCATCCGCCCTACACACCCACGAGTCGATCTGCTCTATCGTACACTTGTCCACGTCTCGACACGCCACGTCGCCGAAGCAGCCGAGGTCCTACGAAGAGGTTGCCGTACAGGCCAGCTACGTCTCCTCCGCCACAGGCAGCGGGGGGACCGTCGCATCGTACCCGCCCGATTGGCCGGGCACCCCATGTCGCTGTCGGCGACGCCTTGCGAACTTGAGATACCGCGAGAAGCGTGCGGCCGCGGTCGACAGGGGGCGCGCCGCACCCGGCATGTGCGGCGGCTCCAGGTTGTCGGCGTCGTCGCTCGCCTGCATCATCGTCTGCAGCGCGTGGAAGTCTAACAGCGGTCCGTTAGCGTTGTGCACCGCTATCGTCGCCCAAGAACGCGCGAGAGGGGATCGAGGGGTGCAACGTACCCTGCCGGCAGAGCGGACAGCTGCTCGAGAGCTCGAGCAGCCACTGGTCGACGCACTCTTGGTGGAAGCGGTGGTGCCCCTCGCACGGGAGCACGCGCAGGTCGTCGCCCTCTTCGAAATCGACGATACAGATTGGACACGTCTCGCGTCCGATTGCATCTGGTACGATGTCCTTCTCGCCGCCCGACGAGCCTTCCGCAGTAGGTCTTTTCGGCGGGCGCGGAACAGCCCGGGGGATTTCTGAGGATGAGCTCGCGCGCTTGGATGGGTCTTCCGGTTCGGGTTCGTCGTGACTGGTGCCGCTCGAGACAATAGGTGGTGCCGCAGAAGCAGTGTGCGCATCCCCAGGTTTCCCATCCGACTCGAGCTGCGTGGCGGCAATCTGCCACTCCCTGAGTTCCACTTCCACGCCTTGTGCGTCAGGCCCTGCGCCCGTGCGGGACACCATGCGGTTCGAGTCGAACTTGTATGGGAGTTCGTCCGAGGCGGCGCTCTCGATGTCCTTCGCAGCTGTGGGTGCCTCTGCCGCCTCGTCCGTACGGCCGAATTTGACGACCGGGAAGGTGTCCAGGATCGCCCGTGTGAGGCCGCGCGCACGACTTTGGGCGCCGAGTGTTCCTGGGGGGCCTCCCAGCTCGCCGCCGTGCGCGGAACGCGGCCCATAGCGCTCTGGATGACGGATCGCCCTGATCGCCTGTACAGTCGGCGACGTTCGTGAGGTCACACTCACTGTGAGGATATTGGGAAAAACATACACCAGAGATGATCACGATGCAGAACAGCGCAGAAACACAACCCGTGATAGCGTACAGGATGATCCTGATCTACAAGTGAGCAAGCCAGACCCATACAAATAGTGCGCAAGACGCCGCATACATGGCGAGACTGGTGTTGTTGTCGTGGTTTTGCGGCCCGCCACCGCTCCCCGAGTCGACGCTGGACGCCGTGCCGGTGTCAGTACTATTGTCAGTGGCGTTCCACGCCGTCAGCGTTGCAAACAAGTAGCCAGGCTTCGGCATGGTGTGATTGACGACCGCCGTCTGTATGATGTCCGCCGAGCTGTTGAGGAGCGAAGGGCTGTACCAGTAGTACTTGGACGAGTTGCCCTCGCTTAGATGGAACTGATCTTCGATAAGCCTGGCACGGAGAACCGTGCGCGTGAGAATGAAGAGTGGGAGAGAGAAGAAAGGAGCGTACTGCGACGACGTCAAAGACTGGGTGGCAAAGATGTCCATGACCTGGTCAAACTTGGCCGGGTTCGAGTACTCGGGGTTGATGTAGCAAGTGACCGATTTGAGCGAGTACAGTAGCTGTTCGAATTGCGACCACGACCACAGATGAGTCCCGTACTTCTTGTGGCCACCGTAAGACGAGAGAACACACCGCGGCTACCGCACCCCTGTCTCGTGCCAACGTGAAGATATCATCCTCCATAGATGCATTGGTCGAATTAGAGTCACACGAGACCAAGGCTACCCATGGAGTGGAGGCTGCAGCGAGCGGGCCGGTGCGGCGTTGATTAGCGACTATCGCCCCTAACCTTGGTGTTTAGTTCATAAGTACTCACTCGTCTCATTCGTCAACTTGTCCTCGGAGAAGTGGACCAACGCTCCCTAGTGGATAAGACCATCTGGTGTTAATACCGCAAGCATATACGCGACGAGAGGGCGGGCCCGCCGCCGAGGAAAGCAATCGAGCGTGCCGTCGGGGAGCCCACCCTTCGCGCCGATCCAACGTGAGGGTCAAACAGCGAACGCACCTTGCTGATCCCCAAGCTGTCGGCGCCGATGAGCTGATACGAGACCGTCTCCGAGTACGAGCCCATCGGGAACCATTGTAGACTGAGGCGCGATACGTCCGAGAAGTTCTGGCCCGCCGCCTGCGCGACGTCGGTTTCATTGGTGGCCTGCGCGGGAATGTACGCGCGTACGTGCGCAGGCCACGTCACGAGGAAGAGCGTCAAGAGCGCGAGAGGGGCCCAGTGCATGAGGATCGTGCGCCCGAGGCCGCGTGCGGAGCCGATAGCGAGTGCGGTTCCGGTGTCAAGCCTGTCGATCCGCATTTTGCATGGAACGGGGGCGGCGCCGGGGAGCCAGGGTGGGCCGGCCAGCCAGGAAGGGAGGGGGGAGGTGGTGGGAGGAGGCTGATGAACCTGCCGCTGGGAGTGGCGAGGAGAAGTGCGGGGAGCGGCACGGTGCCGGGCTGGCAGGACTCGCGGCACGAACGGCTCCTGTTCAGGTTGGTGCTCAGCTGCAGGCTATTTGGAGCGGTCCTCGCCAGCGGCGAGTGGGAAGATAAAGACGGCTTGGGCGACGTGGGACGTCCGCTCGCTCGCACGGAAAGGAGCCCAGGAATGCACACGGGCGTCGTCGACGTCCCCGTCCGCCTCTCCATTTTCTCAGTGCAAGGGGCGTGCGCGCCTCTTTGGGCTTTCCGCGCTCCCGCCACCCCTTCCCGGCGTTGTTCGCTGCCGCTCCGACGTTCCACGATTTCGACTCGGCCTGCGTGCCAGATAAATGGCCGAGCATTAAGCGGGTAAACTTGGCTGGGGTGTTGTCCAGAGACCAATGCGCGGAATGCATGACGTACTGTAGGAACACTTGCAAAAACCGTAGGGGAATATTCGAATACATGCGCGCTTGATCTCGAATTCCTAGGCGTCCGATGGCCGCGGATCCTTCCCTTTCGCCGAAGGTACCTGGATCGCGGCGAACTTGATATTGCGGGCTTAGGAGAAAGCGAGCGATACGAAATCTCTCCTCTTCTCTCGTAGACCCAAGTACTGACCATTACTATGGACTCAGTCTTGTCGTCCATATGCACATACGCCCCGCTCGGATGTGTTTGCAATTGTACATGGATTGGTGTTCTGCTAACCCTACTGCGACACAAACAGCACCCGTATCGACTGCACCCTCGCGCTCAACCCTCACGGACGACCTCCTCGACGGCCTCCGCAAAGATCCGCGCGCCCTTCGCCAGGTCCTCCTTCGAGATATTCAGCGCAGGGATGAACCGGATGACCTCGTACACGCTCGTCGTGAGGATGAGCAGGCCCTTCTCGACGCACCGCTTCGCGACGCGGCTCGCGAGCTTCTCCGGCACGGCCGCGTTCCGGAACGCGTCGTACGGCCCTGTTCCCACGGGCGACGCGAACTCGACCGCGACCATGAGACCCTGCCCGCGCACGTCGAGGATCGCGGGCGCGATGGCGGGGTTGGCGCGGAGCGCGTTCAAAGCTGCGAACAGTTCTTGCGACCTGTGAGGGGTTGGTTGGTAAGTTAAATCAGTATGTCGTAGGACTACGTAGGAAGACGTACCGCGCGTTCACGTTTTCGAGGATGTTCTCCTCCTTCATGACGTCCGCAGATGCGACAGCCGCGGCACACGCGACGGCATTGCCGGCATACGTGCCGCCCATCGAGCCCGGCTTGAGCTTGTCGGTGAGCTCCTTCCGGCTGATGATACCACTCAGAGGGAAACCGTTGGCAAGACCCTGCAAACACGGACGTCAGCACGCATACTACTGCATCCACAAAACACAATGCACACGCACCTTGGCAGTGATCATGATATCCGGACGAACGCCCGAGTATTCGATCGCATAGTTCTTGCCCGTGCGCCCGTACCCGCACTGCACCTCGTCGATGATTAGCATGATGCCGTGCTTGTCGCAAATCTCCCGAAGGCCTTTCAAGAACTCTGGCGGGGCGGGGACGTATCCGCCCTCTCCGAGGACGGTCTCGACGAGGATCGCCGCAGTGTCACGCGGAGCGCTTGCTTGTGAGAGTAAGAGCGAGAGCTGGTTGAGGCACATCTCAGACAGTTTCGAGCCGGGCGTGTCCGCTGGGACGCCGAGTTGATGCCAATAAGGGTAAGGAAGGGTGTATACCCCAGGCTGACAGTCGAAGTCAGTGGCCGTTTGGCGGGACATATTTGAAGGTTAGAGGGCTCACCATAAGTGGATGGAAGCCCTCGCTGTAGATTGTCTTGCTTTTCGTGACCGCCATGGCGCCGAACGTCCGGCCGTGGTACGCGCCCTGCATGTTGATGATGTTTTGCCTCCTAGTGAATGTACGCGCCATCTTAATCGCAGCCTCGATGGCCTCGGATCCTGAGTTCCAGAAGAAGAAAGAGTCCAGGGAGGGATCTGGCATCATCGGTAGCAGCCTCTGAATGAGCTCAAGGTACGGCCCGTGGAAACCAATGCTACACTGCAAACAGATGGGGAGGTTCAACGATTTTGACGGAAGTGTGCTATTGGCAGGGTTCTGACCTGTCCGTGGACCAGGCTCATACACTGATCGGCAGCAGCCTTGCTGACTTTTGGGTGGCAATGGCCTGTATAGAACATATGAATTGTAGTTCATATCATGGGCGGTTGCGCGCAAGCGCACACTCACCGAGGTTGGTTACGCCAATGCCGCACGTAAAGTCCAGAAGCTCCCTTCCGTCACCCAGGGTGACGTAGGAGCCCTCGCCCTTCGTGATGACCGCCTCAACGACACGGCCAAGACCCTTGGTTACATGCTTCTGGCCAAACTCCACCAGAGATGCGTGCGACTGCGCTGCGGAGGCCATGTTGCGGGACTGGCTAAGATGACCGGCCGCTACCTTGGACGGAGTACTTATACAGGCGAGGGCGCCTCGGTGGGCTTCGTACGAGGATCGGGGAAGGAGCGCCGTCGAATAAGGGCTGCGCGCGCTAGATAGGTGTTCATATACAGTGAGTAAACGAACTGCAGGACCTGGGCAGGGAGATCTGGGGAAAGGAGGGCGGGCGGGATGCCGATAACGATTGGAATCCGGGCGCAAGAATAATCCTCCGCCGGGGGGCCCTCGGTCGATCGCGCACGGACACGATCGGACAGGGCACGACGCCAAGGCCTATCGGCTGCATGACTCGACGGAAATGCGTGGCTCTCTCTTTTCCCCAGAGCCGCACGCATCCGTGTCGTAGGCGAAGTAAACAGCCGACCTCGCCGTATGCTCCCCACTCCAAGCGCGCGGACGGGAGAACATACGCCGGCGCCTCGATCCTGTGGACGGAGGACCCTGTTGGTCTAGAGAAACACGCACATACCGTCCAGACACCGCAGTGTGAGCAGCGCAGGGTGACGACACTGTGTAGCTAGCCCTGCGAGCCCTTCATTTGCGCGCATATTATGAGGCAAAAGGCCCCATGGCTTATGGATACTCCCCTTCGACGATTAAGATGGCAGAGGATTAGCTCAAGAAGCCCGCTATATAGCGCCCCGGAGACGGTGCAGCACCGGGAAGGCGTCAGGCGACACGGAATGGTGTTCACGGTCGGGGCCCGCGCCACTTGAGAATCTTGCTTCTCGACTTTCCACGGCCTAGTGGAGTAATAGGCCTACCCCCAAGCCCGTGCATTTCCGACTATATCCATTGTGCGATCCAATGGTACCGGAAGCATCGACTCTCGACCTCCCTTGACCCCAAGCCCACTAGAACGAATGCAAAACTCACCTCGCGACTACGCCATTGCGCAAGGCTCCTTTCGAGACCGCCGTCGACGACTGCAACCGAGCACGACCAGAGGAAAGCATGATAGGAGGAGAGGTCCAAGAAGAGACGCGAGTCACGGACGGTGCGCAGGTCCTGAAGTCATTACCCCGCACGCGCTACAGCCGAGACCCCCCGGGCTCCCTCTTCCGAACGAGTATCTCCGTCCAGTTCCCCGGCCCCTGGATAGATACGCACACCACCTGCCCGGCTCGCTCCCGTACTCCCACTGCGGCCCACAACTTCGCTCCGGTCATCGTCGTTCCCACCTTCGCGTCTTTTGAATGACATCAGCTGACTGGGCTTATGACGTCTGAACGCGGTAACCCAGGTATGTGCGCAGGCCGAGACCGCCAGCTACCGGTCTTGCGTCGCAGCTCGTGGGCGGGCTTTCGGGAGGTAGAACCAGGAGAAAGTAGAAGAGCATGCGTTGGGTTCGGTTACAACCACTGCCACCAGCTCACGCCGCGAACGGCGCGTCTACGACCCTGAAGCACGCCATAGCCGACACGCTAGCCAGATCTTCACGTAACCCGCAGATCCGTAGTGGACCCACAGCGGCCGACCGCCGCAATGCCACGAATGGCCGAAATCACGCTTTGTTATCCCAAACCCCGGCATTCATTCACTCAAAAGGTACAGTCTCGTACAAATACTCCCGACTAAAAGTCCTCGTAGGTTGTTTACATACAAGGGCCCTCCGGGCAAACCTGTACACGAGGGATAAGAGGGGATAAGTCGATAAGAATTAGACGACCGAGGGGTCCTTGATCTCCTAACCACTGCCTCGGGATTTTTTCCCACGGGGCAAGCACTAGGTGCGTGTCGAGACTGGAGCTTCCCCCCCGAGAAAAAGGGAAGAGCGAGCGAGGCAGATGGGAAGTGTAAGTCACCATAAAAAATGTCCTCCGGCGCAGTCTGAGTTATGGCGTCTCGCTGCCCCAATAGCCATCCTACTAGCGCAATATCCGCACTCACGCGCCGTGCACTGCGAAGCACCCGCTTCGTGTCGATTTACTGTATTTTTTTCAGTAGCATGACCGCGTGCACGCGAGTCGCAGCGCTCGCCGGCCTCCCTACCGTCCTTTTCCCTGCTTCCGCCCCGAACCCCGACGTCCCCGACGCCCCTCCACTCGTCATAGGCCTTGCCCTGTAGTGTATATAAGCTTGAAATACTATGTCTCCGAAAGATAGCTGTTCGCACCCCCCATCCGGACTTGAGCGCTTTTCTCGAGCCCCGCGGGCTTGGCGCACTCAGCCGCTTGCGAAGTTCCTATCGCGCCTCTCTCGCCGCTACCGCGGCCGTCGTCGTCGTCGTCCCCCTTCGCCCGTTTCCAGCTTCGTTCTGCCTCGACTCTATTCACTCTCACGCATGGTTCGGGCCCGCGCTCCAGCTTTGTAGCTCTCGTTATTCTAGGTAGTCCTGTCTCGTCTATACTAGGTTCTAGTCTTAAAATCTCTCCCCCTGTGCTCTCCGACACCCTAGCTCACCTGTCTCGGACCTCGCATGAGGTTAGGACTTTCGTCAACGTGGTGACCGCGCCATGTGGACCTAGCTTACCTTATTGGGGTTGTTGAAACACGAGCCCACGCGAGAGCCACGTGTACCCTACCCCGGAATGATTTGACGATACTGGGCACAAGACCTGTCCACTATCGTGTCCAGGAATAGGGCCAAGCTGCCTCCACTTAAGCGGGGCAGGCCTTGTCGCCGAACGAGATGTCAGCCAAGTAGGGTCCGAGGTGGTTCGGGATCGAGACGTCCAAAAGCGAGTTGCCTGCCGCGCAGTTCTGATGTCCAAGTGGTGAGTAATCCTGCCCCGATCCGACGATATCACCCGGCCTACCTGGTTCTCCTGGCCAGGGCACGCGATCATAGTCGCGTCTCCCGACTTGTCGTCTACAGCCGTGATGTGAATCTCTCCGCTGGGGTGCTCGAACGAGAGAGCGTGGGGCGGCACGTTGGGCACAGGATCGTTCTGGTTCGTGACGTGGATGAAGTTCGGGATCTAAGGACGGCCCATCGTCAGTTCATCTCATCCCCAGGCGAAGGCGCAACTTTGCGGGACATACCAGCGTGTCGAACAGATCAGCCCAAGGTTCATTGCCGACGCGCGGGAGGCCAAATACGACGGAGTCGACCGCGACGTCGTCGGGCAGCGCCATACGGAGCATGGCAGCGTCCAAGGAGGCAACCGCCGCGCCAAGCGAGTGGCCGGTGACCAACACGCGCTTGAAGCCAGTGGAGTTGAGGCCATCCTGGACAGTGGCCATGACGAGGTCCGCCGTGCGCCCTTGGGTGTCCTGGAAGCCGCTGTGCAGTTTTACGTCATCTGAAATGAGATGCATCAGCGGAGCTTGCGACAACAGACCAGTTACGAAGCACTCACCGCCCGCCTTGGGGAAGAGGGTTGCGTTCGCGTCGACTTGCAGGAACTCGACATCGTTGGCGATGGAAAGGATCTTTTTCGGATCGGTGCCCTGGTGAGCGACGACGATTGTCTTCGAGTCGGGGTCGCTAGCTACGAAGACTGCAATGATGGTGCATAAGTTACTATCCCACCGCCTTCAGATTATCGTGTGTTCGTGATCGCGTACATCCAGGAATAGCACCGTCGTCACCACCCGCGGCCAAAACCTTGACGTTAGGCAGCGCATCACAGGGCCCGCCGCAACTCCAGTCAGTCACAGCTGCGGCCGAACAGTACGCAGTGCGCGAGAAGAGCGCGGGGCGCAGAATGTTGGCCGTGATATCATCCTGCGAGACATCGGTCGTTGTGGTTTTGCTCTCTTCCCCCGATGAGAGGTTGATCCCGAACAGGGGCGCGGGTGCCGCGCGGGCGAGCGTGACCAGCACGGCGAAGAAGGGTACGAACACAGTCATGCGCGCCATCCTGTCAAGTGAAGAAACCAGAAGCCCCACAAAGAAACAACCAAGAAATAGAACTGCCGAAGGAGAGACGGAAACGAAGACCGAAGAAGAGGCGCAGGGGACCACCAGGGTCCGAAAGAACAAGCGGCAGGGGCGGGGGAAGGGAAGGTGAGGGGACGACAAAAAGGTCGGGCCTCCCGACGACGCGCGATCGTGCGGGCTTTTGTAGTGCGCGGGATCCGTACTACGCAGTGATGGGCAGCCACACGGCCCTGGCCCGCTACGCCCGTAATCACGAAGAATCGCCAGACATGTCGCGGCTGCGCGCTCCCGCTCTATTGCGACGCAACGGCTGGCGGACGATGCGGTGCTGCAGATCACGATGCCGGAGGACCGCCCTTGGTCGCCATACGGAACGCTGGGCCGCGCGAGACTCTGGGTGCATTGCCATCTGCAAACGCGCCTGTGAGTGATCGCGGTTTCGCAGGGGGATCTGCTCGCCGGCCTGATTGGCGTGCGCGTGGAGGGCCTGTTGATGAAGGTTCCTAGATACTCGATGTCCGGTCCACCTATAATTCACTTGAATGCCGTTGGGTGCATGGCGTCCGAATGAGTGTCGTATCGTGCCGAGCGGCAATGGCCTGCCTGGATGTTGGAGGCCTTGATTGTCTGGCGGGTATCCGACTGCATCGGCCGGTTAGAGATGCATCAGTTCATAGAAACATCGACCTGTGTGTCCAATCTGCTTCAAGCCATCTTTGGGATTGCAGCGTGCATTTTGACTGCCTTTGTATATAGACAACATTCGGAGGGTCATACTGAGATGGTTGGTTACGGAAGTGAGAGCACGCTGGCGCCGAGGAGGAGAGATCAAATTGGTGGGAATTGGGGCTGTGCCTCTCTTCGACGGGGCCGGAGAACGGGGGATTCGAAGAGCGACGTGCATGCGTCCTGTGGTCTTCTTCCGTCTTCCGATTGCATGGCCGTCTCCCCGAGCTACCCATGTTCATGAATCTGTTAGTGATGCCCCTCGGACGCTACAAGGATAGTGTTTAGTGCGGTCAGGTAGTCGGAATGTGCAGCTCGTTCTCAATAACTTGGTAGCTTGCGCCGCTGGTGTTGGGGGGTGCTCGGGGTGTAGGCCTGGTGCCAACTCTTGCGAGGCTTTACATAGGTGAGTGTTAGGTCCCTAATTACCTACGCATGATAGGGGCTTCGAGGCGGGAAGGCTTGGCGACCGACAGGAAGATCTTGTCTGGAACAGAGAGCAGTAACGTTAACAATCAATCCCCGCCATTAATCACCGCAACGAATTTGTTCATGCTATAAGTCGTTCATACGCAGTCATCGGTGCTAGAGGAGCAGAATTTGGAGCGTGCTGGAGGCGTGGGTTCCGGCGGGCGTGAACTTTGATTGAGACCCTTGGTCTTTCGGATATAGCTTTCAAGGAGCCGCACGCCGCGCGTTTATTCGCCAGTCGCGAAAGAAGTTCCACTTACCGCCTGCATCTAATAGTCTGCCGCCTGGACGCGCGCCCTGGACTCCGGTATGTGGTCTGTCGATTTCTGTGCCGCCTCTGACTCATGGGGTGCCCACCACGCAGTGCATGTGTCAGCTAACCAGAAACCTTGACCCGACCGGGCAATGGGAGCCTTCGCTCTCCGCAGCTCCTAAAGCCGATATAAAGGAGTCGGACCGACTATTGGTACTCCAACCACCCGCGCACGGCTACAGTCTCCATTTTTGCTGATCTTCAAGCGCCCATGTTTTTGTTTACCTTGATTCAACACCTGTTTCCCGGGAGGCCGACGTGGACGGCTGACCACCTTCCTGATCTCTCGTCTAAAGTCGCCATCGTAACCGGTGGGAACGCAGGCATCGGACGAGAAACAGTCAAGCGCCTACTGCTCAAGAACGCCAAAGTCTACCTAGCCGCGCGTTCAAAGGAGAGGGCAGAGCGCGCTATCAAGGAGTTGCGCGAAGAGACGGGGAAAGAGGCGTTGTTCCTTGAATTGGACCTTGGCAATCTCGACTCCGTCAAGAAGGCTGCGGAAGAGTTCAACCTGTGAGTGTTTTGACAGGCTTAGCACTGCCCTTATAAAGTATTGACGCATCGTATTTCGACAGGCGCGAGCCGCAGCTCGACGTGTTGTACCTCAACGCCGGGATTTTGTGGCCATCACCGGAGCAGGTTACCGCCCAAGGATATGACGCGACATTCGGCACGAACGTCATAGGCCATTTCCTCCTCGCACGTCTGCTCTATCCCGTTTTGAAAGCTTCCGGGAGCGAGTCTGACCCATCGCGCGTTATTTGGTTGTCCTCTATGGGCCATTTCGACGCGCACGCGCTAGAGTATGAGACGTACAAGGACGGGCCTGAGCGACGGAAGGCGGATCTGTTCGGGTTGTACCGACAGAGTAAACTCGCCGCCGTGCTCATAAGCAACGTCATGGCGAGGAGTTGCATAGAGGATAACATCGTTTCGATCGCGGTCGACCCGGGAAACATCAAGAGCGATATCTTTAGGGGCACCAGTCCCTTGTTCAACCGAGTCTGGGTACTTTATAACAAGCATTCTTCTCGCGCCCAGTGCTAGTATGCTAACTTTGTTGGCAGGACTTCCTCTTTTCATATCCCACAGAATACGGCGCCCTCTCCTCCCTCTACGCCGGTTTTATGCCGGAAGCCGCGAATTGGAATGGGAAGGCAAGTCGCATGGCTGTCTTCATCTATAGCCGAACTCAACATATATGTCTACGTAGTATGTCCGACCGTGGGCTCGGTTGGGTGATCCGAGTCCCCTCGCGACCAATGTTCGGGCGCAAAACACGCTCTGGGCGTGGCTCGATGAACAGGTTAAGTCTTACTTATAGAGCGACGATGGTGTCAAGTGCGTTAATGTCTTGCGCGTCATTTACTGCTCGGGTACACACCCTTTCCAATAAATACTAGTACGTACACGATACCGGTACCGTTGTTTTATTGATCAAATCGTCGCTCGCATTGCAAGACGCCGTCGCAGACTACCATAAGTTGAACCCGTTAAGGTGTGTCTACCGTTATCGAGATATACACTGCGTCATCGGACAGTCGCCCTAAGGAGTGCTCCACACACAAATGAGCGTCATTGCCGCGATGTTACCCCTAGGTGAGTCATCGACACCCTACTTTATCGACCGTTGAGTGAAAGAGGCAAGTCGTCTACCCCTTCCGGACATCCTCTGACTTCTGTTAGATAAAGGGTTTGTCTTCACGATAGTGACGCAGGATTCACCGTGAAGAACCCCGTGAAGAATCACCGGCTCAAGCGTATAAAGGCAGACATGAACGCGACTCGAAGGTACTCATTCCGTTCTCCTCTTATCTTATTCTCGATCCACTGGCATATCTCTACGTTACGAACACACACAACCATGGCTGACGCTGGCAGACAATCGTTCACCGACAAGGCCTCTTCCGCTCTCAAGGTGCAGTATCACGCCGGTCTCTGTACGTTCGCTCAGGTTATGACCGTATCCGTGGCCATTATTGTCACCGTAGCCGGACTCCCAGAAGTCCACGACTGAGCAAATGGGCGACTCTATGAAAGGCACTGCTGACTCAATCATGTCCACTCTGCAGCCTCAGGTGAGTGTCATCTGGCCCGCGCGTAGGAGCAAGCGCAGCCCAATAATTACGGCGCATGTAGAGCGAGAAATCTACCACTCAGCAGATGGGTGACTCGCTCAACGGCAACTCCAACGAGAACCAGGTGCGTACTGGTCTGATGTTGAATTCGCATTGGAATGCCGTATCAATGGTACTTTCTTTAGGAGTCTATGCTGAACAAGGCCAAGAACGCCCTGGGCATGAACTGAGTTGTAGAAAGGGAATGTCGGACTGCTTATCCCCGAGAGATACAGAGATAATATTGTATAATATCAACGGATTGTATAAGTTTATACCGGATGCACAGAGCATCGTAATCCGTTGGCAGTGCCCTCTCCCGGCACGGTATCTGGTGTTATGTAATCATGCAGACTCGGTGGTAGTTTGGTAGGATACAAGTTTCAACTCGGCTTCAACAGCATTAGAGGAAGTGCTAGCTGAAGTTGACTGCGCCATGACAGAAAGTTCACGGCGACGAGCGCTAGTCAACACAGCGGACAACTTCAATGTCCTGGTGACAAGGTCTCACCTGCGGCGCGATCCACAGCACCTCTCCCGTGGCCCTACGCGTCGTGTTTCGTGCTGCGTTTAGCCTAATGAGGCTTAACTGCGTTCCCTTCGTGTCGTCTTCGCGGCCCAAAGAGCGACGCGTATTGAGCCTAATGCGGGGCGGGAAATTTGAAGTCGCGTAAGATGAATAAAGCAGGGGTAATACAGGATGACTCACACAGCCAAGAGAGAGTTAGCGTATACTGTGCAAGTTTAGCGGTTAGTGCTACCCAACGAGGAGCGGAGCTTACATACTTTTGGTTGTGAGAATACTGAGGCCAATATAGATCATGTTGTCCGGCTCAATGAGGGCCTGCGCATGAGCAAATTATATAATGATGGCCTCGGATGACAAAATTTCCGATACTTGCAAATACTAGTGCGAGAATATTAAAGATACTGGAGGATAGAGAGGCGAGACGTCGCTGTAGAGTGAGCACCATGCGTTCCAATCGGGCAAGGCGGTACCACGTCGTACCTCGTTAAGAGACCTGTGCACAGATGACATTCATGCGAAGCGCATAGCGTGATGTTAAGTGTGAACATACCTGTGTTTATTGTATACTGAAGAAGGCGGTCGAGCATGTAGTCCGTGCTTTCGCGAAGATCGTCAGTTCGTGTACTGAAGTTATCGGGAAAAAATCAAGCCACTGTACCGCTCGATGCCAGTGCGGCTTGTTCGTAGTGTCAGGATGAGAATACCGGAGGTAAGACAGTCCGCAACAACCGCTAATGCACACGCCGAGGTGATGAGCCACTGTCGGGGAGCGTTAGAATGAGGTCGTGTCGGACACCGCCGTTGGACGTTCTGTAGGCTCACAGTCGCGCTTTGGAACTCCTCGAAGGTAGGTCGGTTGAAGCTGGAACGGGTGCAGTCAACGGTTGTGCTCGTGCATTTGAGCTTGAGGGGGTAACTTACGCTTCTGCCGTTCCGACTGCGGATGATGATTGATTAGTCTACACTGAAACAACAGCGGATAATAGAAGTCTACGAACCAGCGCTCAAGACTGATAAAAGGTTGTAAGGTGGCTCAACATCAGCCCAGAGACGAGATCAAGACGTCGGGGCCAGACTCACCTATTGAGGCAAGAGTGAGGAGGAGCTGTAGGGTCAGAGTGAGTTATCGCATCAGCCAGTTCAAAGGAATCGCTACGAACTGAACAAGCGACGAACGCCCGAAACCTGGAGTCTACTATCGTTCGGTGGGCTTAGCTATGCGAGGTTCTTTGCACGTCGGCGGAACTCACCTAGGTAAACACGGCGTGCGAAGAAGCTGAAACGCAGGGTCGTTGGTCTTGGTTTACCTGAGCCACAGAACGGATACATACCTTTGCGAGAGTCCGATCGAAAGGTTCTGGAGTCAAGATAACGTCAGAAGGGGGGTATATGCGCGTTTGATTACGCGACAACAGAATTGCGCACAGTTACGAGGGGCAGCATCTTGACCGATTTGAAACAACGATGAGAACACTGAAAAAGGTTCACTACACGCGAAGCTCACTTTGATAGACCTGAGATACGACTAAGTGAATACAATGGCGCGCTGAGGCGACACGCACCATACGCCCGTGGGAAGCGCACTTGGGTTGAAGTAGTTTGTCACTAGGTACCAGTAACTGCGCTATGAGTCAGCTACGAAGCTCAGGCCTTCGCTCCTCCGGTATACCAGCGGATACTGACCAGGAGTGCATGCACAAGGTGATGTGCACCATCTCGATCACACTGTATCGTAAAATGAGGGCGGGCTATGGAATATCGCGTGATTGGTCGACTTACAAGATACTGAGTACCTATACGTGCGTACAAATGCCAAGTCGTGTCAGCATATATGCATGGTGATAGGATCGAGGAAGTTGGAACTCACGAAGGCTTTCACCAAGCGGACATCTTTTTGATATAAGCGAAAGTATCGGTACGTTTGATGAATCGTTATCCCAGTCAACCTGGCGCCTACGTGTAAGTACGAAACGCATCTTCCGCAGGGCGTCGAGCGTACGTCGTTCCGATGAACGTGCCTGATAGCAGAGCACCGAATCTGGTGTCCAAAGCTGGAACAACCTGAATCAACGTCACTTCGGAAAAGGGTGAAGGGGCGATGGCAGCGTCAGCAGTAATACCGGCCATGGAGAGAGTACGTAGTTGCGTTTCTAGAGGCGAAAGCAGAGCCCGCCATTAAGTACGAGCCCGGGGAAACCCTTGAGTCCGAGCCTTGAAAGAGGTGGTTCTCACCGCGTGCGTGCTCCGTTCAGAACGTAAACGACCACATTGACAGGGCCCTTCTTTGGCGGTACCGCGGCAACCGGGATCTTTGCGAACACACTTCTACCAAGTGAGATGACGAGCGTGCTGATACCACGAGCTTGAAACCGATGCATCAAAGCTGGGAAGTGCCAGGATGGGTATCGGTGCAGCTCTATAGGGGCGTGGTGATTTCGCTGACGGCGGTGCGTGCAGGGCGTTCGACAACTCAGTCAGGACTGCGATCCTGCGACAGCCCCGTACTATGGCCACCCAATTCCCTCATCTTTCGGCGTCCACAGTCCAGGTCACAGATGTGACCGTGCGGCGCATCGAATCGAGACGTGCAGGTCAGGAAGCTGTTGAAAGATGGTATTACAAGCGACAGAATGCTTCCGAGGCATGGCTCACCCCCTGGCGACCATGTAGGCCTGCAATCACGGTTTCCTGAGCTCGAATTCCACGTGGGCGGAACTGGATGACATGCATCCTGGTACACTGGCGGTCGCTGTTCTGACGTGGTACTTTGTTTTGCGATGTTGTAAATTCGATTGGCAGCCGACGAGTTGGAGTCTCAGCGAAGTTAGCTCTGGCACTGGGTGTCGGTCTAGTGGGCCTTCTACGCTCATAGAGTGGGCGGGCTTGTTGTTCACCGTAGATTCTTACGCAAACGGCAGAAAAGTAGATACTCGCTGAAGAAGGTTGTAGTCACCGAAGCTGCAGTAGTCGGTCTCGATCAATCTGGGGCTCGACCGAAAGAGACGAACAACAAACAGGCGCTTCTGTTGAAGGTGCGTTGGAGTGACCCAACCCGGACCGCGGGGCGGGCCTGGATGCCGGCGAGGATTTGCCCCGAATTCAAACCGATGTATCAATGAGCGTACGGGATGTGCAAGTGACTCGTGAAGTGGCATTAACATTAGGAAGGTGGCACAAAGCCATGGAGGGCAGACATGCGTGGAAGCCAGGCCGCGGCCAGCACGGACTACGCGACCTCGCACGCACATCGCCGTTTTACACAGTCTAGATAAAGTAGGCTACGTACGGTCAGCGCGCGGACGGGGCGTATATATATCCTACAATAACATAAACGTATCTGACGCGAAGCGAAGAGCGATTAGTAGTAGCAACAGTGAGGGGGCGGCGGCCATAAGTATACGGGTAAAAGTAGTAGGCGGTAGCAGTTCGAGCAGGCAGCGTAGGGGGGGGGGGAACCTCGAAAGCGTGCGATCACAATCAGCGCGAAAGTCCAATCATGCAGCGGCGCCGTCCAGGGCGTAGCTGCGGTATCCCTGGTCCTGGTCTAGGTGGTGGGTCGTAGGAAGGCCCGCTTGTGGCTCCCTCGCAAGATTCGTTACGGGGCGTTCAGTTTAGTTGCGGTCTTTCTTGCTCCACTCGAAGGCGGCGCCGTCGACGGGGCTCGGGTAGTCGACTTGCATGTCGTTTTCCGCGCCCCTGCCCATCGTCCAGCCGGGGCTGGACGGCAGGCCCGCGCACGCGGCGGCGAACGCGTCGTCGTCGTCGCTGACGCACATTGGCGACGCCCCAGCTACGCTGAAAGGCGCGGCGTTTACGTCATAGTTGTCGCAGGTCTGCGAACGCCGTGCGAGGGGTCGACGGGGAGTGGTAGGCTGAGTAGGGCTGGCCACAATCGTGGGGAGGGTTCGAGAAGGAGCGGGGGAGGCCAGGAGGGGAGGCACGGCGGGGAGAGGCGCGCTCGGAGGAGGCGCGGGCATCGGAGGTGCGGCACGGCGCAGTCCGCGGCGAGGTCTACACATGTATGCGCGATCCCAATCATCAATAAGTTTTTGGCAATACACGATCCACAGCGGGAACACAAACCTTAGCAGAGCGGTCCCGAGGCTGCCACTGCGCAGTCTGCCCATGATTCCAGGCCTCTGCACGGAGTTAACGGCCGTGCTATCTGGACCAACAGCGTTAAAGCTCGAGACGGAGCTGGCCGTGGCCGTGGACATGATGCTGGCATCGCTGCCAGCACGTGCCCGCAGGGCCAAGGACTGCCGTTGCACGGAAGCAGCGGCCTGGCGCATGGGGACCGAGGATTTCATGGTGGCGAGTGGCGAGGCGGCGCCTGCGAGTGAAGAACGCCGTCGGCGAAGGCGTGGGCGAGTGTCGCCTTCGGCCGCAGATGGCGCCGCCACGGAGATAGAGGGAAGAACTTGGGACTCCTCGGCGGCAGAGAAAACGTCGTGGGCGGTTACTGGGCCGGTTGGAGTAGTGTCCTCTGGCGCTAAGGACGCGAGAGAGGGACGGGGCGTGGTCGGGGATGATGGGCGTGGGGTATGGGGGCGCGGGGAGTGTTGCGCGAGAAGACCAGAGGAAAAGAAGGACGAGTAAAAGGTAGCCGCCATGGTTTGAGTTGATGTCGGTCAAGGGCGGCAAGTGGAGGGCTATATCAACAAAGTTGGAGTGGAGCAAATAATCGTGGGGCGGCAACGGTGGAGACTGTGTGCGCTGCGGAGTAGGATGCAGGCAAGGCACGCAGGAACGGGGTGCACGGAAGGTCGTGAGGGCGTGGGCGGTGGCAGTGAGCGAGGTGGTGGTGGTGGGAGAGAAGGACGTTGGGGGTTGTATGGAAGAGAGCGAGGGAGGTTATGGGGGCGGGTGGCGGGCGTTCGTCCGAAAACGGCTGAGATGAAAACGAACTCGGCCACGCGAGTGCGCGCTTTGACGCCGTTGCCAAACAACGCCCTCGCGTCGTTCGGTGCCTAGCGCCCCGCCCCCGGCTCCGACCTCTCCGTCTCCGTTGTCCTCGCCAAAGGCCATTGGCTGCCTGCTTTGCGTGGTCGTTACCCATGCTGAATGACGACCGACTGCCTCGATCTTCACGTCATGGTCGTCGATCCACACTCCAATACAACACTGTTGGGTGTGGATCCATCGTCTAGCTGTGCACGTATGTTCTGCTCTCCTAGAAAGCGACGAAAGATACATAACGTGAGCACTCAGCGCGTTGAATATACGTGACGACGGCCCTACGGACCCTGATTAATGCGCCTGCGCATGTGTCGCTAAGGCGGGCGTCGCATTCCCGACCGCGCTCGCGAAAAGTTCCGGTGCGTGGGCATGCACAAGAGATGGATCCGCTCTCCGCTGGGACGCTGTCATCGACTGTGGAGGTCGGTCAAGCACGCACGGTGGGGACCGCCGGAAAGGGCAACCCAAACGCCCGATTCACCCACTGGTATGATGTCAGACCCCGACGTCAGGAGTCTCTCCTCCCGTCCAAGCACGTCAGGCCTGCCCCCCGGGCGCATATAAGCATCGTCTGCGCGCCATGGCTTGCGTGTATTTTTCACGCGACGCCCTTGCGCTTCCACACTTTATACTCGCTGTTCAGTCCAATAAACGCCATGTCTAACAAGGAACTCGACCCGTACACCGCCAAGGCGGAGCAAAACAACCTCACGCCTCAGGAGAAGATTGAGGGTCTACACGCCATCGTCAAGAACGTCAAGGTCGGCATCCTGACCACCCGATCCACCGACGGCCACCTTCACGCCCGAGCCATGGCTCCCGCTGGACGTGAGTAATCGTTGCCACATTGTAGTTCCGCCTCTCACGCGCACGCACTCTCAGCTGTGCAACCCAGTCAGGTCACGCTCGTGTTCATCGCGAACAAGGCCTCCCACAAATTCGACGAGATCCAAAACGACTCCCACGTGAATGTATCCTTCTATGATGAGTCTACCACGAACTGGGCTTCGTATGCTGGCACAGCAAAAGTGTCTCAAGACAAAGAGAAGATCGCAAAGCACTGGAGCTCTGCGTGAGTAGAATTTGCGTTGAAATCCAGCACTGAATTATAACTCGGCTTGGCAGTGTTTCGGCCTGGTTTGGCGACCTCGGTGACGGAGTGCACAAGGGCGACCAGAACGACCCTAGAGTGGCCATTATCGAAGTCATCCCGGAGGAAATCAGGTACTGGGTCGCGACCCGCAGCAAGATCGGCCAGGCTGTGGATGTTGCGGTTAGTGCCGTTACTGGCAAAACGGCGGCGCCGGGGGATTTGCGCACTATCACCAGGAATGAGGTGAGTATAGGACGATTTACTCAAAGCCGCCAACCTCATAGCCCAGTAGATTCAACTTGTGCAGGGCCTGACGACGAAGTGAAGGGGATGATTTGACTGTGATGTGTATACTAACTGTATCATAGTTCGTAAGCTGTACAATAGTCCTAGTGTCATGTATCAAAGCACATTATGAGCCGAGCGTGTCTACATGATACACTCAAGCCAAGCTAGCATATTCAGGTTTCGTGATCCGTTGTGGATATTATCATTGGATATGGTGCTGCTTGCCGGGCCCACGTATATCAATCTAGCTGAGCGTTGCCGCGTGCACGCAAACGCGTATCCCCCCCCGGCCAAAGGATGGTAAACTGTGGGCGTAACGCATGCGCACAACGGCCGAAGGGGCCCGCTTGGGGGGACTGGCCATGGGATGATGCCAGCACGGAGTGCGAGTACTTCCATTCGTCCCTAGTTCTGATGGAGTTAACGCGGTTCTTTTGGGTGTTGGAAGACCATCTGGCACGTCGAGGTACTTGAGACACAATTGCAACTCCCTTGATACTAACTTTAAGTACGGACGTACACTTTCGTGTTGCACGCCACTTGGCGGCCATCGTGATTCGCGATCGAAGCACGCTGCATCGGCCAAAAGAAGAAGAGGCATAAATATTGAGACCCGTAGGTCTACCACTCCGGGAAAGCGTGTCATCCTTGTGCAGGGGCCATGCTAATCTTCTCTGTATCGTTCCAATTTTTTCGTATGTCACCCCGAAGGGGACAGTAGTGCATTGGAGGCCGGTCATACGGAAGACGAGCCTTTGTATTTTGCTGGACACGCGGGTACTAGGTTGGCGCCCACACATGCTTCCATCCTACTACAAACGACCACCCATGACCATGCCTTTCCTGACACTCATCCATCCGGTCATCTTCGCTGCTGTCTCGAGAGCGGGGCCAGTAGTCGCGCACGCCAGACCCGCCGCGCGCCCATTCACTTTCACCGGGGCCTGGAGCACGGAAGGCGCACCCATCCAGTTCCCTGCGACGGCGCGGACCCCTCCCCGGTCCGCAACGGCCAGTCATCGCATGGCCGCCGCTCCTTCCGCGTTCCTGCACGGACGTCTCGAACGGCGCGGCCCCTCGTCGTGGCAATTATAGAGCCGTCGTCTTACCCGAATCTACGCCAGCCCCGCTCAGATGCCCCCCGCATGACTCGCCGTGCCGTCAGCACTCGAGCCCGCCCATGTGCATCCCGCCGGGTTGGAGAGGGCGTGACATCAGTCGAAGCTCCCCGCCAGAGGCTCGTTAAACGATCGCCGTGATGCGCCTAATTCTCTTGAGCGTATAAAGCCGCCTCGGACGGTCATGGAGTGGCCAAGCTCCTCGAAACCTGCGAGGTACTGCCGGACCTACTGAGACCGTGCTCGCGATGAGGTCAACACCAACGCTCGTGCTCTGCTCGCTCTCGGGACTGGCTGGTCTCGCCCACGCACTGAACGCCGCCGCGACGACTACGTCTACCGCCATATCGGCCAGCGCCCCAACGCTCCCGCCGACACACTCCGTGGGCAAGCTGCCCGCATTAGGGTACCTCTACGTCTCCTCTTGCAAGGGACCGCACAATTGACCCACTCCTTTGGCGCACAGATGGAACACTTGGAACGCATACGGATGCGGTAAGCCGCTTCGCGCCCTACGCACACGGTTGCAGTGACCTCATTGCGGCGTTAATAGACATCAATGAGGACAAGGTGCTCGCTGCAGCGAGCCAATTCGAGTCCCTCGGTCTTGCAGAGGCAGGGTACCAATACATCAACATCGACGTGAGCATGTTCATCGACCCTTGTTCCTGTCTTGGAGTTCACGCCTTCGGCATAAGGACTGTTGGCCTCTGAAGACCCGTGACGCGTCGACCGGGCGCATTGTGCCTGACTCGACGAAGTTCCCGGACGGTATCAGCGGCGTTGCGAAGAAGGTGCATGACCTCGGCCTCAAGCTCGGTATCTATAGGTAAGGAAGCTTCTCACGGGTGCAGAGAGATGAATGAGGGAGTTTGACCGTCGACGATTCAATTGCAGCGATGCCGGCACCCAGACGTGCGCTGGCTACCCTGGCTCTCTCGGCAATGAAGCCCTCGACGCGGAAACGTTCTCGGAATGGGGCATTGACTGTACGTTGTTTGCCCTCAGCTCGGTGTGATCGGGAACTGAGTTGATCTTTTAGACCTCAAGTACGGTGCGTATAATGAGATCACAGCATGTGTATGTTCTATGTGTTGACGGCTACGTAGATAACTGCAATGTTCCGAGCAACTGGTCCGACAGCAGCGTAAGCGATTCATCTTGCCCAAATCTAGCCGGCCTTTAACTCTATTTTTAGACGCCACCGGATGGGAACTGGTAGTAAGTAACGTCCTTCTATATGTTTGAAAGGCCTGGCGTAGACGTCATTAGCAACTCTAACTCGGCCGTTCGCTACCGGCGCATGACGTGAGTGCCTCTCCGTATCACGGTGTAAATGTGTGTTCACCAACTC
Organism: Trametes hirsuta; assembly: GCA_001302255.2. Lineage (NCBI taxonomy): Eukaryota > Fungi > Basidiomycota > Agaricomycetes > Polyporales > Polyporaceae > Trametes > Trametes hirsuta. The sequence goes on from CP019378.1 coordinate 234,218, forward strand.
TCTGCAGTGCGGCACTGGACGAGATCAAACGGCCCATCCAGTTCAATCTTTGCATCTGGGGCACGGCCAACGTCTGGGACTGGGGTGCTCGCGTTGTACGTATCCCAGCCGTAACCACGTCTTACTTCTCCTCGCTAACGCCAGCGCCTCTTAGGGCCACTCCTGGCGCATCTCCGGGGACGCGAGCGCGTCCTGGGGCTTCATCACGCAGGTCATCGGCATCAATGTGGCACACTTGTCTGCCGTCGACTTCTTCTCGCACAATGACATGTACGTACTACGCCTTTGCACGCACCGGGGCTACCGCTGACGGTCATGGCCTCGCAGGGACATGATGGAGATCGGGAACGGTGACCTCACCATTCAAGAGCAGCGCACTCACTTTGCAGCATGGACCTTCCTCAAGAGCCCCATCCTCCTCGGCACCGACGTGCGTCCCCTTCACGTTCTCCTCACTGCCGTCTCGTCAACACCGCTGATTATCATCCCCTGACAGCTGAGCAAGCTCAACTCGACGCAAATCGAGATCATCACCAACAGGGAGCTCCTCGCGTTCCACCAGGACCCTGTATTCGGCAAGCCCGCGGCGCCGTTCACGCCTACGCCGTCCGCACCGACGGCATCCCCGCCCGAATTCTACGCCGGGCGGTCGACGCGCGGTGTGCACGTCTTCGTGATCAACACGGGCGACGCCCCGGCGCCGAAGGTGTTCGACTTTGCGAACGTCCCCGGCTTGGGCGCGGGTGCGTTCAGGGTGCACGACATGTGGTCGGGGAAGAGCTTGGGCGTGTTCAGGGGGTCGGTGAACGTTACGGTGGATAGGCACGATACGGCAGCGTTCCTTGTCACTCGGGCTTGATGGGTTCTTACGGATGGCTTAGTCTCGGGGTTATTCGAATTCGTACGTAGTGTAACATATGTATGCACAGGTTCTGTACAAGGCGAGTCTACAAGGCGACTCGTCGAATTGACGTTCTGAAGGCACCATTTCTCTACGCTCGCACAAGCACGCACGGCTTCAGTCCTGCACTACTGTCAAATTCTTGCTATCAACGCCTAGCAGTCTACATTGTACGGTATTGTAGGTCTGCAACATGCTGAGCTTTGGGTATACCCATCCATATTGTGGCATGTTATACGAGGAACGCACACCATGTGATTGGCCCTCGATCGGGCCGCACTCATGCTCGAAACCAAACACACGAAAGGTTGGTCTACGCATCTCACAGACAGACGATAGGTGCGGGCTACGGAAGGTGAAGGACACCGTTGCGTTGACGCCCTTCTTTATTATTACAGGTGGGACCGGGCACCGTAGCACTTTAGAGGTGATATCGTTGTGATCCCGCCCAGGTATCGCTGAGCGTGTCCACTTCTGGAGGCTGACAGGATATGTTGGCCGCATTCTGGTCCAGTTACCCACATGCAACCGGGTTCGTACTGTTCCCTGTAACAACGTTCAGACACACACCCTGGCATGTCCGCGTATACACCCTCGGTCACCAGGAGGAGCACCGCGTCCGGCAGCGACGCTTCCGCCGCCCTCATCACGCCGTACGACGACCTCCCCTTCAATGTGAGTGGGAAAGCAGGGCCTGGAGCTACTGGCGTCCGTATCCGCTCTCCGTCAGACGAAAGTCCTGGTCAGCCAAACTTCGGAATACGGCGCGGTCATATCGAAGGTGGCCACAGACTGGCGGATGATCATGAGTCGTACTTCACCCTACCCTCTAGGCAGGATGCCGTGCATCCATCGGGGCTCAATAGAAGGGGCACGACAAAAGAGCTTGTAGGTCGCTTCGAGTCGATGGGTGGGTCGACCGCCCCTCCGCAGGCCCGAAGGGCACCAAACGCCCCTTCGAGCACGGGCATCAACGCAGAGAGAACAAAGGAGAAAGGCCGTTCGCCGATTCGCCAGTCCTTTCGGAACCTTTTGTCCGTCTTCAAGAAGAGCAAGCCGGCGCAGAAGGAACGTTCCCCAAGCCCCACCCCTGCACCGTCCCTCACGCTCCCGGGGACGCGGTACAGACCGGGCGGGGGTAGCCCCAGCGCGACCCGGGACGGTCCACCAACTCCCAGCAAGCCGTCTCTCATGCTCCAGATCCCCCAATCCGACCTTCCCGGGACAGACCCGCGCAACTGCATCTCGCCCGTCTCCGCACACACCGGAAAGCAAGGCCCACTCCTCTACCTCTCGCGCGTGCCCACATCCCGAAGCCAGGCGCCGAGCGACTCGGACGTACCGGCGGTGTGGATGGCGTGCCTCGCGCAGCTGCACACAACGCACATTCTCGTTTCGTGGCCGAGTGCGGGGGGCCACCCGACGAGCCGACTTGTGCCATTCGCGGCGTGCGCAGACGTGCGCTCGCTCGCGCCAGGGGACCTGGACGAGACAGAGCGGGCACTGCTTCCTGGGGCGCCGGGGGAGATGCGCGTATTCGAGCTGTTGTTTGAGGGGAGGGCGCGGGAGAAGTTCGCGGCGGAAAGCGTTGCGGAGAGGGCGGGATGGGTGAGCGCAATCTGGTGCGGCGTTTTCGTTTTCGTTTCGGTCCGTGCGCGAGACTAACGATTTTGGTGTAGGGATGCAGTTTTGCTCGCGCAGGAGAATAGGGTGCGCTCCCCTGCAGTATCGGAGAGCATGTACCCCTTGTCGCCCGTTGGTCCCGCCCCTTCGGCGGCTCACTCACAGGTGACGGAGCCACCGAAGGTCGACACCCTCAGAACGTCTCGGATATCGCAAGTTTCCGCACCGAGTGTAGACCGCGCCCTGCCCGCCATACCGAATCAGACTCCGGAGAAGCCGACACTTTCACGTCTCAACATCCGCGACTTGCTTCCCGTCCAAACAAGACAGTCCTCCCTGCCATCCGGGCTGTCGCCTCTGCCCGCACCACCGGTGACCCCGACAAGTGTACGGGGATCGTCCTTCCTCTCTCCAGGAAGCCCCTCCAGACCGCAGAGCCCGTCGATCCGCAACCTCGATCAGCGGTCGGTTGTAAAGCAGCGCCTCGCGCAGATCCAGCAGAGCGAGGCCGCACGCCCCGCCAGCCCTGTCTCACCGTCCACGCGCCGATGGGAGCTCAAGGACTCGCCGCGCATGAGGAGGCAGGACAGCGGGGCGGCGTCGATTATAAACTCGTACGCGCGCACGGAAACGGGGTCGCCTCGGTCGGCGTGTTCGGGTGGGTTGACGACGAGGCCGCCGTCGCTACTTGGCTCGCCACCTCCGCGTAACAGCGCGTTTCGACGGAGTGGTCAAGACACGAACAGTCAGCTCCTTGGGCTGCCTCCCCGGAGCGACACGTTGTTCTCGCCCGCGTCGAGGTATTCCGACGATGGGAATACGGGCCAAGGAGAGGCTCAAGAAAGTGCCGCCCCTCAGGTACGCTTGGCCCTCGACGTATTGGCAGACCCACCACCTCAGTCTGTCGTGCCTTCGGGACCCGAAAGTTCCTCGGATGAACCCTTCGATGGGCCCTCAAAGCCCGCGATGGAGGACATTCGCGCGAGCATCGATGCTTTGAGGGGTCGTGCAGCTACGGACAGCACGAACATCGTCAGCATCCGCACGAAGGTCGACGAGGTGCTTACTGAAGTGCGCCGCCTACATACACCAGAGGGTGCAGACGGTACTAGTGCGGTGACCAACAAGCTGCAACAAGTGGAGGCCGGGGTCAAGGAAGATATGGCAAAACTGCAAGGGTTGCTTGAAGGGCTGCGGGGTGCAAACGGCGATACGGTTCAAGGCGGCGCCACGGGTGTAACTCCTAATGTTGCAGACCTCCACGAGAAATTGGATAGCCTGCTACGGTTGTGTCAGGCAAGGATCGACGGAGAAGGGAGCGACAGTAGCTCTCCCGAAGCGCGAGCGTCAAAAAATGAGGTAGCATTGATACCTTTAGTGCCAGTACGCCCACTTATCATACTTCGGCCATCCAGCTCGTAGAGGTGATCGGGCTCCTCAAAGACGCGGAAGAGCAACGCGTAACCCAGATGGAGCAGCAAACAGACAGTATTCGGTATCTCAACGAGTTGAACAACGTAAGTCAACTCCGCGATTAACTTCGCCTTAGCTAATGGTTCGTTAGTGGCTCGAGGCTTTTGTGAACCACGGCACATCCCAAATCGAGGGCGTGGCGGCAGGTGTGCAGCAGCTCTGCAAGGAACTTGGTCCCGTTCCCGAGTTGCAGGACACGCCGGAAGAAGGCGATGCGCCCCCAGCAGGAAGCCTCCTGTCGGACATACGGCGATTCCTTGTCCAGCATAAGGAGCGCGAAGAGAACACCACTGTCTTGCATAACTCGGTGAACGGGCTGATGGCTGCTGTGCAAGAGGACCTCCGGAGGAATGCTGAAGCCCGGAACCTGCTCAGTAAGATTCTGCATGCTATGTATGTGATGTGTTTGCTCACTGCGGAACAGCTACCGAGTCCGTGATTGGGATGATTGACCGGCAACGGGCAGACCAAGAGCGTATGCTGAAAGCATTAGCGACGGGTGCGTTTTTTACTGGTCTCACCGGCTGTAGCCTAACGGCCATCATAGAACTATCCAATGATATACGCGGGGAGCGACTACGATTCGTTGAAGCCATGAAGGAAGCTACTGCTATCAACGTTCAAAGTATGTTCCTGGCATTCGTTTCCCGTGTGAGCTGATGTTGAGGCAAGCTCCTACAGTACATGTAGAAGAGTTCAAGAAAGAGCTCACGAGGGAGGTGATGCTCATGACGCAGGAGGTAACACGCCTGCAGAGGGAGAGACAAGGTCTCGAGCAGCAGATCGCGGACCTGTTCGCGTTCTACGCTAAGCAAAAACAAGCCGGAAAGGTCAGTTACGACTCTATCCTGCTGACGGTTGGTTGCTTACTCTGGAGACATATTACAGGTCGTGGATGGAGGACGCATGCCTGTTCAGCAAAGGCCACTCACCACGCAGTCAGTTCTATCGGTCATGCCGGGAGACATTATCCCACTCGGAGGCATGGCTCACCAGACCTCACAGCCGGCATACCGTAGGCCTCTTCCAAGCCCCGCACCAAGTCCCACGCGGTCTCGTTGATTTGAGTGTATCATACGCACAGTAAATTCTGGTGTTACATGTTCTTCAACCTACATCAAGGGCTTTGCAGGTATCAATAAACATGCGAGTAGTGTCGATGAGTGAATTCGAAGCAGTTGCGGGCGCTTATCTGGACGGAATGCGGAATGAAGGCACGTGGTGCGAATGAAGCGACCCGGCATTCGCCGCCGTCGGACGGGCGGACAACGCAAAGTCGAGCTCGCCGTCGCGCACATCCCGCTCTGCCCCAAAAGTCATGTCTGCGCTTCGTCTTGCCACCTCTGCTGCTCGGAGAGCACCCAGGAGTCTCGCGCTCGGCAGGCGAGGCTACGCCGCGGCCGCTGACAAGATTAAGCTGTCGCTGGTCCTCCCCCACCAAGTGCGTGCCAGCAGCGGTCTCCGTCTTCTCCAGGGTCCCGCTGACTTTGGGGTATCAGGCCATCTTCACCTCCGCCGATGTTGTCCAGGTGAACCTCGCCGCGGCTACTGGTGACATGGGTATCCTCGCCAACCATGCACCGACGATCGAGCCTCTTCGCCCTGGCGTCGTTGAGATCGTGGAGTCGGGCAAGGGTTCGCAGAAGTGGTTTGGTGAGTCAGGATTTGTCGTGTCTCTGTGCACAGGCCTTACGCTCCTTGCCTCAAGTCTCTGGCGGCTTCGCAACTGTCCACCCCAACAACAAGCTCACCATCAACGCGGTGGAGGCTGCTCCCCTCGAGTCGTTCTCTGCGGAGGTAATGCGCGCACGCCACCTTCTATCCATCACCCGCACTTAATCCTATCGCACAGGCTGTCCGCGCCAACCTGCAAGAGGCGTTGAAGGTTGCTACTGGCAACGGCTCGGAGGAGGACAAGGTGGAGGCGCGCATCGAAGCGGACGTATACGAGGCTCTGCAGCACGCACTTTCCAAGTAACGTCCCCGGTCTGTCTAGCCCTGCGGGTGTAGCGTAGAATAGAATGACGGACTGCACGCTGCCAACGCGGACGCCAGGGTTCTGCTCGACCCCGCGGCCCCCAGCCTGAGAGTGAGAAGTGCAGGCGTGACTGGTAGCACGTGGAGGCGCCCTGCGGAGATGACGGTCAGGGTCGGGCGCGGGTTCCGTCCGCCCATGTCGTCGATGTCCGTGATCATCATGCCAGTGTGAATTCGAATGTGTCCGGAGTGTATACTCTTCTCGGTCGTTTTTGGGACAAATCCTCGGCCGTCTGCAGCGTCTCGAGGCTCCAGCTTCCTCCATGACCACCGCGCGCCCACTTGTGTCTGTTAACCCAACTCCTTGCGCCCTCCCCAAAATGAGGACGCCCAACTCCTGGATGGACAAGGGGCTCCTCGAAGACGAGCTATTCGCGACAGCTTTTCTTGTACACGCCCTGGACGACGCACCCGCTCGTCGGCGTCGCGGCGGAGACTGGCATCTAGAGCTTGCTCAAGAGATCAAAAGCAACGCTATTGTAAGCTTCCTAGTACTTCTTATGCACCCTATGACTTTACGTTAATTCTTTTGGGTACGCAATGCAGCACCTCGCCGCTGCCGAAAGGTGGATTGAGTACGCGTTTGCAGCCGAGGGAGCTTCTCACCATCATAGCAACGGCGCGGCAGACGGGCTTCTCCTCACCTTCATCCGTTTTTACTGGGCATGGTATAAGGACGGCAAAGAGGCCGCCACGAAGGTCGTCAATGATGAGCGTAAGAAGCGCGGTTTCCAGTATATGCTGCCTAAGATCATCCAGCCGGGCTCCGGGGTTGCACAAGGTAGCGCTGCGGATGCTGCCTCATCTTCCGTCGCTCGCCCAAGCAAGCCACATCGCAAGCGCAAGCGTAAGGCAGCTGCTAATGCACAGACAAGTCGCAACGATGCCGCAGCTATCAGCACAGTCCCTAATATCGAGAACATCCACCGTAGCGAGGAAGACGGCGAAGAAGGTCTACATGCGGTTAATCCCGCAGTGCCTCAACACGACCATGATTTCCCAGAGTGTAGTATGGACGTAGAAGATAAGGAGGTAGTCGTATTTGCACAGGAGCAAGATATCGACACGTACGTGGAGGGCATCTTGTTCGAGCACGATCCAAGCATTCTGCCCATCACGCATGAGGTATTTACGCAGTCCTGCTTTTTAGGTGTACAGATGCTCACTCTAATCATCCACTTAGGCGACACCGGCTACGCCTCCCAGTTCGGCGCCACCAACCATCGAGGCATCTGCTTCTGCCAGCCCAGGTAGCCCTCTCACAAGCATCTCTAGTGGGCCCGACTCCCCCGCCTCAAACCCTCCCATTAAAGCAACCATACCTCGGCGCAAGAAACCTCGCACAGAGATACCACTTCAAGATCGCCGGCAACGTCTCCCCAGGGAAGCGGCGAACACTGAACGTCTCTCACTCATGGTGAAGCGGGAGCTCGCCTTTCATAAAAACCTCAAGCGCGGCCGTGAGGACGAACAAGGCTTTGAGAGCCTGTCGCACGCTGCGTCTCAGGCTCCCAACTCCCAGAAGTCCCGACCCGCGACGAAGGTATCAAAGAAGTTGAAGCCGCGGGTGACTTCTCCCACCATCGTGGAGGATGTTGATTCCACGCAGTCGCAAGTGAACATCTCTGCGGTGCCGCCACGGGTCCCGCCTGTCACAAAGGCTTCCGCGGCCACTGCGAGCGCGCCTACGGGCGATGCATCGAAGCGCAGAAGGAAGGCCAAAGGAACCACCACGCGCAAGAAGGTTAAGGCGGCCGTTGATGACGATCTCGAAAGGCCCAACAAGCGCCGACGCAATAACGATGGCGGTCGAAACGCCATCGCAGTGTTGAACGATGCAATGACACAACAGACTCGCCGCGGCGAAGCGCTAATATCGTCTGCAGGAGCTGCCCCCGACACCGGGATCCAAGGCCGCAAGCGCACTCGCTTGCAAGCCAATCCTATCGCTCGGTCGCGTACTGAGCAGCGCGCACCGCTTCCTCGCAAAGTGGTCAGGATGCCTCAAGGAAAATCGGGGCGCAAGCGGCTGGCCAATATCATCTCAAAGACTCCGCCTGTCCTCGGAGCTCCCGCTAACTTGCCGGAAGCCGATGGAGTAGTGGTGAACGCCGCGACTGAAGCGTTACTTAACCTGCGTGCATCAACCGCGGATGTCGAAGAGTGGGATACGTACCGCGGAGTTCAGGATGAACCCCAGACCTCGGACGACGAAGAAGACATTCCTCTGAGCGTAGCCCTCGCGGCGGCCAGCCGCGTAAGAGCTCGTCGCCATCCCGCCGGCTGGAACGGCGCAGGGAATTCCCCTCATGATGCAGTTACCAGTGCTACGACGAGTAGTTCGCTGGCGTACTCTGCGATGCCAAACCCGCCAATTCCTGGGCCAGACGATAACCCATCGCTCTGTTGGCCCGATGCGTCTGGCGCCACTAGTTCACGGGTTCTTGGTCCCGGCACCGCATCCAGCTCTGTGTCTCGAACACCTCAGCACACACCGGCTGCTCCAATTCACAAGCAGCCACTTATGGTTCAGCCAGGAATATGGGCAGAGGTAGGTGCGCGAACCTCAAGGCAGAGACTTGCATTGAATCCGGGTACAGTCCCGCCAGGAAGTGTGCGAGTCTTTCGATTGGTTCAGGAGTTATCAAGGCGGGGTATACTTCAACAACGATATGGTCAAGGGGTATCTCCTCAGCGCCTTCTCGTCAAGGTGAGTGGGGTCAAGCACACGGGGCTATTCCGTCCTAACTCCGGCGCCAGCCGTGATATGTTCGCCCGCGACGGCCGTCTGATTATATCACACGGGTCAGTACCTTCCATGTCCCTCACTCCCCTCGTACCGCGTACCCATCACTTGGCTGCGTCTTAGTGGCGGCAAGGCCGAGAGTATTCACAGCGAGAAGGGCCAACACAAGGTACACGAGGCCGACGACCAACGGGAGGAGGACAAGTCCGTCCGCGCGCTGCTGCGAACATATCAGATGAAGCGGCCGCTAGCCCTCATCATCGATGATAGGTATGCGTTGTTCCCGTATGACCTGGCCGCGAAGGGATACACATATGTCGTCCTGGGTTTTTACCATATCGCTCATACATGGGGTAAGTATCTTGGGTCTGTGCATCTACAATACCTATGACTGACGCCACGCTATAGCCGAACGCGAACCCGCGAGCAACGGGAGGGGATTTGTTGTCCGCTACAAATTCGCATTTGAGTGGTGCGAGAAACAGCCGGAACCTTGGTGGCTCAAGCATAGTCCTATGGCCACCGTGCCTCCGTAAGTCCTTTCGGTACTATCGAGATCTCCCGGTCGTTTACGGAGTACCCAATTATAAGGGGAAACGAGGGCTGTAATCCGACATACCTCTGTGCCACATGTTCGAAGTCGTCCCCACGCGTCTACGACGAACTTGGGATGTGCTTGAGGCCTAATTGTCCCTCGTTCTGGAGCTGCGACGATCATACCGATCCCCCCGAGCGGCTTACGTACAACCAATCCTTCTTGGACTCTCGCACGGAATGCGTCCACGAGATGTTAGAGGACATCGCGCCGTTACCGCCTGCTGTCGACGCGGCGGACGGCATCATCACCAGTCGTCGTTTCTGCAAGGGGTGGCACTGCAAAAGATGTGGTCGCCTGTCTTGCAGGTAAGCGTCTCTGACTTGCTGAACGTGACTACACTCGAAATAGTCGCACACAGGTACAAATGGGAACATTGGGAGTGCAAATCCTGCGGTGTAAGTCCTTTTCTGAGTCTGTCTGTCTACGCGGAAGATACTGCGGCGTGCTAACCGCTTCCCTCCAAGACCATCCTTACAATCATAGGAAAGGATAGGCACGCAAAAGAATTCCGGCGGTTGGATGACAACGGGCATTTCTACCATCACAAACTCGGAGCGAATTCAGGTATGGCGGACAGCCGCTATTAGATGGGGCATTCTTGAACTAGCCATTTTTCATCCTCCGTAGGCATCATTGCTCGGCCCCTTGATTCACAAGCGACATCTGGTGGTCGGGTTTGGTACCACGTTTATATACTCCCAGAGAATCGGTGGGTCCGGGGCTAGGTGCTGTGTGCAAGAGAAGGACGCTAACAAGAAATACACTCAGGGGACGAATTTACCTTATCATGGGCAACGCTGCGATCAACGGTGCGGCGCATGAGATCTTTGCGGAATATCAAGCGCAGGCTCGTTCTGGCGAGCTTCGGTTCAGACGGTGGCCACTCAGAAGCGTCAGTCTCCAGTGCCAGACATTCGGATTCCGAGAAGTCGTTGTTGACGCAACCACTTACAGCACCAGTGTCGCGGAACCCTACTCACTAACTATTTCTCCCAGAACAGTAAGCAGGCAGAACATCTTCTACATTTGGCAAACCCTGACATACCTTGGTAGCTGGAGAGCCTTACCAGGTACGTTCGCTTGCTCAATGAGAGTAGGCAGTTCACCTACACACATTCAGTACGTCGGCGGAACGGCCAACACGGTCCCTTTCCAAGGCGCGCCTTCGGCTGTAGTCAAGGCGCGGGACTTGATCCAGGAACGAATGGCTACCGTAATGCAAGCAGAGGCAGGACAATACGAGTTCAATGAGGTGCTCAGCGCCGCGTACATGGAGAAACAGAAGATGGCGGTGTGTTGTGGTTGTGTCACGTTAGCGGCGTGCTTCGATGTGCTGACGCGGCGTCGAGTAGTTCCACAGTGATGCAGAGCGCGGGTTGGGGCCGCGCGTGGCATCGCTCTCCCTCGGCGCACCTGCTTACATGTACTTCAGGGTCCTCAAAAAGTATCGTCAAGACAAGGGGGGAGGCCTTAACCAAAATGTGCTCTCCTTATACCTCCGCCACGTAAGTCCTACTGGCCCATGTCACTCCGATCAGGAAGCTCACGGTGTGCAGGGCGATGTGCTCATCATGGATGGCGCAGCGATTCAAGAGTACTACGAGTGAGTAAAGGGACGCACCATGTTCTACGCACTACCAACGCATCACAGGCATACGGTCGTCCCTGTCAACTTCCGCATCGCCGCAACTGCTCGATACATTAGCACCAGTGCTGAATGACCACCTCATTACTAACCTAGACTTTGATACGTGATAGTTAGCCCGCCAAGACCCATATTCCAGCTCTCTCCTTACCTTCCTCCACCCTTTTTGTTGATACCCTGATCCCCGCACCGCGCCCTGCGTTCATTTATTGTTCATATCAATCTCCGCTATCGTGCTATCGGCCATGCTCTAATACCTTCGCTAACGTTTGTTGGACATGTATCGCTGCTACTTCTACTCTACGGTTTCGAATCGCTACTGGTGTACGTATCAGGCAATGTCTGAATCGCCCTTCTTAAACCCCTGAAAGTACTTTTCTCGGAAATCCTTGTGTGCGGGGACGTGAGAGGTGACGTTCTCTGTCACCGCGTGCGCCGGGTCGAAGGTTGGCAGAGGATACTTGTCCGACGTCGTCTTGCGAATAGTGATCAACTGTCATAGGTTATGAGTGCGCCGGGACGTTCCATGGAACGAGGTCACATACGCGTCTACCCCACGAGCCGAAATCTTGTAGCGAGTTCGCCACGAGCTCCATTCCCTCACAAAGCATAGCATCGATATCGACCTCGTTGTACTCTTCAGTCACAGTGGGCAGGAAGAACACGAGGCGTCCCTGGGGCTTGAGCATATGCCGAGCTAGGAGTACCAAATCGCGCGCAAGCTCGGAGAGTTCGTACGGTCTTGTAGGAGGGATATATGGCTGATCATCTCTGATGTAGTGGAGAGTTGAGTAAGTTGGATCTAGGGTAAATCTTCGTCACTTACGGGCGGGGGACGTGTACGGGTATGGGCTCGTCCCCAGTTAGACGCGCGTTCTTTCGACCGAGACGTTTTGCACCGGCGCGCACACCGTCTACGCGTATCTGGGTTATTTTTACCACTCTCACGGCAGGGAGGACATGGACGTACAGGGAGGATCGGTCACAATCGCGTCGAAGAGTCCGCCGCATCGCCATGGGTTTTGGGTCACGTCGAATGTGCACAAGTCCACAATGCGGTTCGCGATACCATATTGCGCAGCGGCGCGGATGATGCCTGGCTTCTTGGCTGCGAGGATAAGATAAGTCCGGGGACAAGGCCAGCTCCGAAGCTATCTACCTTTTCCTCTCATCTGGCGCCCATCAATGTCAGATCCATAGAAAAGGGCGCCGAAATGTGCGGTAGTCTAGGTTGTTCCGGCGTTAGAGCTGGATGAGGATGAACCCTAACAGGCTACTGACGTATGCCATGCTCCCTGTGCCGGCGAAAGGGTCATATATAAGCTTCCCTGGGGCTGCCTGTAGCGCCGCCCGAGTAAGTACTGGCGGTCAATCTAGAACTGAAGGTCGCTGCACCAGCGTTTGGTTCGCCATGAGGAGAGACATTTCTGCCTCCATGCTAGTGTTGCCATAATAGACACGCTTCTTCACGTCAAACTTCTTCACCAGTGGGCGAGCCGTGCCAGTTTCTATCTGTGGTTTGTATTTCGGAAGAGGTTGTGAGGGATCATACATTTTTGGACGTACCAACCTGCCGAACCAAACTTCCTCGAATTCGCCGTCACCCTCTTCTTTCGGTCGCGTAGTGCCGTGCTTATCCTTGTCTGTATCCAGTCGCCTGTCAGATCACAGCATCTTTGCGTAGCCTACTTCGAATAACGTACATTCCTCGAGGCAAGCCAACGTGATATCAGGATTTTTCATCTCAATCTTTCCTTGGAAGTCCATGTATTCGAAACTTTCGACAACGTCTTTCTGCCGCCATTGCGGGATGGTGTGGTTGAATGCGGTCACCATGAATTTGAAAGACGTATCGATTGCGTATTTCTGCCATTGAGTGGCCCGTTCTCGAGTCCGCTGATGAAGCTCCTCGTAGGACTTGCCTCGAGCGTAAAACTCACAGACGTATCTACAAGTGAGCACGACCTATTAAGCAGAAAAACCAATTGGCTATAGAGTTAATTTACCTTATTAGGATGCAACGCTTTGCAAGTAGCTTGGCGTGCTCCTCACTCTCGAGCTCGATGACCATAAATGGACGCGTTATTTTTCTGTCTTCTGGATTCTCAGGAAGTTTGATTTCGAAACCATACAACTCCGCCACTGAGAGCAGCTCTGGTAACCGGAACTCTTCATGAACCTGCGCAAAAACGAAGAGGTATTCCGTCAGCATCGTGGAGTTTTTGTGCCTCCGAGGTGATGGTTGGCGATGGGTGTCGAGAAACGGCGTGCGGTGGCTGTGAGGGGCTCGGTTTCTGTTTTTGGCAGGCAACCACTTATACTCGACCACCATAGTTGAGTGGAGGCGCTCGCAACCTTCATTCCGGACCACAACCACTGGGTGCTTCGGCGGACGTGCGAGTCCGTCCAAAGACACCATAAAGGTGCTTTACTATCGCAAGGGTTTTACTCGGCGTATCAGCGACGCAGAAATGACCTCGTCAACATCCGGCGTGGCTATCCTCCTGGAGAAAGTTATCCAAGAACTCTCGCCTGACACTCGTGAGCATCGCCTCGCATACCTGCGCCTCACTCAACCCTAATTTCACTTTAAATCTGAAAGTAGACGACTCGTTAGAGAAACTGCGGTTTTTCTTTCCCGAGACCCTTTTACTTGGCGCCCTCGATCTCATCGACCGCGACAGTGTCATTGCGTACAAGACGTCGTGGGGCCGGACACAATACGAAGTCCTCGGCTCGACCGCGACATATGCTGTATTTCCTGGTCTACCCTCCCCAAATGGACACGCACTCGCGTACTGCACGTGTCCTGCGTATGCGTACTCCGTGCTACTCTCGGAGACCCAGCTAATGGTGAGTGAAGGTATCCGCGAGTCCTGTTGCCTAGTTGGGGGTGGTGCTAACACGATGGACACCATAGTGTAAGCACGTCCTTGCGACGCTCCTCGCCTGCCGTCTTGAGCGATGCGCAGAGCGGAATATCACTGCGGACGAGCTAGCTTCTGTCATTGACCGACAATGCACCCTTTGACGGCATACACACAGTATAGATTAGTCTCATACCGAGATCCTTGGCGTTCGGCGTAGACTGAGGAGTAAATGCAATCGGTGCTAGTCACAGAACGGCTCTGAAGTACTTGTCATAACGTATCACTGGCTGTATTATGTTGTAACATAGAGGAATGTCGTGAGACTTGTACAAATAGTATCTACATACTAGCAAAGCACAAGTAGATTGCAAGCGTAAGCACCAGCCGAAGTATCAAACCATGCTACGGCACTGCGGCTGCGCCATTGACGGAGAATCTACGCCCCATAGAACATCTGCGTGGGGATCGCATTCTCCCTCTGCACGTCCTTCCCCTTCCCCTTTCCATCCTTTGAATTCTCTGACTTCTCCTCAACCCCCTTAACCTCCTTCGACGCTCGTTTCACCCTCCATTCTAGGAGGTCGGCGTACTCCTTCAACCCCTTGACCAGTGCCCGAAGATCCTGCCTCCGGGGTGGGAGTTGTTCTCCGATGTCTTCATCGTCGCTCTCTAGCGCGTGTCCTTCCTCGTCGGTGGTGTCCCTGTTCATCGAGGTGAACGTCCGTACACCTGACCGCGAGGAGGCGATCGGGTTCGCATCTGATTGACGGCCCCGATGCGAACTGCTCGCTGCCATTTGGCCATTGGCCGTCACGTCACCCACGACAACGTCCTCTGGTTCTTTGGACGTTCGCCCCACCTCGAGGTCGATGTCATGCTTGATCGCGAGCCACTCTGCAAGCTTCGACACTTCCTCAGGCTGCCAGAAGCCCCACCAGCCCTCGGTGTTATCTTCCTCGGCCCCCTTTTCACCGTCGTCATCCTCACGATCCGGTTTGGCGACGTCGGCGTCCTCCGGTTTGCGGCCCCAGACGGCGAGGTGCCATGACCAGTGCCGCATGCGCCTCCTCTGGGCTTCGTCCACAATCCCCCGCCGCTTGCCAAACTTCACGTCGCCCTTGCCGCCCTCCAATAGATCGACCGCAGCCTCGCGTTCGACTATGCCTGGGGTGAGTACGAGATACACGCGACCATCAGAATCTCGTCCGAGTGAAGTGAACCGCGGGATACACTCGGTCGACGCGATTTGGTGTGCGTGCTCGATGGCGGCGAGGGTGTCTCTGTGCTCTCGACGATGGGGATTCTTGTCTCCCTTCGCGGTGTTCTTTGCTTCCGGGGAGGATTTCCAACGTGCGTTCTCAGCCGCGGTGAGTTCTCGTGCAGCACGGGCAAGGTCTTTTGCCTGCGTGACCGCTCGGTCGAAGTCTTCTCGAACGGCCTTGGTTTCCAGAGTACGCTCGATGAGAGCATCGACCACAGGGACGAGTTGGGCGGTCGAGAAGACGTCAGCCGTGTCCTGCGTACTTGAGCTGCGACGAGTGCTGTGCCTGATCGTGGTACCTCCGTAGGGAAGAGGGTCGGGAAGCGCAAGAACACTATCCCCTCGTAGGGATGCGAGAACGCCCCACAACTTGTTCAGGTTCATGCCACTAGCCTTGACACCATGGACCGCCTTCGTAAAGGTAGCGGCCTCATCAGTGGAATCAGTATCCTTTGAGAGGATGGTCAAGAGACCGACTAGGATAGCCTTGAGAGCGGGTTCACTAATCCAGCTCGCAAGCGCAGAAGGGCCCGAATCTTCGTCATCCTCAGCTCCACCGCTGAGCGTGCAGTTTCCGACTTCCTCGAGTTCCTCGAGGTGGCCGCGTGCGGTATCAGTGAGATGAGCAAACCGCAAGAGGAACTCGCGGATGCTGAGCCGTTGCAAGACGCTGTCGTATGTCAAAGGCGCAGATAGCCTAGTCCACACTGGTCTTGGTATGACTCTTGTCGCACGCGCACGTTTGGGTCGAATACGATCTAGCTTGGCCTGGGAGTTGGTATCTGCCTTCATTCTGGTGAGATGAGGGGATGGTGGTATCAGAACGTGGGGTTTAGGTTTTGAGGCATGCGGATTAGGACGAGGAACCACAGTGGCCTTCGTGGGTGCGGCCTTGCCCGTCCCCTTCGATGGTTTTATCTTGAGAGGAACAGCACCCTTTTCGCAGTAGGGTCAGACAATGATGATATACAAGGGGCCTGGTAGCTCACATGTTCCTGACCCTCTTGGGTAGCAGCAGCCTTCGTGGCCTTGCGAGCAAGGAGGTTGAGATCCCTGAGCGAAGTTAGCATTGTGGCCATGTAGAAGAAAATGTAACTTTACCCGAGGGGAGGGAGGCCCTTCGCTTTCCTGCAGCGCCGACAGTTGCAGGTGTCGCTACACCGTGGACAACTTACATACACGGTCAATATATGCGCCTTCTAACACCATACTTACACTTACCTGAATATATAATTTACGTCGGCGACACGTCTATCTGCCTGTGCTCCAGCGGTACCACGCGCTTTGATAGCTTCGCAGTCTTCCTGATACCTGTTGCGCATACAGGGCTTGCAGTACTTCAATACGCACCGCTGTCCAGATGCGCGAGTAGCAGTGCAATGCATGACGTCTGAGAACAAGAGTAGAGGTATATGAACTGAGAAGGGGTATGGTGCGGATGGGACGGGGCCGCTCACCTGAAGGCTCGTACTGCCGTGCACACTGGTGACACCTGACGGCATCCTCAGACAGCTCAGGCTTCTTCTCAGCTCTGTGTTCCTTCACCTCTTTGCCTCTGGTCTCAGTGATAGCTTCCTGTTCCGTGTGAGGGTCGGTCTTTGACTTCTTGGGCTTGGGTGACTGGGCACCTTCTTGACCGTCCTTGGATGCTCCAGACGCGCCCATCGATTTCCTCTTCCGCTTCTTAGAGGTTTCAGCTAGAGCAGTATCCTCTACCTGATCTACATTCATAGCCACCACCTTCAGTGGAGTGTTGTTCTGCAGCACGCGAGGATTCGCGCTCCCCGTTTTGGACGAAACCAGGGGAGACGGGGGAATCTCGACAAAGACCTGCGACTTGCGCCGAAGCGCAGAGGCTGGTCTGTCCATGGCTGATGGTGAGTGTATGCGGTCGTTCCGGGAAAGAAAGTGAAGAAATGGCGGTGATTTGGGGAGGAAACGGAGGAAGGTTCAAGGCGATCAACAGCAGCCACAATCGCGCCGCGTCGCGACGTCACATGCATCGCAACGCCACGTGACATAACCACCTGCCCTGAAGCAAAAGTTTCGGGAAACAGCAAGTAAGCAGGCGCCCGGGGAAGACGTAGAGGAGGACAGTGACGGAACAGCTCAGCTCTTCGTACACGACGCCGACGACGAGCCAGCATGGCCCACGCAGATCACACAAGAGACCCATGGTAAGCACCTTCCTCCCTTATAACTGCGGCATCCAAACCTGATTATGTCTTTCGTTCTGGCCTTTGTTTGACACAGTCCCTGGGTTATCCTTTCTGACTTCGGTAGCGCTTTTGCCATGGGTGCCGTCGGTGGCACCATCTGGCATGGTATCAAAGGTGCCCGGAATTCACCAAGGGTGAGCGCCTTCAGTGTTCACGGGGATACAGGCTACTGAACGTTATTGCTCAGGGCGATCGTATGGTTGGTGCCATGTCTGTCATTAAGGCTCGCGCCCCCGTAACGGGTGGCAACTTCGGTGTTTGGGGCGGCATGTTCTCAACGTTTGACTGTGCGGTCAAGGGCTGGCGGCAAAAGGAGGACATGTGGAATGCGATCATCTCTGGATTCCTCACGGGTGGATGTTTGGCCGCGCGGAGTGAGTTGCCTGTTCCCGATCATATCCTTTGCTGGGTTCCAACTCTTCATTTCAGGCGGACCCCGCGGTGCACTCACTTCCGCGGTAGCGTGTGGTATTCTGCTTAGTGTGTTCGAAGGTGTCGGTGTGCTTGTATCGCGAGTGTTCAACGAAGGTACTCGGCCTCAACTACCACCAAGTAAGTCCCTTACTGTTCTCCCATCAGCATTCCGGTCATTTACGCTCGTATCACAGTGCCCGAAAACATGCAACCGCAGTGATTTCACCCATTCACCCCTCTGGACTATAGATGTATATCTCATTCTACGCTCTCTATGTTCTATTAATGTCTCGCATTGCTTGTCCCTTTCTTTGTATTGCTTGCTATCCTCCGCTCATACCTATGACGACATTAATACCGCCAATGTGTCCAACGTACCGATTGACTCTTGAAGTTCTTACGCGCATACGCAGACGGACCCCCCTCCGCCGGGCGCAACAGTCGGAATGTAACTTGCGATCCATCCAGGCTGCTGGATTGGTTGTGCTCATTTAAATTAGGTGGATTGAATGGAGCGTAGTGTCGCGTAGCCCACGAGAACTATACACACGAACAGCATCTTTTAGGAGTTCTGTTATACATGTTACCACTACTACGCACATCTCCGAATACGAATGAGGTCCCTGGGTATTAAAACCGTCGACCACCTCTACTCCCTCCGGCCACGGGTACCTTCCGCTTCTTGAATAGAGAACCTCCCGACGGTGGAGGCGGGGGGACGTCAGCTTCCGGAGGCTCTGCTTTGACTGAGGTTGAGCCATCATCGGCTTTGACGCTGGGGTCAACAGGGTCCTCGAAGGATTTGAGTGGCTTGCTGTCCTCGAGAAGGCTGCTTCCCTCCGTCTTGACATCGTCTGTTACCGAACCACTTTCGGCCCCACCGCCATCGACGGCGTTAGAGTTTGTGGCGTCATTCTGTGAATGTGAATTCGCGCCGGGCTTGCTCCACCCTCGCGCAGACCAACTAGGCTTCTCCGAGCCTCCTAACGGCAGCAGCCCGCCTGATGCCACCACACTTGAAGTCCCAAGTCCTGCTTCAGTCTCCGTACCATTTTGCGACTCTTCTTTCTTCGCCTTCAGTTTGATGGGGATCGAACCTGGATCGTATAATTCTCCCAGCCCAACACTCGCTGTCTTCCGCCTGAGTTTCCACCCCCTCGCATCCTCTTCATCTAGAGGCTGCTCCGCCACTCTCTTCTCACCGGCCTGCGCGGACCCTATGTCCGACTTGACATCCTGTCCCTGCCCGTATTCCTCCGGTGGAGGTGGCTCGGCTACCTCAACAATCTCCCATTCGCCTGCGACGCCTTCCTTTTGTCTGCGCTCCTCCTCGGCCCGGCGTCGCGCCTCGTCGGGATCGGTATACCCGAGCGACTCAGCAGTGGAGTAATTTGCAAAAGGATTCGAAGGTTTGAGAGTGGCAGAGGCTTTGGGGGCCGCCGCAGAGCTAGGACCTGCTCCGGCACTGCTGCTTCCGGGCTTAACGAGCCCCGCGCTAACGTCCTGTGCGTAGGCAGCTTGTGCGGCCTACAATTGTCACTAGTCAGTAAGTAGGAATCTATTGCAGGCACCCTGTGTAGCCCGAGGTATTAGATCAAGGGCAGCACGTACCTTCTCTACGCGTGCCATCTCCCTCTTTTCCTCTTCCAGATCTTGTTTGCGCTTCTCTCCAGCCTTGTACAACCCGCGCACGAACCGCTCGACATTGCCCTTATGTCGAAGACCCGTCTCATGTTGCCGTTTCGAGGGTGCATCGTCTGCGATGTAGATGTTACAGTATTTGCAGAAGTATTTCTTGTGGGCGACCCAGTACTCAGACATGGTGGAAGAGATTCAGAGTGATCGACGAAACCGTTATTGATACCCTAGAGGGACGGAAAGGACTAGCGTAGGAAGAATTGAGAGCCGAGCACAAGATTTTCCCAGATGCTATATGTGCAGTTGCTGGACCGTGGCTGCCAGTTCGGAGAGCAAGTGAGTGACGAGAACCAAGCAGCGCACCATGACGCAGCCGAGAAGAGGCTTGTGACGTCACTGTCACATATTACTGAACGCTCCTAAATCCAGGGCATTTTACGTAACAGGAAAGCTCTATGAACTGCAAATATTGTAATTGCCATATGGCCGACTAGCTCAGTTGGTTAGAGCGTGGTGCTAATAACGCCAAGGTCGTCGGTTCGATCCCGGCGTTGGCCAGTGTTTTTGTTCACGCCTTATCGGAACACCAAAGTTTTGACATTCTGGGAAGACATAGTTTGTTGAGTGTACAGCCGCAGAATCAGAGAGTGTGCGCGTGTGGCCTTAGATAAATCACATCCAAGGAAATGGTTGAGCTGATCCCTACTAGTTGCCTCTGTTGACCACGGGCCATCGTCCTGAGTCCGGTGTCACCCTTTCTTTCTGTATCGAAGCAACCCTTCTCCGTGCTCCGCGCTGGCCATCCCCTTCTCCTTCTCCCTTGGCCTCGGCTTGCGCGGTGGCTTCTGCTCCGAAGCCTGTCTTTCACTCTTGCTTGTCGGTTTGAGCGACGCAGTCTGCGCCTCCTTGATTGCCTGCTTGCTCAAGCAGAAGTCGATGTGCTCGTTCAAACCCTGGTTGTCCGTCTCGAGCAGTTTTCCGCATATCGGACACTCGAGAAATAATGGCGGTGCTTCGCTATCGTGACCCTTGTTCTGCTTTTTGGGGCTCACCGGCGGCGAAGCGACAACTTGAATGGGGGGCGCCTTAGAAGACGACGGCTTCGGCTGTGGCAACTTTCTATTTGGCGGCGCCGAGGTAGACTTCGGCTTGGTACTCGACGACCTGACATGTCTAATCATTCGGGTATCTTGTGCGTCGTCGATCTCATCATTATGAGCGATGTCTTCGGCTTCTTCCTCGGCCTCATCATCATCGTATCCTGGCATAGCCGTGGCGAACCCATCTTGCGAAAGGCGAGGTTGCTCGCCCTCATCTTCGTCTGGGTCTGTCCTACGCCTCTTCTTCGGCGAACTAGGCACCGGGGCTGCCTCGAAGAACTACAATGACAACTATCAGCGGGTTCTTCATGAAGGAAGATGGCTTCCGGCTTACTCGCTTGATACCGCGAGCCTTTGATTCCGCTTCGGCCCTCAGATCCTTAAGCTTAGTAACTCTGAGTCCGATCAGGCGAAGTGTCAGCGGCAGTTCGGGTTTGAGTAGCTCCTGTCCTATCTGTTGTGAAAGCGAAGGATAAGTAATTGCGACGGCACTGCAAGACAAGATCATACCGCGAACAAGTCCGCTTTCTTCGTAGAGATGTACCAATCGAAAGACTTGGCCCGTGTAAAGACTAGGACGGCAACAATTGTCAGATTGCCGCATCGAGTGCCGGTGGCGGAATGAAGCTGCGTACCTTGAAATGTGTCTAGCTTATACTTGAGGGTGACGGTTTTGCCGGTCCAGCCACCCTCCTCCATATCCTGCTCCAACTCCGCAGCCACTTCCTCGAGTTTCGCATGAATCTTAGCAGTATCAGAGAGAGCATTGAACGTTCTAGGCAGCCGACGACACCCTGTCAACAGACCCCTGCATAATCGTAGAGAAAACCCTACCGCTCCGCGCCGATACTCTTCCGCTCTTCCCTCTGCCCAGGCTCGACGATATTCGAGGCGATACCGAGATGAGCTTGGAGGAGAAACTCGAGGCCAAATTGCTTGTCTAGTAACGATAGGATTGCCCGCTGCACAAAGATGTCGCCGCATGTCTTCCACAAATGTATATTTGTTCATTTCTCTCGGGAATGGCAGAACTAAACGGTTTACCTTGATACCAATGGACTCCAGGAGGCGCTCGTTGACACGACCTACCCCTGGTACCTTTCGGATAGAAAGGTCATGCATGAAGGCCTTGATAGCACTGGGCTCGAAATCGAGCTTAAATTGGCCGTTGGGCTTGTTCTTCGTGTGCACATACTCATCAGTCTGGATAAGATCGTAGGTGATTCGCCGCTCCTAACCTTGTCTGAGCAAATCTATAGAAA
This sequence comes from Trametes hirsuta, assembly GCA_001302255.2. Classification (NCBI taxonomy): domain Eukaryota; kingdom Fungi; phylum Basidiomycota; class Agaricomycetes; order Polyporales; family Polyporaceae; genus Trametes; species Trametes hirsuta. The sequence continues at coordinate 256,005 of CP019378.1, forward strand.
AACGTCACATCGCTATTAAAATATGTAATGGCCCGGAGCTTACCTTGGCAAGCATCTAAGATTGCGGAAGAAGTCAATCAGATCCGTTGCGGAGCGAAACAATGGCGTACCTTGTTAGGTGCAATCCCAGCACTGACAGTCAGCTTCGTTTCAGAGTGAACGGTTTGTCGCATCTGCATCACACATTCCTCCGGACTGAGTGAATGCTCCTCGCAATAGCGGGTGATGCTTTGGGTGAAAACGTTGGCGCAAGTGAGAGATAAAGTGTGATATTCACATACTTGAGATACCCTTCGTCGCACCCTGCGACGCACATGGTAGGATCATAGCGCCGAAAGATCGCCATTACTTTTCCAGACATCTCCCTATACCACTCGTAATGACTGTGAAGAACGATGAGGTCCGGGCACAGTCTCTTCGCCACAAAGGCTAAGCTTCAATTATTATCAGGTGATGCGAACGAAGCACACGGGACATACTGGCCATGCCCGAGCGCACTCCGAATTTACGGGCTTCGTAGGACGCGGTGGAGACTACGCCACCCCCAACCTAATATCGCTTCAGAAATGCGTAGCACACTTCGTAAATGCAAAAGTACGTACGGCAAAGGGCTTTGTTGCTAGAGCCGGATTATGAAGTACTTCGACGTTAGCGAAGAACGCGTCCATGTCAACGTGAACGATCGCTTGGGAAAGATCTCTCTTGGCTTCTAGCTGAGCTACCTGGCGCGCCGAGGAAAATTAGCCAGACATTCCATGAGTACAAAAGGATACATACCAGCTTATCGACGCCTTGCTCGACCTTGCCTGATGAGTGTATTTTAGTAGCCGGTTGCGCGGTTTACTCTGTAAGCAATGCGTACTGAGGTCGACGCCCTTCGTGACCTCATCACGCAACTTGAGAATACGCTCTATTCTTTGCGTAAGATCTTTGTCCTTGCGCTTCTCATTCTACAAACCACTCAGTCAACATAGACACTTACGAGGGTGCAGTCGCGCCTACCTCGTAGAACTTGGAGCCTTTCGACACTTCCGCTATGATCAAGTTGATCTCCGTTTGGTCTTTTGCCAACCTGAGTAGTTTATCTATTGTTAGACAGAAGCTTACTAGTACTCGGCTCGGTACTCGCCCCGCTTTATTGACAGAAGGTCCTGCAAGGCGCCTAAGAAGGCTGTCCGAGTCCGGGGTAGACGGAGGTGGGTTCATGTTCTTTTCCAGTGACATGGCTTTCGTATAGGGAGAACGAGGGGTGCAAATAGTGTCATGAAGCAGCGTACAGAATGCACCAACGGGGATAGAGCAGAGCGCAGGACACGATGGTGGTGGTCGGAGACCAAGTTACGCTCGCACGGCACGGTGCCGCGGCGTCGGCCCCGCTCGCGTCGTGGACGCGGTCGCGTGACTCAAGTTGCGCCCCACGTGATGGCCATTCCACACCGAAGGCGAGATGTCCGGAGGTGGTTTCGGTGGCCGGAGTTGGCGGCGTTGTTGGGCCATGGTTGCTTTCTAGTGTACGTGAGAAAAGATGATAAGGGGGCGCAAGAATAGACCTTGAACTCCTAATCGAAAGGATTAGCTACACATTAGTATTGTGTGGCATGCGCACGCGACATTCCCACATTGCGTTTGCCATGTACCCGAACTTGTTTCGTAGACAGGCCAAAGAGGCCTCAAAATCGAATATCCTTTGGATTTCCTCCCAGGTCGAAAGCGCAACAACTAATAGCAGAATCATAGCAACAACAGCACGACGTACATATATACAAACATACGGCCTCCAGACAGCCGTCCGTCCAAACCACAAATATGCTTCAAAAATGAACAACGGAAAGCCTCATCGCGACGCCCCTACGTACCCCGTTGGCGTTCCTTGTACCGCGCCCTACCGGTCTTCAGCACGATCTCCAACAAGTCGTCCCAGCCGAGCAAGGGCGGTCCGCCGGGAGTACGGGTCAGCTCTAGAGAAACGTCGTAGCCTCCATGTAGCCCAGCGTCCGCAGGGAGACCCTCAGAGACCTTGCTCGACGTCTTGCTACCTCCAGATGCCTCCTGCGCTCGAGATACACCAGCAAGAGACGATCCAGCGACATCGCCGCCGGCCTTGCTTTCGGCGGCCGTCGAGCCTGAGGGCCACAGGACAGCCTTTCCCTTCGCTTTAGCCGACGGCTGGGCAGAGGGAGGCCGGTCCTGCGTCCGAGAGGCACTCACATTTTCTTGGGCGCGGGACATGCGCGAGGATGCACGCGAGGAGGAGCGCGATGCACACCTGAGGTCGACGTACTTGACCTCGCGGGAGTTTCGCGCAACGGCCGAGACCGGAGCGGAATGAATAGTGGATCCGGAAGCGGCTGACTCGCGTTTTTGCGCCGAAGCCTTTGCGGCGTTGGGTGGTGCGGACGAACGAACGATGGTAATAGATGGTGGGGCTTTGGACATCACAGGGCGAGCGTTCCTTAGAGAAGTTGGGTCGCGTTTTGAGGGTGCGGATTGCTTTTGCAGTTGTGGCGGAGCTGTTTCTGGCGCAAATACTGGAACAGCAGAAGTAGAGGTCTTCCGCTTCTTCGTAGGCGGCTCCTCGCGCTCAGCAGACAAAGATGATCCTGTCGTACGTTTGTTGGATTTGACCTCGCGAGGTACGTCTGGAGGCTTCGTGGGAGACGCGCTCTCCATCTTTACCTTCTTCATCGTTGGCTGTTTAGCCTGCGCGGCTGCCTCCTTCGCGGTGGTCTTCCGCATGAACGTCGGCGCGGACCAGACGACGGGATCGTGCACGAAGGATTGCGGCGACGCACTACGCTCGGTAGCTTCATTACGACCCGCCCTTTCTCGTTTGCGCGCCCGCTGGACAGGAGGCCTATCCAACTCCACAGGTACCGTACGACCGTCCGCTTGGTTGAGTGGCGCCTCCCGGGCAGCAGATCGTTTACGAGCGTCGATCAACTTCAAAACTTTCTCCATGTATCCGTCCACCATCCCCGCAGTCCGCTCGTCGTCCGATTCCAAGCGTGCCTCATCATTCTTGGCACTCCCCGCTGACGAAGTCGTCGTGTGCCGATGGGAGGTTGAGGGTGCACCGTTGTCGTTGTGTTGCTTCTTGTCGGGTTGCGCGTCAGGGGGTGCTGCCACGAGAGGGTCGGAAAGTAGCTCGTCGACTTCACTGTCGTCATCCGAGTCACCCACCACGACGATGGTGGCCCAACCAGGTGTCGTTTGTGCATTCGGTATAAGGATGTCGGCGGTGTTCTGACCGGGGTCGACTACCATGGGAGAGGGGTTCCGTCCGTTCGCAGTATCAGGCTCCATAGAGGAATGACGCTTCTCGCCCTTAGCCGAATGTTCTTCCTTAGCATCGGTGCCAGGAGCGGAATGGCTCGCTTCAACGGGTGCCTCTTCAGTGGATACAACGGTGGCAACGTCAACCGGCCCGTGTTCATCACTATCGGGGGGCACAGGAGCCTGGCCGGGAGGATCCCCTTGGCTCTGTGAGTCACCCTTGTAAGAGAGGCTCTGCTGTGAACGCGGGCGTATCTGCTCGCTCTCGTGATCCGACTCCACCACATCGGCGCGTACCTTCTCATGGTCAACGCCGTGAGTATCGTCTACCGTCGTTCGCGCGGGGGTCTCGCTGGTCGGATCATGGAGCTCGAGCTGGTTTCGGAGCTGCGAGGGGCGCTGAGACTGCTGCGAGCCATCACCGCTGTGCTGGCTTGCCGCATGCGAGCCCGTTTGGCTTTGGCTTTGGCTCTGCGACTGAGTGAGCCGCTGGCTTCCGGGACTCGCGGTGTCTGAGTTCTCCACGAGGACACGCCCCTCTCCGCTCGCATCTGGATCTCGCCGCAGTGGGTTGCACTGTGGTAACGGCACCCTCCGGACTGCTGGGATGGGATACGCGGGGGTTGCTGGGACGAAGCGGGGTGAAGAGGCAGGAGAAGGGGGAAGTACGTAACTTGACGTAGGAAAACTCGATGGTGGTAATGCTTCCATATCGCGGGGACGCTCTCTCGCAAAAGGAGAAGAGCCACGGGAAGGCGAGGTCGCGTAGGGGACGGAACGCAAAGACGAAGATGGAGGTTGTGTCCGAGGTTGAGCGGGGGGAGGCATGGATTGCGAGAGGTTAGATGGAGGCTTGCTAGCTTCAGCAGACAGGACATCAACTTCCATGGGGATTTCTGGACTGAAAAAACGGGTCTGTCCCTCTAGGATGGTTCCTATGGCATCCTTTCCGGAGATATCATGTGCATCCATTGAGACATCATCATCGGGTTCTTCTTCGGTACCCGAAGAGGTATCCCCGTCGTCGCACCCATGCCGGGAGCCACCTGCAACGGAGGGCGACCATTGTGAAGGTGTCCGTGCTGGAGAGCTACGCTCAGTGCGCGGTGGCGAAGGTGTTCTTGCGGAGACACTACCGTGGGGTATGAGCCTTGTTTGGTCCGGGGAGTCTGCGTGACACTCAACGAGGCTGAAACGGTGCGCTATAGGACTGCCCTTACTTGATTGAGACGGCCCAGTTGGTTTTTCGGGAGGATCGGCAGCACCTAGCTTAGGAACGACATCTGCTGAAAGGTCTATGATGTTTGGGTGAGTACGACAAGCTACATCAATGCCCTCTGATCTTACCACAAAGTACCATGAGCTGTTCGAAGACATCGTCAGGCGGCCGGACGTACTTTATCATGTTCGCGCGCAGTCGCTACGTTAATATAGTATCAGACGTCGTTTGACCAAAGGTGCATCAAGGGATATGGACCTTCCAACTCGAACGCCGTATGGCGTCCTTACTGACAATGGGTCGCGGCGCAACCGCGCCGGTTGACGGTCTTGATTTATGAGATGCAGACTTTCTAACCACCTGGACCTTGTAATGCATGGCATCGATTGTCTGTTGGTGTGGTTCAGCAGCCATGGCCTTAAGTTTGTCGACCTGTTGGGCGGCCAAAGCATCGGTGCGCTCTTTCTTGAGTTTTAAAACGTTACTAGAGTCAGAGCTCAGAGGCCGAAGAATCTCGAAAATGTGGTAGAACTCATACCCAGCTCCGCCCTCTTGGCGAAGTCCTACCATCCATTCATGAATGTTTGCGTCTTGCGCGATATCCACGGGTGCACCCCACATCGGTTCTCCGAAGGCGCCCAGTAGTTCAAACTCGTCGACATGAAGATATAGTCGCGGGTTGTCTGACATGCCCTTGCCACCGTCCCGGCGCGCGACGCGAGCAAAGGCTAGACGAAACTGGATGAGCTTGATTAAGCCTGACTTACACGACGTGACGGAGGTTCCGGCGTGCAGGGGGTTTCTGTGCGAGGAATGAACAGAGAGAAAACATGATAAACGACTGACGTACTGCATATATGCGTTCACCGCGTCGGCGCTAAGACGAGCGTGAATGTAATGTTTCTTGTCAGAAACATCAGCCCATATGGCACATGGCTCCGCGTTGTCGGGAGGTGCAAACGTGAGGAACTGGTGAATGAATCGATTCTGAGCCGTGCGCTAGAGATGGTATTTGCAACTCACCTTGACGAGCTGAGCCTTGTGGACCTGGTTTGAGCAGGGCGCTGCCGCAAGATCGCCTCCATACTGTTCGGCGATGGAGATGAGGTAGTCGAGTATCCACGGGGAGCGTATCGTGTCAGCCATGCCAGCGGCACATCTGAGTGCAGTGGGCGCGTGAGACGACGACCAGAGTCAAGAAGCACAGGCGACCGCGGCGGAGAGGAGGAGCCAAGAGCGAGAGGGAGAGACTCAGACAGGAGCCACGGCCAAGAGGCGGGCGTCACGCTGAAACGCGAGGTGTGACGGCCTGGTGACGCGACGCGACGCGCTTGGCCACGTGGGGCGATGTTCCGGCGCGTCTGGCGGCTGCAGCGGCCGGTGGCAATCGGGCCATGTCCTGTACTTGTCCTCCGTCATCTGCCATGTCGCCCTAATAGCCTCTAATAGCCCCCTCTCCTCGCCGTTTCCCTACCGCATCCTCTCCTTTCTACCACCCGACCCCGACCATGCCCGCACCCGTCTCCTCGACAGACTGCCCTGCCGCACGCGCAGCCGCCGTCGTCCGCCAGCATGCCCACCCCCGCGACCAGGCCCTCCTCCTCGCGCTTCTTCAGTATGCCCCTAACGAGAAGGGCCGAGACAATGTCGCCCAGAAAATGATACAGTGTGGCGACTCCTACAAGGCCGAAGGCGACGCCCGCTGCCTCAGCCAAGTCGCCGATTTTTTCTGGCGCAATGTCATCCTCCCAGGTGTGTTTTCGTAGCGCGCCGCGTCACCGCATTTCCTCCTCATCTCGTGCGTGCAACAGTGCGAGTCGCTGGTGGGAAGACCCCAGAGCCTCGAAGTCGCCTCTCGCGGATGCAGAGCGGCACAAGTTCTGCGGGAAATTTGCGCTCCCCAGAGGATACTCAGACTATGAACGACCTCAAGACCGTCATTGAACTTGTTCGCACGTCCATATCGTCCACCGTACACGTCCCGCTCACTGTAACACTCCCAGGCGTCCGCCAGAGACCGAAACAGGTGTGTCATCTCAGGGCGGCTCGACCCTGAGAGCATTACCAGCGGGTAAGTCGGGGAGTTAGGCATATCCGCGCGTCCGCTGGCCCTGCGGTAACATGGCCACCGCTATCTTGTCACTGCGCACGTCCCCCCGCTCCACATGCTCACCAAAAATACAGCCCCGAAGCAATGTCCGTCGCAGGCAGTAGTCTCGAAGTGACCCGCGCCGCACACATCATTCCCTTCTCGCTGCGGGACAGCCCAGAAGCCGCGTCCGGCCATCTTCCCTCAATATGGCACGCGCTCGAGTCCTTCGGCGGCACCGACCTCGGCGCGCTCATGCACGGCGGCATTAACTCTCTGGACAACGTCATCACCCTTTCTGCGACGTGCGTTCATTCTCCCACCCTGCCCCCGCCCCCGTCGGCCCCGCTGACCCTTCCCCTCCCCCTTCCGGACACACAGCGTGCATCGATATTTCACCGAGCTCCAGGTCGCACTGGAACCCATCCCGGTCCGTTCCGCATTCCCCGTTCTCCCCCACACCTCACTAACGCCTGACCCCTTCTCGCATTCCGACGCGCGCAGGAGAACCCGCACACATACGCGGTGCGCACCTGGGGCAAGGTCGCGCCGCGGCTCGGGTTACCCAAGACGGTCAAGCTCGCCAGCGCATCCCCGGACGCGCCTCTACCGAACCCGGCGTACCTCGCGCTACACTGCGCGGTGTGCCGCGTTCTATGGGCGTCCGCACGCGCGGAGGAGCTCAAGGACGTGCTCGACGACCTCGAAGAAGTCGCGCTCCTCGCCGCGGACGGCAGCTCCGCGAACCTCATCAACATGGCCATATACCGCTCCCTGGCTTTTTCCATGGCCGAGGCGTGAGCCCCTGACTGCCCCTCCGGGTTCCGTGAACTCGTGCTCTCGTGCACCGCGAACCCGTGCAATCTACCTAGGATGATCCGAGCTCTGCACCGGACTCCGCCGCCCCCTGTGCTGCGGCCTGCAGCTGCAGGGCGACGCAAAACGGAACTGTATAGCGGGTCTTCGTGCTCACCTTTAATGTTGGCTCATCATCACCTGTCGTGTACCACCGCCACTCCGTGTCTCCGTACTGTATGCATCCTGTCGAATGTTGTTGTCTGTACACAGCCTAATGCACTCGTCGCTATCGCGCTTTTCTCCCCCACTTTAAAACCGAAAGGAACCCGCTGGATCATCATAGGAGTCGACGAGTCGTGAATAGTTACATCGCAACGGGCAGCTGCTGTATGCATGGTACACGGAAGACAAAATAGCTACATTGGACATCTGGACTGTAATACAATCCTCCCTCTCCCCGGAACTAAGCACGCGGAACGGATACCACAGTAGCGCGTCCGCCTGCCCTCTACGAGTCTTCGAACCCGCTATCAAACAGGTAATTCGCGGCCATCTCCTCGTTCTTGTCGCACGCAAAGTACGCCTCAATCACCGCTTGCCGGGGGAAGCCGAGAGCCTCCAACTGCGGGGCGCGTATTCAGCATCCGCACTCTAACAGCACGATACTAGATTATGGATCACGTACCCGTTCGATCGCAGCGCGCTCCTCCTCGGTGACCTGGATGACCTGGGCCCCAGGCGGGATCCCGCCCTCCTCATCGTCTCCAGGATCAGCACCGAGCAAGGCCGCGAACGCCTCCGGGTTCTGCGCGAATAGCTGTGCGAGCTGAGGGTTCGCAGCGGCAAGCTCCTGGATGATCGGCTGGGCGAGCGCAGGATTCTGTTGTATGATCTCGCGCAAATGTTGGACCTGGGGATGGTTCATGAGCGCCGCCAGACCGCCAGCACCGCCCGCTCCCGCGCCGCCGAGCGCGGCGAGGTTGGGAGCGGCAGCGGCGGGCTGGTGCTGTTGTTGCTGTTGCTGCTGCGCGAGCTGGAAAAGGTTCTGCGGCTGTGCAGGTTGAGCGCCTTGTGCAGGAGGAGCAGCGGCGGGAGCAGCAGGTGCTGCAGCGGGAGCAGCCGCCGCAGGAGTAGCTGTAGCGGCGACGGCGGGCGCAGCAGGCTGGTCGAGGTGCGCGGGAATACCCTGGGCACAGTAAATTTGTCAGCTCGTTACGAAATTGTGAGAGGTGGTCAAGCATACGTTGAAGAGGTATTCTACGGCACGCTCGGGGTTGTTAAATGACGCGCGAAGTGCCCGCATCACCTGCTCCCTCTCAAAACCCATCTCGACCATGTTCTGGATCGTAGACTGCAGAGCCTCTCCGGTAAGGAAACCATCCCCAAGAGAGGGTCCACTTGCAGGCGCTTCGACGGGCGCGGCTTGCGCAGGCGTAAGTATAGGTGCATTGGGAGGTTGTGGGGCGGCCGCGGGAGCAGCAGCGGGGGCAGGGGCAGCAGCAGGGGTCTCGGCGGCGGGAGCAGCGGCCGCTGGTGGCGCGGTGCTCGCGGGAGGTGCGGCGCTCGTAGAAGCGGCAGGGACCGGTGTAGGCTTGGGCTGGACGCACATAGTCCGATGTCGTGAACACGTCTTCTTTGCAGGTCTAGCGAGGCGAGACACACCTTCGAGACCATGAGCACCAGGAAGTCCTTCTCCTTGATCTCACATGATTCCACCGACTTGGAGTCTGGAAGAACCTTTCCTGGAAAACAAATGAGAGGACAGACGCGATAGTGGTGGTCGGGCAACGCACCGGAGTAAATCAGTTTCTGGCTCTCTACTGCATGTCCCTGGGCCTCCTGGATCTTCTTCTTGAGGTCGGCTACGGTGTCGGAGCCCTCGGCGTCGATCTACCACAATCCGTAAGTGAGCACAGTGCATACAGCAAGCGCGTAGACACACGCAGCGTACCTGGAAGACCTTCTGCTGTAGTGTCTTTACGGTAATTTTCATGGCTGGGACTGGCTGATGAGTGATAGAGGACAAGGTATAGCGGGCGCCAAAGCAAAGTAGATGCGCACTGACGCGTCCCGAGCACGTGCGACGTGACCGGCGCTCCACGCGCGGGTCCGGAGCTGGCGCGCGGAGCCCGGCCGGCGCGGGCAACGCCCCTTGCTCCCGACAACATCGTGCTCGCTGCCTTCTGCGCCCCTGCCATACACTTGGGATTGCTTGAGGGGATTACCAGGTCCGTGTCGCGTTATGTGGCATTGAAATGAACTTCACGCGGCGCGTCCTCCTGTACAGCTCGGTGTTCGGGGTCGACCTCCACACCCAATGCAGCCGTAATAAGCCTGCCTGGCCTCGCATCTCTCGGACTCTTTGCACGTTGCACGACCACCTCTTCTTCCCCGACCATTGCGCACGACATGGAGCACGAGCCGGGCGACGAGTACATCCGGCGCATCGCAGACTTCATCCGTACTCATGAAGCAGGGCTCGCCGCCGCTGCCCCAGTGCGCAGGAGACGAACCAAGGCTGCTCAGTCATCCGAGGTATCTGTGTTCAACCCCGTTAGCTGGTTTTCCTCGGACCCCTCTGCAGCCGCAAATGCGAAGCCGGTGGTACTCGAGTTCGACCCTCACCACCTTTTCTACCTATTGATGCGCATGGAGGCGCTAGGTCTCGATGTCGGCTCGCTGGATGTTAGGGTCGACAACCCCGCACGCCCGATGAACTACATCAACATTCCGAACAAGGGAGACAAATCCGATGCACTCTCGTTTGTCTCCTTCCGCTCCTCTCTTTCCGCGGTCTCCCGCCTCTCGCTGGGCGCAGGGTGGTGGGGCAGGCCGGCCCCACCCAGCGTGGACAGCGAGCTCAAGTACATCTACAGCAGCTTCACGAAGGTGCCGGCCCTCGCTCTTCACGCGCCGGAGCCGAGGCTCATTGCCGAAATCGCTAACGAGCCGCCGAACGAGAATGCACTGCCACTAGATGCGTTCAAGAACCTACAGAGCTTGCAGTGTATCGATATTGACCCTCGGACGATACTCGGGTGGGACAGGTTAGCGGAGAGCCTGCGAAGCCTTACTGTGAAACGCAGCGGTCTGGAGGATGTCTCCGATATCTTCATCAGCGCTGTGCTGGATGACCAGGCCAGGCGAGAGGGAAGAATCAGTTCCTCTAAGTCAAGGCGGATATCTCGAGGCGTCTCACGCCAATCGTCGTTTCATAGCACTCAACTCCCAGAATCGGTTCCCGAAGCTAATGAAGATGCTGAAGACGAAGGGGAGTTGGAACCTAAGGAACCTGGTACTCCAAAGCCTACAGCATCCTCCCAGTTGCCTTCGCTGAAATGGGCATTCCTACGACATCTATCGCTGGGGGATAATGCCCTCACCTTCCTCCCGACGTCCTTCCTATCACACCTGACCTCCGTCACCCACCTTGACCTCTCTTCCAACCTCCTCGTATCTGTTCCTTCTGGGCTCTCTGCCCTTTATAACCTCATATACCTCAACCTTTCCGACAACATGATCGACTCCGTTCTCGGTATATATACCATGCTTGGTGGAATTCTCACCCTCAATCTGTCCCGTAATCGCCTCGAGTCTATATGCGGCCTGGAACGGCTGCTTGCTCTTGAACGTGTCGATCTTCGACACAATGTCATCGAAGAGAGCGCAGAGATCGGTCGCCTGGCTACACTACCCAACATCGCGGAGGTGTGGGTCGAGGGCAATCCTCTCGTGGAGATAGAGGAAGGATACCGCATACGATGCTTCGACTTCTTCTGCAAGGAGAAGAAGAGCATTCTGCTAGACGGTTCACCACCCGGTTTCTACGAGAAACGCTATCTGACATCGCCTCCGCCCGAGCAGATGACGTCCTCGAGGCCCCTTTCAGTAGCACAGTCGCCTCCAGTCGTCCCTGTAGGCAGCCCGTCCAAGATCAACGGGGTTGCTGCACCTCGCGGTAGCCCGCTCCACGCCTCCCCGACGGGCTCCCCAGCGTCGCACCCCGCCTCGCCCCATCTTGCTGCCGTGCAGGCGCGGGGTCGGAAGAAGAAGAACAAGCGAATAGTCGACCTCGACGGCGGGCGCGAGGCGAGCGATGCGGGGAGCGCACGAAGTGCTTCACGTCCCACCGTGACACCGCGTACGGCCAGCCCTGCCAAGCGTAACGTAGCCCCCGAGCAGCAGCCCGCTCCCCCAATGGCCACACAGGTCCCGTCGCAACCGAAGACACAATCGCCACCGGTGGCGCCCGCTGTGAAGCCCGCCCCCGTCGCGAAACCCAAGTCGCGACACAGCCGACACATGACCGAGTTCGCACCCTCTGCGAGCTCAGGCCTCGCGGACGCCGTCGACGCCTTTGCGCCCTCCTCGCATGGCTCCCTGCGGAAATCGGCCGCGGTCTCTCGCGGGGCGGCAAGGCGTGCGCGCGTCTCAGCGTCCGTGTACGAGCCGAGCAAGGAGGACGCAACGGAGGGCCACTTTGGGGAGGCAGACGCGTTCCGTGCGCGCATCGAGGCTTTGCGGTCGGACATGGGCGAGGGGTGGTTGAAGGTGTTCAACCAGTCGCAGCTAGCCTCGCCGCGCGCGGTGCAGCCACCGTCATAGCGTCCGTGGGTCGAGGGGTTTTCGACGGTCTTCTACGGGACTTTTGCCTATTCTTGTGTATACCACATGCGCCTGGAGTGCTCTGTACTTTTGCTAGAGCTATGTATCGCCAACTAATGCATCTCACGGGTACGCAGCCTGTGCCTCGCGAGGACACGGGCGCAAAGTGGTCTGACTGGGGTGACAGGGGTCCGCTCCGAGGAGTGCGGGCGCCTGGGACGGAGGGTTGCACTTTGCCGCGGGTCGTGGCAGTCACTCGGACGCCGCTCCCTCGACGCGCCGTGCTCTCGTTGACTCTCCTGTTCTTCCTCGCCCACACTCTCCCACCTCCCGTCGTTCGTTACCTTCTGCGATCCACTGCCAGCCATGGGTGCCAACCTCTCGAAGGCCTTGGGTGCGTCCCCCTTCGCCTTCGCTCCTCCTCGACGCCACGGTCGTCAGGCGCCGCGCCCGTGCGAGCGACAGCGCGATAGGTGTGCTCACGAGTCCGTTCACAGGGAAGATTTTTGGGAACAAGGAGATGCGGCTGCTGATGCTCGGGCTTGACGCCGCAGGCAAGACGAGTAAGTGGTCATCCAGTGCTAGCTGCCCTCGTCCTACAGCGGTGCTAAAAAGCGCGCCGTGCTCCGTTAAGCGATTCTCTACAAGCTCAAGTTGAACCAGTCTGTCACGACCATCCCCACCGGTGCGTCCCCGCCTCTTTTTCGTCCTTCGTGCGGTGCGCGCCAGAACCTTTGTTTGACTTTGGGTGATGTGCAGTCGGCTTTAACGTGGAGACGGTCACATACAAGAACGTCAAGTTCAATGTGTGGGACGTCGGAGGACAAGACAAGATTCGCCCGCTTTGGCGGCATTACTACACCGGTACTCAGGGTCTAGTCTTCGTCGTCGACAGTCAAGATCGGGAACGCATAGACGAGGCCAAGCAGGAGCTCCACCGTATCTTGAGCGACCGAGAAATGAAGGAGTGTCTCCTCCTGGTCTTTGCCAACAAGCAAGATTTGCCTGGAGGTGAGTTCGCATGATCTGCCCCTGCAGTAGCCGTGACTCAAGCATTGGGTATGTAGCGATGTCGCCAGCGGAGGTTACGGAGAAGTTGGGTCTTCACCGTATGCGTGACCGGTCATGGTATGTCCACCCAAGGTACGTCATTCCCGTCTCTAGTGGTCTGGGGTAGTACTCAGCCCCGTGTAGTTGTGCCACGACGGGTGAGGGTCTTTTCGAGGGCCTTCAATGGCTCTCGCAGAACGTGAAGAAGCGCCAGCAGTAAACTGGCCGCATTCTGTTTCGGAAAATTCGGCTGGGATTCCCCTTCACTCTGCTCTATACCCCGACATGTCTCTGGTGATCTCGACCATATCACGGCCTGTATGACGCACGATCGCTCGCACGACGGACATGCCTCCCGCTCTCGCAATCAAGCCCCGCTAGCTACCTCTCCAACTACTTACTCTTTGTTTCCTTCGATCTGTCCAGTGTTACCCCCTTCCCCTCGATGATACACCTATGTATTCGCATTTTAATGGATGGGCTCCCGCCTGCTTGACCTTTCCCCATTTTTGGCTTGCCGTCTTGTGTCCGCGTCTGCGTCTTGCGTTGTTACAGTTGTGCTCTACTACCACCTGCCTGTCCTTCTCGCAATTCCATCTGGAGCTTCGGGTTCTGCGCGCCAATATGCCTCTGACCGAGTATTTCCCGAGTCGCACAGGTGCCGGCTTTCTCACCCAACATTCCACGCAGTCGCGACACGTCCAGTCGAGAGTAAAGGATTTGTGCCGCTAAGAGAGGTTCGAAATGTGTTTACATAACCTGTGGGTCTGGTAGGCGGTGGGGACCTTGCTCATGATGACGCCTTCGCGGCGAGGACGGCTACTCAAAAGACCTCGACGGGCCTCTGCATGACTTGTGTAAAGTAATTCGTATTCCCTCCGACTCCCGGCAGCTGCTTCCGACTGCTCGCGTCCTGAACCCTCTCACTCCGCTACCACCATGCAGGCCGTAACCGCTGCCTTACGGGCAAGGCCACTGTCCCGTGCATTCACCTCACGTTCCGTCGACGGGTTCGTTGGCGCTGTGGGCAACACGCCCTTGGTCAGTACTTACGGCGTCACCTAACTGTCGGTTCTGACTCGCGCCGTGGCCGCAGATCCGACTAAACAAGCTCTCGGAGCAGACGGGATGCAACATCGTGGCCAAAGGCGAGTTCCAGAATCCTGGTGGTAGCGTCAAGGACCGCGCCGCCCTCGGTGTCGTCCTAGATGCGGAGAAGCGGGGTCTGTGAGTACATATCATTGGCCTGTACGACATCCCTTGGGCTGAAAGCGCTGCGCGTAGCTTGAAGCCGGGCGGGACGGTCGTTGAGGGTACTGCGGGTAACACTGGTATCGGCCTCGCCCACGTCTGCAGGGCAAGGGGATACCGCTGCGTCATATTCATGCCCAACACCCAGGTAAGCCGCTCTCCCATCCCCTCTCATACTCTCCGAACCAACCACCCCCCTCCGCCATGTAGAGCCAGGAGAAGATCGACCTCCTGCGCATGCTCGGCGCGGAAGTGTACCCCGTGCCCGCAGTCGCGTACGAGAACCCGGCGAACTACAACCACCAGGCGCGCGACTTCGCGAAGGAGCTCCCGAATGCGATCTGGACGGACCAGTTCGACAACACCGCGAACGCGGACGCGCACTATCGCACGACCGGTCCCGAGATCTGGGCGCAGACCGACGGCAAGCTCGACGCATTCATCTGCGCGACTGGTACGGGAGGCTCGCTCGCGGGCATTGGGCGCGCGCTCAAGGAGAAGAGCGATGGGCGGGCGCAGGTGTGGCTCGCGGACCCGCCTGGGAGTGTGCTTCACAGCTACATCACGAGTGGTGGGAAGCTCACTGAGCGGAGTGGGGGCTCCATCACCGAGGGTGCGCCGCGCTTTTTTGCTGTTAGGGTTCACTTTCTGACTGGAATACAGGTATCGGCCAGGGGCGTATCACCAACAACCTGGGCACCTTCGTGAAGAACATTGACGGCGCGTTGCGTATTCCTGACGAGAAGACGATCGCAATGCTGTACGACCTCCTCGACACTGAGGGCATTTACCTGGGTGCAAGTTCTGCGCTCAACGTCGTCGCCGCTGTGGAGCTCGCAAAGGAACTCGGCCCTGGTACGTTTCACATGACGGAGGTCGGCGCACGTACAATATTCTGACCATAGTACTCATAGGCAAGACGATTGCCACCCTTCTCTGCGATGGTGCGTACCGGTACCAAAGCCGTCTCTTCTCCAAAAAGTGGCTACAGGCAAAGGGCCTGGAGTCCGCTATTCCAGAACATTTGAAGAAATATGCTGTACTGGAGTAGATTATAATGCACTTGGACTGTGGATCTTGTACAGGAGGAAGGGCCTGTTGTCAACTCTATCGAACATTCCGCTTCCGGTTATCAGTAGAGCCATTGCATGATGACCAACACACTGATGGTGAAACGGTATCATGCTTGCCTTCCATCATACCGTACAGCAAGCGGCGCGGGTTCGACTCCCGCTCAGTGTATTTTTCTCCTTCGAAATCTAATCGGCCTGGAACACTGAGTGCCAAGTGCCGAACGATCGACGTTCAACGCCCAGTATCCAACCTTTCAGTTCTTAGGCCTTTGTAGGATTTTCTGAGCTTGTCCGTAAGGGACAGTGGTGGCAAGTATTTCATCAGGAATTGTGACTATTTCGTCCGTTCAGCTCGGCTTCCAGGGATTGCACCTCCTCCACAAGCTCCTGGACTTCCGTTTTTCGCTTCTGGACGATCGTCTCCAAACCAGTGCAGGCAGAGTCTGCGACCAGCACGACGTGTTGATCCATCGTCCGGTCCAGCGTGGTCTGAGTTCGCAATTGCAGCCATCCTCTTAGCCTTCATGCGCGAAAGACATAATGGATCTATGCTCACCTTCAAATCCCTCTCCAAACCCTCGCTCACGCGGTCCCAGTCCTTCCACCACCGCCTCTTCGCCTTCTCCCACCGCCCTACGGCCCATCGCACGCCGAGCACAGCGCCGAGCATCCCGACGCCAGTTGCGGTCTCCACACCCATGCCGACGTCGATGAGACCACCCGCGAGACCGAGCTCGCTCGCCCATCCTGCCCAGGCGACCCCAAATCCACCGAGGACGCTCCCGCTCATCGTGATCACCGCACGTTGAGCAGAAGCGTGCAGGCGCGAGGTGGGGAAGCCGAGCTGGTTCTGGCGCGCGTGCAGCGGTGCGGTGAGTGCGGTTGCGGAGAGCGCGTAAGAGGGCGCAGAGGTGATGCGTTCCAGGGTATTGTGCAGCACCGGAGAGTGATACACGGACGATGGCGGGAATGATTGGCAAAGGGCCGACGCAGATTCTTTGAAGGAGGTCTGCAAGGAAGCCAAACGGCCGGCGTGGAACACCAGCTGTGCAACGCTGTTAGTAGCTGGGCCGAGGTAGATTGCGTGGAGACTAGTACCTTCCGCTCGAGGTCTCTACACCATGCCCGGTCAACCGCAGCGGTGACCACTTCGCGGATATCGTCTACGCGCCAGAACAGCTTATACCACTGCAGGGCATCCATCGTAACCTGAACGCTTCTCTTAGCCTGCAATACCGCCTTCGCGATCTCGTCCCCATCCGTGCCTGGAGTGCCAAAAACCGCGAGATGTACTTTCGCCTTCGACTCTTCGACCTGTTCGCGCAACGCGCTCACTCCCGTCAGCGTCGCATCTGCCTCGAACTCGGCTTTTTGCAGCACACCGCGGGCAGTCGCCAAAGCACCCTTGACGAGTGCACGTCCCGTCTGGATGTGTACCGCGACAACGCGAGAGGACTCGGGCAAGTCGGCTCCCTCGCCCAGAGCACCGGTCAAAATATCTTTGACGGCGTGAGTAACGCTAGCGACATTGGAACCGGTAACGTCGTCCTGGTACCGCTGTACGGAAATCGGGGACGACGGGCCGTCCCCAAGTTGCGCCAGGCCATGCAACGCACGGGCGGGGTCCACGAAAACGACATACAGGTCGTCCTGTAGCGCAAGCTTCTTGACGTGAGGAGCCTGCGCCTTTGTCTCTGCGTGTGTCGGCGAAGGAGAAGATATAGCAAGGATGGTATGCTCGCGAGATATAGGGAGGAGGGGGCTCGCAGAGACGGGCAGGAAGGAGGGCAAAGGACTGGACACCGGGTTGCAGAGAATGATAGGGATGTCGGCTGTAAAGATATCCGTTGCGGTCTCAGGGTTAGAAGAGGGCGGGTATTCAGACAATTCCAATGGTACGCCGAAGTGCTGCAACCATGAAGACTGGATCTGGACGACGTCGCTGTCTTCACTAACTGCAGTACCGTATCTGAACCGGATTTAGCACTCGCATGGGCGTAGCATAATACGACATACACACCGAAGGCTTACTGAACGACTCCCTTCCGGTCGTGTCTCCCACCGAGTGCGGAGGACTCTCTTCTGTTCATCTGAAACGAATGGGTCTTCAAGGAGTGCAGTTACAAGGTCGCTCGCCCCTGATTGTTCATCCACACCATACACTGTTTATTGTGCTGTATTAATACGGAGACTTTGCTTTAAAAAGCGATTCGGGGCGCACCTGCGACTCGGACTGCGTCCTTCCCCTTAACAGGTGAAAGAGATAGGTTCGCATGCGTTATACCCAGTATCTCCTCCCAGAACTGCAGCGACTCCTTAACAGCGACTCCCTTAGCACTGATTCCAGCAGGAGGCAAAATCCGCGGGAGCAGCGCGGTCGTCTTGTGTAACACCGTCAGAATGTGCGCCCGTCTGTCTTCGTGCTTAACCGGAAGCGCCGCGGCGGTCGCAAGTGTCGCTCTTTTCACTCTTGATTGGGTTCTGCGGTGACCTGCAACAATTCGTGCAGCATTATGAGTGAAATGCCGCGTAAACGCGCTATGAGGATGTGCAGAGGCGCGAAGAAGGCCAGAAGAGGAGGCCAGACATGTCGGCATGGATGAGAGTCGCGGTCATAGCGAGACGCGCCGGCTGCACGCGCTACTTCCGGCCCAGAAGTCCGCTGCGCTGCCATCCGCTCCCGACCTCGGACCTGGCAAGGTTCCCACTTCATACCGCCAGAATCGTCCATGCTCCCCAGTGATAAAAATGTATAGCTACAAACATTATGTATGTGCCTATGCACGAGTACAGTAAATCAATTATTCCCGGGTCACCACGATCTTTGGCGGGGGCGGGGGCGGACCTCCCCGACTGCGCGGCTCCTCGTCCTCGTCGCTCTCTTCTCCGATGTCAAACAACTCCTCCCGCTCGTCCCACACGTCAGCGATGCGTACGGACTTGGACGGGACGGCCGGACGTGGAGATTTAGCAGGCGTGCGCGGAGTGTTCGGTTCATAATGTAGAGGAAGCAGCTGAGTCGCGTCCACGTCCGAGTCCTCTTCGTCCTCCGACATTGAGCCAGGGTCCAGGGGCTGGTAGAGGCGAGATATCTGAGGCGATGTCGTCAGTTTGATGTGGTGCGATACTCAAGTAGATGAATTTGTACTTCGCGCCTGTGCCTGTAATACCGCTCGAGGTGGTAGGCAATGTATAAACCAAGCGCAGACCCGAGAAGGTTAGCCTGCAGGCCATGGTATTGACTTAATCATGGAACATTGACGGACAGGCTTGATAACTGACCGCTATATCTCCAGCTTGGAACTCTTTGTACTAGGTACTGGGTCAGGGTCATACGTCGAAGAATTGAGCACAAAAGTGACATACCGGCAGCATGGATTGTACAATCTCGCTGATAATGCCCCCGAAGAAGAAACATACAATGCCCGAGATCAACAGGGGCGAGTTGCGCCATATCCATATGCGACGGGCATCCCTGTGAATGAAATGGGAGGCGGCGACCGTTTCCTGATGAGCGGGAATACTTCAAACACAACGCATGTCATGCGTACTCTTCGACGTCGAATATAAAGTAGAACACCGCAGTAGCGATACCCATGCAAAGAAAGTGAAGGACTTTATCGTTCAGTGGTAGCGCGTGCGAGAAGTTAGTGAAGCCCAGTAATGCCAGGCCCACCAGAATCAGGCATGTGAAGACCATAAACCACTAGGGAACGCCCGTTGAGCATTTGCGGGTGATTCAATATCCCAAGAGCGTTCGCACCGGCCGCAACCGCATGGGCATATCATACTTCGGTATTTGGAAGTGATAGGAACGCATGACGGCCTTGTTCACTTTACGGACAGTCTTGCGTGAGCGGCGAGCAGTACGCGTCCATAGCGGTTCCGAGACCGGCAGGTCAGAATCCGGTAAGCGAGGCATTTGGCAGTCGCTTCGTGCACTGTCTATTCCAGCAGCGGCTAATTAGTGAGCAGAGTGTACACAAGAAAGCAGGGCAGTGATGAGAACGAAAGAGAAGAGGAGGAAATGCAGTGGCTACTATGGGCGCGGCCTGTGGCGGAGGCTGATCGGAGGCTTCGGGCTTGGGGTCCTGGGCATTCAATCCTTGTGGGATATCGTAAAAATTATTTTATTTTATTTTGTGATAAGATGACTTATCTCTACTATATATGTGGCCGGCTTGTGATTCCCCCCTCCGTCTCCCACTCCGAACGGAAGGCCATCATGTGGCGGGTGTGCGGTCTTAAGCTCAACGTTCAGTGTGCGCGGGCGAACGTCCACCTTCGTGTTCAGACCTCCATCGTGTCCAGTGTACGCACCATGTCGTCCAACGCACCAGACATTCGAGCTAAACTGGCCGGCTTCTCGACCTGCGAGCTCTCCGACGCGCTCATCAAACTAGGCACCCCGCACGGCGGGCACATTCCCGACATACACATGCTCTCCCCGTCCGATCCAACTACACGCCTGTGCGGACCTGCTTACACGGTCCAAATGGTACTGGGATCAGACAAGGCCGCACCCAAACTGTCAGCGCACTTTGTCGACACCGCGCCGGAGGGGTCGGTGGTAGTAATCAACGCGCCGCACCGTTCAGTATTTTTTCTTGCTCGCGCGTCGATTTGTCACTTACGCTGAGGCTTTGAATTGCCGTGTGTCATGCGGATTTACACAGATGTGAAGAACGCGGTCTGGGGTGGCTTGATGACCGCCGGGGCGCAGGCTCGCGGCGCTCTCGGCGTGATCATCTCCGGCCGTTGCAGAGACCTCGCGGAGCACCGAGCTACGTCGTTCCCTGTGTTCGCGAGGGGCCACTCTACCCTCGGCCAGTCGCCCTTCACGCGCCCCTCCGAGGTGAATGTGCCTGTCGTGATACGTCCTTCTGACGTGTCGGAAGAGGACTTCGCGCCCGTGGAGGTGACTCCAGGAGATTGGATGGTCGCCGACGAGGATGGTGTCGTCTGTGTTCCTGCGAAGTTTGCGGAGGAGACCATTGCTCTAGCTGCCAAGGGAAGAGAGGTCGACGAGCGTTGTATGGAGGACATAAAGGCAGGTAACGGCGTCCAGGTCACATTCAAGAAGCATAGGGGAAAGTAGATGAATTCACGGAGGTAAATTAATGGGCAACAGATTTCATATAACCTGCTCGTTGTTTAGTATGCCATCCGCTTCGGCGAGCGATGCAAGGATCCTTCACTGCTCTGAGATCGGTGGCAGGTATGGTACAGTATTATGTTTTCTTATGTAGCGGGAAGGAGAGCTTAGACGTGAGCGATATGATCGAAGACTTAAGTTCATGGTAAGGATTAGAATCACTTACCAGTATTGGCAAGGTAGCATCAACCGGTATACGCTGGTAAGGGCTCTGTTTCGCCTCTCATCTCTTGTACCATAAGCCGCAGCTGCTCCATCTCTGCTGGCGACACGACCATCTCGCCATGAGGAGTCATTGGCCCATACTGCAACCCAGAAGATATATCTGCCTCCGGAGGGCCGCCAGTGGCGGATTCGGTTCGAGGTGTTCCGGCGGAAGCCGTGTTGGCCTGCGAGGACGCAGGTTGAGATGATGGATTGGAACTACCCAGCATGCGCGCGCGTTTCCGCGCCACTGTTGTGGACGGTACAGTCGCAGCGGGTGTCGCAGGCAGGCGAGCAACGCTAAGGGGATGATTGGTTGCGTTGCTAGGGGGGTTGGTTGAGGCGACAGCGTCCGTGTAGCCAGACGGGGAAGGTGGGTCGGGATGCGTCGTGAACAAGCCGTGGAGTTCGTGCATACGGGCAATATGTGACTGTTCCTGTTCTTTTCGGTTCCGCCGCCGCTTTCGGAGGAAGAGGACGACGCCAGCAATGGCAAGCAACAGAACAACACCACCTACGACACCCCCCGCGATGGCGCCGGCAGGTGTCTGACCCGATGTCGCTCTGGAGGTCGGCGGAGGGACAACGATGGATTTGCTAGACACACTGCAATGACCGGTGTTGAGGATGAGTTTTTGACGATAGGGTATGAAGACTCACTTCAAGGCTAGAAGTGAGAACATGGCACCAGCAGCGGGCCTGAGATCGTTTGCGAAAGTAAGAGGTCACCGGCCGGGCTGGAAGACATAAACAAGGGAAGCTCACCCCGCTTGTCCATCAATGGTAGCACCTGAAGTAGGCTGGTAGTTGTCGGGGAAAGCGCCAAGCGCCATGCTTGAGTTTGCCCTATTCCATACACCCTCGATCAGACGGTCGCGAACGCCATTATCGGTGACGGTGGCTGCTGTGAGCAGGGTCCAAGCTAAGAAGAGTTGAGATGTTAAGCGGCTAATGTGGATAATATTGCGCATACCCGTGCTAGCCTGTTGTATGGTATTGTCGATAGCGATGCCGAACTGGGAGGCGGCTGATGTGTGGTTTAATCAGTGTAAGAGCAGCTGGAAGGCGAGACGTACTTGAGTTAAGAAGAGATTGATAGTACACTGTCTGGTCTTGTAGGAACTGAGGGAGTATCGTCATGAATGCAGGCCGATGGTTTTTCTTTTCTTGATTTCCAAGACTCACTGTGTCGCTCACTATATTCGTACCCAAAAGGCGATCCGCGTATATGTTATACAGCAGTGCCCATGACTGTGAGTCCCCGTATACCCCAAGAAGACGTTTCTGGTCTTCGTAAAATGCATGAGACTGCCACGAACTGACAAGCCGAGCACGCGCGCTCTATAGGATCCCTGGTTAGATGTCGTCAACCATAAGATGAGTCTTTTCCGCTCACGTCGAACTGCTGGGCATCGGACTCCTGGCCCATCACCCTGCTGATCTCCGCCATGGCTGCGACCCCGATAATTCCCTTGATCGCGAGGTTTGTCATATTCGAGGTGCTCTCGCCGTCAGCGGATTCTCTGGGTAAAAGGGTCACAGATGTAAGAGGGTAAGTATGATAAGAAACAGGTCGTCGACGTACTGATTAGTGGGTGCAGCAGTTTGGTTTATGAGATAGTTTGACCACCGTTTTGCTAAGACGTACTTCAAGATCCGGGTTCTTCAGGCCACCGTCTTTTCTCGTAAGATAGAAGAAACTCTCACATGTCGACTGATCAGCGTCCCGTCACCAGAGAACCTTGCGTGAGCATACAATAGAATCAACATATTCCCAGACTCTGAGGAGCTGTCAGTTAAGCATGCTGCGGGGCGGACTACGTCCGCTCACGCTCTACTCCGTAATTATGAGATTCAGTGACAGTAGCGGTGGTTGCGTTGGGGTACGCCGAGCCTATGATCGTAATGAGAAATTAGCATCGGTTCACGTTCGAATGGTCAAGGCTTCACCTAAGTCCCGCGCGGCATATTGTAAGCCTTTAAAATTAGCTTGCGCGTCCAAGAGAGGTTTCAGAAGTGGTCCAAGCATCGACGCATTAATGTATATGAATGCAGGCAGGGCGGCATACAACCGTTCCACGGGAGTAACACGCCTTCGGGTACCCGCATTAGGCTACTGTATTCTCAACTAAATCAACGAGCCGTACTCACTCGGTGGAGTCGCTGGAGCCAATGTCCTTCATGAAGATCTGAACGTCCGATGGGTCCGGCTGTCCTATCGTGCCCGAAGGTACCGTGATATCCAATGCACCAAATGTTTGCCGCGCAACGAGGGAGACTAAATCGGCGTAATGTGATGACACCAGCGACGCGTTGCCCACTATCGACTGGTCGAACACCACCGCCCTGTTATATATGTCCTCGAACGAAGTTACGACGGCGTCAATCTGAAGAAGAGTCTGTTGAGTAATGGTAGTGCTAGTCGGCAGCGACTTCCCCTACTTACCGTTTGCCCGATATCACTTGCATATTCTGTAGTGAAGTATGGGCTGAGTCCTTGCACCTTACCACCCGGTGACCCAGTGAAGAATATCGTCGGGTCCCGGACATAACCGACCGCCCACGTCACCGGGTCTGACGTGCTCTGGATCTGACCCAAGTCGACAGCGATGGCATATACGCTATAGATGCTGGGTGATAGGTTTAGTTGCTACGCCTATGCTGGGTGAGGGGAATCAGGATCCACAGCACTCACGGCGAGATCGACGCAAAATGGGCAGAGGAAGTGTTTGTCAACCTGCCTTGGGCCATGAACTGTTCCCGAGCGATGGCGTCGCGATCAATCTGCCATGTCTGGCCGGGTCTCTGAAAACAACATGTGAGACGAACGTTGGGTGATAACAACCAGTACTACGAACTCACCGCGGCCATTGCGTAGTATGTCTTGCCGTCCTGCGCTTGGAAATCGTTCTCCGCGCCACGAACAGGGGACTGCAGATATAGTTCGTGGTACGTGTTCCCGCGTGTCGTGTTGTGAGAACCCCACCGAACTTGGCTCGACCTGTCTCCTGATAGCCATTCTAAACGATGTTGCAATCAGGATGGTGTTCTCCGCATCGACAACCAGCTTCACAAAACTCACCTGCACTGATATCCGAATAAAGCTGCACATCATGTGCTTTGCCGTCTAGCGAGCTAACTTCGACGGTAAGGTAAGAAAATGGCAACGACTGGAGGACCCAATCGGACGGCTTGAGGCGAAGTTAGACGATGATGAAAAGGTTAGTCTAGCAAGGACGGGCGCTCGTACCTCGATCATTGACAAGAAAGTGACCGATATGTTCATGAGAGATCCTGCTTCCATCGTAAAAATAGAACGCGTGGGCGTGGTTTGAATATTGGTGACGTTCATGGTAATGTTCCGTTGTGGATCGTTGCCCATCCATGAATACGTCACACCGTCTATACGCACTTTCCCTGTCCAACCCATAACACTTTCCTGTGCACATTTAGACAAGGACTCATAAGAACACAGATAGCTTACATGTACTGGCATATTCTTGTTTGTCCAAAACATAGGCCAGGCGTTCGATATCGGAGGCACTGAGTTGTTGGCCATGTACCAGACATTCATGAACGGCGAGCGAATTGCCAATGGCACAGCGGCCGGACGGAACGCCTTAGACTGCGCGCGACCAGAACCCGTCAGGGTCAAAAGCCAGATCAGAAAGAATAATAGGGGAGAGGGCATGATTCGAGGACGAGACAGTTGGCGCCCGGATACCAAGGATGCGATGGTGTTGAGGAGGATGGTAGAGCCGTGGGGGATTCGTGTTGAAGGGTCCACGCAGAACGCGCCGACGCCGGTCGACGGCGTGGCGAGAACCTTGCCTGACAGTCTATGCAACTGTGCATGCATCGGTGGTATGATGTGCCCTTCTGTATCGAGTACGTACTGCGTACCGTACCCGAAATTATACTCGTCTGATTCAAAAAACCCACCAGTCGCGGGATCCTCACCTTGTGTTACCGTATATCATATCTTTGAGCATGATACCTCCCGACAGGTCTGGGTTTAAGGCCACTGTCTGGTTTCGCCGAATCCCCTCGGACTATGGTCTTGTGCATGTGATCGTGCCCTGGTGCATACGCCTTTCGAAGTCTTCTTAAAGGGTGCCTGACGCATAACAGAAACGAGGATGACGCACGCTCGTACATTAATGGAAGCAGAGCAGCTTCCCCAAGACGCCTTATGGCGCAGCCGGGGTCGGCCGTTGGGGCGGGCAAGAGACATAGGACCACGACGTTTGAACCCTGCCCACAGCCTCACTGCGCTTACGAGCGCCGGCATGAGTTACATTACGGCGCACAGCCTTCCTGGGAGCCTGCGGATTGCGGACGCCGGAACGGAAACGAATATCTTAGATGGATCGAAGCCGAGTTCAGTTTAGACTTCTATGTAGTCGAAAAAGCTCACCCGACCGTGACAGGGCGGACATTTTCAGATCCTCGTTACAAGCTCGAGGGCCCTCTCTAGCGACAGAAACCCCTACGTCGGTAAAGGGCGTCGTTTCCGAGTCCCAGGAAAGGACGGCGAGAACCGCTTTTGCTATGCAAACCGGGCATGTCGACAAGCGGACCTAGCAAATTGGGAATTTGTGTAAGCCTTGTCGGTATTCCGGGTTCGAAAAGCGAAGAGGCGCTAGTAGCTATCAGAGTTGTCAATTCAGTGCGAACGCCGGGTACGGTACCATGCCACGGAGTAGCAAAATCTGAAGTATAACTGTGATATCATACTCCAGAAAGGACGGGAAGCGGTCCTTTGGTAAAATTTACCGAAGGACGCAGTGGCGAGGGAATTCTTCGGTCAGTACTGGTCAGTAGTCACATAAGTTACGAGCATTACTGCTAATGATAGATCAGCGTTCACACAAATGGCGACTATGTGTATACGGGTGCCAAGCTATCCTTGAGGTATTTTTCGTGCAAGTGCGCTTCAGTTGGAGTGTATACGGGTCCTCGGCGACTTCAGCTACTTCTCGCTGTCAGTTGAGCCCTCGGATTCCAAGCTAGAAAGTCGGACTCGCGCCTGCTCAGTGCTAATAGTAATGCCAGCTGAGGAAACGTCAGTACTAATGTGACATGAGTTGGAAGGGCTTCAAGTTCTCATGGGCATCGACAAGGTAATACTTACCTCAGGCTCGCGCCGTCAGGACAGTCGCAAAGCGCAACAAGTTCAAGAAGAGGTCGACGCGCAGGCCGACCTTGCATTCGGTAAATGATGAACGTAAACATTGAGGGGAGGCTGTCTCAAGAGCCTGGACTGTGATACGTACTGGAGGTTAATGCCCCACCTGTTTTGCTCGGCTTTTCGGACTCCGCTGTGGCTGAGAGATGCCGGCCGCGTTATCTCTGTTAGTCGCTTATTGAGAGATCTCGCGCACTCCGACGCCTCTACCAACGACCTTAGTTCATCGCGCGCGGGCACTTTACTCAGAGGCTCTCCCCCGCGACCAATTAAAATCAATTTCTATGATATATAAAATAAATCATTCATTTTATGCGATGTGAATAGTGCTCCCCTAGTGCCAGAGGTCCTGTTTTAGCAGAGGAAGAAGTTACTTTCGCCCCGATAGTTTAACAACCTGTTTTCTACCAATTTATACTACATAAAGGTCGCGCATTAATCAAAATTGCATAAATATCTGATCTATCAGGTCGCGCGGGAGTCTCTCTGAGTAAAGTGCCCGCGCGCGATGAACTAAGGTCGTTGGTAGAGGCGTCGGAGTGCGCGAGATCTCTCAATAAGCGACTAACAGAGATAACGCGGCCGGCATCTCTCAGCCACAGCGGAGTCCGAAAAGCCGAGCAAAACAGGTGGGGCATTAACCTCCAGTGTGAACTGGAGGGAGTCTCTCTGAGTAAAGTGCCCGCGCGCGATGAACTAAGGTCGTTGGTAGAGGCGTCGGAGTGCGCGAGATCTCTCAATAAGCGACTAACAGAGATAACGCGGCCGGCATCTCTCAGCCACAGCGGAGTCCGAAAAGCCGAGCAAAACAGGTGGGGCATTAACCTCCAGTGTGATACGTACCCTGTCTTGGGCGCCTATGCTCTGTTCTCGGGCGCTAATGCGAACTAGTACTACTGCCGCTGGTTTAACCAGCCTGCAATGAGGAACGCCTTCGGAACAGAGAAGTCCGCAGTTGCACGAGAGATAAGCCCAAGAGGAACATAACAGATATCCTCGATACGGTCAATGAAGATGAAGCAATCTGCCTGATCGAGCGTTGGCCAGGAAATCCGAAGTTGGAACTTCCGAAACATGATTGACTCCCACTGTGGGGAGTGACTCGATAGTATATGCACAATTTTAGATATTACCGACGTTCGTGTCTACTATGGTACAACATATGTATGGTATTCATGAATGCTAGATCGCTAGCGAGCGAGCCTCACGCGGGGCGGAGGATGCGATGAGGGAGAGACGTATAATAACCACCGAATGTTAGAAAAAAAGACGCGTCCATACGTCCGCAGGCAACTATGTTACCAAGAAGGGAGACTATGGAGCACAACAGGAAACCGCAGCCCACAGAGACTCGAGAGCCCTCTACACACACCCCTCACCCAGTGTACTCCGGAGGGGGCTCTAACCGCTCCGCCCGAATCTCCTGCATCACCCGCCTCAGGTTCTCCACCTCCGCGCGGAGCCCCAGCACTTCCGTCGGCGACAAAGACCCCGACGCGCCGCTCCTCGAGGCCCCGCTGCGCGAGCCGGTGCCCGAGAACGTGCTCCTCGACTCCCCAGGCGAGAGCGGGTCGCGGTTCGACGCCGTCCCCGCATGCGACTCGTTCGCGTTGCTGAACCCGGACTCGGACTCGGCGTACGCGAGGCGTGCGTTGAGCGCGACCTCGCGCATCTTCGCGGACTGCGTCGCCGAGTGGAGCGCGTCGTCGCCCGCGCCTGCGCCTGCGCCCGCGACGGCGGCGAGACCCAGCGGGGGCGGCGAGACGAGCGACGTGTGCGAGTTGACGAGATCGATGGGCTGTGGTGGCGCGTCCGCGTGGCCGTACGTGCCCGCCTCGAGCGAATTGACGCCGTACGAATCCTGCTGCGGGTAGCTGTATGGTGATAGCACGGGCCGGTGCGGCTCGCCGAGCACGTCCATCTTCTCGTCCTCGCGATGCGAATCTGGCCGCCGGTGTCGTCTGCGTAGGAAGAAGAAGATACCGACCGCGACGAGGGAGATGGCAACGATCGCGCCGACGACACCACCGACGATGGCACCAGTTGACGACTTGCTAGAGCTGGAGCTCCCGGGTGCGCTCCCGGAACCTCTAGAGCCCCCAGAGCCCCCAGAGCCTGGCGTAGTGGAGATGGTCGTGTTGGGGACACTGCAAACCACACGATCAGCATACTGCGCGGTTACCACCTTCCTTTGCAGACTTACTTCAGGGCCAATAGCGAAAACATCGCTCCACCTGCGGGCCTGAGGAAGCGTATGCGTGTCAAACACAGCAAACCCGGCGAACAAAGAGCTCCGGAACTCACCCTGCCGTCCCATCCACGAATTTCCCAGTGCCGACGTCGTATCGTTCAGGGAATGCTCCGCCGGTGAGGTTGGAGTTTATTCTGTTCCATACGCCGTCGATTAGGTGATTTCGGACGTCATTATCGGTTACGGTGCCCGCGGTGAGTAGACTCCACGCTGAAGGCACGTTAAGTAGGCGCTCCATGAGATGGTAATACTCCGCGTACCTGTGCTGGCTGTTGTGGTAAGTTGACTATCGATCGGCACGCCGAACGCCGCAGCTGTCGGGCTGTCAGTTGGACTCAAAGCGGTCTAAGCAAGGCACGTACAGGACCCTAGCAGCGCCTGATAGAACGTAGTCTGACCCTCAAGAACCTAGAGAAGCATAGGAAGGATATGAAGTAGACCACAGTCAAAAGAACGTAACGACATACCGTCTGGCTCACGAGGTTCGTGCCTAGCAGGCGATCTGCGTAGATGTTGTACATCAGGGCCCACGACGACGGGTTCCCATACGCCCCGAGCAGGTGCTTCTGGTCTGTCGACAGCGCGAGGGACTGCCACGACCCCACCAAGGCGGCCGCGTGGCTCTGTGGCAACGGCGACGTTCCGAGTCAGCTGGGTCCACGCAGCACGTTCATGCGAGAAGATCTGCAACGTACGTCGTACTGTTGCGCATCCGAGTCTTCGCCCAGGGCCCGACTGATCTCCGCCATCGCTTTTACGCCAATGATGCCTTTGATAGCCAGGTTGGTCATGTTCGCGGTGTTCTCTTCGTCCGCAGAAAGCCTGAGAAACCGTAAGACCCAACAAGTTGCGGGAAACATAGAACGCATACTGGTTGGTCGGCGTCAGCGTATTGTTCACGAGATAGTCCGCCCAACGCTTCGTGAGGTTGTACTGCAATGATGGTCGGAATCAAACGCCATTTCCGACGTCGACGCAAAGACTTACATGCTTGTTGAGTAAGGATCCATCCCCTGAGAATCTCGCATGTGCATAGAGCGCAATTAGCATGTTGCCAGATTCTGAGGAAGCACTATTAGCTTGAGTGTTATGCACGTAGTCGAGTTCGCTTACGCTCAATGCCCTGCTGATGCGCGCCATGGGTGCCCGTTGCATTCGGATACGCCAGTCCTGAAGCGCACATCAGTAACGATTGTGTCTTATTACCAGTACCCACTACTTACCTATGTCTTGTGCAGCGTAAGGCTGCCCTGTGAGACTATCTTGGGCGTCCAACAAAGGTGCAAGCAAAGGCCCAATGAAAGACGAGTTGACGTATACAAGAGCCGGCAGCGCTGCAAATATGCGCTCTACCGGGTTGACGCGCCTGTGGACCCGTATTAGCGGCACTCTGTATTGAAATGCTTGACACTCACTCCGTAGAAGACGTAGACCCGATGTCCTTCATGAAGATCCTAACATCAGACGCGTTCGCCTTCCCGTCTGAGCCCGTGGACACGGTGATATCCAGCGAGCCAATCGCTTGACGGGCCGCGAGCGAGACCAGGTCCGCGTAATGAGACGAAACTTGCGTAGCATTCCCTATAATGGCCTGGTCGAAAGCAACAGCCCTTTGGAGGACATCGCTGAACGACGACGTCACGGCGTCGATCTACAATCGGTTGAGCATTCGGCTCAAACGAAGCGATTGTCCAACGTACTGCTTGCCCGATGTCGTTTCCATACTTCGTTACAAAATACGGTGCGAGCTCTTGCGTCGCGCCGTTGGGCGCAGTGTACGCAATCGTCGGGTTCCGAACGTACCCGATCGCCCACGCAATGGGCTCCGACGTGCTAGAGATCTGGCCGAGATCCGTCGCAATGGCATACACGCTGAATGCTCTACACGCAGCCCAAAAAGTTATCCTGTGGAGCCCCCGCGTTGCGTCCAAGCAGGCCAGCACTCACGGTGAGATGGGTCCAAAGTTGTTGGTGGCTGTGTTGGGCAGGGTCCCGTCACTTTGGAACTTGGAACGGACGGTCGAATCGCGATCGATCTGCCATGTTTGACTCGGTCGCTGCAGAGACGACGTGAGGAACGCTTCGGACGATGGACAGACGCAAGACGTACGGTAGCCATCGCAAAATACGTTATACCATCTTGCGCCTGATGGTTGATTTCGGCGTCACGAACCGGGTTCTGCAGGTCAATCTCGTGGTAGATGCTCCCGCCGGTCGTATGCTGACTCCAGCGAACTTGGCTGCTTCGGTCGCCCGACTGCCACTCTACGCATACATCCCGTCAAGAGCCCGTTCCGCGTTCATGGTTTTTTTCCACTCACCGGCGCTAATATCCGAATAGACCTGTACTGAATGAGCCTGGCCATCTAACGTGTTCGCCTCCACAGAAACGTAAGAAAACGGAAGTGATTGTAGGACCCAGTCCGACGGCTTCCACGTTTGGTTAGCCGCAAAACGGGGGGAAACGACGGTGCTTTGTACACACCTCGATGGGAGAAAGGAATGTGACGGTGACGCTCATGGGCCCTGCCTGCATCGTGAAGATGGTGCGCGTCGGGGTGAACTGAACGTTGGTGACGTTCGCGGTTCCCGAACGCTGTGCATCGTTACCCAGCCAAGAATACGTCTGCCCGTCCACCCTGATCTTGCCTGCCCAGCCCATGATCGACTGCACAAGGTGAGCGGTGAGGAGCTAGCAGCCAACCGTTACGAATACACCTACCGACTGTCCCCAGAAGAGAGGCCACGAGTTGGATATCGGATTGGAGCCGTTCGTGCTGGAGTACCAGACACTCATGAACGGGGAGCGGATGGCGAGCGGCATGCTCGCGGGGAAGATAGACTGTGCCGGGGCCTGCGACCGAGCCAGGGTCACCAAGAACGAGAACCAGAGGGCGAGCCATAGCGAGGAGGCCGACATGGTCGACGGCGGACAAGGAGCCAGGGAGGCGAGAAGGGGGGAGAAGAGTGTGGGACAGACCGCCGAGGAGCGGGAGGCGAGCGACCGTCGAGGCCGTGCTGCGAGTTCGGCTGATCAGCCCAGCGGGGGCCCGCTACGAACCTTAGGGCAGCATCATGACCCCTTGACAGTTGCGATATGGGGCCCCATCATCGCCCAGACGCCCGCGATGCATTCTGAGTTCTGTCCTTGACGTATTGCCCCGGCGCAGCCCCCGCCCAGGACGCGGCGGTCAATGTCCCCTGGGAACGCCCCGCATGCGTACGACGCGTCCTCGCTGGCTGTCCTCGCGCGAGGATAAAGGTCAGAAATCGGCGGCACACGACTCCGGCGCCCGCACACGCCCAGCTCGCGCACACTCACCATCCCACATCCGTTCCAGTCCAAGAGCCACGCCCGACGCAGGCGAGGCGAGCGCGAGCCTCAGGCGTCGGCTATGTCCGATCATCTCGGGGCCAATCAGGCCATTATTGGGCACAGCACGGCGCCCAAAAAAGGCAGCTCTAGCGCTCCAGCACAGGAACCCCACTCTGATCGCATCGTCCCACGCTCCTCCCGAATGCAGTGACGGTCCTGCACTCTGTTCAGCCGGCGGCATGTTCGTTCTAGTGCGCTGCAGAGAGTTTATACGTTCTTCTCCCCGCCGGGAGGGGGAAGCATGGACCAGCACTTACTTGTTATTTCTGATCAAGGGCGGACTCGGCCCCGGCGGTATGGTGCTGAAACAGTGCAGTGGGCCACGGCCGCCGTATTCGTGGAGCATACCCGGCCAGAACAAGCTCAGCCAATACCGGCCGTCGACACGCGCATGAACAGACAACCAACGAAGCCGTAGTTGAAGCCCTGGCTTAGCCTGGCTTCTTCGGAGGCATTAAGAAAACGCTGCGGCTGGCCGTGCCAAAAGGCTCGCGGGATATAGAAGTACGTACGCGAATAGTGCACCTCGAAGTCGACCCCGAAACCTGGCGACTGCTGCACCTGCACACCCGGACCCGATACCGATCTGCAACGAGGGAAGACGGCTTGACACATACTTATACGATACAGCACCAATTGTGTGGACAGCGGTGAGAGCCAGAGAGATGCGATAAGATACACTGTTACGATTCGATTGACTGCTTCTGTCCATAGGGACTCCCCGTTCACACCTCGCACTCGCACTTGGTTCTTCGAAGGATCGAATGGTTTCTTGGTCCCCTGCTCTCTTGTCCCTTCACCATTTACTCCCTGGGATAGCTGTTGGCCGGGAGGAAGTCGGGCGCCTTGCGCAGGCCGCGCTCGCTGCACGCCCAACCCCGAGTCAGCTACAACCTATCCACACGCAAAACGACACCGCACGCACATCTCGTCGACCGCGACCATGAGGTCGTAGTTCACCTCCTGGCTGACTACTGAGTCGAACTTGTACGCCGGGTGGGAGCGCACAAAGTCCCGGATCCAGCTCGCCGCGGTGCGGAGCGTGCCTATTCAATTACGTCGAGCCCAGTCAGCCAGTGAGTCAACCTTGACGCCTTCGCGGGCGGTCCGCGCACTGACCGTTGGTTCGTCGCCTGATAAGGTCCAGGTACTCCTCGATCCGTCGCGCTTCCTCCACGCCGACGTCGAGCGTCTCGAGATACGCATAGACAAGGTTCAGCAATCCCGGGAACCCAGTGCCGCTCTGCCAACGCAATCCGGTGAGCAACCCAGTCACCACTAACAGCACAGCAGCACAGTCAGCCACGCCGCACCTTCCCGTTCATGATCTCCTCCAGAGACATCTCCTCGTACTCGTCCGCGACCGGCTTCGGCGGGACCGCCTCCTCGGGTTTCGGCGGCAAAGGGTAGCAGTTGCGCAGCCGCTTCTCCTTCCCGTTGATGCCGTTCACGAATATCGGCGCGCCGTGCTCGCTGACGGGTGTCGTCGGGGTTGACGAGGCCACACTTGGCGGCTGTGAGCCAGGCGGGAAGACGTCCTTGCGGAAATAGAACTTCTGCGAGTGCACCGCGTCGCGCCGCTGCGCACGTGCCATGTTCTCGTCCACCTGGTGACACTGGCAGTCAGCACGGCCTGTAATATCACCCCGGAGCCGGGAAGGGGGGTGCGTACCTTGGAGATGGGGATGTACGTGTTTAGGTTGAAGTGCAGGATCGCGCGCGAGAGTAGCACGACGAAGACCGAGAACGCCGCGTTCTCGAAATCGGTGACCTGCACCTCCATTGGCCGGAATTCGACGCGCCATCCGATGGGGGAGTTGACAGGCGGTGGCTTGAAACGCAGCGTCTGCCAGTTAGTTGATTGGATGTTCTGCGGAGCTGTCAGGTCGGTGTTGGTATACCAGGGGATTCGAGCGAGGCGCTCACCTCGAAGTGGTCGTTGCTAGTAGAGTCATCCAGGTCTATACTTTCCGAAAATATAACGATAGGGTCCCGAATAAATAGATGTGCGATGTGTCTCGACAGCAACTCGTCCACGCCTTCCATTCCGCCGCGATAAGCGTATGAGCATGCGGCTTATGAACACAGGTACGTACCGTGTTGGCGTAACCGTTCAAAGATCGCGGGGTCATGGGGCGCGTCTATATCATTATACGCAGGCTGATTCATCCAATACTCCGAGATGTATAAGCTCACGCTCGCGTAGCGCGACTTCGGTATCCTAAATCTGTTCTCATTCAGCGGCTGGGGCAAGGTCAGCAATGGCGGGTAGTCTCTTATTACGAGGGGTACCCACCTTCAAACCCCGCTCCTCCTCAGTTCGGTCGTCCACACTGGCAGAGACCACATCCCATCTGCAGTCAACGTCGGCGAGGTATCCTCGCCAAAGTGGACTCGCAGCAGTCAATGCCAACTATAAACCAATGAGGTAAATATCGGCGTGCAACAGGAAAACTTACCATAAGCGGCGCGATAGGAATCAACGCATCGTAAAGACGTCTCGCCTCAGTGACATTGCATGCCTGAAATGTGATCTGGAGACAACTGCACCCCATCCCGAACCCCATCGCGTCCATGTAGATGTGATCAATGAGTGCGGCACCATTCTTGGCCTCTGCGCATTTGTTCAACACGACCCAGTCCGGCGCCACAGCAGCGACCATAGCTCACCAGAGTCCTCCGGATAGATGTCCCTGTGCCAAGGTATTGTAGGGTCCACGAATGGCCGAGGCGTATGCGTGTCTATAAACAGCGGCAGGTTGATAGCGACCTTGGACCCTCTTCTCCGTCTGATGTTAGCGGTGAGGGTTCTGCAAAAAAGCGAGGTTGAGCCCGGGACTGGTCACAGGCGAGAAGAACACCGACGGGAAACGTGCATGGGGGTTCGTGATTTCTTCGGGCAAGAACAGACTGTGGCTGGACACCGCATCTATCGGACTGTAGTATGGCTCCGTGAAGACGCCCGGAACGCCTAACCGGGGGAACGAGGTCATGGTGAACGGGATTTCATTCTGCTTGAGGTACTTGCGCGCGAGGTGGCGACTGGGTGCGCGTTCAGAAAATCTCGCGAAAAAGCCTCATAAAGGCATACCGATAACGCATGTTCCCTTCCACCGCGAGTAGGTCCCGAATCTCTCCCGTGTATGGCGATCCGGGTGTGGACTCGAGCATAAAGCGGCCATATTCAGGGTGGAAAGTTGGCACAGAATCTCTGCACGGGATTTGTATCCTGTCGCACCGTGCGCGTGAGAGGGCAGGGCAACTTACGACTCGCCGCGATCGGAAACAATATCGTCTACAATAGTTTGCAGCTTGGCAAGGATCTCGGTCTGACGGAGAGAAAGCTTCACGGTCTTCTCGCGGTCGTCAAACGCAGCGACCATGTACTCGATCTTGCGGGGTGAACCACGTTGTTTTCATTAGCGTGGTGCAGCGTGGCGACTGAATGGGCCTGGATGTACCTCGTCTCCCCACAGGAGCTCGTCTCCGCCTCTGTCCTTGAGCCGGTCCCAGATGTGGAGAAACTGGGTGATGCCGTGGGACCGGACGTGATCGGCGTACCGCTTGGCTTCATCCCAGACGAGCGGGGTGCCGAGGGAGAGGAGGCCCATGGCGGCGGGGGCAGGGCGGGAGGAGATTGGACAGAGATCGGCGCGCGGCCGCGCAGACAGAGGCGAGTCGATATAGCGGCCAGGAAAAGGAACACAAAACAGACGAAAGTTAAAACCCAACGGCGGCGAGGATGACAAACTGGACGGGGCCAGCGCGCGGCACCCCGCGAGTCCGAGTCGAGAGGCGGCCTTACTCAGCTATGGTGCAAGACCGTGCAATCCGATGTGCAGAGCTGAACCGGTCCGGTCCCCGCCCGCGCCCCCAGCGCCGCCGCGTTCCCAAGGCCATGCTGCCTCGCGCGCAGAAGGCTGCGTTCTGACATAGCACGAAGGGGCCCTGCGAAGACGAACGGGCGAAAGCAGGCGAGGAGGTGAATCCGGTCGCGGACGAAGACTGGGCTATATGCCGACATGGCTCCGGCGGTGGCCCGGTTCGCAGGAGGACGTAAACGCTGACACTGCTGCATCCGGCTCCCTACGCGCGTTCCTGGCGTCGATCGCCAATCTCACAGCAGCCGACCGCCAGATAGACACCTAGGGCAGATCTAACAGTGGTCTCTTAGACTAGTTGATTGCTCGTGAGAAAGACAGCTGAGAGACCCCCCCCTTCCAACCTTTGGTATCTGTATCTAAAAATAGATTTTGCTCATCGGACTTGGGATCTGCGATATGTTCAGTAAAACGGTGAATGAACGGTTTTGAAGCGGAGATAGTTGATGACCTGCCAAATGCGGTGATCATCCTATGCGGCACGGGCGGCTATACCCCGCTCTCTGCGATCAGATACTGCTGAACGCCTCACTCATGGATAACTCAAACGTTCTACCACCTCCTGCGACGCCGCCCCGCCGGCCTCCAAAGCGTGCAGACCAGCCTGTTGGTCTCCATTTCACCACCCCCCATGGGCGACGCCCACCGCGCAAGGATGCCGCCATCGTAGCTCGCCCGGGTCTAGAACTACGGCAACAGCAGCTCGAAGAGGAACTGGAAGCCCTACTACATCACTCTACACAGGACCAAGGGAGCGGATTGGATGTTCACGACGATCTAAATACGAACCCAGCCGACGAGGATGTAGAGATGAGAGATGCGGATTTGACTGAAGACCTGGATCCGATGCCGACGGAAGAAGACGGCTTTGGAGAACCCGCGAACGACGTCCCGCGAGTTAAACGCCTTCTTCCCGACGATACAGCTAACAAGCTATACTCTGCATGGCTGTCCCTGATTCCGAAGCTCGTTGCGGATTACTTGTTGTATGTCAAAGCTACACAGGGTCACATCGGGGCGCAAACGGTTCCTCAAGACATAACATGTCCTTCCGGGACGTGCACCTTGAAATCTTCTTCAATTCTTTGCCTGTATTCCTATTGTGAGGGCCGTTTCTTCCTCTACCCATGAACCACACTGACGGTCACGGCGGATCTGTAGACCTCTCATACAATCACATCGTGTTTTGTGACTGCATCAATATCTCCCAAGCACTCGTTCGCAACGGCCTTTTCCCCACAGCCCCCTCCCAGCCCCGTATCGCAGTCTCAATCGATCTCCTCGACTTCTATTTCGCCCTGTTTGAACGTTCTGCGGACGCTATAATGGCTTTAGCGGGCGCTCTCAAAACTTTGTACGTCCGTCGCGGATTTCCAATCGTGAACGACAAGGTCGGTAATTCTGTCTGCACACGCGCATATGCAAGATCAAAGTCATACTCACAGATTCAAGGGGGAGCCAATACAGGATCCGTTCCGCAGAGGGTTGGGCTACGCCGTGCAATGGTACGATCGCCTGCGAAGCATCCCGGAGGTCATGGTCGAGTCGGCAATAGACGAATGCTTACAGAAGCTGTATCCGTCTGTGGTGAGTTTTTAGACCATGGCCTCTCTCTCGACATTGGTGCATTACTCAATAGGCCCATTCGAGCAGCCCGCGCATGTTGAACCCGAATGCAACACAACAGAAGATCGACCATCTCCTTCGCAGCGAGTACAATCCGTTCCGAAGACTGGTAAGTATTAGCGTGCGCCAGTGAGGGCTGTACTAATCGCTTCGACGTACCACTGGAATCGACCGGACGACGTCCTATTAAACGTTCAACCAAACGTTTTGCGGTACGCTCCGACTAATCTCGCGTTCAACCTTCGACGCAACGTTCGGTTCTGGGCTCTTTCAAACGTTCAATCAAATGCTCCGCCGAACACTCCTACTCACCCTTCGTTCGATCTTCAACTGATCGTTGGGGCATTGCCTCTCTTTAACTATCGGGCAAAACACTTGACCGACATTCGCTGGAACCTGCAATGGTACGTCCAAGTCAACTTTCGTAATGGCTCGGCTGCCTGCTGGGCAAAGCTGTTTACTGCGATATCGATTCATGCACCAATAGTCTCTGATGCAGAAGGTTATACGTAGTCGCTGGTGGTGCTTCGTCCAGGTTTATGTGAATCATAGTCATTCGTCGCACAGCGAGTATTAGTCTCAGCATTGGTCGTAACTGGGTGGACGAAGTTGATTCCATCATACGGAGCGGAACGTACAAGAAGTACGTTGGGGGCTGCCGCCTAGACCAGGGTCTTAGTGTTATAATGCACTAGTTCCGTGACTTCTAACCCGACGAACTTGTCGGTTATACGAGAAATCATCCTGTCTACCATTGGACCAAAAGGTGGTCGTAACTAACCAGGCAACGTTTGACCCACCAATGCTAGAAACAGCGGAAAAGACGATCACGAGCGCGTTTATGTGAACGTTTCCTCTAACGTTTCTCGGCACATTGCTTTCAACTTTTAGCTCGAACATTGAGCGGAACTGTGGTCTGAACGTTACACACAACTTTTCACAGGTCACGGCGATACGATTCCTCGTGCCAGTGCCCGTTAACGTATCTCCAGGTGAAAGGTAACTTGTTCTTGGAGTCCTTCAGATTGTCCGGTGTAGACCTAATGAGCAGCGTAGTGCCCCTCAGGGGACAAAAGAAACACTCGGCACCTCCCCAACGGGTGTCAGAACCAAGCCCGGCCAATGCAGTCGCCTTCTGCAAAAGCGATGTCCGGCGTGTTTTGGAGGTACCCAATTCGGGCGTTCATTTTCAAAGCACGTCAGTTCACGTACATTTGTCAATTCAGTGTGTTAATTCATTCTCAGGGAAGGCGGGGACATTCATGTCGCTCTTGATGCAACTTTTAGCCAGCGACATAATGTCTCCGCGGGGGAAAGTCCTTGGTTCTATGAACCGAAGTACTTTATTCCCAAGGAGGATGTCGATGCGGTTGGTGATCGCATAACGGCAGCGCGCAAGAAGACTGCCAAACCGTATCAAGGATCGGTACCCGAGAATGCCTTGGACGAGTGCGAAAAGTCGTATCAAGCTGCGGATGAGAAAAAGGAGAAGACGCATGGGAAGAAATTTGATGATACCGGCCTGATGGCGCTCGTGTGCAGGCACGACATTGTTTTGTTTCTAGCTAACATAGATACTCCAGGCGAACAGCAGAAAT
This sequence comes from Trametes hirsuta, assembly GCA_001302255.2. Classification (NCBI taxonomy): domain Eukaryota; kingdom Fungi; phylum Basidiomycota; class Agaricomycetes; order Polyporales; family Polyporaceae; genus Trametes; species Trametes hirsuta. Next base: position 294,642 of record CP019378.1, read on the forward strand.
ACGCCATTGCTCTACTAGAAAAGCTTTTCGAACACATTCCTAAGGAGGCGACGGTGGCATCCTTCTATGACATTGGCTGTGTACTCGATCGGAGCATACACTCGGTAAAGCATGGTAGTTCAATCCAGTCACGCACGTTATTGATAAAACATTACATTTCAGTACGATTTCCTGCCTGAGGATGTGGTATCCCGCCTCATCTTCGCAACTTCCGTAATGCACGCCTATGGCCATCAATGGGCCTGTCAGCTCGTTTACAACCCGCGGCTTCGAGAGGGCCTTGGGTGGTCTGAGGGAGAGGGCACGGAACGAATTTGGTCGAAGTTCCGAAAGTTGATTGGGGTAACGCGATCGTCCGCGGTGAGTTGCACCGCAGACAGTAGCCTGGCGGTGCAGTGGACTTATAGACTGGACAGAGGTCGCGGCGTATATGGTTACTCGACCGTCACGCAGATGCGATCAACCGCCCCGCCCGTGAAGAGCTCGGCAACTGGATACGAGGCAGGCTGAAGAAAGGGGTGGAGGCTCGTAGTATAGCAGCACGGAAGGACCTTTCAGAAACGGGCCTCAGTCTCAATGAATTGCGACAGCAGTGGGAGGACCAGCGCCTTGCTCAGCTGTCTGTTAGAAAGCGTGAGTCCGTTAACGTTGCCCTTGCATTTCGTGAGCACAAAAAGATTTACGATGACATCCGTAGATGCACCGGCGCGCCTCAAAAAAGAGCTCGATTCCGTACTCAACCTCTTGACGGAACTCGAGGTTGTTGAAACAGCGATGGCTAGGTTGCAAAATCAAGTCGAGTCGGGCGAAGAGCAACCTATCGTCCATGAATATATCGCTAGCTTGAAGCGAACTCATTCGCGAGCGATCATCAAGGTCGAGGGGTTGTATTCCTCGCTCAACGTCCCTCATGACTTCCCGGAACTAAAAGGCCTACCCCTGCACTTCGTTCGCGTCCTCCTCATGGCTCGCGATCTCAAGATGAACATCCGGAAACGGGCTATAGGCAGTTTCTTTGAATGGGACAAGCTGAGCAGAGCTGCAGGTGGTCAAGATCAGCCTTTAGGTACCTCTACTATATCCTTAGAGGCTGCTGTCGAAGTTCAGATCTGACGAGCGATGATTTACGACTTGCCAGGCACAAAGCTCCATCAGCAGACCCAGAAGGCGATCGCGAAACGTACTCCCGCACTCCGCACAGCAATCAAGAAGTTCAACAGCTACTGCGCCGAGCTACAGGCTATGTACGAAGATAGCTGGAATATCCCATTACCGCAGCCCCTACCTACCGAGCTTGCCGCGTTGCGCGACGACTCCAGCCTACTTGCCGACGTATGGATTACCCCGGTAGTGGGCACTATTCCTCGATGGTTACAAGATGCTTCCGTTCGTAAGGGAATCCGCGCTATGCTCGCTCTCGACAGGTCCGTTGAGGAGCGTAGACGGCTGGGCTGCGAGGCAGATAACCTCTGTCGCTGGTATGGCCGAGAGTTGGCGGCGGCAGAATTGGCGCTCCGGCTTCCACAATGCAAGTTTCTTTCGCGATTACTGGCGTGCATTCACTACATTGATTGCTGAACATGCTACGATTGTAGACAACGTCATATCCTTCCTGGTGCAGCAAAAGTTGGAGGAGCTGATACTTCTGCAAGTGCGGTGGCGGAATCCCCTCGTTTCGGACCTTCGCTTCCGGTCACACACGGAGGAAGCACCCCGCATCGCCGCGCGATACACAGGCAACGAAACGTCTGTGCCTATTAGGTGGGTTCACGTTCCATTCCAGGACCCATCGGAAGACCTGGATCGGGCCGACCCGGACATCGCCGATAGCGAGGCAGTCATCGCACATGACGCCTTCCAAGAGTTGTTAGAGTTCGACGGTGTTGACAGCGGCGACGACGACGACGACAGCGACGACAACCACGACAGCGACGGCGAAGGCGACGGCGACGACAACCACGACTACGCCTCTTTGGACGATCGCGTTCTCCCCCCCTATCCATCCACTGGCCCCGTGAACGAGCTTCAGATGATTCAGAGGAAACTGTTTTTTGCAGATACAAACCCGGTGCGTCCTCAAACTCTTCACGTGCTCACTCTAATCTCAACGAAGCTAATCTACGAGTCATAGTATGATCCCAGAGTCGAAACAACGATCCCCTTGCCGGTGGTGAACCCCACCCAAGTATTCAGTGGCGGTCGCATACTCCCTGCTACATCCATGTATGCAAGATACCCCTTCCCGGAACGTGACATAGCTCGATTGCGACAATCCCGGGGTTTACTTAGCGACGACTGTATTAATAGTGGTGCACAAGCCCTCCTGCGCTACTACGACGGCGGCGCAAACACCCAAGGGGGATCACCTGTCCTTCTATCCTCTCGCATCATGACGTTACACCGCACGCGCGCCGATGACGAGCGCATGTGGAGAGATTGTGCTAGTACCAGGTTCTGGGAGCACGATGTTTGGATCATACCCATCCATCGGCTTATACCGGCTCTCCACTGGACTCTCGCCGTTGTTTATATCAAGGCGAAACGAATCGCGTACTTCGATAGCTTCGCAACCACAGCAGTATGGGAAGTGTTGAACTTCCGGGTTGTGTACTGGCCATACACGGTCCGGTGGTCAACAGTGGCTGTGTTGCACAGCATGGACTTTCCTACTTACCTTCCTTATTTAGTTTTCTCTGCATCTCTACTGTAGTTTCCCATCCGGACACTTCTGGATTCTTCCGTTGCGTTCTACGCTGTTCCGGATTCCTATGGACATCTCCAGACACCTCTAGATAGTTCTGGATAGTTCTGGACAATGGTGCAATCCTTACACCACTCTCGCACCATCTCCTTACTCATCGTATGCTGGGTCACCTGCCCTCCTTTCTTTGCTTACTCATGCGTCCTCTGGACTTGTATATAAGGAGGACAGTCTCTGCCCCTACTCCTCAGTCTTTTGCTCACACTGACTGAGGAGTAAGTCGTCTCTCTTACCTATGCTTACTTATGGTTACTTACCAAGTACTTGTAGATCCTTGTGCGGCTTACAGGTACTTGTATATGCAATTTAGTCTTTTGCTCACACTGACTGAGGAATCCTTGTGCGGCTTACAGTTGTGCTCCCTGCCTTCAGGTTCAGAGTTCATCAGGTTATGAGCCCTGCGCTCTAACCGGTTGCTCCTCTTCGTCGACACCTTGCGCGCACCCTTCCCTCGTCGACCTCGGTTCGTGCACCTCCCCACCTTCCTATTCCTAACCTCTTGACTGTGCCGCCGACACTGCTGCCAGGGGGACTTTTCTGCGCTCGTGTCGCAGCCCTGAGCGCTTTTATATAGCACTCGTACTAGCTCCATACGTACACAGGCCTTTTGTACTCAGGCCTTACTATCTTCTTCTATACTTCGGCCAGGCCCTGCACTTGCAGCTGCCAGTCGTCGTAGCCGGGCTCTTTCAGAGCTTTGGACCGGAGGACAACCGTTCGGACCCTCCTTACGATAGTTTTGTGTCGTATACCTCGTACCTAGCATTTCTTGGCACAGTTGGCGACTTCTACCCAGACTCTCGGGTTACTTCGACTGCCTGGGTTTCTGGTTCACCTGAACAGGTGCTCCTACTCGCTATCCTTTTGGTGCACAACCATCGTTAACCATCGCGCTTCCCTGAACCACTTTGGAGCCAACTACTGCGGAACCACTTGCCCTCTCGGACTCTGAAGACGAAGTCGACGCTAACCTCGGCCTAGTCTCAGAAACATCCACCTCGGGCTCATCCTCTTACGAAGACTGTACTGGTCTTCAACACTGCTTCGACCTAGAAGACGGCTTTGATCGCCACTTCTCTGAAGAGAAAGATAGTTGGGTCCCTTGCGAGGAAGAATTCTGTCCCAATCGCTACACCACAGTTCCTAATCCTCTTCCTCTCAAATCCTGGGCACTCCCTGTTGAAGCAGCAGTCCCTCTACCTCTTTCACCAGAGGCTTGGACTTCGGTTCCGCTCCCACCATCTCCTCCAACTCTCCCTTTCTCCCTAGACTTCCACAATGACTCCGACGACTCTCCCCAATTCTATCTACTTGCCATGGGAGACGTCAAACCGGATTCTGTTCCTTCCCTCTCTTCGGCTAGCCAGTACAACGGCTGGGCCGCCAAGATGAAGGGCTACATGATGTTCATGAACTGCTGGGGTGTAGTCGATGGCACACTCACTCGCCCTGCAGATGCCGATGATCAGAAGGACTGGGACAAGCAGAACGCTCAGGCCCGTGGTCTGATCTACATGCGGACTGCCCCTACCTTCCACTACCTCCTGGAGACAAAGACCACCACCACGGCAACTGGGACCACTACCTCTGCGGCCTCTCTTTCGGCCAAAGAGATGTGGGACGCGCTCAAGAACAAGTTCGGGAAACCGAATAGCGCTCACGTGTGGGGGCTCTTTGAGTCCCTCATTAGTGACAGTCGCATGTCAGAGTCTCGTCCCCTCCAGGACCAGATGAGTGGCTTCATCACTCGTCTGAGGGAAATCTCCACCAACGGCATTGAACTCTCGGAGACCATCCAGGCCCTCATCCTCCTCTCCAAGATCCCGGACAACTACCAGTCGATGATCTCTGCGCTCATGGCTACTACAGACCTCGACAAGCTGACCATCGACACCATCCAGTCGAAGGCCCTTGCAGAGGAATCCATGCGCAAATCGGCATCTGCGTCTGCATCCAGGATCTCCAAGACCAAGCCTAAGCCCTCCGGTCCGTGCACCCACTGTGGTAGTGAGACTCATCATGAGTCGACCTGCTGGAAGAAGCACCCGGAGAAGCGCCCTAAGAACTTGGGTGGCAAAGGCAAGAACAAGGAGAAGAACAAGGGAAAGGAAAAGGACAATTCTAATAACCATGCTCACGTCGCTGCCCCCGCTGTAAATGTACTTGTAGCCCAGGATCCGGCTAAAATGCACGCTTCTTTCTATGGTGCGGCTGATGCCGCTGGTGTGCATCACACTCACTGGCTCATGGATTCTGGTGCCTCTCAGCACATCACCTACGACCTCCAGGACTTTGTGGACTACACGCCCTACAACTCGCCTACAGTCTTTAAGACGGCCTCGTCTGGCCAAGGCAGTATTGTCCAGGGTCTGGGTGAGGGCACAGTTCGCGGCAGAACCTTCATTGATGGTGTTGAAGTGACGGTCGATCTGAACAACGTCTGCTATGTCCCAGCGGCGTCGTCTCGACTATTCTCCACTGGCACCATTGAGAAGAATGGTTACTCTCTCTTCCAGGGAGGAGGGAAAATGAGCATCTTCAATCAGTCGCCCAAGGGCGCTATTGAACACGGCTCGACGGTCGTTATCAAGGGTCATAAGATCCTTGAGGGGCAATACCTTCCCATCAACAATCTCTACCACCTCACCTTGGAGATTGTATCTGGCGGAAAGGTCCACCCTGACTCGGTAGCAGCTGCGACGTCCAAGTCGAACTACAAAACTTGGCACCGCCGCTTTGGTCATGCGGGCAAGGAGGCACTTCGCCAACTTCCCAAGAAAGTCAAGGGTGTTGACCATGTCGATCCTGCAGACGATGAACCTTGTGAGGGATGTGCCTTTGGCAAATCCCATCGTCTCCCCTTCCCACCATCCCAGAAGCGTGCAACTGAGCTTCTTGAGCTCGTTCACACTGACCTCGATGGACCGATGCGCACAGCGTCGGTTGGGAGTGGCTATCTGTACTTCGCGAGCTTCATTGACGACTTCTCTGGTCTGGGCGTTGCCTACTATCTCAAGCACAAGTCTGATGCCTTTAAGGCCTTTGACAACTTCAAGGCTTGGGCTGAGACGCAGACCGGGAAGAAGATCAAGCGAGTACGCTCTGATCGAGGGGGGGAATATCTCTCCACCGAGTTCACAGATCATCTGAAGCGCCATGGGATCGAACACCACAAGACTACGCCAGAGTCGCCCCAACAGAATGGACGTACTGAGCGCTGGAACCGTACTGTCGTTGACAAGGCCATGTCCATGCTTCACCACGCTGGGCTTAGCCACAGTTTCTGGCAACTCGCCGTTGAAACAGCCGTTCATATCTACAACCGTCAGCCTATGCGACGTCTTAAATGGCGTTGTCCTATCACGGCTTGGGATGGGACCGTACCGGACGTGTCCTATTTCCGTGTCTTTGGCTGTAAAGCCTATGTTCACGTGCAGAAATCCAAGCGCGAGGGCAAACTCGACAAGAAGGCTGTTGAGATGACCTTCGTGGGGTATGAGCCAGGTACTAAGGGGTACAGATTTTGGAACCCGGCCACCCGCTCCATCGTCATATCTCGCGATGTGATATTTGATGAGGAGTCTTTCCCTGCACGCTCTCTTCCCGGCAATCGTCCTGTTACCCCTGACGATAATCCGTTCCCTGAATCTGAGGATCACTCTGACGACATCTCCAATTCGGACTTGGGTGATAACCTCCCCATTCCATTCCCTCTTCCAGAGCCTATCCCTGATCTTCTTCGGGATGAGCCTCCACCTCCACCTCCTGCTCCTGTTCCTGCTCCTGCCCCTGCTCCTCCAGAACCGCCTCAAGCTGAAGCTGAGCTACCTCCTGAACACCCACCTATTCCTCCCGTACCACCACCTAGGCCCGTCCACCAGCGTAACCGCCATGAGCCAGTGGGAGGTCCTAGCATTGCTCGGGATCGTCCTCGTCGAGAGAATGTGCCTCGTCCTGCACGTTATCGAGATGGGAATGTATATGGTGAACAACCTCCAGCTCAGGTAGACGCTGAAGAGCATCATGCTATTCGTGAAGCTCAGGCTATTCTGTCGTTCCTTGCTGCGTCTCAGTACAAGACTGGGCTCCCTAATAGTCACAGGGATGCCATGAAGTCTCCTGATGCAGGCAAGTGGCGAGCAGCGGAGAAAGCGGAGTACGACTCCCTTATGGAGAACAAGACTTGGGTCCTTGTGCCGCGGCCTAAAAACCGTCAAGTTGTAGCCAATCGTTGGGTCTATGACATCAAACACGACGGTCGTTACAAGGCTCGCCTAGTGGCCAAGGGTTTTACTCAGGTCTGGGGAGAGGACTACCATGAAACCTTCTCGCCTGTGGCGCGGTTTGAGTTGATTCGTTACCTCCTCGCGCATGCTGCGCTTGAGGACTGGGACATCGAGTCGATGGATGTTAAAACCGCGTTCCTGAACGGCGACTTGGAGGAGGAGATCTACATGGAACAACCTGAGGGATGGGTTGTAAAGGGCAAGGAGGACTACGTCTGTCTTCTGAAGAAGGCCATCTACGGTCTGAAGCAGGCGTCTCGTCAATGGAACGCTAAGATCCACCAGTCTCTCCTTGACCTGGGATTCAAACGGACGTACTCCGACGCCGGGGTCTACGTATATCGGCGACAAGGGGGGAGTTCGGTCACGACTATAGTTCTCTATGTCGACGATCTACTACTCCTTGGCGATAACCGGAAGCACATCAAGGAAGTCAAAGATGCCTTGAAGAAGCAGTACAAGATGACGGACTTGGGCGCTGTAAAGCGCTTCCTTGGTCTTCGAGTCACTCGTGATCGTACCACCAGAACGATCGACATTGACCAGGAAGAATACATCCAGTCTGTCCTCGAGCGCTTCGATATGGCTGACTGCAAGCCGGCTCGCACTCCCCTCCCTGCTGGTGCTGTCTTAGAAGCCTCTGAGCAGCCCGCTTCCAACTCCTTCCGTCAGCGCTACCAGAGTTTGATCGGCAGTCTTCTCTACGCAACTCTTGGGACGCGCCCTGACATTGACTTCGCTGTTACGCGGTTGTCCAAGTACAATGCCAATCCATCGGATGCGCACTGGCACTATGCCAAGTATGTCCTTCGCTACCTACAAGGGACTAAGCACCTTCGCTTGCGCTACCGTGGAGCATCCTCTGACGGTCTGCTGTCCTACTCGGACTCTGACTGGGCTGAGGACCGCGATGACCGGCACTCAACTGCGGGCTATACCTTCTTGATGGCAGGCGGCGCTATATCGTGGGCGTCGAGGCGTCAGCCAACCATTTCGCTTTCCTCGACTGAAGCAGAGTACAAGGCTGCCTCGGATGCCTCTCGTCAGTTGGCTTGGCTTCGCACCTTCAGTGAAGAACTCGGGGACGACATGACCCGTCCTACGCCTATGTGCTTGGACAACCAAGGGTCTATCTTCTTGTCTGTCAACCCCGTGGTCGATCGCCGAACAAAGCACATAGAGATCCGCTACCATTATATTCGCGAACAAGTTGAGCGAGGGAGCGTTGATCTGTACTATGTAGCTACGGCGGATCAACTGGCTGATGCCCTGACCAAGAACGTTCCTCTCTCAATAGTGGAGCGTTTCCGGGACGGCGTTGGTTTAGTGGATCCCACAGCTTGAACGAGTGGGAGTGTTGAACTTCCGGGTTGTGTACTGGCCATACACGGTCCGGTGGTCAACAGTGGCTGTGTTGCACAGCATGGACTTTCCTACTTACCTTCCTTATTTAGTTTTCTCTGCATCTCTACTGTAGTTTCCCATCCGGACACTTCTGGATTCTTCCGTTGCGTTCTACGCTGTTCCGGATTCCTATGGACATCTCCAGACACCTCTAGATAGTTCTGGATAGTTCTGGACAATGGTGCAATCCTTACACCACTCTCGCACCATCTCCTTACTCATCGTATGCTGGGTCACCTGCCCTCCTTTCTTTGCTTACTCATGCGTCCTCTGGACTTGTATATAAGAAGGACAGTCTCTGCCCCTACTCCTCAGTCTTTTGCTCACACTGACTGAGGAGTAAGTCGTCTCTCTTACCTATGCTTACTTATGGTTACTTACCAAGTACTTGTAGATCCTTGTGCGGCTTACAGGTACTTGTATATGCAATTTAGTCTTTTGCTCACACTGACTGAGGAATCCTTGTGCGGCTTACAGTTGTGCTCCCTGCCTTCAGGTTCAGAGTTCATCAGGAAGAAGATGCAAAGGTCTGTGTGTTTGCAGTTCCATAATATTCCTGCTCATGTCTCGCAGGTCATCTATGCACTTGTATACAAACTATGCCGACTCTCAACAGAGCGCGGGTGTAGAATGCCCAATTTGGACGGCGATTGGGTCACATATCCGCTTGCAGTGCCTACTAAATATTATAGTTGTGCGCAAACGATTACTAACGCGATGCTAGAACGAGGCCCTCCAACGAAACGGGTGGGATTGCGGGGTGTGGGTTTTGGCTTGCATCGGGGCTATACTGCGTGGCTATCACACCGTCGAACTGGATGAGCAGGGAATCACGGAGTATCGGTCTAGGCTGACTGCGCTCATATACACGATGACAACACCTGAGTAGAATATGCACATGTAGTACTCTCATGAATATGAAGTGTATTATCACAAGCCCTTGGATCAAAGCATTCACAAATCCGGAGCGAGACAACGGTTCGGCCGCAGGTTACGGCCCAAGCGCCTGCCGCGCTTGGGTGTGGGCGGCCATCGTTGACACCGTTCTTATTCGGACTCGAGCTTTCTCGCTGACTCTGACCAGCTCTGACCAGTTATCCCTCTGGGCTGTGTGTTGTAAGGTATGTCTTCTCATTTGGAACTTCTCTCACTATGGGTTTCCCGTCTCAGGATCAACCTATCTCCAATGGTTTATGTACGCTGCTCGCCTCGTCTCGCCGCTGTTCTCAACGTTGGTACATAGATGGCTTGCTGGTGAGTACTAATGCCCCTTTTACCTCTACTCTCCGCCGAATGGCGACCGCTCTCAATATCTATAATTGAATATGGCCATTACTCGTTGTCTTCTTATTTGTCTGAGGTGCGCGAAATTGCTGGGAGTCGTCGTGCTGACTGCATGAGCTTGACATAGTTGGCTCGTCCCCGTGCCTCAGCCCGTGTACTCCTGTATCCCGCCCTCTGATCAAGTCGAGACCTCATCTACCTTTCGCGGAGATCGCCGCAATGTGAACGCCGCCAAAGTAATCGCCCTTCTTCAGTTGTCCAACAGTCTCAGAGCCGTCAGCTTGGCTTTCATGACCACAGTGTGGCCCTCCTCGACGGAGAAGAACGTGTCCCTCATTTCGCCCTGTCGCACGACGACATCGCTACTCTCATGCGCCTTCGAGACCAGCACATCGGCAATGTTATTGTGCTTCTGGCTGAAGCGACGCGAGCAGGTCGACGGGGGAAAGGAATTGCTCGTACATGGTTCACCGCTGGTGCGTCGCTTTCGGGATCGTTGCATGGAACCTGTTCTGATGGAGTGATCAGAGCATCAACGGCTCGATCCCCAGCACCATCGCAGCTCGCAGATGTCCCCGTACATAAGCGCGAGATCACTGTACAAACCGCCCTCCCTGCGCTCAACCAACCTTTTGCCGAACTTGGGTGGTGCCCCATCTGACTGAACTTCTCTGGGTTCGATGCACGGCCAGCTTGCCGCGCCGGGGGTGCAGAGGGGTGGCTCAGGGCGGATGCAGCGATGCAGGGGGCCACTCTCGATGACATAGAAGTACTCGCCGACGTCGCCTTGCTAAATCGCAAACTCGTCAGTGTTGTGGCACTCGCGCGCCGTGTTTGGTACGCCTATCTCCCGCTCCTCGTTGAGATCGCAGAAGATGAAGTTGTTCGTGATCGAGCTGTGGGCGTGCCAAAGCCGGTAGAGGCCTACTCGACTCTCTGTCGACCGGGATTGACTCTGGCTGATGGATGTCCAGCGCGCCAAGACTGTCGCAGTTGGCGGGTGAGGGAAGTCGCCCGGGCTGGGGTCGATGTAGGCGGAGCTGTTTGCTAATGACGCTAACGGGTTTGGGGTAGACACGGACGTCGTGGGCGCATGGGGAGGGCTCACGGGCATCAGCGTACCCCAATTAGGCCGGTCGTCTGCACCTGCGTATACTTATTGCTAGCCTCGTTATATACGGACCACTCCAGTACATAGGCACTGTAAACAATTCGTGAAAAGTCCCGATCTATCAATCAAGCCTTGACTTGAATGTCTAAAAGGAGACTCTAAGTGCGCGCAGCCGAGTAATCGGAGTTGGAACATGTACCAAATAAACATACACTAATTTGTCAGTGCCACGCAACCCCCCAATTACACTGTAGTCGACGCCTGCCTCACCCGCACTACTTATCGTCCGAAGTTGTCGACCCTACTCTTGAGCCTAGCCCGATGACTGGCGTCCTGCATCGCACCAGCCGCACGAGGATTGTCGCGAGGGATATATATGGTAGACCCCTTCGCCGATACCGTTGGTGTGCGATATATCTTGGTGTAACTTCCATACAGTGCCGGGTGCCGTCGTCATTGGTGAGTGAGGTTACGTTGGTGATCTCTGTACCTGTATGGTGACGAGAAGGCATTGCACTTCAAACATCAGATGACTGGCTCTCCGTATGAATTGCATTCTTGGGGTATGACGCAGTGGCGTAGCCGCGTCAGTTCTGGGTAGCCCATCATACACGGCGGCGGAAGGTCTTTATCCTCTATCCTCTCATGGGAAACCCCAGTCTTCAGGGCATGCGCTGTCAAGTCTGTTCTCGCGGTGCGTGGTATATGGGCTTCTGTGTGGCGTATTCTGATGAAGTGCGTGTTCCGATGAATACACAGGTGTTCTAATATTTCAGCGTTGGCTACACGAGGGCGTAAACTGTATGGCGAGCATATCGATGACCCCCATGGCACAAGTTGTTGGTATTATCACTGGTTAACATTGTCTCCTTTGTCTTACCTCCTTGCCTCCAGCGTTATGGTAGAGCGTGCAGGATGTGCTTCCATATTCTTCGTTAAGCCCATGTCAAACCATTGTGCTTCGGAAGGGTATGCACCGAGAGTGATTCACACTGCACCCCCGGCGATTCCGGTATGATCAGCAATTTTGACCGATTTGACTGTAGAGCACTCATAACCGGATCACTTTGTAAGGACAAACGTTTGGCAAAACGTTTCGTAACCATTTCTGTAATGTTTCGACCCAGAACAAACACCTCGAGGATTCGTCAACACGAAATCAGAATTCTGGTCCCCATTTTGTGTGAGGTTCCATGTGCTTGTCGACCGTCACCTTTCCAGTTTACCGTCGTTTGGTCGCTGTGCAGGGGTCTCGCTATTGGCTTTGTCCACTACCCACCACCCCTCATCGTGCTACCTGTGCCGACGCAGCCGGTGCCTACAAAAATCTTGATCTGTTTTTCGTCTCTTGCCAACAAGCCCGTCTGCTCTCATGTCTAGGTCAAAGGTGAGTGTATTTTTGCCTGTGAGAGCCTTTTGTTTGAATTTTTGCAGCGTCGAAATCCTGCTGCCACGCCAGATGAGACGACGGCGATAGCACAGGATGATCCCAGGTCCCCTACCCCTCGTCCAAGAGGGAACCCTCGGAGAGTTGTACCTGCCACTCCCTCGCGGCGGTCTGCTCGTCTCTGTAAAGGGCAGCCAACCGGGAATGAGGTACCTGCAACCGATGGTCCACCAGGCGAAGATCACGATGGAGGTCCAACGGAGCTGCTCCCTGCTGTAGCGCTTCCTCCTCAAGAAGCCCCTGAACAATCTCAACCCCCTGCTGCTGCGGTGCAAGGGGGGATGGCAACATCGTCTCCTCTCACAGAGGTCTCAGGTAGGACGTTCAGTTCATGTTGTGCACAACCGAGACGCTGACGTTGCCCTCGTAGATCTTGAGTGGCAGACTAGAAGTGCCTATCGCCCCGTTGCACAGTCACAACCAGCGCAAGGCCATCAGCCTCAGTCACAACATCGCTCCCCAATTGATGGCGGTGTTATGCGTCTCGGGTCTCCATTCGAGATGGAAACCGCCCAGTTCCCTTCGCATGATGCACCCTGTATCCTCCGGAATTCCACTCCCTCCAGCTTCGGTACCCAGACGCACCGAAGCGATACCTTGTCCCGTCCGAGTAGCCCCGTGCCACGCGGCAGCGTTCCCCCTGGCCTCGATACTCGTCCCAACATGGCTGCGCGGCTCGGGAATTTTCCGTGGCGAAATCCGGTGAACTGGAACTTGAGCTCGGTTGGCGTGGATGTTTCGTCGGCCAGCTTCGCCGGTGTAGACAGTGTACCGGTGGCTTTTGTACGCCGTCCTCTTCCGATCGCTCCTCCTCTAACCAATCTTGTGCACGATCCCGCAAATGCTTCTGTTGGTCCTGGTCCTTTGTCCTTACCCCTCCAAATGTTTGGGCCTCCTCCGGGCGGATCGGGAACGTCTACCACACCCAGCACATTTACCCTCACTCCCAACCCCCAGCCGCTAAATATGCCCAACATTCCCCCCAATTATGTGACCAACGTTCCCCCAAAGCATACGCCCAACATTCTCCCTAACCGTGCGTCCGACGTTGGCCCTGATCACGCGCTTCACGTTACGCCTAATGATGTGTCTAATCTCGGTACGCACTTCGCAGCTAATGTCGGTTTGAGTACTGTGCTGACCGTCTGCTCAAATGACATACCAGTGACCTTCCCAACCCGCGCACCGACTTCCCTCCCTGAGGAAGTGATCAGCCGTCCGGAGACCACACCACTTGATCGCTCAAATCCTGGTGCGGTCTCCTGCTCCAACCAGGCGCCGGTAGCTTTTCCGGGTGACGCCTCGAAAGGTGTGCCGTCGGCCCTCCCCAACCATTCTGTGATAGCGCATCGGTACGATGGGGCAGCCGCTATCCCGCAGGATTCGACCGACGTCCGACAAAACGAACCCCCATCCTCCCGCCCAGGCGATGCGCTTACCGCCCGCTTGAACGAGGCACCAGCCGCCCGTTCGAGTGGGATACCGTCCACCCACTTGAAGGAAGCACTGCGCATTGAGACGAATGACACGCCGACCATCCCGATGATCGATGGGCCGACCGATCGCCCGAACATTGTACCGACCGACCGCCCGAACGCTGCGCTGACTGTCCGCCCAAGAGCTGAACCAGCCGTCCAGCAAAGCGAAGCACCTAACCTCCGTCCGAACGTCACGTCGACTCCGCGTACTGATGCCATACTGGTCGCTGCCCCTACGCTGCTGTCTGCTATCAATGGTGCAGTGCTCACCCCGCTACAGGACCATCTGATCGCTAGCGCGAGCGATTTGTCGAGTTCTCGTCCATACGAAGTATCTGACATGCGTACCAGTGAGGTATCGCCCACTGGCCCCGGCAACATGCCTACCGCCCCTCTGAGCAACTCACCGGCGTCCCGTACAAACAACGGACGGGTTGTCCCTCATGGAGATGTACGCGATGTTCACTCGAACCATGCCCTAGGCGGACCCTCAAGCAGCAGGCGGAATCGAAGCTCGATTGATGCACCAACTCCCGACTTAAACGGCGGACCGAACGTTGTCTCCAACGTCGTGCTGGATGTCAGGCTTGCCGACGGTCTCGATGTTCATCGGAATGAAGCCCCTTCCGTCCAACCGGACCATACGCCCGATGTCCAACCGAACGACATGCCCGACGTCCAACCGAACGATACGCCCAACGTCCAACCGAGCAGTCGGACAGATGTTGTTCCCATCTCTGGGTCCTCTCTTGACTCGAATTCTGTTGCGTCCGGCCTCGTCGAATTGCAACCTGGTCAAGCTCTGCGGATTTTTGGGGCCAATACCTCTCAGCCTCGAAATTGTTATCGCCCCCGTACGGGACTCGCTGGGCCAGGTAAGACTCTGGGCCTCACGTCAGATGCCGATACTAACTTTGTGGCTCCCCAGACGTTCTTCCAAATCGACCCCCGCCCAATACCCCGGCTGATTCAGACGTTGGCGAGCAACATGCTGTACCCGTTCGCATGTCCGACAGAGATGAAGTATCTGCACTGGCGGCGCAACCCGGCCGTAGTGTTCCTTTCGCGGAGCGTCCCGATCTATGTGGCCTAGGAGCTGCAGTCGACAGCGACGACCCCATGGTAGGCAGCGATGATGGAAGTTCTGGTGGTGAGCATGAGGACGAAATCGAGAACGGCTGTAGTAGGGCGTACATCATTGCCGCTGAAGGCGAGGTTATAGAGGATGCTGGGATTGATGAGGAGAATTCCGACGAATCCGCAGCCCTCGGTCGGATCTCGAAGGCCAATCTGAAGCTCATCGCTGCCGGTTGGACTGAGGTTTGCGGCGTAGCGGCTTCTGTTGCATCCGCTACCGGCCTTTCTAGTGGTCAGGTCTTTGCCCAGTGGAACAAGTCGAGACGCCGTAAGCATCTGAAGAACAATCTATGGAACATGTATAGCTCGTATTTCGCGGCGCATGCGGAGCAGGAGCTTGCCCGTACTAATCTTCGTGAGTCCGATTCATTCGCTCTCGGGGTAGCGCTGATTGTACTATTCAAGAGCATGTGGTAGTCGAAGGCAAGTGCTTAGCGTATGCTTGAAGAGTTCGTAACATACTTACACAGCCGTTAAAGATGGGCAGACGCTTCGCAGCAGCCCTGCAGTGCGAAAGGCATGCTACTCGGCCTTCAAAGATCGCCATGGAGGCAAGGCGGACCTGATTCTCGAAAAACACCGCACGCTGGCGTCCATGAAGCAGAGTATGAAGCAGACCGTCGCACAGCGAAAAGCCGTTTTTCAGGAGACGTCGTCGAAGTTGGTGGACCTGGTAAGGCCTAATCTATTTCTATGGTGCTGTTCTAACTGCGGCGAAAAGCTCGATACAGCCGAGGAGTTGCATGGTTTCAGTGGGTTTGTTGGCCTGGTCGGTAACATTCCCAATTCCGACGGAGGCCTTGGTCTCATCCACGAGACTCGGAGTGCGTCTGGGGTGAGTATCCCTCCTGGTCTATGTCCGTTCATACTAACATATTGTAGTATATCTTGACCATGTGTCGCACAGACCTCAATTCCGCCCTAGGTAATCTCAAGGCCCATTCATCGTATGTACCATGTGGTCTGTGTTCATGTGGCCAGCAGGCATTGTACTGATGTCTAGAGCAGGTATCAAAGTTCTCTCAACAACGTCGCACTCATATTCGGTCCTGAACAACCTCATGAACCTTCCGATGCGACCTCTTCGAAGTTCATGCTCCCCCGGCAACCTGCAGGCAGATTCAAGGACGTGCAGCCCAGCGTGAAGGTCCAGAACTACAACGACACCAGAAGTGGTGTGTCCGGCGACAAGAACGGCAACGAAACCATTCGTCGCTCGACTGCTAACCGTGAGAATAACGATCTCAACAACTACGGCAATGGCGATGATGATAACGAAGAGGAAGACGACGACGACGACGACGACGACGAAGATGGCAATGTTAACAACGACAACGACGGCATGATTGGCAAGGACCGTGTGGAGTATATCATGGCCAGATGTCGTCAAATGCTCTGTACGTCTATTCGTATCTCTAATTTTCTCTTATTTATCTTATTCTACTGTGCCAGCGGACATAGGGGCGTCGCAAGTCGCCGGCAATGCAATGTTCCCTTGGAAGACCTTGGGCCGGAAGCTGGCCGTCCATTGTGTCGTCATCAGGAATTGGCCAGACGGGGTCCCTATGCCCCCAAAGAAGGGTGCTGTATTGACGAAGGAGGAGACGAAAGCGTCAAAAGGGTTCCACGGCCTAGGAGACAGCGTGAACAGGCTTTTCGTAAAGGCGTTTACAGATCCTCGTCATCCCCTCCACTTCGAACGATACACCGGTCCAATGTCGGGTGAGTGTCAGTCCCTCGTAGCCGTGCCTTACTGACGTACTGTGAAGAACTGAAGGAATCCGTTGTCCCCGTGATTTATGGGGCACCACCGCCTCCTGACGCACCCAGACCTCGCGCGCGACGCATGTTCGCAAATGGTCACATCGACTATCGAGGACTCCCTCGCTCGGCTCATACCCTCGAAAGTGACAGCAACAAAGAGAATCTCACACAGCTCGCTTCCGAGCTCGAAGGATCCTCGACTGACGCTCCTGAGACCTCCACAAGTTCCGGCTACGACATGCGCCCTCGCAACGTAAACCAGCCACCCCGTTTCCGAGAAGAAGAAGTCGCAATTTCTACCACGCCTGTTAAACGCTCCCCAGCACCTGGACCCAGTGCATGCGATGCCATGGTGATATCTTCACAGTGCTCCTCTGAAGACGAGTACCTACCTTCTGAAGAAGAGCGCGCGGACCTCGCGACGAAGAAACGCAAGTCGCGTCGCGACTCCATTAACCTCAATTCAGACTCGTCTGATGGCGAGATTGGCAAAGCCCTTAGCGATAGGCTGCCCGCGGATGTCAAGGGGAAGGGACGGGCCCTCAACATCGGTCAGGATTTCCGAAGTATCGCTGTGCCAGTTGAAACGGCCACAAACTCGGTATGTTTGCCCACCCCAGCAGACAACTGTGTTTACATCTTATCCTGCAGAGTTCGGATGCCTCTCAACCGCCGCATGTTGAACTTCCGGGTTGTGTACTGGCCATACACGGTCCGGTGGTCAACAGTGGCTGTGTTGCACAGCATGGACTTTCCTACTTACCTTCCTTATTTAGTTTTCTCTGCATCTCTACTGTAGTTTCCCATCCGGACACTTCTGGATTCTTCCGTTGCGTTCTACGCTGTTCCGGATTCCTATGGACATCTCCAGACACCTCTAGATAGTTCTGGATAGTTCTGGACGATGGTGCAATCCTTACACCACTCTCGCACCATCTCCTTACTCATCGTATGCTGGGTCACCTGCCCTCCTTTCTTTGCTTACTCATGCGTCCTCTGGACTTGTATATAAGAAGGACAGTCTCTGCCCCTACTCCTCAGTCTTTTGCTCACACTGACTGAGGAGTAAGTCGTCTCTCATACCTATGCTTACTTATGGTTACTTACCAAGTACTTGTAGATCCTTTGTGCGGCTTACAGGTACTTGTATATGCAATCTAGTCTTTTGCTCACACTGACTGAGGAATCCTTTGTGCGGCTTACAGTTGTGCTCCCTGCCTTCAGGTTCAGAGTTCATCAGGTTATGAGCCCTGCGCTCTAACCGGTTGCTCCTCTTCGTCGACACCTTGCGCGCACCCTTCCCTCGTCGACCTCGGTTCGTGCACCTCCCCACCTTCCTATTCCTAACCTCTTGACTGTGCCGCCGACACTGCTGCCAGGGGGACTTTTCTGCGCTCGTGTCGCAGCCCTGAGCGCTTTTATATAGCACTCGTACTAGCTCCATACGTACACAGGCCTTTTGTACTCAGGCCTTACTATCTTCTTCAATACTTTGGCCAGGCCCTGCACTTGCAGCTGCCAGTCGTCGTAGCCGGGCTCTTTCAGAGCTTTGGACCGGAGGACAACCGTTCGGACCCTCCTTACGATAGTTTTGTGTCGTATACCTCGTACCTAGCATTTCTTGGCACAGTTGGCGACTTCTACCCAGACTCTCGGGTTACTTCGACTGCCTGGGTTTCTGGTTCACCTGAACAGGTGTTCCTACTCGCTATCCTTTTGGTGCACAACCAACGTTAACCATCACGCTTCCCTGAACCACTTTGGAGCCAACTACTGCGGAACCACTTGCCCTTTCGGACTCTGAAGACGAAGTCGACGCTAACCTCGGCCTAGTCTCAGAAACATCCACCTCGGGCTCATCCTCTTACGAAGACTGTACTGGTCTTCAACACTGCTTCGACCTAGAAGACGGCTTTGATCGCCACTTCTCTGAAGAGAAAGATAGTTGGGTCCCTTGCGAGGAAGAATTCTGTCCCAATCGCTACACCACAGTTCCTAATCCTCTTCCTCTCAAATCCTGGGCACTCCCTGTTGAAGCAGCAGTCCCTCTCCCTCTTTCACCAGAGGCTTGGACTTCGGTTCCGCTCCCACCATCTCCTCCAACTCTCCCTTTCTCCCTAGACTTCCACAACAACTCCGACGACTCTCCCCAATTCTATCTACTTGCCATGGGAGACGTCAAACCGGATTCTGTTCCTTCCCTCTCCTCGGCTAGCCAGTACAACAGCTGGGCCGCCAAGATGAAGGGCTACATGATGTTCATGAACTGCTGGGGTGTAGTCGATGGCACACTCACTCGCCCTGCAGATGCCGATGATCAGAAGGACTGGGACAAGCAGAACGCTCAGGCCCGTGGTCTGATCTACATGCGGACTGCCCCTACCTTCCACTACCTCCTGGAGACAAAGACCACCACCACAGCAACTGGGACCACTACCTCTGCAGCCTCTCTTTCGGCCAAAGAGATGTGGGACGCGCTCAAGAACAAGTTCGGGAAACCAAATAGCGCTCACGTGTGGGGGCTCTTTGAGTCCCTCATCAGTGACAGTCGCATGTCAGAGTCTCGTCCCCTCCAGGACCAGATGAGTGGCTTCATCACTCGTCTGAGGGAAATCTCTACCAACGGCATTGAACTCTCGGAGACCATCCAAGCCCTCATCCTCCTCTCCAAGATCCCGGACAACTACCAGTCGATGATCTCTGCGCTTATGGCTACTACGGACCTCGACAAGTTGACCATCGACACCATCCAGTCGAAGGCCCTTGCAGAGGAATCCATGCGCAAGTCGGCATCTGCGTCGGCGTCCAGGATCTCCAAGACCAAGCCTAAGCCCTCCGGTCCGTGCACTCACTGCGGTAGTGAGACTCATCACGAGTCGACCTGCTGGAAGAAGCACCCGGAGAAGCGCCCTAAGAACTTGGGTGGCAAGGGCAAGAACAAGGAGAAGAACAAGGGAAAGGAAAAGGACAATTCTAATAACCATGCTCACGTCGCTGCCCCTGCTGTAAATGTACTTGTAGCCCAGGATCCGGCTAAAATGCACGCTTCTTTCTATGGTGCGGCTGATGCCGCTGGTGTGCATCACACTCACTGGCTCATGGATTCTGGTGCCTCTCAGCACATCACCTACGACCTCCAGGACTTTGTGGACTACACGCCCTACAACTCGCCTACAGTCTTTAAGACGGCCTCATCTGGCCAAGGCAGTATTGTCCAGGGTCTGGGTGAGGGCACAGTTCGCGGCAGAACCTTCATTGATGGTGTTGAAGTGACGGTCGATCTGAACAACGTCTGCTATGTCCCAGCGGCGTCGTCTCGACTATTCTCCACTGGCACCATTGAGAAGAATGGTTACTCTCTCTTCCAGGGAGGAGGGAAAATGAGCATCTTCAATCAGTCGCCCAAGGGCGCTATTGAACATGGCTCGACGGTTGTTATCAAGGGTCGTAAGATCCTTGAGGGGCAATACCTTCCCATCAACAATCTCTACCACCTCACCTTGGAGATTGTGTCTGGCGGAAAGGTCCACCCTGACTCGGTAGCAGCTGCGACGTCCAAGTCGAACTACAAAACTTGGCACCGCCGCTTCGGTCATGCGGGCAAGGAGGCACTTCGCCAACTTCCCAAGAAAGTCAAGGGTGTTGACCATGTCGATCCTGCAGATGATGAACCTTGTGAGGGATGCGCCTTTGGCAAATCCCATCGTCTCCCCTTCCCACCATCCCAGAAGCGTGCAACTGAGCTTCTTGAGCTCGTTCACACTGACCTCGATGGACCGATGCGCACAGCGTCGGTTGGGAGTGGCTATCTGTACTTCGCGAGCTTCATTGACGACTTCTCTGGTCTGGGCGTTGCCTACTATCTCAAGCACAAGTCTGATGCCTTTAAGGCCTTTGACAACTTCAAGGCTTGGGCTGAGACACAGACTGGGAAGAAGATCAAGCGAGTACGCTCTGATCGAGGGGGGGAATATCTCTCCACCGAGTTCACAGATCATCTGAAGCGCCATGGGATCGAGCACCACAAGACTACGCCAGAGTCGCCCCAACAGAATGGACGTGCTGAGCGCTGGAACCGTACTGTCGTTGACAAGGCCATGTCCATGCTTCACCACGCTGGGCTTAGCCACGGTTTCTGGCAACTCGCCGTTGAAACAGCCGTTCATATCTACAACCGTCAGCCTATGCGACGTCTTAAATGGCGTTGTCCTATCACGGCTTGGGATGGGACCGTACCGGACGTGTCCTATTTCCGTGTCTTTGGCTGTAAAGCCTATGTTCACGTGCAGAAATCCAAGCGCGAGGGGAAACTCGACAAGAAGGCTGTCGAGATGACCTTTGTGGGGTATGAGCCAGGTACTAAGGGGTACAGATTTTGGAACCCGGCCACCCGCTCCATTGTCATATCTCGCGATGTGATATTTGATGAGGAGTCTTTCCCTGCACGCTCTCTTCCCGGCAATCGTCCTGTTACCCCTGACGATAATCCGTTCCCTGAATCTGAGGATCACTCTGACGACGTCTCCAATTCGGACTTGGGTGATAACCTCCCCATTCCATTCCCTCTTCCAGAGCCTATCCCTGATCTTCTTCGGGATGAGCCTCCACCTCCACCTCCTGCTCCTGTTCCTGCTCCTGCCCCTGCTCCTCCAGAACCGCCTCAAGCTGAAGCTGAGCTACCTCCTGAACACCCACCTATTCCTCCCGTACCACCACCTAGGCCCGTCCACCAGCGTAACCGCCATGAGCCAGTGGGAGGTCCTAGCATTGCTCGGGATCGTCCTCGTCGAGAGAATGTGCCTCGTCCTGCACGTTATCGAGATGGGAATGTCTATGGTGAACAACCTCCAGCTCAGGTAGACGCTGAAGAGCATCATGCTATTCGTGAAGCTCAGGCAATTCTGTCGTTCCTTGCTGCGTCTCAGTACAAGACTGGGCTCCCTAATAGTCACAGGGATGCCATGAAGTCTCCTGATGCAGGCAAGTGGCGAGCAGCGGAGAAAGCGGAGTACGACTCCCTTATGGAGAACAAGACTTGGGTCCTTGTGCCACGGCCTAAAAACCGTCAAGTTGTAGCCAATCGTTGGGTCTATGACGTCAAACACGACGGTCGTTACAAGGCTCGTCTAGTGGCCAAGGGTTTTACTCAGGTCTGGGGAGAGGACTACCATGAAACCTTCTCGCCTGTGGCGCGGTTTGAGTCGATTCGTTACCTCCTCGCGCATGCTGCGCTTGAGGACTGGGACATCGAGTCAATGGATGTTAAGACCGCATTCCTGAACGGCGACTTGGAGGAGGAGATCTACATGGAACAACCTGAGGGATGGGTTGTAAAGGGCAAGGAGGACTACGTCTGTCTTCTGAAGAAGGCCATCTACGGTCTGAAGCAGGCGTCTCGTCAATGGAACGCTAAGATCCACCAGTCTCTCCTTGACCTGGGATTCAAACGGACGTACTCCGACGCCGGGGTCTACGTATATCGGCGACAAGGGGGGGGTTCGGTCACGACTATAGTTCTCTATGTCGACGATCTACTACTCCTTGGCGATAACCGGAAGCACATCAAGGAAGTCAAAGATGCCTTGAAGAAGCAGTACAAGATGACAGACTTGGGCGCTGTAAAGCGCTTCCTTGGTCTTCGAGTCACTCGTGATCGTACCACCAGAACGATCGACATTGACCAAGAAGAATACATCCAGTCTGTCCTCGAGCGCTTCGATATGGCTGACTGCAAGCCGGCTCGCACTCCCCTCCCTGCTGGTGCTGTCTTAGAAGCCTCTGAGCAGCCCGCTTCCGACTCCTTCCGTCAGCGCTACCAGAGTTTGATCGGCAGTCTTCTCTATGCAACTCTTGGGACGCGCCCTGACATTGACTTCGCTGTTACGCGGTTGTCCAAATACAATGCCAATCCATCGGATGCGCACTGGCACTATGCCAAGTATGTCCTTCGCTACCTACAAGGGACTAAGCACCTTCGCTTGCGCTACCGTGGGGCATCCTCTGACGGTCTGCTGTCCTACTCGGACTCTGACTGGGCTGAGGACCGCGACGACCGGCACTCAACTGCGGGCTATACCTTCTTGATGGCAGGCGGCGCTATATCGTGGGCGTCGAGGCGTCAGCCAACCATTTCGCTTTCCTCGACTGAAGCGGAGTACAAGGCTGCCTCGGATGCCTCTCGTCAGTTGGCTTGGCTTCGCACCTTTGGTGAAGAACTCGGGGACGACATGACCCGTCCTACGCCTATGTGCTTGGACAACCAAGGGTCTATCTTCTTGTCTGTCAACCCCGTTGTCGATCGCCGAACAAAGCACATAGAGATCCGCTACCATTACATTCGCGAACAAGTTGAGCGAGGGAGCGTTGATCTGTACTATGTAGCTACGGCGGATCAACTGGCTGATGCCCTGACCAAGAACGTTCCTCTCTCAATAGTGGAGCGTTTCCGGGACGGTGTTGGCTTGGTGGATCCCACAGCTTGAACGAGTGGGAGTGTTGAACTTCCGGGTTGTGTACTGGCCATACACGGTCCGGTGGTCAACAGTGGCTGTGTTGCACAGCATGGACTTTCCTACTTACCTTCCTTATTTAGTTTTCTCTGCATCTCTACTGTAGTTTCCCATCCGGACACTTCTGGATTCTTCCGTTGCGTTCTACGCTGTTCCGGATTCCTATGGACATCTCCAGACACCTCTAGATAGTTCTGGATAGTTCTGGACGATGGTGCAATCCTTACACCACTCTCGCACCATCTCCTTACTCATCGTATGCTGGGTCACCTGCCCTCCTTTCTTTGCTTACTCATGCGTCCTCTGGACTTGTATATAAGAAGGACAGTCTCTGCCCCTACTCCTCAGTCTTTTGCTCACACTGACTGAGGAGTAAGTCGTCTCTCATACCTATGCTTACTTATGGTTACTTACCAAGTACTTGTAGATCCTTTGTGCGGCTTACAGGTACTTGTATATGCAATCTAGTCTTTTGCTCACACTGACTGAGGAATCCTTTGTGCGGCTTACAGTTGTGCTCCCTGCCTTCAGGTTCAGAGTTCATCACCGCAGGCAGGCGTCCTACCGCCCAAGGTCCGCCCTCGTCGCAAACAGCGCCGGATCGACATCCCGGATCCATCTTCCGCCAGCACTGAAGATTCTGCGGGTGCTCGTCAAGGCCACACTAACCCCTCCAACGTCGTCCTCCCCATCAAGGCCGCCTCGCTTCTCCAAGTCACAGATATCACCGTACCTCGACAGCCTCACGGGTCCGCTTCCGGTGAGGCTTCCGCTGCGTACGTTCCCGCCGAAGATGCGCACCACGAGGTGAACCCGTCGCGACCTATACACACAAGCGGTCTACCCGGTGTAGGCAACACGTCTACCTCAGGCTTGTCGGGTGCTAACCTAACCACCAAGATCGAGGGACATACCACTGGCATACCTGTTGTAAGTTTTACCTTACATTGCGGAGTGAGGTCTGGTGACTGACATTACTAACGGTCTAGGTGATGAGTATGCCAAACGGCTCTGCGAACGTGCGACCAATTTCCTCAGCAAATACTCACCCCAACGCCGTAGCCGCCAACTTCTCCCCAAACGTAGAGGCGAGCATTCGCATCAAGGTCCCATCTCACGTCTCGTCGAACATTCCTGCAAAGGTTCGGCCGGACATTGACCCAGCTGTTTATGGGGACGTTACGTCCATCATCCACCCGGACGTTCCCCCGATGGTCCATACAAATGGCCCTGCCAACGACAATCGTTCCACTGTGGCAGCGCCGTCCCCCTCGGATACTCCACGTCCGGTCATTTCTACGGTACCGCACGGACGCCCCACCACTCCTGATTCGGTTGCGCAAGAACAATTACCGCCAGTCACTCCGCTCTTCATTGCCCCTGCGCAACCGTACTCTGCCGCATCCGCTCAGGTGGCGCCTGTTACTCCACACCCCGTCCCAGTCGCCGCACAGCCATACCCCCCTGTGCATGCTCAGTTGCAGCCCACCGTACGCACACAGCAGCCCCATGCTCCGGTCATCTCACACTCGGTCGGTACCCCGGTGCAGCCACCGCCTGTTCCGCTCATACAGGCAAACCCCTTTGCGTACACGCAATCGCACCCCATCGCGCCTGCTCCAGTGAACATGGCCCCCATGCAACACATGGCTACGCTTGCACATCCCTTCATGGCTGCAACGCAAGGTACTGTTGCGCCCATACAGCAGCACCCCGTTCACCAGGTCGCTCAACCGCGTGATGGAACAGTGTCCATGAATCATGTACGTAGCTCAACATATTGCATGACCCACGCTGATCGTCTCTCCTAATGCAGCCCGGCGTCCAACCGGGAGACATTTCGAGCCATGACGCGGGAACATCTCACGAACAAGCTACGGGCGGCGGAAGCGGTCAAGAGCCTATGGGCCAAAATGATGCCTCTCAACAGCAACTCGGACGGCAGCACGGCGGCGCGCAGCACAGTACGCTTCTCGGTTCTTCCTACTGCCACTGCCAAACCTTACATATACCACAGGTGCTCCCCTAGCCATGTACGCAATGCACAATCCACCCACACCGTACCATCAGGCCATCGACTACGCGACGATGGCTCGTCAGGCACCCGCTCAGTACATGCAGCAGCAGCCGTTCAGTATGGTTCCGGCCTATGGCGCCAGTGCATATCACCACCCCGGGATGCCCGCGACGACAATGCCCCCGCAGATGGCGGTTGGCTACGGCGTCCCGGTGCAGTACGGTGGTCCTTTGGTGCCCGACGCTTCTCGTCTGTACGGTATGTTCGCCTCGTCAATATTTTGTCTTTCATGATGCTCATGTTAGTCGCACTTCTGTGCAGTCCCACACCCATATGGCACGGCACAGAGCGCGTTCAATGCTTCCGGCGTGGGTTATGATACGATGGGCCAGTACCCGCAAGGTCATCACTTCGTGCCCGCCCACAATAACCCGGCGGGATTGACTCAGGGCCCCGGGACTCACGCCAACGACGCTGCGCTCACCCCTGGCCACAGCCCTGCGATGTACCATGCCCAAGCCTTCTCGCCCAGGGCGGTCGGATTTGTACCCCATGCCTCGCCTCAGGGCCCCCGTCCCCAGCACGGGTTTCACGAGACGCTGCCTGTCGCGTATCCCCAGCAACACGGCGAGGGGGCCACTGCATCGACCAGCCAAGCCGGGCAAATCTCCGGCGACGTATCCGCTGCTGAAGCCTCTGCAGGGTCATGAGTGAGCAGTCAATTCCTTCCTACTCGATCACCTACTGAACTTTCTATGTCGCCCAGGTTATTCTAGTGCTGCTTATCATTTGTCAATGTCGTCTAGATATGGCCATCTTGCTAATCTCGTATGAACTCATTCCAAAGGACTTTATATACGTACGTTTTGCCGTGTCCCCGAGCTAGTATATTCCCCATATCTTGCTGCACCCTCCTGAACCTCGCCCCCTTGCTTGTTAATGATATGCTGTGTTATGTACATTGTTGAGATGTCCTATAGTGTGCTATGATCATGTTGTGCGTTGTCGACTGGCCTGCATCACGGGTAAATTCCGAGGACTATTGGAGCAGCCGTCTTATGAGACATTCGGTAAGTATATTCGCGTGAACGTATTGGTGAATTTTGCTACGAAAATCATCCCCAACGTCTTTGCTAACAGCTAGAGGAACAATCCAAATACAGGCAGCGAGATTGTGTAAATTGGGGTGCAAGTTTGGCGGTCTATTCGAGGATAACGGTATCACGATACTCGGACGGTCACGCGAACTGTCCTGGAGACTCTCGGAACACCCTTCCTCGGAACGTCAAGGCGAACTTTGACCGAAAGCGTTCTCCAAGGGTTTTGATCGACCTCTCCTTACTAGTTGGTCGAAACCTTTCGTCGAAAGTTTGGCCAGAGATTTTGCCTGCGGTTGACAAGAGCGTTGAACGACAAGGTTGATGAGAAAGTTGGGGCCGCCGTCATACAGACTAAACTGATAAATGTCAGGGCACAACGTTCTCCAAAA
Organism: Trametes hirsuta; assembly: GCA_001302255.2. Lineage (NCBI taxonomy): Eukaryota > Fungi > Basidiomycota > Agaricomycetes > Polyporales > Polyporaceae > Trametes > Trametes hirsuta. The sequence goes on from CP019378.1 coordinate 321,329, forward strand.
GTTTCAGAAAGGTCGGGTTGCTGATCACTTCTAGACTGCAAATTTCGCTCGTAACGTAGACGGCCGGGATCGTGTCTCTCGGATAGCCCTATGACGCACGCAACCGCGTGTATAACGCCCATTGGCACAGGTACGTATTTATGAACAATAGATAAGAATCGTAGCAGACGGAGAGCAGCAATTAGTCAAAGTCTTAGCACAGGATCGTTACATCATACTGAAGAGAACTTCGTATCGTTACCCATAGATATACATTGCGTTCAGATATACCTTGCGTTCAGCATCGTAGGCTACAGGGGTTCAAGTACTCTTAAGTTAGCATCTCGCCAAAGGAAAAACAAGTGGTTGTAGTGAGCACCGCACAAAGCTCCTAACGTTCAGCTCAACGAGGGCAATGGAAAGGTAAATGTTTGACCTTGGCGAATCACGAGGTAGTAGTGTCGGAGGTTTCCGGCTGATCCAAAAAGGGATCACAGTGCGTAGACCTGTTGGTGGCAATCTATCCCTCAGAGTACTTTCCCACAGCCCAACAATCGGTCTAAGAGACCCCCCCCACTCCTGCCTGGGGTGCAGATAGAATGCTTACTATCCCACGACGGGATATGCACGCGTTTGCACCTTTGGGGCTCCTGTTGAACAATGACTAATACTGACGCCCTTAAACTTTGCAATATCGTTGTATACTGTCTCATATACCTCGCTATAATTTTTGAAGCGATAAAACGGGCCGGATAGAAGCCTCGGGGGAGTTCCGGTAGGACGACCCCAAATCCGCCATGTAATGCACAGGCTGATAACGCTCGGTCACGGCTCGAGTTAGAACTCCGACGTGGCAGAGGCTGCCAGACAGGATGTGCACACCTCGTCGCAGCGCCCGCCATCACCTGCACCCCACCTAGCCGACTCGCTTGTCGGGCGGAGCCTCAAGTTGTCACTCGTACAAGAGCTGCTTTGCCTTGTAGGACCTCCTCTAGGCTAGAATATAAATCGGGTGGATACAAAGATATGTAAAAAAGATCATTGAACTGTGTAGAAAGTTTCGTGTTTATCGGTACGGAACTGACTTGGGGATCTCTACATTAGAAGCTCAGAGGCCCACACACCAACCTCTAGAAATGCTCATTCTTTTTCTCTAAGCTCTATTCCGCACTCGATCCTCTCGAAATTTTGGGAGCACGTCCCTCATAACCTGTACTGCATGCACAATTTTTTCCAAGACGACTAAATGAGTGTAAGGCGCGCAATGCCCAGCGTGCATTGCTTGGCGGGGAGTGCATATCCCGTCGTGGGATAGTAGATACGAATCGCACAAGCACCTCGCACCGCTGCACGGCGCGTACATGGCTACGGTATACACTCCATTCCATCCAGTCATCACCATGTTGCACGTATCTCCGTCAGAAGAAGTGGTCCGCCTGAGAGCCCGGTCCGTGTCTCTCCACAGACGTGAGACGCAGGAGCACCAGCTGACACACGTCCATCAGCCGTTGCTCCCGTTCGTGGTCCACTTCAGCAGGATCTTGAGCGCAAGCAGAACGTGCCGAAGAGCACGCGTCCACGCCTCTTCCTGACTGAACTGCTGCTTCACCGACGCTTCGCCGATCTTGTCTTTCACGACCCTGGCAACAGATACGTCAACGAGACAGGAACGCAGATCTGCGTCAACACTAACTGGTGGGGAAAGTCGACCTGCGGGTCCTGCGACTTGACGTAGTCCATGAGTTGCTTCAAACAGTCGAGGAACGCGACCATAGCAAAGTCGAAGCGCCGATTGTGCAAAAGCCGGCCAAAGTGCAGATCGCCCGATCCGTACAGCTCGTAGGTCGCCTTGTCCCCGGTCGTCTTCTCTATTCGCGAGAAGGAGCCCATCGGCACTAGACGGTAGCTGATGATGTGCGACGAGTCGGCATATGGCTCTCCTGGCGCATCCGAGAGAACGGAGACTCACTTCTCAAACGTAAAATCGAGCTTCCGTGCGACCGTATACAGCAATAACAGTGTCTGGCCCCACGCGGCGTTGATCTCTGCCCATTCCACCTGTAGACATGTTCAGCCCAGCCTCACAAAGAACGAAGCGAATACGTACGGGGACGCCGGGAACGCGCCCCAAACGTAGCCCATTGATCGTCCCAAACACACCGTCATGGCCGATGCAAAAGGCGTCATTGTAGACGTTGGTCCGCTCGAGCTTGTCAAGCGTCGCCGAATCTGCGGCGTATGCAGCCCGAAGAGCGGCCAGTTGAGACGCTTGCTCCGCCGATTTGAGCAAATGGGCGTTGTGCTGGCGCCAGAATCTGTAAAACTACTCGTCAGAACAATGCGCAGACTCCGCCAAACTTATGCAGCAACGAACTCCGCCTCCTCTTCTTCTAAAGCCTTCTCCTCGCGCTCGAGATTCTGCAGCTCTTCCTCCAGCTGCTGATGCTCGCGCTCAGCGCCCTTGAGCTGCTCGACCGCCAGGCGCTCCTCCTCTTTGAGCCGCTCGATCTTCGCCTCGGCCTCGAGCCTGTTCACGCCCGAGCCCTCCCGCTCCTTCTCCTTCTTCACCTCCTTCTCGAACGCGATGTACCCATCGCGTTCCTTCTTCGTCTCGTCCAGCTGCCGCGTGAGCGTACTCAGGAGGATGTGCGTGCACTCCGCGCAAAGGGGGTGATCCAGGTCTGTCCGGCTCGAAAGCAGGTTGAACAGCCGCAGCGACGAGCGCAGATGGTGTGAGAGCGGCGAAGGGTTCGGGTGAGGTGGTTCCTCGGGGGGCGGGGCAGGCGCAGCTGCCGCTGTAGAGCGGCCCTTGGAGAACGATGGCTTCTTGTGGTGTGGTGTGGCTGGCAGTTGAGGAGGAATATTGCGGATCACGCTGTCCTGAAGAAGCACAAAGGACTCGTTGGGATGCATGGGTGCCCGTTGCGGTGCCTTGCGCTGTGTGGGCGACGATACGGGCGAGGAGGGAGACCCTTGGGAATTTCTCCACGCATTCTTCACCGAAGGAGGTGCAGGAAGCTGGGCGAGCTTTTCTGCCCCGGATGCTTGCCGTCCATGTGATGTTGATGGTGAAGGAGGTAGGGACGCCGCGACTAGGTCATACGCCGACGGCGTGAGGTCTACGAGTGATGCATCAAGCTACACGCAGCAGAATCAGATGTATTCATGCGCGGGATATTCTGTCTACTCACATGCAGTGGCTGTTTGCACTGTTGACAAACGAAGTTCATGGCCGGGTGGCTGCAGTGTTGTTACACCTTCCACAAAGGCTATTTCGACGTTACGTGATACCGAGAATGTTACTGAGGTTCTTACAGTGTCACTAAAAGGGACCTGCCTGAAGGCCAGCGGCACTCACCTCTGAACTTGCTTGTTTCGCTCACGGTGGCGGATGGGTGGCGGAGAGTGGAACTTGAAGCGGTCGATTCGAGTTGGAGCGCTCGCTCGGTTCGCGCCTTCCCGCTTTAGGCCGGTTCGGAACAACGGATCGGTTCGCACGTCGCCACCGCCTACAAGTCAAATCGAGTATGTGTCCAAGAACAGAGGTCCCCCAGCAATATGCCTCTAACTGTCCGTACGCATGCGTTCTGCTTCGTTCCATGATCACGAATCCTTGTACTCAGTAGGTTAGAGCAAACCACTGTCTGTTGCCCGCGGGACTGGGGTAATACTTTCGCGAGTACGTCGTCAGCAAGACTCGACGTGTTATCACGTATCTTAACGTCCCCTCGTAGTGCACACAAGGCCAGAGACGAACTATCGAATTCATCAGGTTCAAAATGCGAGTACATATACTATGTCCGACTCTGACATGCATCTACGCTAGAACATTATACGTGACCTGAAAAGGCAGAGTACGATAGGAGCAGGGAGCTAATCTCTAGCGAGGACACAATACAATCGGGCTGTACGGATTACGCGGGGATATGGCGAAGTAAAGCAGGGCGATGCTAGAGGCAACCAGGAGAAATGTACAATACGAATAAAATAGCAAAGCAAGATAATCATGTCTGTGGTTGCGGATGCCCGGCGAAGTAGCCACGGAGATTCCGAGGCTTGCCGGAGCCGGAGCCGGACTTAAGGGTGGCGATCCTTTGGTAGTGCAGGCGAAGAGTCAACCGCTGGATAGCGGCCTTCGCTCTTGAGCGATCAAGGTGTGCAGCACGAGTATCAACTGCGCGCTCTGAGTTAGAAGGACGTCGACTCAAAAAGACAGCCATAGTGACTTACAGATCTTCCCGTGCAGGTCTTCTAGGTGTCTGCGGATGACCTCCAAGTGGGTCAGCTTTTCGTCATCCTTGTCTTCCCTTTTCTCTTCCTTCCGGCCCTCCGATGTAGCCTGATCGAGGCGTTCTTTGTCGCGCGCGGCCTGCTCCTTTGCAGCCCGGATCTCTAACATCGTGTACTCGTCGATGTCTGAGAGTACTCGACCGAGCAAGGTGACTCTACAAGTGAGTGCATCGTAGTAGCCTTCTTTGTCGGTATTGCCGGTGATATCAAAGAAACCCAGGGACCCGGGAGGCGGCGAGAGGAGACCAATGATGGGCACAAGATCGGGTAGTTTCTCGTAGGATTGGGGACAAGTAGGACCGTCCATTAGGAGCGCGCGCCCGATATTCCGGGCCATGCGCGTACTGGAACCAGAAATGCACGGGAACAAGGAGATGAGACGCGATTGGTTTGGAGGCGACAGTGTCTTGCCGAAGGGGACGAGTTTCTCGCACAAGGAAATTTCCTACACTTGGATGAGCCCATCAACACATGTGCCATACTGCGCTGAACTCACTAAATCGAGCGTATCACCCTGAGCGGCCTCGATGACAGTCGCGATGTTGTCGCAAGACTGGCGGATCTCCGTCAATGTCTCTACGAGCGTCGAAGGGTCCATCCCGACGAGCAGAAGCATAAGGAAGAACTCGAGGAGCTCTTTTCCCATACTGGGGCTAAGATGTAAGATATGAGCAGGTTCTCAGGTATACTCGGGGATGTGTGAAGTGCAACTCACCTGGAGAGCACACCAATAAGTGTGACAAAACGGTACACCATTTCGTCCCGCCGCTCCGCACTATTGGTGAAAACGGGATCCCATCCCGGAGGCACAGACCACCCATATCTTTCGATCACAGAATGGGGCGCACCGATGCGAACGAGCGCAGATAGGGCCAATGACGGATGTAAGCCTGACGGAGCACCCGCAAGAAGTGGCGCCAGCCGCATCAATTGGGTATATGCTAGCGTGCTGAGTGACGCGGGGACATTGGAGAACACTGGTGCGCATGTCAGACTATGGGATTTTACAACGCGTCAAGACGCCATACCTGTTTCGAACAACCACGGAACCACGAGTTGGTATTGTTCTGGCCTAAGCAAGGCAACGAACCCGCAGGCTAGCAGGGCGGAAGCCTGCGAAACGTCTATGTAATGATGCTATCAATAACCACTCCATCACTTCTAAAGGAACCTGCATACCGTTGCTGTTGATAGCGTCCACGAAGAGTTGGAACTTGGCATTCCCTCCCACATCCGCTGTGAAAGCAGGTAGGGCGGAGTCCACGTCCATACCGTTGTCATCTGCGACGTCTGCAGTGGGCGCAGCCCACAATGGAACCCCAACAGGTTCCTCATTGAGCTTCGCCAAAGCTTGCGCCTTCTTGTTCTTCAAGTCACTCTCGAGAATCTTGCCAACAGCCTTGCCACCCTTCGAGCCCAGGATCGCTTCGCAATCGATGGTAGCCAAGTCCTGTTCATTATCACTTTCTTCGTCGCGCACGCTCTTGCTCTTGGCCCTCCGGCTACGGGTGGGGGTGTGAGGCACCTTCTCACCGTTCGCGCTACGAGTACTGGCACCAAGCTCAGGGCCCATGTCAACATCACTATCGGAACCCTCCTCGTCATCCATCTCGTCTTGCAAACCCTTCCTCGCCTCTTCTTTGGCTTTAGCCGCCGCGTACGCTGCGGAGGCGGAGCGGATCGCCGCCATTCCCGTCCCCGTACGTTCTTCGTGGGCTTTCTCGCGCAGAAGAGCATCAAGGGGGTTGGTCTTGCGGGGTTTGCGTGGCTGTATCGGAACGGGGTCGAGTTGTTTCTTGGCCTTCGGCGGGGAACGACGGAGGTCGTAGCGTGACGCAGAGGTGTGTTCCACCTTCGACGGACCTGCCTTAGAAGGGGTACCCGACCTTGAAACGAAGAACCGCTAAATATATGTGCTACATTCTTATAGAGATAGCATAGTACTTACTTCGTAGCCTTGCCCTTGCCCTTAGATTTGCTAAGAATCACAGAAAATCCGCTACTGTCTGAATCCGAGTCTGAATCGCTGAGTGCATCAAGATCGAAGGAAGACTGCTCAGGGCTCGAATGTGCGGCTGCATATGCACGGGCCTTGATGTCCGCAATGAGCTGCTCGGTCTTGCTCTTCACGTCCAGAGCTTGTACGAGGGGCCCCTCTTCCGTTGGTTCAGGTGACCTAACACCACTCGAAGGTGGGGGCGTTAGGGAGCTGAACGCATCCGATGCCGAGCCCTCAGTGATGGAGGCTTTATGAGGGTTCGTAGGCGTCCCTGCTTGCGAGGCGGGAGTGGTGAATGCTGTTGGACGAGTGATGGTTGTGAGTGCTGCCTCAATAGAGGCCCGATGCGAACTTCCATCACTAGAAGAACGAGGTGTTTGCGGATACTGTAGGGGGTGTACGCTCATGATCCCAGCAGGGTCCTTCACGGGAGTATCCGAGTCCATAGGCGAATCATCGAAAGACGTGCAGATAGGATCCAGAGGAGGTGGGGATTGCGTGCGACTGGGTGGATTCGCAAGGGTCTCCGCACGCCACCTGGCCACACTTTCTTGCACGGCGGTCGGGTCTCTATCGGGCAGCCGGGGTAGAGTGAGCTCTTGCTCATCCGATTGGCTAGTAGGGACAAGTTCGTCCGGATCAGCGCCGAATCCAGAACTAGAAGGGAGTGGTGTGAGTTCAGACGTCGGGGAGGAAAGCCTGATCTTTTTGGGAGGAGAAGGCTTTGACGCTTCTTTCGGGTTCTTCTCTGCTACGGATCAGGCGTCGAACTTTCGGGAGGGATGAGGACGGTACTCACTGGGAGTAGCAGAACGTCTGGATCCGTACAGAATATGGACAGCATTTTTTGTACTCTCCGCATCTGAGTCCGGGCTCGGAGATAACTTGCGTTTTAGCGAAGGTTTTCTGCCTTGCCCATACACAAAACCTATATCTTGTGCCGTTGGTTGTCGAGGGGAGGCACGAGGAAGAACCATGGATGAGGTGGCACGAGAACTTCGCTTCGGAGGCGGGGGGATTTCTATACAGTCCATCGCACTACGACTGCAGCCGCTGTGTGTGGCTTTCCTTGGTCTCAGATTCTTGGACGGGGACTCCGAAGAAGTTGCGAGAGCAACGGGGGCCGCTTCGCTGTTGGGGCGCGCCGATGAAGGATCCTTCTTGGGCAAGGCGGAGAACGCAAGCTTAGTCTGCCTGAGGCCCTTCATAGTGGCCATGTTGTGGACCGGCTAAGCGAGGTTTGCCACAGAATAAGACAGGCGCTGAGATCGAAGACCAGAGGCGATCCAAGAAGCACAGCTCGCGAGTGGACGTGTCTCTTAGGCAGTGTATGTGGCCAACCGCGGAAGCGAAGGCGTCGTAGTAGTGGTCAGCAAGAGAGAGCCGTCGGCCGTCGTCGTTGGGCGCAGCGAACGACGGACGCGCCCTCCTTGGCTCATGCCGCGCTGTGACATATTGTGACGCTCACGCGCAGTCACGCGTGTGTGACCATTTAAGGGACCCCGTGAACCCCCTTAGCGCCCTCGGCGAGTGCCTCGCGCCATCCGCGTCAACTTGGTAGCAGCTGCCGTTCCCCGGACTCCCAGGTATTGACCGCGCACACGACGACAAGCGCTACTTTCTCGACGACAACCACATACATGTCATGCCTATGCGCCATGCCCAGAGGAAGCACATCATACACTCCGTAGGCTGACTCCTTGTTGGGACGTGGTGATAGATATATTGACCACGAGCGGCATCGTAGCTTAATTCCCTACTCTACCAGCTGGACACCGTCTCCTTCCTCCTCTCACCCCGGCTCTGGTCATATTTCTGCCGCGTACTCGTCCAGTTCCAGTTCGCCAGGCCGCGGGACATCGACTCTCAGCGCTCGCTCCGATTCTGGTTTTTCTGCATCTTGTCGACGAATGTCCCGGCGGTTTACAGCCACACGGTCAAGAGCCCGGACGCGGGGAGGTCCATCATCCTCGATTTTGTGGGCACTGGTGTGTGATCACGACATTATTCCCATTCCAATGCGTCTCACAGCCCATAACTACTTATTACGTAGACGGCGTCCCATCCAGAGCATTGCTCTTATTTCTGGACTTCGTCATTATCCTATTACAGGTCATTCTCACCACGATCGCATATGAAACGTCGCTCGCCCGTGACGTACCACCAGATACCCCCGACCCCCTCCAACCTGACCCTATACCCTCGACACCCATATCCCCGCTCCCGCTTGGCGGTACCGACGCCAAGCCACCAGACTCGTCATTGCACGAAGACGAAGCCGAATACATCATAGATCTCCGCTTACAGACACTGCTTCAGCGTCTTAGACACCCCCCTCCAGTTCCTCCTCCTCAACAAACCCGCCTCTCCGATGAACTCCTCCCTCTCCCCAATACCACCTCGTTCCAGCTAAGACAAAGCCTGCGGATGCTAACCCGCGCAACAGCTCGGGGGCGAGAACGCGCGGCGGCACGCACAGCGGAATCTAGTCAAAATGGTGCGACTAGAGGCCAGGGCCCGAGAGAGTCGGATGGAGGTCCCGAATCGTCTGAGGCGTCGAGGACAGTACCCGGTGGTATGATGTCGGATGACGAGAGGTGACACCAGCACCTTGCATATTGCTATCGTATACAGTATGATACTATTTGGGTGGGATTGGTAGGCAATATTGTAGCAGCCGGGAAGTCACCATTTTCGCTTCATCTATGTGCGGTGATGAGTAGGAAAGTTGGCGTGCTTAGACAACACCTTACCGCCTCCCGTAAACACGCGCCAAACTTGGCAAATTCCTCCTTGCAGGTGTCCTTGTGGACATCTGTGTATGTGGCAAGGATACATTTCCCGTACGCCGATGCTGTGGCAGAGCAAGTAGTGGTAGAGTGCAGTGCCAGGCGACGCAATGGTGTGGTCGTCGTGTTTGTTACCGGTTTCATTTTTGTGCTGTTCCCCTTCGTCTTGTCGATGTCCCGTATGTGATCGTTGCGGAAGGGGGCCAACAGGATGAGATGCGAGCGGAGACAGGTCAGGCTCGAAGAAGCGCCCAGTCGCGTCTGTTGGAGTCTCAAGGATGCGTACAGGCGCTTGTGGCATCCTCCTTCCTTCCTTTCAGGCTGAGGCTAACCGCCTATCCCTTCAAGGCCCTGCCCCACCATATTCAGGCCTAATCTCTCTGCGGCACACCTTTGGGGGGAGGAGCATAGGGGCGCGAGGAGGAGTGGTATAGTCGCGCTAGGGTTCACTCCCTACCACACACGCATCCAACTGCCTGCATATACGGCACCAGCCCTCTAGACTCGTCGCGCTAGGTCTCAAGGCCTCGGCGGAAACGAGACAAACCCACCCAGGATGCTCAACGTACTCGAGCTCATTGTCTGCGTGCTTATTGTCATCATCCTGGTGTTTTACTTCTTCTACTGGAACCGTTTCTTCGCCTTTCTCTTCAGCTTGCTCGTTCGTTTCGCACTCTGGAACCAAGGAGAAGCCAGCGTATGGGTTAAGCTCGGTGAGGGTGGTATCCTCGCCCCTGATGTTGAAGGGTTATCTGAGGTCTGGTTGGGCAGGGTCAATCCAATTCTCGGTCCTTGGAGGTCGAATCCTCATCAAGGACCTGAGGTACCACTCGAGCAACCAGACATTCCGTATCGTCAAAGGTCAAATATCGTGGAGGTATTGGCTCCGTCGCCCGGCGGAGGAAGAGGACCTTAGCCATGCCCGCGTCATTGGCGAGGCCACAACCGGTGCGTACCCAGCCTTCTGCGCACCACTACCGAGCATTAATGCGAATACGATTTCAGGCAAAGGAAGTTCGCCGCTCGCGTGCCGAGTCCATATCTCCTTGCAGGGTTTGGAATGGTTCATATACAACAGGACTGCCGCATTCGACAACATCGTTTCTCAGCTAGACCCGGATATCCCCATCACACCTGTGCCCACCCCGGTTCCGGCGGATGGCGCTGCGTCTATGAGGAAGATATTCAGCCGGTCTTCTATCTTTCGCGATCGTAGGTCATGCCCCAGTTTGAAGAGTAACGATACTCACGGGATACAGCTTCCATTCTCGGTCCCCCGATCTCGCTCGTTTCCTCCATCTACAAGCGCACACCAACCTTCGTTAAGCGAGCCATTGGCTGGGTGCAGCGTCAACTTCCGAACTTGGACCCAAAGGACTTGCTCCCCATCAGTCTCGAGGTTGTAAAAGGTGCTATCACCATTGGAAACGCGTCTACTCCCAATCTACTTGCAGCGCAGTTTCAGCGTGCTGAAGGGACATACGGGATAGTCGAGGTACACTCTAACCCCACTCGTAATCGTTGCGCATGCTCACTCTTACCTCGCTCGACAGTCTCGTTCCAAATATGACCTCTATAAACAGGTTCTGAACGTCAAGTTACAAAACCCATCTGTCTCCTATGTTGAGAACGACAACTACACCAGCCCTATGGCGGAGATAGGCCGACGAACACACGATCATGTCAACCATTCTGATACGGCACCACTTCGCCGTTCATCCTACCTCTCGTACCTGTCTTTCGAGCGCGTGTGGAAACATCTTCGTCTTTGGAGGAATTTGCCTGTCCCCTCTCGCACTCATGCTCCAGCGTCCATAGGCATGGTACACCCGCAAACGTGGGGAAGACGAAAACAGCAGAAGAGCGTAGATGAGGAAACTCCACTGGGTATCGACTTTTCGACTCTCGAATACGCTATCGAACGGAAGATCTTGGAGGCAACAGTCCTGGAAGTACTGTACTATGCTGATGTCGTGGGCGTAGTACCTCCACTAGCTGTCGGACAGGAGAGTACTGACGAGAGCTCGGACCCGTTCGATATCGGAAATGGAGACTTGCCGCCTGAGTGGGGAGTCGACCTAGTGGTGAGGGGAGGGTTCGTTCGCTATGGCCCTTGGGCAGACAGGCAGAGGTTAGTGTCGGAATGGATGAGGCCGTACAAGCAAGTTGACGAGTTAACATTCCCGCAGAGTGGTACTGCAGCACGCATTCTTCCCGCCAACGTTCTGTTACGCCCAACCGACGCCTCGGCTAAAGCCCGGTGACATGCGCATGTGGACCGGCATGAAGATCTTCGTTGAACTGCGCGATGGTGTTACCCTCCAGCTCCCCTTCCGTGAGCCTTCTAAGGTAGGTTCGATACAGGTTTGTTATGCGGTGTGCTCTAACGTACGTCTTACCAGAACTGGCAATGGGACGGCAAGGCCGATGTGAAGGGCCGGCCGAGGAAACGCGAGGCAGCGTCCATCCATGTTCGTGCTGGTGACAGCTCCACTATCAGCTACATTGTTCCCATGGTGGCCACGGCGAAGGGCTACATCTCCGCTTTGGAGGTACATCTGGATACGGTCACGGTCACCTCAAGTCTGAATGATATTCGTTTGCTCACTGCGGAGACTTGCAGGGTCAGTCGGGCTGGATATGTCCACGAAACATACTCATGGCGTCACTCTAGATTCGAAGCTCATTGCCCGCACCTCTCAAATGGAATGGGCTAAGACAGTGGACGTTTAGCATATCCCTTCGTACACCGTGCCTCTACCTTCTCCGCGACCATATTAACATGTTTACGGACCTCGGAAAGGACTGGAGTACGGGTCCGCCGAGCGATTACAACCTTTTCACCCCAATGATCTACGTAGTCGATCTGGACATGCACAACTACGACATCAACCTGTACGTCAACGACCACAACATCATCGACAAGCCGTTGATTAGGGAGGATAATGGTGAATGGTATTTAGTTATCAGACGATAACCTGACTGACGAAGGCCAGCTCTTCTGACTCTACGAGGAAATCACCTCACGAACGGTATACACATGCCGTTCAACAAGTATCGACCTGACGCAACGGCGATATCTTTTTGGATCGAAGCCCCTGATGTCTACGTCAATTTGTCGCTGCCGCGGTGGAACATCTCCAGCCTCTCAACCACCCCGGACCGGACCCAGGTTGGGCGTATTGGCATGTTAAATATGAAGGGTTCGTATCGCTATTTCGCTGAAGTCAGCCCGGACCACGTGGACCAGCTGAAGCTCGATTTCTCGGTGAGTGGGTCATCGTGAACCTCATACGAGTGTGTTACTTACAGGAGGCACTTAGGCCTCTGACGTCGTATATAAGGCATTTGGTTGGACAATCCGTTACTTCGTGGTCTTGCGCGACAACTACTTCGGATCTTTTACGCATTTCTCCACTCTCACTGAATACCTCGATAAGATGAACGCCGAGCTTCCCCGTGGCGATCCCATAGACCAACAGTACAGGGAAGGCCAGGTGAGCACTTATTGACATGGCTGCTCGCGTAGTAATCTAACGCAACCCATAGTCCAACGCGATGCAAGTTAGCTTAGGGCTGGACGTTACCAATGGGTTGATGGTCCTTCCGGCTGGGTACCCCGGGCACGAGAAGCACCACGATGATGAGGAACAAAACACGCCCGAAGACCTAGGACCTTGTCTGATGTTGTCTCTGCCATCGCTTCAGCTGCACCTGCGGACCAATGACTACTACATGGGTACGCATGGTATGCTCCTATTTCCAGGATATCTCGTTAAACTCTAGGTTAGAAATGTCCTTGAACGTCGATACCATCTCCGGGAGGATCAGCGAACATTGTTACAACGACACTATCCTTTCTGCTTCCACCCGGTCTACTGGTCGGCGTGACAAGATTGTCATCGATGGTAAGTGCGCACGATTACCCACCAACGTGGAGTGGCTAATCTATCCTAGGTCTCGATGTCATTGCCAATCGCCTCTTCGGTCCTCGCCCGCATACGTCTACATACGTGTGCATATGGGAGATCCATGTTGGAGATGTGAAAACTATCATGAGCGTACACGAGGCGTTGTTGCTATCTATGATTGGATCCTCGTTTGGGATCAACTTCTCTGACCCTCTCAATTCCCCGGCGGAACGATATGCTCTCGCTGCGGATCCCGATGGTAGGTCGAACGTACCTGGTCCCAATATTGACCTGCTAAAGTTCTTTCTCGCAAGTAACCTTCCTTAAGGTACAGATCGACGCCGTGCATGCCGTATGGGCTGCAGGAGAAGCTGCGGCAGAACTCGCGCTGCCGAACGGCTTGAGGTTTGACTCGAACGACCTCGCTGGCAAGACTTTCCGCAAAGTTACCAGCTTACGAATACCCGAGGGGAGTGTCAAAGTACTTCTTTCCCGCAAGCAAGATCGTGCCCGATGGATAGAAGCGGCCGATGCCCAACTTGATATCGATCTCGATGTATACTCTGCTCCTCCCAACTGGAGAGACTCGGCAGACCGACAAACGAGATTCATCGCTGAACAAGATGTCCTCACCCAACGCGCAAAGATTCTGTACACACACGAAGACAATCTCACGGATGCGTCGAGGATACGACCGGGTACGATCTGTATCGTTCGCCCCTGTTGCGACTAACACCAGTACGCAGGCCGAGGGGCTTTGGACAATGACTTTTACCTACCACAGATACGAATTCCCAGGTTGTCACCTGTTGAGAAGTTGCCCGAACGCCTCGCAGTTCCGCTGGCGTCTCTCCGAGAAGATTTGTCTGAATCGGATGCTGACCCCGTACCAGAGTCCATACGGGACGCTCGTCTAGCGTATGTGACACTGTCCGGCGTGTGTGTTGACATGAACATGGAACTCACCCAGGACTAACGTAGTGACATGCGTCCTGCAAGCATTCCGATCGACGTCCTAAGTGATGAAGACATTAGTAGTGGCGATGAGTCTGACGATGGCGATCTTACAGACTGGTCAACGGAATACGAGGATCCGATTGAGGGTAAGCCTTCCTCATTGCGTAATCTATCGTACAAAAGTCGAACATCACACAGATACCTCTGAATCACCTTGGCCCGCGGTCAACCGTTACAGCTCCCACTGTAGACACTTCGAGAGCCGCTTTCTGACTAGACCAGTCACTTGGGTCTCCTCACCATTCGTACTGACCAAGGTAAAAGCCCCTTCGCTGGTCCATATAGCTCAGTACATAATACTTTTCTTAGGACGTACATCGCAGCTCCCACAGCTCGACCCTGGGTTCCCAGGATGCAGACAGTTCTGCCGGGCCAATGACAGCATACAGCATGCCTATGCCCCCCGATGAAGATAATGAGGGTGTCAGTCGCAGCATCTATCGCGTTCGTTCGAAGCGTGGTATCTCCGTCCGGGTGACACCACTTATCCTTCCGGCTGTGACACCGCTATTGCAAGATATCGACACAAGTGTTCGTACACACTTTTTTATATGATAAATCATGTCCCAAGCTAATAAGTATTCATATCTAACGAATAGCAACTCAGTCCGGAGCTTCGGATCGACGCGTTGACCATCAAGTACATCAAGGCGTTCAAGGGTCGTTCGAGTGCGGTGGATTCGATAACCTGTCTTGACATTCAGCTTCCGCTTCTTCGCGTTCGCTCTTTGCAGCTAGTCAAGGTGGCTTTGCCTCATGCCGTTTCTCATCAGGGCACCGCCCTCGTAACCATACTGGAGCTCCTTTCAGCAGGGGCACACTTTAGAGGCCGTTTGACGTCAGGTTCTAGGATGCCTGCACGGAACGCCATATCTTGTGGCTTCGCGTCACTCACCGCGGCTTTGCTGTCCCAGTTCCCTGGTAGGCAATCGCACAGGCAAGACGTTAGCGAGCAGTGTCAGGTAGCTGTTGGCCCGTCGCTCTTCTCGACGATGCAGGAACAGTTCTCTATGTCATTTGGTACTCTGTCGGCTGACATCGGACACTCGGGTCCCGACTTCGCGTTCGCGACAATTGTTGCCCTGACGCGGTATTCTTGTGGGCTCGCACTAGCGCGCAAGAAACCCAGTGGCCCAAGACCTTCCACGGATAGGCAGGTCGTCCAAGGGATCCTTACCTACTCTCGCCAACGGCCTGTGGTTGATCCGCTGTCGACCATTCAGCCTTCCTACCTGGTTCAGCGCGATCTCCCAGACGAGCTCAGGAAGGACGTCACCTTCAAATTCCTGGTATACTTGCGATACTGCTTACGCTTCCTGGACGAGCGCGAACGACAGGCGCTCAAATCGCTGCATCCTAACGCTGACCACGACGTCTCGATTGAGGACGTTCTCAACTCGCTCCATAATCAATGGTTTGGCGTCGGCGGTGATGACGACACTCCCAACGTATCCAAGCGACTGCTTCTGCGGGAACTCATGCATGCTCCCCATGCAGACGCCTTAGTACCAAAGAATAGCATGTGGGATCCTCCCTTCAAGGCGATCAACACGACGTTCTCGGGACTGCACTTGACGCTGCGCCACCCCAACGGCTCTGGGCATAGCGGATTCGTCTCTGGCCCCATTACGCTCAACCTCCATCACCAGCCCGTGGATCTTGTTCAGGCTGTGGGTGCAGCTGCGAACAGGAGTCACTCAGCTCTTCCGAGTAAAGTCCGAGAACGACGGAGGGTTCTTCGCCTGTCGCTCTCCCTGGCTTTGGACCACATCTCTTGTACGGTGCACCCCGAAGCGGTTGAATTCATCCAGGTCATTTTGCGTGCGTACAGACACCATGGCGTTCCTTTGCGGGACATTCTCCAAGATTTACACTCCCCACGCTCGACGAACAACGAATCCCCCGTCTCTCGGCCGGTCAGCCCCTCCCGCAAGCCCACTCCGACATTATCCATCGACGTTACATTGTCTATGAGATCGTTCACTTTCATGGCCGCGGATGAAAAGCTCGTGCTGCGCTTTAAAAACGCAGACGTCACGTACGCCTCATCCTTCTTGGCAAAGTTCCCTTCCAAGGAACAGCCTACATGGGACATCTCTATGAATCATTCGCTCATGTTCGGTGGGGCATCGTTCGAGGCTTGTGTGGCGACCGCCTCCGCTCAAACAAAGGAACATATCCTCGCGTCCCTGAGCCTCGTCGATAGCCGGACCAACGTCGTATTACAACAGGACGTCAATCGCAACATCACCTTGCGCGTTTTCTCCGGGCTTGGAAAACTCCATCTGGACATGCCGCGAAGTGCTTTGCGTCTGTACCGTTTCGTTGAAGGCTGGAGGGCAGACTACTTACCGGGGCTGGACGCCGCCATCCGTGCGCTGCTAGGAGAGCTGCGCGGGCCTCCTAACTCACCTCATCCTCCTCCTTCACACTCGTCACACTCATCGAGGCTTACCACGTTCCAGGTTCAAGCTTCGGTTACGTCTGTGAGGGCAACACTGCAAGTTATGCATGGTACCTGGTTATCTTGGGAGATGCATAACACCATCGCATTCCTCGACAACGATAGCCGGCATCGCGGTTCGCACCTGTTTGGGTTACAGATGGGTCCGCACGTGTTTAGTATTTCAAGAACGCGAAGTCAGACGCGTCCAGTTTCAAGCTCCTCGATCAGGTTAGAATTGCCAACCGTAACTCTACGAGGTCGGCACGACAGTACTGGGTTACAGGGTCTGGCTCTCGTCGAATTCTTCCATCTTACTGTCAGGCCTTCAGACTGGGATACATTACTTTCCGTGCAGCAGAAGTCGGGACAAGATTTCAACGATCTCATACATATCATTGAGCAGAGCCGACAAAAGCCTATCCCCCGGGAATTCCATGCTGCTCCAGATGCAGATAAGAACAGCAGACCATCCCTTCCTTTCCACGGCTCATTCAAGATGAAGGGCTTTCGGATCGGGCTCGAGGGGCTTGCCTCAACCGTTTTTCTAGAGTGCGACGATATAAGCGGGGGTGTCAGCAACCACAGTCGTTCCCTTTGGCATGTCAAGCTATCGGACTTGGCGCTCTCCCTTGCTTCTAGACTAGCCGTACCCGGGTCTTCCAACCGAGACCGTCGCTCCGCCTTTTTCCGCATAGACTTCGACGCTCATATGGAAAAGAAGCCCGATGCGACCGTCCCCCACCTAGAGGTCTCTATTGCCAAAGTCCATGCCGTTATGCAACCTAGCTCTATCGGAGAGTTAGGCGATTTCATCGACCATCTTCAGGTACGTTGCCCTCGATTTACGGCGGGACACTCTTACGAATCTCTATGCAGGCGGAGGTTTCGATCCGTCAGGATCAGCGTGCAACAGAGCTCGCGGAGTTCAAGGAAAAGACGAAGAGTCTTATGAGGACACTCGATGTCAAGATGGGGGAGCCAGCGGCCTCTGAAAAGTCCTTGCTCGAGCTATACACTATTTCATTGGGTATCAACAACATCGGCGTCGCGTTCCCGCTCACACTCGCAAAAGATCTGCAGATGCCTCGTTCAGGAAGCCATGACGATAGCTCCGTCCGCGCTTTCCTCTTCTCTATCAAATCGCTGAAGTTCAGCAGCCAGTTGGGTGAGAACGGACAGGCCTCAATGATCAACTTCGCATTCCAGTTTGTCACGCGGTAAGCAACTCTAACTTCCCTGGCGGAAGGTGTTACTCATGTTAATTCCCAAAACCCATAGATTTAGGCAAGGTGTATCGGCTGACTTTTCTGGCGAAAACCACAAGACTCGCAACCGTCTCCTCTACCCAGAAATGACGGCCGAGGCCCGCTCAGAGCGCGTGGCCGGCTCACGAAGAGTGTGTATAGGTGCACAAGTCAGCGGCTTCGTCCTCGATGTCGATTCGGCCATTCCAGACTTCGTGTCTTCGCTCCTGGACGTCTATCGCAGAGGAAAGGACAGGGTAGAACGTCTTGGCGGTGCCGCTCGATCTTCACCAAGCACAGAATCTGCTCCCCGCGTCGAGCAAAAACACTCGGAAGAGCGATACGGTGCCTTACCTACATCGAATATCCTAGTGTCACTGACATTTGCCAGCGGCAAGGTGCGCATGCATAGCAGGGACTCGGTATCACATCATCGCAGGGGTGTTCTGTCCACACTGGTTTATGGTCGTAGCGACGATGCAAATGGCGCCGAGGAATTCAACCTGCCGGAGGTCTCCGTTTGGGGGGAGTTCCGCGCTACGCCTGCCGTCCACAAGCTCGCCAACGCTAATCAACCTAACGAACCGTCCACCTTGGTCTTTAAAAGCACTATCCACTCGAGTCAGAACACTCTAAGGCCTAGCGTTTTGCCCTTCCTTACGGAGCTCATGGCTAACATCGAGGAGCACATGCGATCGACAAGCTGGAAGGGACCCCAGGCTTCCCCAGCTCCGAAGCCTTACGGGTTGTTTCCTCCCGTCACAGCAGCTGAAGAGGCGCCGCCAGCGCGTTCAACTCAGGTGGATCCGGTCTCCAGTATGAAGATCAGCTTTAGCCTCCGGATTGACCAATCCAAACTCCATTTCACCTGTCGACCGGATGCCAACGTCATTGCAGGGTTATACTGGGATAGTGGAGGATTCATTATCAACATCGCTCCCGGCGCTCGTCGGGTTTCGTTCACTGGTACTGTCGGGGGCCTAACTGTTGCTCTGAAGCATGGTTTTCTCAGCGAGGATTGCGTCAAGCTCAACGCTCGCAACCTCAATTTCTCTATGGCGTTTGCGAAGGTCCAACCGGATTTGGGCAGAGTCAGCAGTTCTATTTCCGTAGTCGTTGACACAGAGTTCTCCGGCGGCATTCGGTTTTCTCGTCTACAGGACGTCCTCTGTTTCAAGGCGGTCTGGCTGGACAGAATACCGGCGTTTAGTGGAGGAAATTTGACGCCTTCAGAACGGCCTTCTGGTCCACCAAGCGCCCTCCTCACTCCCTTACCGCCGTCTTCGTCACCTGCCAAACAGGAACTGACCACTGCTCTCCTCGTACGGTTGCGCCGCGTCGAATTGGATGTAGATCTCGGGCAGTCTATCAGTAACATCAAGCTCACTTTGGCCGATGCACTTTTCCGAACGAAGATCACGGAGGTGCTGTCGGAGCTGTCTCTTTCCATCGAACAGCTTGCAATAGTAGCTTCTGGGAACCTTTCTGGCCATGTAGATCTGCCGGACTTCCAGTTCCAGAGCGTCCGGCGCAACAATACCCACTTCGCCCGGGAATCTGGTGGGCGTATGTTGGACCTGTCGATGACCAGCGGTATCTTCTCCGTCAAGCTCGATTCGGAATATCACGAGCTTATCCAATATAGGTATGTGCTTATATGTCTATGGGTATTGTCGTCGTTGTGACCATCTCTAAAAGGGCGGAGCCAATCTCTATCTACATCTATGACGACTGGTCCCGAATTTCGTCAGATATCCCGGCGGAAGACCGAAGGGTTGATCTCGACTTCTTGGTGTCGGGGTCCGACGTTTTGGCGATCATGACCGTGGGGACTGTGCCAAAACTCGTATCTTACGTCAATAAGTTCCGAACGAACCTGGACGCTCAGAGGGACGGGGCGCGTCGCGAGTCGCAGGCTTTCCGTATCGCGAACGAACCCAAACCTGACAACCCCCTGTCAGCAGTTGCGAACGCCATGTTCAAGTCAGCGCGGTCGCGGCTGAAGGAGTCGGAGAGCGGTATATCATATACCATAGGACAGCGTATGAGCCTCCAGCTCGAGCGGCTTCAGCTCATAGTCTTCCCGCGCTCCATGAGGGACCAGGAACTAGCTCAGTTCGTCGGTTTGCATGTCCACGCTCGCCTGCAGCGTATCATCCAAGGTGATGAAGAACCTGCAAAACGTGATCTCCGCCTCCACTTCTCCGCGATCTCCATCTCGAAGGTCAGTCAACTACACCACGCGCTCGTGCCCAAAGACCGCTCTCTCCCGACTCCAGAGTGGCTCAAGACAGTGGTGGCCGGCTCTCCAGAGGCAACAATTTTCGGTCTACCATCAATGAGCATGCATATGCGGAGCACGGAGACGCAGGACGGTTCCCAACGCGTACTCGCGTACGACTTCAAGAGCAGCTTCGAGAAAGCGGGTGTCAAAGACGCCGAGGACATCTACATTTCGCTAAACATGGCGCTCTATTCGTGGCTCACTGTACTCCGCAAGACGTTTGCGCGTGAGATGGAACAAGTCCAGGCGTCGGCGGACGCGCGTGCAGCCGTTGGAGCGGCCGCGAGTACGGGCAGTGGGGCACAAACGGCACTTGCGCTTCGAAAAAAGACGCACGAGGCTGCAGGAGCTGTGTCGCTGCCTGTCGACGACGGCGCAGGGGGTTCGGAGATGTACGCTTCGATTCGTACGCGGCCTCGCGGGAGGGGGTCCATCTCTACTAGGACCGTGCCTCTCGCAGCGCATTCGGCGGAGGATATCACCCTGACTAGCCCCCTCGTACCTCTGAAGATATCCACGACAGCCGTTGGGTCAGGGAAAATCGCATCGCCGGTTTCCGCCACCAGCTCAGCGGATCCGCCGTCAGCGACCTCCTCAGGTTCCGCGCCCCTCAACGCTCCGACATCGGCTGCACCTTCGAAGAAGACCAAAGGCCTCGTGTACGAGCCGCACGACCGTAAAATCGAACGCTTGACGATGCGACAGCTGGGCGAGGCGACACCGGATGTGATGCACCCCTTCTTCATGAAGAAGGCGGGGTTCAATTTAGAAGATTCACTCCCGCAATACGTACACGAGTATGCTACGATGCCGACGGAGGAGATCATGAAGGTACTGCTCAAGTTGTACAGCAAACAGCTCACGACTGGAGACGAGCCTCCGCTGCCGGGGAGGGACATGCCGTGAAGTGACAATGCCGTAACTTATTCCATCCCGCGTACCATTCCCGTTGCATATACCCGGCTGACCTCATGGACGTATTTTTGACCTACCTACTATTGGCTATAATTTCGATGTACACCTATTCGTGCCAACATACTGTATTGGATCAGCTACTTCCGGATTTTGTCCATTACCATCGAGAGCGGAAGTCGTGCTGGTCGGTGAGAAAATATGGAACCGTCCTCCAATAATAGATTACTTAGCAGAACCTCCGCCAACGCCAGCATTGAATACACTCAGCAACGCGAAGCAGCCGTACAACAGTCCGATGGGGTATGCTAGGAGGAGCCTTTGTTCGGACATGCGCAGCACCGCAACAAAGATACCCGATGCTGCGTATGTGCACCATAGGATCGACAGCGTTGAGAGCACATAGCCTAGCATCCCACTGCGAAACGTTAGCGCGCAGCCGAGTAGCAAGGGATAAGCGAACGTACTCCAATGTAACGACAACACTGAGTGCGCCTACGGCGACCATAGGCAGTAGGCAGTATCCCAGGACGGAGACGACCCGGTATGCATCGATGCCCTTTTCTGACATGAGGTTGAGGAGGGTATAGATGGACAACGAGCCGAGCACGCCCACGCCATAGATATACCCAAACTGGGGTTTTCCAGACTATTTGGGCGCAATGATAAGCATATACGTACCAAAAGGACGAGAGAAAGAGAACTTACGAAGAGGAGGAAGGTTCCGAAGCAAAATACAAATAGAAGCGGTCCCGCGAGGTCCGCATCGTCCATAATGTGCTCGTCCACTCTGCTGAGCGGGTTAAGCACCGCGAGGGACTTGGCACGAATATGTGAGAAGTTAATGCCCAGTTCTAATTCATTACATCGGTGAGCTGGAGGTAAACCAACACGGCGGAACCTACGCACCTTCAAGTAATGGTGGCTCTCCCTCAAACCCTCCCGTCCCGAACGCCGTCCACCATCCACCCGCGGCTTGGATGTTTCCCCCAAATCCCGGACCCCCGGCAGACTGTATACTCCCTTGCGCTCCAACATGGCCATCGAGACTGGACCGTGAACCGCCGTAGAAGCTGCTGCCGACCGGACTCGGCGCGTAGAATTGGAGAGGCACACCCGGCTGCGGCGCGACAGGTTGCTGGGGGTAGTATGCGTTCTGCGAAGACGACGCGCCGTACGCTGCGCTATTATCTTGCCACATCGTTAGAAGAGTCGTGGGCGAGCACAGGGATGAGGGGGAGGGACGGAGGTTGTGTGCGTGAGCTGGGCGGGACCGAGCCTGCTGCGAGAGACGTGGACGGAGAGCATTGACGTCACGTGCCAATACTTTCCGGTGCGGCTCGTTAGGCGCCCGTCCGAATTTACTTTCCACCTCCACCTCCTCTTACCCCTCCTTCGATCCGCGATGGTATGTTTCCCTAAGCCATACTTCGCCGCTGGCAACGCTAACACTTCGTTTTACCACAGCCTCAGGTACGGTCGCTTTAGGAGTCAGGCAGGACGATGGTGCTCAGGTGGTTTTTTGCAGAACGAGTACATCGAGGAGCACATCAAGCGACATGGTCGGCGGTTGGACTACTTCGAGCGCAAGTGCGTTACCTCCCATGCGTGTTCGTTTACATGGTTTCTATAACTCTCATGGCCGGTAGGCGCAAGCGCGAGGCTCGTGAGGCCCACCGTTCATCCGCTGTCGCTCAAAAGGCGTTCGGTTTGAAGGCGAAGATCCTCCATGCTAAGCGCCACGCCGAGAAGGTGCAGATGAAGAAGACCCTCAAGGCTCATGACGAGCGCAACATCAAGCAAAAGGACTCCTCGTCTGCACCCGATGGTGCGCTCCCAACATACCTGCTCGATCGTGAAGGCCAGAAGGACGCCAAGGCGCTATCTACCGCGATCAAGGAGAAGCGGAAGGACAAGGCAGCGAAGTATGCTGTTCCTCTGCCAAAGGTTAGGGGAATTGCGGAGGACGAGATGTTCAAGGTCATGCGCACGGGAAAGAGCAAGAAGAAGGCGTGGAAACGGATGGTCACGAAGGCGACGTTCGTCGGGGAGGGCTTCACCCGGAAACCGGTGAAGATGGAGCGTTTCATTCGCCCCATGGCTCTTCGATACAAGAAGGCGAACGTCACGCATCGTATGTTTTACGACCACTTCGACCGTTTGCTGAGGATACTCATTGTCGCCCACAGCTGACCTCAAGGCGACATTCCAACTCCAGATTCTTGGTGTCAAGAAGAACCCTCAGTCACCGATGTACACACAACTGGGTGTCCTCACGAAGGGAACGGTGATCGAGGTAAATGTCTCCGAGCTGGGTATGGTCACTGCTGGCGGCAAGGTTGTATTCGGGAAGTACGCGCAGATCACTAATAACCCCGAAAACGACGGTTGTATCAACGCTGTACTCCGTAAGTCTTTGCTATTGCTGCTCACTGACGCGTTGCTAACTCCGAAATTAGTCGTCTGATCTCTTCATGCATGACCTCGCCACGCCTTCATGCCCGTCTTAGAGTAGCTCTTTCCCATGTCAGTTCTATTGCTTTGCATGACCAGTATGTAGCATTTTGTAATATCATGATGATCTTTTGTGGACACACGGAAGTATTTGAAGAAACTTCTACGTCGAATTTGACAAACTACACTTGATCTACGGCTAAAATTCGGGTCGCCATGTCGCATCGTGAATTTGGTTGGTGACTGGCAAGCCCGGTCGGGCGCTTGAGAAAGATGTGTGTAGGCGCCTATGAACGCGCTTCGCTCTCGCTGTGGCAACTCGGCTCTCCACTGCGTTCACCTTGGACACCCTCTGCCATGTCCACTTCGCCCAAACACTCCCCTTCTCCCGCGCCAAGCGGCTCGACTACTCGTCATGCTGCGACGCCGTTAGACAAACAACGCGCGCAGCTCGAAAAGCTGCTGAAGGACCCCGCAAAGCCCGCCTACATACCCGCACCCCCAAAAGAGAAGAGCATTCGACCGGCGCGGGAGATGATGAAGAATGTCCAGGGCTCGAGTGCGGGCGCGGGAAGTGGAGAGTTCCATGTGTACAAAGCCAGCAGGCGGCGAGAGTATGAGCGACTGAAGATGATGGACGAGGAGGCGCAGAAGGTGCGTCCATACCCTGACTATGGCCACCTACTGTGGAATTAACTCCGATACTGTGCTTACGCGTGCATGTTTCTTTCTGCGTCATCCAGGAGGCAGAAGAGGCCGAATTCGAGCGGCGAAAACGCGAGCGCGACGAGCAGGCGGACGCCAAGACGGCGAAGAACCGGGCAAAGCGGCAGAAGAAGAAGGAGCGCGCAAAGGGCAAGGCGGGCGATAAGGACGCAGGGCAGGACGCGCCCGGCGCAGGCTCGGGAGCAAGTGGAGACCGTCCGGACGTCCCGCTGAAGAAGCGGCGGCTCGTGAACGGGAAGGAGCTGGTGTTTCGGCGCCCAGGCGAGGAGGGGAGCGACGAGGATGAGGAGGAAGTTGGGCCGATGCCCCAGGCGGCGGGCGAGGCTCCTGCGGTGTCGGAGGAGTCGCCCGTCCCTGTGGTGGACGCGCCGAGGATCACGATCATTGAAGACGACTAGCGGTGTATACTCGTCGCTTGTGGTCGTTGTGTGCTACGGGGCTGCTCATGAACATGTCCTTGGAAAGGTCATGTGGGTATGAGTGAGTTCACGGACGGACTGTATGTATCATTTGTACTCGATCGCATCGTTGCCGGTGACCTTTGTCTAGTGCGTAAAATATCCGAGGCTCTGGCTACCACCTTGCCACCGTACGACTCCGTCCCGAGGAAGCCCAGTAGGCGAGTCCATCATGGGGCAAAAATGCCTCGGCGTTTTGTCACCACCCGTCTTCCGCGGCTGTCTTCTCTTCGCAAGGCTTGATAGCGACTGATGCCGACGAGGAAGCCTCTCGGACCCAGTTCGCGTCATTGTGGGTATACTGACGCCGCGCAAGAGGCGTGTTCTGCACGGCTACCTGCGTTTGCTCTGGGGATGTGCTCTTCGCGTGATCATGCAAGCTCTCGCGACAGATCGCACTACAACTGATGCACATCCCGAGGAAGATCCCATTTATTTTCCAGACACAGCAACACGGAATATCGTCGCTACCTCGTATCCAGGCGTGATTCAGATTTGTTCATTTCTTTTCCGCACGTATATAAACATTCGCAGTGGTGGTGGAGGTCCGACAACCCACTCGAAAGTATCAGTGCTTACACGGAGTGCTAGCTATGTTCGCGCCCGCTGCTCTCACTGCCCTCGCTCTTGCCGTCAGCCAGGTCGCCGCGCACGGCGGTGTCCTGAGCTACAACATCGGCGGACAGACCTACCAAGGGTAAGACCGCGCCTGTTTTCTCACTGTCAAATTCACTCACCTCCCATCTCGTTACGCTAGGTTCAAGGCCTACAACAGTCCTTCGGGGCAGTCGAGCATCCAGCGCGAGTGGGATACGTATAACCCGATTACGGACCCCACCGACTCGCTGCTCGCGTGCAACCATAACGGGGCATCGCTTGGCTCTGGCCAGTTGTCCGCGACCGTTGCTGCCGGCTCGAAGGTCACCGCGACGTGGAAGTGCGTTCTTATTCGCGCAGTATGCCTTCGTGATGGTCTGTGCTAGTGCTGACGGACGTATAGTGACTGGCCGCATGCTATCGGCCCCGTCATGGTGTACATGGCAAGTTGCGGCGGGGCGTGCACGTCTGCAAACCCCTCCTCCCTAAGCTGGGTACGATATTGTCTCGTCGTATCGGCGTAGGATCAAGTGTTTTCCACTGACACGCCGCCGCTACGTAGTTCAAGATCGACGAGAAGGGCCTGATCTCGGGCAGCGTCGCGAATGGGACGTGGGCTCAAGGCGAGCTCATCGCGAACGGCAACACGTGGACGTCGACGATTCCTGCGAGCCTCGCGCCTGGCGAGTACTTCATCCGACACGAGCTGCTCTCGATCCACACCTCGGACCAGCCGCAGTTCTACCCGGAGTGTGCGCAGCTGAAGGTCACCGGCTCCGGGTCCGCGCAGCCGTCTGGGAGCTACCTCGTGAAGTTCCCGGGCGCGTACAAGATGTGAGTGGTTTGCTGTAGTGGACTCGCCGATGATCGAGGCTAACAGTCTGCTTCAGGTCGGATCCTGGTGTCGGCATTGATGTCTACTCCGAGACAGTATATACTACCTTCCATAAGCCGCGGTAAAATTCTTCTAACGTGCTTTCACAGAATGTCTATACTTACACCATTCCCGGTATGATTTTGCCCTTGTTCTGATACGTGTTGCTTATTGTGCATATAGGTCCTGCTGTCTGGCAAGGGTGAGAGTAGAGTACGCCATAAGGCCATAAGAGCCGCTTCTTGTCCGCCGATTGAAAGATGTGAACCCGTGCTAGTGTCGGAGATGTCATTGTCAGAATGTAGACGATCATAGCTTGGTTTGCAGACCGGCCATGCAGACCCGTTTGTGGTATCGGAGGGAGGTTGTACGTGTGCCCAAGAGCATGATGGTGGAAAAGCAAGGAGGTGAACTTGGATACACAAACTGTGAGCCTGAGAATTGTGGCCGCGAATCCGCCAATCGCGGCCCCCGATTTCGATCGAAAAGAGACGCCCGTGAACGAGTGGCTGAGGGCGCTGGACGAGGAGTGAGAGGACCTTCTCGGATCGCGCTTGTGCTTCATTGTCGGGATTTGGGTCCTCGCCTTCCAGCTCTCCGTCGCGTGGCCACGAGCCTGAGGCTGCCGCTTGCACTGGGATCTCTCGCGGGCTGTCATGCGCGACGTCTCGCTCCCGGCCTGGACGGTCCTTAGTCGAGGTCAGCCACCGCCTCTCAGCCTCGGCTGCTTTCTCTTTCTCTTGCGTTCGCCTGACACGTCTCGCGATTATACAGAGCCCTCGTCCGGTTCTGTACCCCCTTCTGAAGACGAGCTACTGTCTCGTGCGTCCCAGGACATGGTCGATGAGATTGATTCCACCCCTCCCGCACAACCATCTCCCACACAGAGCAAGCGGCCAGGACCAAGATTGGGGGAGTCGCGGTTGGCCAGGAGGACCGGCGCGCCGGGAAGCTCAGGAGGGTCGAGTCAGACGGCGAGTGCAGGTACGTCTTCGGCGGTGTTTGTGCTAGCAGCGTTTGTTCATGGTCGACCAAACGCTGAAGGGCCCAGCAAACCGCCTCCTCTATCTTTCCCCGCAAGGCGTCCACTGCCCAGTAGCGATGAGGAGGAAGTTCCCCGGCCAAAGAAGAAAAAGAAGCTCATCATCAACCCAGAACGGTCGGGGATGGCGACCGCGGGGACGAGGGTGTCTCTCTTTGGCCGTCTCCCGATCGACTCTGCATCGCCGTTTGGTACGCGCAATGCGCCCAACCTTCCCAACACGACTCAGGACGCGCGTCGAAACCGGAGGGTGACGATAGACGGGGCGCTGCCAGGCGGGAGCGGCGCGCAATCGGGGTCACAGGCTGACGGAGGCAAGCGATCGGCTGGTGTGGGGCTGACATCCTCTCCACGCATCCCTCTACCACGCAAGGCCTCCGCGCCGGGGTCCATCTTATCCCAGACACCTCTACAACGGGCTCGGGCGCGGCAAAAGTCCGCCAACAACCCTTCAGGCCGCGATGTGCCTACCCAAGCTAGCAGTGGTTCATCCGCAGCCGGTACGACTTCTCTCATGTCCTGTATGCTAATAAACACACGTCAGATGACTAACGCGTGTGTCCTAGATCCCACCCAATCACGACCCCAATACGCCCCAGCACCCCCGCCTCACGAGGTAATCGAAATATTGGATAGTGATGATGACCCGCCTCCTACACAGCCGCCCAAGGCGCCCGAAAGACCACCAAGGCCCGCTGTCCCTCCACCGAGGGCAAGACCAGACCTACCGCGTACGCACAGGTCCAAACATCCACCCGAACCCGTTCCCAAGTACAAAGAGGATGATAATGGTGTGATTATTCTCGATTCGGACGACGAGGAGACTACGACTACAGTCACCGAACCCCCACACCAAGACCGAGATTCTGTGCCAGGCAAGCCCCAATCGTCTGACAAATCCTGCCTACCCGCCAAACCACCCAGTGGGTTAGCGCCTCTACCTTCAAGACCAGTATCCCAAACATCTGCACCATCTGTTCCTTCGTCAGGGGATAGCGACAGTCCTCCGTCACACATTGCAGCAAGCTCGGGTGGGCCCTCTCCGCCTGAGCCTGCTCTAACGCCTACGGAGCCTCCAGCGTTAGCGCCCGACACAGAAGATGTCACCATGGCGGACGAGGAGTCTCCTGATGTCAACATGGATGAGGGTTCCCCCCGCGACGAAGAGTCGCCAGTTTTGCATGGCCTAAATTTGAAGGATATGACGGAGCCACCAAATCCGGAACCAAGCCCATCTTCAGAGCAAACATCGATACTCGACAATAAGGGTGTTTCGAGTCCACAACTTGATGTTATACCTGTGGGTACAGTTGGGGCGGAGTTGCAGGCTTCCGTAGAAGAACTTGCGCATGTTCCTTCGCCTATGGGTGAAGGAACTGAGGTGGATACAAGCCCTCCAGCCGAGCTGCTGTCCCACACAGATACGCTTACTTTAGGTACAGAAACTCCTCCGGAAACGGAAACAGATATTTCCAAGGGATCCTCCGGTCTGATCAGCAGTTCCGAAGGAGAGCATCTCCCACCACTACGGCCATTCCCCCTGCCTTCACTCCAGTCCTCCACCAGCACACGGCCTGGGACAGAAAGCCCCATTTCTTCGATTCTCGACTCACAGCTCAAGGACCTCGCGATATCGAGCACCTCTAGTAGCGAGCCAAGTAGGCAGGAGTCTCCAAGTGTAACACTGCCATCGCTCAGTAGAGCCACAACTGGTATGCAATGTTTTACTAAAAATCCCATACAAAGGCATTCTGATGCACAAATTGAACAAATCAATAGCCTCTGTGATTCCTGTTGCATCTCCCACACCCAGGTCTCCGATACGACCCTCAAATGCTAAGCCGCGCTCCCCTAAGAAGCCCGTGCGGGCGCTGTATGCAGGACCGGATGGCTTTTTCTCATCTGTGTACAAAGCCTCGGAAAAACGCCGTGCAAGCCAAACATCCTCTCAGTCATCAAGCGCATCTGCGAGTTTATCCCCGAGAGTCATAAAGATAACACAGGAGAGACAGCCCGCACTTTCCCCACAGGAGCAACCTACAGAGACCTTGGATTCTTATGGGGGATCACCAAATCCCGCTGAAGATGAGGTTCCTCTTGTAGGAGCGTCCGTGTGCACGGAAACGCTGGTGGAACCAAAAGCGGTGGACATCGAGCAACACCCGAGCACGGGACCGCCTCCTGCCCAAGAACCTGACCATGCGCCCAAGGAGATCACGGAACATCCACATCAGACACAGGGATTGGAACTCCCCGGCGCCGCTGGAGATGATTCGGAAAAGGCACGCGCGCTCGATTCCACAACAGAAGCTCCCGCGGCCAGTTCCTCCGCACAACCACCTCCGGCCGCTGTGTCGTCCCTCCAAGACGTGGCCTCCGAACAACGTCCTCCAATCCACCTAGCGCCCCAAGGAACGCAACCAGAGGTGGCGGCGTCGACCGTGATCCAAGAGAAGGTTGTTGAGCACACGAGCGAGGCATATCGCGCTACTCCGCCAGCCGAGGATCCGCCCGAGCCCCGTACGCTCTCGCAGATAATACGGAGGGCTGCCAACGAGAACGCTCGTGCGGACGTGATTGATCTGACCTTCGACGACTCGGACAACGAGGTGGCACAAGCTGCCGTCAAAGACAATAACAAACAAGGTTCTGTTCCGCAAGCACCTCCTGGTGAGTATTTAGTCGTCCGTATATCACTCAATGAGTAGTGCAAGTATCAACGAGATACTCCACAGCGACGGCTTCGGTGTCTGGGCCACCCTCGCCTATGGTTCCCACCACCCCTGCACCACATTCGGCGTCCCAATCCGTCAGGATGGTCGACCTCACTGCTATAAGAGCTATCCTCAAGGTGCCCAGGACGCCACTGTTTTCCCCGGTCAAACCACTAAGCATCTCTCCGCTCCCGCAGCACGCCTCGGAGCGAAACAGCGGCAGTCCAGTCAAAGCTTCTGCGGCCAGCGTGACATCTTCGCTCGCGGCGCCCGTCCCTATTCAGGTCGCACCTATACCGGCGTCGTTACAGTCAAGTGCTATAACGCCAAGTAGTACGCTCATTCCGAGTCTGCCACCGGCGCTGCCGAGGCCTAAGTTACCTCGTCTTCGCGACCTGATTGGAACCTCGCAAACCGGGCATGCCTCGGTTGGAAGCCCACTGCTTGTTGACAGGCCTACCATTCCCTCAGCCGCGCCGAAAGCACCTTCGCGCCACATGTCTCCGATGCTCTCGCCATCAGCAACTAGCGACAGCCCTTTGGTAGACGCCAACAAGACAGGGCCATCGAGATCGAGTCCCAGTCTCGTTCCGCCAGTAGACACGCCACCACGATCTTCGAGCCCCGAAGAGATGGAGGAACTGGAAGAAGAAGAGTGCCTCAGTCTCGTCTACCCTGACACCGCAGAGGGCACCCCTGATGTTGAGGTGCGTGACGTCGATGTACTATGTGACATACAGTGACTGAAACGGAGCGAAATGGGAAGATGATGGACACGGAAGGGTCAGACGCGCCTGAGCCCGACGCTGTTCTAAGTGGGCCGCGTACGCGCAGCCAAGCCGCCACCGCCGCGTCATCTGCGATGGTGGGTGGTATTCGCCGTTCCGCCCGCCTAACGTCAAGCTCCGCAAGCTCCTCAGCTGAGCCGCCCGAACGCCCTGTGGCCCGTTCGCGGCGCTACGAACCCTACGTGCGCACCCCCAGCGACGATGACATCCCGAAGCAAGGCGGTATCTCCAACCGGGGGCAGTTCCAATTCATGAAAGCGTTCGAAGACGCTGGGTTCGAGGCAATCTCGTGGAAGACCGACCGCAAACGGCTCGCGCGCGAGTTCGCGCCGCTCACGAAGCTCGCGAAGGACATCCCGCACGAGCTGCACGACCGTCTGAACGCACTCAGCCTCCCTGCGCGCCGCGCAGGCAACATGCAGGTGCTCGTCTTCGAGGCGGAGATCCGCGCGAACACCGCGGATGACGAGCCCCGCGCGCCACCGATCTACATCGTGAACGAGGTCGACGAGGAGCCGACGCCGCCGCTCGAGTTCTACTACTCGAACCTGATGTGGCACGGGGAGGGCGTCCCGAAGCCGGATCTGGATAACCTGCAGGGGTGCGACTGCATCGGGCCGTGCGACCCGGCGTCGAAGACGTGTGCGTGCGCGAAGCGGCAGCAGAAGTTTTGGACCGAGGGCGGGGAGGCGTTCATCTACGACAAGAGGCGTCGATTGCGAACTCACCAGTATCCGATATTCGAGTGTAACATGAACTGTGGTTGCTCGGATGACTGTCAGAACAGGGTAGGCTAAGACATATGCTTGATACTGAGCTTTCGTCGCTGAGTTCTGTGGATTCCAGGTGGTACAGAATGGGCGACAGTACGAGATCGCTATCTGCAAGACTGTCAACAAAGGCTGGGGTGAGTCGTGGTAGGTTTCAGATGATTGCGCAGTGGCGTTGACGTGCGAGATGAAATCAGGTGTGTTTGCTGGTCCTAAGAAGATCCCTGCGGACTCGTTCATTGGGGTCTATGCTGGCGAATATCTCACAGATGCGGAAACCGAGGAGCGAGGAACGTGAGTGCAGTCACCTTATCTACTGTGGACTCCGAAGGGTCTCAATTCGGGCGTTAGTATTTACAACAAGTTCGGACGGACATACCTGTTCGACCTTGACTTCTGGTACTTAAACAAAGCTGGTGTCGAGAGGGAGGAGACGTTCTGTGTCGATGCTTACCATGCCGGCAATGTGAGTCACTCTCAAGCACCTTCTGTTTCCTCGTCACTCACCGCCCCCGCGTAGTTCACCCGCTACTTGGTCAGTTCTCCATCATTTCTTCGGATCCCTAGTAGTCGCTCATACTACCTTTCGTGCAGAACCATAGCTGCGACCCCAACTGCGTCATCAACGCGTGCTACATCAACGAGGCTAACCTGGACAAGCCCCTCCTGACGATATTCACCTCGCGGGACGTGGATCCGTACGAGGAACTCTGCTTCTCCTACTTCGGGCCCGTTGACGACGAAGACCTGAAGACCAAGGACCCCAAGAAGGATGATGCAGTCTATATCACCTGTCAATGCGGGGCATCCAACTGCAGGGGCACTATGTGGAAGTAGTCGATCTCTCCGGTCGTATCTCTCTCATCTTCATTGCTCTCCCCCCTCCTCACCGTTTCATGGGACCTGCTATGTTATGGACGTCAATTATCCGGATCGTGTACCTCTAGTAGTGCTGTACAATATGTGGAGTAGATCGCATATACAGGTATATCCAGCCCCAAGCGATGACGGTAAGTATACAAGCGGTTGTGTGCGTAGGACAGCAAGAAAGCAAAAACATAGATGGCGGCAAGACGAAAACATGTGTGGCTTTACTCCACTTGAGGAGGACCAGAGGTATTTCCAGATGCCTGGTTGGATTCCGTCTCAGGTCGGCCGGACCAGGGTCGTCCGCCGTTGACCTGAAACTCCCACTGCCGGAGTACATCTTCATCCCAGACCTTGTCTCGCATATCGCCCTCCCTCCTGAGGAACTCCTCGTCGCGGAACTGTATCGGTAGGTAATCATTCGTGACCGGATGCCTGTACAAACCGCAGTCAGCCTCGCCCATTCGCAACCAGCCGCCAGAATCATAGTGAACATGTACGCGTAGTCAGGGTTGTACTTATACTCGCGCCCGTACCCGAGGTCCTTCATGAGCTTCGTCGGCGCGTTGCGCACCATCGGCGGGACGGGGATACTGGGGTCGAGCTTTGCGGCCTCTTCTGCTCGGTTGTAGCCCTGGTACGCGCGGGTCGACTTGGGCGCCTCCGAGAGGTACGACACGAGATGCGCTAGGTTGATGCGGCATTCGGGCATCCCGATGACCTGGCAGGCCTGATACGTCGCCATCGCCTGTGGGAAGGTGCGTGTAAGTCGACTATGCGTGGAGTCACCGACGCAGGATATGAGGAAGGGGTGGACATACGAGGGGGAGCGCATGGATGTCGGCCAACCCGATGTCCTCGCTCGCGCACACGATCATGCGGCGCGCGACGTATAGCGGGTCTTCGCCCGCGGTAAGCATCCGGGCGAGCCAGTAGAGCGCGGCGGTGCCGTTGCTCCCGCGCACGCTTTTGTGCAGCGCAGAGATCATGTCGTAGCGGGCGTCGCCGGTGCGGTCATATGCGGTCGAGACCGAGCGGCGGAGCGCGGTAAGGAGCGTACCCTCATCGGAGGTGTGCTTCGCGGAGAGGACGAGCTCGAGGAGGGAGAGGGCCGTGCGTGCGTCTCCGGTAGACAGTGAGACGATGAGGGAGAGTACTTTTGGCGTGAGCTGTGGGTAGGCGGGGAAGGCGGGCGCGGATGCGGAAGAGGTCTGTGTGCCGGAATGGCCTGTTGCGGAAGACTGTGAGGCTCGTGAGGATTGCGAAGGCTGCGTAAGCGGCTCCTCGATGTCGAGCTGCGAACTGGCGACGTCACTAGAGTCGTCGTCCACTACGTATACTTCTCTCGCGGGCTGACTGGGCCTAGGCACTCCCCCACTGGAAGTGTTAGGTTCAGAGACGCGCTCGACAGCCTGAATGACGATGTGTCGGATGTCATCATCGGTCAGTCGCTCCAGGACAAAGACGCTGTGTGGGAATATGTGTATGAGGTCCATACGCGAAGAGGAAGCGAGCCTACCGGCAACGGCTGAGAAGGGCGCTGGTCAGGCGGAACGATGGGTTCTCGGTGGTGGCTCCTATTAACTTTCCAAGATAGTCAAGACGCGGATCCCAGGTCGTGAGACGCATATACTCTACCTGTAGGTGGCCCTGCTCGAGAAACGGAAGGAAGATGTCCTAAACCAGCGTCAATGACATCGTGAGCTATAGTCGCCGTTATGTTCACCTGCTGGGCTTTGTTGAAACGATGCACCTCGTCTAGAAATAGCACAGTTCGCCTGAGGATCAAACACATGAAGCGGGTGTCTTGTGCTCGGGGAAGCTACAGACCTGCCTGTGAGAGAGAGTAGATTCTTAGCTTGCTCCACCACAGCGCGAACGTCGGCTATCCCAGAATCGGTTGCACTGAGTTCTTTGAATACCGCGTCCGTTCGTTTCGCGAGCAGCCGTGCCAATGTGGTCTTTCCGCAGCTATAAAGAGGTTGCTCAGAAGTCAAACAACACAAACGGAGGATCGTCGCATACCCAGGTGGCCCCCAGAATATGATGCTACCTGTTGCACCTTGATCGAGTTGGCTCATGAGAAGAGACCCAGGGCCAGTCAAGTGGGGTTGACCAACGAATTCCTCCAGAGATTGCGGGCGCAAGCGTTCTGCCAGCGGCGCTGCGGACTGAAGCCGCGTAACCCGCTGCCGTTTGAGTGGGGCGATGTCGGTCGCGGCATCTATTGTGAACGAATCCGAGTCCTCAGGTTCGCTGCGCTTTCGTCTGTGCCCATACTTGGAGGACGACTGGGTCAAAGACGGAGGCGCCTGAGAACCTTTGCTGGGCGTCGTGAACAAAGAGTCCAATGACGTTTGTGCTAATTTTCCCCTGAAGCCCTGTGTGGGAGGAGGGGGGACGGCCGTGTCGTCCGAGCAGTTGTTGTCCAGATGTCGGTTTATGTCTTTCTCTAGAACGCTTTTGGAGCAAACGGGGCTAAAAAAGTGTCAAATGCGCACAGATCTACCCTGCCATGTTACATACCATGCCACTTCAACATTGGACCGGCATGGGGGCGTTCACTTGAGCCGTGCTGGGAGAAGTAAATGGGATGCGCGACCGCGACGCACCTTTCAAGTTGTCCGAGCTCATACCCGATGAAACAGCTGTGCACGCCCTTAAAATGCGTTTCTGACGTAGACCAAAGGATAGTAATGTGCCACACAGCAGAAACAGGAACCCTGGTAGTGACTGAGAGAAAGCAGCAGCAAGAAGCGGACTAAACTGTAAACACGCGAATGTACGCGTCGGATCACGTGCGCCAATGAATATTAATGGGCGCTTGTTCTATAGCCGCTTTTCGAGTGTCTTCTTTTATTTGCTGCACGATACGGCATGGTATGGGCGTGGAATACCGTGTTTGGATGATGTACATGCGCACGATGAGGGCATGTGGCCCGCCCGATGAGCTTCGCGGAACCGGAGGATCATCATGCGCGGGCTGAAATGAATGTTCGGACTCCCCGCGTTTGAGCGTCGCAGCCAAACGGACAAGCGTGGAACCGTGTGCTGCGTCTATAGCCCCATAAACAGACCAGTTTGCGGTCATGCGAAGTATACCGTTGAGATTTGGGGTAGATTGGCTCTGGAGACGGGGGACAGAGTGACCGCGGGCAGGCGCGTGCATCGATCGGGGCGCGCGCGTAGCGGCCCCGCCAGCGTCGAGTTGCCTCGTCCCGGGCTCCGACGCCCTCCCTTCTCTCGCCCTTCCACTTACATACGCCCCTCCCGCCCCCTTCTCTCCTCGTCCTCCTTTCTCCCGCACCACCACCATCTCCGCCAGAGCCGTCCCCACCGACGCCTGGCGCGTCCTCACACATTCCGACCCGACATGCCCCCCATTGTGCAAGCCACCGACGGCATCGACCGCAATGCTCTCCGCGTCCTCATAACTGGCTTCGGCGTGAGTACCTTCTCTATCACGACTGGCCCTCGTACCCACAATCCAGTCTGCCTGCAGCCCTTTGGCAAGTACGCCAACAACCCGTCTTGGCTCGCCGTCAAAACCCTCCACAACACCATTCTCTACACCGACCCGCCTGCAGACATACTCGCGCCCAGCGATGGCGCCGCGATGATCACAGACGAGATGGAGGAGTTCCTTCGGCGCCCCCAGCAAATCCATATCACTACGCTTGAAGTCCCCGTGGCATACCACTCCGTGCTCAGCACCGTGCCCGGCTTGCACGGCCGTCCCCCTGTCCTTCCGCGTCCGAACGACCCCACGTTTACGGTTCCCCCGCCCCCAACCAACGGCTACGATTTCATCTTCCACGTCGGCGTTGCCGGGCGTGGGCCCTTGCGCATCGAGCGTATCGGGCACAAGAACGGCTATAGGATGAGGGACGCCGAAGGCGAATACGCGCCGATTGTGCACCTTCCCAAGGACCCCATCCGCGACACGGCCGACGCCGAGCTCGAGCGTATGGAGCGCATGCTCGTGGGGGCGTCGCTACCGGGTCCGAGCGGGCCTGAGGGCCCGGGGCCGGCAGAAGTGCTGGAGATCCCGTCCGTGCCCAACCGCGGCTTCGGGAAGGGCTACGAGAACTTCCCCGACGAGCTGTCGACGGAGATCGACGTGCCCAAGCTCATCGTGCACCTCAAAGAGAACGGCATTGACGTGAGTGTGCCCCCTGCGTCATCTGCGACTGTGCGTGAATGATCGGTGTGCAGCAGGTATACTCGTCTATGGACGCGGGACACTATCTGTGCGACTACATGTTCTACTGCTCGCTTGCGGAGGCGCGGCGGAACGTCACCCCGCAGGAGAAGTTCAAGGAGCGCAGCACGCCTCCGAAGAGCACCCCTGTTTTGTTCATGCACTGTCCACCCGTCGACCAGCCGCTCAGCACGGAGCAGGTCACGGATGCGATCCAAAGGATCGTCCTCTGGGTATGTGGCAGGCTGCACCAACCGTGAATGCCTCATGTCGCATCTCCCTGCCTTCTTTCCGATCCCGTGGTCTACCCTCAAGTTGCGATCTTTTACTTAAGAGTTAGTGCTTCTCGCCACCCGACTAGTCGTGGCGGCTTGTTTGATAGTGTTTTACGTCCCCTTGTCTCGCTGTCGCATTGTGTTATACCACGCACCCCCATTGGCTCGCACCTGTATCTAAATGTATGACATGCTGTTAATCACCCATCCGCGTGCGCTTCCGACTATACCACGCTCCGAGCCAGTGAGACGCCGCGGGTCACTCTTTCCCTCAACCCTCTCCCACCGCCTCTTTCCCCCTGCGTATACCCTCCCTCCACCATTGGCCGCCCTCTGCATATACGAGACGTCAAGAACGACCATCACCACCAGTATCTGGAATTCACGCTCGCGCTGAATCATCCGCATTGCCTACACGAATTGGCCCGCACTCGATTCGCTGCCCCCGCGCGCGTCGCGCTATACGCATCACGTGCGCGTCTTGTACTTATACCGCGATGGCGCGAGCAGCGACGGCACACCCCAGCCACCGCCGTCACCGTTTTCTGTCTCCCGCTTTCCGACGCCCTTTCCCCGCTCTATAGCTCGCGAAAAATCTTGCTCGCGATGTCGACCAACATCACCTTCCACGCCGGTGCGTTCGCGGGCTTCTCGACCGCGCGGGGTGGTGCAGGGAGGCCTCGGAGATCTGTAGGCTGATCCCTGCGTGTGTATAGGCTCTGTGGACACGGCGGAGCGCACGCAGCTCCTTGGCCAGAAGGGCACCACGATCTGGTTCACCGGGCTCAGCGCGAGCGGGAAGGTGCGCTCTATCCTCGCGCCCTCTCTTTGCCTCCGTCTGTGTAGGACCGTGCGGGCTGATCGCAGACGCACTCAACAGTCTACGATCGCGTGTGCGCTCGAGCAGCACCTCCTGCACCTGCACAAGTTCACGTACCGGCTCGACGGGGACAACGTCCGCTTCGGGCTGAACAAGGACCTCGGGTTCGACGAGAAGTCGCGGAACGAGAACATCCGCCGCATCGGCGAGGTACGTCCCCCCTTGCCCCTGCCCTGCCTTCCCTCTCCCGCGCCGTTCTTGGCCCCGCGCTGATCTCTTCCGACTGGCTCCTCTACCTCCGGCCTCGCGACCCTGCATCCGCCTCTTCTCGCCGCTCCCGCGCGCAGGTCTCGAAGCTCTTCGCGGACGCATCGTGTGTGACGCTCACGGCGTTCATCTCGCCGTACCGGGCTGACCGCGCGGTCGCGCGCGAGCTGCACGAGAAGGGCGGGCTTGCGTTCGTCGAGGTCTTTGTTGATGCGCCGCTCGCGGTCGTCGAGCAGCGCGATCCCAAGGGCCTGTACAAGAAGGCGCGCGCCGGCGAGATCAAGGGTGCGTCCGTCTCTTTGCGGCTGCAGCTCCTCCCCCCGGCCTTCCTTGCGTGTCGGTCAAAATGCCATAGCTGACCTATTTCCCACGTCCCTGCAGACTTCACTGGAATCTCGGCGCCGTACGAGGCCCCGGAGAGCCCCGAGATCCATATTAAGACGGACGAATGCGACGTGACGGAGGCGGTCCGCCGCATCACCCAGTACCTTTCGGAGAAGGGCTTCATTTAAGTAACTTATTCGTATGCGCACGCGCATTGTATACCTAGTGTGTACGAATAGGTAGATATAATTAGAACCGTAAAAGCTCTTGCTTGATGGCACGGTTCGCTGAGCGGGCATCTTTCCAGCCACCATGAATTTAACAGCCCACGAGTCTCGCTTCGTTCGTTCGCAGCTAGTTGGTTGGTCGGGGAGGAGAACCCTGTTTACTAGCTCAACTGTTGGGCTTGAAACATATGTAACGGGCGAAACCGAGGACGGTCTAAAAAGGCAGTGTAGAACAGGTACCGTACGTGTACAGAGTTGAGAGAACGAGCTAAATTATACATGCATTATATGTCTATAGCACGGAGCCATGATACATGAGGATTGGGTAAGTCGTTCAGACATGCAGAGACAGAGAAAACCGAGACAAACGAAACACATGACCCCAAATCCGCTACACCACGGAAAGACGAGCAGGGCAAAGCTACTCCAAGGCGACTGGTACCGCAAACGGACCCGACCCCGGCGTGATCGTACTCGTACTCGCCATACTCACCGTGCGCCCGTCCGCAAACGCGTCCCCCGCGTCCCCCGCACGGAGCGCATACACCCCGCCCCCTCCCCCCATATCCTCCTGCTCCTCCTCGATGGTGTCGCGCCCAGGACGCTCGAGCATCTGCGTGAGTCCCGCCTCGACGACAGACATCCACTGCTGCAGCTCGTCGACCGTCTGTGCGAGCTCCGCGTGTGTCGCCTCGTGCGAGTGCATGAGAGGCGCAAGGTCTAGCGGGCGGATCGGCGGGCCGGAGAGCGCGTCTGGCGGGAGGGGCGGGAGGGCGTGTCCGCCCCCGAGGGAGAGCGAGCGCAGGTGTGCGGGGAAGGCCAGTTCGGCGGGCGCGAGGCGGAGGTCGGTGGAGGAGTGGTTAGGGTAGGATGCGAGCGAGTTGAGGGATGTTGTGGAGGACGAGGCGGTGGAGTTGGGTTGGGGGAGCGTGCTGGATGTGGATGACTTCGACGGTCGTTGGGACACAGGGAAGGGTGAAGGCGATGGAGGGAGTAGGTCAGACATGCCCAATTTGTGCTCTGAGCTCAGAGTTGGGATCTGAAAAAGGCGTTAGCTGACGCTCATGATAGCGGTATTCATAGGAACACATCGTACCTTGAGTACATCACGTAGGCCAGGTACAG
Source organism: Trametes hirsuta (assembly GCA_001302255.2). Lineage (NCBI taxonomy): Eukaryota > Fungi > Basidiomycota > Agaricomycetes > Polyporales > Polyporaceae > Trametes > Trametes hirsuta. The sequence continues at coordinate 360,729 of CP019378.1, forward strand.
GTATCCCCGAAGCCTGGCTGAACGACGATTCCGCGGGGCTGCCACTCCTTGAGTCGCTCCGCTTCGCGAATGGTCTCACGGGCATGTCCAGAACACCAGCCGAACCCAGACGATTCAGACTTGGTCGTCTGTGCGGTGTTCGCACCGAGGCTAGCGCCGAGCTTTGAGCAGCAGCGAATGTCTGTGAATGCGGTGACTCTAGAGCCGTCGCGGATCGAGCGCGCATTATTGGGGGCGGTGTTGGGAGTGAACCTCCGGGAGAGGCCAGGCGTTTAGGGAGGATCGAGGCATCCAAGGACTGAGAAGTCTGATGCACGCTTGACGTCGTAGATATCGTGGAAATAGTAGAGACACTCGAATGTGTAGGGGACCGGCGATCGTGTCCATGAGGGAGTTTGAAGGTGGGCAGAGGTGACGGCGCAGACTCCTCCTGGGGGCTGGCCGCGAGCGGGGAGACAGGGGGAAATCGAAAGTCCGGGGTGGCAAGAGCACGACCGCGAGATGAACTAGCAACGGAAGGAGGTGATGCACCACCTGCACTGCTTTGTGACCGCTTCCGGTTTGTAGGAGGCTTGGGGTTGGCCGAGCGTTCGGGGGAGGATGTTGACAGAACGATAGGAGGAGGACTATCTGTGCTTGCATGAGTAGGCGAAACCTCTGGAATTTCAATGTTTGGCACTCCGCGGTACGATCTGACCTCGCGGTAGGTTGGGACGGGTTTAGATATCGGGGTAGAGACTTTGCTTTCTCCATCCATGTTAGACGGGGTGGGAGCCATTGCGCGAGGAATGCCAGGGCCCAAGGGAGGTAGGCGCTCTCTCTTACGCTCGCGTGGTGACGGCGGCGGTTCTGTGTCCTGCTCCGTAGCAGGCAGTACAAGGGGGGACGAAGATCGAGGAGGGAAGACAAAAGCTGACTGCTTAGCCGTGCGTGGGTCCTCCAGGGTGGGTTCCGGAGTGGTTAGACCCCGAGATGGACTGCGACCTCGCGGTGGTGGTGAAGAGATGTTGAGAGATGGATTTGCCAGAAGTTCGTCGGAGGGCAGCTCAAAGGACGGGATGGGGAACGAGTTCGGTGGAGGATCTCCGTAGTCGAAGAGGTTGCGTAGGGTCGCCGGAACATTTGATATAGGAGGCGGACGCACGGTTGACTGACCACCAGCAGCTTCGTCTTCCAAGAGCATAAGCAATGCACTATCAGGTTCGAAATTATCCAGGCTGGAGGTAGACCTCCCTCGGACAGTGTCGAACTCCCAAGGATTCTCATCTTCTTCCAAGTCGGAAGTCTCTTGGATACTAAAGTATTGTTAGCGTGCAATGCTATGACATTGGTAAAAAAATCCCTACCCCCGCTCTCGTTCCTCCTCTTCCTCCCACGGAAGTGGCGCAGCCATACTAGCGCGCGAGCCCCCGCCTTTAATCCAGGCCTCATAGCGGAGAATAAGGTCTTTCAAAGTAGTCACCGGTGTTTTCCTAACCGACTGAATCCATTTAAGCTTGAATAGCTCGTCGGCAGACAAGCGCTGTGACACTGGTGTTAGTCTGTCGGTGTAAAGATGTCAAGAATACAACATACGTCGGCCGGGGATTCTCTCAGGCAAGCCGCCACAAAATCACGCAGTTCCTTACTCCCGTCCGCCTCCGCTAATCGTGGAGGCTTCATTCGTGGAATGAGCTGGATGAGCTTGTGCTGGTCCACTATATGCGAGTTCGGTGCGCTCCCCTTGATCATCTCGTAGATCATGATGCCCAAACTCCATATATCTGCCTTTGTGTCGTATGCAGAGGCATGCGCAACCTCTGGTGCCATCCAGTGCGGCGTACCGACCAGAGTGTTGCGCTTACTTGAGGCGGTGACGAGGAGCGCGGAGACGCCAAAGTCGCAGATCATCACCTTACCGTGAGAGGTGACAAGGACGTTCGCCGCCTTGAGGTCACGGTGGATGATCGCGGACTTGTGGAGGTAGCTGAGGGCGATGAGGACCTCGCGGATGATGACCGCAACATACTTCTCCTCGACCACGCCGTCATTGCACGCCTTCATGAGTGTGCGCACGCTGCCTCCTTGCGCGTACTCCATAACAATCCACACACGTGGGCCGTCCATGTAACATCCGAAGTACTTTGTCACGTTGGGCGCATCGCGGAGTTGTGTGAGGAGGGCGACCTCGCGCTGGATGTCGCCGACGTCGTCATCTTCGGTGTCGAGGTTGATGATTTTAAGCGCGACGACGTCCCCAGTCCTGAGATCCCTCCCCTTGTGGACGGAGCCATATGCACCCTTTCCAACCGTCTCCAGACGTTGGTAGAGTTGGTGGACCGACACCGGCGGCATTGCGGTAAAATCGCCAGAAAAATCGAGGAGTTACAAGAATGGGAAGAGGACGTCGGGGTTCTCAGAGCCAGCCAAGACAGACCATGAGTTGTTTACGCAGAATTCCAGCAGACTCAGACGGCTCAGCAAAGAGGCATGGAGTGGAAGACGAGGACCTGCAGCGGGCACGCTGTGGGAGACTGGAAACCGGGGTGGCCCAGACAGACAGGGTCGATCGAAACAGCTCAAACTCAAGCAGATCCAATCTCGCCTCTCTCCCCTGAACATTGCCCCCGGCCCGGTCACCGACAGGCGTCTATATGTGCGCGCTCTCACCAGGCTTCGAAATTCTTGACGAGCCCGAGAAATCCAGCAAGAAACAGTCATCTTCGGGCTATAATGCTCACAAAACAAAAATTACGAATATATTACTTGATGAATAAACTAACATGTCAACAGTGATATCCAATCCAACAGTATCCAGATACGAAAGAGGGTGTTCCAAAGTGAGCGGCAACTTGAAGAAGGACTACGATGTCAACAATGTCACCATCCCGAGTGTGCCTTACTTGTTCTTCATGAGAGGAGTGATCTGGGGCAGACCGGGGTAGAACGCCGTTGGGATAGTCCTGCATAACCGTGTTAGCGCCCAACGTAGTACAGCAAGTATACGCAAAAATGCTCACGGCGTGGGGATGGCCTTGTTCGTCGCGAATCCAGACGCGAGGTCGCCCTTCATCGTCTTAGGAGTGTGGTAGTTGGTCGGGCGCGAGATCGACTGCGTGACCTTGCTATACGCGGCGTGCTTCGAGTCGTTCTTGATGCACTTCACACCCGAGCCGTACGCGCTCTCGCACTTGACGACCGCCTTGCCCGTTGCGGACCACATATTCACGTTGTTGAGCTTGATGTTCGTGCAGGGCGCGCCGTCTGCGCAGATCAGCTGGATAGGGGGCCGCTTCACGCCGTCGACGACCTCGCCGTCCCAGTTCTGTTGGGAGACAGCCCTCGGTTCATTGGGCGGAATATGAATATTGATGTGAAGCAACATACCGAGAAAGTGAGGTCGGAAAGCTGGACGCCTGCACCATCTCCAGGCTTCTGGGAGGACCAGTACTGGTCGATGTTGAGGCCGTACGCGGTGCCGCGCGAGATGAAATCATTGAACTGCACGTTCTTGACGTATCCGGAACCGTGGTTGCTCTTGATCATGAACGCTTGGTTTCCGCCGTTCGTATAGATATTCCTAGGCACGAAGCGTCAGTTCATCAATCTACGGGAAATGGTGACAGAATAACTCACCGGTAAATAACGTTCTCGATAGCGGTACCATCGGACAGACTGCCGATGGCGCTGCCGCCGGACTGGTTACACCAGACTGCCAATGTCGTCAACGACAGCTCTTCCGGACGTATGCATTAAGAGGGAACTTACTGCGCTCTACAAGGATGTTGTTGGAGGGCGACTGTTGGGAACCACGTCAGTGCATCAGTATGCAAGGACTACTAGCGGCGCCAGCGGATACTCACCTTGACGGTCACGCATTCGTCGCGGTTGGTTACCTCGACATCGTGAACCCAGTGGTTCGTGCCCGTGACATCGATGCCGTCCGAGCCGCCAATATTGGCACCTACCATTGAATGTGTAAAGGGTAACCCACGTGATTGCAGGCTCGTTAGTACGCACCCCGGATGGCCATGTTATACACCTCGCCGTTGGAACCATGGTCGATGATCAAGTGGAACTCGGGGGCTGGAGGAAGGTATGCGTCAGCTCAAGCGGCAGAAAATTAACACCTGCGCCGTACAATCGACGAGTATGAGATCGTGTACGGAGAAGTTCGTCGATTTGATTACACGGATGAGTCGGGGACTAAGCAGTATTTATAAACATCGACTCATGAAACGCCAATAGCCCTGCTCACCCTGCATTGCGGCATTGATACCCGTTTCCTTGGATGCCACCAGCGCTATTAGCAGAGTACATCTCGAAGTCGTTGGCATTCTGAATGATGATCATATGGCCGCCGGTCGTCGCTAAACCCATGTCCTCAGTCGGGCCGCTGAGGCTGCCAGTATAATCTACTGACCTGTACGGGTGATCAGCCCATCAAGGCGGAAGGCCCACTTGTTGCCGTGGTCGAGGGTGACCCAGGTCTTCATGTTGTAGTTTCCAGCGGGCAAGTAGAGAGTGGCACCGGCGTGTTTCTTGATGCATTCCTATATGGCACACAAGTGAGTAGGACAAAAGAAATACGGTCTTAAAGTTCTCGTACGTCGTAGGCCTTCTGAATGGCGGGACCAATATCGCTCGAGCCCACCTTCCCTCCATAGTCGTTGACGTTGCAGATCGTGGACTGCTTCGCGGAGAGTGCGCTCGTAGGGCCAACGTGGCCCGAGAGCTGCGCCGAGGCGGCGGCGGCCAGGAGGACAGTAGCAAGGAGTGACTTGAAGCTCATAATAGTGACAGAGACAGGGACCGTGGCCTTCGGGGGGACCACTCGCGGTCCCGCAGTGCTTAAGTACCATGGGTATCATCTCTGCCGAGGCATCGTGAGTCTAGCCCGTATTGTCGTTTGGTTACCGAGGCAAGTCCGCGTCCAAGCCACGCGCGCTGACGGAGGTGACCAGCTGAGGGAGAGCCCGACGGATGGCCCACACCCGAAGATGCCGCCGCGGGTGTGCGCGGATAAACCGGTGGGTCAGCGGTCGTAGCAGACCGAGGGTCGGGGCTGCTGGGCTTTGTGGGCCCGGAGGCGCAGGTACCGAGTTTGTTGCCAGGGACGAAGGCACCCGTCCCGAGCGGCCGGTATCCGCGAGCTTAGGTGTTTGTGACGGTCTTGTGAAGAGTTGTGTACCGAGAGCGAGCGAGCGAACCACGAGAAACTGCCGCTCGCTTGTTCTGGGGCATCGCAACCATACGCGACCGACGTCAGCGAGGTGCTCCGGAGTCCGCAGATTGCTGTCGACCCGGTACAACAACTATACGTAAGCCGCCGAAGATGGATTACCTGCGAACAAGCGGGCCGCCGGCTTCAGGGCTGCATGCGCGAACAACTGAGATGAAATCTCGTAAGGTCTCTGAACACCCGTGAAATATCCAATGACCTCCTGGGTTGGGAGTTTTGGGGGCAAAGATGCCGCGACATGAGAGCACGAGACTTTGCGCATCGCGGCGCGTCTCTCGGCATGAGGAAAACAGTGAGGTGTGCACATGGGGACAAGGATTAGTTGATACGAGTTGATGCTAGGCCGCCGGGATGATCAGAATTCTGGAGGTTTGTTATACAGAGGGCGACGCTTCTTTTCTTCCGAGGCCGCGCGGCTGTTGCTCGGCGGGCCGACAACCACCAAGACAAGGCCATCGAAGTTTGTGGGACTTGGAAAGCTTGTCAGCTGAAGGGTGCACAACACTAGTCTCGGTTCCAGACGTTCTCCAGGATCTCTCTGACCACGCGCCTACCACTGCATGCTTGGGGAGGGGACGCGCGCTAACGGATTTTGAAAATTCTCACGGGACATGGTAGGCGCTGGACAGAGAGACCTGTAGAACGTCTGGTGCATTTGGTGGGCGCGTAGGGCATCTGTTACAAGGCGGTCACCGCCGTTACTTCCGTTATCCATCACACATGTGGTATTGGAATTGTGCCTCTATTTGAACAATTTAGTGCTCCAAATTTTGTATTCGAGCCTTAAGCAGCACTTTCTACAGCCATGGAAAATTTCGTGGCTCAACTTAAACTCAGCGGGGAGGTTTAGGGCCCACCGAGTAAGGCCAATAGACGCTGAATTCCCGGCGCTTAGCGTCTACAGCTCCTCCGCCAGAGTGTTTAGACGGCTCTTCCCCTCCGACGGCGAGTTTCAGCCAGTAAAAAGTTTTTAAGGGCTATAATATGCATCATAATATTCATCCAGAACTTCAGCGGACACAGTGGCACCACAAAACGTTTGACAGGCTGTTTTCGGATGACGAGACCTCGATGACACACTGTGACCTAACGTCACAGATGGCCTTACCGCCCACCAAATGCACCAGACCTTCTGGAGCACGCACGTTAGCGCCAGAAGGGATGGGAACGAGACTAGCACAACACGAGAAGAGCCGTGGACTGGGGACCGGCAATCCCTACAAAAAAGGTGTCCAGGCGTCTAATGAGTAGCGCTGGGAGATCATCGTGTGCCGTGTAATCTAGTTTCATGCCGTGTTATCGTAAACGAGCTACCCGAATCTAATCAGCTTAAACGCGAAAGTGGCTGAACATGATCGAAACTCCGACAACGTGTCGAGCTAGCTGCAGTGGTAGTACACACGGCCTCCCGCCACAGCGCTGCACGAAGAACGAAAATTCAGCAAGAGTGTGCTCGTATAACTCGAGTACAAATGATATCGCTTATGCGAACAAGCTGGCGACCTCCTTACGTCCGCACTCCCCGCAGAGATCCCACGGTGATCACCTCAGATCAGATCCCATCCGACTACCTTGCTTTATTCCTCCTCCTCCTCCTCCTCCTCGCTCCACCACGACTCACCCAGCTCTTTCGGCCCATCCAAGTCGCCATCCTGCGCCGGACCGGGACGTTCCTCAGGAGCCAATGCCAAGTATCGCTGGACAGCTGCTCGGAGAGCACTGAGTTTGGTCTCCTTAGTGCGTAGGTCCTTCTGCATTGGGATCTTCCGGGTGTCTTTTGAGGTTTCCATGTACTGACGGTGCCAACTGATCTGCTCGTCGAGGACCTTGACAGTTGTGCTCACCATGGTAAGCTGGCTCAGGTTGATAATGGGGCAGATGTCGCTGATCTTCTTCTTCCTTGCAGCCTCTCTCGCGTCTCTCTCCAGCTTCTGGGTGCGGCGTTTGGACGCGGCCCGTTCATCTTCCTCAGCTAGGTCACGACGACGCTTGCGTTCGAGTCCGCTCAAGTCGATCTCGCGTGCGCGTGCACGCAGGCTGCGGTTCTCCTCCGGGCCATAGTGCTCTGCAATGTACGCCGAGGTATTGTTGATGGCATACATCTTCTCTGCGTTGTGCTTATGCAGGGATTTGTTAGGTGAGTCCCTCATCGAGATGCGGAACACGCCTAATGCCCCCTCGTTGCGATCGTTTGTAGCGGGCATCCAGGCCTGATCCCGCTGCTTCGCAGTAAGCCGTGCGATTATACCTCCCTCTGCAAACTCCGCAGCGAAGCGAGCCCAGGTTTCCAATGCGCCCTCGAAGAATGCGACAAGAACACCACGCAGATGTGGTAGGGTCGGCGCCAGTTGCTGGACCGCCTCGAAGACAGCTGACCTCTCCCAAGGGGCCGCGTCTAGTGCACCGCGCGCGTACGAAGCCGTGGGTGCGAGGAGCAGGTCAGGGTTCTCGATGATCGCCTTGCAATGGGCCTGGACCTGCGCGTGTAGAGGCCCGAGATCAAGATGGTTTGTACCGGGTTTGCGGGCTTCCCGCATGTACGGATGACTGACTGCTTGAGCATACAGCGCGAGGGCACAGAGCTCGGTCAGCGTGGGGATATCGGCCAGCCCCTTGTGGATGTTCTGCTCGAGGTTCGTAAATGTTGCCTTGATTTTCTTGTCGCGAATCTGTTCGACAAACTTGACATAATGTGGCAGATGAACTAGGAGCTCCCCCGCAGCCTCGCAGTAGGACTGGTACCGCGTGTTGCTAGTATCAGGGAAGTTGACGCGCTCACCGACCATGGCCTCGAAGTAGTACCGCATCGTGTCGTGCTGACCTTTTTTGTCATCCTTATTGTTGAACAGGGTGCCCGCAAGTTCCGCGAGCTTCACGCCACCCCCACAGGATGCCGACGCTGCCTGATCCTGTGACGATGGGCCCGCCATCGCCGCCAACGTGTTCGCCTTGTTCATGAGTAGAAGGGGCGGCTCGAGCCCAGCGGACCTCCAGTACGCCATCATCCGAGAGTTGCCACCCTTCACCGTGTTCAACTCCTTGTGCATGCAGCACCCGGCATGCACGAAGAGGTCGATGAATTGCTTCTCCTCTGCGGGTAAGGTTTGGTATTGCTTCTCGCCGAGATGGTTGATGATTGCCTTTTGCAGGTCACGGTTACGCGAATTGAGCTCCTCTGGAGAGAGCCGTTCCCAAGCATCCGCGCCGCCTGCCTGATCGACTGCAGCGGCAGTCTCCTCCGCGACGACCGGAAGGAGCTCGACCACTGTCAAGCTGGCCAATGCTTGCTCGCCACGTAACTCCCGGTCTGTGCTGATCTTCCATCCTTGCAGGATGTTCGCTAACAGGTTCTGATCCGCAGCATGATCAGTCAGGATTCCACTGATCTTCACTGGGAAGCTGCGAGGGTCCAGCGGGTTGAGCTTTCCCGGTGGACTCGCGTTGTAGACGTCAAAGTACTGCTTGGAGAGTTCCTTCCATCCGGCAAGCTGGGCCTCGCTTGTGTGGCTCGAAGCGGAGTGCACACCCATGAAGTAGGTTGTGTGGGAAGAGCCATCATAGGTATGTATATGTCTTGATTCGTAGTTCACGTTCCGGTTGGTGGTACCGTCGTTACTGACTGTCACGCCTAAATTGGAGTGCTTGGTTAGTGACATTGGAATTCAAGCACACAGTGAGTATCACGTACTTTTTGCGCGGTTTATCACGTCAGCTATCTGAGCCTGTGCAGCCACTCCTCCCTCTCCCACCATTCGCCCCACAGAGCGCTCACTGAAACTCCCGTTCACGGTTGTTCCAGCCGCTCGTGAGATTGCCGTAATGGCTCCGTTCACCTGGTCAACCTTCAAGCCTAGCTGAATGAGGTCACGCACGAGCGCACGGATAGCGTCTGGTACCACACCCTTTTCCTTCAGGTTGAGAGTATGTCCGCTGCCGGCAGCACGCTCAGCTTCGTACACCTCGACGGCATTAGCAACAGCCCGTTCCTGCTGGGCGGGCATGCGAGCGATCTTTTTGCGTGATGCATCCACCTTCTTCTCGAGCGTCTTCACCTGCTGACGTAGGGTGTCCGAACAGGCCCACGCCCCATCCAGCTCTCCACGCAAGTCCTCCACCATCTGTCCATGAGCAGCAGCCTCGGAGGAGATCAACATTGATGCCTCGGCAAGGTACGCATCTGCTTCGTCCAGTGCTGCACTGAGCCGCTCTTCGACCGCTCTGACGGAGTTCTTTGCATAGGTCTGCATGTTGTGGAACTCGATCCGTGAGTGCTCATGCTCTTCAAGCATGGCGGCCCATGCGCACTCCTCGACGTGCGTACTCCATGCCGTAGCTGCGTCCGCCCGCGCCGTAGCTGCATCCGCCCGTGCGTTGGCATCGCTAGCAATGGCTCCCGCGAGAGAGAGGATCGCGCGGATGGTGCCTTGCATGTGCGCCTCGAGGCCAGCTGCATGCAAAGTGTAGGATGCTTCGGTGCGTGCAATAGCCTCCTTTGTGTGCTCCCAAGCTAATCGGGCAGACGTTTTGGCATCGTCGATCTTTGCGTCCGCCTCCATGCCTGCCGCTCGAACACGCTCCTCAGCATCCAGCTCAACTCCAGCTATGTGCCTTGCCAGCTTGGCTTCACCCTGCTGCGCTTGTATGACCATCCCATGTGCCATCACCTGCAGCCTTTGTGCCCACGATTGAACCTGGCGCATCTCTTCTTCGGCAGCCTCTGCTCGGCCCTGTGCTGCGTGAGCTTCATCTTGTGCATGCTGTGCCTTGACGCATGCTTCCGCCTCTCGGTTCTCGGCATTACGAACAAGCTGCGCCACTTCAAAGTGAGTTATTATGATTCTGAATTCCTCGCGTGCCTACGTACGTACCTCCATCTGACCATGTGCATGATGCATCAACTCTGCATTCTGAACCTCTAGCCCCTGGATGCGAGCCTCAAGGCTTTGCACGTCTTGATGGCGTTGTGTCTCTGCTTGACGGAGCGTCTCCTGAAGCTTGGTGTTCGTGTTACGTAGCCGTTTCTCTCGTCGTTGTGTGTTGTGGAGCTTTGACTTTGTCATTTCTAGCGGCCCAACTTGTGCATTCGGAGGCACATGCCCACCGCTTGCACCGGGGGCTAGTGCTCGTGCCGGATTATGTGTTTCGGAGGGCATGCGCGGCGCCGCATCGGTATCGCCCGCAGGAGGTTGATTTTCTTTGTTGCTTCGCCGTTCCAGTATAGCCTTGATATTGCTAGTAGCATGCTGGCGCTGCGCAACTGAGCGTCGAGGGGGCATCGGGGCTTTAGGACTCTGAACACGGCCCTAGCGATGGTGTCTCCCTGTCAGTAGCAGACTGAGCGCTTATTTCGTGTATTGGCGCCCGTAATGTCTTTGCTCGACGACGTCGTTCACAAAGCTCGATACCTGACAGCATCCACTCGGATTACAGCCCCGGAAACTATCGGAATACAGGTCTGCATGTATGATAATCCCATTCTCTGGTACGAAATGTAGAATAGATGGTTTTTGCCCGACCTACTCATTATGAATATCGGAAATGCGAAAATCGGTACCCAACATTTTATTGAGAATGCTTTTCTAGTCACTTTTTGTGTGAGATGCATGGGGGAAAACGCGTCGTAGCACGCTAGCGAGCTTGACTTTGTTCACTACCACCTTCGTCTACCTCCTCAGCCACCAGCGCGTCGAGCGCCGTAGAGATATGATCTGCGATTTCGTGGGCGGTCGCGATTATCGCTATCAGTACTCACTCGGTCATCTCGGGGCGACTCGCTTATATTATCTACTGATTAACGCTCGCTCAGCCACCGGACGCGCGCTTCACGTTTTCCCCCTAGCATTGCCGGTCCCCACGTGGACTCTTTCACAAGCAGTGGTCCGCCACGGTAGAGCGCAATTACAAGCTGCGGTCACGACCCGGCATTTGGACGGTTCGGTTAGTGCCGAGGAGTCCGACCCCGAGACAGTCGGATCGTCGACAGCGATCTAGCCACACATTTATGGGCGTCTAGCGATCAGAGTCGGGGCGGAAACCCTAGATCGTGGTTTGCACCTTGACTTTAACCATGGACTTCGACGAGTCATCCACCACAAAAATCGTTACCCGCGAGTTCCTCGCCGTCGTCCTCGCAGGATTTGGAAACGAGTGAGCCAGAATAGACTTGTGACCTGCTTTGTCACTGACAATACGACAGACTGGGCCCGTTGACCAATAACCACGGTGACGATCCATGTCTGAAAGCGCTCCTCCCGATCGCGAACAAGCCTATGCTGGAGTACCCTCTGAGGTGGTTGGAACAATCTGGGATCACTGGTGCGCATGCTAGCATCTCTCTCCAGCTACTTCTTACCGTGCTCCAGACGTTCTCCTCATATGTCCAACTTCGCACCGTGCTGCTATGACCAATTACATTCAGTCGGACGCGTCCGCTCCCTTCCCGTCACTTAGCATCGACGTGCAAACGGTAGAGGAGTCGCAGGATATGGCGCCTGGGACGAGCTCGATACTACGACAGTTTGCCTCTCGCATCAAGTCCGACTTTATCCTTCTCCCTTGCGACTTCGTGCCGCCACCCACCCTGCCGCTTAGTCAGGTGCTGAACAAGTTCCGCACCGAAGTCACCTACGACGGCGCTATCGCCACAACATGTTTCTTTGAGGCTAGCAAACACGACAAGGGGACTCTCACGGAGGACTGGGGTTTGCCTCCTTCGAATAACACCATAATATTCGATGAGCGGAGCGGAACCTTGTTGTACGTCGACTCTCCGGACGACGTTGACAATAACAACCAAGAGTTCGAGTTTCGAATGAGCTTGTTGTCCCAGTAAGTGAAACTAAGTTTCGTATCCCAGCCACTCCCTCAACAGTGAAAAGGTATCCGCGAACGAAGCTTTCCGCAAAGTTCCGTGACTCGCATGTGTATGTGTGCCGAAGAACAGTGTTAGACGTACTCTCGCAAAAGAGTCAATACGAATCCATAAAGGAAGAGTTCATTCCTTGGCTATGCAAGCCACAATATCAGCGAACACGGCGAGAAAAATATGGAAACAGTCAGATACATCCCTCTTTGCCTCCAGCAGGTCGTTAACCGCCATTTGCGCAGTCCTCAGCCCGGCAACAAACAATCTGTCGCAAGCACTTGCTCTGAAACACTCGACACTGCACCTTCCCGCGCGCAAGCAGCATTTACGACGCTCAGCAGCTGGCTCCGAGGCTGACGATGACCACCCACGGTCAACGATGCCCTCACCGGTTGACGACGACGATGAGGACGCAGACGAGCCCAGTCTGCGAGTCGGGCTCGTTGCGCACCGCGCCTCATCGGGATTCGCGTCGCGCGCGAACAACCTCCACACGTACCTCGAACTCAACCGCTTCGTGAGTTCAGTCGCCCCGTCTACTTCGCGAATCGCATTTACTGACGCGACAACGCTCCAGTTCCTCGGCCAGGCGAGCTACGCGCTACCCACCGACCCTGAGCGCCGAGCCTTCATAGACCAGAAGGCACAGATCTCGTCTGACTCGATGATCGGCCACTCGACGCGCGTCGAGGAGCGTGCGAGCATCAAGCGGTCCGTCATTGGGGCGCACTGTGTTATTGGCAAAATGGCCAAGGTCGTCGGCTGTGTTCTGCTCGATCACTGCGTCGTCGCCGACGGGTAGGTTGTTTGAACTGTGCAAGAAAACTGCGGTCCTGACCATTCGATGGGATTGCAGGGCTAAGCTGGATGGTTGCATCTTGGGGGCATACACGAAGGTGGGCGGGAAGGCAGAGCTCTCCCGTTGCGTCACCCAGCCTGGTTACGAGGTTGCTCCTGGCGGTAGGTAATTGTCGCCGATTTTTAGGGGCATCGTCTGACCTTTATGAGCAGAGACGGCACGGAATGAGAAGCTTGAGACATCCGATTGGACAGCACAGGACACTTCCGAAGACCAGGATACCGACGAGTCTAGTGAAGAGGCATCAGACGACTCAGGCGAGTCGAGCGAGTAAACGAGTTGCTACGCGTATAGAAGTGCAAGAAAGGAAGAAGTGTTCGTATATGACTGCATGTATGCTAGTGACACAACAGTACAGTACAATCGGATGCGACATGCGAGCGCAAAGCAGTAGTGAACATAGATGTATTCATGGCACGACCCTGACCGGCCGGCATGAAGAGAGACCAGGAAACGAGACCCAGAGCGCGCGACCATCTATCGGTTTCTTTGCGTGTTTCCCGCCATCTGCGAGCCCAGCCCCTGTGCGAACCGCGCACCGCGTCCGCCACGCGCGCCGCCTAAACGGAGACCAACCAGTCAACAACAACGTCGTACACAACGAGCAACAAACCACTACTCACCACGTGCACCGCCCCTGCGGTTGCGATTCCGCTCTTGCGTCTGCTCGCCACGCTTCTCGCCCTTGGCGCCGTCCGCGCGCTCGCCCCAGCCGGTGCTGACGCCGAGCTTCTGGTCGAGCGCCTTCTCGTTCTGCTCGACGAGCGCGTTGACCTTGTCCGCGAGCGTCTGCGCGAGCTGCTGCGTGCGCGTGAACTCGACGCGGTTGAACACGACGACGCCCGCCGACTGGTCGAGCGACGCCGCGAGCTCCTCGCTCCAGATCATCTTCGACACGAGCGACGTCACCGCGCGGAGCGGCAGCGAGAACGTGCGCGCGAGGAGCGCGAGCGAGAGCGTGCTGTAGTGTGGCGCGTACGTGAAGAGGTACGTGCGCAGGCCCTCCTCCTGTATGCGCTTCGCGAGCATCTCCTTGACCTGCGTGCACTCGGGCATGAGGCTCCAGATCTTGATGCTCTGGATGAGGTCCCGGCACTTCTCCCACTCGCCGTTCTGGAGCGCCTTACTCGCCTGCATGATGTGGTCGCGCGTGCTCTCGGGCGGGCCCGTGAACACTTGGCGGTCGGCAAAGTCGAGCAGTCGACGGAATGGCTTGGAGATCGTCTTGCGCCGCTGCTCCTCTGAGTCGATGCTGGCGAGTAGTGGGATCTCGACGAGCATGCTTGATACAAGGAAGGCGGCCTCGAGAAGCTCGGTGTTGATGTGCATATGGAAGGGCAATTGCCGCTGACGTTCTGCCTTCTCCTGCTCGGGCGACAGCACCTGATACCTCTGCTGGTGGACACCCTGCGCGAGAAGCTCCTTGACCCGCTGTGTCGCGAAGATATCTTGCAGCGTTGCTTGCGATTCCTTAATGAGTCCGCAACGGAACGCGCTAAGGCCAAGCTGGACGACTGTCCGGTTATAGAGGATCTGCGTGGCCACATCGGCGTTGTGTATCGATTCTTGCAAGTGTGACATGAGAAGCATGTCACGCGCCGTGTGGAAGTCGTTGTGGAGGGCGTAGTGGTAGATATGGCAAAGCATGGCGCGGGTACGGAGGAGGGAGTTGCCAGACTTGTAAGAGTGGACACAGAGGGAGTGGATGAGGGAGGATGTCTGGCTGTCGGGAGAGAGAATAACGGAGGGTTTGATGTCTGAGGCCGCAACAGAGGCCTCAAGAGCAAGTACAACGGGATCGGGCTAAACGCAATGTTAAGTATATCTAGCAAATAGCCACTTGGTAGTCACTTACCTTCGAGTATATATGCTCGAGACGGCGCATGATTACACGGCCGAGAGGATCCTCCTGCTTCGTCTGCTCGTACAAGGCCTGTGCGCGGCAGATTGTGCAGTAGAGGACCTTCTCGTCCTTTAACCGATCGACATACTCTGTTCCGTGAGGATCGATGTTTTGCAAGCTCTTCGTAAATTCATCGTCCAGCCGGTCAACGAAGCTAATCACACTGCCACGGATGCGGACGACACCGTCCTTCTCCGTATCCGGCGAGCGCTCCACGAGATCGTCATAATCCTCTGTGATCTCCTGGATAGAGTACCCAGTTTCCTTCGCGACAATTGCAATGAGCTGGTCGACCTCCTTCTGCGCGGCAATCCAGAGGTCTGTGGGCATGTGCGTGGCCACCGACGAGTTGTAGTCGAACCGGGCCGCGATCAACGCCAAAAGTACGCGGATGCTCTGGTAAGGTGTCACAGAGACCTGCAACAGCTTCTCGAGAATCCGAATTTGCTCTGCACGATCGGTGTTCTAACATCCCTAATGTGAGCGTGCGGGGAACCGTGGAGCCGAGAGCCATCTGACCTTCTTGCCACGGTTTTCCTGAACCACCTGGAGGTTCTTGAAGATGTTTTCGGGGGTGAACTGGATGCCCTTGCCACCCTTGCCCACTGTGGTGAAGTCTTCGTCTTCCTCCTCCTCCGTCTTCTTGGCCTTTTTGACCTTGACGGCAGGCGCAACTTCGGGTGCAACGATAGCCTGGTACTCACGCTCAAACGCCTCAGGGTCCTAACAACTTTATGAATACCGCTCCCCGCGTGCGAGGCAATGCAAACGGCGGTTACGTACCTCCTGGAAGCGCTTGAGGTCCCGCTCGTACTCCTTGCCGACCTTCTTGACTTTCTGCTTCATAGCAGTAAGCGCACGCGCGTTGCTCGCATTCATCTTTTTCTTCGACTCCTTGTCTTTTGCGACCGCCGCCGTGAGCGAGTTTTCGAGGTTCGCAAGCGTACGGACGAAGAACGGCGGGACGGGCTCCGACACATTCTGCTGCCGCTGCACCAGCCGCACGAGCTTGTCGAACTCTGCACATCGTCCCGCGTAAGACCGCCGCCACCGCAGGGCACGGCGGGCGAAGCTCAATCAAGGGCAGCTAGAGGGGCGCACCGTTCGAGATCGCAACCCAGTCATTGATCTTCAGGGCGTTGTCCATCACCTTGCCCGTCGCCTCCATCTCGTCGAGCCGCTTGTCCCGCGCGCTCTTGACGACCCGCTTCACGTCTTCGTCCGAATCGTCGTCGGAGACGGCGCCGCGGGTGAACCGCCCCCCCTTGGGCTTCTCTTGCTCCTCCTCGTCGCTCATCTCGCTCTCCTCCTCAGACGAGTCGTCGTCCGAGGAACTGCTGTCGCCCGCACCCTTCAGGAATCGGGACATGGCTGGCTTCGCTGCCGGCGCAGCGGGCTTCGGGGCCTCGTCGTCGCTGGACATGAGCTCCTCCTCCTCAGAGGACGAGCTCTCGGAATCGGAATCGTCGGCTTGACGGAAGAATCGGGACATGTTGGAGGTCTAGTTTTGGGGGTAATCGACCAGAGAAAAAGCGTAGGATTGCCTTCAGCGAGGTTGTCGAAGTCGACGATGAGCAGCTTCCGCACGGCGGTGACTACACAAAAAATTGGGTTTCGGCCAGGCGTGAGTCCCGCTTATCTAATCGAAGTATATCGGGAAGACACCGATATGGGCGCTTAATGGAACTACTTCGCGAACCCACTCAGCTTAGCCCCGCACATGGTGCCTACAATTCTCCCAGAGGGGTTAATGCTCGATGTGTTACAGAAGAATAAGCTACGCGATATGGTACATGGCTACATTAAACGTCCGTAACTCTCCTGTGACGCAGGCTCCATCCCATTGTAATGTTCCACAACTCGCCCAGAGTCCTAGTCCGTCGCTCAGTGGTGCGTGGTACGGTACCGTTCGGCCAAATAACTAAAGCAATACGGATAGAGTTAGCGCAGCTTCGTGAGTGAGCGCCACACCAACTGACCCTTCGCCCGACCAAAGAGTGAGCAGGCCAACGGTCACTACGGACACAGTGCGCCTGTCCCAGTAAGGGCGGTCCCAGTTGATGTACGAGAAGTAACCAACGGTGCCGAGTATGCCAGCATTCACTGGAATTCAATATCAGTATAGCCATACGCTCTGCCAGGTTTGGCACTGGTGCTCACAAACACCAACAAGACCGCCGAGCACGCCAGGCCTGAGGATGTGCTCGCGGGCGACTCGGTAGAGCGCAGCGCCCTCTTTCTTCGCCTTTTCAGCTTCGCGCTGACCGCGAGGGGTCTCACTATACTTCTCTGCAGCGTAACCCTCTGCGCCGAAAAGCGTCAAGGCGGCAGCGACCGTGGACACGATCGCACGGGTATCGCGACGAAGGTGTGGCGTGGTGTAGTAGGTGTATGCGGCTCCGCCAACCAGACCGATGTTCACTGTTTACGAGGTAAGTGACTGGGTCACACGACCTACGCTGAGGAGCGTACCGATGCCGAGAAGACCGCCTGCGACAGCGGGGCGAAGAAGGTAATGCTTGGCAACATTGTAGAGGTAGAAACCCTCCTCCTCGACCTCGTGGAGGTAGCGGCGTGATCTACCCTTGCTAGACTCCCCAGGGGCGGGTAGGTCTTTGGGGATGTCTTGAGCTGAGGTAACAGTCTCAGGGTGCTGCTTGAAGTCGGGGCCAACGACATTCAATTTGGCGGCATCGTCGGCGAGATTGTCCGCGCTGGGAGGCTCGGTCGTCAGGAGCGCAGGGTCCGGGCGGGGCTGGTTTATGAGGTTAGGGCCTTGCCATGGAGGGGGGTGTCTGTTGGAAGAAATACCTGTTGAGACGGCGGCGGGGCGTTGTGAGCAGCAACGGAAGCGTACGACATGGCGGAGAGGGGGAGAGGTCTGACTGGGGGTGGAACGGAAAGACGAGGGTGAGGCCGGGGCTGGCGCTGCAAGGGTGGCGGGGCCGGGACTGTTCGAGGCGGAATTTATGGAGGGGAAAGGTGCATATGACATCATCGGGGAGATACGTCAGAGAAGGAAGCCGTCGCGTGAAAACACGTCCTCCACCACAAACGCAGAGGCGCCCGTGTAGAACGCCCTGCCCGCCACCAGCACCCGTCCGTCCCCGCCCGCGCTCCCGACGAACGCCCCCGCCGCCCCGCCCGCCTGCGCAGACAGCAGCGAGTCGAACCGGACGCGCTCTCCCTCGCCCAGCAGGCCCTTCGCCCGAGCCAGGGCGACCCGCGCCGAGACACCCGACCCCGTGGGGGACCGGTCGACCTGCTGGTCTGCAAAAAAGCAAACGCCTACCCTGCCCTCCAGCCCGCCCAGCCCCACCTCGCCCTCGCCCTTGTCTACGACGATCACGCCGTACAGATACTCCAGGTCGCTCTCCAGCCCGTGTCCTCGGAAAACCTCCTTCCGGCCGCTCACGAGCTCCTTCACCACTGCCGTTGCCGCGTCTAACCTTTTGAGGTCGACTCCCTCCCGAATGCGCGCGAACCCCAGTTCCTCCTCCTGCACTATCACGTAGAACGCGCCACCGTACGCGACGTCCACCTTTACGGCGGTTCTGCCCGCCTCGCTGAGCTCCTGCCATCTGAGCTCCTCAGGCACCTCCACAACCAGGTTGGTCGTGGCCGCGAAGGTCCTTACGCTGATGAACCGCACTTCCCGCTCGGGGTCCGACAGTACCCTGTCGCCCTTGCGCGTACTGGGTACCGTCACATCCACAACCCCGCATGGAGCGTGTAAACGGAGCTTGTGTTCGCCCTTCTTTTTGTCGAAGTGGACTTGTTTGCGCCTCGGGAACACCTCTTCGTCTTCGGTGTCGACTAAGAACCGGCCGAGGGCAATGGTTGCGTGTCCACACATCGTCGAGTACCCCTCTACTTTTATTAGTATGCAGTCCACGAATATACTAGCATACTGTCTCACCGTTGTGACAGAACAGCACGCCAATGTCGGCTTCTCCGTTTCTAGTTTTCTCAGTCTCCGGCACAAGGATGGCTCCGTACATCTCCTTATGGCCTCGGGGCTCTCGTATTAACCTACACAGGAGCTTTAGTTCTACGACGTCCCCGCACTGGTGCACTGTCTGTACCTTTGTCGGATCCCATCCAGTTTCTCCCGGGCGTAACTTCTCTTTTCTAGTAACGTTTCGCCCTCCAAGGTTGGATATCCACGGATGATGATCCTAGTGGGCTGTCGATTGACTGTTCAGGGAATGAAATCGACCCGGAAGAAAGATACTTACCTCACCCCCGGTGTGCATCTCGACCGTCTTGATCACGGTGGACCCCTGGGAGGAGTATCCACCAGACGAGATCTTTCCAAAGACGTCCATATCACTGGCACTGGTCGCGCGGACAGATGCTTTGTGGAGGTTAGCTATTGTAACCCTCACGGACAACCGGGCTAACGCGCGCAGTCTGTGGTATGTGAGATCCCTATCAAACAAGCAGCATCAGCAAAAACCCAAACGGCACGCCAAGCACGCGAGCGCCCAAAGTCTCGCGCGCGCGCGTGAGCTCCCGCGAGACACCTGAGGCTCTCCGTGGCTCGGGAATCCTAGCGCGTCGGAATGGGATCCAGTAAAAGTCTCGCGCGCGATGGCAGCCGCCTGCGAGCTCACCTAGGTGTAGCAATTTTGGTTGAAGTGTTCCTATCGTGTTATAGATTGCTCGGGAATATGGCAGGGGATTCGTGGCTTCAATAACAGTGTGACTAGTAACTACAGAGGGGCAAAGCCCAGGCCTGCAAAATCGTCTACCTCATAGTCGCCCTCACCATCTTCGGGCCCTAGCTCCGGAGCTTCATCCTCTTCGCCATCTAGTACACCTACATCCATATCAACATCCTCGGGGTGGGCATCCCCATCCCCGTCTTCGTCTTCGTCCTCATCTTCATCATCAGAGGGATGATATCCCTGCGCGGGGTCTTCTTCGTCCGAGCTGGAAAAATCGCTGCCGCACAAGATGGGAGGTGCTTGCTAAGGACAGAAAATTCCTGGTCACAGTGAGGGCATTCTGGCATCGCAAGAAAGACGAGGAACAGAAAACAAACAGCCAGTAGCAGCCGCATAGGGGGAGACAGAGGCCAGGACGGAGTGAAGTGCACCAAAGATACCAAGATTCAACGAGACGAAGTTGCGGTCATGTGACAGACACGCAGACGCGCGAGTGGCTGAGCGTACGCCTGCATACGCGTCCTCCTTCCTGATTTGGTCGGTGGCACTCGATCTCTTCCCTGGACCTTCCTGGTGGTATAAAACAGCGGCATCGCATTCCGTTTGCCCTCCAGTCCCCTTCCTCCGCTATATCACCATGGTCCGTGGTCTCGCACGAACACCGTGAGTTCAGCCTAAATGGAAGCGCAAATTGACAAATTCTATCATATTGTAGTCGGTCGACTTCGCGCGGCCCCCGTGAAACTCGACGCGACCAACGCGATGAAGACCACAACGCTGGACGACAAAGCGCTGAACGCGATGACCGCGGACACAGCTCGCAGGACAGCGAGCGACACCATTCTCGTGGGCATACTAACTTGTCCAACCACGCATATAGTCATGACCGTAGTCGTGACTCTATGCGCCACACGAGGCATTCAGACGGCTCCGATCGTGGGCGCGTACGGCGTCGGACTCGAAGTCCCATTCCACGGTCTTCCCACCCAAGTCGCAGCCGCTCACGCCATCGACACCGTTCCCGCTCCGATTTGCGACAAAAGAACCAGACTCGGAACCGGCGGCGCCGTGACGACTATCCCCCGCCGTGCCGCGCCCGAAGCACTTCACGCGGCCCTGAATGCAGCAGCAATGAAGGAGCAGGTTTTCCTGACAAACAGTTCTACAAGGCTTTATTCAAGACCCTGGAGGCCACAAAGAGCTCCAAGTGGTCTATCAAGTGAGCAGCCCGTGCATATATGCACTTATTTCACAGACAAACTGATGCCGACTCATCCAGCAACCCCTCTTCCCCTGCGGGGCAGCTGTCAAAGCTTGCCCGGCTTATACCTCGCCGGTGGGGGCCGTTCCTCAACATGGGGACAGTCGTTACAGTGGGTATGTCCTGGTATGATGGCCCGCCCGCTCGCTGGGCAGACGTGGATGAGGAGACGTGAGTCGGTCACCAAAACCTTGGTCACAGCTAATTTGACACATGCTAGGCTCTCCGAGAGGCAGCGTGTGCGCCTTCAAAGGGACAAACACTATGTCAAAGTATTCGAATGGCTCCAAGAACAACTGCCATTCCTTCAAGAGGTCGTGCCAATGATGGTCGGGCATTCACAGGATGCCTTTCTCCTCGGCGGGTTTGTAAGTAACCCACTTTCACCTTGAGCACGAAACCCACACAGACCCCCGCAGCTTGATGCGCACAGCCGGCAAGCACGTGCAACTGACCTCGGTAGCCTCAAAACGCATCTCGCAGACTACGTCGAAGCAACAAAAATCGTCAACGTGTTAGGTGAGGAGCAAGAGATCACCCCTCCGAATAACAGCCAGCGCAAGGATAAGCACTGGTATGGGTTTCATTCTCTTTGGACCGCAAGACTACTCGTTCCGCGCGCGATGCGGGATGAGTTCGATGAGGACCCCCAAGCGTGAGTGCAGAAAATCATACCCATCTTGTAGCTAACACATGAATCCTGCACAGTTTTTGCGACTCCGTAATCGACGGCCGCCAGAATATAGACCACAATAACTGGCCCAGCATGATGTATGCCAATGGGACGTTCGACCCCGATGCGGTAGACATGGGTCTCTGTCGCGGTTTGTTACTCCTCAAGGTAAGCTAATGATTCTCTTACATGCTCATACTAAATTGTTTGAGGCTCTCCGGCATATCTTTACGAGTCCGAGCTCTGTCAACAAGCCTCCCGGAAAGAAGAGTCAAGGGCGTGGCTGCATTGCGCAGATGTACAAGCTCGACACCGTCGAGCCGGAAAATATCGCGTACGTCGCAGCGCTTGTGAGTACACACCATGCGCAAGGCGGCCTCTGACGATTTCGCTTATGACGCCACGCAAACACCGCAGACGCGCAGCCTCTTCTCCGCGTCAACTTGCTGGGAGGACGAGGATGGCACTTTCGAAGCCGAGACGTTCTACACCAATGTGGTTCGTCTCTTCAAGGACGACACCCACGTCGACGAAGATTGGGCGGCGGAGACCCTGTCCTGGTGGAATTCGTAAGGCCCACCAACGTGACTCACGAGCGGCGCGCACCCAGCCCTGCTGACTTTCTCTTCTAAACAGTGGTGTATATGGCCACTCCGCGAGCGGGCGACTTGCCGCGGGGGCCGTCATGAGGCAATCGGGTCTCTCGCAAGTAGACTTACTTCGTCAACAGCGTGCTGCACGGGCTGCTGCACGGCATACTAGTACTCAACCCCAGCAACCACCTCAGGATTTCTCCGAAGACATACGGCCTCCTGAGATGTCTGGTCCACCCTCCAGCCCATTTAGAAGCTCTCGCTCTTCTGGCGCGGCTCCCTCGACTGCAGATACCTGAATCACTTTCGACGGCTTTCCCCAATATTCTGACCCTCTGGCTCTCAGGCTGGTCCTAGCTCGTTGCTCGATGTATCTGGCTACTAATCTACCTGACTCCCCTAATCTCCCGGCCCCGTCTGTACTGCTAATTTGTATCTCGTCGAACACTGAACAATAAATCATTTTCTCGCACGTCATTGTCCGAGTTCAGGGCGACATAGCGCATGGATTGTCAATTGTATCAAATAATATAGGCCCCCCCGTCGCGCTCCCCGTCGCGCCAATCCCTCGCGAGCCCGAGAATCCTCTGCCAGCCCGAGGACCCCTCGCCGAGCTCGCGCGCGTTCCTCAAGCCGAGGCGTGGAGATCGCGCCACTCGGGAACTGGCATCGTTCCGTTGCGCGCGCTTGCGTTCCGGCCCGGGCTCACGGTCGCTCGTGAGGCTCGTAGTGGCTCGCGGACGGTCGCGAGCATTTTGGGTTTTTGCAGATGAGTTATCTCGAAAGATCAGCCGTCAAAGCATCTTCGTGGGGAAGTCGCCCGATGAAGGTCTTTGAGTCAGAAAATAGTTTATGCAGGCTGACATTAGGAAGAGGGTTCTATACTGGTGCTTGAACTTCAAGTGCAACACAGAAGTCCGGACCACGGCTTCGCTCAAAGACGGTGCCCGCTGTCAGGACCATTTCAGCTTCATGATTCATGAAGAGCCCATACAAGTAGCGGATTAATTAGACGCGATGGGTTGGGTGTATGCTGGCCCTTCGTACTTCTAAACACGTATCAGAAGCTACGAGGCTATTCTTGTAGCGTTTTTTATGGTCTAGTGAAGGTTGATCAGTCGTTCAACCTGAGATATTCGGAGCTGGTGCCTGCCAAACTTGAAGCGGCCTCTTCATTGGATATACATGAGCGCCTAATGAACACCACGATCACGTGGTGTGTAATAGAATGAACCAGCCGCGTGGTGAGCGGCTGTGGCTTCAAGTTGCTCGGCCTCAGCTTTAGCCACGACCCTTGTCGTCCGTTCCTACCCGCTTTCCCCCTTCGTCTTGCACACCCACCACCCCGCGAATCCACTTCACACCGAAATTATACGCTCAACTGCGATAGTACATGCCTGCGAAAGCCCCCTTAACCTCGATTGAGGTCAGTCTTTGCGGCCACCCCGTCCCCGTTCACTAGCTAATACAGAAGTCAGTGTATCTCCTTCTCGCATCTGCTTGACGAGCTTGCCTCCGTCCAGGATGCGCTGTCGATAACAGAGACCGAGGAGACTTGGGATAACATATCCCGTACGCTCACCCATTTTGCTGCCCTCTGCAATGGCAATGGAGGCACCTACCCTACCGACATCGTCGCCGCACTCCGCTCCTCCGCCCGTCCAATCAACAGCGCCCTCAACTCGGAGAGGACAAGACTGTCTGGTACGGCGACTGAGTTTATCTCGACGGCCGTGAACGCGCTGGGACGTGCCTTCGAGCCTCTCGTCCCTCATTACCTGCCAGCTCTCCTGACGCTCTGCACGCGAGCAAACAAGGTCTTCATCAACCGCGCGAAGGAGTGCATCCATGCCATTATAGAGCACACACAAAGTCCCTCTATCCTTCACCACCTTGCTGTTTCGGTTACGGACAAGTCCGTGACGCTTCGCTTGGCGGCAGCAGAAGCGGTCGTACTCTGTCTGAATAGCTTCAATCCCCCGGACTTGGAGAAGGAACAGCGGGCAAAAGAGATTGAGGCTATCATCAAGTCAACAGCTGTGGATGCCAACGCGGATGTGAGGAAGGTAGGGCGGAAAATCTTCGATGCATACAAGATCCTGTTGCCCGGTAGAGTGCCGAGGTGGGTACCATTCTGAGGGTGTAGTTTCCAAATGTCCTGACCCTCTCTCTAGCTTTACTGCACCTCTTACTCCCACCATCCGGAAGTACCTCGATATCAAGGGAACTACCACCGCCGCTACCCGGTCTCAACCTCCAAGCCGCCCCACCTCCTCCCAATCCATCCGTTCTGCTCACAGTGACACCCTTGCACCATCCCACCCCACCTCATCTCGCGCACACCACGCCTCCAACCCTGTTGCCTCAACGACTGCTGCCGTACGGCCCTCGAGGCACACACGAACAATCTCGACCTCCTCTAACCCCTCCAAACGCCCCGTGCGTACCCCGACGCCGGAAGTCCTGGAACACCCGGCCCCTTCATACGACCCTCCCCGCCGCGCTCGCGAAGAGCCTCGGCGAGTCCCCACGAAACTCGACATGCCGCCTCCCGACTACATCCCCACCCGTGGCCCAGATTCCGGCCCTCAACGGCCTCTGTCCGCGACCGACTTGCATTTCCCCCACCATGGCTTTGCGCCTGAGCGTGCGCCCTCGGGTCCGCAACGCGTCGCGCTTGGGGACGGTATGTCTGGCGCGGCTCCCATGCGTTCAGGCCCTATCAGGCCAGCAATTCTCCCCGTAAAGCCAGCGTCTGGTTCAGGCGTCGGGGATGGCACGGAGAAGAAGGAGCGTGTCGTGGGCGGGGCACGGCGTGTGCTCCGGCTTCCCGAGACCACCGCGCCCGCCCCCACAGCCGCGGAGGAGAAGACCGCGGTCGCCTCGGGCCCTATCCGCCCGAGGGTCATCTCGACGAGCAGGTCCACCCCCGCGGTCCCGCTGCGGGCGGCGGCTGCGACCGTGAAGGAGCGCGAGGAGGCGCTGAAGGCGAAGAAGCTTGCTTCGTCGCAGGGTGCGTCTGGGAAGGCACCGGGGTCTGTCGCCGCGACGACCGCGGCTGCGGCTGCGAAGCATGCGAGGACGAACTCGGGCGGTGTGCAGTCGATGACGGCGAGTGCGCGCGCGCGTGCGGCGGAGCGGGCGCAGGAGAAGGCCGCGGCAGCAGCGGCGAAGCCTACCTCGAGGGCGGCGCCTTCGTCGAAGACGAGCTCATCGAGTTCTCGGACGGGGCCTTCGACGACCGTGACGGTTCGGGATAGGAACCGCGCTGCATCGGGTTCGAAGGTGGGAGCTGTGCCTGCAAAGGCCTCTGCGAAGGATGCGAAGGCGGGTGGGAGGTCTCGCGCGGGGACTCAAGAGCCTCCGTCGAGAGCGCAGAGCGTAGCTCCCGTTGAGGTCCCGCTTCCTGAGTCTCCAAAGGCTACGGCAGAGGCGTTGCCCTCTGAAGGAACCGAAGAACAAGAGCCGGCTGTACCTGACTCACTAGGTGCAGTAGTGTCTGAGGAGACCCTCCCGCCAGCTTCTCAAGAACAAGCACCTCTGCCCGCCGAGGCAGAGTCTGTAGCTCTCATCGACTTTTCGTCACCCTCCCCCACACCCGCGACCGTTCCTCTACCATCTTCGGGCCCAGCGTCACCCGCCGAAGAGTCTCCTTTCTCCCTCGCCACGCCCGAGAACGATGTCACCATTCCTGCGCCTTCAACAGACCCCTCTCCCTCTATTCTTCCCGTCTCTTCTACGCCCGCCTCGCCACCCTCTCTGCTAGTCCCCGCAAT
This sequence comes from Trametes hirsuta, assembly GCA_001302255.2. Taxonomy (NCBI): domain Eukaryota; kingdom Fungi; phylum Basidiomycota; class Agaricomycetes; order Polyporales; family Polyporaceae; genus Trametes; species Trametes hirsuta. The sequence goes on from CP019378.1 coordinate 386,550, forward strand.
CGCACACGAAGTGCACACACCCGAGCAACGGCGCACGCGCCGAGCCGAAGTCGAGCAAACGCCAATCTCTGCGCTCGTCGCGTCGATCGAGCGCGGTTTCTTCGCGATGCGCGGGGCGCCACTCTCGCCCATGCGCGAGGAGGAAGACGAGTGCAGCATGGTCATCCCGGCCGTCGAGGAGCCTGGCGTTGGGGACGCCGATGCGAGGGTGTTTGACGCAGTCCCCGTGAAGCCGCTGTTTGTGAGGCGGAATCGGGGGGCGTTGCATGCGTAGGTGGTGGCGGAGACGCAGAGTAGCTGTGGGCTGGTTATCTTTTCGTACGCAGTTAGCGTACATGTGTTCATCGTTGTGCTGCTCTATACCGCGCATGTTGTGCGGCAGGCCGTCGTGTAAGAATACACTCGAGTGATTAGTTCTTACCGGCAGCATGATTTCTGGACATTTGAGGGCTGGTGGAGGATATTTGCCCTAAGTGCACATACATTCGAAAGCTCCATTTCAGAACGTGCGTGTGTATTATGCAGGAGTAGAGGTAAAAATAACAGTGAGGCTATTGAGAAAGCCTCTCTAGCGCTCGACCCTTCTTGACAGGTACGTTTTCAGGAGGTGAATCATTGACGGTACGAGCGTACTCACCACGGCCCCGCTCTCAGTGAGAGAGGAACAGCCTGCCCTTGGCCCTCCTGCGTGCGAGCATCTTGCGCCCATTCACACTCCGCTTGCGCGAAAGGAATCCGTGCTTGCGCTTGCGTTTTCGTTGCGAGGGCTGGTACTCCTGGCCCTTGGTGTTGTGTCGTACTTGAAGCACCGGGGGGAATATGGAGGGGAGCCCGAGGTTGAACCGTGTCAGCAGGGACCCGAGCGGGAGCAGAGACGAGGAGGCAAATGGTGTGGGGAGGAGGGGCCTGAGGGGGGTGAGGGAGGAGGTAAAGGACGCGGAGGAGGTGGCTGCACGCGGGATGGCCCTCGCGGCGGGGAGAGTGGGCGGGCGGGTGAGCAGGCGGGCGAGCGAGGGCGGTATGCGCGGCATGTCTGTTGTCTTTGACACAAATTAGATTTTCTGGTACTTGCACATAGAATAAAAGGCCACTCACAGCGTCCGGACGGGAAACCACTGCTCTCGAGACCGGCCTGCTTCTAGTAGAGCGTGGACGAACGCAAGAAGGCGAAGCGCCGGGGCGAGCGTACACAGAGCGACCCTGGACACCGCTTGGTGTGTAGAAGGCCCCCGGGGAGCGGTGGACGGCCTGATTGGGCAAGGACGCGTTGTGAACTTGAGCGTTCTTGTTCAGCCCCGCTTTGCGTTTCCTTTTCCCTCTCCCTCCGTCTCCCTCTGCCCAGCGTCCGCATACAACCAGCTCTCGTCGCCAGGAGCACGCTCGTCCACGCCGTTCAATGCCCCGCCATGTCCGTCACTCCAGGTAAAGGTCGCGTCTCGGGCATCCCGACACCCGGCAAGCCCAGCGCAATCCCCACCCCTGGTCTCAGGCCCCGCTCGACCTCCTCCGCCGCCCACCGCCCCCCGGGCCCCGCACACGAGGACGAGTTCATTTCCCGAGCCTTCGCCGACGCCATCCGCGCCAACGACCCCGCACAGCACCGCGGTCCCCGCGCCAGCGACGCCTCCCTCGCGTCATCCATCTCACCCTCCACCTCCTCCGCCTCCGTCTCTGGCGCCCGATCGCTCACCGCCAGTCTTGCGCGCCCACCTTCCGCCGCGTCTTCCTCATCTGCATATAGCTTAGGACAGACAAGGACACCTGCAGCGAGCGGGAGGGCCTCCGCCCGTCCACCGAGCCGCACGTCTGACGTCTTTGCCAGGAGCGCAAGTCGCGCAGGGCGGGCGTTTGAAGTGGGCGATAATGTCCGGATCGAGTCCCTCGGCTTTGAGGGCGTCCTTAGGTACCTAGGGGAAATCGATGGCAAACCCGGAATGTGGGCTGGCGTCGAGCTCAGTGGCGGCTTCGCCGGCAAGGGCAAGAACAACGGGAGCGTCGCTGGGTGAGTGTATTTTCGCATGATCGCGCACCTTGCCCGTGTATGCATGCAGCCCTGTGACTAGATGGGATGGCTATGTTGTCCGTCCATCAAGATGCAGGGTTTGTAGATTCGGGCTTTCTACTCGCTTGGTAAGCTAGTACGGTGTCTCCTGCCGTACTGCGCCGTTCATGAATTCGGTAAAGTCGTACGCCCAAACCGGCATACACTATTTCGCACCTTGTGACGTTCGTGCAATCGGGGTGGACGTATTGGCTTCGCCCTACTGTATTATTTTTGACGGCGCGGCTTTGCTCTAAGGCGAAGCCCAAGATAGCGCAACGACCTCGCGTTATCCGTTCTCGTTGCCTCGTATATCGTTGTATGACTGCTAACGTCGACCCAATAAAGAATACAATATTTCACCTGCCCTCCTAATTGTGGTGTCTTCGTGGCATCAACGAAATTGTCACCACCAACCGTAGGAATCTCGATGTCCCGACCCTCCTCTGTTGCGTCGAGTCGCAGCGGACGAATGACCCCCTCCTTCTCAGCATCTGGCAGAGTAACCCCCTCTGCGCTCTCCTCACTAGGCCATGGTCGCAAGACACCCTCATTATCCAACGGTCGTGTTACCCCTTCGATAGGCAATGGCCGCGTAACACCTTCTTTCGGCAATGGTCGAGTAACTCCTGCCGCTTCCACTGGACGCAAGACGCCCAGTATACCAACTCCCGCCGCCCGCCCACGACCCTCGGCGACCGCTACACGATCACTAGTAACCCCTGGACGGACTACAACAAGCAATATCCAAGCCAATATCACCCCTGGCTCCCGCGCCTCAAAGTATGTAGGAATGACCGCGAAACAACTCACTTCTCGCATCGCACCGCCCGCGAGTCCAGCTCGCGGCGCCGGATCTGCGAGCCCGACAAGATCCACTGGCTTTGGCTCGCCCGTCCCGCCTTCCCGGCAACTGTCCTCGCCAACGCGTAGTCTGGCGGGGTCCCCATTCAACACGCCGAAGGCCTTGGGCGCGAAGCCGTCCGGGATCGGGATTGGTATGCCGTCTACTACACCCTCGAAGTCTCGTCCTTCACTTAGCAACACACCTCGGCCACGGATACCGAGCGCGATCGCTATGCCTCCTCCAGCGTCTCCGTCTAGCACGACTCTCTCAAGCCGGTCCGTATCCCTCAACGGACCCCAAACACCCCTCGATGGTTCTGCGCTCACGGATTTGGAGATGAACGGCAAAGCTTTGCAGGATAGAATCGCGGGCCTTCTCACAACCAGGGCACCCGGCAGCCCCCGACCAGAGTCGCGCACGTCGTCCGGATCAACGAACCCCCCAGAGTCACGCAACGCAGAGCTACAGAGTCAGAACGACCGTTTGAATGCGCAATTAGCTGCCGCGGAAGACGAGATTCGGCACCTGCGTACGCGATCTGAGGGTGCGGAGCGCGAGGCATCTCAACGGATCGAGGCCCTTGTCGCCGAACGCGACCAGCACGCTTCGCGCCTTTCAGAGCTCGAAGCTGCCGCACGCACGGCTGAACGTACCATGTCCGAGCGAGACTCGACAATCGAGACGCTACAGCGCGCCGCGGAGCAGGCTACAAAGGACGTGGAGAAGGCCCGCACGGATGGTGAAGCGCGGCTGCGCGACGTACAGTCGAAGCTTGAAGATCGCGAAGCCCTCATCGCGCAGCTCAAAGAGGCAGTCGAGACGCGCGAAGGAGAGCAGAGCGAGAACGCGGCGGTGCTCAAAGCGAAGAACACGGAAATTGCGCTTCTTGAGGCGCGTGCCGAGAAGGCGTATGCCGATCTCGCGGAGGAGCGGCGGGAGCTTGGCGGGCATGTCGACGAGCTGCGCAGAGCTGGTCAGGTGCGTCTTGCCTTGCCCTTGGGGTTCGTGCAACAGTTGACAAGGAGACCCATAGGAAACGATTGCGCTGTACGAGGAGCGTTTGAGCGCGGCCGACTCGCGGCGATACGAACTCGAAGACCTCGTCGCATCGCTCGAAGAGCAGTTGCGGAGCAACGCGCGGCCGCCGTCGCCAAGCACGCTCGCGAAGCAGGCGTCCTCTGCGGTGGAGATCGACAACGAAATGCTGCGCGACCAGGTGCAGCACCTGCAAAAGAAGCTCAGCACGCTCGAGGACCTGCTCGAGGACACGCGCGCGGCGAACGAGCGCGAGGAGCTCGCGGTGCACGAACGCATCCGCCGCTATAAAGATCGCGAGGATGCAATGCGCAAGGAGCTCGCGGACGGCCGCCGCGAGGTCGAACGCGTGCTCGCCGCGGAGGACAAGGCTCGGGCCCGTGTCGAGGAGATGGAGGAAGCGCTGCGCGAGAACACGGTCGCGCTCGAGAACGCGCGCGCCGAGGTGGAGACGCTCAGGAGCGAGATTGCGGTGCGTCGTGCTAACGGCGTGTTGGGTCGTGCGATACCATTCATTGATGCTTGGTGGTTGGGGTGCAGGATCTCGAGGGTCTGGCTGCGACAGCGAGCAACTCGGCGGAGAAGTTGGCGGAGCTCGCGCCCCGTGCGAACAGCGAGCGGGCGAAGCTGCAGGAAGAGATCGCGGAGCTCAAGCAGCAACTCGCTCAGGCACGTGCCAACGTCGGAGGACAGGGTGCAGCAGAGGAGCTGCGGTCTCTGGAGGAAGACCGGAAGACAGTGGGTTGCTATGCATAGGCCATCTGTGACGGGTGTCTGACTCGAGATGTCATGCAGCTGCAAGAGTCGCTCAAGCGCGCGCAGACGGAGCTCGCGGACGAGCGTGCCATTGTCGAAGAACTGCGTGCCCTTGCGAACGAGCGTACCTCTGAGCTCGACACTATCCGAAAGAAGCTCAACCGCGAAGCGCCTGTTAATGGACACGACGCTAAGCCGCCGTCCTCGCCGTCGTCCAAGCATGACTTGGCCGTTGCGCGAGATGAGATCACCGGACTGAAGTACATCTTATTTCTGCTGCTGTCGCCGACTATGCTCACACATGTGATGAATAGACACATTGTGCAAGAGTTACAGAAAGAGAATGCGGCCTCCGCTCAACGCTGCAAGTCTCTTGAGGCCGAGAACAAGCTGCTGATGTCAGAAACCGAGCAGCTCCGCGAGGTGCGTTTATAATCTAACAACACGCCGCAAGCTATAGCTCATCGCTCAATGCATGCATACAGGATCTTAAAGTACTCGAGGAAGACGTGGAACGGAGCCTTGCCAGAGAAGAAGCGATCCTGGCTGATGAGAACCCGTCAACGCCATTGACACCGTCATTGGACGACATTCAGGCCTTGCAACGCAACTACAAAGATCTGAAGACCAAGTATGAGGTGCGTCGTCTACTTTGGTTTTTATGAGTGACTTGCTGAGGATCTCCGTCAGACCGAGGTCGAGCAGCTCCGTAAGAAGCTTGCCGACATCGAGATGAAGAGTGCACGCCAAGTACACGACGTATGTACTTCATATCATCAATCCGGAATAAGCGACTCACCCTATTACTATAGCTCAACAAGGAGATCGGCGAGCTTGAGTCGCTTATCGAATCAAAGGTAAGCCCGATAATCATGATACCAACGAACCTGACCTTATGCTGTCTTGGTAGATCTATCGAGAGGATGAGTTGGAACGTGAAGTCGAAAGGCTTAAAGAGAAGCTCGCTCGTAGCCAGAAGAAGTCTTCGAAAACCGACCTTCCCGAAGACCCAATGCGACGTCCCGCATCCTCCACCTCCACGTTATCATCTACACTCGGTACTAGCGAGGAGGTCTGTGAAATTTGTGAACGACCCGGGCACGATATCTTCACCTGCGATCTGCTCAAAGAGGATGCTGCCCCGCCGCGCATCTCGAGCCGGGCGAGTATGACGTCGACCGAAGACATGTCAGAAGTCGTTTGCGAGGACTGCGAGGAGCGTGGACATTCCGCCGCCAATTGTCCACATTCTCTCGACGTTTTCTAAACGATGCAACCTTCTTCCTCTAAACAGCTTTCACTTCTTATTGCTCTCTCGCTTCGCCGGACCATTGATGTTCTCGCCGTCGTTCCATCCCAACGCAAACACACTCTGTAGCAAACAAATTCGCCATATCGTTCCTTCCCCCTCTGCGCACTAGCATGCATCCTACTTTCGTTCACCGCCTGTAATCGTCACATTGTGCCATGTGCGCACCCTCCTTCGTCCTGTTCTATTCATTGTTTCGTATCCCCCGGCAGTTGGTTAGTACGGTCTCCACCTAATCTACATACCCCAATGTTGCAACTGTCCCTCGGTATACCACCACAACTATCACCTATGGCATGCACTACTTTATTCACGTATTAGAGGCTCGTCTGCTTAGGACTAAGGACTTCACTCCAAGCTATCCGTGTGCACGCTCAACCAGCTAGCGTTTAGATCCCCACGCAGAATTTCGACGCCGCCCACACACCATCGATTCCGCCATACGCCGCCTCAATAACGAGTTCGACGTCGAAATTTGCCGTTCAGCGCCATTGTGTACGGGAGTATTTGCTGACATGCGCCTATCACCGAAGGTGGAGCTACGGAGGTGTTCGTGAGCAGATGGGAATAGTGCGTTCTCTCTCGAACTTGACGAAAAATACAATGCATACGAAGAAAAGCCCAGCCTCGAGAGGTACGGTCAAGCGGGCCCCGAAATAAAAGATTCTAGGTGCGTAGCTTGGTAACCGTACAGCCCGTAAGGAGGTTTCTGACCTGCGCAGCTAGCTCGAGCGATGTCGTTTGTATTGTATATATCTGCGGTGTAGGGCCCTTACCACGATCTGTCTTCCACGGTCCCACCGCGCTCGGTGCTGTCGCTCAAAGATCAGCTTCTGAGGATGTTCATCTATTTTGGTCCAAGCCTAAGCCCCATCAACTCCCGGGTTTATGTCAACGAGGCACGAGGGATCTTCATCTCTGTGTGCCGCGTGACGAAGGTAGGACGAGCACACCCTCGTTGAAGAGCCCAGCCACTCCTCAAACACAGTTATCACGACGAAAACAGGTACTACTGGCACTTGCAAGGCATGTCGTCTATCCAAAGATGTCCTTCGGGGTTACAATTATTTCCAGTCCTGAAATATACGTTGCAGATTGTTTGGGGCTGGTCACCGCCTTGATACGCTGGATGCACCTATTAAGTTGAGAAGTCCCTGTCATACTGATAGCGGCTATGCCATAAGGTCGGCCACGCACAGGGGCGTCCTGCTTTCCGAGTCCTCCCTCCCCCTTCCCCCCCCTTCGCTATCCTGGTGACAGAGGTACTGCTAACCATGGTATTATCCCCGAAACGAAAGCGCCTCGGGCTGGCGACACTCATCTGTTTAGCTACAATAGCTTGCTCACAGCCCCCGCCACAGACCTTCTTCCCCGGTAGCATCCCTCTTGGTGTCCGCTCACCTTACTTGAGCGCCTGGTACGTCAGCATGAACACTTCTCAACCTCTGTCAAACTCGTGGCCGCAGTTTTGGGCGAGAATCAACGTGCGTATCTCATTTTATATCATAGGCTCCGATCGGCATCTAACGGTACGCAGACACCCATGGACCTTCAAGGGAGTGTACGAGTGGATGGACAGACCTATTTATGGACCGGCATGGATTCGCCGGCAGTAGGCGATCGTAGCGCGAATACGACACATACTCGAATCACTCCTACGCGTTCCATCTTCACTATGCAAGCCGGGCCATTGAACCTCACCATTACTTATCTGTCTCCAATCGAGGTAACGTGATAATTGCGGCACTCCGAGGAGGTGACGTCGCTGCTGACCTATCATGTTACCTATTTCTAATCAGCCGTCGGATTGGACACTCCAATCACTCCCGTTTTCCTACGTGTCTTTCGAGGCAAGCTCTCTTGACGGACAAACTCATGATGTCCAAGTGTACTCGGAGCTGACTGCAGGTACGGCCTCGCTGCCTTGCTAGTTGTCATTCAAGTTCTCACTATGTGGTGACATCTTCCAGAATGGCTATCGAGCGATGTTCCCAACTGGCAGAATATTCCTGTTCAGTGGAGCCAACGCTCTACCACCGACAGTATATTCTATCAGATCCAATTTCAGTCCCCTCAGAAATTTGTCGAGATCGATCGATTAACCCAAGACGGTGTTGTGTACTTCGCTGCAGCGGCTCCTGTGAGTATTTGGATATGTATCTGAGTACGTGTCCTGAGAAGTCTCATACGGAAATCCACTGTAGCAGGGCGTAACGTGGCAGATCGACAGCGATGTAAACTGTCGGGGACAGTTCCACGACCACGGAAAGCTACTGAACACCAGTGCGGTAGGGACGTCCGCCAGAGGAATATTGCCGTGAGTTCGGTAGATTCCAATGTTGCACGGCTTGGGGTGCGCTAAGTATTCCCGGTTTCCAGGGTCGCCGTGTACTCGATTGCCCATGACCTGGGTGAGATCCAGAACACGTCTTCGCCTGTGACATGGGCGTTCGGACACGTCCGAAACCCAACAATCTTGTACTCCGCCATACCGGGTAGTGTCACCAGGGAACTCGGCCCGTACTTCGTTACCCACTATGGTTCTAATATGGCTCAAGCGGTGAGCACGTGCTATATTATGTGAAGTTGAACCCTTAACAAGGGTTTTGTTAGATAGATGACGTTACGAAAGGATTCCCCGTGGTGTTACAAAGGGCGATCGCTTTCGACGAAGCCATCATTGGCAATGCGTCCAGGATATCGCCCGAGTATGCTGACCTCGTCTCCCTTGCCGCCCGCCAAACCATGGCATCCCTAGACATCACAGTATCGACCGGCACAGACGGGCAACCAAACTCGTCGGATGTGAGGATCTTCATGAAGGACAACGGTGCCACCACGCCTACCAGGTAGGGATGACAACTGAACATGCCAACCAGTCCAGCACGTACTCACGTGAACTACAGTCGCATAAACCCTGTAGAGCGTATCTACGCAGCACTCCCAATGATGTTATTCTTCAACGCATCCCTTGTTGGTCCGATGCTCGTGCCGCTGCTAGAGTCTCAAGATGGTTCAACGGTCCAGCAGCCCTATGCAGCGCTAGACCTAGGTTAGGGAGCGATCTTCTGGTGCATTTGGATGAATCCTTCTCATTGTGGGCAAAGGTGTCGCCTATCCCAACGCAACGGGCGCAAGAAACGACCCTAACTTGGGTGTTGAGCGTAAGTTGTCGGCATGTTCGTATGTATACTCCACTTACGATAGTGCCACAGAGTCGGGTAACATGTTGATCCTACTCTATGCTCACGCAAGATTCACTGGTGATGGTTCCCTTATCGCCCAATATGTCTGTCTTACGATCATCATGGAATTACGAGTCTCCTCGCTGACCTGTCCAACACGTAGTACGACCTCGCAAAACGCTGGGCGGATTTCCTGGTCAATAACACACTGATTCCTGGAGATACCCAGTATGTGTGACCGTTCAAATACAAACATACAGGACTAAACGTCGACATCGGCAGAGTGTCTGCAGACTCTGAGACGGTAAACGCCGCAAACATGACGAATCTTGCTATCAAAGGCATCATAGGGGTCAAAGCAATGGCCGAGATCAGTCGTGCTTTGGACCGCGACAGCGATACTCAGCGGTACATTGTGAGTAGCCAGACCTTTTCACTTCGGATGGCTAGTGGGTAATTCAAGTGGCGTACTAGGGATACGCCGCCTCACTCGCGGCGTCTTGGCTCTCGTTCGCATCGTCGTCGGACCAAAGCCACCTTCTTGGGGTTTATGGGGATCAGGCCTCTTGGGCGTTGATCTACAATGTATATGCAGATCGATTGTTGGGTACCAATGTCGTGAGCGAAGCAGTACGTCGTGTATCTGCCGTGTTTCGCTTGCTCTCATAACTATAATGATTGTCCAGGTGCTACATTCCCAAACTAATTTTTACAAGTCGCTCTTGGCCTCAGGTGAGTGCTTCGCAGAGCTATGTATAATAAACATTTATCCATGGATCTCCCTCGCAGCGCCAGCCTTTGGACTTCCGATCGCCAGTTCCAGTGGAGTGACGAGTGCTGGTAAGGTTGTTGACTCTTTTTGTTATGTTTATCATACTAAGACCATTCCTGCAGCTTGGCTCCTATTCACAGCCGCTACCGTGTTAGACGACGGCGTGCGCGATAGTCTGATTCAAAGCGTGTGGAACAGGGCGTCATTCAATCAAACACAGGGTGCCCTTCCCGACGCCTACGACGTCCGGACAGGAGCTATACCAGGAGACAGTGCAGGCGGGTGAGTACACCATACGTTATGTCTAGGCTCGCCAGCTCTGAAATGCATGCGTATCCTTACAGGCAACCCTCCCTCGGAGCCATTTTCTCCCTCCTGGCTCTACAGTAAGCAGGTGCATCGTGCTTCAAATTGAAAGCTAATACATCCACCTCGTGACGCAGGGTCCCCAACGTGACTATTGTTGTTCCCCCTGCACCAGAGCAGTCCGAAGGCCCTTTATATCCTGGGCCGAATGGAGGAAATGGCTCCGGCCATAGCCATCATGATGTTCTTGCGGCTGGGATAGCGGGGTCCGTCGTCGGCTTCTTCGTTGTGAGCACATGCGCTATCTGCGTCCTCATTTGCACACGAAGGCGGCGTCGCAACTTCAAACTGGCAGCAGGCGGGAAGGATCCCAAAACTACCGGTGCACCTCATCGGCCCGCATTAGCGTTGCAGGTTGAGCCATTCCCAATATCTCGCGATAATTCCGCACTTCGAACAGGTCCCGCCAGCACGGATTACCTGTCACCGTATTCTGCCGCATCTTTGGAAGTAATCGCTTCGGAGGCCTTGCCATTCTCCTCGGTAGGGCGACAGTACAACGATCCCCCGGCAGTTCAGCAGTCTGAATCACTCAAGTACACACCGAGCATTTCACCGGTCCACGATGTTCCTGAAGAAAGCCCAACGACGAGACCGGTGGTTGCGGTCCGCCCACTTTCGCACCCTGAAGGTCAACAGCCTCGCATCGCAAACGCGAGCTCGCCGGACAGTGCGATAGCGTTCTCGCCGGGTGTTGTGCATGGAATACATTCGCAGTTGGAGCAGCTTCGGCGGGTGGTGCAAGAGATGCGAGACGGGATGGGGGTCGCGCCACCTGGGTACTCTGAATAATCTATTTTGAATCCTATTAGAATATACCAAGAGTGATGGGCCTCAGAGGCCAACCACAATCTGTGTTGTAGTTTCTACCATCTTGGCTTTTCCATAGTGGCATGAGAATAGCTTGGTTCATGAAGCGTCGATTCGTGACGGCCGGGTGATGGACGCTAGGTTGCAATCTCAGTCTGAGCTCAGCATGATATTTTCCCACACGTGGCGAATAAGCGCTCATGCTACTTCTGCACAATCTTGAATCTACCAAGAACTTCGAAGAGATCATTCGCTCTGCGCACGGTATCGTCGTCTGTGTCGCGCCCTTGTCTACGAATTGCGCGATCGACCTTCGTTACCTCCCCACCATGTGCAGCTCGTACCTTGCCACCCTGTCGGATGTGAGAATGCCTTAAATACCGCGCCGGCCGATACCAGCATCACATCTCCCACCACCGCTCCCTCCACATCTGACTCGCATACCGATTGAGAAATGGCCAGCCTTATTGAAATCCAGAAGAAGTTCCTTTCTTCGCCCAAGTACGCGGTTGTAGGTGCCTCCAAGGACCAGACTAAGTACGGAACCAAGGTCGGCTCGCGAAGATGCATTCCGCATGTGGCCATGGTCTAATATTATACTGCTCCCGCAGGTGCTCAAGTGGTACCAGGCAAGAAGCAAGGACGTCACTCCTATCCACCCGGTATAGTCCCTAAAGCCGGAACACAGATTCTTGTCTAATCTGCCATGCAGAAAGAGGCCGAGTTGGAGGGCCTGAAGACAGTACACGCCGTTGGTGAGCTTTCCGCACCCGCGGAGACTTCTATCAGCATCATTACCCCTCCCAAAGTACGATTTCGCGCCTATGCACCGTTCCCGTGCTCAACGTTTTCGGTTGCGTAGGTCACTCTGGGTGTTCTTGAGCAGGCCAAAGCGCTCGGCGTCCCAGCTCTCTGGCTTCAGCCCGGCGCGGAAGACGAGGCTGTCATTGCATATGTCAAGGAGAATGGCCTTGAGGACAAGGTCATTTACGGCGGTCCGTGCATCCTGGTCGAAGGGGACGGCATCATTCAGAGCCTCCTCTGATCACGGCGATCAATTTTGTCAGGATAGCATCAGAAACAGGATGTAACAGTAAGCTGTAAACTATGATTGGTATGGATTAACGCTGTGGAAATGGCTGTTTAAGTGCAAACACTCGCCGCACCACTGTGCCAGTGTCACCCCTTTGGTAGAAAAAAAGGCGCCCGCGTTGTGGCGTCGGTGGCGGTGTCCACACGGGTTGCCAAGCTCCCCTTCAAGTGCCGCCGTCGTACTCAACTTGATACGGCGCCGTCACCTGCAATGCAAAACATGAATCCTGCTGCAGGACCTAGTACCGGACCCTTCGTGCGGAGTGGGGTAAGTATGCTCATGCTTACAGGTGGGTCTACTTGAACGTGGCGGTGGTGTCCATTGAGCGAGCGACTGGGCTCCCGAATACGATCGGGCTGGCCGACACTAGTCTGCCAGGCCGGTCAGCCTCCTCCAGCCTGAGATATAATCCCCCTGCTGCCTGAGACTCCTCTTTCCCTCACACCACCATGAACTTCGCCACGGTACTCCTCGCCTGCGTCTCCTGCCTCATTGGTGTCTTCCAGCAGGTCTGGCTGGACACCCTCGTTTTCTCGCTCTCTTGCTTTGACATCCCCGCTCTCTCCTCCGTCACCGACACCTTCTTCCAAATCACCGGGTACGTTTCACACCCCCGGCCTTTGACTTCGTCGAGCCCAACGTTCTTTTTAGTTCGATCACGCGCCGAGCCCTCGAAGCCGCCCCACTCCAAGAGATCGACTCATTCCCTACGACTCATTTCTCAAACGGCATCTTCGGCGACAGCTTTACGAACACATCCCTCCTTTCACATCCCGGCCAGAACACGACCTTGCTTCTGGTTCGGGTTTCGGCTCCAGTCAAGGTCTCAAGGCACGCTATCCCCCCGCTCCCGGCACTCGACTTCGGACAAACTCCCTCCTGGCAACCAATCTCTCTATCCATTGTGTTCATCGTGTCCCTCATTGCCCCACTCGTTCTAATCCTCTCGCTCGTCGTCTCCAATGTCTTCTCCGGTATATCTCGCAACGAGGTATGTGCTAGCCCCCACGGGTTGATCGTGTGACGGGCTAACGGGCTCGATGTTGGATTGTGACGGTGCCCTGGTAGGCTCAAGACACTTGCACGGCTCTTCGCCCCACCTCGAGTACACTTGAGCTCCTGCCACCTCTGCGCAACCTCGACAATGACCGCCAAACACCGCAAGGCGTCTGGTTGGATGGAAGGATGGCGCAAGCCCTATGCGAATTGCGCAGGCACGACGCGACGAGGGTTCAGAACGTCTCCTACGATGCCCTCGCTTGTATTCCCGGCCTTCGTCATTCCGCGAACTTCCGCTCGGTCAGTATACCACTCGCCTTCACTCCTCCTCCCGCACTCCCCTTCTCCGACCTCCTCGGCTACTCCGGCACCACCGCATCGCACACCTGGACGAAATGCTGGGCCTTCGGTGTTCCGCCCTCCATCTGGGTAGCCTCAACCCTCGATGACAACCAACAACCACGACCAGCTCGCAAGACAGCCGTCATCGGCACTAAAGCAGATGAAGACGTCCCTGCAGTCTTCCCCGACCTGGACGCTTGGGTCTTTCCTATCGACCTACTTCAACTCGGCAAGTCCCCCTTTATCGCACCATCCGTCCGCCGGTCTCGCGCCTTCGGACGTCGCCACTACCGCTGGACCGCTCGCGCAGTGGACGACGAGGAGAACGATGCCTACCTCCGGGCTGCCCTCAATATCCGGGATGTCGATGCTCCACGAGACGGGCCCCTCTCGGTAATCGCGAGCAACAGCGACATCGACGCATGGACATTCCCCACCAACTTGTCCCAGCTCGACAACGACCTCCAAACCCCCGCGCCCACTCGCACCAGACGCCCGTTCGGGTTCAGACGGGATCCCGCCTCTCACGCTATCGCAGAAGATGACGATGAGGCCGACGAGTACTTGCGCTGCGCCCTCAACATCCGAGCCAACGACCCTCCCTCAGCCGCAGACCTCCCCATGCGCGGCGACCAGCCCACAAGTCCGCGCCCTTCGCTCGACGAGTGGGTTTACCCCATCGGCCCCCACCAGATCGACGAAGTTTTCGACGTCGAGCTCCCCCTCTACCGCAAGTACATCTTCGGCACTCTCCGCGCTCGGTTCAAGCGGTACGTCACCCCTGACGACGACAGTGAGTGCGACGAATATCTCCGCGCCGCGCTCAACATCCCGGACGTGAACACTCCACCGATCGAGGGCTACGTCCCCGAGGAGGAGCCTGGTACGCGCCCGCACTGGCTCGACGTCGCGAGATGGGTCTTGCCGGGACGCCCTCAGGACGATGATGACCCATTTGCCGACGGCCCCGCCCAGCCGAACCGCGTCCTCAAGCCCCCACGGACACTCGTCCAGCGCTACTTGGCGGCCCGCCGCGCCGACTACGAGTACCGACTCTTCGCTCTTGGTGTCCCCGACACGAGCGTGGAGCCCAGGGAGGTCGACCACTCGTTCGACACGACCCCCGACTGGACCGGCTTGACCGCTTGGGGTCGCTCAGCATCCGAGTCGCAAGCGCAGGAGTTGAACAGCGCTACACCTGCCATACTCGACATCCCTCATCCATCAAAAGCTGCGCCGTACATTGGGCACGTCCTCGCCGAGGCCCTCGCGTACCGTGCCTTCGTCTTCGAGATCCCCGACGGAAGGCTCACGGCGGTGGACCACCGGTACGACACGACACCCACTTTCTTCTCTCCGAACGCGACGCGATCCGAGTACTCTCGCACCGAGATCGAGGTCGATGCTCCTCAAAACCTGTTCTCCGCGCTTGAGGAGCGCCCTCCCCTCCTGATCCACGACCTTCCCGTGGACGAGCGCGAGTACCGGTCCTTCGCGCTGGGGATCCCGTTGCAGCGATATGCGTTCACCGCAGCCCTGAGATACGAGAGCTCCGTACCCGACATCCCGAACCGACGTTCCCCCACAGTGAGACGGTTCTCTGGCCGGCGAGAGGAGCGGGATCCGTTCGTGGACTCGACTGTTTCTGTTGGGGAAGGATAGTCTCTAGTTTGATTTCTTGTTTAGTAGCGCATTAATCATAAAACCCTGTATTCATAATGGTGGCTCAACGAACAAGTGATGTGACAGAGTCAGATCCAATGGTATATGAGTTCTTCAGTGCTCACGACTACTTTGTATTGACAACTAAAAGTAGTGCGTTGCGCCCGTAGATGCCACGCCCGCGAATCGTAGCTATAAGAAATCTGCGGGGGCTGCTAGTCGTGATGACATAAGCGATGAAGGATTAGCACAAGCAAGTTCAATTATTGCGGATTTTCGAGCCTCATTGACATGAGACCATACCTGGACCCATCGCTGGGGTCATATCAGAAGCCAAGGGTCTACCGTGTGTCCGACTTGAAAGATACCGAATATTAGGCAGAACAAGCTCGTTTAAGTCCATGGTGGCTCTGTCATCGACAAAACAAAGCGGACTTGCACCTGGACTAGAGATTAAAGTGTAAAGGCTCCCGTGCAGTGTAAGAAAGTACAAGGAGTGCATATTGCTAACCGCTTTGAGCATTCTGCAGAAAAATTATTCGAGTGGGGGCAGATGTAGAAACGCACTTAGTATAAAATCCTGGTAACTTGGACTGAGAGGACGGACTGGGACTCGTTCTGTTCCAGCGCCAAACAATGCGTGTGCTGAAGCTTAATTAGGCAGGTGCTGTCAGTACATCATTCACGCCTCAGTACGTCACGACTAGTAGTAGTACATACTGAGTTCCGCGACTGTTTACACATAACCCCGGGACGAGAGCTATCGATAGTTATCGCAGGATATAAATAAATCCGCTTCATATGAGTATCATATAACTACACACACTGGCATGAGTAGAGAGGGAACTCACAGGGCCATGATCATGTCCATTGAGGGCTGCTGGCAGGCCGCCGCGCGCCGGCTAATCATTCGATTAGAGACCAACAAAACCCTCAAACCCACAAAGGCCCAGATTAATAGTATATATGAGCAACTACAGAATCTCGCCCTGGGCACATTACCTGATATTGCAATCATTGCTACTCAACTTCAACATCCAGAGCCAGCCGCGACTCCGTCCGCCCACTGGCACCTGCACTTTTACTACTCATTTATCTCTCGGTCGCTGGTAGGCGCGGAATAAAATAAAGGCACAATACCACTGATCGTGGATACATCTTTAAGGTTCCCACTGCGCCTTTCCCACTTTTTTACTAGGCCTGTGTCAACGAGGGGGCAAAGTCGCGATTCTGACACGCGGCGGGTATCACCCTCAGGCTACAGTAAAGCAACTTGTCAGCCATATCAGCCGCACACACAATCAGTCCCTTCCAGATAATGACCTTTTATGTGCGAAGTGGCTAGGTCAGTGAACGAAATTTTGACCCCGCTGCGACATATTGCTAGTGTCACGGCGCTTGTCGCAAGGGCGAAACGCGCGTTTTTTGCAGCGCGCGCGCATCTGGCAGCCTCTGACTGCGAACGTCGATAGTTCACTCGTTTTCCATTCCTTTGCCTTGATTCTTTCAGTTTTGGATTCTACTCTTCGGCGCGCAGGGCATGGTACCGGTTTCGTGTCAATTCGACAACTTCGACATTTCCCCTCCCCGAGACCCCCCTTCCTGGAGAGAACGAGCATAGCTTGCGCAGATATCGGTATTCTCTCAGGCCTTCTGATTTAATATGTTCTGTATAGATAGCTTGAGGGCACGGTGAACCTCCTGGGCGAATACAGTCGGTTTCCATGACATTTTAGGTCTATTTGGCGGTCCAGTGTAGTTGTATTCCAGATTTCTGTAGTTCGTGGACGAGTCTCTGCCTTGTTGTGATTCTTTGCAAGCATTCTATATCGATATTATGAGCTCACTGGTAGAATATTTCAGCGGGCTGAAAGCCTATGCACCGTAGCATTATGGCCACGTCATCACTTTGGTGTGCAATGGTAGAAGCCATTCTATTGGGACGGAATGCCACTCAAACTATCCCAAACACTCAGTGCACACAATCAGTATTTAAATATGTTATATTCTACCGAGAACGGGTAGTCTATGTCGACTATTGATGCCGAACATGCACCCCAGAAGAACCACCTCGGCCTCATGGTACCTTATTAAGGTCTCTGCGGCCCCCAAACCCTCCAGTATTGGGCCCATGCCCCCCGGATGCTACGAAGGGTCACGTCTCATCCTATTCCAACGAAAAATCTCCAACCGCGCGACCACAATACTCGTTCTCTCCTAGAAGGGGGGTCTCGGGGAGGGGAAATGTCGAAGTTGTCGAATTGACACGAAACCGGTACCATGCCCTGCGCGCCGAAGAGTAGAATCCAAAACTGAAAGAATCAAGGCAAAGGAATGGAAAACGAGTGAACTATCGACGTTCGCAGTCAGAGGCTGCCAGATGCGCGCGCGCTGCAAAAAACGCGCGTTTCGCCCTTGCGACAAGCGCCGTGACACTAGCAATAATTTGTCGGAAAATATAGCGACAAAAACGTATCGAATAGTTTACCCTACATGCTTTGTTACTTAATTTTCCGGCACTCTATGGCTCTACGTTCGAGTCGTCAAGCATTTACTTGACGAATCTATCATGGCCATGATCATCGCAGGGGCGAACTTCATTATTGATCGTGGCGTAGGCGCCCATGCGGACCAATGAGACAGACGCCCGGGACAGTGCAGACGAGTTTACTTGTGCTCATCTCGGATCTATATCGAGTCATCGCTCCCTGCCCAAAGACTCCGCAAAGATCGAGCAGCGCTGTGGATGCTCGTCCGTCTCCGTCTCGTCCTCCACCACCCACGTCGACCTCCGTCAAAGCTGTTTTCTGCACATATTCCTCATCTCAGATCACTCGGAAACACCGCTATGGCCGTCCAGCAGCCTCCTTGGACCCTGCCGACCCAGAAGTCCCCGGAACCTGTCCTCAAGGTTTACAACTCGCTCACGCGCACTAAAGTCGGTCTCTGCTCAGAAGTCATCGTCTTCGCGCGGGGCTGTATCTGAGGCTCCCTTGCCGCAGACGGAATTCGTCCCGATCAATGGGCCTCATGTAAAGTGGTACAACTGCGGTCCAACGGTTTACGATTCGTCGCATATGGGGCATGCGAGGTGAGTAACATGTATATCTCATCCTGTTTCTACGCTCAAAGTACCTGGGCCTTGTAGGAACTATGTCACTCAAGACATTCTCCGAAGAATCATGACGGATTACTTCCGTTACGACGTTCACTTTGTCATGAACATCACAGACATTGACGACAAGGTATGTGTTCCCCTTACTCCATCTCACTACGATTCCCCAAATACCTCCTCTATGCCATCCTGTTGTGTTTAGCAACGAGGATCGGGACGTTCATAAACCCGCATGTCAAACAGAAAGGCATGGGGCGCCAGTGTTACATGTGGATGTGTGCGAGCGTATGTTTGCGCTAGGCCTTGAGTGCTTTGACGAAGCTGTGGCCGATATGTTCATGGATGCTGTCTTTAGACGCCTCAGGTTCCTTTCAATATGTTCGCAGTGGGTCTAATGATTTTATATCATATAGATTATCCTTCGAGCACGCCACAATCACCTCATTTCCAATTTGCGTTCGGAAACGACATCTCTCTCCCCCGCGTTGATCGAACAAGTTCGAACCGCCTGGGCTTCTTACGTGCAGTCGAAAGTTGGCAAGGGTCTTCCAGAGTCAGAGCGCCCACCCTCAGGAAGTGAAGAGGCGCAATGGCCGAACCTTGTACAGCGCTTCCAGGACAAGGAGTGGAGGCAACAGGGCCTGCAAAGGGATGAAAAATTTGAGATGCACTTCAATGCAGCAGTAAGTACGCAGCTCAGTTGAAATGCCAATTTGGCACCAGCTTACTTTGTTGTAGAACGTCACATACGCAGCTCTTGTCAAGGCAGAGGGACAGCTCAAATTAGGTCAAACGGACGTCGAGCATGCTCACGCACTGATTGACCTTGCAAAAGACGTGCTTGCGCTCACCTTGGACAAGCAATTCGGCAGCACTGTCAGCGACCACACGATCTTCCGCTCTCTGGCGGCGTTCTGGGAGGCAGACTTCTTCAAAGACATGCACCGGCTCCGCGTCCGAGACCCGGACACGCTCACGCGCGTCACTGAATACGTCCCAGAGATTGTCTCATTCGTCGAGGGCATCGTCAAAAATGGGTATGGCTATGAGGTCGACGGCAGTGTCTACTTCGACACGCGCGCGTTCGACAAGGCCGACAACCATTCGTATGCCAAGCTCGAGCCGTGGAGCAAGGGGAACCGGGAGCTCCTCGAAGAGGGTGAAGGCGCGCTGTCGGTTGCGACTGGCCGGCGTTCCGCTGCGGACTTTGCGCTATGGAAAGCGTCAAAGCCCGGAGAGCCCTCCTGGCCGTCGCCGTGGGGCCCGGGCCGCCCGGGATGGCATATTGAGTGCTCGGTGATGGCGTCTGCGGTTTTGGGCGATAGCATGGACATACACTCCGGAGGGATCGACCTTGCGTTCCCGCACCACGACAACGAGATGGCGCAATCCGAGGTACGGACCTGCGTAAACTACTGCCCAGACGCGTGAGCTCATGATGTGCATGTCAGGCGTACCACGACTGCCCCGCCTGGGTAAATTACTTCATTCATACAGGTCATCTACACATCGAAGGGCTCAAGATGAGCAAGTCGCTCAAGAATTTCATTACGATCGATGTCAGTTCGCGCGCACCACGTACAATACCTGAACCCTTTACTCACGGCGCTCCGCACCTCCTTTCAGGAAATTCTGCAGAGGTTTACCGCGCGACAGCTGCGCCTCGCGTTCCTGACGCAGCTGTGGAACGCCAAGGTTGACTTCTCCGAGTCGCTGATGACGGGAGAAGTGCGGGGCATCGAGATAGCATTCAACGTGCGTGCACAACCTTAACTCTCTCGCCTCTCCGATATATGGCGCATGTCGTAACCGTTGTATTCACGGCAGAACTTCTTCACGAACGTCAAAGCGCTTGTCAGCCAGGCGGAAGCAGAGGGCCCGAAGCTTGATGGGAAGAACCGCTTCCAGCAGCCCGAGCGGGAGCTGACTGACAGGTAAAACTCAACTTGGGCGCGCGCCCGCACTGGCTTCCGCGTGCTGATGATGTCTCTTTTGTGCTTCCCAGCCTGCATGCAAGTCAGGACGCGTTCCGGGCCGCGTTGTGCGACTCGTTCAACACACCAGAAGCAATCAACATCCTCCGCGAGCTTGTCTCGAAGACGAACGTCTACTTGAAGACGCCCGGGGGGAACTTCGAGATCGGGCTCGTGCGGCGCGTCGCGCGCTGGGTGGGCGACATGCTCCGGATGTTTGGTCTTGGCGAAGGCGAGACGCAAGAAATCGGTTGGGGTCAGGAACGGAGCGCCGACGAGGGCAGCATTAATGTGTGTTTGCTTTCAGTCCATTTCGTCCACACCACTAGCCCTTTCCGGAAGCAGGGCTGGCGGGAGCGAAGCCGCATTCAGACGTGCTAACTATGGTTCTGCCAGCGGGAGGAAATCCTCATGCCTTACCTGCGGACGCTATCCTCCTTCCGGGACGGTGTGCGCAAACTCGCAATCGCAAAGGGCGACAGTGCGCTCAAGGATATCCTCACGCTCTCTGATAAGCTTCGTGACGTCGATCTCGTGCCGCTCGGCGTGGCCCTGGACGACCAGGAAGGTGCGTCGCTCCCGTGCGCCTCGCCGTGCCTGCTTGATTACCTACTGACTTACTGCCACCCGCCGACGGACCTTGCCTGGCTCTTACCCATGCTTCCCTTCCCTTTCCGCCCTTCTACGCTTCCTCTCCATTCTCGCCCCCGATTCTACCACCGCTGAATCGCCCTCCTGGTCGTGCCCTTGCCTATGCGCTCCGGTGACGTATTCCGTACGGCGTGCCGAACGCAGACGGGAAGGCGCTCGTGAAGCTCGTGTCTCCAGAGGAGCTTGTGAAGACGCGCGAGGAGAAGCGCGCGCAGGCCGAGGCCAAGGCCGCGCGCAAAGCGGCGTCGCAGGAGGCTGAGCGCCAGAAGCGGCTTGCAGCGCTGGAGAAGGGACGGACGCCCCCTCAGGAGCTCTTCAAACCCCCAAACGTGCCGGAAGGGACGTATGGAAGCTGGGACGAGGCGGGCCTGCCGCTGACGGACAAGGAGGGCAAGGAGTTGAGCAAGAGCGCGACGAAGAAGTTGCAGAAAGAGATCGCGCTGCAGAAGAAGCGACACGAGGACTTCTTGGAGTGGCAGAAGCAGCAGCAGTGATGATGACATGCACCGTGCGTTTTGTTGTGGTTCTGACTTGCTGTCTTCGTGCTAGTGCATTGTTATTGTATAGAGTATATTGCTTCTCTCGATCCTCGATCAATGCCTTCGGTGTTTGCGCGGTGTTGACTGGGTGGACGCTTTGCTCCTAGCGCAGCATTGAATACTGCCGGAGCGCCGTCACCAGTCTTGCCTATTTGCGCATATGTTCAAACTTCCGGGGAGCGGTACCGTTTTCAGCCCCTGTGCTCAAGGCGGGTACAATGCTGTGGTCCTCTCAGCCCCTGCACATTAATGTGCCTAAGATACGTTTATAATTCAATGCCTACGTCCGTCCCTAGACTAATGATAGCACCGTTCGTGTCACACGAATGTCTGGTACGGATTTAATATGCGCCGCGTATGGAAGACACTGTATTCAATTAGATCGCGCTAGTTATCGGCTGAGGAGCCGTATGCTGAAGGGTCCACATCGATTAGCGGCGGTGGAGAACACGACTTCTGGGTCACGATGTACAGCGCACGCTGGGGTCAGAAATCCCGACTACGGCACGTGCGATTGGCGATCCAACTACGGTAAATCGCACTACCAGTCACAAGCGTCAACGACCAACTTTGCTATCCTCTCGAGCCCAGCCTGATCGCGCTCGTCGAACCCTGATAGGGCGAGGCAGTCGAGGTCAAGTACGCCGATAGCACGCTGCTCCCCGTTGACCGTCAGTATTAGCGGGCACACGACCTCGCTCTTCGTCTCCCCGTCGCAGGCGATATGTCCGGGGTAGGCGTCGACGTCCTGGACGAGAACAGACTTGCGTTGGATGTATGCATCGGCACAGACCCCCCGTGCTCGACCGGGCGCGACGTGAATCAATTGGCAAGCAGGCTTCCCGCAGAAAGGCCCCAAAAGTAGTCGCGGCGAGAGCTCGTCCTGACCCACTTCCTCGGTTGAGAACTTGGGCCTGGGGAAAAGTTCATCGTTCAGATAGAAGCCTATTACGAGGCGGGATGCTACGATCAGCACTTGATCAAGAACATTGTGTGTCCGCATTTACGATGCAATGGACGTAAACAAAAACTCACCACACCAATTTACCGCGCGCTCGCCGGTCCCGAACTCGGGGAAGGCCTGGAGGGCGTTGAAAACGAGCGAAGATGCGTTAGCGAGGTTGGTGACCTAGGGTAGGGATGGGGTGAGATCCCGAGGGTAATACGACGATACACAAGTGCAAACATACCCAACTGCGTTGCCCGTCCAGGAGGTAGCCCAGCTGTTCGTGGACGTGTGTCCAAAAAGCGGTCTTGTCGATCCCACTCGGGATCAGCGCAGAGTCCGCGTGAGGCATCGGGCCTTCTGTGCAGGATGTTTGTCCAGTTGTAGGGGCGGCCTGCGGTTTGTTTGTGGGCAAGCAACGACCCGTAAACAAGCCGGGAGTCCAATTTGGCAGAGCACGCAAGCGTAAGCAAGGGGATCTATGAGATAAGATAAGATAAAGCAGCCGCCCTATAGCCATCACCGTGGTGGTCAGTATCGGCTACGCGATCTCTGCAACATACAGCCTCTTGCCAGCAGACAGTCTCTTGCTTCACACCATCATCTAACTCTTACCATGGCCCCCTATCTCGAGACCGTCAAGGTAAGCCCGGAAGAATGCTCGGGAATGAGCGTGAAATCACAGTGATATGGTAGTCGTTCGCGGACGTCCCGATCACCGACGCTGGCGTCGACACTCTTGCTTTTCTCGAGGCTGCGCAGGGCGTCGTTGGTCTGTTCGGTAAGTCACACCGAGTTAGGAATGTCTACATGGCTGGAATGAATGCTCGATAGATCTGCTCGGTTCGGCTGCCTTCACCCCCGTGCAGGTTGACTTGAAGGGAAACATCACGGTCAGTGCAATACTCTCTGCCTGACCTATGCGACCCTCTTGAACTCCTTTTTATATCAGAAAGTTCGTGCTCGCTACGACGCTGCCCCCGAGAAGTCAGCCACCCTTGAACTCCTCGTCGTGAACGAGAAGGGCGAGAAGAAGCGCACCGCGACAGAAGGCCTCATGTGGCTCCTCCGCGGCCTCTCCTTCACGTGCAAGGCGCTGCAGGCCGCGCAAGCCGACCCTAGCAAGGAGCTCTCGGCCGCGTTCAGCGACTCCTACGGAGCCACGCTCAAGCAATTCCATAGCTTCATCGTCAAGGGCGTCTTCTCGGTCAGTTCCCAATATGGCATCTGCCAGTCTTGCTAAGGCTCGCCCGCGCCCACACATCACTGACCACATGCGCGCTCTTGTACAGGTCGCGATGAAGGCGTGCCCGTACCGCGCCGACTTCTACGCCAAGCTCGCGGCCGACCCCGCCGGGGGCCCGTCCGTGTCCGCCGACAAGCTCAACGAGGAGCTGAACAAGTGGCTCGCCGCGCTCAGCACCATCGTCGCCCGCCTCGAGGACTTCTACGAGAAGGGCGGGCACAACAAGGGCTTCTGATCGCACTTCACGCACTTAGGCACGCACGTAGCACTGACACGCATGCGAACTCCCTCCCCCTCTCCTAACGCATAACGCATACCCAGTCATGACACGCATGTATAGCACGCACGCCCCGCGGAAATTGTAGCTCGACGTTCTGTACGACCATCACCGCCTGTGAACCGCCGCAGCATATGCCCAAGGTGGCGGCCCACCGCGTTGGCACGCCAAGTGCCCAACCGTCCCTGTCACTGAAGCTCTCACTAGAAGCCCCGCGTGCGATGCCGCGTCGAGGGTGTCGCAGCATGGGACACGTTGATGCTTGTTCCCGTTCGCTGTGAGAGCAGGGTGAGCATAGTGGGGTCGGCTGTGGACTGGGCCCAGGCAGGTCCTCGTATCCGGCCTGAGAGTGCGTGACCCGCGATCCGACGCAGTCTAGATTCTAGACCGCCCGTCGTGCGCGAAGACTCGCTGATTGGTGCGGCTAGCGGGGGCTCGCATATTCTGAAAGAGCATAGGATGAGCGTGCGTCGGAAGAGCAGGGGCCCGCGGGCCCAGTGATCACGTCGTGATCAGATGCGAAGCAGAGCAGCAGCTCAGGGCTTGAGGCCTGAGCGAAGCCCGGCGCTGGGTTCTCGTCCTGACAAAGCGACAGAGACTGGCTAGCGGGCTTCCGGGGAGATATTCGGTGAGGGGGTGGCTCTGCACGACGCCGGCCTGCTCGGCTGCAGAGAACGATCATGTTGCCAGACGGCGGCGCCGAGGACCTGCCAAACCCACCGTCGACCATCCCGTGGGGTCCCTTCCTGCGTCTCTATTGGCTCAGACGCAATGATGCACTGATCGTACGAACTTGCCGCCGAGCTTCGAGTTTGAATGCGAGTCTGGGCCTGCTGATAAGTGCCAGTCTCGACGCTGCAGGCTGCGGGAACGGTGACGTAGGGCTGCTGCTATGGCCGCCGCACTCGGTCGCATTACGCCTCGAGGAGGGGTACATTGCAGGCGATGCGCCGCCCACGAAAAGAAGAGAACCCAGTCAGAACGTCATGAGAGAGTCGATTCCGAGGAGGAGGTCCGGCCAGGTCGACGATTGGTCGCAGCGCCACACAGCCCCAGAGGACGGTCGCAAGTCAGCAGGTCGCGCACGCACTGGCACGCACGTCTCAGCTCGCCCTGAGGCGAATACGGACGCAACACGGGCGGCGATGGCGGCGTGCGCGCAGCGTCAATACAAGGTTGGGTAGTGGCAGCGGCGGCGCGGGCTCAGGGCCGTGTCCCGGCGAAGCAGCGCCATGCATGCACGCCCACTAAGCTTGCGACCGCCCGTCGCCACATCGGACGCCAACGACCCGCACCGGGCAGGAAGCAGGGCGTGTGCATTGCTCCCGGCGGGCGTACCTGGGCTGTCTACTCAAACCGAAGTATATCAGCGGGCGAGTCTAGAAGCTCTGCGGCAGCTGATCGGAAGCTGAGGAAGGGCGAGCGAGAGTTAGCACTCGAGAGAAGATGGGCGACGGAAGGAGGCAGCAAGGCTCCGCACACGTACAAGCTGGGTAATGCAGCCCTGCAGCTGACGGACAGTCGGCGCCCATGCGGCTCAAAATAGCCTAGTCGAGCTATCGGAGCCAGAGTCTGGCGTGCCGATAAGCATGCGAGCATAACGCTGGCCGGCGCAGGAAGCATGGCCCGGGGGACATAACGGTGGTGGTTTTGAGACGAAGCAGGGCCCAGGCTCGCGCCAGAGAAGTCGCCCCATAAGGAGAAGGATCGCATCCAGACCCGCGGTATGTCCTAAATGAAGGTGGCCCCTGAACGCTGCGCGAGCGAGCCGGGGAAATTGATGCTTTAGACGGCCGGCACGACGCCTACGACGCGACGGTCAGCTCTGGATGGGCAGGATGAACCGATACTCCCTGGGATAAACGTCTTCGGCAGCGCGGAGCGTAGAAGACGGAACAACTCTGGCTTACTCTATCAATTTCGAACTTCTGTGGCCTGCTAAATCTCTAGAGGACACGAGGACGGACGAGATCGAGTGTGCGCGTTTGACAACGTCCTAACCGTTCTTGTGAGCTGCAGGAGGTGCGGATGCCTCGCCTGAAACATCATGTGCATGTTCTATTCAGAACAGGACCGCACGACGCGTCGACATGCTCTAGAAGTGCTGTGGAAGTGGAGTGGGTCGGCGTTCGCGCCCTGGCTGGCTATGTCGAAATCGCACCGGCCTCTGAAAGAGAAAAAAAAAAAAAAAGCGAGCCTTGCACACTTCCGCGATACCGAGAGGTGGCTTCCCCTTGACAATCAGACGCGAGCAGGTTCTGAGCGGAGTTCCACAAAGATTGCCGAGGAAAAGGGGGCCGCACTGCAGCCGCCGCGCCCCGGGTCTGGCGCGATTGCAGAGGCGGAGGGGCATAGCAGATTATCAGGGCCATACCCACCCGAGAGTCGAACCGGAGCCTGGTGCGGCCAGGGACCGCGGAAAGGAGGCCCCGATCTAGCGACGAAGACACCGAAGATAGCGACGTGTTCTAGCATCAGGACGGGCGGGGAGCAGTAGGATTAATGGGGCTGCGGTGCGGGATGCGAAAAAGCGGCGGAACTTGGGGCCAATGGGGAGGCCAGTCAGCGGGGGGAGGTGGTGGAAGACGGCCACAAATGGACCGGTGAAACCTTGGCTGGGGGCGAGTGGGATGTGCGGACGGGTCCAGAGCACACGCGGGACGCGGGCGCGAGGAGGACGAATTGGACGCGCGACATGGGCGTGTCACAAGGGATGGGGACGGGGTCGGCTCGAGCACGACCGTGACTCTGCTGCCGCACGTCATTCGGCATCCGGGGGCGCGGCGGGCACTGACTGCAGGGCTGCCCTGGTCCCAGTCTGTCTGCATTCACATTAATTAGGGCCCGGTCCCGACCAGATGGCTCGGCGCTGCTCGCCCTGCGCCGCATCGGAGGGATTTGGGGTGAGGGAGTGCGAGCTGGCGAAGTATGGCGCGCGTGTGCACGTAAATCCAACCTTCACCTCGACGTTCCACTGCTCTTCACCCGGGCTGGGGCGACGTGTTTCGTGCGGCCATATAGAGGTATCTTGCGCTACCGGGTAGGAGCTGTGGGGACGTTTTAGCCTTTGTGGACAGCAAGGGTGGCCAGACGCCGGTGGGTGGAGACGACTCCACAGGGCATAGCGGCCCGTTTGCACGGCGCAGACACCAAGGGACTGAAGAGAAGCGATCGGGGGTGTCCACGACGCACGGCTACGCGCAGAGGCCCCGGGCTGCGTGGACAGAAACACGGGCCCACAGCGCTTGGGCCAAGAGCCGCATACGGCGGGACGGCCCCAGGCATGGGACGCAATAGAAAGAGAATACGTCAGCTTGAGAAACGAGGGCGGGCAGAGAGCGAGGCGTGCGCACGCGTCCCAGCGCGCGGGCGGCTCCCATCGCACTCGTCCTCTGCCCCCGCCTGAACTCAGATGGACGCGATAGGCTTCCAGCAGCCGATCACCCCGCCCCCTCCTGCCGCCCCCCGATCCCCCACAGAGAACCTAATGTCCATATCGAGCGGCCCTCCTCCCGCTGCCCACTGCCGCTCGGTCCCTGATCGGGTCCCCTCTTCCAGCACATTGCCTCTGGCGCCCGCCCGCCCGCCCGACCGCTACTGCATCCACAGGTCCATGACGCGTACGATGATCCCCGTCCCTCAGATTGGCTGCACCTGCACCCCCCGCTTCCGGAAGACCCCCCAGCACCCGGCGTCGATGTGGCCGACTCGCAGCGGGGGCCACCGCCCAGGGCTTCCCCAGCCACCATTGGGTGGGCTGGCAGATAGAGCTACGGTGACGGGGTGTCATATCGGATCGGTTCTTCGCCAGGGTGCGCATGGGAATCGGGGTGCTCGCCTTTGCCGCATCTCAAGGCTTCCCCGGAAAACGCACAGGCCATTCTGATGAGCCCGAGATGGTGGTGAGTTTAGGCAGCGGCGCGCGTCTACGAGTCTATATGTTGATTGGGGAAAGACCGTGCCAGATCACCACACACGCGGCGCGCTGCCGGTCACAAGGAGCGTGGAAGGTTCTGCGGCAGCGCGTGCACGCACGGCGTCAGCGCAATATATTAACGTTAACCGCCACAGAAGTAAGTAATACATACCGTGCGTGCAGGGACACCCGCCATCGCCAAGGCGTGCGTGCGTGCGCTGCGCGTCCGCAGGCCCCAGGGCCTCTATCACGAGGACGGTGCGGTCGCAAACGGCGACGCGTGCTGCAGAAGCCAGGGCTGGCCTGGCTAGAACGACGATGATGTCCCCTCTCTCGTGCGCTGGCCATCACAGGGCCCGCCCCCTCGACGGAAGCAGAGGCCCAGGCCGCCAATGGCGGACGGGCGATAGTAGATGATAGAGTGATCCCGCCCGTCCCGTCCTCTTCCAGAAGACCGTCCTGGGGCGAGCGATAGGGGCAGATCGGTCGCCGAACGCTCTCGCTGGAACACTCGTCCGTCCGAGGAAATTTGGGGACGTGGGGGCCTGGCCACCGCGTTCTGTGCGCCCTGCGCTGCGAAGTCGAAGCCGTGAATGGAGAAGCGTGTGGATCGACACGGTAGTTTCTTGAGACCCGCACCGCGCACGTTCGGGGAGAGCAGCACCGTCCGGATCTTCTCGGCGGAACGTCTGGTGAGAGAGCGGCCGCAATATATTCGCTCCTCTGCCAGCGGACCCCAGCCCAGCGGCCGGCGCGAGGCAGACGTGCATTGGCTGCACGGGCGCATCCCACGGTCGGTGCGGGTTCGAAGAGTGTGTGCCGTAGAGCGGGCCAGAGTTGCCATCTGTCGCCAGCACGACTAATGCGGTCGGTGAGAGGGATGACGAGCACCTGGGCCAGGTAAGGATAAATGAGTGCGATTCGCAAGGAGCGCAGAATGGTCCTGACCTGCTATACAGATGGTGATCCCAGAGGTTCGCGGGAATATAACCGTGGCATCGTATGTTGGCATTTGGGAGGTTGTCATCAATCTCGCTCTAACCTAACCGGTCCTGTGAGACGACACGGTGTGGCTCCGGGGTTTTGCCGCGATTTGAAAGAACTATGGAGACGTTGCATGCAGCACGAAGATTTTCTGCGGGCGCTGCGACGAGCAGGGAGCGCGAGGGAAGGCGAGGGGTTGTAAGCGAGACGTAAGGAATTGTCAGGAGTCGAGTGTAAGCTCAAGTGTGACGCGACCGTGCCGCGGCGACTCTCCCGCGCGCGCCAGCCCCACGGGCGCCAACGAGACATATCCGGAAGTCGTTCGTACGCCCAGTTTTAGACGCCGCCCCAGAAAGGTTGTCTGCTCCCATCATGCGAGTGCGCTCTGACAGCTCGCTCGAAGACCCGTATGGCGGCTCGCGCACCGGGCAGACGAGTGCCGTTCTCCAGCGAGGACGCCCGCAGCGAAGCCCAGGAAGAAGAAACACGTCCCGGCGGAGCGACACGACACGCGCCCACGCTGGCGCTGGCGGGCGACCGGGCCTGGGCGGTATGAACGTCGCGAACCGTGAACGCGGCGGCACAGCATGCACGAGGCGGGCGGGTGGGCTGTGGAACGGCGGGGCGGTTACGGCGCTCGCGCTTTCGACGAATTCCACCCCCTGGCCAAGATTTTATGCATCCCGCAATGCTCGCCTTGCGGACCGCCGCGCTATCTCCCACCGCCAGGGCGTTCCCACGGCGTGCCCGCACATGCCAGAACATGTACCGTGGTGCTAACCGGATGCGAGGAGAGGGTGGGCGAGGGCGAGATTGGGTTTAGATTCCAACAAGCGTCGTACAGGTGCATCGTCAGGTGTACGACACTAACCTGGATTTCGCACCTTCATCTCCTCCAGGGCGTCCTGCGAGGGTCCGGCCCAGTCGAGTTAACTGGCCGCCTTTGTTGACGTCGCCGGGGCTGCGCTACGCTAGCACCCTCGCCCTCCTTCTAAACTCTATCGGTGCAGCCGCCCATACGTCCCCTCCAGAGAATCTTCCTGCCCGCGGCCTGCGCTTATCCCGCTGCTATGATCCTCATAAATACCTTACTCGGTCCACTGGCCCACTCACCACCCCCCGCCACCGCCCGGCCCCGCCCAGCTCTCGCCATGACCAAGCAGACCCCCACCTGCACCCGCATGCGCGTCCGCTCCGTCCGCGACGCAGAGCTCATCCTCCACGCCGTCAAGACCGGCATGCTTCCCATGGTCATGCACCGTCTTGCCGACGAAGACCGCCTCGCACTCGCCTCTGGCTGCATCTACGTCTGGGAAGAACGCAGCTCCAACCCGCTCGAGGCCACCGGCCAGGAGATCCAACGCTTCACCGAAGGCCGCAGCTGGGGCCCCTCCCGCGCCCGGGATGTGAGTGCCCACCCCTGCGTCCGCGTCGCACGTCTCCCATAGGCTGACCCGTCCGGGACTATCGCGTTCAGAACTTCCTGATTTATTACGAGAAGGAGAGTGCAGCGCGTACTTCCATTCTCCACCGGAAGAACGTCAGGAAGTCAGTGTTTCCCCCCCGTCTCCATTGATTGCACGACGGCTCACATGATCTGCGCTCTAGCGCGCCCCAATTCATCAAGCAAACGTACTCCGTGTACGTCGACTACCCAAAGAACTCGCGCAAATGGCATCTCAGTGCGTCCTTCTCACGCCTCTGCCGTCTCATCTTCTCGCCACAAGCGCTCACGCTCCTCGCAGATGCGTACTACACGCAAGAGTCCTTCGAGTCCCTCGCGACCGTCGACGACATCGAGCTCTTCAAGCACGTCCCGCCCATCCCGCCCAACACGTACGTCTGCGCCCGCAACAACAGCGCACGCAAGCCCTCACGGCAGACTGCCCTCGCCGACCCCCACCTCCTCCCCGCGACGATCTCCGCGATGGCACTCCCGCCCTCGCCGCCCTCGTCCGGCACCAGCTCCGCGAACAGCTCGCACTATCCCTCTCCGCCCCCGATCTCGCTGCCCCCGACGCCCCCAGTGCCGCCCGCGGCGCCGCTCCCACCGGGCTGTGTCCTCGCGGACCGCCGCCTTGCGCCCCTGGAGTACCTGCAGAACATCTCTCCGCGCGCTCGCGATCCGATCGACGACATGGCCCTGCGGCAGTTCCAGCTCGGCCCTCCGATGTAGCAACGGCGGCGCCCACTCACCCTCCTCCGCCACTCGGCTAGTCGAAGCCCCATGCCCCGGCCGCGGTAGCGCGCCAGGGCCCCGGCATGTACATACGTTGTGCTCTCTTGTATCGCTCTCGCCCGCACGCCGCCGCTCTGCGTTGTATTCTTGTTTTCGGTCGCTCGCTACGCCCTTCACACTACGTATTAACACGCCCTCCCCTGCTTTGGCCTGGTCTTCCCTGCGGACAGAAATGGTGCCTCCGCATTGTACCCGGCGATAACGACTGATGATCGCGCTCGGACTCGGAAGATGTAGTAGGACGCGCGACATGTACATGATCTCATGCCAGCCTATATGAGTAACCTAATTCATCGCTATCCTGACTCCAGTACTAGTGCCTTGCCCCTCCGCCGGGATGGTGATAAGCGTTAGGGAGCCCACGCGAATCACCCTGAATGGGCTTATTGCGGGCATCCACGCTGTTGGGACTTGCGCCTGGACTTGGGAATGAACACGTTCTGAACTTTAGATGGGGTCACGTGATTTACCGCGAAGGAGCCTAAAGCGCAAGTTCTGGTTGGTGGGGCGCTGTCTTTGACCCTCAGGGCAACTGTCTGCTACGTATCGTGTGTTTGCCGAGGGTTCCCTTTCAGCGTGTTCCGGACAGAAATGAGCGACACCATGAACGATACCCCCAGGCTGAGCTCACCGCGCAAAGCAACGATCAAACTTGGTCCCTCAACTTCCCACTGCCTGTTTGCGTTCACTATGCAACTCTAACAACGTTCTGTTCGCTCGACGGCCGCCGCTCTCACCATATTTCAATGCTTTCAGCTGCTGTGACAGCGAAGGGGCTGCATTACGTGCCGCCCTCCGAGCCGCCAGCCGGCGGCTTCTCCGCACTTCGCGAGCAGCAGCCTTTACGGGCAGCACGACGCCCACAGTGACGCCGCGATCGCCCGCCGCTCACGAGTCGGCGTCCGCCCTGACAGAGGCAGATCCTGCGAAAACGACAGACACGCAGGCTGCGCCGTCGGTAGGTAATTTTAGCTCTAAGCGAACCGCGTCTTCGCCTGCCAGTGCGTCGCGCCCGCCTGGGCAGCGCGTCTTCTCCTCCCAGCGTTCGTCCGCGCACGCCAATCTTCCCACCGCACCAACGCCCGCCGTGCGCGTCTGGCACGACTCGGCGTCCAGCGGACGCGCGGCTCGTGCGCGGACGTAACGCACACACAGGTACACGCCCGGCCCTGGGTTCTGACATCATCGAATCCGAGCCCAAGTGCGCGCGTCCTGCATGGGCAGACGGACGGCCGGGTATGACACCCGCTTCCGAGTCGCTGTTCGGGACGTACAAGGCCGGACAGGGATACGGGCTTCTGCATTCGTACCCGCGTTCGCATTCGCATCCGCACATGAACCTACACGCCCACGCAGCGATGCGCACCGAAGGGGCAAAAACGATGGTACTTCGTCCGATCGCATCGATGCAGATGCAGGGGTGCGGGGCTTCGAGCTCACGTCTCGTCCTTCAGAGCGTGGCGTCGACAGGGCGAGGAGGCCCGGGGCCCGTGTGCGCGACGCGACGATTTCGCAGGGCAGGAGCGCGATCGGTGGGAAACGGGCGTCATGTGGGGCTGAGAACACACCGTGCCCCGGCGCAGCGGATGAGGACAGGACGAGGACGTCGACGCAGGCGCGGACGAGAATGGCCCGCGAGAACACGCCGGCGGCGAGTGGCGAACAAACGAAGGAACAAACGGAGGGGCCTAGGGCCTGGCGGCCGCGAGATGCATCCATGCGCAGGGGGGACGAGAGGCAGGAGGGCTGCGGGTTGGGCAGGCAGGAAGCTCCTGCCAAGAGTGCCGGCGCCAACACAGGCCCCCCGTGCTGAACCCAGTGGTGAATAGAACAAGGTGTCGGCGGGTGCGGCGCGCACCCACGCCGTGCCCCAGGCACGCGCTGCACAGAGCGTCGTACCCAATCGGACTGCCCACGGTGCCGGAGATTGGGTCAGGCTGCCCACTACGCTGTGGCGTAAGCAGCAGCGGCAGGCAACTTGAAGCCTGAACTGTATTCCACATGTGCTGGGACGTGGGCCGGCGGATAGTGCGCACGTACATATGTCGTCCGTAGCGGGGAGTACGGCAGGATGCGTCGTCGTCAGTCTCGCGCGTTGGCCTGTGTCAGAAGCCTAAACGATCGGCGTGCCGTCATCAGCCGTGCTGGTTGCTCCCGTAGCGGGACGTGTGCGGCAGCCCCTCCCCCTCGCCCGGGCGATGGGAAACAGCTGCCTCGCACGGCTAGGGGACAAGCGGCGGGAAGGGGGCTCTGTGCCTTCCCCATCCGGCGGGCCCATGCGGCGCTGGCAGGGGCTCGAATTTGACCTGAGCAGGCGCCAGAAGCTGTGGTTTGACAGCAATTGAAGGCGAAAACGCACGTAAACCCTCACCGAGGTGGGACGTATTAAAGTCTTCGAGAAGAGGGACCTCTCGCATCAGCCCAGCTGCGTGGAATGGGCGCTCGGTGGGTGAGAGCACGACGCTGGCTTGCGGCGGCTCGCCGGGCGTCGATTGGTGGACGGCTCGACATTCAGTCCTACGGCCTGCTGCAGAGCGTCGGCAGGCGCGTCATGCGACATGCGCCAGGATCGTACGACAACGCAATGGGACACGCACTCCCGGGAATTCGGCGGCCGCGCAGTGGGACTCGGGGGGCAAGCTCAGCCTGTAGCAATTCGACTGCCCTACGAAGAAAGAAGATACGCGCGACGACGCGAATGAGAAAAACGTGGAGCACTCACCTCAAGCCTTAGAGCAGAAGCATCGGCATCTTCGGGACCCCCCAGGCCTGGATCAGGAGGGCGCACGAGACGAGGAAACGAGGGACGTTGCGCACGGGCGAGAAGTCGGCTAGAAAACCCAATTATCACGGGGGCCGCCCATTGCGGCTGCTATGCACCCTAATGCATACAGCAGCTCCCAGCCAATAGCGGGCGGGGGCAGGGGCAGGCAGCTGAGAAGGTGGATGCACTCACCTGCAGAAATGAGGGCATCGAGCACATCTGGAGGAATGGGGCTGCCAAAAGAGGAAGCTTCAAGCACTGTATTGCTGCGGTAATCATAGTCGATGAGAACGGTTCTCGTGTTGTCGCACGAACGAGGAGTTTCGCCGTCGAACCCAATCCCGGGTCGTCTCCGAAGGTTGCATGCAGGTGGTGCTCAAGCTCTGGGGTCGTGAAGCAAGTCGGAGTGTCCGAACGACAGAACGAGGGTTTCTTGCGTAGACGTGCCCGTTTAGCTCACGAACCTAGGTAAACAACATCGATCCTGGCGCAGAGATGAGATCGATAGGCTCGGAGTCTGAAGAAATATTCAGCGGAGTTGCGAGAGGCGGCCTCGTTGGGCGTCGCGGCGACGGACGAGTTGATCGATGAGTTGTTGTCGCTGATCCGGGAGTTCTAAAGCGTTTCATTCCAGGTAACACAACTGGGCCGGAGCCCAGGAGAGCGGATGAGTGACAGTACGAAAGCCTGGCCGTGACGGCGATTAGACGCGCTGCAACGGGCGATCGCCCCCGCGGCGAGGCTTGGCTAGAAGGTGCCCCCGTAGGCGCCCGCGATGTATGAAGCCTCCGTGCCAGGACGTAAACGGCGCAGGCCACGGAGCGCGTCCCGCTTCGTGCTCGATATGTACCTCCTTCGTAGGCTCGCCGCGTTCAGAAACATGAAGAGCGACTGCTGATTCGTCTCCTTAGCATCCCCGCCCGTGCCCGGCCGTCCAGCAGGGACCAGGGAACGCTCTGGCCGCGAGCCACAAACCTCCAGAAGGGAACCGTCTGCGGCGAGTTGCCCGGTGACGTGAAGGTCGCCCGTCAGATGGCTGGCGGGCGTACCACCGAACGTCTGCTCGAACATGGCGAAGCGCGACCCTGGGACAAACCCGCCGCGATGGGGAGCAGCCGGTCCCTCGCCCCGCCGTTGTGCGGGCACGGATCCCGATCGTCCGTCGCAATCTAGGAATGTTTGAATTGACTTATGCAGAGGGGGACACGGGATGAGTACCTCATGGGGTTCTGTGCGCGGGATACGCTGCGCGATAGTATACCTTCTCCCGGCCGTCCCGATCGAGAAGCAATGCTGCTGCACAGGTGCCGTGCTATCTCGATGTCGCACAAACGTCGACGAAGCGACTCTCAGTGGTTGCGCACGTTCGGAGTCGATGTCACTGCGTCCGCCTGCCGTACACGTATGAACGGGAGAGCATAACTTTTCCGTCGAGCTTCCTACGAGTAGATTCCCGTATTGCCGTTGCGAAACCCCCCGCCGGGTGCAGGGATTACTTGTCAGGGTTGTGGCAGAGTGGGAACGGAATGCAAGACGACTCGGTAATACATCAGGAGGTATTTTTGAAACAGCCGGCGCGGGCGGACGGCTAAGTCGACCCTAGGTGTGGACCCACACACTAAGCAGGTTCATGTTCGCTACGTGAGCGAAACGTACCGTTGACGTGAATTAGAAACAGGGCTCCCATCTGGACCATCCACTTCCGGCATTCAGTTTCAGGAAGTCTGCTACTGCGGGATGATGAGACGCCTGGGTTGGCTCGGGGCATGTCCGGACCACGATGAGCACGGAGACGATGGTCGGAGAACAAATTCCAGGGTGGGTCCCGGTACTGGGGCGGAGATTTGGGGCAGAGGCCGAATGTTTGGCGGATGCCATTCCGGAAGGATTTGCCTATGTGTAAATAAGAACGGCTACAGTTAGGATTAGATACGGTTTCGAAACAATGTGGCAGATTTGCTCACCTGATAGCGTTGGCAGAAAATTCGGTGAAGTCCTCGCCGCGAGGACACCACTTAATCTCGGTCGTAGGGCCTCGAGCCAAGGCGGGGTGGCAAGGCGAGGTGTTTGTAAACAGTCCATGTCGGGCCGCACGTACCATTTCCTATGATCACCGCGGATGAGGACGTTGGCAGAGGATGACTGTTAATGGCTATGTGCTCATAGCCGGCGAGGCAGTGCACTGCAACGTAGGTCGCGTCGAAGACGCGAATAGTGGCAAGGCAAGGTGCGAATACGGATGCGGGGGATTGAGCGTGCCGTCCGCGGACTCCGTATGCGATAAGTGGTCTCTATGCTGTGGGGATCGAGGGTGCGACCGTGCGTCCATCTCATGCTACCTCCCTGAGGCGCAGCGATAGGAGAAGGAGGCGCAGGTGAGCGAGAATAGACCAAAGCACTACCAGAGCCTGGACAGGTCGCCGAACAGCCGTGACATGTCGGAGGAGCCAAACCCAAGGCGAGCATACGGATCCAGGATAGCGGTAGTTGTGCCGCAAGGGTCGAGGGGTCGTCGTGGCGGCGAGGGCGGCGAGGGGTGAATATTGTTGCAGAGAAGCACGGTCGGGGCCAGCCTGGCGACTGGGAGGAGCGGGGAGAGAGGGTGAAGCGAGCCAATGGAGCTCCGTGCGCGCCCATGAGCGTGCGTGCGTTTGTTCCGTCGCAGTAGCACCGTCGGGTACTAGCGCCAGGACGGCATCTCTCTGAACCAAGCGGGGGTTCTATCTGGGCCGGCGGCCGCATCGAACCCATGCCCCCCGTCCCTCTCCACCCACATCTCTGCAGTCGGAACATCTTCGTCGCTCGATATCGCCTCTTCAGGCGTGCAGGACAGCCTATCTGTGCGAAGGAAACGCACCACGCAGGCGGCACCATCTGCCGGAAGGCCTGCTTGGGCGGCGGCCAGCAGGAAGCTGGAAGGCATACGCAGCCTTGTTGGGCAGCCTCGCACTCCACCGCCACAGCACGGGGAACTCTGCTGCATCCTCCCTGTCTCACCAAATCGCAGTCCACCTCCCTCACCGCCGCCTCCCCGTTCTACGCCTCCGCGACCCTGGAGAGGTGTTGTTCTAGCCCCCTGTGCACAAAGTTTAACCAATGCCCGTAACGACTGAGACGTATGGCTTCGCCGAGGGAACATTGCCGCCGCGCGGATCGTCCGCGTCGAATTGTCCATGCGAACAGAGCACGGGGACTCGGTGGAAGGCCTGCAGTATGAGCGGTGAGTACCCCAGCGTGCTCGTCGGCGTGGCGGGAGGACCCTCGAGAAGGCGCCATGCCGTACTCGAGGACTGCATGTGCGCACACTATACACAGGAGTCGGCGGAGAACGGAGGATCACTCTTTGCCCTGCGTCAGTCCCCCCGCGACGATCCTCTTCGTCGCAGGTGGGCTCAAGCAAACCTTGGCAAGGAGTTCCCCCCTCCTATTCCTGGTGAGCTTCAATGCACCTACCCCTCTCAGGCTTGTGTCCATCACCTTTGATCCTCGAGACGTTCATCCCGGCATCTTGGCCGTCCCCTCGACTTTCCCTGAGCTTCCTGCTCGAGCAGTCATCCCTACTATGTCAGCGCCGATCTCGGCCACACTTCAACTATACACAGTGCGGGACATTGTTCTAGACCAGTAACAGGACACCAGGAAAGTGATTCTCAGCACTCTTGGAAACACCGTTCAACACGATACGCACGACATACCGGTTGCCCACCATTGGGTTTGGATCTCCATTCCTTAGACCGAGGATGAGGACAGTTAGTAGGTAGGGGTTCTAGCACCATGTCGCGTAAGAGACGTCTCTTCACTCACAATTGTCGAAATCCCCACATAGACGCTTACACCGCTCCTTCGCCGATGTATGGCGCATCGAGACATTGCCATTTCCTAGTTGGCCCACCTGTCGGCTGGTTCCTAGATATCCAGACTAGCAGCTTTGACCGTCATCCAGCCCGGCACGCTGCGGATGGTGCAGACAAGTGGTGTCCTGTACGAAGAGAAGCACGTCACACAACGCAGACAGGGTAGCACGCCGACTGCTCGGGAACACCATCGACGAAGCCGGTTCCGAGGACGCAAGGATGGCGGAGACTCAAAGAAAGGCGCCGCGGAGGATCCACTGATTAACGTGTCCGCCTGTCGGGGCGATGCTCGCCGTCGTGCTTGAAGGCACGCCACTAGAGAGGCAAGAGAGACGTTTTCTACCGTGAGTCGAGTCAGGGATGCGGTCTGATTGGCACGGCCGCACAGCCCTCCCGCGATGATGACAGTGGACGGACGACGACGCGGGAACCCACGCGACACAACGCAGTTGGAATTCAGCGCGAAGGACTCCGATTGTCCCTCCGACATCGCGGTTACGAAAGGAGAGCTTCGTCGTATCCACAGGGGCCCAGAGCATGGTGCCTCCATCGCCCAGAACGCCGGGGGTGGCTCACACGTTGTCTGGAGGCCCCCCAGAATTTGTGGGTCGACGCTGCTAGGTCACCGGCGCAGACGTGCCGAACGGCCCCAGCGAGCTAGCTATTGTAAGGTGGCGCAGCTGTGTGCTATCGATCCTTCACCCCTAATCGTACACTAGCATACACAACGATCCTCAAGGTCACCGAATCAAGTCGCACTGGTGAGTCTTCCGTGGGCGGCTTTGTCGCGAACAAAGGGACGATTCACTGAGCTATTCATGTCAGTCGAGAATATATAACCAGTCGTCGCATCACGCGAATATCCGTACCTGAGCGACGAGCGGGTCAGAAGACGGCCAGGTCAGGGCCCCGCAAACGGGCCCCAAGTCTGTCGGGCAGCGCATGACGTCCTCGTACTGTGGCCTCCGAGTTGGCGGAGGCAATTTGCACGAGGCTGGCGGTGGCCGACCCGAGACCGTTTCCGTGTGTAGTCGCCCATACTAGCGCCCATAGAATAGAGTGGATTCCCACGGGTCTATATAAGTAATCTCGGCCGGCCCCGCCACGCGCAGCCGCGGGCTGGTTGCAAGCGCTGTGCAGAGGCCGCAAGCGGACACGTCAAGTTACACCAGCATTACAACCGCCGCCGCATTTCGTTGATTTCATTCCTTGCCCTCGTACCTCCACCATCTCCCTCGCACAGTGCTCGAGCATGTCCATCCCCGCAGCACTCGCCGCGTCGCCCAATGCTGCCGCGCAGCCCAGCGGCGGGCCGCCGATCGAGTTCATGTTCAAGCAGATCATGGATGCGGTCCACAAGTCGGTGGGTCCTCCCGCGCGCCGTTCTATCCAGCGAAGAAGTTGCCTAACGCGACAACATGCAGCAAATTGAGATCGCGGAGCTGCGTTCCGAGTGTCACGAGCTCCGCCAGGCAAACGCGAGCCTTGAACGTCAGGTTCGGGAGGGTCTCCAGGTGAGTGCTGCATTCCGTGCGTGCTGGGTTCGGTGTCCGCCGCCATATCCCAACCATCCCCCCTGTCTGCGTGTCTTGGGCGTATCCGCCGTTTGCGCGCACGTTCCCCGAACGCACCCGTCGCCCGTCTCGCGCCGCGCTGTACCCGAGGTTTGACAGCCGCGATCCCCGCTGGCGCGCGTCTTGGTCGGGCATAGGTCGC
Organism: Trametes hirsuta; assembly: GCA_001302255.2. Taxonomy (NCBI): domain Eukaryota; kingdom Fungi; phylum Basidiomycota; class Agaricomycetes; order Polyporales; family Polyporaceae; genus Trametes; species Trametes hirsuta. Next base: position 425,987 of record CP019378.1, read on the forward strand.
CGGGCCACACGCGGCGCGGGCTGGCTAGAGGGCGCGAGACTCGATGGGGGCCATAGCGCGGCGCAGTGCGTGTCAACAGCGTGCGCAGCCAGGTGCATTGTCGTGCAACTCCGTGAAGCGGCCCTGTTTACCTTCCTCCGAAGGCCGCAGCGAGCCGCCGTTCCGCAACCCATCTAAGGAGCGCTGTTAAGCGACGGCGGCGGCTCTGGGGTGCATTCTGCGTTAAACTGCGGCGCGGGTTCCCGCTATGTTGGCATGCTTTAAGACGTACAAACAGACATTGACTGGCCCGCATTCCAGAACAACAGCTCCAGGCTCGGCACGCCCGGATTCACAACGCCCGCTCCGGGCAGCCCTCAGTTGCGCGCCAAGTCCCCCTTCCTCTCTCCGAACACCGTGCCTTCGCTCGCCGTCCCTCCTAGCATCTACGTGCCATCTCCTCTCAGCGACAATGCACTTACCCAATTCCCCTTCGGCGTCCGCGAAATTCCCGGCTTTTGGGTCGTCATCCCCGCCGGTGGCGCCGGCACCCGCCTTTGGCCACTTTCCCGCGAAGAGCACCCCAAGTTCCTTCTCGACCTGACCCTCAAGGGTCGTTCGCTCATCCAGGCCACCTGGGATCGTTTGATCCCGTTGTCTTCTGCCGCGCGGACGGCAATTGTCGCGGGCCCGGCGCATGTGAAGAGCATCACGGAACAGCTGCCCGACCTCCTCGCACACAACTTGTTCTGCGAGCCCAGTGCGAAGGAGTCGATGGCTGCCATCGGTCTCGCTGCGGCCGTGCTGGCAGTACGCGACCCGAACGCGATCATCGGTTCGTTCGCTGCGGACCATATGATTTCGGGCGACGACGCCTTCCTCTCCGCGGTGGCGGAGGCTGTAGAAGTCGCAAAGAAGGACTACCTCGTCACGATCGGTATCGCGCCCTCGCACCCGTCGACAGGGTTCGGGTACGTCAGGCTGGGCGAGAAGGTCGGGCTGCAGGACGCGCCAAACGCACGGCTCGTGTCGAGCTTCAAGGAGAAGCCGGACGCGCGCACCGCCGCGGCGTACATCAAGACGGGCAACTACCGCTGGAACGCGGGCATGTTCGTCGTCAAGGCCGCGTTCCTCATGGAGCTCCTGAAGGAGTACAAGCCCGAACTGCACGACGGGCTGCAGCAGATCGCGCGCGCGTGGGCGGACGAGGGCCTCCGCCAGAAGGTGTTGGACGAGGTCTGGCCGGGTCTTGAGAAGATCGCCATCGACCACGCGGTCGCGGAGCCTGCGGCGCTCGACCGCCGCGTCGCGGTCGTCCCCGCCACGTTCGGTGCGTCGGCGTGCCCCCGCGGTGCAGTGGTGGAAGACGTGTTCGCTGACGCATAATCGTGCCTTGCTTTCTTACTCGGCTCGCAGGTTGGGACGACGTCGGAGACTTCTCTTCGCTGGCGGATCTCCTCCCGGCGGAGTCGAACCAGCCCCGCATCCTCGGAGACAGCGGTCTGGGTGCGTGCCTTCCCTCCTTCCCTGCTTATTGTGTGCTGAATGGGGCTCTGATTGCGTCGGTGCAGTCGTCACGGAGCAGGCCGCGGGCGGTATCGTGGTGCCTGGCTCCGGCCGGCTGGTGTCGCTTCTGGGCGTGGACGACCTGGTCATCGTCGACATGCCCGACACGCTACTCGTCACCACTCGTGCGCGTTCGCAGGAGGTGAAGCGGCTGGTGAAGAAGTGCCGCGAAGCGGGGTGGAAGCAACTGCTCTGAGCTCGTCCTGCCCCGCTCGGCACAGCCACCGACGGCCGGGCAACGAGCGGGCCCGTATAATGTGGTGTGACATTATGGACGATCAAGGTAATAACGAACGGCTAGGAAGGATGTGCGTGGAGGAGCTTCTTGGATTCTGGGCTCGAGAGCGGCGGAGGCGGTTGGACTCGGGGGCGACACGTCGACGCGTAATGGCAGAAGTAAATGAAGACACAACGAAGATGATATCCGGACCGCGAAGTCGGAGCATACACATAGTCGCTATCCCCTCGCAGTGAGCATCGTATATTATTACCACCCCCGGACTGGACTTGCGGTATTGTTACGTCGTGTCCCGTAATACACAGCCTACGAACCCCATCCTCCCCTCAGTAGTGCGGCCCCTGTGATATTTATTTACCGCGTTTCGCGAGCGTACCTGACTATCGACTTGCCTCACATATGACGGATACGAGATGCAAGCGATGTGTACCGGCGGCCAAGATGACGAAAGCAACGACGCACGTTCAGATAGCTCCAAAGGAGGACGTTCAGGGAGTATTTGTACTGCCACTTGCATATAGAGACAACTCTTATCTTCGGGCTGGGAGGGCTATATGTGGAAGCGGTGGAGAAATAGGCGCGCCGGCGGCCCGTCTACACAATGTCTGGACGGGCCGCCGCGGCGTTGAACAAGAAGGTTTATAAGCATGGAGGACAGCTGACCAGGAGAGACAAGCACTGAAGTGGCCGTCAGTCAGCTAGGACTCTGCCCTCTCACGAACGGGCATCGTGTGGGGGATATAAGTAGCGACAGCGACGAGACTCAGAGACGACGGGCAGGCGGCGGCGGGGCGTCGGGTGAGCGGGCGGGATTCGTCATCTGTGGAGGGGATGTCGTGTGTGTTGGGATGATCGCTTGGCCGGCGACTGAGACCATAAGCGGCGGCGGGGCCGAGTCAACGAGCGTCGAATGTGCGGCCTGAGAATTGTGCCGGCCTGGGGCTCCTGGGGCGGCCAGGGCGGGATCTCCATCGATGGACGGCGGATCTGCTCGATCATGTTCTCCCAGTCCTCTCCGCGTGGGTGCGCATCCTGTGGGTGCGGCTGGCACAGACTTACTACGATGCACGCCGCTGCTCGCAGAGCGCAGGGCTGGCAGATGCTGTCGAGGCGTATGCGGCCGCGGGCAGCGCGAGCAGCGCAGCGGTCGGATTTACGGAGGGCGACGGGAGGCGGGCGGGGGTCGGGCGATAGGTCGGTGGAGGTGGTGGCTTTGTGTGGCGCGGCGGGCGTCTGCGCAGACGGACGGGCGGCTGTGGTACCTGCAGAAGCCGGAACGCACAAGCCGAGAGGGGTTAGTAATAATTTGCGGCCGGGGTAGATAGAGATAGCCTGCCGCCGTTTACCACCACCATCTCCTCTGTCTCCCCGCACACCGTCCTCGCCCTCTCCCAGGCCGTCCTGGTCGTCCTCGGGCCTGCTCTCGGTATGCTGTCCACCACCTTGGTCAGCCCCGGGGCTCACTGACTTAGGCCTGCTCCAGCGCACCCGCCGACCCACCCTGTCCCATTCGTAGCAGCGACCCACGACCCCCGCGCGAAGCACGCAAATTAACCACAACGATGGCACCATCCAACCTTCAGGGCCTCAACATCGTCCACCCTGTCCAGCCGCCGAACCCATACCTCACAGACGCCGACCTCCTCTCCGTGCCGCCCTTCCCCGACCTGAACGCCCAGCTTGACCTCTGGACGAACCTCAACTTCCAGTCCGACGAGCCCCTCGTCTCCTCCCGCCCCGGCGACAGCGTGCAAAAGGAGGGCCGTGACGGAAAGCGCAACTCGCTCGATGAGGGAAGCGAAGATGACCCCGACCGCTACAACGACGCCGACGACGACCTGCAGCGCAGCGGCATTGCCGAAACGCAGGCCCACGAGAACGTGGTGATGGGAACCGTCCTTCCCCCCACCGGCTCCGTGCACTCCGCCCAGTCGCAAGCGGGGGACGCAGGTGCGCACCAGCTCCCGCCCTTCGACCTGAACAGCCTTCTCGCCGGCTTCGGGATCGACCCCTTCATGGCCCCGCAGGCGGCGCCCACCCCTCCCGCCGCGCTCCCCTCGAGCCCCGCAAACACCATCGCCCAGCTCCTCTCCATGCACGCGTCGTCCTTCAGGACAGGCCCAGTCACCCCGGCCAACGCCCCCTCCGCGTCCGCCCAGTCCCCCCAGCAGCAGCAGGCAGGCACCACCACGAAGCGCGCCCGTACCGCGCGCAACTCGGTCTCGTCGCCCTCGGACGTCTCGCAGGCCGCGAGCCCCGCGGACGGGAACGAGGACAAGTCCTCCTCTGGGGCGCCGCTCACCGCGGCCGAGGACAAGCGCCGCAGAAACACCGCCGCGTCCGCGCGGTTCCGGCTCAAGAAAAAGGAGCGGGAGGCCGCGCTCGAGCGCAAGGCGAAGGAGCTCGAGGTGCGCGTCGGCGAGCTCGAGAAGGAGTGCGAGGCGCTCCGCCGCGAGAACGGGTGGCTCAAGGGACTCGTTGTCGGCGTTACGGGGGCCGGCGCGGTGCAGCAGCAACAGCTCCAGCAGTCGCCGGTCTCGCCCACCTCGGACAATACCTCGGCGGGGGCGAAGCGCGCCCGGGAGGAAGAGGCGTAGCGGGAGTCCCCACCGTTCACACATTTTTTTCCTTCGCGACGGCGACGGCGTTGGTTCGTTCCGCTTTCGGCTGTATATTCTTGGGGCTGCTTGTTTTTTTTCCTGCGATTTATTGATCTCTGCTTCGAACACGCTAGGTGTCGTTGTCTTGTATATCAATCCCTCTGCTTCGCGCGTGCCAACCGGCCGTGTCTCTTCCCTTACCCTTGCCCTCCCCGTCTCTCCCCTATCTTGTCTAGCCTCCGTTCCCCTCGCATGACCTTGTCCGATAGTTCGTGTCGTATACTGTACCACCGGTAATGGAGAGCCGAAGGACAGCAGCGCAGCAGGGCGCAGAGAAGTACCAAGCAATGTATCCCATAGAACGTCCCTTACTCTGTTTCACCCCCTCTCTCACCGTCTCGCGTCTCGCTCTCAGACCCCCCCTGGCCCTGGGTGCATTCGAACGCCTTGCGCGGCTCACCGTGAAGGGCCGTACATGTATACACCGAGTACTAGTGCCGAGAGATGCTCGCCCACCTCCGGATCCCCTGCCTCCCGAGTGCACATGTGTGTGCATTTTATCTCCGCCCTGCCAGTGCGAGCTCCGACGATCACCCGGGCCCTGCTAGTGTGGTCGAAGCCAGGGTCGACGCAAACGGCTCCCACGCGGGACACGGACGGGTCTTGCACAAGGGAGGCCCAATCAATACCAAAAAATCTACTGCAAGTTATAACGCGTGGTCGCAGTAAGACGTAGTGTGTGATACGATGTGTGTATATATTATAGGCCTGTCGTGGCTGACGGACCACGACAGCGAAGGACAGAAAATGTATAGCATATACGCGCAAACGCACCAGAATTAGAAGCGGTCATCCTCGAGCTCCGAACACGGAGAGCTAGACCTGAGGCCTGAGAGCGGCCGGCTTCTCCGGTGACGGCGCTCTGCAGCATGAGCTCGAGCCAGTAGCTAGACTCGACGGCGGGTCTGATACTATGAGCCTGTCTGACCCGACCGGGCTGTCTGAGCGTACTAGACATAGCCTGTCACGGATGACGACAGTGCTCGGCCCACTCTCTGAACCTGGCGCTAGCATGAACGGCACTTGAGTACTCGAGTGCCCAGCATCACATCATCGGTGGGAGAAGCGCACCGTCGCGTTCGTCGTCGGAACCTTGGAGTTGGAGTTGGTCTATAGAAGCTTCCCCCTCCCCCTACCTATAGCTAACCCAGCCCTGCTCAAGTAGGGTCGTCGCGTCAGGGCTGACTTCAGCGTGGTCTCGGGGCTCCGCGCTGGAGGAGAAGCGGTGCCGGGATGGGACGCACGAAGTTTGAGGACGTCTGCCCCCGCCTGGCCCTGGCACAATCGATAACTGTGATTCGGAGTTGGAGACGAACAAGCATCCGAAGGACCAGCGAGCACCCACACTCGCTGTCCGATGGCACACACAAGCAAAATTGGGGCAACCCCAAGCCAGCTGCAGTGCGCCGTCCGTGTGGCAGAATGCACGCCGCAACACGTCCACTGGCAGAGCGGCGCGAAGCGAAGCGAGCCACGCCAGTCACGGTTAGGGGGGTGCGCCGATGCCGATGTGGCGACAAGCGTGGCCCCGATGGCGGGGGAGATGATCCTGGGAAGGTCCCTGAGAGGCGCAGATCAGCCAGAACCAGAACCAGCGCCAGAGTCGGTGCCACACCCACCTTCCCTCCTTCCTTCCCTCTAGGCTCCCGCTCGCTCGCAGTGCGGGGCGGGGCGGGCCAGGAACACGCCCGCGGCCCGGCCGGGGAGCGAAGGAGGCGGCGGGCGAGGAGTTTGAGATTGATGTTAGTGGGGGTGTGCCTTCCCAGACGGGCCAGGGAAATGCCGTGGACGATACTAGGGTGCCTTGGGCGACGATCGACTCGGAGGCGGGCTGCTACCTGAAAGCCCTCGGTGAATCGTCGTACTGTGAACCTACTCAAGTCGTCGTATCACCGTCGCCGCTGGGGCCTGAGGGGGAATGAGATCACCCCGGCCGGTGCGATCACGTTCTGTTGCGTAGTGTGCGGTAAGCTCGCGAGCTGGCATGCGTCCGGGTGCGATGACAGCACGCACGGATCTCCTCCTCTCCCTTCCACCCCTTTCCACCCCCCGTCCCTGGAGCAGCACATACATACTGGCTGCGCGTGACGGGGGAGAGACGTCCGGGCCCGGGTCGTGCGCCCCGGACGGGGCGGGGATCCGTTTTCGAAATTCGCGAGCGAGCAAGGATTACGACTCGGACGACATGCGCGCTATGCTATGCGGAGGGGCTGTTGAACAGGCGTCCGTGCGGGGGCGAAACTGCGCGTCGGGCGGGTCGGGGAGGCCGGGGAGAACATGCGCGGTGTGCGGGGCGCGATGACTCGGAATGCCTGTCGTCGCCGTCCATATGCATGCAAATGCTAGTACTAGTGCCAGTGCGCGGGCGGCCGGGAGACGGGTCGCGCTTCTAGCGTGTGGATGCGTCGGAAGGGCGGCCTCGAGTCCGTGTTCGATGAGGCACGCCCGATCCTGGGGAAGCGGCGTGCGTACGTACGTACATATGTGTTCGGCGAAGTGCGTTTCGCGGGTAGGAGGAGGAGGGTTCAGACGACGACGTGCACGGCGGGGCCGAGAAGCCGTAAAGGACAGTACACGAAGAGGGGCAGATCGGGCGCGGGGAAAACGTGGCGGATGCGCGCCGCCCCACCACCTCAGGCCTCCCGCTCGGCAGGAAGGTCCAACTTTCGCTCTTGGCCCGTACGCGCACTGTACCGTATGCGCATTAATGGTCGGAGCTAGCTTGTCACGTCGACAGAGGAGGGAATGCGTTGTGCGGCGGAGGATCGGGTGTACGTAGGCTCGGTCTAACCTTTCTGCACGGTCTGAATGGCCTCGACGGGCGTGTTCCCTGGAGCCGGGGCAGGACACGGCGTGAGTTCGAAGAAGCAAGCTCGACGGCGATTAGCGAGCGAGCGTACTTACCCTCTTCGGACGCTCGCTAGGCGCCGTGGATTATTGATGGAGGCGCTGACTAAGCTCCTCCCTAACAGACGCCAGCAGCCACCCGCGGCGGTGACACAGCTTGAATCGCGCACGGCTTGCGGTCGTGCACACTCTTTCTTGTACTCGTCGCTACGCCTCGTTTCCCCCCACGCTCTGCTGCACGCCCTCGATGGCTTCTAACGAAAATATCACCGTTCCGTTCTTCAAGAAAAAAGGACGAGGGCGCCCGGCGACGACCCGCAAACGCTCCGCATCACCCCCAGCCACCGCGCTCACCGTACCCGTCCCATCGTCCTCCAAGTCCGAAGTCGTGCTCCCGTCCCGCAAGGCGGCCGCGAACCTCCTCAGCGCGGGCACCAAGCGCACCGTCTCGCAGCGGCAGGACGACGACGAGGATGACGACGAGCAGCGGCGCGACGGCCCAGACGTGAAGTGGACGGTCGCCGGGTCGCATGTGAACGCGGCGCTCGAGATCCTGCAGGGCGACGAGGCGGAGGCGCTGCTCGCGAAGCGGAGAAGGAGCGAGAAGAGGGCCGAAGGCGGGGATGGGGACGAGGAGCTCCCGGACGACGGGCTGTACCACGGGCAAAAGGCGTACAAGTCGCACCTCAAGAAGAACCAGGAGGTGCCGAAGGCCATGCGGGTGGGCCCGCAGCGGTCGAACAACAGCACCATCCGCACGGTGACGATCGTCGACTATCAGCCGGACGTGTGCAAGGATTACAAAGGTGCGTGTGTTCATTTCGCGTGCGTGCGTCACGGGGCGCTGTGCACGGTGCGGAAACTCACTCTGACTGCCTTCTAGAGACGGGATATTGCGGCTACGGAGATACGTGCAAGTTCTTGCACGATCGTGGCACCTGTGAGTCTGTTTCGAGCCGCACGCGTGGTATAAAGCTGACAGCGCCTTTTCGTCCAGATTTGGCTGGGTGGCAGCTGGACAAGCTCGCCGCCAATCCGAAGAAACAGGCGGACGAGGCGTCGGACACCGACTCGGACGACGAGGACATTCCGTTCGCGTGCATCATCTGCCGTAAACCGTACACGGACCCTGTGGTCACCCGCTGCGAGCACTACTTCTGCTCGGCATGCGCGATCAAGCGCTTCGGGCGAACACCCAAGTGCGCGGCGTGTGGCGCGCCGACCGGGGGCATCTTCAACCGCGCGGACAAGGTGATTGCGAAGCTGAAGAAAAAGAAGGAGGCGGACGAGGCCGAAGAGCAGGAACGTGGCGAGGGGGGCATTGGGGACGGCGGAGTGCGGATCGAGGGCCTTGGGGAGGGAAGTGGCGACGAAGGCAGCTCGGACGGGGAGGACGACGAGTAAGGCGATTTGTGCGCGCCGCGGGTGCGGAGGGCGTGTGAGCGTCGTGGGTGGGCGGAGGCCGTGACGATTGTACCGTGCTGTGTACGTGTATTGTATGTGATATGCTCGCTTTGGACTTATGGCTGCCCCGGATGTGCAGGCCGTGAATAGAGAGGTGCGGTAGCGCCGGGAAGGTTCTTGCTCAGCCGATGGGGCCCTCCCGTGAGTAATGCGGGCACGAGACGGACGGTGGATTGACTGGGCTGTCGACTCCGTGACGGTCGAGGCGTTCCCACCGCGGCGGATGCTGTGAGACGAATCATGCGTTTCGTCATGGTGCGGTAGGCGCCGCGAAGTCGTGAAGGCCGACGACGCAGAATGCATGCGCATCCTTTCAAGAAGCAGCCCCCACAAACCCCCGGAACGCCGGCGAGCATCGTGTCCTGTCAGCCCCGTCATGTCGCAGAATGAAATCAGCCCGGCTTCCATGACATTGCCGGCCAGCCCCCGCCCGCGTCCTCGCCCACGGCCCGCACACACGCACGCCCCCGCCCGCCGCGCGACTCGACGTGCGCTGTCCCCCACGGGCGCGCGGCGTGATTCTCGCCTTCGCTCGTCTTCTCCGCCCCTGCGACCCCCGGCGCACGCGTCCCCGCCACGCGCGGCTGACCCGAGGGCACCGTGGATCCCCTGCGCCATGGACACCGCATCCCCCCTTTCGGCGCGTCTGCTGATCCGCCAGTGCTCGCCCCGCGAGGCGCGCGCGCCCAGAACGGACAGCCCATCTCCCCGCGGGGGTCGCGCGCCCACAGCGCGCGGTGACGCGCCCGCCGCACTCTGCAGCGCACTTGCTCTCGATGGCCCGCCGGCTCGCCCCGCCCGCCCGCGCACTGAATCGCCATGCTATCTAACGAGTCTATCACGCCCATCGATGCCACTCCAGTCGGCGTTTGGCCCCATTGCCCGCGCCGTCCCTCTCCGTCCGAGCAAGCAGCGGTTCCGGCCGCGAATGGATACATGTCGCGATGCCGTCCGCACACCTGACTCGACGGACTCGTCCGACGGCCCCCAACTAGCCATGGCCAGCACGCCCTGCGCGCGCACGTACCCTTCGACCGAGAGACCCGGCGGAGGTGCACGCTCGCGCAGCGCGGGTTCCTCTGCGCACTCCGACCCTTGGCCAGCTGCCTCTGCGTTTCTTCAGCCGTCCGCCTGCCGCGCTGCGGGGAAGGGAGTCGAGCTAGGGCCCTGGTCATGCGGCTCTGTCCAGGACGTGTGTGCACTAGCCTCTCGCCCGGCTGCTTCGGGCAGCCAGTCTGCTCGACGTCGCCTTAATGGAGCGAAGAGCGCGCCCTTGCCGAGCGTCACCCTCGGCAGGGCGCACTGGCGCTCGTGCTGGGAACTCGTGCGCACTCGCGCAGGGACGCACCGTGCGCGGGGGCTGGCATTCCACCCCTGCTCGCTCTGCGTCTGCGGCGCGAACGCGCTGCTGGTCTTCGGGAGACGGCAGGGCGGGAGGGCGCAGGGGAGGGGCGGGCCTCGCGCGCGGATGTCCGACGAACGAGAAGGCACGCGATGACGAGGACGAACGCGACAGAGCATATCGGCGATGAGTATCTGGGTATCGCGATGGGCGATGTGTCGACTGCGAAGCTTAGTTGAGGCCTGGGAGTCGGACGCACGCCAGGCTCGCCCGCAGTGGGTGCCACTCGCCCCTGTCAGCGTCCCCACCCCGAGGGGACGGGACGGCGGCGCGTGCGCGTGGAAGGAGTGCGCGTGTGTACGTACGCCCGCGCTGCACCTGCGTCCAGTGCACACGTACGTACGCGGAAGCCGCCTGCGCGCCGCGGCCGTCGACGAGCTCAGCAGCGTCGCAGCCCAGTGCGGATCCTGCGGCGCCGCTCGCGTCTTCCCGCCCCTCCGAGCCCACGCTCCGGCGACACGAGCCCCGGTCATATTTTACGTGTAAAGGGCGCGACGCCGTTTTCTGCGATCCGAATCGGGCGCGTGCTAGCAGTGCGCACACCAACTCGGGCTGCTCTCCCAGCTCGCGACGGATGGCACGATCTCGATGCCTCCGAAGGCAAGGGCGCGCGCAGCGGGCGAGCGGGCGGGCGGGCTGGGCGCGATGCCCCGCCCGATGCATCACGCCCGCGGACTCCTGCCCTCGCAAGGTGCGTACGTCCCCGGGTCCTCACTAGACGCGACCGCGGCGCGAAGCATCGCTCTCTCTCTCCTCTCTTTCTGGGCAGAGTCGCCCGATTGCCCGTTAGTCCGAGTCGGCCGTCTTCCATTCCACCGCCTCGCCAGGCTCGGTGGGTGCGTGGAAGGCGGGCGGAGCGACCGCCATCGATGGGTCGTATGTTCCGTCTTCTCTGCGCACCCTCGAGCCCCGCGGCGGCAGCCCGGGCCCTGCTGATAGACGTCGAAGCGGACGAGCGGGTCATATTAAGTTGGCTACTACTGACGTTAGCCGAAGAGAGCGTTCCAGGGGTGACATGGACATCGCAGATAAGCACGTTGGTACGGTAAGGAAGAGAAGGCGTGCATGCATGCAGAGGGGCAATGTGACTACGAATGGCAGGGCGGATGGTCTAGTGCTGCTCCGACAAGATGCGCCCGGCGGGCGGGGCGGGGAATTATCGAACGAATAGGGTACTGTAGCATAAGAGCGAGGGGGGCCCGGCGGGGCTCCAGGGACCGGTGCTAACGCACGACATCGAACGCCCCGCGCGGGCTCACGAGCTGAAGCTGGGGTCCTTCTCGCACCCGTTGTCCTGGTGCCGCTTGAGCGAGTCGTTCCTGCTGAAGCACTTGTGGCAGAAGCGGCACTCGTGGTGCGTCTGCAGGTGCGCGCTCTCGTAGTGCCGCTTCTTGTCGTGCGCGCGCCCGAACGACTTGTCGCACTTGTCGCAGTAGTACCGCTCCTGCGGCACGGCGACCCCCGACGCGGGCGGGATCGCCGCGACGACGGGCATCGCGCCCCCCGGGGACGAGGACCCGGACGAGTACCCGTGGTACGTCTGCGCGGTCTGTGCCGGGGTCGGGATGAGCTGCGTCGAGTGCGACAGCGAGGGGTGCTGGGCGCCGTGGCGGGACGGGGGGTAGGTCGACGAGGACGACATGCCCTGGCGGTCGTACCCCGGGGGCGACCGCGACGACGACTGGCCCGACCCCCAGCCGCCGCTGCCGCGGCTCATCTGGCCTGTGGACGCGGAGCGAGACGCAGTGAAGGGGAGCTCGTGCAGCGTGGGACCTGTCATGGAGAGTCGCGCCGGTGAGTGAGACGTTCCCAAAAGAGAGCGAGAGAAAAAAAAAATTACTAACCTATGGAGGGGACGTTGAACCCGCCTGGGTGCCCCGCGTCGTAGCGGTCGGGCTGAGTGGCACTTCTGGAGTATCCCGGGGCGAGGGGCGGCAGCGTGCCACCCATACTCGGCGAGGGAGCGGAGTGGTACGGCGAGCCTTGCTGCTGCGCGGAGTAGTGGTTGTAACCGCCAGGGACGGCCGGAGGCAGCGGTGGTTGCTGGTAGGGATAGGCATGGCTGGTCGGAGAGGACTCGGGCGAGCGGGTATAGCCCTCGTTTTCTCGGTGGTGATGGTGGTGGTGGCGAATTTGGTGGTGGGCCTCGGACATGTCGTGACCTGTGCTGGTGGCGGTGTAGTAGGGGTAGCTAGGATCCATCGGCAGCTGAACCATTACAGACGGGGGAGGCGCGGTGGGGGGACGGGCCCCGGGGCGGAGGAGAGGCATTTATAATGTCGGGAGTGGACAGGCGAATTGTATACGGCAACAAACCTGTCCAAGGACGGTGCCGGGTGGGAGCAGATCGACGATGTATCATGCGCGGTTGGGTTGACATGCCTGGGCAGGAATAGGATCGCGGCTGCCTTTGCGGGCGGGGCACGTACGGGCGGTGCGAGATGCGAGGCCATAACGGCAGCGCAGGGCAGGGCTCGTTGGGAAGGGATGCCCGTTCTGGACATAACGCGAACGGACGACGACAGCGCTCGCCTAAGTCCGCTGGCGAGCGGACGCACCCACCCAGCCCTCGATCGCGGTCCGTGGGGCGTCTCTGCATGCCATCGGACCCAGCGCCGTGCCCGTCCGCCCCGTCCCCCGCGACGCTCTCACGTCCGGCACACACGTCCACGCCCAACGACCCGTCTTGTCTCCGGCCACACACCCCGCTCGCGCTCCTGCCCCGCGTCCTTGTACTCCGAGACATGTCGAATCAATCAGTCCCTGTCCAAAATACCATATTCGTCCCGCACCCACCGCGGCCAGCGGCATCTCCCGGGCGGGCCACCGAAAGCCTCTGGGTGTATCGTATACGCGCGCCTCCGCGCAGCCCACAAAGTCCGCGAGAGGCAGGTCCCCGCATTCAACACACCCGTGCGGAGTTGCCATCACCGACATCACTCGTGCCACCAGGGGCGCGGTGGCAGAAACAAGGCCGTAGCGTGGATGCGCAGGCGCCCGCACCGATATTCAGGCCTAGCTGCGCTTGCGAGGTTGTGCCACTCGCACTGGAAGCGAGCACCGTAGACGAGCACGAAGAGCCTTCCCGTAGATCCCATCGAGATCGAGTCTGCGTATGACAGCGAGCTATCCTCGGCGGGGAAACATGTAAATGGCAGGCGCCTCCAGCGGGCCCACTGGCGCTGCCCGTGTACGTGAGCGTACGTGTGCAACCCACATTGCCCTCCCGCAGCGGGTCCTGATTGGGCGGGATGCCCCCAGCGCGGGTGACAGCCCGAGCGAAGGCCCATCGAGCGCGCACCAACAAGGATGGCCGCGGCATATTTTGGACAGAGTTCTGCGTGCACACGTCTCGTGCTGCCTGGCGGAAACACGAGATGGGGGGCCATTGTCCGATCAGAAAGGAGACGGGGAGAGAACCACAGCTCCGCGGGACGGCCACAGAAGGGGTCCGCAGGACAAGGGGCGCGTCACCGCAATAATTACCGCCGGGAAGCTGTCGCATACGAGGCCCCTGCAGGACACAACCTTACTATCGACGGCAGGGGCGCCAGGCTCTTACTCCACTGCCCTCGATTTGCGGGGAGCGCAGGGACACGGATCCGACCACCGAGGCTTCGGGGGACGTAAAATTCCACAAGCCAAGGGACGGTCCGCCGTCGTAGCGCGGCAGGGCTCTCGTCGGCCTTGCGGAAAATAGCGCATAGGACCGGCCGTTAGCACAATCGATAGCAGACATCGATGGTGCTGAATTAGCCGGACATGAGCTGGCGCTCCGACCTGTCAAGAGGCAAGGTCTACGCGCCAGCGGGAGTACTATACGGGAAGTGGAGACCTCGTACGCAGCGTGATATGCGCATAGAGGGTCGTCCGCAAACGGCATGGATGAGTTGAGAGACGGTCGAGGAACATTGTAGCTTACTTGACAGTCGAAGCGGGAGATCTCGGAAGAGAGGCCAATCAACGCTTCGCAGAAGGGACTCGCGCCGACGAAGGGGCCAGTTGTCGGGCCGACGAGAAGGTCTGTACCTCGGCCGGGTTTGCGCGGGGTAGGAGTCAGTGCGGCGTAGAATACGGGGGTCCTGGGGACATAAAGGCCAAGAGCCGTGATAGATTGCTACAGGCTTCAGTCGATGATGGCGAGTCCGACATCGTGATTGGGGAAATGTATGGGTGGCACGTCATTTAAAATGCGCCAGGATGTGGGGAGAGCTTTCGAGGCCGTTCGCGTCGTCGCAGCATTATTCTAGAGTGTCTTGGAAGTGAACGAGCGCGAAGGATCGAGAACATGCGAGGAGGGGTTACGGGGGCTGTAAGAAACGTTTCGTAGACCTGCAGCCTGTTTGCCCGATTAGGACGTGGCTCTACTCCAGAGTGACAACAAGCGCAAACAGACTCGCAGGGCACAGGCGCAGGCCCGCGGGCCGCGAGTCAGCTTTGTTACCGACTCGAGATTACCGTAGACCTAGACTCATGGCCCCCTTCGATCTCGACGCATGTATCGCACAGTTACTCCGCAAACAACTTCTACACGAGGCGCTCCTACGCGAAATATGTGCGAAGACGAAGGAGGTCCTCATGCGCGAGTCCAATGTCGTCCATGTTAGCGCGCCCGTGACCGTCGTCGGCGATATCCATGGGTGAGCAGCCGCGCCGTCCGAGTGAGTGGAGACCAATTGAACGACACTCAAGGCAGTTTTACGACCTTATAGAGATCTTTAGGATAGGCGGCTATGCACCACACACCAACTACCTCTTCCTGGGTGCGTGTCGCGTGCTCCTGTTCCCCCTGTGAGTGGAGCGCGCTGAACGAACGTGTAGGCGATTACGTCGACCGCGGACTTTTCAGCGTAGAAACAATATCGCTATTAACGTGTCTGAAGCTTCGCTGGCCTGATAGAGTGCAGCTTATCCGAGGGAATCACGAGTCTAGAGCAGTCACACAAGTACGTCTCCCCCTCCCTTTCCCCGTCCTGGACGTCTGTCATTCATGTGTGCCAAGACGTACGGCTTCTACACCGAGTGCGTACGAAAATACGGCGGATCACACGTCTGGACATACTTCACGGACATGTTTGACTTCTTGACGCTGTCCGTGGTAATTGATGACAAAATATTCTGCGTGCACGGCGGTGAGTATGACGTCGTTGCTGTGCGCGGTCGTCCCTCATTGCGGCGTTTTCACAGGTCTATCTCCGTCAATACATTCCATAGACCAAATCAAGGTGGTGGACCGGTTTCGAGGTGCGTTATAGTAATATGCCACTAGCCATGCACGATGCACAAGGCAACTGGTCCACCTCGCAGAAATTCCGCATGAAGGGCCCATGGCCGACCTTGTCTGGTCAGATCCAGATCCCGAAAAAGAAGACTTTGCAATATCGCCCCGGTGAGACGCATACGCTTGTCTTCACAACGATTGCTGCGGGCAGTGCTTACGCCGCCGTCATTGCATCGTTATAGCGGTGCAGGATACACGTTTGGTTCCGGTGTTGTGTACAAGTTTCTGGAGACGAACCAGATGTCACACATCCTGCGCGCACACCAGCTGTGCATGGAAGGCTATACGTCATTGTTCGACGAGCATCTCTCCACCGTGTGGTCTGCACCGAACTACTGTTACCGCTGCGGAAATTCGGCAAGCATACTCGAGGTGGGCCCGGGTGGCTCAATGTTCTTCAACGTGTTCCAGGCAGCGCCTGAGAACGAGCGGGACGGGCCAAGCCACCAGGCGGCGCAGAACGCAGGAGGGAAGGTGCGTTGTGCTAATCCCGTCGTGAGCCGAGTTACAACGGGTAATTGACTGACCTCGCCGTCTATTCACCGACAGCTGCCTGAGTACTTCTTGTAATTTGTGCCACACAGAATACCCTTTTCGGAGCGCAGCGGCCCCGACGATCTGGCACGCACACGCTGTTGTAGACATGATACCTGTACATTAACGGGAGAAACACCAAGCGCTGGGAGAACGGTAGCCGCGTGTTGTACACGGCTCGCTGGCCCTGCATCTCCATCCGTCAGTTACGTGCTTCTCACACAAGCTCTGCTCCGCTTGCGCAGCGCCTACGGCCATCCCCTCGTTGGTCGCACTCCCAAAGGACCAGTCAGTTGCGCCGCCGATGCAGTTTTCTCCGTACGTGCCTTCCAACCCGAGAAGCCTGTTCAAATCACTACATCTACTAGAACGGGTGAGTGAAACATGGTGCGACAGCACCCTGATACATTGTCGTGTCGGCACGATCGTACATTCGCGGCGGGCTGCAGCTGCAGAATACAAGGCGCGCGCGGACACGTTCCAGTGTGCATATCCTCGTGCCGCTCCAAGCGCGTCCACGCCACCGCCGCCCCCTGGCCTGCCCCGCTGCAGCATACGCGGTAGCTGAGCGCTGGCTGACGCCGGGCGGCCCTCCATCTTGATCCTTGACAAGCTTGCCTATGTAGGAACCCCGCCGTCGACGCGGCGACACAGGGCCAGAACATACCAGGCGTCCGCCCTTTTGGCAAACACGACCCGGACGGGGTCGACGCCACCCGCACTAGCGGGTGGGGTCCGCTGCCTACGCAAAATAACCGTTGTCGATGCCTAGTCGGGCATAGTCCCGCACCTGGCGGACACGACTCCAACGGCCCTGGGGCACGTCAACGTCCGACCCGAGTCGTGCAGGGGGCCTGAATATTTAGGTACAGAACAAAGGTACGGCGGGCGGAGAATGCGGAAACGTCTGCCCAACGAGCTTGAATGTGCGCGTCGATAGGCTCTAGCTGGGGGCCGTAGCCGAGGGAGTATGTGCGGGCTCCGAGTCGGCCGTACGTCGCCACTGGACGCGCTCGGGAGCTGCACCGACTCGAGTACTAGTCTCGTGCACGAACTTGGCGCAACGATAACGTTGACCGCCGTTGACGCGCGGGGTGGATCGTCGCGCAGGCCTGCGCCTGTCCGCCCGTGGAGCTTCTCGGCAGCCTTCAAGCGCATAAGCTACATACATACGATGCTCGATGATGCATGATGCCGTACGCGCATGCCGTACAGCGGCGGCGGGGCAGGCGTTTCCGGGCGGGCGTCCCACTGCTCGCGACGTGCGCACCGTAGTTCAAGTTGACGCTGCTGCTGATGTGACCGGCGCCCAGGAAGTGGCAGGTGCGGCGGTGACGTGCAACCTTGACGCCACACGCATCGCTGCCAAAGCACCACGGCACGGGCTAAAAGTCACACACCCGCCCAATCCGCTCGGAGGGCCAGGCGCCGGAGATGTGTAGGTCGGGCCACAGTCTTCCCGCGTGCCACTCGCGGGTGCTGGGCGATCGCTGCCCTTGTGCGCGCGGGACTGTCCCGCGAAACGGGCCAGAAGAACCTGGAATGCAGAAACGGCAGGGGCTAATATTAATGGAGGCGGGTGCGATGGGTGGTAGGGATACAAAGGGGGTATTACTGGGCCAGTAAGGGACGCTGGACGGACACCGGTAAAATAACAGCAGTTGGCAACAACATCCGGACTCGAATCGATCTCGAGAAAGCATCACATAAATCTGACGTCGGGGAGGGGCGGCAAGGGATGTGGATGGCACAAGGCGCGTCGACGGTTCGCCCGACCAGACCAATGGACCTGGACGAAGAGCATCGCGGAAGCACGGCGGGACTCACAGCAACAATAACGTCCAAATACAGGCAGACGTGCGGCCACGCGAGTCGGGAAATCAAACTGTGTGTGTCAAGCTGCGACGCGCCCGACGCGGCCTCGCCGGGCCCCACCGCTCTTCGCCGTCACGCTCGAGATCCGTCTCGTCCACACTTCGTCTCCGCGGCGGGCCAGGAGCGCGCGCAGGCGTCTGTCCGGATCCACACTGCAGCGTCGGGGCTGTCGGGCGCGTCGGGGGGAGGCCGGGTAGGAAGGGGGCGCGTAGCGTAGCCCGATCAGATCTCTCGCGCCGTTGGGCTCTGCTGCGGGTAGGGTGGGCATGCGCACGCATCGAGCAGGGCGCGGGGTGCCGCCGCCGTCGCGGACGTCGTCCCGTCGTCATCGCGAGCCCGCCGCGAGGAGAAGCCCGCGTGCGCCGAGCTGGGGCTTCGACCGGAGGATGCGCCATCGGCGTCGCGACGCAACCATCATGCAGAGCAGGACGACGGCGAGAAGGGCTCCGCGGTAGACACGGTGCTTCCATTTGCCCCACCAGAGGCCCGCGAGCGTGCGGAGCAGGTCGCGCTTGCGTTGGCGGCCGTGTCGCAGACGTGGCGTGAGCGCGTCGCGGCCGGACACGGGGTAGCCAAAGTACGGGTTTAGGTGCGAGGTGGGCGAGATCGACGGCACGCGCGGTAGGGGCTCCGGCGGCACCAGGTGAGTCAGTGCAGCCGCCTTCTCTGGAGAAGCGGGGGCAGGCGCGATCAATTTTTCGAGCGGGTCTGGGAGCTCGGACAGCGCAGGGAGCTCGCCGCCATAGTCTGACGCGTACGGGCACGACGGAAAATCAGCGAGAGGCGGGCGGGATGTGATAGATGATCACCGGGGCTCACCCTGTGGCACGGCGGTCGGGGGGAGGTGCTGGAGCAGCTCGCGGCCGGAAGGGAAGAACACGCGCGACAGCGCAGACGTTGGGAGAACGCGCCTGTGGGATCACGCGTCAACTTGAAACGCACGCGCGCGGAGACGAGCAGGGGGAACCGCCATACTTGATGATATTCCAAACGCCGGCGTGCGCCCAGGAATAGTTCAGCACGAACACTGCAGGGATGGCGTTCGTCAGCGGACAACGCAGGATGTGATGCCGCTGGATCGCGCACCAGCGGCGAGCATGCCCGGAAATCGAGGGACGAGCTCGAAGACATGCCAAGGGATGAGATCCGTGTTCTGCGACGGATGAACTCTTCACAAATGCCACGACGGGGAATAGACCGCAACATACCACGTTCTGGACGGAGATGCCGCCAATGTCCATCAGAACCACATATTGCAATATAGGCCTGGAAGATTCCCCCTCTCCGACGCGGTGGCGGTTCATCTCTTCCAGATTTAACCTCATGAGCTCGGTATATTGGATGACGGCCTCCCGCACGTCGCCGGAATAGTCGAATAACTCCGCAAGCTTGAGCACAACTATTGGTCTGCCGAACGGGTCTCGCGATGTGAGAGGAAGACATTTAAGGAACGTCGAGGGACAGCGGGGTATTTCCGCGGGGACGACGGCGAGTCGCCACAGCAGGACGTCACGGGTATGTTCTAGTGCAAAGGGAATGGTAAACTTGTGGCGCTGGTCAATGACAGCACAGATGAGCAGGGGCGTTTGTTGTTACGGGCTGTTCAGAAGCGTACCCTATATATTCTGAAGATGGATTCTGGTGGAGAGTCGCATGATCTTAACGGAAGTGCTCTGTGCCGGGGTGCAAGACGAACGTACGGAGATCGTTGAGCCACAACCGAGCCCTCTCTTCGTCGGTACCATCCAGGCCGAGCTCGTCCACTAGTCCCGGTAAAATGTCCTCGATCAAGGTGCGCTGAAGCGTTCGCGTGCCGTGGATATTTTGCTCGTACGCCTCGACCAGCAGCTTCTCCTGGACGTGGAGCGTTTCTAGGACCGTGGACATCCTTGGAGCAGCAAGCCGAAGACACGAGGAGGATGCACGCAGGAGAGAAGACACGCCCTAGGTGAGCGGACCGGGGAAGTCATGTGGCCTCGAGAGGAGCATTGCCCCCGTGGGGTGGTTCGACGAGCAGACAGCGCCCAGGACACCTCGCGCGGTGTCGGCAGGCGTGTTGGATGATGATGCTCGCTCGACTCGCCTCGCCCCGCCAATGCCATGGCATGTGAATCCCCCGACGCCCTCCGACCGAATCGGAGTCGCGGAGAGGCGCCCGTCCCCACCGCCGGCGACGGGCCCGCCTCGCCCCGGCCCTCGGCGCCGGGTTATGGTTTCGAACTTGGCCAGAGCCGCGACACCTGGCCCCCTGCGGTCACACTGCGCGACTTGTGGATCCTCGAACGGCCGCCCCGACCCCACTGTGGGTCCTCTCTCGCGGTCTGGGCGGGCGGCCTGGGGGGCGCCGGCCGGGGCTGCCTTGGGAGGCCGGCGGAGAGTGCCCCCGGCGGCGGGTGACCCGGGTGGTGTGAAGGATCGCGGGATCGGGAGGTGACGGTCGGTGTGGCTGGCGGTCAGCCTCCTCGGCTCGAGGGCGTATATCTCGCGCGGGGCGGGCGCATCCTCTCCTTACACACAACCACCATGTTCTTCACCGTCCTAGTCTACGTATGCGCGCTCGCCTTTGCGGGTGTCTTCCAGGGCCTCGCCGACGACACCCTCCTGCCCTTCCTCACCTCGGTTCTCAACATCCCCACCCTCTCCATGTTTAACAACGTCTTCTCTCTAGCTGGGTATGTTGACGGTTTTATATTTATTTCTTAACCACACTGACACGTACTTGTAGCCCGGCGCCGCGCCCAACACTCTCCCTCCCCGACCTCGCAATCTCCATCAACTCTACCGACATATACCCTTTCTTGCCTCTATCTGTGAACCTCGACGATCTTGTGCCGGCCTACTCTTTCGCGTACGGATCCTCTGTCTGGTATAAATTCTTGGGGCGTTCTTCTGGACTCTTGGCTATTGTCTTGGCTGCTTCTCTACTTCTGGTCTCCTGGTTGATCTACACGACAACGTTCGCGGAAATAATGTCTCAGGTAGGGAGCCCCGTTGTTGCGTCCTTAAATGTACTGACCCGGGGTGGTAGCATTTGCTTCCATCCAATAAACCCACCGCGTCTTACGACCTCAACGACATACTATACCCCAACGCCCAAGATCCTGCTCAACACATTATCTTACCTACTATCACGTCACAAACTATTTCTATGCCTGTATCTGCCGACTCTCCCGCTCGCGACTTTGTCGCTTCTGACGACGTCCCTGCACCTCTGGCACCCACCCCTGACATCTATGACCAACTCTTCGGCGCTTCCTCCGGCGACCAAGTCTTTGAGCCCATTACTAATCCTGCCGACATGGATCAACAACTGTGCGACATCATCGTAAACAATACGAAAGGCGGAGCAGTTGTTGACTGTGGAGAGGGATATTACCCCATTTTGGCCATGTTTGATTCGGACGAGGTACGTGTCAAAATATCTCGCGGGTACACGCTCTGACCTGAACGGGGTGCAGATGTACCATGCAGGGGCCGATTGGCTGGAGGGGTACCCAGAGGAGGAGGGGGAGTGGAGCGAAGACCACGGCTAGTTCAGCGCCATGTTTTCTGATTCGATGCTATTTTCTGTGAATGCTTGGCTATGGAGTGTGCTCGCCCCCTCGTGCCGGCGAGCGTCCTGGGTGTCTGGGTCCGGCGCTATAAATCCGCTCGGCGACTGCCGCGGTGCCTGGTATACTCGTGTCCACAACCGGCCCTTGTGTATGGAGTAGCTCTCGCTGCGACCCACAGCCGCGCTCGCTGCCCGGCCCTGCTCGCGCGCTGGGAGCCCCTGGGGTGTGTGGGGGTGGCAGCGTGTGCGATCTGCTCGTGTCCGGTTCAGGCAGCCCGCGCACGTGTCGGATGCGTGAGTGTGGCAGAAAGCGGCAGGCTCGTCGTTGGATTCTGACCAGCTTTCCTCTTCCAGCAGCACGTTCGACTTGGGCGTGGGCCGTGTTCGGGTTGCGTTCGCTCGCTCAGGGTCTCTGCGCTCCCGTTCCCGCTCTTTCTCCCCGCTCCCCACAACGTATTTCCGCCGGTCCTTGCGCAACCCCTCTGTATTCTAAACCTACGTCCTCGAGGTGCCCCGTCGCCTCGCTCCTGTGGGCGGCATCCCATCCCTGAGAGCCTCCTCTATTCATCCTCGACACGCCGTTTCCTCTGTCTCGCCTCCTGGCCCCTCCTCGAGAACCGGTCCTCTTTCGTTTTCCGCACGCTCCCTGTCTGACATCCTCGACGTGCGGGAACGCGGCTGCCTCGCCCGTCCACGCTCGCCGTCCAAACAAGTCTCTCACCAGTCTAAATCTTGTCTAATACCGATCTTCGGAAACTTCGCTCCCCAATTCCGCACGCTTGGGCCGCTGCTAATTCTTCTCAACGTTCATTCTTGTTTCTCAGGTCGTTCGCGGCAGCACCCGCGGCGCAGTGATGGTCCTCCTCGCCAGTGAGTGCACTGGCTACGTGTGTTCATGAAAGGGTCTGATGTCATTCTTCCATTAGACAGGCACTTCGCTTCCAACTTAGTGTGCAAGAAGCAGAACCCTTCCCCGGCTACAGCAGAGTGCGAAGCTCCCTCTACGGCCCGTTCTGTCGCGATGCGAGGCTCTGTAGCATCTCCTGACGCGTCCTTCTCTGTGCGAGGCGAACTCACTGCGGACTCGAGGCGGACCCTGGCCCTCTCTCTGACGCTTACACAATGGACACCCATCCAACATCAACCTTCCTCTGGGAGTGCTGTGGACTCTCTTAGCGACGTTCTCACGGCACGGATCTCTAGTCCTCGGTCGCGTGTGATGACCTCAGCAGCGACCGCTTCTGCTTCCCCTCTCCGCCCTCTCACGCCTATGGCAGCACCAAGCCCCCGGACCAGCTCTCTGGCGTCCGCCCAGCATGCTACCGACCGCTTTCCTCGTTTCACCTCTTATCTGCTACGGACCGGCAGCGGCACGCCCCAGCCAGAAGCGGACGGGGGGCTTGTGCGGCGCTCAGCGGATCCCGGCCTGCCTGGGGCTTCTTTGGCGGCACTCCCGGATCCTCCTGCACAATGCGGAACTGGCGACGAAACGTGCTTGCAGTCATGCGTCGCTTCGGCACTTGGTACTTGGGGCAACCCTTCCCTGGCGACCTTTTCTACGAGGGCCCCCACCCCCACCTCTTCCGCGGGAACTTTCGCCTCTGCGCCTCTACCCGTGTCTCCGTCCGCGTCCGTGTCTGCGTTAGTGCTCCCCGGCTCTGCACCTTGGCTTAAGACTATTGTTATGGCACACAACTCGGCGTCGATGTCTAGGGCGGGTGCGGGCACCCCCAGACTGCCCGTCCCCACGCGGCGGGGTGCACCTGATGCCATCGCAGGCGAGCGCATCATGCCGGGCACGCCGCTTTCGACCTCCCCCCAGAGCCAGGCCTCGAGCGACTTTGCAGACAGTGCTGGGGCAGAAGGGGACGAGCTCGAGCAGGATGACGCGCAGGGCTCTGCGGGGGCCCAGACCGCCGAAGGACAGCCAAGAAGGAAGAAGACGAGAAGGGCTGGGGCCGCCATCACCCGCGTCAGGCGCATGCAGCGTGAAGTCCGGCGGCTTGCAGAGGAGGAGGAATTGGAGAGCGTTCAGAGGCCGCAGCCCCAGCGCGTATGGCTTTTTCGTGCTGGATTTTTTTGCATGCCAATGCACTCACTAACTTGTGTCCTTTCACCCAGTCTCTTCTGCCCGGCGCACAGTCTCGACCAACCCCCAGTCCGTCGGCCAGTGCGCCAGTGCCGTCGTTGCGTAGCCCGCAGGCCCACCACTCGCATAACCAGCAGATGCGCGCACTGACGAGCCCGGGTCCGTCTGCACTCTCATCGACACGCCCGTCCCCGGAGGGGCGCCACACACGCAGCGACCCGCCGCCTGCTGCGCACTCGCGTGGGCCGTCCGCGTACGACCGCACACTGGAGGTGCGTGCAGCACGCCGTGCATTACCTCACCGCGACTGAATAGGCCCCGCACTGACCGCAGGACGGAGACGACGTGGTCGTCTGGCGGCCCTCTGGCGTGGGGGCGGGCGGCTCCAGCATCTGGGCGTACCGCCCGGACGAGAGGCCTCGTGGTGGCTCTGCCTGACCGTGGTCGGCCCTCCCGTTCCCCTTAATGCCCCGCTGGCTCGGGCTGGATGTGCCTCGACGGTCCGTGTTCTCCTGCCTGCACACACCCCGGTCTCCCGGAACCTCTGCCTCGCCAGGAGGCAGCGGATAAGTACCACTGTACCCAATACTGCGTGGGCACCCCACCTCGTTGCCGACGCGCCTGCGCCCCCCTCACCAGCCCTAGGTCCCCCCTGCATCCAGATATGATATGTCCGCCCGCCCCCCTCTCGTATTTGGCGCATACTACCATACACGGCGCGCGAGTGTGTTGTATAACTTCATTCATTTGTACATAGGCTGCGTTCCATCGTCGCCTTCTACACGTCTATCTCTCCAGACGGATCTCGGCCTACCGCCGCGCCTGCTGCTCACAGGTTCCCTCGCTTCGGCGTTTCCGGCTGGAAGCCTGCCCGTCCCCGGGCCCACTCGCTGATCAGCACGCCCGCGATCGCAGTCGTCGGTGGGACCTTGAAAGGCGGAGCACGGGGGGCTTCTTGCGCCGCATTCGCGGCCTCCTTCTCGCCCTCCCTCACCGCGTCTCCCGCGAGCGGGTTCGCGGCGCTCGCGGAGGTGGGTTGCTGCTCCTTGGGCTTGCCGGTGTCCTGGGCCCAGAGGTCTTTGCGTTCGCCCCGCGACAGCGTCGTGCCGTCTGCGTTCGAGAGCACGGCGAGGAGCTCCTCACGCGTGTACCACCGCGCCTCTGCGGCAGACGTGGTAAGTGCGTGCTGTGGTCCGTGGGCAACCCGTGCGCCTACCTTCGAGCTCGTTGTCGAGGTCGACGCGGAGCGGCTCAGACGAGCTAGCGACGGCGTAGAAACCCGCCATTAGGTTGGCAGGGAAGGGCTCAACGTAGCATGGAGAGTCAGTGCGATGTGCGGGCAGAGCGTGGCAGGGGACGACGACGTACCCACGGCTGAGTTGAGTGGTAGCGGACGTTCCAGACTTTCACACCGGCCTCTTCCCACAACTCACGCTTCACCGCGTCCTCGAACGACTCGCCTGGTTCAATGAAGCCCGCCATACATGAGTAGAACTTTCCTGGCCACTTTTTCTGTACGTTGGGGGATATCGGAGTAAGCAAACATTACGCGCGAAGATGGGCGGGGTAAAGGTACGTACATTCCTACCGAGGAGGATCTTGTCGCCAGACTCGTCAATCACAGCCATAATCACCACCGCGTCCGTCCGAGGATGCGAAAAGTTGTGTAGGCCACGCGCGGTCGGGCACGGTTTCCGCCCGGCGTTGTCCGCCCACGGCAGGAGCGACGTGCAGGACAGTTTCCACCCCGCCCAGAGCGAGTGCACGGCAGATCCGCACGACGGGCAGAACTGCAGGGGCGGATCTCGCGTCGTCAGCCACGATCCGCATCGGCGTGGGTGCGGGACGGCGCACCTTGTTGCGCGCGTTCCAGTCTATCATGCTCCGCGCCTCCGCGAACAACGCCGCGTCGAACGCGTCGAAGTTGCCCATCGCAGCCCGCGGCTCCGAGAAGACGGGCCCCGAACCCGACCCGCCCGCGGCGTTCTGCACGACCGCGTCCACCTCGCTCTGCTCCGCGTCGGACACGTCGAGCGTGAAGTACGGGGTCCCATGTATGTTCGCGATGATCGTCTCCGCGTCCGTCTTTGCGCTAAAATCGGACGAGGGGAGCGCGTTCGAGTGTCCCGCTTGTGTCTCGTGCAGGCCGAGGAACACGATGGGCGTCCCGCGCAGCCGAGCAGCCTCGAGCACAGGCACGCCCGCCGACGCGAGCTCGCCCGCGTGCTGTCCCTGCGAAAAGTACGGCTCCGCGCCCAGGAGGGGCTTGACGTCGTTTGTGGTCAGCCGAGCGAGAGGGTGGGTCCCGCCTGAGGCGCCCGCAGGGGCCTGGGAATGCACCAGTGGCTGGCCCTCCTTGAAGACGAGCCAGCGCGTGGCGGGGGCGTGTATGATGGCGTTGAGGAACGGCTGGGAGGTGCGTAACCAGGAGAGACGGTTGAGCGGGGAACCGCCCATGAAATTAACGTGCCTATATGCGTCTCGCATTCAGCTCGCGCTGCGCCGCCCGCCGGTTTCGAGGTTGGGCTCACCCGTCTGGTCCCATTGCGTACCGGGACAGGTGTCGATAGAGGATTTGGCGGTGAATGATGGCGGCGTGAGGGAAGACAGAGGGTTTTATGTTGTGTGCAAGGTGCGATACGCCTTACATATGTTGCTCGCAATCGCCTCCACGTTCACCGGGCGTCCGCGAGGGCCTGCTGACGAGCGGATTACTCACGGTTTCAGCAATCGAAAGTCCCCGAAGTGGAGGCGGGTGTCCGAGTCGAGCTGAGGATGCTCTGCGATGCCCGCTGAAGACCGTGGTGTGCGATACGTGATCGCCCAGACGCAGAGCTCGATGGAAACGGCAAAGAGACGGTCGCCGACATCGGATTTCGACCTGAGCGCACTGCCGGCCGCGGTGGGTAGGCGATGGTGGCAAGCCCGGCCCGGCCCGGGCGCAGCCGCTTTTCAGGAGGAGTGCTACCGGCGTCTAACGGTAAGTTACCGGCCACCACTGCGCGTAACGCTGGCGGTCGCCATACAGCCTCGCCACGCGCAGTGCGCGCAGAAAAACATATGGCGCAAACGCTGGACATTCACCGCTCCGAAAGGACATTTGTGACCGCGAACAACCTCTGCCGTCACTATGCATCAACGTTCTAGGGCACTCGCACGGGAGCTTTGACAGGGCGCGCCTGTTACCGCATGTTTTCGGTGCGGCCACAAGAACGTCGAAGCTGGGACTCCCCAGCCGTCGGGCAGCCATGGCTATATTCCGTCGCCAGCGTTGCTGTTATACACGAAAATGAGTCTAAAACACCGGTCAATGTCCCACAGTTTGATTGTGGGTTCCTGATGCGGTACGTTGGATCGCTTCCGGCATTACATCTCATGGGGATCTCACCATTGTCCGTCCTTTTCAGCGTGCAACGAGAGTCATACATCGCGTTTTTGGCCACGGTCCGCCCGACCCTAATGAGCTTCCCCAGGCGATATCCGCGGCCGGGGACGCTACAAAACCACCGTCTGGGAGAGGAGCCCGCCAGACAACCTCCTCCTCTCCTCCCCCCGCCCAGCCCGAGCCGCCTTCCTCCATACCCCGCCGTGTTCTATCGATGATGTTCTTGCCTCGTTCCCCGTGGATGTGTAGCGCGGTAAGGCGTTTCCTCCCCTTCGGGTTCACAGCAACCACGATGCACTTCACCCGAGCCCTTTGGCCTTTCCTAATCGGGCGAGGTATTGTGAGGACGCGCCCGTCTCTTTCTGGCAGTGCCTATGTACTTTCCTCGCTCGACGCTCTGCATTCCAACGGCACGTCGAGCGAGGGAGTCAGCCGATCTGCGATGGACCAGCGGCCGCCCGTGCCCTCTTATATAAGAACGAACTTTGCTCGACGCTAGGCCATCTTTATGACCCCGTCACGACTATTGTATGCGCCGCTCGCCCGCCCGGCTTCTTCTTCGGCCTCTTTGCTGACGTTCGCGTTGCCTACCCGCAGATGCCATCATCCGATCCGCCGTCGCCTACACGCCCACAACGTCCCACAACGCAACGCGCACAATCCTCACCTGTGCGCAGCAGCCCGCCCACGCCTGCCGAAGCGATTGCCCAAGCATGGCAGAGCGAGTCGCCCGAAGCTCAGCAGCGATGGCGGCGGGCGGATTCGCTTGCGAGAGAGAGATACTTGAACCCCTTCAGGTGGAACACGGCGGGGAAGTCTCAAGAGAGAAAGCCGAAGGGGAAGCTGTGAGAGACGGAGGCCGTTATGACCTTCACACCCAGGGGGAGACGAAGAAGACTTCACACATCATGCACTCTAGGATCAGTCCCCGTCGAGGGAGCGGACTCTCGCTGTTTTGGGCGGTGGGACTCTAATATTCGTTCTGTTGTATATGTTATTCGCATGCCGTTTGACGCACCACTATGTATGTTTTCCCGCCGTGGGCGGAGACAGGTTCGATGTCTTGACAGATCCCGCACGGCGGTGTACGTTTATTGCCTTGCTTAGTTCATTCCTACTGTATCCGATCATGATATGGATCCTTACGAGTCGTGGTGGCAACCAGCGTGGGCGAAATACTCACTCCTCGTTGGTTCAAGCTTTGGTAAAACATAGATAACCTGTAGGTCATGTCCAGATCTGCTTTTGTCGGAACTCGTTGCATTACGCGCACTGAGCTCGGTTGTATAAATAAGGTTCAGATTGAAGTGAGTTGAGATGGTCTATGCGCTTTCCCGAACCGTACTTCTCGAGGCCAACTTCAAGTTGGTTGCGGGCGGGGGCGTAGGTGTGCGCCTGTTGGGACAATCTTATCTTATCACCGGGCGCTCCGGCACGAGGGCGCAGAAAGTTTGTAAAGACGAGCGCTGATTGGCTGCGAGAGGTCTTCCCCACATCTCGCGGTGTTTATCGCGCGCGTACTTCAAGAGGCGGGCGGGGCGCCGTGACTCGACGGTCCTGCTCTCGTCTGCCCTCCGCCGCCCACCACCGCTACTCCCTGTGCCAGAGCCAGAGGACGCCAGCCATGTCGAGCACAGTCAAGGATCTTACTGCAGGGACTGCAGGGGGCATCGCCCAGGTGTGCAAAATTCGCACCTCGTAACATGCACTCGGACTCACCTGTGACACTGCGTCGGAACAGGTGTTGGTCGGCCAGCCGTTTGACATCGTGAAAGTGGTACGTTCAGCTCTGCATCACGCTCGTGTCGTGCTTCTAGTCGTGTCCTGACCCGCTTTCTCGTAACCAGCGCATGCAGACCGCGCCCGCTGGCACGTACAGCGGCATGCTGCACTGCGCCGGCGGCATCCTCAAGAACGAGGGCCCGCTCGCTTTCTACAAGGTTTGGTGCGCTCCGCCGCTTGCCACACACGCCGCGTCCTCAACCCCCTCCCAACCCCCTTCCAGGGCACCCTGACTCCGCTTCTCGGCATCGGCGTGTGCGTGTCGATCCAGTTCGGTGCGCTCGAGTACTCGAAGCGCCTCTTCGCGCGGCAAAACGTCCAGAACGGGCGGGGAGGTCCGGATGGCATGGCCCTCGGGGGCGGTCAGCTGTTCGTCTCGGGCGTGTTTGCCGGTCTCGCGAACGGCGTCGTCTCAGGGCCTGTTGAGCACATCCGCATCCGTGCGCCTACCCACCCGCTCCGATTTCCGCGGAGTTGATAGCTGACCACGCGCGTGTGCGTAGGTCTTCAGACGCAGTCAGCGACGAACCCCGTATACGCCGGCCCGTTCGACGCGATAAAGAAGATTTACTCGAGCCATGGCATCGCGGGAATTTACAAAGGCCAGGCGGTCACGCTCCTGCGTGAAGCGTCCGGGTACGGTATCTACTTCTGGGCCTACGAGAAACTCGTGCAGTGGGAGATGGCGAAGAAGGGCATCCGGCGCGACCAGATCAACCCCGCGAACGCGGTCCTATACGGCGCCGCAGCGGGATACGCCGTAAGCCGCCCTCTTCGACAGGTGGGCGATATGCGGCAGACGCTGACCAGGCGGAACCTTCACAGCTGTGGGCAATTATATACCCCATCGACATGATCAAGTCGCGGATGCAGACCGACGGCTTCTCGCCCGCAGACGGCCAAAAATACAAGTCGACGCTCGACTGCGTGCGGACGGTGTGGCGGACGGAGGGCCTTCCTGCATTTACGCGGGGGCTGGGCCCCACGCTCATTCGGTATGTCAACTCTATTCGTCGGGGTTCTGGCGCCAGCTCATTGTGGCTAATTTCGTGCCAGGTCGCCATTCGCGAACGGCGCGACGTTCCTTGGGTTCGAGCTCGCAAGCCGGCTGCTCCACAATAACGTCTGAGATGGCCTCGAACTTCGAGCTTGCGATATCCGCCCTCTCCCTTCATAGACGCACCGATTAGACGTCCGCACACAAAGTATGCTATAGCAGGGGATAATCTCCGCCGCCGCCTCCAGTTCTCCGCCGGGTGATGTTCTTGCGCCTTGCTTGTCCCCCTCTTTTTTTGCTTTCACAGATGTATCATTATGTGACATTGCTGCCAACTCCTTGCTATCTGTTCCTATGCATGTCCGATGGGGTAGAAACGACGCGTAGGCAGCCTCGTGCCGTTGAGGACGTTGCGTGCGTCGACCCTCGGTGATGTCCATCGTGCGCATGCACGCAGCGATGAGGTAAGTCGTTCTTCAGCTCAACCGACGGTACAGTAGGGATACATACACATCAGAGCAAGCGTGATACAGTGTGGTCGTGCAGGGATGATCGGTAGTACAGCTTCTATCACATCGCCTCCTCGTCGTCCTCGTCGCCGGATACCTCCGCATTCTCCTGGCCGGCCTTGGCCATGAGCTGTGCGAGGTCCTGCTCTTCGGTCTCCGAGACCGCTTTTGGCTGTGGCGGTCATGTCAGTACGATAGATCGGGGGAAACGGGGTGTAGTTGACGCTTACCTTCATCTTAACGATCAATGCTCCACCCTGGTCCTCGATCGTCGTTTGAATGGACTCGATTGCGCGCTCGAGACGGTCGACTGCGGCGTACTGCAAACACCCCACGCGTCAACTCCCTATACGCGAAAGAATTGATTCTAATAAAAGCCGCACCTTGTCAGTCGCGTTTGTGCTCAAGACGTACAATGGGGGCGCGACGAGCTTCGCCTTGATAGGCACGGCCTCGTTGCTCTGCGCCTCGCCTGCGCGGAGCGCCTTCTTGATAGCGTCGATGCCGGCGGGGGTGTAGCAGGTGAGCTCGATGTCCGCACGGAGCTTGATCGGCTGGGGCGTCAGTCGCCGCGCGATGGTGCTCATGAGGATGTTCAGCACGCCCTGGGGCACGGGCGCCGGCAATGATGAGAACACCACGTCGGGCTCGCTACGTACACGCGCGCGCGTGTGTGTTAGCACCGGCCAAAGACATGTGCGGGCAAGTAGATGGTGCACTCACGTTAGTGCAAGTTTGAACGCATCGTACGGATGGCCGTATTTCCGGCCTAGGGGCCACGCGATCTGGTCGTAGAGCTGCTCGAGGCGCGCGTCCTCGTTCGCGCCGCCGGCCCCGGTGCCCTCATCTACAAGCTCATCCTCATGACCCTCCTTTTTTGCGGCGCGGCGGGAGCGCTTGGCTTCGGCGGCCTCGGCCTCAGCCTGCTTTGCTTGTTCGCCCTCGAGAACCTCGCCATTTACGGACGGGATCTTGGAGGCGACGTGCCGCATGATCGAGGCGACGGTCTTGGACTTCATATAGCGCTCCTCGCATTTCGTGATGTCCTCGGGTGAGACACGCCGTTTTGAGAGGTCGATGTAACCTATACGATGCGCGCGAGAGGATGCATAAGCAACGGCTTCGGGCGCTGCTGCCAAATTTGGAGATTTGGCAAAGTTTGCAGTAACGCACCCTTCTCCTTGTCCACTCGGAGGACGACGACAACTTCGTTGCGGCCGACGCGGATGAGCTTCTGGATCGATCGGATACGCCTCCGTGAGAGCTCGGATAAGAGAATCATGCCCTCGATGTTGTCATATTCAAGCTACTTGGACGAGACTGATGAGCAGGCTCGGGCGGTGGAGGACGCTCGGGCAGACATACAAGTTTGACATAGGCTCCCATCTCGGCGATCTGGCGCACCTGCACCATGACGAGCTCGTCGACCTCCGGATAGCGCTGTTCGTAGTACCGCATCTTGGCAGCAGCGTCGGGTGTGGGTACGGAGACGAGAAAAGGGAGAAAAGCTCGAGGACGAGCGGAGAAGATGGCGGTACAATTGACTCTTGCCGGCGGCGCGTCTGAAGCGATAAAAGATAAAAGAGACGCCGGGCCTGCGGTAAGTGTGGGTAAGTAACTCGAACAAGACGGGGTAAGGCTTGGTAAGGCTGCGGTGTGTTACTGTTGTAAGGCACTGCTTGTCCTGCGGAGAAAGGATCGACAAAGAGGAGTAAGCTGCGCTTAGTAGTCGCCTAGTTAGTCGGACTAAGGACCGAAGGTAAGGGGCTTGGGCTGTCGCCAAGGACGCTGGGCGTGGGCGGACGGCTGATGGCAGATCACGGCGAGGTGTATTTCTAGCAGCAACCGTCCGTCGAGGACCTCCCCTCCGACCGTGCCCCGAGTCTCGAGTGTTTTTCTGACCCCACTGCGCAGCTGTGTTTTCCGAGTGCGTACAGCCCTGAATATGTTCCCACAAATTCTGCCGATGCGCTGACATTGCCGGACTGGCCAGGCCGTGCTCTCTGCGAGTCCAATTGTCAGCCAATCGTGACTGTGTGACCAGGCCACCCGCTTGTCCCAGTCCGAGTCCCAGCCCGGCACACAGCGCCACCGCCTCTCCTTCTTGCCCCGCTCGCTCATATACTCCCTCTCCCGACGCCCAGCGCGTCCTTGCTTTCCTCTTCCGCTATGACCCACACGCCCTACGTCCTTCTCCCCTTGCTTTCGCTTGCTGTTAGCGTCGCTGCCAACCCTCTTTATGTCCCACCGCCTCTTCATGTCGCTCTGAACCGACGATCACCCAATCCCGACGCGTCTATCGAACGCTTCACTCACCACGCCGACCACCTACGAGGAAAGTACGGCTGGTCGTCGTCCGGGAACTTCACCAGGCGTCAGGGAAAGACCGTGGGCGTGGGCATCATCGACCAGGTGCGTTCTCGCTTCAGCCGTTGCAACCAAGACCGGCGTCCACCTAACACGCTTGGCAGGCCCAAGACTCGTCTTACATCGGCACCATCACAGTAGGAACCCCTCCCCAGACATTCAAGGTTGTCTTGGACACCGGCTCCTCTGACCTCTGGCTCGCCTCGAGCAATTGTTTCTCATGCGGCCAGACGCCACCGTTCGACACCAGCAAGTCCTCTACCGTGAAGCAGGTCACAAGCGCCAGTGGTCAGTCCCAGACCGTCCGTATACGCTATGGTAGCGGCCAAGTCGCTGGAATCTTGGCCTCGGATACCGTCTCCCTGTCCGGATTCAACGTCAACCCCCAGAATTTCGTGGTTGTAGAACAGATGACCGACGGCCTCCTGGACGGTGATGTCTCCGGTATCCTGGGCCTTGCGTTCGAGGCTCTCGCCTCTACCAACGCAGTCCCTTTCTGGCAAGCGCTTGTGAACAACGGCGAATTTGCCAGTCCGGAAATTTCATTCTGGCTTGACCGTCACTTGGATGACAACAACCCGCCCGATGAACAGTCCGGTGGCGTGATGACCCTTGGCGGTACCAACAGCTCTCTCTTCACTGGCGACATTGAGTTCATCCCGCTGACAACCTCTGGCTCCCCGACGTTTTGGATGCTTGAGATGACTGGTACGTGCAATACATCACCCGAAGCAAATAATAGACGGTGCACAGCACAAACACGGCGCTAACCTCGTGTCGCGCTCGCACAGGTGCCACCGTGCAGGGGAAATCGGTCAACATTCCCACAGGTTCTGCTGCGCTTTCTGCGATTGATACCGGCACGACACTCGTTGGTGGGCCATCTGACGCGGTCAAGACCATCTACGACGCTATTCCTGGCTCGCAGCCCGTACCCAGCATGCAGGGTTTCTTCCAATTCCGTGCGTGCCTCCACTCTTCTCGCGCCTGCAACGGCTATTAATAGCACGTGGTGCACAGCTTGTTCGACGAATGTGCAGGTGTCGTTTGCGTTTGGCGGAAAGTCTTGGCCCATCAGCGCGACAGACATGAATCTCGGGCGCATCTCTCAGACGATGTGTGTCGGCGGCATATTTGACCTTACCCTTGGCTCCGATGTGAGCGGCGGGGGTGGTAACCCCACCTGGGTTGTTGGCGATACTTTCCTGGTGAGTGCTTCTAGGGACCGCAGCAAAAAGAACCCTAAAGGTGGCTGATCGCAACCTGTATATGTCCCTTCCGCAGAAAAATGTGTACAGCGTCTTCCGCTCGAATCCTCCCGCGGTCGGTTTCGCCGAGCTCTCCGACGCAGCGGGCGGCTCATCTGGTGTGTGTTCCTCGTCCGCCTCTCCATGGCACTAGCGCGAATTTGACAAGCTCATTCTGCTTCGTCTATACTTCCCACTGTATCCATATCGGCCACTGCATCTGTTGTATCAACTCCTACTGTATCGGTATCATCGCTCTCTGTCCCATCTGTCGACCCCACCCCTCTTTCTTCTCCCGCTTCGTCTCTGGTAGGCACGCCAACCAACATCCCCGGCTCCGCGACCGTCACCGAGGGCGTCGACCCGCTCCCTTCCGTCTCTGGTTCTGGATCAGGTGCGTCTCGCTGTCAACCGATGTATCACATCTATCGAAGTGCTGATCATTACGACTTGCCTTCTCAGGTGGCAAGAACTCCGCCGCTGCGCTCTCCACCAACTCGCACATGGTCGTTACAGGCGTCGTCGCGTCCCTTGTGGCGAGCGTCCTGTCAGGCGTCGCATTTTTGGGATGATCATCCCCTCTTGCACCTGACCCGCGCCGCAGCTCCGCGCTGCACCCGCCACACGCTCTCACATGGCGTCGCCCGCGCCGCGACGTTATTTGGATATATCATCTAGGGAAGGATTATTTAGGAACCGGATGTGCTATTGCACAGGCAGGGACGGGTCGCCCCCTCGGACGCTTTCGCTCGACCCTGCCTCGCTCGTGCTCTTTCTGTCTCTTTTTACGCTCTACATTACGCCTACGCTCCTGCTTTCGCGCGTTTCGCTGATGTCGCCACCACACGGCGCGCTGTGCAATCAACGTGCTGTCTACACGCTCTCTCCCTCGGATATTGTCCCGGGATGATCGCTCGATAGTTTGCAGCTCTATTCCCGCGCGCTGAGCTGTGTGCTGTGCGAACGGTGCCGCTATCGCAAACTCAAACTCAAATTAGGTGAGATCGTAGTCTGACGTTGGTGCTTGGTGGTGATCAAGGAGGCGGAGGCTCGTTCCTCTGCGGTCACCCATGCCAGGACGCCTGACGCATGTAGATTTGTGGTGTGCCCGTGCACCCCGAGGCTGGAATTAGCGCACGCGCACCGTCCCCGTTCCCAAGGGGGTGGAACCGCGAGATATCCCCGCGAGGGGCTCCCACAGGTGAATATTCACGGAGGGCCGCCGGCGGCTTGCTTTACCCAGGTCCGTGGATGCGGTGAGTGCGCGAGGCTGCCGCAGATGCAAGCTATACGAGTCGTACCTGATTATGAACGGAGAGTCGGAGGCACTTGTTCAGTGAGTCAGCGCTAGTAAGTTTGGAAACGCCTCTAAAGAAGAGACGAGCATTCTAGACAAACTGCGACAGCGCGGATTGACGTGCCTGCGCCGCGAGGACGCCCCAGTCGCCGCCTGGTAGGGGACCTCGACAAGGACGCCGCGCGGCGCGGTCAAGAGGAGTCTATACTTGGTGCTTTCGCGATTTATTAACGCATGGCTCGTGTGCGGCCACGCAGTTGCACAGGCACCAGGCTCATTTCCGATTGGTACGTGCCCCCGTCGGACGCCCACAATCCTCAACAAGGGTCGGACGGCGGCCATCGCAGTCTATCTTGGGAATTACCGCGACAACTTATCGTGGAGCTGATTTGCACTGCTTAGTTGGATTCACTGGAAGGCCATGTAAACCCCTCGGTCATAGGGTTTCGTGAGCCTTCCGAGGTTGCACCCGAGTCTGCCACTCATGGTCAAGTTACCTCGACTGAACGACGGGGCTTAGCATTTCGATATTCAAGATACCAACTTTTATCGACGGGACGCGGTTGCTTCTGTATACGCGTGGTTTCCCCAGATCCGGGGTTACGGTGGTCGTCGGACGAAGTGCGAGCGCGCGCACTATGTATTCAAGTAGCTAACAATGGCCACGCCGACGGCAACCCCTGCAAGGGCCCACAATCCCCCGATGGTCTATGTTCGTGATCGTATAGGTAGTATAACGGCCGTTGGTAATGAAGAAAACATAAATGTGATTGAAGTTTTATTATATAGTGAAATAGTTCTGAATGGACGACTACCCTTCCCCGACTGCGACCGCCGAGTCCACGAACGGATCCCGCTCCTCTCGCCGACCAGAGAACCGTCTCACTGCGGGGGGACGTCGGTTCGGGATGTCGCGCACGGAGCTCTCGTACCTCAGGGATGCGGTGTACGCATACCGCTGCAACGGGATCCCCAGCGCGAAGGACCGATACTCGCGCTCGTCCAGGGGGAGGTCGTGGATCAGGAGGGGAGGGCGCTCCTCAAGCGCTGAAGATAGGTTTTGAGGAGCATCGACCTCGATCTCGGTGCGAGAGTACTCGGATCGCGTCGCGTTCGGAGAGAAGAAAGTGGGTGTCGTGTCGTACCGGTGGTCCACCGCCGTGAGCCTTCCGTCGGGGATCTCGAAGACGAAGGCGCGGTACGCAAGGGCCTCGGCGAGGACGCGCCCAATGTACGGCGCAGCTTTTGATGGATGAGGGATGTCGAGTATGGCAGGTGTAGCGCTGTTCAACTCCTGGGCTTGCGACTCGGATGCTGAGCGACCCCAAGCGGTCAAGCCGGTCCAGTCGGGGGTCGTGTCGAACGAGTGGTCAACCTCCCTGGGCTCCGTGCTCGTGTCGGGGACACCAAGAGCGAAGAGTCGGTACTCGTAGTCGGCGCGGCGGGACGCCAAGTAGCGCTGGACGAGTGTCCGTGGGGGCTTGAGGACGCGGTTCGGCTGGGTGGGGCCGTCGGCGAACGGATCATCGTCGTCCCGAGGGCGGCCCGGCAAGGCCCATTTCGCGACCTCAAGCCAGTGCGGGCGCGTACCAGGCTCCTCCTCCGGGGCGTAGCCTTCGATCGGTGGGGCGTTCACGTCCGGGATGTTGAGCGCGGCGCGGAGGTATTCGTCGCACTCGCTATCGTCGTCGGGGGTGACGTACCGCTTGAACCGAGCGCGGAGAGTGCCGAAGATGTACTTGCGGTAGAGGGGGAGTTCGACGTCGAAAACTTCGTCGATCTGGTGGGGGCCGATGGGGTAAACCCACTCGTCGAGCGAAGGGCGTGGGCTTGTAGGCTGGTCGCCGCGCGTGGGGAGGTCTGCGGCTGAGGGAGGGTCGTTGGCTCGGATGTTGAGGGCGCAGCGCAAGTACTCGTCGGCCTCATCGTCATCTTCTGCGATAGCGTGAGAGGCGGGATCCCGTCTGAACCCGAACGGGCGTCTGGTGCGAGTGGGCGCGGGGGCTTGGAGGTCGTTGTCGAGCTGGGACAAGTTGGTGGGGAATGTCCATGCGTCGATGTCGCTGTTGCTCGCGATTACCGAGAGGGGCCCGTCTCGTGGAGCATCGACATCCCGGATATTGAGGGCAGCCCGGAGGTAGGCATCGTTCTCCTCCTCGTCCACTGCGCGAGCGGTCCAGCGGTAGTGGCGACGTCCGAAGGCGCGAGACCGGCGGACGGATGGTGCGATAAAGGGGGACTTGCCGAGTTGAAGTAGGTCGATAGGAAAGAACCAAGCGTCCAGGTCGGGGAAGACTGCAGGGACGTCTTCATCTGCTTTAGTGTCGATGACGGCTGTCTTGCGAGCTGGTCGTGGTTGTTGGTTGTCATCAAGGGTTGAGGCTACCCAGATGGAGGGCGGAACACCGAAGGCCCAGCATTTCGTCCAGGTGTGCGATGCGGTGGAGCCGGAGTAGTCGAGGAGGTCGGAGAAGGGGAGTGCGGGAGGAGGAGTGAAGGCGAGTGGTATACTGACCGAGCGGAAGTTCGCGGAATGAAGAAGTCCGGGCATACAAGCGAGGGCATCGTAGGAGACGTTCTGAACCCTCGTCGCGTCGTGCCTGCGCAATTCGCACAGGGCTTGCGCCATCCTTCCATCCAACCGGACGCCTTGCGGTGTTTGGCGGTCATTGTCGAGGTTGCGCAGAGGTGGCAGGAGCTCAAGTGTACTCGAGGTGGGGCGAAGAGCCGTGCAAGCGTCTTGGGCCTACCAGGGCGCCGTCACAGTCCAACATCGAGCCCGTTAGCCCATCACACATCGACCCGTGGGGACTGGCACATACCTCGTTGCGAGATATACCGGAGAAGACATTGGAGACGAAGAGCGAGAGGATTAGAGCGAGTGGGGCAATGAGGAGTACGATAAACGCGATGGATAGAGAGTTTGGTTGCCAGGAGGGAGTTTGTCCGAAGTCGAGTGCCGGGAGCGGGGGGATAACGTGCCTTGAGACCTTGACTGGAGCCGAAACCCGAACCAGAAGCAAGGTCGCGTTCTGGCCGGGATGTGAAAGGAGGGATGTGTTCGTAAAGCCGTCGCCGAAGATGCCGTTTGAGAAATGAGTCGTAGGGAATGTGTCGATCTCTTGGAGTGGGGCGGCGTCGAGGGCGAGGCGCGTGATCGAACTAAAAAGAACGTTGGGCTCGACGAAGTCAAAGGCCGGGGGTGTGAAACGTACCCTGTGATTTGGAAGAAGGTGTCGGTGACGGAGGAGAGAGCGGGGATGTCAAAGCAAGAGAGAGAGAAAACGAGGGTGTCCAGCCAGACCTGCTGGAAGACACCAATGAGGCAGGAGACGCAGGCGAGGAGTACCGTGGCGAAGTTCATGGTGGTGTGAGGGAAAGAGGGAGCGTAGGCAGCAGGGGGATTATATCTCAGGCTGGAGGAGGCTGACCGGCCTGGCAGACTAGTGTCGGCCAGCCCGATCGTATTCGGGAGCCTAGTCGCTCGCTCATTGGACACCACCGCCACGTTCAAGTAGACCCACCTGTAAGCATGAGCATACTTACCCCACTCCGCACGAAGGGTCCGGTACTAGGTCCGGCAGCAGGATTCATGTTTTGCATTGCAGGTGACGGCGCCGTATCAAGTTGAGTACGACGGCGGCACTTGAAGGGGAGCTTGGTAATCCGTGTGGACACCGCCACCGACGCCACAACGCGGGCGCCTTTTTTTCCACCAAAGGGGTGACACTGGCACAGTGGTGCGGCGAGTGTTTGCACTTAAACAGCCATTTCCACAGCGTTAATCCATACCAATCATAGTTTACAGCTTACTGTTACATCCTGTTTCTGATGCTATCCTGACAAAATTGACCGCCGTGATCAGAGGAGGCTCTGAATGATGCCGTCCCCTTCGACCAGGATGCATGGACCGCCGTAAATGACCTTGTCCTCAAGACCATTCTCCTTGACATATGCAATGACAGCCTCGTCTTCCGCGCCGGGCTGAAGCCAGAGAGCTGGGACGTCGAGCGCTTTGGCCTGCTCAAGAACACCCAGAGTGACCTACGCAACCGAAAACGTTGAGCACGGGAACGGTGCATAGGCGCGAAATCGTACTTTGGGAGGGGTAATGATGCTGATAGAAGTCTCCGCGGGTGCGGAGAGCTCACCAACGGCGTGTACTGTCTTCAGGCCCTCCAACTCGGCCTCTTTCTGCATGGCAGATTAGACAAGAATCTGTGTTCCGGCTTTAGGGACTATACCGGGTGGATAGGAGTGACGTCCTTGCTTCTTGCCTGGTACCACTTGAGCACCTGTGGGAGCAGTATAATATTAGACCATGGCCACATGCGGAATGCATCTTCGCGAACCGACCTTGGTTCCGTACTTAGTCTGGTCCTTGGAAGCACCTACGACTGCGTACTTGGGCGAAGAAAGGAACTTCTTCTGGATTTCGACAAGGCTGGCCATTTCTCAATCGGGATGCGGGTCGGATCCGGATGTGGCGGGGGTGGTAGTGGGAGATGCGGTACTGGTATCGTTAGACACGACCGGCGCGGTATTTGAGGCATTCTCACATCCGAAAGGGCGGCATGGTACGAGCTGCACATGGTGGGGAGGTAACGAAGGTCGATCGCGCAATCCGTAGACAAGGGCGCGACACGGGCGATGATACCGGACGCAGAGCGAATCCCCTCGCGAGCATATGCATCCTGCCAAGCTGCGACCGCGGACGTATCAACTCCAATCACAGATGTCGTCGCAGGAAGCACTACCCCACGCGGACCTGGGAGGCAGACGGAACCGGCCCTAAAGAGGTGGTCCGTGCGCTGTCGCGGTCAGGATATAATCCGCGTCTGGACATGTAAACACCTCATACTTACCTTGATGGCACGAGCCCCTTCATGTACCTGGGTCCGTGGGCCGTGGGGGCCTCTCATAGCACGGCGACCCTGTCCCCAGGGGGACCCTGCGGTTTGTATGGGCTTCGGCTCATGCACCGTCTCAATATTTCCCTGTCCCGCTTCGGCCCTCGGGCTGGGCGGGCCATTTTTTATTGTCGGTTCCTCGTCCTAACCCTAACCTTATGTAACGCTACTAGATTAGATTGCGCCGTTTTGGGTAAACATGACCTCATCGTTCGTCCAACTTATGCGGTGTGATCATGACTGGTGTCCTTGATTGGTACCTTCTGCCTTGAGGTTTCAAACTAGTCTCGTAGGTTCTGTGTAGTTTTTCTCAACTCGCACCACGACTGCTCCAGCTTGATGCACCTACCGCGGTTTATCTCTATCGGACTTCCCGCAAAGGCAACAAACAGATATCTTTTCTACGGTGTACTGTTAGGTCTTGCCGTCTCTCTCACGACCACGTCTGTCATCGACTACTTCCAACAACGAAAACGAAAACGAGCAGAGCTCAACTTTGAGCCACGTCCTATTGAACTGCGCAGCGATGAGGCAGTCGAAGGCGTCGTCGGCTTAATCGGTCAAACCATTCTTTCCAGGAAAGTGTGTACATGTTAACAACCAATAACGACACCCACAGGGAATACTCCACTGGTCAAAATCAAATCACTTAGTGATGCTCTAGGAGTCGAGATACTAGGCAAAGCAGAGGTATTCCTGCTCTGGCGCATCCAAGGCGACTAGATTCACTCATTAACACCCCAGTTCATGAACCCGGGTGGGAGTGTTAAAGACCGAGTAGCACTCCGAAGTATATCTATGATATAGCATCTATGTTCGTAGTACCACTCACCGACCTCAACAGTGATCGAGGATGCGGAAGAGCGTGGTCTGCTCCACCCCCACACCGGCTCCCGTATATTTGAGGGCACGGTAGGCTCTACCGGGATCTCAATTGCGACAATCGCTCGTGCGAAGTACGTTTTACCATGTTTCGTCAGTTCGATGATGCTGAGGCTCGACGTCCGATCACAGGGGATACGAAGCTAGTACGCTCAGGCGCATTGTTACCTGCATTTTTGCACTCATGGATGGCATATAGCCATCATAATGCCAGACGATGTGGCGGAAGAGAAGGTGAAGGCACTTCTAGCCCTAGGCGCGCATGTGGAGCGCGTTCGTCCAGCAAGCATTGTGGATAAGAAGCAGGTAGGTGCACCGCATCGTGTTTCTATTTTGATATTAAATGCACCCACAGTTCGTGGTATGTCATTTTATAGAACCCACTCAATCGTGGATCCTTTCAAGTAGCTGTGGCCATAGAACCTCGCCCGCGAACGTGCGAAGGCCTTCGGTTCAGAATCAGACCCCGCGAAGTCCCCGGGGACACATCACGGTCACCTCATACCTACCGCTTCGTCTTCAGTTCTGGTAACTACCACTGCGAACGAAACGCACACCGGCAACGGGCTTATGAGCCCTAAGGAGGAACGAGAGTTTGCGCTGAAACCTCGTGGCTTCTTCGCCGACCAATTCGAAGTATATCCCCCATAGCGCGGGCATGTTAAGGGTACTGACCATCACCTTCGCAGAATCGAAGCAACTACTACGCCCACTATGACGGAACGGGCCCAGAGATCTGGCGCCAGACGAGTGGATGGCTGGACGCGTTCGTCTCCGGGGCGGGTACGGGTGGCACCCTCGCCGGTACTGGGCAGTACCTCAAGTCGCAGAAGAAGGATCTCTTGGTCGCGCTGACTGACCCGGAGGGAAGCGGGTTGTACAACAAGGTAAAGCACGGTGTGATGTTCGACCGTAAGGAGGCCGAGGGTACGAAGAGGCGGCACCAAGTGGACACTGTTGTCGAGGGAATGTCAGCTTTTTAAAAATCCCTGGCAAAGAGCGATACTAATCCGGAACCGTGTTCAAGAGGGATCAACAGGCTCACGCACAATTTTGAGCTTGCTCTCCCAATCATAGACGACGCCTTCCGGTGAGCATCCCCTCCTGACCTCGAATGTATCCCTACTCACTCTATATCTTTCGTTTCTATCTCAGTATAACCGATGCTGAGGCAGTCGCTATGTCGCGGTATCTTGTACAGCACGACGGACTGTTCCTAGGCTCCAGCAGCGCCTGCAACCTGGTGGCCTGCATCAAGCTCGTGAAAAAGCTCGGGTGGAACAATGGACAACGCATCGTCACTATTTTGTGGGCGTTCATCTTGGTTGGTCATGTACACTTGATTGACGATACCTATGTAGGTGCGACTCGGGAACGAGGCACTACTCGAAGGTCAGTAGAATCTGTGTGTTACGTGCTCATATGCTGATAGGATGCTTCTGTTAGTTCTGGTAAGTTTCTGAGACCCCTTACTGAGCTGCTACGGTCGCTCAGGCATATAACAGGAACGATGACTACCTCGCGAATGCGAACATCCCAATCGATATGGGGATCATTGACAGGCTAATCGCAGAG
Source organism: Trametes hirsuta (assembly GCA_001302255.2). Taxonomy (NCBI): domain Eukaryota; kingdom Fungi; phylum Basidiomycota; class Agaricomycetes; order Polyporales; family Polyporaceae; genus Trametes; species Trametes hirsuta. Next base: position 468,426 of record CP019378.1, read on the forward strand.
CCGTCCAACGCGTAGCCTCTGGTAAATGCAGATCGCACACTGAGCGTCGTGTATGCAAAAGATAGTTGCTCAGTGGTACAGTACAAATGCGATAGTCTACACGAGTATAATGGACAACACGATAGCAGTACGGAGAACAACGTAAGGTATGGAGCTAGGTATGGCACAACACACTCAGCTTGAAGACGGCCAGGATGCACTCGGCTGAAGCTGCTGCAAACTCGGTGCAGAACCGGCGGACGCGAGCGGCACAGTGGTGAACGGCGGTGGCCGGGGTGAGATCCGATTCATAGAGTCCTTGCTCGGCGACGCGCTCAGCGTAGGTGTCGCCGATGGCCTACCCGAATCCCCAGCGCTAGCGCCACCCGAAGTGGCGTTAGCCCCCCCTGCCGCAGCCGCGGCCGCGGCGGTGGTCTGCACGTCGGTGTTCCCGACGCGGAGGAAGCCGGCCTGGACGAGGAAGTCCCACACGCGGCTCGTCTTGTTCACGTCGATCTTGACGAGGTCGCGCGCCTCGCGCCGCCGCAGCTTGCCGCCGCGCCGGGCGTACTCACGCACGAGCGTCTCTTTGATGACGAGGTACGGCTTCGGGAGGATGCGCAGCTGCGAGCAGAGCGTCTGCTCCTCGGGTGTGAGCAGGTGCAGAGCAGGGCTGTTTGCAAGGTTGAGCGGCGCGGCTGCAGGTCACACGATGAGGGTGGAGGCAAACGGCGGGGCGGGATATGTACGTACGCATCTTCCGTGCTGGGGGACCTGTGCCGCCGGCGCTCGAGGAGTTGAGTTTAGGCGTGGCTTCGCGCTCGTGGTCGCCGTCGATGCTGCCACGACGGGGGTCGGGTCCGGAAGAGGCACGGGCGTTTGCGAGGCGCCGGTCCACGTAGTAGTCACGCGCGAGGTTCGCCTTGACATTGGCTCGCCTACCGACCTCTGCCTCGTACTTATCGATATCTCCAGACGTGCGGAGACCCATACGTCGGTAGTGCTGGAGCTCCTGTATTCGTTTCCGTAGTACATGCTCGTCTGCGAAGGGCATCAGGGGAGGCGCCCATCGTACCGTACAAGAAGCAACGTACAGAGGATGTCCGCCTGGAACTGCTCGAAGTCTTCCGCGGTTTGCAAGCGTGCGAACGGCCGCAGGCGATGCAAGATGTCTTTCTCCTCCTTCGGCCGCTTCTTGTCTGCTGCCTGCATCTGTATGACTCATGAGCGGGCGCTTGATAATTTATGTCCGGGTCACGCACCTGTTTGTAGTTGAGAAGCCCTCGATCAAACATCAGGCTCTTGGCCTCCTGCCGCTTGTCCACGCGCTGATAGTACGACTCCAGCAGGGCCAGCTTAAACTCGAGGGACTCGGGCGTCTCGAACGGTGGCGGCTGGGTCTGTTCGTCCGCGTCGTCGCCGTTCGCGTCGCTGCCCTGCTTGTCATCGTCCGGCTTCGAACTCGTGTCTCGTCGCGGTGTGTCGCCATTCGAGTGATACCCGTTTGGCAGCCCGTTCACAAGGCCGTTCGCAGACCATTTCCCTGGCGATCCTTCCTTAGCCTTCCGCAATTCTTCCTCTAGCCGTGCCCGCGCCTTCACGTCTGGGTCGTTCTCGTCTTCAGGCATTTCATCACCGCCCCATTCTAGACATATACCGAACTCGAGGTCCTTCACAATATCCTCAGCTTCATTGTCAAGCTCGTGCTCGAATTCGAGTCGTCCGGGGAGGAAAGTAGCCACTTCGTGCACGCCAGGGGCGGACACCGGTGCAGCTTTGGGCGGGGGTACAGTGGTGGTGGTCATCGTGGATATTCGTCGCCTCTTACGCTCTTGGAAATCGGCGGGGTCGATATCGAAGTCAACGTCCGTGCGCTGCAGAGGGTGGCTCATGGTCAATGCGGGTTAAGAGGGGGGAGGGAGAGAAGCACACGGACCGGAAGGGGCCAATTGGGTGAGTCTATATACACTGAATAATAATGTTTTTCGACTTCCTCCTTGGTCCGGGTCCCGACATGCTCCGAAATAGCTTGCCAATTGCCGAGACCTTGAAGGGTTATCCCTTCGAGCAGGAGAAGCTCCCTGGGTGGATAACAATGAACAAGCGCAGGTTGACGGGGTGACAGGGTTCTTACTCGTCAGCGCCCCAATCCTCAACGAATATAGGGTAAGAATGCAGTTCCTGGGATCGAAAAGGTTATTGTAAATCTCGCTCTCAAAGAATGCCATATTCGCCACTTACCACTACGCGATAGGCATGGTCGCGCTTGTGGGCAGAGAACTCTTTACCACTGCAAAAACACGCTGGGCATATATCCACTCCGTCTCCAACCTCGCATGCAGGATCTGCGCATTTTATGCGAATGGAGTGGGTGAGGTCGCAGGCGCAGGCGTCGCACTCAATCTGCAAGCCAGGCTCGCTCACAGCTGCGTTACGTAAGCAGAGGAAAGAAGCGTGAGAACCGAAAGAGGCAAGGGAGGAAACGGCCGCAAGAACGATTGGCTTTGCCGGTACGCACTTTGGATCTCCTCTGGCTGGTACGCCCGCTTCCGGTGCGTGACCGTCATCTCTGACGAAAAAATCCAGTCAATCCGCCCAGAAACGAGGTCTCCACGATCCGTCTTTCGAGATGTAGAATATCTTCGAGTGGCCGCGAGGGGTCGGTTGGAAACGTCCCCGAGGGGTCGAGCCTAGTGCGCGCTGTCCAGGGCTACACAACGAGCTCCGAATGGGCTGGTTTGGGACGAGGATTGAGGTTGAGGTCGAGTGCGTGGCTCACGACGAATGTGATGGGAGGGGCGGCCGTGCGAAGGGTTTCGGAGTAGCTAAGCGCGACACTTTCGGTGTGCGCCTCGACCTGCGCGTGTTCGTGGGTATGCGAGACGGGTAAGTGGCGGGAAAGGGGCTCTGTCGTCGTTGTCGACGGCGGCGGCGACGGCGAGCTCGACGACTAACGCCGACGGTGGCTCAAAACACGAGCAAACAACGCGTCTTCGATTCCCCGCTTTGGGCGCTTAATCACACTCCCGTATTGTGCGGCTACTTGGGCTTGCTCGGGCTAGAGTCTGCGCTCGCTGGGGCCGACAGTGCTGACCTACTTCGTTCACGTTCTTGGCGGAGAGCGGCGTAAAACCAACAGTCATATTTCGATACTGTACATCCTTCTTGGGACTGGGCACCAACGAACCGTCACGACATGAACGGCACTCAGTCCACTCCTTCCCCTCCGCCACCTGGCCGGTCTATTGACATCGAGCTCGGTGGACAAGAAGTCATCACTATTGAGCTTGACAATCTCGACCCCAACCCAGATGATCTTCTGGAGGTACTGAAAGAGGGCCAATGCAAGGTGTGGATATGGACGAGACTTGCAGCGGAGTACTGGCGGAGGGGGCTATTGGACGCGGCGGAGAAGATTGCGCAGACCGCGTTAGACAGTATGTCGCCTTGCCGGTGCGGCTAGCGCTATGGATAGTTCCTGACTGTGCTCGTAGCGGTGAAAGCAAACGATGCTACTGCCTCATTGCCACCAATATGCTCTTTCCTGGCGAACCTCCAGATTGCTCGCGCCTCCAAGGCACCAAAGCTAAAGTTGCCTAACGCTCGTGAGTGTGGTAGGTGTAAGCTTGCCTAATCACTCAATGTGCGGTTACAGACCAAGACATTATCACCGAGAAGGTCCGGGAAGACTATTATAAGGAAGCCAGACGACACTTCAACGATGGTGAACGTGCGGCTACTAATAATGGCCAGAGCGGGACTCTACTTGCTGTCCTCTCGCGAGGTATTTTACGACCTACTCCACAGTGCCATAGATATTGATTCAGAGCTCAGGGATTCTACAGCTGAGCACGGGCCAGTGGGACGACGCTGCGAGGACATTCGACGCTGTGCTTGCGGAGAAACCAACAAACGTTGTCGCCTTGCTCGGCAAGGTGCGTTGCCCTGTTGTACTTGGTTGTTGCGTATGGATATGTATGAACGTCATGGACGTAGGCCAAGATTGCTTACGCACGACGTCAACACCCACAAGCACTCAAGCTGTTCCAGAAGGTTTTGCAACTCAACCCCAATTGCCAGCCGGATCCCCGCATAGGCATTGGTCTATGTTTGTGGGCCATGGACCACAAGGCGAAAGCGAAGGCAGCATGGGAGCGTAGCATCGAAGTGGTATGTGGCGGCCAATGCTGCGGTTATGTATGCTGAGCTGCGTTCATCGCGCTTGCTGGTCTAGAATCCTGGACAATGGTCCGGTCAGCTTCTACTAGGACTGGAAGCGCTTAACGCAAGTAAAGATGAGAGTCAGTCTGAAGATGAACGGCGGGAAGAGTTCCTGAAAGGCACGCGCCTCATCGAGAAGGCGTTCAACGCCAACCAGAAGAACTCGGCCGCCGCAAACGCTCTCTGCGAGCTCTTCCTGCAGAAGGGGCAAACCAAACGGGTGAGCCTTCTCGGTAATTGCTTGAGTGTAACTGCGTGACATAGCCCTGGATAGGCTTTAAAACTCGCCGAGCGCACGATACAATTTGCCGATGTCAAGGGTATTTTGTGCGACGGTTACCTTCGCGCAGGGCGAGTATGTCACAAGGAAGGCTCAAAACGGGACGCGATGAGCCATTTCAAGAAGGCAGGAGAGGCCCGCAAAGACAGCGTTCTCGCAACTATTGGTCTTGCGCAATTGCAAGTGAAGAACGGTATGCCATGTTAAAAGATCGTTTGCCTTCTATGCTGACTATCTTGCAGATGAAACGGCCGCCGCCATCCACACTCTGGACACATTTCTTCAGACACCAAGTAATCCAAAGTCAGTTGAGCTCATGGCGATGCTCGCGTCTTTACGCGCGTATCCTCGACCAGGGGTCTCCAGTTCGGATAAGGTAGAGGAGAAGAAGCGTGCTCGCGAGTTGTTCGACCGTGTCTGCAAGGCTATTGGTGTCCCCGGAGACGCTCTATCACAGTTGAACGGAACCACACAGGCCCTCACTCCTTCCTCTCGGAAGCTCGGCGACGACACCGACATGTTCGTGGAGATTGCGAAGCTCTATCAGGACGAAAGTATTGATAAGATGGAGCGTGCATACAAGCAAGCGCTCAAGAACAACGAGGCGAGCGGGAAGACCGAACCTCGATTGGTGAACAACTTGGGTGCTTTGCGGCATATGGAGGGACACTTGGACGAGGCGCAGAGTTTATACGAATCGGCACTAACACATGCGGCGGGCCTCGATTCGTCGTCTGCGGAGGCTATGTCAACATCCATCCTGTATAACCTCGCCCGTGTATACGAAGATCAGGGCGAGGAGCCTAAAGCGAGGGAGGCATATGAGAAGCTTCTTGCAAGGCATCCCGAGTATGTTGATGGTACGCACCCATGCCATTTATCTTCAGGGCGCCTCCTAACGGCTTTAACCTCCAGCCAAGCTTCGACAAGCACAAATGCTCACCGACCTCAATCGACACAATGACGCCCACGAGCTCCTAAAGCAGTCACTATCATCACAGAGCGATAACCTCAACCTCCGCGCGTTCTACACCCATTTCCTCATCCAGTCCAACTTACCCAAACCTGCCAAAGACTTCGTTTTCCTCACCCTGCGAGACCACGACAAGCACGACATCTACTCGTTATGTGCGGCTGGCTGGCTCCAGTACCACCAGGCGCGTGAGAACCGCGATAGCTCACCCAAAGGTATCGAAGAGCGTAAGCGCGGCTTCCAACGTTCCGCCGAATTCTACGAGAAGGCACTTCATTTGGACCCTCTTTGCGCCGTAGCTGCTCAGGGACTGGCGATCGTAGTCGCTGAAGACGCGCTCGGCAATCTGGGTGGCGCGCTCGCCCCACTTGCTCCTGATGAGGCGCAGAAGCGGATGAAGAACTCGCGAGAGGCGCTGGACATCTTTGCGAAGGTCCGGGAGTCGATCAATGATGGCAGCGTGTACGCGAACATGGGTCACTGCTATTATGCGCGTGACGAATTCGATAGGGCAATCGAGAGCGTGAGTCGCTGCAGTTTGTTCCGATCCGAGAGTGTGTCGAGCTAACCCGTGCATTGGATCGTAGTATGAGACTGCATCGAAGCGGTTCTACAGTAACCAGAACGTCGCGGTGTTGCTCTGTCTCTGTCGCGCGTGGTACGCAAAGGCGAACAAGGACCAGTCATTCAAGTCCATGAACACTGCTCTTCAATATGCCCAGAAGGTCAGTTCTTGGTGGTGACTTGCGATGACTTGTAGCTCAATTTATCCTACAGGCGCTTCATTTGCAACCCTACGACAAGGCGGTCTTATACAATATTGCTATGATTCAGCAAAAGGCGGCTGAGTTGTTGATGTCCGTCCCTGTTGCGAAGCGGTCCTTGCAGGACCTCGAGAGGGCAATCGAACAAGCAACGCACGGCCAGAAGTACGTGTCTACCCTGCTTTGTTCACACTCACAGTTACTGATACGCAAGGCGTTTTCCGCAGGTTGTTCGCTTCACTCGCTGCTGACAAGTCCCCGCAAGTCCCATATAGTCGTGACATCGCAGACCAGCGCCGGAAGTACGGCGAGAACATGCTCCGTCGATGCGAAGAGCACCTCACGAGCCAGCGGCAATGGGAAGCCGAAGCGCAAGCCAAGATTGAAGCAGCGCGGCAACGCCGACAAGAAGAGAAGGAGCGTCAGGAGTCTGAAGAGGTACGTCGTGCATCCAGTCCTGTCGTCTTGCTAGGTTATTCACTCGCGTGTCGTGTCTGTAGCGTGCAAAGAAGGCGGAGGAGCGCAAACTAGCGGAGAAACTCGCCGAGGAGCGGCGCCAGGCACGCGAGACGGCGCTTGAGTGGACGCGAGAGGTGAAGCGGATGGAGAGCGACGAGGAGCGCGAGAAGCAAGCGAAGAAGGTCAAGCGTGGCAAGCGTTCAGAAAACGTGAGCGGCGACGAGGGGCTTGCGGGGGAGCCGAAACAAAAGAAGCGGCGCGGCAAGCTCAAGAAGTCGGCCGAGGAAGGCGGAGAGGCTATGGATGTGGAGGATGCTGCGTTGTTCAGTGGCGAGGACGAGGAACAGAAGCCCCGGAAGGTTGGCGCGTGCAGCTCTCTTGCTATGGAGAGAAAACTGACTTATCCCAATCAGCGCACTAAGAAGCGCGCCGTCAGGGACGACGACGACGACGACGAAGCTGCGGCTCCTTCGCGGAAGAAGCAATAGTAAGTGTTCCACCCACAGTGTCAAGGGCAAGCCCTCTAACGCGCACCATTACAGCAAAAGCAAGGAGGTCATATCGGACTCTGACGAGGAGATGTCGTGATTTGCAATCGCTATGCTGTGTACATACTTGGTTTTGCCTGTGCTTTCTGTATCAATCCTAGTACATGTGTAATTCGTATCCACTGAAATGGTTGCGGAGGCACGACGGTGGTATGAAGAACCACCACGCCAGATTATTGACACTTAATCGCCCCAGTCGAGGCCGAGCATATCTTGCTTTCCCCCGCGTACCGCAGCCTCTATAGCCTCTGCTAGATCTCGTAACGCCCTCTGATCCTCCTCGCTCTCGCGTCCGATCAAGATCTTCCCTCTTGATTCACCCACACCTAGCGCCTCGTGCAAAGCTTGTTCGCGTTCTTCTCCTCGTAGTACGTCCACAGAGCGCAGGATCTCTCGAAGGCGAGGGTTTGAAGCGAGAACCCGGCGAATGCCAGGAGAGGTCGCTAGAAATTTTCCATTAGGAGGGGTTCACAACATAGAAGACAACGGTGAAGCTGACATATTGCTTCATATTGCGGAAGCTGCAGAGGTTTTGGGTCGTCTCTTTTCAGAGGATCAGGAAAAGCGGACTCTTCTGGTACGTAAGGCCATTTGAGAGATGCAAGTGGCCGTAGGGGTCGTCCGTCATCCACCGATGCATCTGGCAGGAGCTGTTCCCGTGAAGCATTTCCTTGAGGACAATTTTTCAGTTTCATGAGTTGACTATCTGGGGAAAAGAATAACTTGCACCTGGTGAGGCTGTATTTCCAACGGACGAGATAGAGGATTGAGCTTCACTAGATAGGTTGGTAGGAGGGGGAGTGGCGGCGCGCTGCTTCAGGCTGGAACACGTGTTTGCTAAACCTACTGTCATAACTCTGGCATCGGGGTACTTTTCGGTACGCACCAACCTTGATGCTTCTTGTAGCACGCAACAGAGCAGCTGAATAGCCTTCGTCGTCAGCACAAGTTTTCAGCTATCCTTCGTTTGATTAACTCACTAAATGATGGGACATTTTGAACATGTGTATTTTGATTCGGTCGAGTCGCAGACTTGGCACAGTGCCCTTTTCGGTGCCATATTGTGCCGTGCCTATATGACTTTGTCAGCATGCTAGCGCCCAAATCCATGCATGGGCACCATCTGGTTCAGTACCTATTTTGGCCGCAGTTGTAGGTCTCTCTAGTAAAAGACGATGGTGGTCAAAGTCAAGTACAGAACCTGCCATTACGGGACTCGCCCCACGGAAACAAATTCCTGGATAAATGATCGACTCCACGTGGTGGCGGTGTGCCCCGATGAGTACGGTCGAGCAAAAAGTCGCCGATCCGGTTTGTCTCTGCTGTGCCCGTTCATACATCGCGACGCTCTACGCGACCCGTCTCTTCTGACTGAGCGACCAGCCAGAAAAATGGCAGGACGTGTTGCCTCCGAGTTTTTGGACTGGTTTCGAACGCAACATGGTAATCTAGATGCGGCCAGGGTAGGAATCGTGGACTTTCCTGGTCACGGACGCGGCGCGATTGCTCTGCAAGACATTCCCGTATGTTTCCTGTATTAGAGAATATTTGCCTGTGATCTTACGTGTGTTTGAGATTTAGGAAGACCATACACTCTTCTCCATCCCACGGGACCTAACGTTGTCTACCAGGACATCGATGCTTCCCGGTCTAATGGGCGAGGCCTGGACGGAACACGGATTGCATGAGGGCTGGGCCGGCCTCATCCTGTGTATGATGTGGGAGGAGTCGAAGGGTCCGGAATCGAAGTGGGCTGGTTACCTTGGTGAGTCGTGAAATGCTCACATTGTCAGGGCTTAGTGCGAATAGTAGACTAGCCGCCCTGCCCGACAAATTTGATACCCCCATGTTCTGGGGCGAGGAAGATCTAAATGAACTGAAGGGAACCGCTGTGGTAGGTCTGTCTTTTTCTTTGAATGCTTGCTTTCCGTCTCTAAATCAAAAGTACGTGTCGCAGACAAAGTAGGCAGGGATGAAGCGGAGCGTGACTATCACGGAAAGCTCGTACCAGCTCTCAAGGCACGCGTTCCCTCCTAAGAAATTCGAATGTATCTTATTCTCTTGTAGAGCCGCGCCGACCTATTCCCGCCGGACAGGGCTTCGTACTTCTCACTCGAGCGGTATCACCTCATGGGCAGTCGAATTCTCTCCCGTAGTTTTCATGTCGAACAGTGGAAAGGCGAACAAGATGACGAAGACGAGGAACACGAAGGTGAGGGCGCGGCGGACACGAGCGCCATGGACGTCGACCCGCAAGAGATCGGAGACGAGATACCGGGACCAACACAAGCCGAAGAAAATGATGGGTCCGAAGAACCCCACGTAGAAGCAGAGGATGATGATGATGATGACGAAGACCGAGAGGATCCTGCGGATGTCGCCATGGTGCCAATGGCAGATATGCTGAACGCGCGGTACGAGTCTGAAAATGTGAGCGAAGCATTCCCCATCGCACGCATGTGTGGATTCATCTGCCGTAGGCCAAGCTCTTTTATGAGGAACGCGAGCTCAAGATGGTTTCCACCAAGCCTATAAAAGCTGGAGAACAGATTGTACGCACTGGGTTGTACCTCAACTCTTGGCTTGCACGCTGATATGTACATGTCTACAGTGGAACACTTATGGTGATCCGCCCAACTCAGATCTTCTCAGGAGGTACGGGCACGTCGACCTCGTCCCCTTAAGTCCTCCCCTGTCGGGTGTAGGAAATCCGGGTGACGTCGTGGAAGTCCGTGCCGACCTAGTAGTATCCGTTGTATCGAAAAAGGCCAAGTGCGGCCTGCAAGAACGTGTCGACTGGTGGCTCGAAGAAGCTGATGATGAGTATGTTCCTTTTACCTCCTCGACACTCTTGCGTGCTGATATCAAAATGAAGTGTTTTCGTTCTCCGTACGGATTGCGAACTCCCGGAGGAACTTGTCTCGTTTGTACGGTTGCTGCTCCTACCAAAGGACGAATGGGAGAGGACGGCCAGGAAAAGCAAGCTACCGAAACCCAAAGTAGACAAAGACGTACTCTCCGTATCAGCCAATGTGCTGGAAAGCAGGCTAAAAGAATATCCCACCACAGCAGAGGTGCGTATTTCGCATGTGTTTCGTCCGGTGTGTCATATTTTTGAGTCCATATTTGTAGGATGACGAGAGTCTCCTCGCGCCGGGTTTGGTAGAGGAGCTCTCTACAAATAAGAGGCATGCGATTATCGTCAGACTTGGCGAAAAGCGCATATTGCGCGGCGCTTTGGAGGCCGTCCGTGGGAAACTGAGGATCACTCCCAGCGCAAGCAAGAAGCGTGGACGTGAGGAGGAAAAGGATGGGAAGGGTAAGAAAGTCAGGAAATAAGTGTTCGCTATGTTTCCACGTCCACGTTATGCGACTACCTCCCTTGTATTCGAACCGACTGAGTTGTGATCCACGTGTGTTTGATGTTCCAAGTTCGCAGTGTACCCGCGCGCCTTACCCGGACAGCAGGCTGCAGACTAGTTCGTCTCGATTCGGTCGAGGGGGTCGACTGTTTCCACTGGCCAGATCGACTGACGAAGCAGCCGACACTATCAGCCTCGTCGCATGTATTCATTTTGACTCACTCCTGCCTTCACGCCGGCCCCCATCTCTCCTATACCATCACAGTCGTTGTCGAACTTCTTGTCGTCTGTACTTCGCTCTCATTGGTGTCCTCACGACGGTGGATACACCTTCGCCCTCTCGTGCCTCGATTCCCGATTCTTACTTGTTACCTCATTCCTCCAAGTCACACGGTACCCTCTTTCTTATCAATGTGTTCAACGCACACGTACTCTCCCAGTCCCGACGTACACCTTGATGCCAGTTCGAATACTCCCTTCTGTGACTGTCGACGATGGCTTCACCAATCGTCCCGTCGGCATCCACCTCTAGTTTCCGAGTCTGAGTTTTCTACATCCTCCTCATCAACGTTCCCGAAACCTTCATTGTTACCTGCGCGACTGAGCACCTACCTACTGTCTCAGCAATTGTCCTGATTTCCCTCTGGTTCCAAGTGGTCAGCCCCACGTTGGGAACCCAATTGCTGGTTCTTGCCTTCAGGATCTGCAAGGCCGTCCACGTCGAACTTCGTCTTCGTTACTCAGCCGCGATAAGGTGTAATCGCCGCTCGATTCGCATTGCCATGTATGACGGGATGACGTTGGCTTACGACGATCAGCTAAGCACTAGTGTCCTATCTACTGTGGACCCCTCGTGGTTAGAGCATACCTCGCTAAATCCGAATCGTAATATCTACCGACCGCTCGGGTGGTTGTCTCCAACCAGGATGTCCTCGGAAAACGAGTCCAGGTCACCACCAGCTGGAAGCCCTTTGTGGGGCACGGGGCTTCCCCCTTGCGTGGCTAGTGCTTTGAGGAATGATCATGTGGTTCGCGGTCTAATCCAGGGAAGTTAAGCCTATAAAATGTTTCCTCTTCGTTGAGTGAATGGTAGTTCTCCTGTAGAGTTGATATGCGATCTCCTTTACCAATTGAATGTAATCCTTGTCTGCTCCTTCTCCCATATTTCACTCTTAAATAACAGACGCCAGTGCAGTCTATACGAAGTACACGAGTGACGATGCAACAATGGGCTGAAAAACTTGGGTATGTGATACAAGCGTTACATAAGGGCGAGAGCCGGTACGCCTAGTACAATGCGGAACATCCTATGGCTACGAAGAAAACGGAATGGTTCGTGATGGTGATCGTAGCGTTCGTTCGTCGTAATCTAACATCAGAAGAAATCAGGCGACTTGCCGACAGAGTATGCATTCAGGCATTCGACGAGCGGCGTGTGGACCAGCGCGGCCGCGCGGAGGTTGCTATCGCACGCTTGAGGGATCGGCGGTGTGCACTATAGGCAAAAAGCGCGTAAGGTCGAACACGAGGCAAGAAATTGAGTTTAGCAATACGCACAGTTGCGAAGCTCCGGGCGAGAGCGAGGTCCGACATGAGCCGCGAGCAGGCGAGGCGAACGACGTGCCAGGCACTCTCAAATGCGGTGAGCTTCAGGACGATCTCCTTCGCGTCCGCTTCGATCTCCCCGACAACCTGTCTGGGAGACATCTCGTGCATATCGGACTCGGGTTCTAGAGAATGGTCTAGTGGGAGATGCTAGATAAGCAGCTGCGGCGGAACAAGAAGGCAGAAGGAGGGACGCACATCGATGGAAATGCACGTCTAGCGAGATACCGACTGCCGGCGCTCATTCAGTACGGATAGTGTGGGGATCAGCGGAATGGTGTACGTACAGCAGGAGAAGCGGAGCTTCTCGAGGCGCGAGAGCATAACCTTGAAGGTGTTAACAAGCTTCACCATAAGCCTGTTCAGGTTCTGCGTGCCTGCTTAGCGCTAGAACCTTATACACTCCCCGGACAACGGGCACTCACATTCCAGATAGACATGCATAGCCTGGTAGATGCAAAATCAGCATCGCCCTCGGGGAGCGTGTCTAACAAATTTGACGTACTCCTCGATACCCGTCCAGACGCTCTCGAAGAACCCTTGAGGCTCTGCCTTCAGTCTGAGCGCACTTGCGACCTTTCGTGGAAACACCTCGACCTCCTTGCTAAGCTCGCCGAATTTCTCTGCATTTTCTCGCGCGCCGTTTAGGTGCACCGGAATGGTCTGAGTTTGTGGTGTACAGTTAGATAATACACATCAAGATTCACACCCCACGCATACGCACCTCGAGAAACTTGCCAATCATCTGCCGCTTCTGGTCCATCGATACCTCAGTCGACCGGGAAAGGGGAATCAAAATATCCGCGAAGTCTACCAAAATACATTGCAGTTAGCCTTCGTGAACGTCGCCATCCGCGCGGTCCACCCAACTCTGGAGGAAATGGGCGCAAAGTCCCGCATTCTGCTGTGAATCTCGATACACCTTCCTGTGCCGCTGTGTACCGCCCGGCCGTCAATAAATAGCACGCACATACTCCGCCGAAGACGGCGAAGGCGCGCGTACCTGCCGCAGCTCGTTCCACTCCTCACACAATGGGTGGCTTTCCCCAATCTCGGGCGTGCTCTCCAGTTGTGCGGCGACGGACCGGAACAGCTCCTGGATATCGAGCTGGTCGTTCGTGAGCGTGACAAAGTTCTGCTTGAGCTCGCATCGTGCGCGGTACGCCGCCTGGACGTCGCTGTACGAGGGCAGCCCCGGGTCGTCCATGATAGTCACCAGTGTCGTTTACAGTCGAGTACAGAGCGAAGAGAAAACAGAGCAGCGGGCCTAGCGATCGCGAGAGGACTAGGACCACCAGTCCGTGATGGACTCTGCCCAAGCCCTGGCGCGAGGCGTGCCTCGAGGCATTGCACTCCTGCCATCACGTGCCACGCCCGCGATGTGAAGGTAGCAGGAAGCAGCGAGCGAGTGAAGTCCAGCGATTATCGTGTATGCGCAACGTAGAGTAGAGCTATGATACACATTGTAGGCACTGCCGTTTCGCGCGTTGCGATAGTCCATCGTTCAAACCTGAGCCGGCACGGTGATGACCACCTCTACCTTCATACTTGCCTTCTTACTCCCCACGACGTCCACCTGCGCCCCCTTCTCGCTCGTCTTCTCGGGCCTCTTCTTCTCGGGTTCTTCTTCTAGCAGCCACACCACGCCCTCACCGTCCTGCAAGTCCACGCCGACGCGCTCGAACCTCTCCGTCCACCACACAAAGATATCCGGGGCGAACGGGTCCGTCGACGTCCCCACCAAGAAACCAAGGGTCCGCACGACCTCTAGCGCGGGAAACAGCCCACGAAAGCCCGTGAGCGCGTTCAGATGCGTCTGCGTCTGCGTAGGTTTGTTCGGGTACAGCCTGCTGACGCCCGTTCCTCGAATCCCGACCCTGCGCAGCCGCGGATGGGCCACTTCCAACAGGGGCGTGGCGGGCCCGGTCGAACTGGTCAACGCCGCGGCGGCGATGCGCGCGGCGGCATCCCGGGCGTCGCGGTCGTTGATCTGCGAGAGAGCAGCGGTGGAGGGGGCGATCGCTCTCTCTCGGCAGTCGAACACGAGCGTGTCGAGGTTCGGGCACGTCGTTGGGGATAGGAAGGCGGAGATCCCGACGGGCCCTGGCCTGAACGACGGTGTTGCGGCCGGGAGGAGCTCGACCGTGGTAAGTTTCGACCCGTGTCGCTCGAGAAAGCTCGAGAGCTCCTTCGACACCCAGTGTACCCAGACCGTCCGCGGGGCGCCGGCGGCGTCCAGGATCAGGTAGTGCAGGGCGGGCATCTCTTGTGCTGTCGCGAACTTGAGCATGAGCGGACACGTCGGGAGGGCGAGGTAGGCTACGTGGGGAAGAGTCAGTGAGGCGAATTTGACGTCCTGCAGACTACGCTCCGCATCGAGGACGCAGATCTTGCGGAGGTCGAGCACGCGCAACGAAGAAAACTTGGAGAGGAACGAGGTGGTGAGGATCGGCAGCTCCTTCGCCGCGATCAGGACGCTGTTCTGCTGCCAGTAGAGCTCCTGTAGGGTACTCGGGAGATACTGTTCCAGCGCGGCGAGCAGTCCTTGGGGCAGCGGCGTTTGCCACACGCAGCTGAAGACGCGGAGCCTCCGGCACATAGACACGGTGCGCACCATGTACTGCCAGTAGTCAGCGAGATGAGACGCCCTCGTCCACCGGTGGACCTCCAAGTGGCGAACCCAGCGGCCGTGTCCGAGCGGCGTTTCCGCCACCCCCACACCTCCAGGTCCCCCAGTGTCCTTCCGCTCGACCTCCCTGCTCTCGACGAGGGTACGACAGAACAGCTGCACGCGCCGCGTGCTGCCGACGACGACGTGTTCGTACAGGAGCTCCGTCGCGAGCGCCCGCCACGCGCGACAAACGCGCACGAGCGCGCATTTAGTGCGCATCGACTGGATCGGCGAGTTCATGCCCCACGCATAGTCGGCGGGGCGCTCGGGTGCGAAGGCGTCGGGCGGCGCGATGGTGCGCGCACGCGGGACGTGCGTCGCGTACCGGAAGATCTCCAGCCAGAGTTCCGGGGGCAGACTGGTGTGGTCGCGCCGCCCCCGGGCCCATGCGGGCCCGGGGGGGTTGCCGTCGAGGGCGGCAGCGGCGGGGCCCGACGGTGCGGGGTCAGGTCCGAGCACGTCTTCCGGGTCAGCGGGTGGAGAGATGCCGACGTCAGGCCTCTCCGGGGGCGCCATTGCTTCTTATGCTGGAGCCCCGAAAGGGGTTCGCGGCTCAGCATCTGCGACATCAGGACACATACCACAACCTATCAGCACTCACCACCCTTGTCTGAGCCGAGTGGCACAACGCGGGGGCCGTCCGGGGTGCTCGTATGGCGTAGGATTCGGTACCGACGGGCTGTATGTCTCGCCGTCCGGATGCCGCACGCGATGACAGCGCTAGGGTGCTATCGACAGGAACAGAAGCGTACAAACGAGCTCACAGCGACTGTATCGTGGTCGCAAGTCTCGATGGTGATGGTGCGGAAGCAAGGCGTAGCACGCGCCGCCACCGTACTTAAGAGTCAAGCTGTTTGCACCCACTTTGGGCGAACGCTCCAAATCGGGCGTCAACGGCCCGAAAAGGAAGATCCCGCCCATCGGCCTCGGTTCCGGTCCTCCGGGGCGCCTGCTCCCACAAAACACACCGCCGCGGGAGCTTTATCGTCGCTGTTCGTGAACAAAAATCAGTGTTCGCGCCGATTTCGACGGTTTTTTCATACCGATATCTCCTCCGCGGGTTTTAGCTCTGAGACCGGCGAATAGTGGGGAGAATTCTGAATCCTAAGGCACGCGTTGGAGACGTTCGGACGCGTCTGCCGGGCGGAGGGGGGGCGGCGTACGGTTCAGAGCTCCCATAAGTATCCCAACGCCTGGTACAGGGGAGATCCGAGGCTAACTGCTAACCATGCGGGACGTATCAGAACGCAGACAAAAATAAGCCCTGTTACTGCTACAACGAGGTCGTTGGGGACCCCGGCTATTATGTACAATACACCCAACGCCGGTGAGCAGCGAGACCGTAGAAGGCCCCGCGTGCCCCTCGTCAGAAGGCCGGCGTCGGCCTACATGCGGGTATCTCCTCGACTGAAAAATCACAAAGGGGCTGGCCATAATGTCCGTTGGCGAGCGTGCTTGGTATACATCCATCCATCCATCCTACCGTCCATCCTATCGCGGGCCTGCTGCGGGCCGAAAACACATGCACGTATGCGAACGCCCTTCGAGATCGTCCATGTCCCTGGATGCGTCTATCGCTAGTGTACAACACACGGCGGCGCCGAGGGGCGCGACTGCGTGTGTCAGCCGCTCGGGGATGCCGCGGGGAGGAGAAGTGATGGGCGGTGAGTAAGTGCGACCCCGGCGCACCAGACGCCAGCGCGGTCCGCTGATAGCGCGCCCCGGTCGCTGCCCGGGATGACGTCTGGGGGCGGGCAGGGCGGCACCCCGACTAGGGAACGCGTGCCCGTTGGTGAAACGCGGCGCCTCCCCCCACATAGAGCCAATTCAACGCCTCAGCGCGCCCCAGGGCCCAGAGCGAGGAGGCGCAGCGCACGGTCGTCTGTAGGGCTCCGACGGTACACATGACTGCGAGGGAGCGTTTCGAGCGGAACAAGATCGACACGCGGTGTGTGCATGTCGTCCCCTGAAGGCAGTATTGGCGCGGGTTTGTACGGTTCTCCGTTGTCCCATAATGGAGGTGTCTGGGCGACGAGCATCGGCGAGTCCTGAGACGACGTCGAGGCGCTCGAGAGCACGGGGGACATGTTGAGAGGAGAGGGGACGGACCGGGACGAGCGAGTCGAGCAGTCCGAAAAGCTGGGCGAGTTGGAATGCGATAACCGGTTCTGCGACTGCGCGGTGGCCGCGTACCCGGAGTCGGTAGACCAGCCATAATGGGGTGTGGGCTGCGTCACTGCGGCAGCGACAACATGGGTGAACGGCGGCAGAGCGGAGTTCAACATCGGCTTGACCTCGTCCGGAAGTAATAGGCGGTCCGTGAGGGCATGCGACAGCGAGTTTGAGTGCTGCTGCTGCGGGATACTGTGAATACCGGAAGGAAAGGGCAGTCAGAAGTACCAATTCACCTCAGAGCTGGAGAAGAAGGGAAGCGCGGCGGAGGGGTGGGGCATGGGCGGCGGATGGAGGGGAACCGAGTCTGCCGGATACGGCGATGGCGGGACCAGAAGCGCATCAGGCGCACCGTTTAGGACTATCGAAGCACTCGCAGCCGAACTGGGTCCGGTGGGAGCAGGCGCCGGCGGGGGCGTATCGTTTGAGCGCACACGGCGGGTGGGGTGCGGCGGGAAGGGGGCATACATGCGCTTCACGGTCGAGCTCGCGTTACGCGAGCCGTCGCCGCGCTTGCCCGGTTTTGAGGTGCGTGCGCTGCTGAAGATGCCTTCGGGCACGACGAGGTCGCGGAGCGTCGGGATGTCGTCGATCGTCCGCAGTTGGCCCTCGGTGAGCTTGGTGAAGTAGGCGTCTGCGGTGACGTACGGCGTCAGGGAGGTCGGGGTGGACGAAAGCGAGGGATTCGCGGGGCGTACTCATGTGCCACTTGGGGGGTTTCTTGAGCTTGTCAGCGGCGTCTTTTGACTGGGACGCTTCCATGACGTCCTCGCGGATGACTGAATAGGTCAGCTTAATATACAGGTCCTGTTCCCCTGGGCGGACGACTTGGTTCTCGGATGTCCTGATGTGCGCGGGCAGCGAAGAGGGCACCGTCACGGACCACGCCAATACCTCGGCACAACGGCGACGCACCTCGCGTTGCCCTTGCCTTTGCGCGGGCTCTCAAAATACATGAGGAAATCCTGGAAACGTGGCGGCGTGTGAGAACGGGGGCAGCGGGACAGGCGGGAGGGCGGCGCACCTCTCGCACACGCGATGCCGTCCAGGACTTGCCCTCTGTGAACCGCTCCATGCTGACGCTGAACGAGTCTGAATTGGGGCCCTTCTCTTCCCACACGTATACATCGCCCGGGCGGAGTGCGGCACGCTCGTTGGCGTCGAGACGTTTCTCGATTTTGGGGAGGAGGCCGAGCTGGACGGCGTAGAAGAGCTTGTGCGCGTCGGCTGCGGAGCGGATGTGGACGTTGGTGAGCGTGGGGCGCTGCATTTCGGACGCCATGCGGGCTCGCGGGGGAGGAGGAGGGGACGGGGGGACGGGGTCGAGGGGGCGGAGGGGAAAGCGAAGGGGGGACGGGCGGGGGGGAGAGGCGATTATATAGATATCGGGTTCTGGCCTTTGATTGATCAGAGGCTAGGTGTTGGTGGAGAGGAGGAGGAGGAGGGGTTCTTAGCCGGATCAGGCAAAGGAATAAGTCTGGAAATACGGGGCAAGAGAAAGGCTTTTTCTGGGCGGGAGCCAGGCGAGCGGACACTACGCCGTACGGGGCTTGCCCGGGCGTGTGGTACGGGCCAGGCGTTTGGTAAAGAGCTCCCAATCTAATCCGGCTGCATCTCGATCGGCATTAGTCATTGGGCCATGGGAACTCTATCAACTCTATTATGCGCTCAGATTGATCGTCCCTGCTGTTCCAATGACCCGCTCGCCCGTCCCTCTCTCGTCCGCCACCGCCAGCGCTGCCCGCTGCTCCCCACGGCCTCTGCCCGCCTCAGCCCTGCGTCAGTCGCCCCCTCGTGGCCGCCCCGTCTGGTCTTCTATAGAGTGCTGCAATCTGCTGCAATGCTCTAGTGCCCCCCGCCTTCCACGCAGCCGCCGGCTTCCCCTGCCGCCCCACTCCGCCAGGCGTGATCAGGCACCCCGCGCTGAATATGTGCGCTTTCGGCCGTCCTTCTCGCGTCCACGGTCCTACCCCTCTCCCGCCCCGCCGCGTAGCTTGCCGCCAGCCCATCCTCGCCCTCTCCTTCCGCCCGGACGTACTGATGCCGTACCACCTCTTCTCGCCGCGCCCTATCCCAGCGTTCCCATGCCCCCATCCTCCTCGCCACTCGCAACCTTCGCGGGAACACCTCGGCTACGCTGCCCCTCGCATGGCCCCCCATCATCCTCCGCTCGCGCCTGCGAAAAGAACGCCTGCCTCTGGCTCAGCCGAGCAGCCAGAATCGCCCCCATCCCGTTCGAGGGCTGTCGCTCTGCACCGATGACGCCATACGCGCTCATGTCTCCTGCGCGACCAGAAGTGCCGCGAAAGGGCTTGGAACCTCCTCCCGGCATGCACCCGGGCTGGCTGGCGTGCTGCCTTCCGAGGTCTTCGCCCTTTCCCCCACACTGGGCCCGCCCGATACGCGCGACCGCAGAACCAGGGCTGAGCGAAAGCTAGTTGGAAAGCGGTACGCTCCGAATCCTACGCGCGCGAAGAGGGGGGGGAAGCTTCTTGCTCGTCTTGATGTCGGTTACGCCTGTTCCGGCGTGCTTGGGCGGGCACCCCAGAATCAATGATTCAGCGAATTCGAAGGCTGCCGAGCTCACCCGGGGGGTGCGAGTCGTCTGACTGGCAGGCAGCTCGCGGCCTCGGGCCATGAGGTGCGTTCTTGAGTGCTCGGCCGTGTGCTGACGTGCTAGGGTGGACAGGTGGGGGGTGGGCCTGGCCAAGCGAGCCGGCAGGGACCACGGCGGGCGCGCCGGAGGGCGTCGAACGTCATACGCGACCGAGTCGTCTGCGCCGGCGCGCGGGGTCGTGTGGTCGCTCCCGCGGGAGTATATTGCGCGGGCTGTCGAGGCGCATGGCGGCGTGTGCGCGGCGACGACGACGGCGCCAGCGGGATTCGGGTGCCCGAACGCTATTTCGGGTGGCGTCCGGGCGACGATGGACGCGTCCGAGCTTCCCAGCTCCTGCCTGCTCACGCTCGCCCACTGTGGCCCGCGTCCGCCTGCGTCTGTGGCCAGTCTGAGTGTGTGGTGCACAGGGCCACAGGCGGGGGCAGATCTGGCCGATCGTCCCTCTCTGCGGACGCGTGGCGCCGAGTCGGCATGCCCAAACCGGGGAATTTGTCACACCATATCTGCGCGCATCGATTCGATGGCGACCGAGCGAGCGTTCCCGTTCCTCGCGCGATCAGCCCTCTCCCCTTGGGCTCGCGGGCGGCAGCGGCCAGCGCTAGCCACAGATCGAGCTCGAGACCCGCCGTCACTGCGACCCTGAGCACACTAGCACGCTCTGACTTTGCGTCCGCGACGCGTGTGGGCTCCCAGACCACCGACGCCGACCCTCCTTACGTCGCGCTAGCACTGGCAGCACCCACACGCCCCCCCCTGCTCTGCTGACCACCATTCATCAGTCCGCACACGTCTCGCCTACTCAATTGCACACGCATGGATCCTTTCACAACCACGCCCCCCTCGTCCCACCAATGGCCCCCCGCACCGCGTCTTCACAGAAGGCAGCAGCAGCACGGTCGACGGAGACCACGTACGCGCCTAGGGACCCCTCCTGCCCACGTCGCCCGTGGACCGAGCTCGACCGCGTCCGAAAGAGGCTCCTGCAGCCACTATTGCTATTGCTGCGATCGCACCCCCGCGACCATGCCCCATCCGTCCATCCCGTCCCGGCGCACCGTGGCGCGGCCGCGAACGCAAAACCGCGCAGGCGGGTCATGCGCGTGCGCCGTGGGAGGCCGACGAAATAAGCCCCGGTCAGCTGGTGCGTCTGCCCCCGCGCGCACTCAATTGCGCAGGCGGCCCTGGGAGCGCGCGGGCCCCACGGACGGGCAGCGTGCGCGTGCGCGTGCGTGGGGGTGAGGCTGAGGCTGATTCTCTGAAGCTTCTTGTCTAGCACGCATCCGCGCGATCTGCGCCGGCGCGCAGGGCGGCCTGGGAGTGGCTGCAGCGCGCCGCACGACCCAGAACGCAGGACGGAGGGCGAGAAGCGGCGTCGGCGACTTGGGAACTCGGCCAGGGATCTCCACGAACGACGCGTGCTGCGCCACACAAGTACCTGCGTCACAAAAATGGGACAATGCCACCGTTGGCACACTGGCGCTGGTCTGTGTGCGGGGGTGCGTCGCGCGCGGGTGCGCTGCAATCGCCTTGGCGGCGCGAACGCAGTGCGAGGCTGCCCGACGTCTGTTCGGGACGCGGCTGGAGCGGCTCTTGCGCCTTCCCAGAGGGGGATAGCGGTAGTCACGAGAGCGCAAGGAGACGAGCAGCTGCATTCGAGGTGGGGACAGTCCGAGGGCGATCCCGCGCCTGGGCCGACGTCGATGCGCATCGGCAGCAGCGCATCTCGCTGGATCTGTGCGCACGCTGTCCCGGGACGGGATGCACGCATCGGGGAGGGTGCGAGTGAAGGGGTGACGCGGAGCAGGGGTGATGGGGCGCGAGTGACAGCGCGAGCTGTCGTGTCATTGACGTCGTGTCGTCGTCGATGGGCGATGCATTGGGTCGATGCGAGGGCGCGAAGCACGAGAAGACGGGAAGCAGCGCGTGCGGAGGCGTGGCGTGAGCCGGGCGGGCCCACCTCGCGAGAACCCCCGGTGCACGCAGGCCTGGGCCCAGAACGCACAAGGGCAAGGACGAGGAGAACGGGCTCTGGCAGCGTCTCGGGAGTGCCTATGCATAGCCTGATCCGTCAGCCACCCCGCCGCGAGGCTCTTAGGCTGCACAAGCTCCGTCCACCGATGCGGCGGGAACGGGGGCCCGTCGCCCACGGCGTCATCCATCGCATCTGGGGCAGAAACATGAATTCGGGACGTGTAAAATAGAAGCGTACAAATACAGCACACCGGTCGAGGCCCTCCTCCTGCGCGGAGATCGCAGGGAAGGGGGATATATACCTAGTACTTACTCGCAGGACGCACATTAGCCACCGGAACGGAAGATGGATGCCATGGGTCACGACGCGGCAGAGGAAGCTCGCCCTCCCTTCCCGCAGCGCCCGCACAGCGCCGTGAGTGGCGAGACACACA
This sequence comes from Trametes hirsuta, assembly GCA_001302255.2. Taxonomy (NCBI): domain Eukaryota; kingdom Fungi; phylum Basidiomycota; class Agaricomycetes; order Polyporales; family Polyporaceae; genus Trametes; species Trametes hirsuta. The sequence goes on from CP019378.1 coordinate 490,482, forward strand.
AGCACAACACAGGAGATGCAGCAAGGCAGGACGGTCGCGGAAGCACCACGAACACACCAACACGCAGAGACATCAATGCCTCCCCCCTCCCCCTCGGGCGTATTCAGACGATAGCCCCGCAGTCGAACCGCTGCAGGATGTCGTCGTCGGCCACGTCGCGCGGCGGGTACGGCCGCTTGCGGATGTATATCAGCGGCGCGAGGTCGATGGTGTGTTTCCGCCGCAGGTTCCGCGACTGCGCGCAGTGCAGGTCGGGCTGCCGCGTCGCCAGCTCGTCCGCAGGCGGCCGCGGCGGCTCCCACGGCTCCGGCTTGAGCGCGGGCAGGTGCAGCTCTGCGGGCGGCGGCCGCGGCGGCGAGGGCAGGTTTTGTCCGTCGATCGTGTATAGCGGTTGGCGGGCGAGTAGCGACGCGGACGACAGCCCGGCCTTGGGCTCGAGCGACAGGCCCAGATTCAGAGAGGCCGGCTCGGTGCGGGTGCGTTGTCGCGCCAGGCGGGCCGTGGTGTAGCGTCCGGGGGGGATCATATGGCGGACTGCAGCCAGCTCAGGGAAGTCGTCGATGGTGAGCAGGCTCTCGAGCGTCTGGCCTGTGAAGTAGGCCACTGTGTTAGCACGCACGCGGGCAGACGCGCACGGTGGCGACGAGCATCAGGCACGTAGTAGGGCAGTCGCGAGGAGACGTCAGAGAAAGGGAGAGATCAGCATAGATAGAAGCGCAGGGCGCGGGACCACGAACCTAAGTGCCACTTTCGCCGGCCAGTCGGGGTATCGACGAACACAGAGTACGTTTGTTTAATGAGCCGGCTCCCATTGCTGTCACACGGGCGGGGCACATCAGCCATCCATCCGGACTCAGGGCGCACGCGAGAGAGAAAAGCAGCAGCGGCACACTGGCGGCAGGGGAGACACACGCACATGAGCGCAGACAGCTCTTCGTCGGCCTCGAACTCGGGCAGCTTCTCCTGGTAGTACAGGAACTCCTGGGTGCGCACGCGGCTCGGTGAGAACGGCCAATGGCGCGGGGCGGGGCAGACGGGGCACTCACATCGCGAACGCGGGAAGGGCCCCATCGCCTCCCATCGGTCCACCGCTCGATGCCTGTGGCCTGTCGGACGAAGGTTGAGCGGGGTTGCGCCACGGTACCGCGGGTTGGTATAGAAGGGAAAGGGGGAAGGTGAGCTGAGGAGCATGGGACATGAGACGTACCGAGGAGCCCTCCCCGGACGCGCTGCGTTCCTCCCAGACGCACACGCATCCGGAGTGGATGTGCCGCCGCTCGTCGATGTCGAGCCGGCGGGCGACGATGGGCAGGAGGCCGAGCGAGACGGCGTGGAAGATAACGTGGGCGTCCGCCATCGAGCGGATGCGTATTCCGGTGCAGGTGGGCAGCTGCATCGCTTCCCAGGCCTTGAGGGGGGTGCGCGGCGGCGTAGCAGCAGGAAAGACGGACAGACAAGAGCGCGGCCAACGGACGAGAAGGAAGTAGGAAGCCGAGCGATCGACCGCGGTCGGGCGGGGCAGCAGTGCCGTAGGATTTGTAGGATTTGGAACTTGGAAGGAGAGCGGGGAGTGGGAAAGGGCGCTTGCGGGGGGTGCACGACCACGATGCGGCACGGCGTGCTGATTGGGTGCGGTCACTGCCAGGGCCCGACCAGGTCGGCGGGCTGATGGGCACGCATGCCTGATATCGCTGCGAAAGCTGTGCGCCATTGTGTCCGAACGGGCAACCGCGGAAAGCGTCTTTCTGACTGACGCCAGGGACAGGGGGCAGGGCAGCACGCCCGGGCGTCGTTTGCGTGCGCGTGGCGCCGAGGGCCGCTGGCCGCCCGAGTAGAACGCACTGCACTGGGTGCGCGCATCGAAACCTAGGGCGTCCTAGGGAGGTGGGCTACCCACGCTATCGTTGAAGAAGGAGGCAGAAGAGAGCATAGCGCGACGTCCATCATCCGGCAGCGCGTCTGCGGAGAAGAGAGGTGGCATCAGGAAGGTCCTAGCGGCGTCAGCATGCTACTAACCTGGCAGCGAAGGTACTCGCGGGCGGCTCACTTCACAGGGGCTGGTGTAGTTGCAACCATCGTATCTTGACGCCTCGCGAATTCCTCGAGCAAAAGTATGGAGTGGTGGAACGTGGGCAGCCGTGGGCGCGCTGTGGACGCTCGGCCGGGGCACCAAGTTGCCACCAGCTGCCGCCGGTCGCGTTGATCTACCTCAGCGAACGTGGATGTTACCACGCCCGCGGCGTGTGTGGCTTCCGGCGGTATCAAATTCCTGCCGCCAAAAGGGACGATTTATTGAAATTCGACGTCGGATTCTCCCGCAACGCTACTCACCGCCGACCGTGGGGAGGTGCGCGCTCGTTCTTTGTTCGACGCCGGGAGTTGATTCGCAGGTATTATTTGACCTTTTGATAGAACCGCCATCGCACGCGCGCCCTAGGGCGCACGGAGGGGATTCTCGTTCCACCGTGACAAGGCGATAAGCGTGTTGATGCGACATTCTGTTCGGACCATAGGGCGACTGTTGCAGGAGTGGTGAAAGCCGTAGACGCTGTCGTGTTCAGAGGGACGTCGACGCGTCATAGGCTGAGACCGTGGCTGTGGCCCCGATGCATTGCCACATGCCACGTCCGTATACGGTATGCGTATAATAATATGTAGTACCACCCGCCTCATGATGGTGTTCACCAATCTCGCGATGGCCTCGCGCACAGACTGCGACGCTTGGTACACCGTCTGTATCGTCCGGCATGCTGTTACCTCCCCGGAACCCTGCTACTACGTGCTACGACACATGCCTGGGTCGAGGGCCAACTATCGCGGTCCTCGGAACCATTTTGCGAGTATCACGCTACTAGTGATAAAGCAAAGCTTAAGCTTGTTCCCCGCGCGATGCACACACATTGTGACATCAACGGAAGATTGAGAATGCGTCCTGCCCACCTGCGCGACGATATATTTGACAGCCCTTCACGCGCGCGGGCCTTCGGTGACCCAGTGGCAGCGATGGCAGTTCTCTTATAGATCCAAGCAGCTCAACCGACCCGCATCCCAGAATCCTCGTGGTGATCATGTCGCACGACCCGAGGAACACCCCTCTTCACAGCTGCCACCCCCACGGGGATCCCGGTATTCTCGGCCTTGCTGCTGCGCGTATCACTGTTCACAGGTCGTCGGAACCTTGTCTGGCATGCACCGTCGACTGGACAGTGTGAAGGGCCTGGTGCACAAACTCGCATGAATATAAAATACCGCAGTTAGAGAGAATCAGTCCTCCGGCGCGTACACGTAAAAGGAGATGGCGAGGGTGGTGCCTGCAACGATCGTGATGAGTATATTTACTAGAGATATAGCGATAATAAAGTCCAAAGAAACAGCAAAATCACACCAGAGCGAGAAGAATCAGAAAGAAAGTAAAAAGGTGCCCGCCTCGGCCCTCGCGCGCAGCCCGCGCGACCCAAGAAGCTCGCACAAGACACAGTCATCAGCGTCACGCTGAACGCGTTTACTCCTTGTCTTTGTAAGGATCAGAGTAGCGCGACGTGCCCTCCTCGGCGCCGTACAATGGCACGTGGACGGGCGCGTGCGAGTCCGCCTCGTGAAGGTTGCGGTATGCAGATGGGCGGGGGGTACCGTCCACACCACGACGGCGGCGGACGAGACACACAATGAGGCCGGCGATGAGACCGACACCGACAACGATGGCGAGCGCGATGATCGCAGGCAAGCAGTGCTTAATCTGGGGGGGTTAGATGTTAGCACGCACGAATGCGTCGAAAGATAGCGCAAATGCGAGGCGCACCTGGTCCGTGATGCTGCCGTGCGGGAGGTTCAGGTCGTTGCCCTGGTCGTCCGTCTCGGCGACGTTGCCAGCCACAGCGAGATTCTCGCCCTCGAAGTCCTTGTCGGCGCCATAGGTCGAGCTCGCGCTCGCGCCCGAGCCCGAGCCGTAGTACCCACCGGCGGACGAGCTTGAAGAGCTGTATCCGCCCGAGCCGTATCCGGTGCTACTGGCGGGCCACGCGACGGTGGTCGTGCCGACGTGCACAATCGTCGTGGTCGTGAACACGGTGCTCGTGCTAGGTGTGGCCTGGCTCCAGTGTTGTCTGTCCTCGCCGTAGGTGTACGAGTTGCTGCTACCGTAGGTGTGGCCCTTATCGTCACCGTACGTGTAGCTGTTAGCGTTGCCGTCGTCGTTGCCATACGTGTAGCCGTTACCGCTGCCGTACGACGTGACGGAGCTGCTCTGCGGCCAGGAGCCGGTGTACGTCGTCGACGCGCCGCTGCCGTACGAGACGGAGTCGCTGTAGTGCACGCCCGAGTTGCCGGAGCCGGACCACGACCAGGAGTCGCTGGGTAGTGAGTAGCCCTTGGACGGAGAAGGGAGAGGAAGAAGCTTCATGTAGGGCTGGTTCGTCTTGTGGTCGATACCCGTGCGGTAGTAGAATGACGACACTATCGCGTGGGGTCAGTATATGCGCTTGACAGGCAAAGAGGCATTCAGGCACGTACGGAGCTGGAAGCCAATGACAACATCGTAGTGCGGGCTAGACGAGGGAGACGAGCCATGGGTGAAGAGCGTGCCAATGCACTGGTCACCCCACGGGTTCGGGGCCATGAGCGCCTCCTGGGTGACCTCGTACTTGACGCCCCCAATGGTGAACCAGAACGAGAACGTCGCGTCACACGAGAATTGGTAGTACCCATAGTTGGAGTGGCCGTAGTACTTCGCGCCCGAGAGGCTCCCGTAGAGCGCCTTCACGACGGCATCAGGGAACTTGGACCAGCGCTTGCGGAGGGAGACGTCGACAACGACACTGCCCTGCGAGGCACCCGCGACCTGGCTGCTCACGGAGACCTTCTGGCCGTTCGCCCAGAACGCGCCGTCGGCGTAGAACGAGCCGTCGTTGCGGAGGTAGATGTACGGCTGGTCCTTGATGCTGCTGAGGTCAGGGAGGCCGTACTGCGAGACTTGGCTGGACGAGACGTCGAACACGGACGTCCAGTCGAGCGTGGTGCCGGTCGTGATGATGCCCGCGAAGTCGATCTCGACCGACGTGGACGTCGCGTTCATCCAGTCGTAGAAGAGGAAGAGGTCGTAGTACCAGTTGTCGAGGATGTTGGACCACTTCCCGGAGAGGTACTGGTTGATGACACTCTTCGAGTCCATGATGTCCATACCAATCCTCGCATCACCAACGCCGGAAGAGCTACCAATGGATGGCCACGAGCTGGGCCATTGAGGCGTTGTGTCTGCAGAATACAGCGGGTCAGCATCAGGCACTGTCGCAACTGAGCGCTGCGCTACTACTTACAGTAGTCGATCTCGATGTCCTCCTGGAGGAAGCCCACGGAGCCGTGGTTGCTGTATGCTGAGAATGCCCGTCAGTTTGGCGTACTTTCGGGATATTCTGAGCACGTACCAGTCACCGAAACAGACTCGACATTGATCTGGGTTTTCGAGCCTTGAGAGTCGCTGCTTTTCACTACCAGGCCTCCCCTGCCGAACCGAGTAAGATATTCCGCATCGGACAGGCACGCGGCTTACACGACTCACCAGTGGTCGTCCAGCTGTGCGCTGTAGGTTTCACGCCCGATTTCGATTGCCGAGTAAAGAGAGGACTTGTTCGCGTCAAGGTAGACGAGATGGTCGACGTAGTCCGCGAGAGAACGCTTGACTGGGGGCAGGGCTGCGTGCGGGCGAGGAAGAGCAAGGGCTGAAGAACATAAAGCGGCCACCAAGAGCGCGCGGAGGGCGCTGAAGCTGGAAAACATGAGGAGAAAGGGGTGAGTGAGTGCAGACAAGACTGAACGGGCCTGCCTCGCTACGCACCGTTATATAGCGCCTTGCCGGCGGGGAGCTGTGAGGGCGGCCCTGCCATCCCAGGCTCGCACATCAAACACGAAGCGATCCTGTGCAGCCACGGCGCCTTGCCCGGTTCTCTCGGCCACCGCCCGGCCAGCAGTCTCACTGCCCCGCCCCCGTCGGCGCAGAGCCCTGTCCATATATGGAAGGCCTCCTCGAACACCCCTCTCCCCGAGCGCACCCGTTCTGCGCCCGCACACCTGCACATTTGCTTCAAGGTAGCGCTCAAATCGACGCGTATTCTCCACTGATAACCGTTTATGGGACAGCAAATAGAGCGCGCCACGGCAACATTTCTCTTGTCCATCCGCCGCCCGTAATCTTCACCGCCAGCGCCGGCATCCCGCCCTTCGGAATGCCCATTGCGCGTTCGTTTTCGACGACACGCCCATACCCCCTCCTCACAGCACTCAACGTAAGTACCTATCGCCGCTCGCCGCGCAAACTCCCATTTGCGGTGCCACTCTCACCCTCTGTGTACGCAGGCCGGGGACACCGAAGACAGACTCGCCCCAGCATGTGAGGTACGACCGCGGAAAATATCAGGGTACACGTCGCATCCCTAAAGTCAAACCTTCCGTCCCCTTGGAGGGGAAGCCACTACGTCGGGCAGCACAAAAAGAACTCGGTCTGCTCCGGGGTGGGTTCCGCCAGCACTCGCCGCCATCTGTCAAAGTCGCCGGCGTGAGTGAGACAATGCGGGAAGGGCCATAAAAAGGCAGAGCAGCTCCCGGCAATGATTCAGGTTGGCGGTGTCCCGCCAGCATAGCCCGTCTAGTATCTCCTCTGCCGCTCTGCGATTAGAGGAGGCTGGTCTCAGCTTTCCCCGTTTGGTCTGTCTTGGTCTGTCCTACAAGTTCGCGCACCAAGCTCAGACATCTATCCCCGAGGAAACTGAAAACTACACCAGTGTTGTGCATGACACCATGCATTATCGCTCTAACACTGCGCCAGAAACTCGACTCAGCTTCGGTGTATCCCAAAAGCTAAGAGAGAGAACACCAGGTGAAGTGAGATATAGGCGTCAAGGAGTGCGGATAAACCAGACCGAGATGACCGGCCCTGCCCTTCGTAAAATATCCCTCTATAACATAATGCAAGCCTTTGTGTCCCATAGATATATTACATGTGATGATTTCTAAACAGTATACGTGCTGGATGCGATATAGTGATATGTGCTGGAGAGGAGGATGAGGACGACACCTTCGACAAAGATACAATAGATCCGGAAACCAAGCCATGTTAGGTCGACTACCATTCGAACTCGCTATTATGCCTCAGTTCATGCGGAAGAGTTAATGGGGCGAAAAGATACAACGCACCCGCTGCATTTGGCAAAGAGGTAGTCCTTGCCATTGATATGGATCATTCCGTCCTTGAGGACGCACTTCCACTTGTTCTTCACACGCGCCACCTAAAGAACCGGTGGTGTCAGCGTTAACATGCGAGAGTGAAATACATGCAGACAGACCTTGTCGTATGTGCAGAAAACAATATCTTGATCGGCTGCACCACCTTCAATACCGTCTTGTTCTACATCCGAATCCGAGTCATCCAGATCACTATTAATAGCCTCGGAGTCCTCTTCTTTCGAGGCTGCCGAGGACTGCGATGGCTGAGGCAGCGAGGGGTGCGATGTCCTCGGAGCGTAACTCTGACTTGGTGGAGGAGACGGTGATTCTGACGAAGATGAAGATGGTCCGTCGACCTGCGGTATCCTTGCTGGGGGTGCAGGCTGTGGAGCGGTCGCAGGAGGTGCAGCATACCGGGCCGTGGGCGGGGGAGGAGCCTGAGCCGCAGTGTTGGGAGGACGCCCGGCCATCGGTGCATACTGCACTGGCTGAGCCGGAGGCATAGTAGACCTCGCGGGGATTTGCGGACCAGACAGGGACGGTAGCGCATATGGATTCAGCATGTAGCGGGTGTCAACAGGTTCAGTCTTTACGTGTGGCTGCATTGAATGAGGCGGCGGCTGCGCGTACGCCGTATGCGGTGGGTAGTGCCCATGTTGCATGTGCATGGGATGCGGTGGGTACGAGGGGTGCGCGGGAGGAGCGGGCTGTTGCGGCGCAGGGGCAGGCTCGAAGTCTGCGACATGAGAAGCGATAACTTTGGCCTCCCATTTCTATGTCGCGAGTGGCCTCGTGAATCAATGCACTGAAAGGGTGAGTGGCATACTTACGCTTTGCAACTCTGCCAGTACATCCTCCGAGACCCCATATTCGTCAAACTCTGGCTTTATGTTTGCGATTACGTCGTCGATAACGGCGCGATATATAGAGGGCTCATCGAGGAATCCACCGTCATTAAAGAAGCTATGGAGAACACAGCTTTGGTGAGCAGCTCACCACAATCTTATTCGACATCGCGCTGCGCTCTCGGGACCGCTGTCAACAACGAGCACGACGCCGGGGCTGCAGGTGGTGAGTGGAGGAGGTAAGGAGGGAGCATTTATAGAAGGTTGCGATTGAGGGAAGAGTTGACACTCCGTTTGAAACTCCGCTCCTTGATCCCTTTCCCGCGCACGGACCATCCGCCCCTGTGACGTAATGGCGGTCCCCTCAGGTCATGTAGCCGCCCAAGGAGTTAGAGGACCAAGCTGCGCCAGACGATCATGGCACAGCGAGTAGCGGATGCTCCGCGTTACGTTGTCTGCTCCATCCCAACAATGTCCGTTTTGTGGACACTTGGACAAGAAAGTACAGGACTGCGAGGCGTCGCCCCACTGACGTAGATGGTTCAGCGAGCTTATATTCTCGCTCGTCGACGCAGAGGGAGTCAGACAAGAAACCCCTCAGCGAGTCATAACACTCTGCATTCAGGAATAATACCAGGCGAGTTTGTCTGGCCCTTCCATCATGTTTATTCCATCTCATGCCATCATAGATGCCACTCTTCCGTTCATCGTCTCCCCAGCAGGAGCCCCCTCCGCCTCCATCTCCCACTCGTAGTCGTGGTCTATTTGGTCGTCGCTCGGACTCCCCGGAGCATTATCAAAACGGTTACCAGGCAGCTAACGGGAATGGGTCGACTCGTTCGGGCTCAACTCGTTCCGGAGGTTTCTTCAGTCGTCGCCGCTCCTCCTCGTCCGACTCGGACCATTCGCTGGACCTGACCAAGGATCCCAGCATCAGAGCTGCCCGCGGTAAAGTTACTGAAGCTGAAGCTGCCGAGGCTGCCGCCGACAGGGCTTTGAACGAGGCCCGGGCTGCCGTACGAGGTGCTAAAGAGCAGGTGCGGAGACTTGAGCAAGAGGTTCTCGAGGAGTGGGTGCAAACAGTCATGCGATGGCATATCCGGATACTCATCATTATGCATTAGGGCTCGTCGCGCGAAAGCTAAGCAGGCCGAGGCTAAGTCTATCAAGAAGAGCACCGGGCGACTTGGTCGTCATGGTTGAAGGACACGTCACCTCACACAGAGCGGCCGTCGTGGACCATATCTTCATGTATCTTCCCCCCACTTTTCGACCGTTTTCCTACGTGTAACATGTAATGTGGTACATCCAGTACTGTACCATGCTTGATCCTTGTACTACTTCGTTGTCATGTTGTTGTTATTCCAACCATGTGTTTCATTGCCTTTCGACCAATTGAATATTAGTGACCCCTATGTTGGTTCCGCTACGCGTCCACGCGTTACATGGCACACAATGGCACAGGGGGTCATAGAACGTTGGTAATGTCCAAATCGATAACTCGGGCAGTCCATTTAAAAAACGGGGCGATACCAGTTCACAGGCAGCCGTCGTACATGGACTAAGTTAAATTAACACATGATGTCCAGGATATAAGAAAGTCAAGTTGAATCGAAGCCCACGCCAAAATCGGCACCTGCAAAGGCAGCAGTGAAGTAAACGACGGCGTAGGAGGCGGCATGGCAGAGCAAGTGCCACAGAACCAAACAAGAACAAACTATTACGACGGTGCTGAACGGCTGCGTGAACAGGCAACCTTCAGCAACCTCTCATCATGAAGGGACTCTTCGTCTCTCTGTTGCTCACTGGTCTTTGCCAGGCCGTCAACGTCTACCTCCATCCCGCTCCCTCCGTTCCCTCACACCTTTCTCTCAAACAGGCCGGCGCTGTCCTTTCTAAACACCTCAGTCTCGAGCGCTTCGAAGACGCGACTGTATACCCTGGAGAGCAGGAGTTATTCGTAGGAGAGGGGCCGAAGACTGGGCTATTGCTGACGGTGAGCAAGGAGCATGCGAAGGGTGCGTCTGCGAGTGGCAAAGTTGGTATATGTGTGTGCTAACCCAAGGATAGATGTCATCCCGTCTGCACTGAAGTCTACTTTCCACCTTCGATCTCATCCTTCTCAAGACTCGCTTTCATCCCTTGTATCAACCTACGCCGAGCGTGCTCACCATGTCTACTCTCACGTCTTCGAGACCCAGGGCCACTCATACGAAGCTCCAGGGCGGATGTTGGACGCGTTCTCAATTCCCGCCGAGGGCTCTTCGGACGCAGTAAAGGAGCTCTATTCCTTGATGCACTTCCTAGACGACGACAATCTCCCCGCAGACCGCTTTGGTGCGTTTGACCTGACTCGATTGGAGGAACTCCGCGAGACGTTCGGAAAGAAGAGCGAACAGTACGGCACTGCGGTCGAGGCCGTCCAGACTGCTCTTGAACGCATCCTGGAAAACCCGGACTTCAAGCTCGCTCTCGTCACTGTCCCAGCCTCTTCTAGCGCGCACAGCAAGCGGCAGCCACCTCAGTCCCCGTTCCCTCCTCCCTTGCCACGTCCTGCTGAGCCGATTGACTCCATCTCTACGTGCTACACAAGCTCGGAGGCTTGTGGAAACGCGACGAGCTCGTGCAGCGGGCATGGGGAGTGCGTCCAGGCGAGCAAGGCAGGAAAGACGTGCTTCGTGTGCGCTTGTAGCGCGACGAAGGATTCGAAGGGCCGGAAGGAGTTGTGGGCGGGCAACGCTTGTGAAAGGAAGGACGTGAGCGGGTGAGTAATACGAAATTTCTCCTTGTGATTGGTCCTGATGAAAGGATACTGCTGCAGGCCATTTGTTCTCATTGCTGGGACGGTCATCACTCTATTGCTCCTTGTCGGTGGTTCAGTCGGGCTCCTCACTGCGGTGGGTGAGCAGAAGCTGCCCAGCACGCTGACTGGCGGTGTCGCAAGTAACGCGCACTGACATGCAGTGTACATATCATAGTCATGTCTAATGCATGTCTGCTCTCGGACGTTTCATTCTATTGCGCATTACACGCCTGGAATTGCTTCGTGTGACTGCTCACTCGCTCCACAGCCTCTCAGTCAGGGCTGACAGGGACGTGAGTGCATGTCCAGTCCGGGTTACAATTGTTCGCCTCCTGCTGAACATGGGCTGCCCGTGGCTGCTGACCACCCAGCCCACTGTGACCGTCAGCCTCTCCGTCGCATAGGTATAAACCCTGCCCTTACACTGACACTGTTTTTCCCCCATCCTATCATGATCGTCGCCGAACTCCTCGTCGTCTGCTTCCTCGCTCTCGTCGGTGTCCTCCAACAAGGCTCTACGGTGGACGCGCTCTTCTCCGCCCTCTCACGCCTTAACACCCCCGCTCTTACTTCTGTCCCTTCACTCCTCCAAGTCACCGGGTATGTTCACTTCTTATCACGCATGCCCCCCCTGCTCAACTTTCGTCCCAGCGCGAATTCGCGCCTCGCCTTAGATGCTGTCCCCTTGAAAGAAGTGGGCCAGGGCAGTCTCCTCCACACTGCGATCCTGGGCGACGACATAACAAACCATATCACCAATCTCAGCATAACAGAAAAACCTCTAGTTCTCGACCTTGACCTCTCTTCGTCCCTCTTCAATAACGTCACCGAAACCTTCACCGCCACCTTCGGTTCTGTGCCCGGCATCCCGACATTAGTCCCAGCACCCCTTTGGTATCAAATGGCCAACCTCACGGTCAGGATCGGGCTACTATGCCTGGCCTTCAGAATATGCCAGGTCATCCGCGGCGAGCTTTGCCTCTATTACTCCGATTCCGATAAAGTATGTACTTCCTAGCGACCCTAGATGATGTCCCACCATACTGACCAAACTTGACATCCAATGATCAGCTCGAAATCCCCACTCTTCAGCATGCTATCAGCGCCTCGCGTGCGCTAGAGCATAACCGAAAAGTCCTCCATCCAGAAACAAAACAACAAACACGACTCCTCCAGCGGACGCCGCCAGCAGACTGCTCGAACACACTCAGTCACGGTGTCGACCCACTATATCGCGTATTCTCCGCGTCGATTCTCCAGGAACTCTACTTCTTAAGCAGGCCACCGTCCTCCTTCATCTCTCCCTCTACGTCGACTGCCTCACACACTGCCTGCACGCACGCTCACCAGCCTCGCGTGTTCGGCACCTTGTGTTCCCAACCATTTGGCGACGACGATGACGGGGGGTCGGACGACACCAGCTACCTTCGCGATGCCCTCGGACTCATTGAGCCTAGCGTTGAACCCATACGTGGTTGGCTCTCCGAGGATGCTCCGGACGGCGCTCGGCCGACTCAGGACGAACTCGACTTGTGGATGCTGCATGGCACGGAAGTCGATCTCGCCGAACGGACGGTAGTCATAGGAGACCGCTGAAAGGGTCGTTATACATACATATATAGCATGCCATTTAATCGTTATCCCTGAGAATTGGATTCTATCCTCCTTCATACATCCCATCGAATGACGTCCCACCGATATTGCGGCATGCGGCCAAACTGCCTGTGTTCTCCTACAACGATCCCAAGCACTTCCGCATCGACTTACACGACACTTTTCGCACACAGCTGGCGCATGAGTTCACGGACGGTGGAACGCCGAATCTACTTTCTGGGTGGCATTTCTGGAGCTGGAACAGCAAGACCAATCATAGGTCCGAGAGGATTGGTGAAGCGTAACACTCTGTTCGGACCGAAGACATTACAAGCGCGAAATACGATGTACTGGCACGATACTGGGACATGCATGCGCAGCTGACTGTGCATACATTCTGCGTTGACTGCGCATAAACACCAAGACAAGCGGATGGTGTGCAGTGCAAAGTCGATCCTACTTCAAGTTGCCGCGCAGCTGTTTTCCGGATTGGTATGCTCGGGGAACGCCGCCCGCCTGCTCCAACGGACCGCCACCGCTGCGATGGGGACCTTACGCGTACGCACCGACTCCGAGCACTGCGCAGCGACCAGGCCTGCGCGGCCACATATATACGTCTTTGCTTGCTACCACCACCTCCTCCACTGTCTGAATCCTTGTCTTCCGACCCATGTCTGTCATACCCGAAGCACAACCCGCTGCTGCAGACGGCGCCCACGCCCACGCACCCGCACCGGCTGCGAGCGCCGTAGATCACCCGAATACCGGGTCAAGTCCCAGCACCAACAACGCCCCGGCGCCGTCGCCCGAGCTGGCCACGGCCTCTTCTCCGGAGAACACAAGCCATGCGAGTGCCCTTCCGGAAGAAGCATCGTCGCCGCGTGCTGCGCACAGCCCAGCCGCAGAAGCACCCGCAGACGCGAGCCTGAGCGCGGACCCCTTCCTCGACTCCGAGCCGACACCCGCGCTGCCCCCTAGGCCAGACATCGCTGCTACACACCCCGCAATGGCGACGACCGCTGGCGCAGAGGAGCCGGCGCATCCCAACGCGAACGGAAATGACGCCGCGCGAGAGGAGCAAGTGAGCCCGCAGGTGCAATCTCTGCGCGCGATGTTCCCCGATTTCGACGTCGCGGTCCTGTACGTCACTTCATCTTTGCCGCGAGGGCTGGTATGGACTAATCATGGACATGCATTTGCGACGGATAGGCAGTCGGTCTTAGACTCGGTGAATGGAGACCAGGACCGCGCGTTGGACATCCTCCTCGGGATGAGCGACCCCAACTATGTTTCGACGCAACCTACTAACCAGGTGCGTATCCCTTGGCACGGTACGATGCGATTCACTGTACTGAAAGGGCCACTTTAGCCCGAGCAAACCTCCGTCGACCTTGATGAGCAGCTCGCCCGCCAATTGATGCTTGAGGATCAACAGCAGCAGCAGCAGAGACACGCTACAGGCACCTCTTGGCCCCGACGCGACCAAGCTGACGTTCCGTATCAAGCACGGCAGGCGCAAGGAGGTCAACAGAGGCCCCCTCAGGAGGGTGGGAGGACAGACTTGCAGGAGCTGCAGCGGACGATGGGGCAAATCGCCGAGAGTGAGTAACACGTTGCGTCTTGCACGGTGCATTGGGACTAATGTGTTTCTATTTTAGGTGGCAAACGCACATTCAGCTCCATTGTGTCGAAGGTTAAGGCAAAGATCAATGAGTACGAGGCGTCCAGGTGCGCCAACTACAAATATATACGCCATCTTACTCTATTATTCACAAACGGATACCTTCCGCAGGAACACGGGACAGTCCTCAAACTCGTCCACGACGCCGCAGTGGGGATCTGCCCCTCCCACTCAGCTAGACAGGCACACTGCATCGCAGGCCTACCAGCAGCACTACTACGGCGGCGAAGCCAGTCCTAGCCCTGCAGTAGAGCAGCCCATCACCTTGAACGGCCCATCCACCCACGAACAAGTGCAAGGTTACGACCTCGATGCCCCCGCAGCACCCGCGCCCGCGCCCGCACCCGCGCAGCGCAACCTCGCTTCGCCTGGATCCTCTCCTCTCCCGACGCCATTGGCCGGTGCACAGATCTCGCCCGCCGCCTCTCCGCGGCCGTCCGGTGACGTCCCCAGGCCGCCGAGCACCGTCAGCGGCAGCCCGGTGAATGCTGGTGAGTACACACTCTCTGACATGACCAACCTCCTTCGGCCCGGCGCGGGCTGACGCTGACTGCGCACGTACAGCTAAGATCGGGCTGCTCCCTAAACGCCCGGTGTCGCTGCTGAGCGCGAACACGCCGCCCGCGACGAAGCCGAGCGACGAGGACGACGAGCTCGAGTACGTTGAGAACCCGTTCGAGGAGCACAAGTAGAGCCGTAGCTGAGGGGGGCGGAATCAGGGGGAGGGGGGGAGGGATTCCGAATCATATACCATGCGCTCGTTTTGGGTCAAGTACATAGGTAAGTATCTGGACGGGGACGGCTTCGGAAGTTGTAAGAGCGATATTGGTGTATTACTATTGGTCGTTTGCGCGATGTCATATTGCGGCGTCGGGGGCGGAACGCGCTGGCCCGACGCTGTCCGTCGGACGTCTGTGCGATGATGACGACATCGAGTCCGAGCGGCGAGCCGTCCGTTGTGGCTGGCCGGGTGGCTGGCGGGATGATGGCTCGCGAGATCGCTGATGCCTATACCCCGCGTCGGTCCCGACAGCGGTCGCGAGGCGCGAATAGAGTGCAATGGCGGCGCGGCCGCACCTTCATGTGCTGCCTCCGCTGATGCAGTACGTCGGGTGACGCTCGATGATGATAGTTTCCACTGTGGCTGCTTCCGGCTGCCCAGATAGGTGCGGGTGAGTACATGAGGCGTGTGGGGTCGATATTGCGTTCGGGGTCGTGGCTGGGAAGGTTGTCTGTACGTATGTTGACATGGGGAAGAGACTGTGCGGCGAGAATGCGGCTTGCACGACTGATTCAAGGCGGAAGCATCGGATTCGGAGCTGCGGGAACTCAAGCCAACACCAGCGGCTGGTAGCTAGGCATTCACAGGTGTATGCAGGGGCAACAGAGCTTACCAGGACGGACTGAGACGCGACGGTGCTGCGCAGCAACAGAGAGAAGCAAACACACAATGTAGACGGCGACCAGGACCAGCGGGTTCGCGGATCGCCGTGGGGCATCGCGCAACTCGGGCTGCATCATCATCAGCTGCGGCGTCCAAGTCGCAGGTGCAGCGTGCAATGTGTATCCTCTTGCCGAGTGGGGATGTGACAGCTCGTCTCCACCCGGCCATGCGCGGGGCTCCTTGACGGACGAGCCGACTGTCCAGAGAGTGTCGTATCTACACCGCGCCCGTTGACAGTCGTACGGGTCTCAGATACGTAGTGAGCTACAGAATGGGAGCGTGGGCGATAGATGGTAGATACCTGACAGGCGTTCAGGTGGACGCGTAGCGAGCTGAGGTTCTTCGGCGATATGCAGGAACGAGGAGTCTCGAGGGGGAAGACGGTGGCATTACGAACCCGAGCTGGGTTGTTCGTGTGCTCAACGAGAGCGACCGTGGGCTTTGAACGCGTCGAACTCTGTCGAACAACTTCCTTAGCCCGGAGTCGGAATGCATTCTACTCCGGCGGGTCACGGCGTACCGCTTAGGTCGCGCGCTGAGATAACGGACTCGGGAGCGAGGCCTGGCCGATATGTACGCGAACAGGCGTTTACCTCCGAGCGCAGGAAGCATTGGTGGCTGTTACACGAAGCACACGGCCCTCGCTGCACACACATGGGGCACCGCCGGCTGAGCAGCCCACCAGGTGCGTGCGTTCTAAAAATAGCACGGTTAATACCAACCATCGCAAACGCCCGACGTTGCGGACATTGGGAACTCACCTGGACCACCATCCGCGCGGGCAGGGCCAACGCTGATTGCATCTGAGCTGCTTTGCGACCCACCAGGACAGCTGCATCACGCCATCTGGGAGTGGGCAATCACAGTCGCCATGCGGTCCGTGTCGATCTTGAAGGGGAACATGACCGTCGCGAACGACAGGGGACTATCTCTCGAGCGGCAAGTTGCTCTTCGGGCATGTGGGGCTGCAAGTCTAGCGACGGATTACACTGCTTCGAGCGCGCGAGCACGCTGAAAGATGAATTCAGACAGCGAACCCGCCGCGCGTCGAGACGGCCTGCCTATGCGTACACAGCGTGTAGGAGAGCCCGCCGCCGAACATCAAGCATACCGAGGTGACTGGAAACGGAAAGGAGGTGCTCTGGCGGGAGGAGAGAACGGAAGAAAGATCCCGGCAGTCGGGGTGCTCGCCCCGCGGGTAAACGCGAGCACGCGGCGAGCGCCGATCGGTGAGCATGCGTGTGGGGCCCCGTCCTACCGCCGGCAGTTGTGCGTTCGGCCACGACCACGGACGTAACGCTGTCGGTGCACGACGGAATCAAGCCCGAATCATTCGTATGCATATGGCCGCGACGACCACGAACACATCGCTGCTGCGTTGCTCAGCAGATTGACCGCATGGATGCAGGTGCTCCTCGATCGAGGCGCTGCCCCCGCCACACTACCACCATGATGCGTCGGACTGCTGGTGGAGAGAAGGCCGGTCGAACAAACTTCCACTGCGCCCCAACGCCCGTCCTTACGCCATGCGACGAGCCGCGGGGGCCAGTGCGTCCGTCGGCCCCTCTCGCTTCTCCAGCACTATAAAGCCGAGCCTCCTCGTCCTCGGAAATCATCAGGTCATTCCCTCCTGACTCTTCTGAAGCCCTTCACTGGTCCTTCTTCCTGACCCTCTTCTTACCCTTCGTCATGTTCTGCAAGGCTTCCTTATTCACCGTCGCTCTGGCGCTTGTCGCCGCCGCCAGCCCTCTTCAGGAGAAGACTGGCATCCGCATCCCGCTCGAGAAGCGCTCCTCGCTCACCAACGAGGACGGCACCTTCAACCGCGAGAAGGCTCTCGTCTCGACGGTCCGCACCATCAAGTACGCCTCTTTCGTAGTACTCCTCGACAGGCAGTAGCTGACCTTTCTCTAGCAAGCACCGCCAGAACTTGATCAACCTCGAGAAGAACGTCGGCCGCCACGCGTTCAAGGAGGGTGCTGAGATCAAGCCCCTCGCCGTGGTTCCTGCGGCGAACGTCACCAAGCGCCAGAATGAGGCGCTCACCGACGAGGAGAACGACCTCGAGTGGGCCGGCACGATCTCTATCGGCACCCCCGCTCAGAAGTTCCTTATTGACTTCGACACTGGCTCCTCCGACCTCTGGGTTCCTTCCTCTTCGTGCAGCTCCTCCACTTGCAGGAGCAAGAAGAGGTACTCTGCCTCCTCTTCGTCCTCCGGCTCGAAGAAGAGCGGTTCGTTCCAGATCCAGTACGGCGACGGCTCTACTGTCTCCGGTCCCGTCTACACCGAGTCCGGTAAGCCTGACCGCGTTCCATCGATGTACTCCGTGCTGACCACCAACTAGTCAATGTCGCCGGTGTATCCGTGAAGAACCAGTACTTCTCCCCCGTCACCACGCTTTCGAGCAGCTTCGCCAACGACCCGATCGACGGACTGCTCGGTTTGGCCTACCCCGCCATCTCTAACCTGAACCAGGTAAGCGATGCGCCTTCATTTCATGGGACACCAACTCATGATCCGCTCAGAACCCCTTCTTCAACACCGCTGTCAAGGAGGGTGCCGTCGATGAGGGTGTCTTTGGCTTCAAGCTTGCCAGCTCCGGCTCCGAGCTCTACCTCGGTGGCACCAACTCCGACCTGTACTCCGGATCCATTGAGTACCACGACGTCGACACCTCCACCGGCTTCTGGCAGATCACTGGCGCGAAGGCGTACGTCGGCTCCAAGGCCGCCGTGTCCGGCTTCGAGACCATCATCGACAGCGGCACCACGATCATGTACGGCCCCCCCTCTGCCGTGAAGACGTTCTACAAGAGCGTCAGCGGCTCCGCCGTCTACGACTCCTCCCAGGGTTACTACTCGTTCCCATGCGACTCGCCCCCCTCCGTCTCGTTCAGCTGGGGCGGCAAGAAGTGGGCCATCACCGAGGAGAAGTGAGTCTATCGGTGCTCGGTATTGGGGCGTAGAGCTGACCCCCTCTCTCTCTTACAGCTTCAGCCTTGGTGAGACCGAGAGCGGCTCCGGCAAGTGCGTTGGCGCGCTCGCGGGCCAGGACATCGGCCTCGGCAGCAACGTCTGGCTCCTCGGCGACAGCTTCATGAAGAACGTCTACACCGCGTTCTCGTTCGACGACGACGCTGTCGGCTTCGCATCGCTCTAAAGCGATCCTGGTCGCTGCCTCCAACGTGTATCACTAGATTCGGGACTGGACTGGACGATACCCTCGCGCGCACCGAGGCCCGGTAGTACGGCCTAAAATTCTTGTCCGGCGGACACGCTCTGTAGTTCTAGATGCTACCCTCACCATCGTTGCCTACCTTGCAATCGTTCTTGATTTATTCAATAACACTCATTCCTCCTACAAACCCGATACGTGTGCGAAGCAGCAGTAGGCGTCGGCTTTGAAAATATTGTAGCCAGTCGCACGGGCGGTGACCGTTGGACACGAACACCGTTTTTACTGACGCAGGGCTTTCTACTGTCCGCCGCCCCAGACAGTACGAACGTGGTCGCCATTGATTTTGAAGGTGTACCGTACTGTACACTTCAAGTCGTGACGGGCAGAGTGCTACAAACCTCCAAGACCCAACTAGTTCTGGGTATTGTTACTGTGATGCCGATCGCACTGTAAGACACTATGGCCGAGTGGTTAAGGCGACAGATTCGAATTTAATATTGGAATATCTGTTTCCCTCTGGGAGCGCAGGTTCAAATCCTGCTGGTGTCGTGCCGCCTCGTAGATACGAGGTTCTCCTTTTTGGCATCATTCTCGTCTCACCCAAGCTCAGTGATGATAATCCCAAACACTGCCCATCATGGCTGTCTTTACAAATTGTCGGACGAAACAGCGAGGTCTCTCAATGATGGCGACAGGGTCTAAGTGTCGATAGTAGCTGTACGCCTTGTTCCTTTTAAAGCTCTCTTTTTGTCAGTGCATAATGGACCCACAGAGATACATGGTCGTGGACAGCCGCGAATTTGAAGTTTGATGATCGTGAGCGGTATGGATGCGCATTTGCCATTGTTATTAGACTTTCTGGACCCGCCGTCTTTTGCGCTCGGAGACCCTTGTCATCCTTCGGACGGATGCGCATCTTCGGGCGAGTTCGTCGGCTCCACGCTCTTGTTATTCGTCGTCACGGTGCCGTACAACAATGCCCCCCAATCGCAAGTTCCTGACCTGCTGCTACCGCGCAACTTCTCCAGATGATAACAGGTCGGGATCGCGTACTACTATAAGGCGACCATGGCGAGGGAAGGTCTCCTCGAAAAACTGGATTCCGAGATCCCCACGTTCATCTCCTGTCGCGCACGCTTACTACTATGGCCTATAGACATGACTTATCCCAGGCGCAGGCGCCTCTTAATTGTTGTGGACTGCTCCCCCGGACGTTGTTCTCGTCGAAGATTCTCGCTAAACTCAGGCCACGACACTTCCGGAAATTGGTTTATCAGAGCCGGTTACATGAAGGAAACGCCGACCTCGCGGAGGCCCGGCGACGTTTTGGATACTGTCAACAGAGCCTTCCCCTCCGAGTGAGGCAAGATATCGAAGTGAAGATCTCTGGGTAACTTGTTTCTCCACCCTCGAGTTACGAGAATAATTCTGAAAGGATATTCGTTATGAATAGCCTGGAGCTCCATCGTGGCACCTTTGGGCCCTTCTCTGACTACTATGGCTCTCACAGGGCACAAAATGACGCTTTGAACGATGCGCGCAATTTCCGCAACGATGCGAAGAATTTACTCATTAGAGTAAAGGTACCCCCACTTTCGTGCACTCCGGATTAACGCAGATACTTACGAGCCTCCAGCATGATCACGAGTCATGGGTAGCTTCTCTAGCTGCTCAGAAGGGCCGCAAATCGGACGTGGCCGCACGGTCTCCGGTACGTGGGACATACAAAACCCCAAGTATCCACCGCATCACTGGCCCAACCAATGGCTCTCGGTCTACCGTTCGGAGAGATATGGTCTCGGCGGATGAGCCGCTATCGACTGGTATGTTATGTGCGACTGAATGTCTGCCAATGAAACCAACCTGGGTATTGGATAATAGTGCAAATAAGAGCAGGTCCCGTCCCGTGGACTCCAACAGGCCTCGGACACGACGCATTGGACCTGGAACTTGGGCCAAGACAATCTCCGTGTCCCCGTATGATGACGCCTCCCAGGCCACCCGCCCATGGCAGCCCGTTAATGCAAGCATCTCCTTGGACACCAGGTACATCCGACACACTCTTTGTCGTGACTCCGCAATTTACTCAGCACTTGTTTCTCGGTACTTAGCGAGTTCATTGGGGTGGAGTCCTCAGCTAGCATCGTTTTCTCCGCGTATGTTCAACTTCTTTCTCTATCGACGCGTGAAAACGTGATCACGGCACTAACACAATTCCTGTACAGCACCTGGTGCACGTAGAACTTCCCTCCCTCACTCGCTTTCCCAGTCGAACTATCGCCAAAACTCCTCGCCTGGCTCGTCGGGCACTATTCAATCCAGCACCAGCCTACCGCCTGTTGTGGAGTCCCCCTCAAGTTTACGACGCTCAGCATTGGGTGTAACTTACGCTGACCACCGGTCGTACCGTAGCCCCCACGCGGCTACTCGACATCGTGTCAGTCCTGTCCGTGGCACACAGCCCATGGCCAGTGTTGCTGCTCGCCGGATGGGAACTGCAAGAAGCTTCAGGCCGATGCAGTCCCCTCTGCGGTCCGCCACCGTACCCGAGACGCAGTTTCCATCCAACCGCCCGGTGACGTTTACGCCCTAATCTTGTGAATCCGCGATGGTACTATCCGTCCTCACCGCATGCACACAAGAACGTTTGTTGATGGTCTAACACTGTCCCCAAAGTGCTCGTCCGCTCATGGACGAGCCCACGATCTTCATGTTTCTTCACGGCGACCAAAACCATCCCGCTACGCTTTGATATGTTTATGATGTATTATCAGCGATGTTCACAGTTCCGCAGTGTAGTATACGAAAAGCACGAATAAATTACGACCTTCCAAACCGTCTCCGACACCACGACCATGCCTGGTCAATCGCGTCGCTACCCCAGGACCACGCTTCGTCTACGACACCATCGAAACGTTGCTCATTCCACGGAGAATGGCGATCATCGTGCTCGGTCATTGTGAATCGAAGGACATCCTTTACGGTCACCAGTCCCGCAAGCGCACCGTGGTCCTCGACGAGGATAACACGGGGACTACAGTCCGTTAAGCGAGTGTTTTGCTATGAGACCGTAGAGCACACTCACCCCATACGCTTGAACAACTGCATAACAATTTCGAGGGGGAGTTGAGGCGATACCGTGAGTGGGGTCTACGGGCGACACGTTCGTCATCATGCGTAGAGAGCGAGCCCAGCCTCCTGTCGTACCTGGTTGACCCACGGCCAGAGCTTCAGGACATCTTGGGCGGCCCTTGTTTCAATGATCTCTAGGGAGATGTCATCGTCTATGCCCACGGCGGGTCCAGCGGCGATCCCGTCGAACTCGGCTTCCGCATCGTCTTCAGAGTCGGGTGCAAACGAGACAGGCGTGTCGACCCGGATATCCTGCAACAACTTGGACTTGTCTGAGAGTGATGTAAAGTTGTGTTTCACAGATAGGTTTGGAACGGCTCACCTAGTACATATCGGAGCTCTGTGCGGTCAATGAAGCCCATAAGGGTCCGATGGCCATCTGCCGAGATGATCGGGAATCCCTTCACGTCCGTGCCGGCCAGGATGCCTTCTATCGCGGCGCACGTCGGGATACGAACCTGACGTGAGTTAGAATACACTCACCAATATCTCGTACGGTGAGCCCAGAAGCGGGGAGGGTCTTGAGATGTGTTCTCATTACTCTCGACACTGATATTACCGTCAACGTATTGTTGATATCTTGAGGATCGTAGATTTTACCTGACACGTTGTACGCATGATCGTCTTTTTCGAGGAATGGATACCCGTTGAAACGTATCATCTCGTCGGCGATACCCGTTGTGCCCAGAAAATCGCCCACAGCCTTGGTCACCAATAGGACTATCTATCACAAGAGTAAGGCGCATAGACGGAGAGCTGGACGGGGTATACACGCACCATAGTCGGTAGGATGTAGGTAAGAGCGCCGGTTAGTTCGAACATCACCACCACCACAGTAACGGTCAATCGCATGACTCCACTACATGACATGTGAGATGCTGCTTGCTCGAGTCTGGTGGGAGGCATACCTCAGAGCTGCAGCGGCACCCAGAAGAGCATACGTCCCAGGTGTGATACACGGAACGTCAGGCTGACATACAGCGAAAATGCCCGATGTTGGGTAGGCACTGCACTTCGTGAACACGGAGCCTACACATATGGCGGGGAGCGACTCACTTGTTGAGAGCCTTGACCATAATACCTATCATTCGTCCAAATGTAGCACCAATTGCCATAGAGGGTACGAAAATACCCGCGGGGACCTTGCACCCATACGATATGACGACTAGCCCCGCCCGTGCAACGGTTGCAAGGAACAGGGAGTTAACCATAGGCCATTGGAACGCCGTCCTACGGTGCATTGTGAGCGGATATAACATATCAAATGAAGAGGGGCCGGTATGCGCACTGGCAAAGATGGTCATAGTCACTTGCGCCGTCGCATTCGCGGAAAAGGATTGCCATGCTCTCTGTCATGTCAATACGCATGAAATGATTGAACCATCCGATCATAGCGGTGACGACGGCCAGGGTGACAGCTTCAGCGATAGCGTAATTCGCTAGGTATCGTCGGCGAAATTCAGCGACTTGTAGGTTTACCCTGACAACAAATGCTCCGTAAAGGCCCTGTCAATGGGGTTAGTTGACAGATGACGCCCACAAGAGGGATGCATTTACACCGAAAATGCCTAAAATGACAAAGAACATGATCTCGAAGAAATGCCAATCTCTGTCATATGTGACCTGGAACAATACAAGTTTTCCACTTCGATACGGATTCATGGCCTGCATTTGGGTAAGACTCAGCCTCATGGCTGAACTAATTCCCATTACTCACGGACAGCGTCACCGTAGCGACCAAAGCGCAGAAAAAACTCCTCCACATAGTCTTGATGCTAAAAACGCTGCTCATTTCCTGGAATGTCATGACGTAAGCCCAGTGTTGCTATTCCCGCGACCATTTGAATCAGTTACCTCGATGGAGAAAAGGACACCGCCTATCGGAGAACCGAACGCAACAGCTACGCCCGCCGCGCTCGAGGCGGTTAATATCTCTCTCATTTTCACTAGAAATGGTTTGTGTGAGTGAGATCTACGTACCACGCGTGTGCTCACATACCCTGGCTTCTCGAGAACCGCTTGAACATACTTGCGACGAGATTACCTACGCAACACGCGACATGTACGGAGGGACCCTCTTTTCCGACAGAAAGCCCAGAAGCAATGACAAGAGGCTACTTAACGTGAGTATGAAGCCGTTTGACAGAGGTCCCGAACTACCATACCAACGTAACGCTCTTGATGAAGAACGTCCAAAACCCGAGGTAGCCCTTCATGATGAAGCCCCCAATAATGCACTTGATCTCGGATATCCCTGACCCGGCAGCGTACCTGGCCAAGGACCTCACTAAGTGTGCTGCGACGAAGGAGAGAAAGGCCTAGAGATGCAGTTCAGCCAATTGTGTCTTATGAGCGCGGTGGGGCGTACTGCGAAGAGCACGTAAATGAACCATCGAGCCGCCATAACGTTACTCCATTGGTGCCATGCCTCGCAAGTGTCCTCGTCTCCACCTTCAATCTCCCAGCAGCAAAACTGTTGGTTCAGCCACCACCCATCCGAACAGTAGCCCATTTTGATGTCGGAGAGCCATTCCGTAACAATGGATATGATTGCGGCGTTGAAGCCAATTCCAATGCCTGGACATCTTCAACAACTGCGCAGAGGAAAGCATGTGAAGACTCACCGACTAGAGTCACAACAAACCAGCTTTGCCCTGCATACGCGACTGTCTGGAGCCGTGACCAGAGGGAAGCGAGCGTGACCTCTCCACGAGGGCCTCTATGGGGTATAGACTGTCTCCGTGCTGTCCGTAGTCGCCTGTTACGTTCGATTATTGAGTCTTGTATCCAGTCTACTCCTCTTCTTGAGTGCTACGTGCGAAGGGATAAGATATCGACCGGCTAACCAATTGTGGTGAAGTCCTCATAGCGCCTGCTTCCCTTCAGCCATACAGTACAGTTAGAGCCGTCGTTGCACGCACTTCAGTCGATCTAGGTCCTCATCCCTGCTTGGTCTCCTCAAGTCATGATACTGAGGAGTATGTTCACGAGGCATTAGAGCGTACACAGATCATGGAACGAGTAGAAGAGTACGATAAACGCAAAAAGCTAGACCCAGGAGAGCGAGAGAGAAGACCGCGAGGTGGAGGCAGGCCGCAACTCGAGAGTTGAACCCAAGGGTAGCACGTTACGGTTATATTTAGTGCCCCGCGCGACCTAGTCGTGCAAGCGCCGAGAATCCGAGAAAACCGGGTATGTTCATACACTACGAGGTCCTTCAAAATGCCCGAGTGAAGACACCTTGTACAATTCGCATTATATATCGTACAGAAATAGTGGGCGTGCCAATAAAGTTTTAGAATCTATGTAAGGTATGGACGGTTCGGGCATGCAGATTCTCATCGAGCGCCTCCTTGCTCATCCCTTCGTTTATGTTAGCTCGTGATGTCATATACCATATCGGAGGGGAGAAAGGCTGACCTGCGACGGCTGTTCTGCACCCTAATAAACAGCCAGTCAACCGCGGCGCGGACGCCAGTCCTGAAACATTGTCAGGTATAGTGCCAATGCTTGGGGCGTTGGGCTCACCCTTCCAGCGCAGATACACCCATAACGTCTAGGCTTGCAATCCGCTCAGCACGACGTTGAACGTCCATCTCCTCACCATAGCTCCGCCGAGCACTATCAAGTTTTCGCCGATACCATTCTTCGTAGTCGTTGCGGATTTCTTCTACTGAGAGGCTTTGCGGGCTGTCTTGCTTGTTGGCCAGCAGTAAAAGCGGGACTCCAAGAATTTGGGGAGCTGACAAGACGGAGTCTTACGTTCCTTTCACTCCGTCAGCGTAAGGCAGAACAAAGCTACATGTAATGCGTACCGAATACTTCCCATCCTTCGCTAAGTCGTTCGCGGTCATCTGCATCTATGACGAACACGACCGCATGGCAGTCATCGTAATAACGATGCCATATTGATCGTATACCCCGCTGGCCGCCCAAGTCCCAAAACTTGAGGATCGTGGAGGGAAGCGTAATCTTACCCACTAAAAGTACTTAGTGGGCGTGCAGATATAGATGTCTGACCGAACGCACTATTCTGGCCGACGGTTGGAGCTATCTTGTCCGGTGACAACCCGGGGGTCTCGTTGTACAGCGTCTTGATCTTCTCAAGTAAAGTCTGAATATCATTTGTACGTGCAACGTATGCGCCAATGGTTCTGACCGACGAACCGTCTTTCCAGCGCCATCGAGACCAATGATGATCACTGAGAACTCCTCCTTTCTAACCAATAAGCCGGGTGCGGGGAAGGACGCATTCAAGGCATACCTAGTCAAGTACTCGTGCATCCCCTTCAATAAGTGATACATGGCACGCGCAAGCTCACGGCCTTACTGAGAGAAGACTTGAACGACGTAGAAAGTGGCAGCCTGGTGAGTGCTGTAAAGTGGTAAGTTAAGCGCCCATAACTCGAAGGCGGTAAGTAGCCGGACAAATACAGGCAAATAGAGCCCGGAGCTGGCTGGACCGTCATCGCAGACGTCCAACATAGCGTTCGCCAGTCCTCGCCATCATGGGCTTGTACTCGTCATACTACTCCTACGGGCTGCCTACCTTCCTTTCTGTGGTTATCGCTCTCTACCTGCTTTTCACTGGTCTGTCACGCATTCATGCATATACCGGATCCGCCGACTGAATAGCTTGTAGGCTCCGGAGAAGCATTCAACGTAGGCCAATTCCTTGAGGAGACGAGCCCATATGCATGGGCATCAACCGGAATTGGCCTTTGCATAGGTCTGAGCGTGCTGGGTGCAGGATGGTTCGCGTCACGTTCGGCTCGCTTGTGTGTCCCTCTAATGTTATACGGCAGGGGTATATTCATTACCGGTGCTTCAATCCTAGGTGGAGGTGTAAGAGCTCCCCGTATTAGAACCAAGAACCTGATCAGGTACGTACGTGCTACACTCAATTTTACGCACGCACCGATGTCGGGCCAGCATCATCTTCTGCGAAGTCGTTGCCATCTACGGTGTGGTAAGTGTAGCCACCGCAGAACAATCTATCACTAGTAGTTCAACGCACACATACAGATCATTGGTATCGTGTACTCTGCGAGGGTAGCCCCGGTAGCCGACACGCTTCTCTACACACGAGAGAATTACTTCACAGGTGCGTACAAAGACGCAGAAGGTAGGAATCAGACTAAGTCAGACCGCAGGTTACGCGCTGTTCTGGGGAGGTTTGACCGTTGGAGCATGCAACTTACTATGTGGAATTTCTGTTGGTATCGCCGGGTCTACCGCCGCGCTCGCAGATGCTGCGGACCCCGACCTATTCGTCAAGATACTCATTGTAGAGGTCTTCGGCAGTATCATGGGCCTCTTCGGCCTCATTGGTGCGTGGCCCATTGTTTCTAGCGTAATCGTCTACTAAAAGTCGTGGCAGTGGGATTACTCATGATCGGCCAAGCTACCGAGTTCGCTGCAGCGGCGGCGCCTGCAGTCGTGTCTCCCTTCGTACACTGAGTACGGTAACTTACTATCAACGAGGCTTATAATACCCATACAGAGGCGGTTTTAAACGCTCACACACCATGCTTCAGGGCCGCCAAACTCGCTTTTGATGGACCGAGTTGTCAGATATCGTGCAAGAATCCAAACTGACTACTATTTCGTACAAACATCTGCCTACGTAAGACTCTAGATGGAACGCGTGACAGGGCGCCGTCTAACGAGTCTTCGGGCTTCAAAACGTGGAGGAAGTCGTTCCGTCGATCTCACTGTACCGTGGAGGCCCTAGAGTCCCCCAACATAAGTGCATCTCGTCCTGTTTTCGACTGATCGTATACATAAGGGTCAGGTACTTGCGGCTGCATTCGCGTTCATATTGCCTTTTACAAAATGGGCATGCCGCCTTAATCAACCTGCCACGCTGGATATACCTATGCATCTGAAGGTCGTAACGTGAACGTTGAGGATGTCGTGCATGGAAGTTTACCCCCATCCGGGTCAATATTCACGGGCGGCGCGAATCCAATAGAAAGCAATATGGGCAGTTGTACGAAGGAGTAGAGGGGATACGGTACCTAAGGCCAGGCCTTAGGGCGTTCTGGCGGGATGCTTCGGTTAGACCCAGAAGCATAGAAAATTCAAGGTGAACTGTGGCCAGCTGTTCGTCTTATAGACAACAGGAGCTGCAACAGGCTGCAACCACCCGGACCCAAGGCCAGTATAAGCCTATGGGCACACAATATTTATCGGACCGTTATGAAACCGCACGGCCGCCCAGACTGATAGTTAGCATCGAGTGCGTCGTTGGTGGGCGGGAATGCGGTTAGATAGATAGAAATGCTTAACCAAACCCCGACGTGCCTAGGCGTAGAACGCCCGAACCCGGTTCCAATGCCGGGGCCAGGTTGCAACCTCCGAAAAATAGGCTTAGGTTGATGAGGACATACCAAAAACACGTCAACGAGGTATTGCAAAATTCTAAATTGATACAGGATACATGATACACACTTCCTCCTGCTGACTCGCAGTCCTTTCCACTAGATCTTCTTCGGGAAGCCGTCCGATCCTAGCAGGGCCTCCTCCGCGCCAAGAGTCCTGGGCCCATCCCCAACGCGAGTGTGGATGAGGCCCTTGACCGCGCCCACTCCGAACGGTTGTGCGACGGCTGCGTTGAAGCCCTCGATAACCCCGCCCTGCACACCCTTGCCTTCGAAGAGGCCGAAAGGGTCCTTGAAGGGTTCTGCCTGCGGGAAATACTTGACAATTAGCTCCACGATCTCCTTCAAGTTCTCCTTCGGGGCGTAGATGACGGCGTTCGGGCCGGCGTCGTATGTATACGCCGCCTTGAGCTTTCCGCCGTTCGCTACAGAGACGCGGTTGTATTCGACGATGAGCGCGATGATCGCGCGCGATACATCGTTCATGTAGAAGATCGGGGGGTCCGTGTCGAGCGCGACAGCGTGGAATTGGTTCGAGTCCTGCATGGTGAGGCGCGCGAACGCGTCGAAGTCGCGCGCAAGGATCGCGTCCGATATCGCACGCATGCGCTTCGGCACGACGTGCTTGATGCGGTGCTGAAGGAGTTCGGACGTCTCGACTGTGCGCTGCATCCCTGAAGTGGAGGACGTGCCCTTCTTGGCGTCGTTGACAACACAAATGAGCGCGTGGATGTCGGGCCAGTGCTCGCGCGGCGCGATCTGCACCGCGTACGAGTCGGTGCCGTCAGCCTTCTCGCCCATCTCCCACGCGACGTAGCCCCCGAATAGCGAGCGGCATGCGGAGCCGGAGCCTTGGCGGGCGATCAGGGAAAGGTGGGATGCATCGGTAGGCAATTGGTAAAGGGCAGCGAGGGATGCGACGAGGGCGGCAAAGCCAGCCGCTGAAGACGCGAGACCAGCAGCGGTGGGGAAGTTGTTGCGAGAACTGATATGCACGGAGTATCCGGAGATCTGTTCGCTATTAGTATAACCCGCACGCTGCCCATGAGAGAGTGCGCACCTTGGGGAGGCTGGCATCCTTCTCCTCGAGTTGTTTCCGGAGAGCCTTCACCTCCTTAATGCAAGTGGCGAGCCGGCCGCCTTCCTTGATCTCCTCCTCGTCACCGTTCAGCCAAAGTCTGTCCTTCTCGAACGCAGGGTCTGCACGCGAGGTCGTGGTTGCACGCAGATGATCCTGATCAAGCGTGACGGAAAGGGAGGAGTTGGTGGGGAGGATGAGTTTCGTGTCGCGCTTGCCCCAGTATCTAGATCGGGTCAATTGCGCTCGATCTAACCAGATGAGAGCAGTACCGACTTTATGCAGGCAATGTTGACTGGGGCGGAGGCGGTTGCTTGGTACACGGACATGGTGAGGAGCTAGGGGGGTTGATAGAGGAGACGATAGGAAGAGATAGACTTAAGTAGAGCAGACGCATGCGCAGGTGTAGACAAGGTCATTGTACGATGTCCTGAATTTCAGATCGTACGGCGGCCCACACAGATCTCCTGCCTTTCCGGGCGACCGGAGATCAGTTCACTGATCAATATGGGCTCGGAGGGTGCACCGTCTGTGATCTGGGGTCTGGCGAGCAGGGCAGCGGAACGGGGGCGGGACGCTGACGGCCGCGGCGGTGAGTAGAAAGGCCCAGTCGGTAGCATTTTCCGGAGCCAGTGGGCACATTTTACGCTGGAAGTTTGCAGAGGCCGAGTCGTGGTGGCGCCGGGGAGGTGCCATATACGGAGCGGAAAGAGCAGCTTAGTCAGCCGAGGGCGCCTGGAGTGCTGTGCTCGTCATCCTTGAGAGCGACAAACACTCCACGCTCGCTGTTCTTCACGACGCCCACGACTCTCCCGACGACCTCTTCCTTCTCTCTTTGTTTTCATAGTCGTTCCCTCTTCCTTTATCTCTCGCTGCCCCTCGCAGCTGTCCAGAGTGGCGACGCTCACCGCCAATGCCATGTACTACCCCCAGCAATCCCCGGGCATAGCTCACAAACTCCCCACCCACCAGCATCCCGGTCAAGTTCACGACCAATCGCCATGGGGAAGGCATCCCGGGTATGGCCCAGCGAATGGAGCGCAGCCTCCAACGTCCCCTGCATACCCCCTCTTCGCCCATGCGAACGGTACAATGACTGCGATGCAACACCACCCCCACCAACCCATGCATGGCGCCCTCACCCATCACCACCACCACAACTCCCTCACACACCCGCAATTCTCTTCACCACCAAATGGAAACGGTCTACAGGGTCCTCATGGCGCGTTGGGGCAAGCAGGATCTCCCGGGCCCATATCAACCCAAATGATGACTGCCCACTGGCAACAGCAATTGCTCAAGTGTGAGGTACGTCATGACATGTCTTATTCCCTCCAAATCCCCCGCACGACACTATCTACCAGTTCACTCCTTGGTGTTGACGGTTCTCCTGATCGTCTCACCGTCCATATCTTCATTCCATTCTCCCCGTGCTATACCCTATACGTTTACCTGTTTCCTCATGCTGCTTTTCTGTCGTTCTCATAGATGATCCGTGCTTCAAGATCTCCGCACCACAGAGCAAGAGCCAGTGCGATGGCCGCGCGTACCGTTCACAAGTCGGCCATCCCGATTCAGAATCCCAATGCGATCAAGCCAACGGAGACGAATGGGATTGCGAGCGATACGGAAGGATCTCCTTCGGTAAAATCCCAAGTGCCATCCGACGCTTCTCCCACCACCGCAAGCGCCATTGCCAATCATCCCTCCTCCACCGTCCCGCCAGTGGCGGAAGTCGCCCGTCCTTCCGCACCCAAACCTCCCGGGAACACTTGGCAGTCGTTGGATATGGGTGGTGTGGGCATCAAGAACATTCCGAACACGTCTGGGCTCTTCGCGTTCACTTTCCTCACGAATCTCTACCTGAACCACAACGCCCTACACAGCGTACCTGCAGAGATCTCAAAACTCCGCCAACTCGAGCTTCTTGATCTTTCCGGCAACTCTCTCTCGTCCCTTCCTCCGGAGCTTGGAATGTTGACTTCGCTGAAGGAACTTTACGTTTTCGATAACCAGCTAACTCAGCTTCCTCCCCAACTGGGAACCCTTCACCAACTCCTGACACTTGGAGTCGAAGGCAATCCCCTCGATGCCTCGTTGAAGCTCATCATCCAGAAGGATGGTACACCTGCGCTCATTTCGTACCTCCGTGACTCGTGTCCCATTCCCAGCCCTCCACCCGATCGTGTGTGGAAGCACTTCGTAGGCCAAGCAGAACGGGAAGCGATGACCTCGGACCCCACGACGGAAACGATCACTGCTCTTTGCTACAACATCCTTTGTGAACGCTACGCGTCAGAGAAGCTTTACGGTTACACACCATCCTGGGCGCTACAGTGGGAGTACCGGAAGGAGCTCATTCTCACCGAAATCGTGAACCGAAACACGGATCTTGTCTGCCTTCAGGAGGTTGACAACGCCCAGTATGAGGAGTACTTCACGAAGGCTCTTGCCGAGCACGACTACGAGGGCGTCTACTGGCCAAAGTCTCGCTATAAGATGATGAGCGAGAGCGATCGCCGTTTGGTCGACGGATGTGCCATCTTCTACAAGGCGTCGAAGTATGCATCTATATGGTCGAGGCTTCTTGCATATACTCATAATGCTGCACAGATATACTCTTGTAGAGAAGCATCTCGTCGAGTTCAGTGCTGTCGCGATGCAGCGGTCGGACTTCAAGAAGACGGACGACATGTTCAACCGTGTTCTGGGGAAGGATCACATTGCGGTGGTAGCTCTATTGGAGAATAAGGACACAGGGACGCGGCTCATCGTTGCCAACGCTCATCTCACGTGGGACCCTCACTTCAGGGACGTCAAACTGGTGCAGACAGCGCTTCTCGCTGAAGAAGTTGAGAAGATGGCACATAACTTCGCGAGATATCCCCCTCGTTTGCCTCCTACTCCTTCTCCAGCCGCCGCTTCCATAGCAGGCTCCACAGCAGGTGATAACAACGGGTCGTCTCGCCCTCCTCCACTCTACAGCGATGGCTACAAGATCCCTACCATCATCTGCGGTGATTTCAATTCCATGCCTGACAGCGGTGTGTACGAGTTCCTGTCCAGTGGTTCGATCCCCCCGGACCATGAGGATTTCATGTCCCATGTCTACGGGAAGTACACGTCGGAAGGCCTCCGCCATCGCCTTGGTCTGAAGAGCGCGTACGCGGGTGTGGGCGAACTCCCGATGACGAACTTCACACCGTCTTTCCGAGGTGTCCTCGATTACATCTGGTACTCTACCGCCAACTTGTCCGTCAACTCCGTCCTCGGCGAGGTCGACCCTGGATACATAGACAAAGTGGTTGGCTTCCCCAATGCCCACTTCCCCTCCGAGTACGTCGTGTCGAATGTATCGTGTCTTGGTGATGGTGCTGATGACGTCCGTGCCTGTTCAGCCACTTGGCTATCGTCTCCGAGTTCCGCGTTCGCCCGCCACGAGAACCTCAGCCAGCTCGGCCACCCCCAGTCTTCCCCGAGTCGTCGCGTACGCATACATAGGGTCGTATGGCTGTCCACACCCCTGGTGTATCGCTACTCCTCCTCTGGCGATCCGTTTTCATTACAGATATTTCATGCTTGTAAATATTCCTGCACTCATGCGACAGCGCGGCGGCAGCAACGATCTCTCTTCCCTTCCGCACCGGAACCCACACCCCTTGCCTTCATCTTGTTCATACACCCCCTTTTTTCCTTCATCGTGTCCGGGCGGTCTGTTCGTACTCTGGCGTGTGTTTGTGTTATTTTATCTTTGCGTTTCCCTGTCCATACTTTTTGTTCCATTTTCATCCCTCTCTTTCCGTCGACGCACTCTTCTTCCCCCATCCCGCCCCTGTCTCTTCCGATCCTCTCGTCGTGTCCGATCGTCTGCTTGCTTTCTCGTACCGGTGCCTCCATACTCTGTCGCGTTCAACCACCCTGCAAAACTGTAGCATGTGCGTGTACGGCTGTCTTGTTCAATATAAATTCCTTTCAAATCTCAACCACCGTCTGAGTGTTTGCGCCAGCCGCGCACTGGCAGTCTACATGCTATACTTAAGCGCTGAAGTGGCGGAGAGCGCGCGTGGTAAGAACTTGTTGTTTTCGGCGCGACCACTTGGATTCCAATCATGGATTGTCCAGCAGCGCACTCTCAAGACGAAGATTAACCCTTCTGGTCTTTATGAGCTACCAGTACGATATAGATAACACGGTGAGCGGTGGCTTCTCTCAAGGAGACATCTAACATCCACATTTATTGATGGTAGAGAATAATTTGCAAGACCTCCTCAACGTGTGTCTGTACATCACTCAAGTCCAAATTCTCCGTGGCGATGGCATCGTCCATGTGTGGTTCTTTAGTGGTACCGGACAGTGGTGTTATACCGTGCAGCTGTGCAATTTTGAAGAGCACCTGCGCGACCGTGCATCCTTTCGCTGTGGCGATAGCGCGGATGCTCGGGTGGCGAAGGAGGCTAGGAGAGCCTGAGAGTGTCCAAAATGATCTATGCACAAGTCGGGTGACAGAGTTGAGTGACAGCTTAGTATTGGGACCGGGCAACCGTGGCTTACTGGTATTGAATTCCGCGCTCTTGGCAGTATGTCCAGACGTCATTATCCCAGTCGTTACCCTCAAACCACCGGTTTTGCACAATGTCCACACGCCGACCCCCCTCGCGCTCGAGAGCTTCCAAAGTAGTGACGTCATACGTGTTGCTTACGCCAATTTTGCGTACGACGCCGGAGTCCTGCAACTCAACAAGCGTCCGCCAAGCCGCCAGGGTCTGGGTGAGCGTTCGCAGGGGCGAGTGCAGGAGAAGTCCGTCGAGGTAGGTAGCACGTAGGTTTGAGAGTGAAGTATTAACGGAGGCCTTGATTTGAGCCTCTATCTCGACCTGTGGGTCATACGGAAGGGGTTTAGAGCGATCCTGGCCATCGATGGGAGTGTACCTGATAGACGAGCGTTATCGGTAAGTCGAGAAGGGATAGAATCTGTGCGCACTTGGTCTGTATGTACAGGTCTTCGCGATTAATGCCGTGCTCCTCTTTAAGAGTCTTGAGTGCGGCACCGACGAGGTCCTCCCTTTGGCGATCTCAACCGTGGCCCTATGAGCATAAATTGACTACGTCATCATACCGGTAGTGCTTCGGCTGGCAGGCTCGGGGCGCGTCGGTCAACGCGCTGCATATGAGGAGCTATAAGCATACCTGTATCAACCGCCCGGAACCCGTGCAAAACAGCGCTAACGACAAGTGCCGTAGTGCGCTCCTTCTTCCTGTTTCAAAGTAAGCACATTTTCGAAGATATGGTTGAACTCAGCATACCAAGCAGTACCGTATATGATCTTTGCTGTGGCCATGTGTGCCTCTGCGGTAGTCCGAGGATAGAAGTGCCAGCGGTCGACCGTGTCCGAGAGTACTTGGCAAGCCTTGCTTCAACTTGAACCCGTGGCGGCCGTGGACCGTGACGAGGTAGCAATCCGGCGTGATGTCATCTGCCAACAAGTAGCACCGTGACCACGGTCCCAGAACGAGATGCGGGCGTCTATTTTCTCCCACCACGCTATCGCAGCCCGTGACGCAAGCCCGAGTTGTTCTCCCACATCCACGCTCGAAATTTTGGCCTGTTCCTCGGATTCTGTCGCTGGCCGTGTCTTATTGCGACGCGTAAACAGTGTGGCTGCAGCCGACTTGGGCACTGTGGGATCCGTACTACGCCTGATGTGGTATGTGTCGTTTTATACGTATACCTCTCAGTGCTCAGTTTGTGCTGCCAGCGTACCTCCATAGCCGATTTACACAAATAAAAAATCTGTGTCTCCAAGTTTCTTCAGTTGCGCTCTTAGCTAGAAATTTTGCAACAGGTCCCGGACATAGTATGCCCACGACTATTTTCGTGACCTACGCCACCATATCCACGCACCTACTTCGGTGGGAGTTTCAACGCGCAATTCGCCTTCTACGGACGCAACATCTGCCGTTTTACCTGTCGTGCACGCACGATCGAAAATTTCTTCATCGCTCCTCTATTTCTACAACCGAGCGGAGGTTTCAGCCATTGGCGCGTATGATACTTGAGGGCCCATCACAATGTTTGCTTGTAGTGCTACAGACTGACGGACGTTGGAGGTAGTATGGCTCAGTTCGAAACGCCGTTTGACATCATAGGCCTCATTCTGCGGTGCAACTGAGCAGACGCTAAATTTATGCCACTCTCTCACAGTCTCGCCCTGTGGCGTTTCTCGATCTTTCAAGACGCGAGACGAATACAACTCCCGAGGCCAACATTAGCTGACGCGCGACAAAGTGATCTGCTCCGTTATTCGACGGTTACACTTTCCACGAGATCCGCCTCCGCCGGGATAGCCGTTTAATACAAGCGATATCGTTGGCGAGGGAAAAGGACGAACCTTTGAGAAGGCACAAACTAGTATCCGAGGGGACCCGTAGCAAATATCAAAGCTTAGACCTCCTGCTTTCGGAGGTTGGTCGATGCCTTCTTACCAGTCTCAGGATGTAGCTGCCTGCGAAACTCCCTTTCACGGTCTGTCTCACTGCCGCCGACGGATATGAGAGGCTGACGATCCTCGCCTCTCTGGCAGTTCACATCGTTCGATCTCCGCCTCGAGTAGCAGAGCACACGCGCTGGCAAACATCCTGGTACAGAGCGTCCGGAGCGTCCCACAGCCTGTCATCATTGGCTGCGCGTTCACCTTTTCGCGACACACCAGCACTATGGGCGCATATGTTTTCCACCGAACTGTGGTACTCCCCCAGACGACCACAAGAATAGCGGAATACGAGGCCAACCATTGGCTCGACCAAGCCTAGTGATCCCGAAGCCAATGGTCTTGGCAAGTCGTCATGTAGGAGTTTCGTGGATGTCGCTGTATGAGCTTTTCTTTTCCCTATTTTTCGGGGTCACTGAACAGTATAAAAGGCGAGCGAAATGATCCATGCCTCTCAGAGCACTTAACCTCTCTGTGTGGCCTCCTCTCCAAGTCGGATTTGCCATGGCCTTCAAAGCTCTTCTCGCCGTCGTCTCCGTTGTCCTCGCTCTTCAGAGCGTAGAGGGTACGTTTGGGGTTACTGCACCGGCCATTTAAGAAACACTGGCCATCGGATTGAACTGACGATTTGTTTCCACTAGCCGCGCTTACGCGCCGTGTTGCTTGTCCCGACGGCAAGAACACTGCTACGAACGCGGCATGCTGCCAGCTCTTCGCGGTCCGGGAAGACCTGCAGCAGAACCTGTTCCACGGTGGCCAGTGCACTGCTGAGGCGCACGAGTCTCTGCGTCTGACCTTCCACGACGCCATTGCCATTTCCCCGGCCATGGAGGCCCAGGGCAAGTTTGGGTATGCTGGAAACATCTCTTGAGTTCCATTTCAAGGTCACTGATCCCCTGGATCCGTATAGTGGTGGAGGTGCCGACGGCTCCATCGCCATCTTCCCCGAGATCGAGACGGCGTTCCACCCGAACATCGGTCTGGACGAGATTGTCGCTCTCCAGAAGCCGTTTGTGGCACGCCATAACCTCTCGCACGCTGACTTGTGAGTGGGGATACGATCTTATGAATCGCCCAGTACGCTGACCGAGTCCTACAGTATTCACTTCGCGGGTGCCATCGGTGCTTCGAACTGCGCGGGTGCTCCCCAGCTCGCCGCGTTTGTCGGCCGCAAGGATGCGACCCAGCCCGCGCCCGACGGCCTCGTCCCCGAGCCGTTCCACACCCCCGACCAGATCTTCGACCGTCTCGCGGACGCGTCGCAGGGCGAGTTCGACCCCATCCTGACCGTCTGGCTGCTCACCGCGCATACTGTCGCCGCCGCCAACGACGTCGACCCTCAGCACTCCGGCCTGCCGTTCGACTCCACCCCCGAGCTCTGGGACACTCAGTTCTTCCTCGAGACCCAGCTCCGCGGCACACTCTTCCCCGGCACCGGCGGCAACCAGGGTGAGGTCGAGTCTCCGCTCCGTGGCGAGATGCGTCTTCAGTCCGACCACACCATCGCGCGCGACTCGCGCACGGCGTGCGAGTGGCAGTCGTTCGTCGACAACCAGCCGAAGGCGCAAGCGATGTTCCAGTTCGTGTTCCACGACCTCTCCACGCTCGGCCAGGACATCAACTCGCTCGTTGACTGCACGGAAGTCGTACGTACTCCTTCCACCTACCCGCGGTACGTAGGAAACACTGACGGTATACATAGGTCCCCATCCCCGCGCCCCCTCAAGGCCACACTCACTTCCCCGCTGGACTCACGAACAAGGACATCGAGCAGGCATGCGCTGAGACGCCCTTCCCGACCCTCCCTACCGACCCTGGTCCGGCCACCGCGGTCGCCCCCGTGTAAGTTCTCGTTTCGTGCATGGGTGTTGTATACGGCGTGCTGATTCACGATTCCTATAGTCCCAAGCCTAACCGCAAGTAAAGGCATTCTCTGGTCTAGACGGTTCAAGTTATGGTCGCGCGTGGCGGCGCCTCGCAGATCTTATATAAGGCATTATTTTCCCTGTCGGCTTCGTGTATAGCTGTGCTACGTGTAGATTCTTTATGGTGCCAATAAATGGTCACTCCCGTGTTGTAGATGATCTTGAGCGGCGTGAACGGCGTCTCTTCTGCCGGTTATGGGTATAAGAATTAGGCGCCGTGGCCTTGTTTCGCCCATCCGGAGCGCCCGTCGTGTGCATTCTTGAACTAAACACACATGTCCTGACAACGACTACTCGTCGGCGTACTCTGGCGTGCCTTTGTTAGCTCTAGAGTCAACAAGGGCGACCTCATGCGCCTCCCCAATGATTTACAGGTGTCTTCATCGGCGCCACCTCGAATACGTGCCAAACTGTCTCTTGGTCTCCGCCGCACTTCGAAGTACAAGGCCGCGAGGTTATCCGATTCCTCACTCTTTCGCCTGTTACATCGTGGAGGTTCCAGTGCCTGGGGGGTGCTGTCGTAATGACCTTTCGGAAGTTTGCGCCTGTCAACACGCAGGACGACCACGCATATCTATGGCGTACCATGGAGATCCTGATTCTAGGAAGCAACCGAAGAAAGGCACCTTTGTGACTTGTGTCTTTGGGCTGGTATGTGAACTGCCACACTTGTTCTTGTGTCCGTGCGAGGATGTCACGATGGAGGCGATACCGGCCGGCTTCTCTAGTATTGTAAGGATCGCGTTGGATTGACAGAGGTGTGTCCTGTCAGCATTGCCATTGGCATCACGGGCCTTGTTTTTCGATCCGTTGTGTGGTAGACCATATTGACGTCCGCTGCTATAGTATCCGCATCATACGACCTTGTTTCTCTAGCCGGATACTGCGACGCCACGAGTGGCATAACGTTTCCCCTGCAGTAACCAACGGTATAGCGCTGTCGGCCTAGCCTGTGGCCCGAGTTTGGGCCGTTGTATGTAGTTCCGCGTATTGTTATAAGAGGACGGGCGAAGTGAGCTATACTCATCGCAACCACAGTATTTAGTCGCTTTCCTCGACCGTCTCAACCCATTACTCTCGAATACCCGGCCGGCAGCCGCTCCACCGACTTAACCGAAGCCCAACGTAAAGCCCTACATGTCCACCACGATGGTCACCAACTGCGATGATCAGCCCGCCTCGTTCTTGTTCGCGGTTGCTGGTAAGTGATATGGTAGTCTCAATTGATGTATTCTCA
The DNA here is from genome assembly GCA_001302255.2 of Trametes hirsuta. Classification (NCBI taxonomy): domain Eukaryota; kingdom Fungi; phylum Basidiomycota; class Agaricomycetes; order Polyporales; family Polyporaceae; genus Trametes; species Trametes hirsuta. The sequence continues at coordinate 529,486 of CP019378.1, forward strand.
CGTGCTCCACTCAGTTGGAGCTTGTGTCTCCGGACTCCTCGCCTACTTGATGTTGTTCAAGCTTAGTACCTACGCCATACTCGCTGCTGCCGGCCGCCAGCAGTCTCGCACGCTCAAGTTAATCCGGCGCGGCCTGGTCGTCATTCCGCTTGAGGAGCGCAAGGGTCTGTATGAACGCTACATCCGGTGAGGCACATAGCGGATTCGGTGGCTCAGAGTGGTGGCTGACGACGGGCCCGCACGGTGACAAGACTTGACAGCATGCGCCCTAACCCTGCCAGAGGCCTTGACCTCTTTCCGGCGGCACCGCGCACGTGGTGCTGGCTCAAGGCTGCCCGGATCCTTCGACAGGACGCGGAGGTACGAGGCCGGGCTCTGGAGTTCACCTCATCGGTTTGCTGACGCTAGGGGGACGACCTTGTCAGATGGCGTTTCGAAGGTCTGAAATTGACGCTATTGGGCGCGTCCTCTCCGACGAAGGCAAGTCACTTTTGATGACACAGCCGTAGCCACAGGTGAGTCTTCATAAAGTCTTGTGAGACAACACATACTAATGTCGCACCGACGGTCCCAAGCTCGTCCACGATACCCTGGCACCGCCGAAGTGCCGAGTGAATAAGCGGTGAACGTTGATATGCACTGCGATACTTTTCCCGCAATGAATCCTCCCATCCTGTTGCTTCCGCTGGTATGTCGCGCCCGAATGTCTCATGTATCACGACAGGAAATTCGATATATCTAAAGGACATACGAGCGTGTGGCGTCTCACGGTGTGCGGTAATGAATTTGGGTGCGCATCCACCATTTAGGGCAGGCAGGCTTCCATGCACCAAGTCGGGAGCGTCTACGCGGTCCTCACGCACACGCCGCCTCGCGACGCGAATGCCAGCAAGGCGGCGGAGGTCCTCTCACCCTCCCATCTTCCCCCTATCGACACAGATGCTAGAAGAGCCTGGAGCACTTTCGGACGACGAAATTTGGTGGCGGGACCACCAGGTCTGGCTCCAGGCACGCGGGTATATGCTTCGCCCCCGCTACAGCCCAGACTGGATACCGACTTGGAAGGACACCAACGGGGACCACCAACTCGCCGAAGATGGGCAGCGTATTGTAGTGAGTGCGCGCGAACCTTCTGTTTTGATTGCCTAATTGTTGCCTAGCGCGGAAACGTCTTAGACGCCACCAGAGCACTGGACGGCGCGGTCGTTGTCCTCAAAATGGTTATGTTGTCTCGCCATCCCCATGAGATCAAGATTGCTCAGTTCTTTTCTTCCGGGACACGAGCGAGCGACCCTAGAAATCACTGCGTGCCCGTCCTCGAAGTACTTGATGTTCCAGGCGAGAGGGAGACCAAAGTCGTAGTAATGCCGCTCCTTCGAAGCTTCCACGACCCCCCGTTCACGACAGTCGGAGAAGCGATGGAGTGTTGTAGGCAGCTTGTTGAGGTCAACACATTCTTCTCAGCGCGAGCCGGCCGTCACTCATTCCGAATACACAGGGCTTACAGTTCATGCATATCCACCATGTTGCACATAGGTTTGTAGTCGAGACGCCCCTATCGTGCATGCCTGACTGTCCTGTAGAGATATAGGGAAACTGAACATCATGATGGATCCTCAACCCATGTTTCCAGAGCTTTTCCACTTTGCGGCGCCGTGGATGAACCGTGACATGACCAAATGGGTGAAGTATCGCACGCGTACAAGCTGCCCGACCAAGTACTTCCTCATCGACTTCGGCCTGTCGCGCAAGTACGACCCTTCGAAGGAGGAGCCCCGGGCCTGGCCTATACTGGGTGGAGATAAGTCCGTCCCCGAGTTTCACAGGTCTTCGGAGCCATATGATCCTTTCCCGACGGATGTCTATTGCCTGGGCAACTTGATTCGTACGGTCTTTTTGGAGGTATGTTCGGCCCCCGTCGTAGCCGACCCTCTTTCATACTAACTACTTTGACACGTAGGAGTATAAGGGCCTTGACTTCATGGCTCCGCTGGTGCGTACCATGGTCCGGGTCGAGCCCGCTACTCGTCCGACGATGGACGAAGTTTCCAAGAGGTTTGACATGCTCCTGAAATCCCTGAGTCCCTGGAAACTGCGCTCGCGGCTGGCTCCGCGTTACGAACTATGGATCCTCAAGTATTGTCGCGCTGCGGCGCACGCCTCTAGGACTTTGTACCAATTAATGACTTTCCGCCCCGCGTTACCCCATCCATAGTAATACCCGTCCGTCGCGGATCACCGGACACCTTTCACTTTCGCGCTGCTCTATTACTTACTCTGATCTGTATTTCTCTCACCGATAGTAATATTACCCAACGTCGCATGCAACCTACAGCACGTCAGAGCAGTGACGATACCTGAGTCGTCTGTTAAGGCCGGCTTTTACTTATTGGAGTTGGCGGCAGATGGAACATTCCACCACGTTGCCTGACTTGGAGATTGATATTCTCGACGTCAGCACCGTCTTCTGCCATTGGAAGCACTCTGCGAATCCATCAGATGGGTACTACCTGTCCCAATACCTCTTGATATCTACCACAGCACCGACGGTCATACAAGAACGGCGTACATGAATTCGAGACTCAACAATCTCATCATCGACCGACTGGTAGATGCGAATTTATAGTACTACTCACATTGACCGTGTACTTACCATCATCTTATCACATATATGAATGAGTATTTGAACAGCACACCAATACATATAGTTTGCAGACATAAAATGGACCGGTCGTTACATTCCGGTTACGATTCGATGGTTTCCATGCATTCACTGACACTCCAGTCAATCGCGGTTTTAGGTGTTCGACGGTGTCTGATTGTACGGGGTCCAGCCAACAAGTTTACCTGATGACCATGTCATGTGTAAGCACTTACTACTATACTAATGTTTGTCGTTCTAAATATGAACACATCGCAATACACCGCAAGTGCGTTGCGGGGCTGCTGTCATAGGCGAGGAAGTGCGGGACGAAACGTACAGATGTAGTAAAGGGTTCGGAATGCATGTGCAACGGCACGAACATAACCGAGGATCCTAAGCTCATTTCGCGGGACGAGCCGCGAACGAAGCCGCCAACTGCTAAGCGAGCCAAGAAGGAGGTCGAACCTTGCGGCCACATGTTCCATAGTGGGACGTGCTGCTGGTTCGTCCTCAACCATCTCGTCGACCAAAGGTTTGATGAAATCCAAGCCTTGATACTCCTATGCGTAGCAAATTTAGTTACGGAATTGATATGGAAAAAAGATGCTTGCATTTAACAATACCGTGCGGAACGCATTACCGAGGTAGTACACGTCGGTCGGGAAGGGATCGTACATTTCCATCGACTGCCGGAACTCGGGAACCGACCTATCCGCCCCCCATATGGGATGGACGCGAGGCGGGCCTTTCGCAGGATCGAATTTGCGAGAGAGGCCGAAGTCGATGTAATAGTACCTTGTCGGATGACTGGTACGCGTATAATGCTTGGCCGACCGAGATAGATCACGACTCAACCAGGGGCACGCAAAGTGATATAAGTCGGGGAATAGCTGCTGGGGGTCCATCATGATGTTCATCTCCGAACAGTCCCTGCAAACCATCAGCTTAGATCAATTCAAACGGTCTCCCGACAAACCTATGCGCAACATGATGGTTGTGTATGAACTGTAGGCCCTGGAAGACGCATAAGTTCATGGTAACGGCATTGCATAAAAGATATTTAGCTTACCTCGATAGCTTGGCGACAAAAGTCCATCGCCTCACCAACAGTGAGAAAACGGGGATCAAAGCATTGGCGAAGCAGAGGCATAACTATCAGTTTGAGGTCCTTGTCTTCCGGGACGTTGAGAACTTCGTAAATCGGCACGCAATGATTTTTAGGATCCGCCGAGAGAGGTGTGGAGGTGAGATATCTTGCTATTTCGATCTCCTGGGGAAATATGTTGACCGACACCTTCTTCAGCGCTACTACAGCGCCATCGGCAACCCTAGTTGCGTCCAAGACGTGTCCTCCCTGCCCCTCAATGGCGATGAAAGGAGCAAAGAGCTAGATTTTCTCACAATGATATTTTTGCCGTCCTCTGACATGAAGTAATCGCCATCCTTCGCCTTCCATGATGGCACCCAGTCTAGCCTGTAGCGAGGACGCAGGAGGTACCCAGATTCTTGAAGCCAAACTTGATGGTCGCGCCACCAGACCTCGTCCTCTGTGAGACTGCCATCAAGCTGTACTGGGCGACGACGAGATGATGAGTCGACGGGGTCAGTGGGTATAGTCTCTGTCATGGAGATCGAGTCCGAACAAGCACAAAGTTGTTACTAGGACGAAGTCTCTGGTAAGCCCGCGACCATAAACGCCCACATTCAACGTGTATTGATGACACAAGTATGTACAAACAACCGCCACATGCCATTCGAACTTCCATACTGAGACCTCCTTGTAAAGGTGGTCCTGCTTCTTTCTCGCATAAGTCATCGAACTAACTCCTTGGCGACACTAGTACGCTTGAGGCCTACTTGGTTATACACCCATGGTGCACATCTAGACACAGACCTAGTATCGACCGCGTCGAGCAAGTAACACAAGTTCAGTGGCTGAGGCTCAGACTCGGGCATCATACTGACCCGCCTTTCGGACGCGGCGGCTGAGGTTGATATGCTATTTGTGGGTACCCGGTGCCGTCATGCCTAGATCTTTGAGTGCCAAAATACGTTGTACTCTTACTCGACGGGTTCTTCGCGCTAGGTTTGACCGCCAGTGTGCCCTGGCGTATGTGTACACAAACAGCAACACCTTGTACTTGCGTGGCTGGACCTCGATACCTACTATGTAAGGCACTTATTCATACTATCAGTACCGCTTTGCCACGTCGAGGTACATATAGGTCGTATGTAGTGTCCGCCCTGAGTTCCTCCCCAAAATCTTCACCATCTGAGTTCATCGGCTTCACCTACCATTTCCACATAATGTCTCTCGTTACTACCATCATAGGAATCTCTGAACGAGCTGTGCAGGACACTGCCAATTTGGCGACGACCTCAGGTGTTAACTGCACCGACATAGTTAGCGGCGTTTCCGGCTGTCTACCCGGTCCTACCATAGATCGGGGGATGGAAACACTCAAATGCACCGATAACCGCCTCAAAGACCATGTTTTACCCATCGACCGCGAAAAGCGATTTTATGTAATACACGACCGGTGAGCCCTTTTGCCGGACAACGTTGAACGAACTAACATGCGCAACGCAGTCTTTTTGCGACTGGGGAGCAACTCGACGAAAAGAGGAAACGCTCGGGTCTGTTTCGGCAATTATCGATGCTACCTAAGACTCGTGTCTTTGAACGAGAGACAGTCGCTCTATATAAAGAGGTGCACGTGCGTTTGTCATATCGCTGCCTATCGGATTCCCTTTAAATCTTCAGGCAGAGAACATCACAATGGTTTGAGTCTGTGCACGGGCGCCGGTATACACCCTGTGCGTTCATTTGCATCAGCGCCACTACGACGACGTCGATTGACGGGCGGTGAGCAGCAGTTCATACGGTTGATTCTACCTGGTCCAAAGTAGAGCATCCCACGGGATCATCGCCTGCGATGACTTCCGACATGCCGGCGGACTCGGAAGAGCGTTCAGATACGGTACCGGAATCGCAGGTTATAGAACAACCATTCCTGCAGCATGCTGGGTGCTCGGTGGACAGTAGTAAGTGGGTGTGTTCGAACAGCAGCTGACATCCCATTGACGATTACACCCTAGGTATCGAGCTGCTTCCCCGAACCCCACAGAACCCTACCAACTTGAAGACCGGGCCCGACATGGAAGACCCCGCTGGTGTGGTCGAAGGCCAGAACGAAGTGCCGGAATAGACTTCGATCCAGGAACGGCCCACCATCATGAGTCGAGGTCTCCTCCAGCTTGTGAACAAGTGTATAATGGACATCCGTCAAATTGTGTGATGGCATACATGCTACTGCGTGGATTTATGAGTGCAAAAGGCTGTTGCACGCACTTCTCTCTGGGTCATTTTGGCACTATGCATATTATTCATTGTGAAGGCCGAAGTTCAAGTTGTACTACATCTCATCTCGTATTTTATGTTGCAGCCGAGCGTGTAGTTCGGTGTATTTAGAGTAGCACGGTGTTGAGCGCTTGGCGCACCAGGCCACACGTCTAATACCCGACTGAACTTGCCACAAAAACAAAGCGGGTGCCACGCGTACTATTGCACGGGGAGAGGTACAGGAGAGATACGAGCAAGTAAATATCGAGCGTTACGGAATGTATGTGCAATATCACGAAACAACGCGTCAACGGGATCCTCGCCGCGAGGGACAAGGCGTCTACGTAACTCAGCGGATCCAAGAAACTTTACGAGATCGTGGAATCGCCGTGAAACGTCCTGGATTGTTGGGCGATCCGAAGGGCTTTTCTTTACCATATCATTGACAAGTGGGATGAGAAATTCGGTTCCCTTAAACTTCTGCGGGGGCGGAATCAGTGTAAGGGGCTTCGCACACACAAGTCGTCTGGGCCACTGCACCTTGAGTACACGAGTAACAATCATGTTACCTAGGTAGTAGATATCCGTGGGGAACGGATCTAGGAGTTCTCCTTGCCAATTTTGAAACTCGGGGACGGACTTGTCTCCGCCTCGTATGGGGTGTTCACGTGGGGGCCCGTCGTCCGGATTATAACGGCGAGAGAGGCCGAAGTCAATTATGTAATACTTCACGGGATGCCTAGTCCGGGTTGAGTGTTTCGCTGATCCTTTCCAATTGCGCGCCTTATCCGTGACTTGTGGGTGGAACATTTTAGGATATATGGGTCGCGGATCGTATAGAATATTTGGAGCTTGGCAATCTCTACACAGAATGATGAAAAGGGTTTACGAAGACGCAATATAACATACCTGTGGGCGATATGTAACTCATGCATATATTGTATGCCCTTTGAAAAGGCTTAAGAGCATGATACGCCAGTGTTCGTGACAGACACTTACCTCGAATACCTGTATCAGGAAAGCAATCACCTCACCCAACGTATTCCAACGTGGATTGTCGCATGCTCTAAGCAAAGGCATGACGAGGATGGTGATATCAGAGTCGTCTGGGACAATTAAGACGTCCAACACGGGCACTGTGTGGTTGCGGGGATCCGACCTAAGAGCGTCGGAAGCAAGAAACTGCGTAATCTCAACCTCCTCCGGATTCCAGCTCGTCTTGATCTGTTTTAACATCACCAAAGAGCCGTCCGAAATGCGAACTGCATCGAGGATGAAAGCTCGCTGCCCGCCCGAGCGTTAGGCGTGGGAACAGGCAAGGATGAGGTGAGCATACCCGTGCAGAATGCCAGTCTTCAAACTCCATGCTGAACTTCTTAGGATGAGCTTGCCATGATGGTTTCCAACCTGGCCTATACCGCGGACGTAGCATGTATCCACGCTCGGCGAGCCAAGCCTGGTGATCACGCCACCAACACTCCGAGTCTGTAAGTTTGTCGAGGTCATCTTCGGACACCAGAGGTTCGACGCCGTTTGGAGTTAGATCAGACATCAAGGAAATTATCTATCACCCCCATGCGGTTGAGGGCCTGAGCTGAGATGCAGACAAGTATGTGTAGCGTGCAGGACGACGTGGGCCCGCGCAGACAGACGGTGGTCGAATACCTACATGTGCAAACGGCGTCAAACAATCCTTGAACACTCCTAATAGGACGGAATACAAGGCTGTCTCGCGACAGATCAGCCGGTTGCCAAAAGTTTGACGCTCAACGTTCCATTCTCAAGCTTGTCATAGACTATCTGGATCTTATTGCACCGATCCTGGATGACGCGGCTGCCTTGTGACTACGCGTTGGTTTGTTCCTTTCGCGTTATGCCCTTAAAGGATGTGGACACATACCAGGCTCCCTGGACTGGGCCGTAGGCGGTTCCTCCGCCGAAGTCTTACCGGTTCCGCTCAGATCTTGACGACGGTCATAAGCACCACTGTGCAGTAGTTAAGGCATCATAGACCTGCCCTCCCCTCTTCTCACGGCGCATTTGAGTACCACTTGCTTTTTTTTTCTGACACTTTCTATGTCCGACATCACACTACTCGACGACAGTGTTGCTGTCTTTGAACCATTAGGATATTGCCTCCACGAAACAGCTGAATCTGTCCCCGTCTTGAAGGGCATCTGGAAGACCGGCACCAATATCTTCAGTAAGAGCAAGTTGAGGGCCCTCCTCAAGGACGGCCGGCTGCATCTACACGACGTCAGTAGTATTCTCGTGGAACCCGGCTCAAGGAAGGCTTTGGAGCAGGTCCGTGAGTATCAAGATCTCAGGTCGACATACTCCAGGTAAGCATTCCAATCCTCTTATACCATCGAAACGCTATCCACATGCACCTCCAGACTCTCCGTGAAGGGCGCTTGCCTCGAGAGAAGTCTCGACTCCGTAAGATTTTACAACATCAAAAAGAAGTACAAGCTGCGTGTCACGTTGTTACAATGGATAAAGAAGTCGGAAGAACATAAGGAGGACGTTCGGGTACGTACATTTCTACGCGGTGGCTTTGAGGCTCTGTTAACCTTCCTTTTGAACAGGATAAGTCGGATCGTGCTAGGCTAGGTTTGAATCTTGCAGATGGAGGAATGCTCGTCGTCACGGCTACACCCGCGAACCGAGATGAGGACGACAGTTCGCTAGACTCAAACTCAGTCAATGATCTCATCTCTATGATCAGCACGGTTCTGGATGCATCCGGTAAGGTGAACGTGTCTGCAGCCGAAGCACAAGGCTTACCCACGATTTCCAGAAGACGACGCTGCAAATATGTACACCACAGACAACATTTCTCTATACTCCGAGACGGACACAATGTTTGGGAATCCTTGGCTACGGCATGAAGCGGCCGGTGAGTTTTCAGTATTTGCGTTCAACTCGAAGTCGTACTAAAATCATGTCGAAAATCCAGAAGATGCCAAGTAGAGTGATTTTCGCGATATTTAGAGCGTAGCGGCTTACTACTACTACTACGTTGTCCGGTTGCGCTGCTAGATTTTTGATGATTTGTATCTTACTATACCGCCGCAGGCTCTTAGACGTTGAAGTGTTTCCAGTTTTCAAGATCCTCACGAAGTTTGTGGATAGCGCCGGGTGTATTGCGAGTTGCTTGCAAGGGTTACCCTTTGCTTCAGGGATATACACCGTACTGCGACGACGATTCGGGAATACAAATACGTCCTACGCAGGGGCATCGATTCCGATCGCGGGGCTCAGCCAGCTCTCGAAGTCTTCTTCTTTAGTAGGATCTCCCGTCACCCTCAGTGCCCGCAGAAGAATACGATACGACCCGTTGGGGATGGTGGTCCCATTTGCGAATTGTGGAGAGGAAATAGTCAACGTGTTAAATCCCGTCCCATCCTGGTGAGCCCACGTTAGCACATGCGACTGGCGCACAACAGTTCCCACCGAGCACCCACATTCACATCCGAGTTGCGAGGCTGGAAGTCGGCCTCGAAGAGCGAGCCGAGCGTGTGCACCTGCGCAAACGTGCCCGACTTGGCCGCGTTAGGGAAGCTGAAGATCGAGCGGTCGGCAACGGGCACGTCGCTGCGCTTGTTCAGCGTCGTCGTAATATTGATGTTAGGCTCGACGATGTCGAAGAGGATCTTGGGCGTGCCAAAGGTGAGGCGCATCAGCACGGACGGGGTGTCGTCGCCGACAAAGGTGAAGTTCGTCGCGTTTGTGAGGAAGTTGCCGGCGGAGTCCGTCAGGACGGGAAGGTTGACGCCGAAGAAGACGTCGGTGTCGTCAACGACTTGGGCGTCCTTGAGCGCGCCGGCGAGGCCGAGGTAGGAGACCTGGTAGCCCTCCTGGGCGTTGGCGATCTCGATGAACCCGGAGAATACGGGGAACGTCGTCGGGTCGAGTCCGGTCGGTGGCGTAATGTGGACGGTGACTTCGTGGGTCTGTCCGGGGCGAACGGTGAAAGACGTCTCCGTGAACTTCACTGTCGCAGCGTTCTTAGAGAGCGGTACGGGGCCATCTGCGGGGAAGATGGTTCCCTGTTGAGGATGATCAGCAATTGTCCGTGGATATAAATGTCATATGAAACGTACTGGCTGGAATGTCAGTGCCGTGCCGGCGGGAATGTGGTTGAGCTTGAAGGTCTTCGCGGTCTTACCAACATTCTTTACGCTGAACTGTTGCCTAAGTATTACTCAATTAACACATCGCCATGGTGGAAGCCGAAGGCAGTCATACGTTGACTTAAAGTGAGCGGTGTCGTTCGTGATCAGCTCCGCTGGGGAGATGATCACATCCGCATGAATAGCCTTGAACGCATCGACGAGCCCGGCGCCTTGCTGCGTCACAGTTTGCAGCGGGTCCCCATCGGTGTGGCTCGAGGGCACGCGTTGCGCGGTGGTCTCGAACAAGGTACGCGCGGTCAATCCTACTTCAGGAGCGGTACCCTTGACCCCAAACAGCAGCGCAGAGACGCCCGCCATGAACGGGGTCGCCATCGACGTGCCCGAGAGCACTGCGAATGTCCCGAGCGGGACTGGGAAGGTTGATAAGATGTTTCCTCCGGGAGCGGCAATCGCAGGTTTGAAGAAGAAATCGTTCGTAGGACCGTAGCTCGTGAAGGACGAGATCAGCCCTCCGCCAGAGTCGGGAAAATTGAAGCTCGCCCCTGACTGGGGGAATGAGAGGCTGACATTTGCCCCCGACGCGAACTCGTTCACGAGCTGCAACCCAGTATGTTCATGAGCACTGTTGCATTGGGCAGGGGCGAGGCACTTACGAACGCGCCGTCTGCAGCTTGAATGAGCGTGGCCGTGAAGTTGCCTGCTTCGATGGAGGAAAAGCCACTGCCATTGCTACGTAGATACTCATCAGACTACACATTTCAGGAACACGACGTGAACCGCGTACTCGTAGATCAGTGCCACTTGAGCTCCTTTTGCCGCCGCGTTGGTTAGCTTTTGCACCTGAAGGTATCGATCTACGTTAGCTCGAGCTTTGTCTTACAAGGGGAAACTCACGAATGTGCAAGTCCCGCGGCGAATGATCACAACGAAGGGCGACAAGTCCGGGGTATCATCAGGCAGAGGGTCGCATGCGTCGTCGACCACCGTGGTGTCGTTGCTGGTAGCGAAAACAGGAAGAGTCCCGTTGATGGGAAACGGGAACGTCGCGAAGTACGTGATAGGGTCATGTGCGACCCCGTGCACGGTCGCGTTCTGCAAGGGTATAACGGTGTTGTCCAGACTAGCCACTGAGATCGCGTCGATTGCGTTGCCCGGACTCGACGTGAACCATGATCCCACGGAGCCGTCGTTGCCTGTAAATCGGGTTTTGAGCGGATGTCGGTTTTCATAATGGTTGCCCGCTGGAAAGACGCACCTGCGGCGATGGTGACGATCTTGCCAGTGGCGGCGATTCGACTGGACACTACCGCGCTGGAGCTTTCGGTCCAGCCGTCAGTACCACCGAGAGACATAGTGAGCACATCGTTGCCGTCGCTGACACCACGGAGCAGAGCATCGATGATAACTAGTTGAAGGAGTCAAACACAAGTAATGTAAAGGTGGTGACTGCACTCACTATCGTCGCCGACGGACCCCGAGCAACCGAAAACTCTGTAGGCGTTGATGGACGCTTTAAAGGCCACCCCGCTGATGTTGAAGGGGTTCCCGGGGTTTGCGCCAATAATGCCCTTCGGTTCCTCGTAAGTCACACAGCATGAAGACAGCATATAACAATCCCGACCTACCCCAACGTGTGTGCCGTGCCCGTTACATTGGTCTAGAGGATTGTCATCCGGCTCTGGCGTGTCCGCTCCGGCTATATGTCAAGACGATGTTAACGCATCGCAACGGGCGCTACACGTGGTTGGTTACTCACTGAAGTTATCTCCGACAAAGTCAAAACCACCTATGACCTTGAATCCAGGGCCGAACCCCCCACCTAGGAAGGGGTTCGTGAAGTCGATGCCTAGTCGCGAGCATGTCAGTCCGTTTTAGGGACTCTGTGTCGTGGGTGAGGTGCACCTGTGTCGATACTACGCAAGACAGCTCAGATTGAGACATCGAGCGAACAGCGACATGATCGATGGCGCTCACATTCCAACCTTAACTCCTTCTCCGAAGATACCCTCCGCGTGCAGTTTGTCTACACCCTGGTCGGATCGGAGCCAAAGTGAGCCCAAACTGATATGAACAAGCAGCATACGTGAAAACCCGTACGAACCGTGAGGATGTGGGTCGACTCAGAATCCGGAGGGATTTGAGGGTCATCGGGCCCGGTTACGATATGCTTCGTCACGGGTCTGAGAAATTCGGTCAGAGCTTTGTAAAAGAGTTCTTGGACAGCCGGCTGACTCACTTGGGCCCAGGAATGAGAACGACGGGGCGGATGGCCTTCACTCCAGGTATCTCGAGCACTTGTTTTACGTCCTAAAAAGTACACGGATGAAGATGGACGACCTGCGTCCAGCAAGGATGACATACGTTCTCGTTCTGCAAATTAGGTATTGATATAACTGTTGCTTTTGGAAGGAGATAATCATAAGTAGGTTTAGACTCGCCTCCAAAGTCACGACGGAGCCCAGGAAGAGACCCGGCGAGTTGAACTCCTTCTCCACTTTGAAACCGAAATCCCTCTTCCGCATGAAATCATACAGTTGCTCGTGCGTCTAAACCGTTTGTCAACATCCCGTGCCTCCGCGAACTTGCAACATTGCCGATACTGACCGTGCGCGAGTCCAAGGACCTCTTCCCCGGTATGTCCGCAGGCTCCGCTACCTCGACGATGAACTTGTTAGGTATCGTGTTCCGGAATCCCGCAGGAGACTTTGAGATCGTAGGCTTGGGGAACTTCGCGCCTAGGGCGGAGCCCACGAGCGCCAGAGCGACGAGCACCGAAGGCAGCACCATGCTGGGCAACGCAGTGGCGACGGCTCACCTCCGCAGAGCTCTCTTGCGGCTATATACCCTCTGTGGGGCTTCCATAACATCGACGAAGCATATGGACGTGCGAGCACCGGGCGCATTTGCGGAGTCGGGTACCCACGCACCTACCGTCCGTACTTCCAGCCGGAATTCTCTCCGAACCGTTGTTTTCCCGCGCATGTCTGTCGATTCCTTTCTCGCGGCGGCGAACCAGGTACGGACTAGCGGCCTACATAGTCGCCATATCGCGTGTAGCGTTTGCTCGGTGCGCACTCGCAGATAGCAATGGGAAGGTCGCGGCGTTGACAGGTTGCTAATTCGAGTCCTTTCACGGCGGGGACATGTCGGGCTGAAGAATATGATTGCGTGAGAACGATGCGCGATCGCGTTGAAGGACGGCCACGGTACTCACTTTGTACTGCGCCAAACGATGAGCACGCGGTATGGTCTGCGCTAATAACGTAGCAAAAGCCGGTTTAGTGGGGTGGCTCGGGTGTACTCGTCGCGCGTAAAGCGCCTAGCATCATAGAAATTTAAAATCCTAGTAGTAACGTTCGTAAGTATAATAAGGACAGAAGGATGATTGGTGTGTTGCGGTTCAGTCCGCCGAAGGGTCATGACATACATGTCGTCATGTCCGTCGACCTAATAGACTTCGAGTCGTTGGAGCGCTATTGAGTATGCTGTGATGACGGCCGCGAGTTTGTGGTGCGCCGGACACGGCGTTCAAACTTCTTAGTAGGGGGTTAGCTGCATTAAGCCCATAAACTGCACTGCGTGCACATGGTGTAAGCGCACCTGTTGCCAGGAATATGGTCGGAGGGTAGTGGGGCAGGACCCACCCAGAAAGAAGCGCAACAAGCTAAGAAGCGGCGTTTCGCGACTGACAGAGCCCGAGCAGCCTCGGCGCGCTTTCTGGGGCTAACGACCATGCCATCCTTCGACCGCGGATGAGTGGTCCGCCAGGCGTATTGCCGCATAAAGGGCATATCGAGGCGGGTTTCTCGGTGCGGGTTTCTCGGTGATGTGACCCGCATTATACCCGACGTGCTTGCGCTGCATGTTATCTGCTGTCAATGGCTACTACTGAGGATGCTAACGCGCCATCACGACAGACTACTCCCAAGCAGTTATGGAGCCCGTAAACGTTGTTACCCCCATCGGTCGTGGGGTCGGAGGTTTTGGGATCCCTGGTAGCCGCGCAGTCTCCAGCTTGGACAAAAAGTATTACGCCGCTGGAACGACATCGATGTGTGTATTGCAACCTGACGGATCGTAGTCACAGCACTTGGAAAGGGGAAGTTTGAGATATAGTGTACGGCTCGGACTCCGACGACCTAAAGAACGTATTGATCAATAGACTGTACTCGAAGTAATGGGGCCATTTGATAAGGACGCACAGCGCTAGTGATGGTAGTAACAAACGCAACTGTGCCTAAATGATTGAAGCCCTAGGTTAGTTTTGTGACATTAGTGTTGATTATGAGCAGTACGCACTGGCAATGGTCAATTCGTCTCCATGACACGCTCGAACCGGCTGACACGTAAGCGACGGGCCCAAGGAGAGGCACCATGCTCAACTACAAGTGACATCACACGCCGATCGCAGGCGTGGTGGCGAGGAGGGCGGCCGCGACCTCGCCCAAGCGCCCACCCGCCCGTCGATCCCAAGCCGCTGCGCCACAACTCTTCGCATTGAAGCCAGCCCCCCGCATTCGGCCAGACGCAGCAAGAGAAGGAAGGACATCGGCTGGAGTGACGTCAGGTCACGATGAACCTCCGGGCAGGCAGAGGCAGCCAGTCTGGACGCGTCTGCCTTCACCTGCTACCCGCCCCTCCCCGGCCACGGGCGCGCATATAAACCGCGCATCGTCCTCGTTCAGAGCCCCCCCATCCATGTTGCGTTCCTGCATCCGCCGCGTCCCCGTTATCCCTCAAATCGCCCTGCGTCAAGGACGCGTTAGTCACCGCACGTTCAGCACCACCATGTCCAGATTCCACCCCAACACCGAGCCGCCCAAGGGCTTCGCGTTCTTCAAGAACGTCCAGGAGCTCGCGTCTGAGAGCGACAAGTTCCGGCGCGTCCTCTGGACCGGTACTCACAGCCAGGTAAAGTGACACCTCGATCGGATCGACCCGTTTCAGTCCGACTTAGGCGATTCGCTGTATATAGTTCGTCATTATGACGGTCCCCGTGGGCGGAGAAATTGGCGAGGTGCGCACATAATCTGTTCAAACTCGCAATAGTTCCGCTGACTCCGAACTGCAGGAAACACACACCGTTGACCAACATCTCATGTTCCTCTCGGGTAAGGGACAAGCCATCGAGGGCGGCACCAAGGTTGGTTATTAGGACGCTGTGCCGATGGAGATAATATTCAATCCGCATATAGGTTCACGATGTTCATCCTGGCGATCTCGTCATTGTACCTGCTGGAACCCTTCACAACGTGAGTGCTGTAATGATCATCCTGGAAAAGAGTACTCACGTATTACTTCAGTTCAAGAACGTTGGTCCAACACCTTTGATTGTCTCGACGGTCAGTCGGCCTGTGCGCGAGCGAAAACAGGGCTCATCCATAATATCTAGATATACGCGCCCGCGGAGCACAAGGCCGACACAGTGCATGACACGTTGGAACAGGGTGAGAAGTTGGAAGACGAAGGGAAAGACGAACCCCCGTCTTGGGCAAAGGAGAAGTGAGCGTCATCGTGAGGCAATCGTTTTGCGCACTGTACTATATTCAATTTATATTTGGGAATACCTACATTGCACTGTACGGTCAGCTACGGAGGGGAATTGTGTGGTGCGTTCGTACCTAATACGTTATACACCCAGCAGTCGAAATACCCGGCAAAAAGCGAAAGAGGACAAGGCATGCGTGTCCATACCGCCTTTAAACATCACCCTTCACGAGGAAGCCGGCCTCTTCGAACAATTTCTTCAAACGGTGTTCGTCGTGCATATGTTGCAGTTCATCCGAACCGCCCATTGAGCCACCCTGAAAACCGAAACGGCTGAGACTGCCCCTTCCTGAACACTCAGCACAGAAACGTACCTTGAGCAAAATGTTCGGTACCGTAGGTCGACCAGTCAGTCTCGATACTATAGCCTGAAGCTGGGGACCATCCGTGCGTTTGTTAAGCTCGATGATTTTTGGAGGCGGGGAGAGGTCGTAGCTCGCTAGCAACTCCTTCGCCCTCTTCGAGTACCTGACGGAGTGAGGGCATTCCAGTCAAGCGGCGTTGCACAGATAACCGGGCAACATGACACTCACGGGCAGTACGTCTTGCTAAACACCACGAGCGGGAACTGCGTATGAATCCGCCGCGCGCGCTCCGCCCAGTCATGATCCCCATCCGGCGCATACACACGCAGGTCGACCGCACGCTCGCCGTCGACCTTGAGCGTCCCGAGCCCGTCGCGCGCGACCGCGCCCCCATCCTCGTCGAGCCGGCGCGCGGGCTGCTCGAGCACAAAGTGTAGGAACGCGTCGACCTCGCGCACGTCCGCGTGCGTGCCCGAGCCCGCGAGCTGCGGGCGCGCCTGCGCGACGCGCCCCGCGTGCGACGAGTCCGGGCTGAAGCCGAGGCCCATGTCTTTGAGCCCGGGGGCGAGCGAGAGGAAGGACGGGGCGCCGTGCCGCCAGATATAGAACGCGCCGGTGAAGAGGATGGCGAGGCAGGTCCAGAGGAACCGCCGGCGGCGGTAGGGCGACCCTGCCCAGGGCCTTGCGGTGGGGGTGGGCTGGACGTTCATTTGCGGCCCGTGGGTGGTGTTTTATGCTCCCGAGACTCGAGAGGGTGTGAGTAGGTCCCGTCTGCGTCGAGATGGTCGTCCTCGGAGAAGGTTTGGCCAGCGCCTTCGAGACCGCCTGCGGCGATGTGGTGCGTGTGAGCTATATAGTGGTCGCTGCGGCGCGGCGTCGGGAGGCGTCAATCTAGCAAGGCACAGTACTGTTCAAACCCGGACGCGGGCTGAAGGGGGAAGATTGAGAGCAGGGGGCCTCCGGCAGGGCGCTGCAGCTGCGCACATCCAAGTCGACAGATGAGCTGCATCGTTGGATTGAGATGCAAGCAATAGCGAGCGGGGAGCGCGAATGCGGGCGCGTCGCCGAATCGGGAAGTCAAGCGCCCGCCGCTGCGCCGTGGTGGCGGCGGTGTTCCCCGCGTTCGGCGATGAGCAGCCTCTCTTCCGCAACGTCGACGACACACACCACTGCAAGGACCAACTAGGACTGCCGCTAGTCGACCTGGACGGACTACGCGACTGCTCATGGCCACCGTCAGGAGCCCTGATGCGACCTCGCGCGACCCCTTCGAACTTGACAGACTCGCGGAGGAGCTGGTCGCGCGCGAGTCCCAGCACAAACTGAAGCAGCTGAACGGCACCAACGGGGAGGAGGACGAGCTCACAGCCGCGGAACACGACCTGCCTCTGTACACGCCGCTGTCTCACGACGACCCCCATCTCTCTGCGGAGACGTTCGACGTCGAGCAGTTCCTGCTGTCTCGCGCGTACACCTCCCTGCCGGACTTGCGTACGGAGCTGCGCGACTACCTCGCCGCGCTCAAGGAGGAGCTCGTGCGGCTCATCAATGACGACTATGAGGCCTTCATCAGCTTGAGCACGGATCTCCGGGGAGAGGGGACGAGGTTGGAGGCTCTGCAGCGGCCTTTGGCGGATCTGAAGACGAAGGTTCTTGTACGTCGTATCCATAGTGGTGTATCAGGCGCGTTCATAATCCAGATCCTGGGATGTGGGATAGGAGTCGCGACATACTCTACAAGGGATACAGGACGAGACCAAGCAGAAGCTCGACCGGCGCGCAGCCATCCGCGAGGAGAAAGCTTTCTTGCATTTACTTTTGAAGATCTCGGAGAGCATCACCCGCCTCGAGTCTCTACTCCTAATATCATCTCCGGAGGATGAGGACAAGGAGCCCTCCGACGTAGTCGCCATGCCGCTCGCGACCCGAGCGGACACAGACGCTGACGACAGGCAAGTGCATATGTTACTATAGCCTAGGCGACTACTTCATCCCCAGCCTTAGATCGAGGGGCAACCGCGCGAAGCATATAGCCCGCGTAGCCTCCGAGTATACACAACTGCTATACCACGTCTCGCGCGCGCACACCGAGCCTTGCGCGTTCATAGACGAGTCGCAATGGGTTTGTGAGCTGTCCCTCTCGACATAACCGCTCTCCTCCGCTGACGTGACGCTCCACTACCTCCGTAGCGCATCGACCGCATAAAGTCTACCCTGTCGTCTGACCTTGACCATCTGTTTTCGACGACGCTTGGAGCGCTCATGGGCGGGAAGGAGCACGGCGGGCGACCGACCAAAGTGAGTGACATCGAGAAGTCGAAATTGTACGCAGACGTCACGGAATGTCTGCGCACGTACGACGTGCTTGGTCTCTGGCGCGACGCAGAGGACGTCATCCGCCGTGAAGTCCTGCGTGAGTTCATCAAGAAGGTGTGCTCGATCTTTATCCTTCTCATTCCATAGCGCGAGCTCATCTATGTGTAGACGATATACCCAGGCGCACTTTCAGCACCGCGCTCCCCCATCGTACCTCATACCCCACTCCCCGTCTCCGGACGCGCATCATCCCCCGCGCCCCCACAAACAGCCTCACTCCCGCCCCGCACGCCCTACACACCCTTCACCGCGTTCGCGTCCAAGCAGAACCCGTTCGAGTTCACGCTCCGCGCCGACGCGTCCGCTACCTCCCTCGCGTCCGCCGCGATCCTCGACGAGACCGACGACGCGCTCGCGGCGCTGCACAACGCCGTCCTCCGCTTCGTCGACCGCGACGTGCGGCGCGTCATGGAGATCGCCGAGGCCGTGTGCGCGAAGTCGGGGTCGCGCACGCGTCAGGGCCAGGGCCAGGTGACGGGCGGGACGGACGGGCAGGCGCCTGGGTTCGAGATCATGGCGAACGTCGTGTGGGCGGAGATCGGGCGCGCGCTGATGGACGAGCTGGGGAGCGTGATCTTTGCGGCGGGGAAGCCAGACGAGTTCCGCAAGGTGGGTGGAAGCTGCGTCTACCGGCTAGGTGCGTGCGGGGGCTGAGCTTTGTGCGACATGCAGCACCACGAGACGACGCAGGCGTTCATACGCGCTCTGGAGTTCTTGGCGCCGTCGGTTGAGTCGGTCGAGGCGATGCGAAAGCATATCGTCTTCACTGCTTTCGAGCGGAGGTGGCAGCTCCCCGTGTACTTCCAGCTACGCTGGAAGGAGATAGTCACGAAGCTCGAGGAGTCGCTCGTGACTACGAAACTGGAGCGCAATACGACCAAAGGTACGGCATGTGTCCCCTTTGAAAAAATAACATCTGACCAGTGGGGAGCAGCATTGGCACCCTTTGTGACTCCACAGGCGGCTGCCGTATTCGATGCAGTCCGGGCGAGTTGGAGCGCCGAAGTGTTCATTCCGGAACTCAGCGCGCGGTTCTGGCGATTCACGCTCCAGGTGAGTAGCACCCACCCACGAAAACCCTACGTTAACTTTTCTCTCCTTAGATTCTCAGCAGATACCGAACATGGCTCGACAAAAGCCTCCCGCCGTTAGAGCCTCCCCCTAAGGTAGCAGCAGCCGCGGCGGCAGCAGAACGCGGCGGCTCAATGGCGTCTCCAACAGCGAGAGCGTCGACCCCAGTCCCAACAGAAGCGGCTTCGGCTGAAAGTATAGCGGCGGACGAGGCTTTGTTGCAGCAGTTCGCTACTGCTGTCACCGATATCAAATCGATGGAACGTCAGGTCAGAAAACTGTGGATGGAAGAACTGAGCGTCATGCTGCCCGACACGGCGCAAACCGAGGGCGAACAGCGTGTTTCTCCTGAAGGTGCGTGCACCCTATTGCTCACCCACACAGTGAAGCCCCGATACTCATTCTTCACCCCAGAGGCTCTCAAGCATGCGATCTCGTCGCTGACGTCGCTCGTGCCGACACTCCTGAACCAGATAGTGCTGATCCTGGCGCGCCGTGCATGCGACGCGCTGCTCTCGATGCGCTCGATCCCCTCACAGTTCCGCGCAATGTCCTCGAGCAAGCGCATGCCGACCGAGCCGAGCTACTTCGTCTCGCTCATCTTCAAGCACACCAAGGCGTTCTTCGCGATCCAAACCGTCGACGGCCCCGGGGCCGCGCTCAAGGACGACTGCCTCCGGCCCGTCGCGCAGGAGGTCTTTGAGCTCGTCACGCAGCGGTACATCTATTTCCTGTCTGCGATGAAGAAGACGGAGGAGTCCCTGAGGCGGCTGAAAAAGGGCAAGAAGTCGGCGTACTCGCTCTTTGGATCGAGCTCGAGAGACGACGACGGGCGTGCGGACGAAGAGAAGATCAGGACGCAGATGGTGTTGGATGTTGACGCGTTCGGTAGGGAAGCCGAGTCGCTTGGCGTCGCGGTCCAGGAGAACGCTGCGTACCGGAGCTTAGTTGAGATGGCGCGATCCAGTCTTACAGACGGTAGGTGTCCCTCCACTCGTTAAAAGTTGTGCGTGTTCTCAGTCCTGGTTGGGCAGATTCTTGAGTACTCCGAGAATCCCCTTCTTTTCCAGTAGCGTAGCCTCCTCGTGTCATTACGATTAACCCCCGGAAATATGCTGCTTAGTGTACATTGACGGTATGATTAGCATGAAAATCAGGCGGTAAGCATCTACTATGGTATATGGCCCCTGTCCGTGATACAACCACTGGCTCGCTCGACGGCTCCGCTTCGCCCTCTCCCGGCTTCTTGATACTGGCAAACGCCTCGCCGCACGAAGTGCATGCACCCCGCGCTGGGGCCCAGCCCTTGCCGCGCTCCTCTACGAGCTCCGCGATGGTGTCGAAGACGTCACGGTCGACGAGGTGCTTGGTGATGACAAGCATGTCGCCCTCGGACCGGAACGACTCGAGCATGCCCGTGAGGATCGTTCGGAACTCCGTGTAGAGCGTGCCCTTGGAGACGTGGCCTTTCGACGCCGACGCGGAGCTGACAAGGCGCTTGAATAGACGTGGGAAGGACACCGCGCGCGTCGAGCTGACGGACATGAGCGCCGTGAACGTTTTGTGGACGAGTGACCGGAGCGCGGAGATCGTCTCGTACTCCCGCTGCATTCGGAGGTCGGCGGGGGCCACCCTCTCCGAGGGCCCGAGGGCTTCGAGCGAGCAACAGCTCGCTACCCGCTGCACGCAGTCGATCTGGCTGTTGAGAAGCTGGAACCAGAGGTCTTCCAAGGGCAGCTCGGGAGAAGATCGCGACTGTGAGCGGTCCACGCATATCGAGGTCGCTGTATCCGCAACGGCCTGTAGCTTGTCTATCGCGCCAGAAATGGTAGCGGTAGATTCGTCGCTGGGAGACGCGATGCTGTCCGCGATCCGCGTAGACAGCCGCCGATCAAACGATTCTGCCTTGGACAGAGCAGCTCCGGGATCGCCATCTCGGTCGGTTAACCAGACGACGGCGTTGAAGACCTCGTCATCCTCGCATGCACGGGCGGCTTCGTGTACGTCCAGATAGTCTTGAGGCAATTGTTTAAGTGCGGTTATGACGCCTGAAGGGTCAAAGCGACATTGTAGGACGACATAGCTGTGACGCAGTAAACGAGGGACTGTTGGTGAAGGTGTGGACTTGCGAGGGAGAACGACATCGTTTTCTTCGGGTCTCCGGAGGAGGGGGTTCAATAAATACCGGAGATAAAGAAAGCGCTCATGCTCAGCGTGAGGGCCTAGGGCGTTGAGGGCCGCTTCGTGCTCACTGGGAAGATGTTCGTCGATCAAGGCGGCAGTGTTGGCGATGTCATGGAGAAGCAGGGTAGGTAGCGAGTCAAGCAGCTTGTCTGAGACTGCTTGAGGCAGTTTGCCTTTGAATGCCCTCCTTGCTGCCTTCAACACGTCGTGAACGGAGGCGAAGATATCATGTTCGGGTAGGTCGGGATCTTCAAGATACGTTTCCAAGAGTTGCGGCCACTGTCTCTCTTGTTTATACCATGATCGGAGTATTCGGTAGAAACCAGCATGCTTGAAGAGATCAAGGATACGTTCACTCTCGTGAGGGGTGTATGCGGAAAGGAGGAACTCCGCGGCCAGTTGGCGGTCTTCGCGTGTAGCTGCGTCAGGGTCCTCCGCAAGGCCGACGAGGATGCTGTGCAGAACACTCGGCTGGATCTCGATGAATTGAGGATATTTGGGCACGTTCCGAGCTATGAAGATGTGTACAAAGGTCCTCTCTTCTTGCGAAAGTTCCGGCGACGCAAGGATCTCGAGGAGGATTTTCACCATTACGAACCGGCTCACGGCACGAGTTTTGTCGTTTAGGTAAGCATCCTCGAAGGCCAAATCCAGGGTATGAAGGAAGGCCTCTGGGTCGAACCGGAGAAGAAGGCGAGTGTACGGGTACGTGGGCTCGACGCCATTCTCTTCATCAGCAGTCAGAACGAGCTTGCCACCCTCGCCTTCCGGCCACACACTAGATCGGCCGTAAAAGAGGAACTTGTAGACGTCGTTCTTCGCTTCGAAGGCTTCATCTTCTGGAAGAGGCTCCTCCGACGGGTACGTGAGGCCGGTGAGGGTGTCGGCGATGTAAGGATAGATCCTGTAAGCGTTGAGCACTATAGGCTCGATCGATTGCTCCCCTATGAAGCTTGAGGACGTCGGGGATGCTTCCGCCCGCTGCCTCCGCCACTGCTGCACTCGCCTGACAAGACCCAGGAGCTCGACCACGGGTGACACGTAATCCCGGAGGGCGCGCGTGTATACGTAGATGAGGGCGTCGTAGAGATGATATCGTTGGCACAATGTGATAGCTTGGTTGATATCGAGGCAGTCCGGGTCGATGTGCCAGATAAGCCTTTCGACCAAGTCCGGACGACCATCGCCGTCGTGGAGCGCTACTAAACGTTGGGTGATCCTAGGAGGTACGTGTCGGATTTCGCCACTTAGCATGAAAGGTTCGAGTTGTCGGAGGAAGATGGATGTGATGCCGTTGTTGTCGTAATACGCGAACAGGTCCTCGAAGAAGAACTCGAAGTCGTCCAATGCCATGCACGCACGAGCACACGTTGACACCAGGCCCTCGAAAAGATCTGTACGGTCGACACCCCGCCCATCTGGCGTTACATGGGTACCATCCATCATACGATCCTCGGAGAAAGCGTACTGGGCGGAAGCAAGCATGAGTTCGCGCATCTTTTGACCAACGACCGCCTTCAGCTGTTTCGGCTCGTCAGGAAGACCGTTTCGGTTCCCAGGCGCCTCTCCGACATAATACGAGCGGGTGAGGTCGATGGCACTCAAGAAGTCGCCGTCAGATACGTATGAAAGTATACGATCCGCCCAAGTGAGAAGCGTCCCGACTTGAACCCCATGTTGCCCCTGAGAATGTGTTAGGTGAAGGCTGCATTATATGATCTATTACGCACCAAGAGAAAGATCTTGCCCTTGTACATGCGCACGCTATGTGCGACTTCGGACACGGCATCCGAATACGTGACCGACCCATTTGTTGTGTGGCTCAGAACGGGCGAAACCAGGGTCCACGCGTCGAAGGGTTCGCGCTCTACGAGCTTGAATGTGCGAGCGTCGTAAATTTCCAACGCGGCAGGGGTCAAGACGATTATTTGCTGAGTCGAAGGTGTGAGTTTCCAACCCATAGAATAGACCGCCGGAGAGAACGAACCCACATTGACATTCAGCCACTGCAATGCGAGGATGTCATCGCTGGCGTTCCAGCTGCCCACTTCCTCGAATATGATTCTGCCAACTTCAACCCTGCTGACCTTGCCCGTCTTGGGGTCCTTCACTGTTTGTGTGATCTTGTCTTCGGAGACTCGTAAAAGATTGATCGTCTCTCCCCACGAGTATGCAAGTGTGGGTGTCGAGGTCGGATGAGTCCCATTTAGATGGCTCTTCTTGCTATCGCGCTCTGGGTGGGAAGAAAGATCGGCAGCGAGGGAGACGCTTGGGAACCACGCGAGCGTTCCTTTGAACCTAGACTTCGAAGCCACCTCTTCGTCGGACTCTCGGTGGCGTCTATACCAGGTCTTTGGCGACGGCTTCAGGCCCACGATGACGAGTTTGATAGGCGTGAGAAGAGCCACAAGGTTGTAGGTGTCGGTGGGGTGGGAACATGTGCCGAGCGGCAGCGGGGCCATGGAGAGGATTGTGGTCGGTTTCCGAGACTTTCTCCGGCGGAATCGGTGTCCAAGAGCAGGAGGAGCATCGGGCGCGTCCTCGTCGGGATACTTTCCTAGTATGCGCAGGATGTCAGAAGCATCGACGAAGAAGACTTTGCCCAGGCTATGATAAAATGCAAGACCACTGTCGTCTGCGGAGACTAGTGCGGTATGGCGACCAGCCACGAAGCCGATGCTGACAATGCGGGAGCCGGCAAGATGGCCTTCCTGCCTTCCAGACGCGACCGCAGCTAGCGTGGTAGGGGGCACCGCACGAGCGGGGACCTTAGGCGACCGCAAGTCGAACAACTGTATGTGACCGGTAGCATGTCCAATTGCGATGTAGGTGTGGTCGAAAGACAGAGCGAGTGCCGTCACGGCACCAACGTTCTTCTCTGCAGCAACACATCAAAACTCCACGCAAAATTCTAGGTTTGGAACAAAGTCTCACCTGATTGATCATTTCCACAAACACATCTCAAGCTCTGTTTGAAGTCGAATACCAAAACCTGGCCTGTGTCGGTTCCTACGCATACCAAACCATTCGCTGCAAGGACAGTTGGCGAGCCGGACGACTGAGCCCCAAGAAGAGAGGATGCTTTAGAGGTTTGGCCGGCATAGAGGTACTCTCCAACTGCACGTAACTGTGTCCATCTCAGAACTTCCCGGGCCGGCTGGACTTCGGTGTGGTCCGCTTCACCATGCACGAAGTGCGTTGATAGATTCGTAACTGAAGATGATCGAGAGAGGGCGGAGAAATGAGAGGGCGCAGCAGAAGCAGACTCGTGCAGATGAGAATGCATCGTGGCGGCGCTCGCAGCAGACGGAGTGCGAGAAGGCTGGGGTGTGACCGAACGCAGTCGGGATATCGAGGGATGAAGGTAGGGCCTTGTTAAGGGGGTCCGTGATGGAGTGCCGTTCCCTACGTGAGTAGGCATCTTTGCCGCAGATGTAGCGGGAAGAGATGTTTTGGGAGACGGAAGTGGAGGCTCGTGCGGAGAAAGGACCTGCACATGCTGAAGTACACCACGTCCATGAGCAGGCGAGAACGGCGAGGCAAAGTGACGGTCGCGCTCACCCCAGCCTCGTCCTCAATTGTAGCCGCGAACTTTTCGTTCTCCTCCACTTCGTGCACGAGCGACCGCTCGACCTCCTCCTCCTCCTGATCGTCTTCTTCGTGTTCAGGCCCGAGGACGTCGCGTAACTGCGCGCGGTATCCCCCAGTAGGGTCCGCGTCTACACCATCGTAGAGGAAACCACCCTCGTCGTCTTCCTCCTCATCATCTTCCACGTGGGCGTCGCCGTGCTCGCCGTCGCTCATGAGCTCCTCGAAGCGGGTCGAATAGTCCCCCGCGCCGTCGTCAGGCGAGTCGCCGCCATCGCTGTCTGAGAAGTGCAAGTCGTCGGAGAACCCGTTGCGACCTGCGTCGCCGGCGTCGTGTGTCCCATTCATGAACAGGTCCGGGGTGAAAGGGGGCACTGGCGTCGCGGACGCGGGGAACGATGACGAGGAACAGAGTGTCGGCTATCCGCGGGCCCTCCGGGCCTTCGCATATTCCATCTTTGGACTTATCGCCCAAAATGACGGGCCAAACTGGGAGGCCGAGAAATGGGGGCATTGTATCTCTCCCCGCCCCCGTCTCGTCCTCACCCGCTTTCTCACTTCCCAACCATATCGCCCGACGTCGATGATGGCCAACGTCGCGACCATGGGCCCCCCACCCTCTCCGAAGGAGCCTCGACGCTCCGGACGGCGCCCAGCACCCTCCTCCAGCAAGTCCCCCGCCGGCTCGCCACCGTCCGAGGCGACCCCGAAGCCGAAAGACAATGCCAGCAGACCATCGCTCAACTCCTCACACAGCAACGGCCGCAATAAACGCGCCAAGAACGAAGACATCGACGAGCCCCTCGAAGAACTGCCCAAGAACGGCGTCAACGGCAACGGCGGGGCGTCGCGCTCGAAGCGCAAGGGCAAGGAGAAAGAAAAGATGAATCTCGTGTTGGAAATTCCTCAGGATGAGAACCAGGAGAACCTCGAGCTTATTGGCGACGATGGCGTCGCGGAGAACGGGGAGGACGAGGAGGAGTCAGGGATAACCCGCTGCATATGTGCGAGTCTTGCTCCGTTCCGTCGCGTTGATCGCTAAATCCGTGTGCCCATCCTCCCATTACAGGCGAAGACGAGGGCGAGCAGGGCGAGTTCATGGCACAATGCGAAGAGTGCAAGGCGTGGCAGCACGGCGTGTGCATGGGGTATGCTGACGCCGAACTCGTGCCCCAGCACTACTTCTGCGAGCAGTGCCGACCAGACCTGTGGACTGAGCTCATCGAGTACGCTCCGGCCCTTCCTCCTTCTCAACTAGTTCCTCATCATGTCTGCTGCGTCTAGGCAATGGACCGCCAAACGCGCCCGACAGTCATCTACGCGTTCACACCCTCCCACGACGCCCTCGGTAGCCAACCCTTCTCGAAACTCTCGCTCCCATTCGCCAGCCGTCCCATTCAAGGCACCGAAGCGTCGCAACACCATGAACAGCCGCGACGCGGCATATGAAGAGAGCGTACAGGCTCTGATTGAAGCCACCAAGTCGGAAGCCGCCAACTTCGACCTCCCTCCTCGTACTCCTGTTTCTGCAGTGAGTGCCAATGGCTCGCTAAACGGGCATCCACATCCGGATCAGGATATGGATTCGTTGGCAAACCCCAAGAAGAAGCGGAAAAGGACCGACGACGACGCGTGCGTACTTGCATTCAAGCCCTGCACTAACGCCTCGACTGAAATCTCGACATCACCGCAGCGCATCGACCAAACGTACCAGATCAGCCTCTATAACCTCTGATCGACCACCATTATCTGCATTGGCGCGCGACGCGACACCTCAGGCTCCCGCCAAAACATCCGCCCCCCCTCCAGCGCCGACCGCGGCGCCGCGAACGACGAACGGGCGCAACAAACGCGGTGCCGCGCGTAAGTCGCAGGCCCAGGACCTCGCGTCCGTCGACGGGGATGAAGGTCAGTGCGCGGCCCGCCTGGTAGGTGTGACGTCAACTCACGTGGTCTACAGGAAGCGGTGCGCCAAATCGCAGACAGGCGAGCAACAACCGCGCCAAAGGTGTGTTCGTACATCACCTCCGGCTATATCCCGCTGCTCACTTATACCCACCATGCCTTTCATATACCCCGCTTCCTCAGCCAATACCGCTTCGGAACACCATAGCCGGCGAGGGCAAGGCAATGCAGGCGGCAGCACAGCAACAGGGGGCAACTCAGCAGCGTCGCGTGCCTATCACAACTCCCATGCATACGTCGTGTCGCAGCAGCCGCTTTTCACATCCTGGAATTTGCCCGACTACCTCGCCCACCTCGAAGCCATGCTCCCCACCGACGTACCCCGTCCTCTCGAAGTGCGTGGCTCCGTGCTTGACGCCAGCACTCGCGAGCCGCAGGAGCGCACGATAGAGCGTGGGGTGAAGGTGAAGTGGCCAAGTAAACGCATGAGCGTTGGCGACATGAACAAACGAGTACGGTCGCTTGTGGAGTGGGTGGGCCGTGAGCAAGCAGCGGCGATGGAACGGATGCGGAGGAAGGAAGCTCTAGAGAAGGTCCTCCAGGAGGCCCCGCTACAGGAAGGCATCGGCGCTTCTATAACTGACGCTGGGGCCGAGAGGATGGACCTAGACACCCCCGCCGGCGAACACGTCGCCCCGCGAGAGCCTGGGCTTCTACCACCCTCCGACTCGTCACTCGCCGCCCCAGCTGTTGACGCGAGTACCGAGGACCTGACGATGAAGATGATGGAGGAGCTCATGGAGGAGCTCATCAGGTTCCAGGAACGATTCGGACCTGGTGCCAAGGCAAAGGAACGAGACCGGCGGGCAGCACCGCTATGAGTCCACTCTAGTCGTGTATCCTCGGACTTGGGCTTGGTGTCACGACGAGTGTTGTATCTTGGATCCCCGTCGCATTGCTATATCATGTCTCTTATTAGTCAGTAGTGGTCTATCGCTGGTCTGTACACATGTCTTATATCTCACATATCGTACCGTATCTGTAGTGCTGTCTGTTTTCCCGATTCTATCCTCCCATTTCCTGCGGATTGTCCACCTGGAATGTGCTGTGTGCGTATCGAGGACTTCGGACACAAGCGCTCTCAGTTGCATGAGGTATCGACATGGCCAGAAATGACTCACATGCTGAAAGAGCACTGCTGCTTGGCTTCGACCTCTCTCCGTCCGCGCTGATCGTCTGCTGGAATCCGCCTGGCTGAGCTGTGCATCCTCTGCTAGGAAACTTCGCAATAAACGGCCCACAAATGTCAGCAACAGTCGAGTATTCATCGCACGCGCCAGAGCCGATCTCGCCGGGACCATATCCGCGGCTCGCGGCACACACGCTCCTCCCTGATGGCACCCCAGACTACCTTAGGCTCATCTTGACATCGAAAGTCTACGAGATCCTCAAGGAAACTCCCCTCGTCTACTGCCCCAATCTCAGCGCGAGGCTAGGCAACAAGATATGGCTGAAGCGGGAGGACCTGCAGGAGGTCTTCAGCTTCAAAATCCGGGGGGCATACAACTTCATGGCCAGCCTGGCGGAAGAGGAGCGGTGGAAGGGCGTCGTCACTTGCAGCGCGGGTTAGTGTGCGTAACCCTCGTATGAAGCACTTTTTGCTCATATGCGCGCTCTGTTCCATGAATTCGTCTGCTAAAATGAATGCACTGTATAGGTAACCATGCGCAGGGTGTTGCGCTGTCAGGATCCCGTCTCGGCATCCCCTGCACCATCGTAATGCCAAAGGCAACACCATCCATCAAGGTACGCAATGTGTCACGGTTAGGCGCGAAAGTCGTCTTGTACGGGCAAGACTTCGATGAGGCGAAGACGGAGTGTGCACGTCTCGCCGCGACACACGGCCTGGTCTTCGTGCCCCCATACGATGATCCTCTCGTCATCGCAGGGCAAGGAACCGTCGGCGCCGAGATTCTCAAGCAGGTTCCGAACCCAGAAACTCTGGATGGGATTGTCGCCGGGATAGGCGGGGGCGGACTCGTTGCAGGTATCTGCGAGTACGTAAAGCGCATAGGCTCTCCGAGGACGAAGGTCATTGGGGCAGAAACTGTCGATGCCGATGCCATGGAGCGCAGTCTACAAAAAGGCGACCGAGTGACCCTCACGGAAGTCGGGCTATTCAGCGATGGCACCGCGGTCAAAATTGTTGGCCAAGAGCCGTTCAGGGTCTGCCAGCGTCTGCTTGACGGCGTCGTCAAGGTCGACACGGACGAAATTTGCGCTGCCATCAAGGACGTTTTCGAGGGTGAGCACGGATCTTTTCATTTCGTATGTTTTACGCACGGAAACCAAATCCCTGCTCTCTTGATAGAAACCCGTTCTATTACTGAGCCGGCAGGCGCTCTCGCATTGGCAGCCCTGAAACGCTACATCGTTGACAACCAGCTCGTCGGCGCGGAAAAGAAATTTGTCGCTGTCATCAGCGGCGCCAACATGAACTTCGACCGCCTCCGATTTGTCGCCGAGCGCGCTGAGCTCGGTGAGGGACGTGAGGCGCTCCTCAGCGTCGAAATACCTGAGAAGCCAGGAAGGTGCGTTGTGCGCTTCCAGCCCTCTGCGTAGCGGTGGCGCCATGGCGGGCGTCGGCGGGCGTCGCAGTTGGCCTCCTGATTGGCTTTCATTCCGATATGTTCCTGATCTTCTGACTTTCTCTGTGGACAGCTTCATCGCCTTACACGACATGATCCACCCTCGCGCCACCACCGAATTTGTGTATCGTTACCACAATCCAGAGCGCGCACAGATATTCCTATCATTCCAGCTCGACACAACATCGCGCGAAAAGGAGGTAGCAGATCTCCTTGCAGCACTCGAGGAAAAGAGTATGAAGGGCTTCGACATCAGTGACGACGAGATGGCGAAGACTCACGCCCGCTATATGATCGGTGGCTGCGCCGAAGTGAAGAACGAGCGACTCTTCAGATTCGGTGCGTGTTTCGGGCTTGTGCGCGCCGCATGACCCTATAAGGAACGTAATATGCCGTGCACTCGCAGAGTTCCCTGAGCGTCCAGATGCTCTCCGCAGGTTCCTCAAAGGCCTCCACGTAGGGTGGAATATCTCACTCTTCCACTATCGCAACCACGGCGCCGGTACGGGCGTCGTCTTCGGTCCACTAAATGTCGCGCTTACTGTCCTTCCAGATATCGGCAAGGTACTAGCGGGCGTTCAGGTGCCACCAGAAGATGCGGAGCAGTTCAATGAATACCTCAAGAACCTGGGCTACCCTTATGTAGAGGAGACCGAGAATGAGGTGTACAAACGGTACCTTAGAGGATGAAACATCGTTTGCGGGTGCCGCCGGTCTTCCCCTCTCGACTTCATTGGTATCACATCTAAGCGTCCGAAGTGGGTATATTCAATGACCATCGAACCGCCTTCTAAGTTACATGTCGCCACTAACCGCCACAGGGGTTCTACAATTCGGATCCAGGGTATCATCCGAAAACCAAGACTGAGGAGTAATGAAACGGGTAAGGATTGTGAGAGCTCTAGAATTACATGGCGAGTACAGGTAACAGGAGACTAGGTATCTGCGACGCCCGTGTATCCTGCGTCCTGATTAGTGCCGAAGCGCGCTGCTGTCCGAGGGCAAACTAATAGGAGGGAGGCTAGTTGTATTACGGTAGGCGTAATAAACGGGAGCATGGACATAGGACGAGACAGCGGGGTCTGACAGTGGGAAAGCAAGCTATCCGAAAGCAAAGCGAGAGGACTGGCGCCGATACCTATACATCACAAATGTACATATCTACAGACGTCCGCCGCGCGGGGCAATATTCGGCGCCGGGGCCACCAGCGCGAGGACGTGGAGGAAGGCGAATGGGGATAGACAGGAATGTTGCGGGGAGCCTACGGGGGGAGAGCGGCTCAGGCGACTGCGACGCCATCCCCCCGAGACCGCCGCCAGGGCATCAGAAAGTCCCCAAACCGCCGTGGGCTGACGGGACGTGTGGGCGACTTCGGCACCTCCAGTTTCGACGACGACGCGGCTGATGGGGCGGGTGATGGAGGACGTGCGAGCGCTGCCTCGATAGCCTTGATGGCGAGTGCGGTGCTCAGTCCGCGGTTGCCTGCCTTCACGCCGGTGGAACCATATTGGTAAAACCAACACAAATCCCAGCCGCCGTCTTCGCACTGCGCAGCAAGCAGCCGCTCGAGGTCGCGTGGACTTTGAACGCCAACGGTCGAACCAGCGAGGAGGCGGAAGGCGTAGTCCATCGAGTTGCCTTCGACGCCGACGCGCTCGTGCATGCGCTCGACAAACAGCGGGCGTAATCGGTTAAGCACGGCCAGGTCGTCGACACGTTGCAGAAGGCGACTCATAAAGAAGAGGAAGCAGTCCGCGGACATGTAATACCGCGAGCCGCCAATGTAAGCACGGTGTAGGAGGACTTCGTAGACCCATTCGAGTGTCTTGGGGAGGTCTTGACCGCGGCCGTTCTCGTAGAAGAGAGATAGAACATTCACACAGACGAACGGGTCCATGCGGGGCCTCGAATGGTCGAAGTATGTCTTACGGCACGCGTCAATATACGTCCTCACGTTGAAGGGTCTGTGTGGAGTGTGCGCTCACTTGCATGATACCGTCGGCGTCGACGTAGTTCAACATCTCATCCAGAATCGAGTTGACGAGCGCACGGTCTGGACGCAATACGGTCAAGGCAACGGATGTTGTGTCGACGTCGTCTGGGAACGTTTCCGAGAATAGCGGCTTCCCTGCGTGGTTGTTCAGTCATGTCTCGACGGATACTATACAACTTGTGGACGCACCACGGAAGAAATTCCAGGTGCGCGGGCAATTTGATGTTGTGATAAGTGACCTATCAAAACGCGTTGATCAATGGACTGGTCCAAAGCATAGGTCTGGTGGACTTACTTGTCGTTGGTGAGTTCGTAAATGATGAGTTGGGTAAAGTTCTCTTCGAAGACCACGCCAGCGTCCGTCGAAGTCTCCAGACGACCGGCGTGTCGTCGGAGGTAGTCTCGCCCTCGCTGGGCCGGGTCGCCGAAGATGTTCCGAAGAGTGCGGAAGACGGTCTCTTGGCTGTCGAAGACGATGCCATGCATCCCGAGCGAACGCGCGGAGACGACGTTGTCCAGCTTGTCGTCGACGAACACGGTAGTGTGGGGCTCGAGATTCATCTCGGAGACGACTTTGCGAAAGGCTCCGAGATGTGGCTTCCGCTCGCCGAGCAGAGCAGAGGGGAAGACGCGGTCGAAGACCGACGTCCAGTCCGAGCTGAGTGACATGATGTACTCATAGTCGGGTAGGGATATGTTGGAGAGCGCAAGCACCGTCAGCTGTCCCTGACACTGTCGACGGAGTTCGCGAATCAAACCGAGGAACTCTTCGTTCGGCCGTAGGGAGTCGCGAGCTTGCTGGAAAGCTTCTGCGACGACCGCAGCGTCTACGTTGAATTCAGCGCTGACACGCTCGTAGCACTCGGCTTGAGATATCCGGCCGCGTTCGTATTCGAACCACGTCAGGGAGGAGAGGATGGCCTTGAGCTGCCGTGGTGGGATGGGCGTTTCGGTCTTGGAAGACCAAGAGAAGAGGACGTCGCCCAGGTCAAGGATGAGGGTCGAGTACCGGCGGTGAGGCGAAGCCATTGGTACACGGAGGAAGGGGACGGGGCGGGGAACGGGTTGAATGAGTGCGGGGACGGAATGAGCGGCCATGCCGGAGGGCGGATGTCTTAAAGGAACGGCGGGGGGGCGGGGAGAGCAGGGGGACGCCCCGGAAAATGGGTTAGTGGAAGTTGTATGACGAGAAAGTCCAAGTTGATGGTGCCAGGTGGGAGATATGATTGGGACTGGCGTAGCCACAAGCGTCCCGCCGACTCTCGTGCACCCAGAGCTGCATAAAATTCCCGGGACCCGCGGCCGTTCTAGGTGGGAATCTCATCCCGCGATCGGATCTGGATCAAGACTGCGTAAGAGGACGGGAGCTAAGCCCTCCGCATCAATCCCTCTTCTCTTCTCTTCTCGCCCGGCATGGCGAGCGGCCAGAGGGTGTCCGACGTCGTCCATGTCGCAACTGCTCGCCTTCCAAAGCGAGGTAAAAGGATAACCTTGTTGTAGTCCAAAACACACGATGAGTACATGTCTCAGCGTTGACGACATACGGGCTCACCTGCCGCTCTCGACTGCTCGAGGTCAAGAGCAAGCGACGAGCTTCGACGCAACAAGTCCGCTAGCCGATCGGCGATCAGCAGATCGTGCGCCCGGACATTATGCCGCTGGATTATCCATCTTATGCCGCCGCAACCGTTAACGTCTTACTAGCCACATCGCTAATTCCTGACGAGTGCTTCATGTCCTCGCTCGTGCAGGCCATATCCGCGGCCACAAACGCATGCTGCACCCCAGAACGCCGCGCCCACTTTTTCCGGGATCGGTGCCTTGCGCCCGCCCCTCGCCATGAGCTTGCCTAAGCTAGACTGCGACGTCGGCGGGCACGTTTCAACGCACGAGGCAGACTTACGTCGTTAATTTTATTTCATTTACACCTCCCATATCGAGCGTGTCCTCGTGCAGATAACCGATATTGGCCGCCCAGCTAGCCGGCGTGTGAGCGTCTGTGAGCGTCTCCCCGCCCTTCGGCTGATCGCGCACTGCACAGCGCTCGCGGATCAACGCCCTGCACCGTATTCGCTGACGTGCCCTGCAGCCACAACGTTCATCGCCCGCACAACGTAGGACAGGGTCAGGGACCGCTCTGCGAGCGACGCGCACTATCGATGGTCCTGAGGGTGGAGATGGCATATGGCGGAAATAACCCAGGCGCTGCGAGAATGCTCACAGGTTCTTGATGCTACCGGCGTGCCGAGGGCGTATCCTCGTTCCTGGATACTGCGCTCGACTTGCCTCTTGAGGAGAGATTGCACCCTCAGGCCTCAGCGGCCCGCCCCACGGTGTGCTCCGTGTATAATATGATATAGCCGAGCGTATCGGACTTCGGAGAATAGTCCTATGTGTGGTATTATCGACAAGCCATTGAAAGCGTCAGCCAGTGAGCTTCCCTCGTTAGTGTACGCTCAGAGAACTGTGGCACGTACTATAGGGTAGTAAGTACCGCGGACTTCTGGGAAGCATCGTCGCTTGCAGGACAGCGACGTGTCTCTTGATAGGTCTGGGCGAAGGAAGGAGTGATTCCCGAGCTTCCACATCGGAAAGGATGTGTCGCTTGCACTTCCGCGAACCTTTGGCCTGAGAGTCCACGCTCGGCGCTCGGGGGCAGGAACATTTGATTCGGCAGAGGCGCATTGGTCGACGGTGGGCTCCCCAGCACGCGTTCCGAATTTCAAGGAGATAGCACAGGGCTGGCCTGGGGGCGGAGAACGACCTCCGGTCACGCGAAGCACACTGCCGTAGGTTCTGGTCAGTGCTAGTGAGAGGGATGCGCCCATCTGAAACTAGGCAGTCGATGGCGTAACGGCAGACCAACTAGCGGCCACACTTACACAGGACGTCTTGAATATCTTGGACATATTCACATTGCAACTTTATCCGATGGCTGGATGAACGTGTCCCACCCTGTTGGGTTGCCTCGACGCCTTGGTCAGATAAAGTTAGTATGTGTATACAAACGTCATGGCTTGGATTTTAATCGATTAACAGAGACACGAGGTTTGAGCCCTGGAATGTTGAACATGTTGATGAAAACCCTGGCAAAAACTCGAGGGCCCGGGGAATTGCCTGTGAACCCCGACAATGGCCGAGGTTCACAGGCACACACAGGAGTCCACAACCGTGCCATGCGATCCCCGCTCATCAGGAATGCGCCTTAGCTGATAGAACCGTGGTCTCGCCAACGACACGAGCACAAGCGATGCTTTAGAATCGGCAAAGCCGCCATAGAGACCGTGCAACAGGCGGAGCGGCGGCGGACATGTCGTCCGGCACCTCCCCGTCGGCTTCCGGAACACACGCAAGCTCTGAAGAAGCGGCGGCATATGCACCTCCACATTGGGAAGGCGCGGTTCGCTCGCACCATAACACCGATGGTATAACCACCGCGCATTCATCCCCTGATCAGAACGCTCCCAAGAACTTGAGTCCACTGGGATCCAATCGCTCCAGTACATGAACAGCATGGCCACACTGACGTTGCGCTAGTTTCGCTGGACGGCGCCACATCCGGACTCTAGGGCAGCGCATGCCATGTCATCGACCCGCCTTAGCGTCGGGGCCGACTCTGGGGAAAAGGATAAATCCTTGCTGAATGCTACAAACTGAGGAAGGAACAAGGAACCTGACACATCTGGCAAGAGCCTGGCCATCCGCTCCGGCACGTTTGCCGGTGGGACATCTGAACGCCGCTGTGATTGGTAAATCATGTGCTCAGACATACCTTATCGATTCCGGTATAGGATGAGTGCGTCGGTATCGATGAAAGTCCTATTCGCTTGAGGAGCGTCGCACGAAGCTGCACAAAGGCGCGTGGAGCGTCTTGGGGTTCACATGGACCCACAAAGCGGGCGGCATGGCAAGC
This sequence comes from Trametes hirsuta, assembly GCA_001302255.2. Taxonomy (NCBI): domain Eukaryota; kingdom Fungi; phylum Basidiomycota; class Agaricomycetes; order Polyporales; family Polyporaceae; genus Trametes; species Trametes hirsuta. Next base: position 565,143 of record CP019378.1, read on the forward strand.
GTGCACACCTGCCTGCGGGTTTTAACGGGGGCTTTGGCCATAGAATCAATCCAGTGCTGGCTGGGTAGGTGGAGAACGGTGTGTCACTCACAGCTGCTAAGGCACGGTGGCATCGCGCCGTCCGTACCTCCGTCGCACCCGATGTATTGGAGGATTTTGGCCATTTGGGTATGTAATTCGGGGCGCCCGCTATCTAGGCCGCAACAAGCTACCAATATGCTTAGCTTCGCATGGTAGGAGACTAGCCTACGCATCACGGTCAGCCTCGGTCGACAGTGCGTTAGCTGGATCATGAACATGATGACTTACGTCCGCAGTTGGTTTTTGCACAGCTGCGTTGCGTTCTCCCGCGAGCTATGCCAACGTGCGGGACAATCGGCGGACACGCGGCATTCCGCAGATGCCACCGCACTTCGCCAGTCGGAGTCCCCTACAGCGACGCGAGCCCGACGTCGTATCCTGCGCACGAGCGACGCGGGATGATAGAGAGCTACTACGCGAAACAAGCGAGCCGGCCGAAGGGCGTCGGAGGAAGGATTTGATGTTTACGTGTGAGTGCAGGCAGCATCAAGCCCAGGAACGGGCGCTCAAAAGCGCTGGGTTCACACGTCTAGCGCCCAAGTCCTGGAGCACACGGTGAGCGATGTGGTGAGGTCACACCGACTTGAGTGAAACTTGTCGCTGGGCATCGCTATGTTCTGGCTAAGGGTCGCGCAAAGAACGATCAGTCGGCATATCTGCATCATGCTTTATTCGATATAGCGGGTGGGGTTGACACCCTCAATTCGGGGACTGCAGCCCGAGCCGCAAGAGGTACCGCAGTATCACTTCCCGGAGGTACAACATTGGTTAGGCTGCTCTAGTAGCGAGGTCCTACGAATGAGACGGACATGCATCCGATGACGCCGGAATGCCGCGAAGAGATTTGGTGTCTGACCCAGACATAACGCTTTGTCATTTCAGCCTCAAGGTACGGGGCAGGTGAGCATGCTTACCGATATGTATGGCGCATACAGGACATTGCGCAGGAAGGCCACTCAGTGCGACGACCCCTTGCCTTTTGTCAGGACGTTCTCAGCAACCACATAGGCGGTGAACGCGACGAGGGCAACGCCAAAGCCCGGGAAGGCCTTGGAAAACATGGCGCGCCGGGAAAAGACGGGGTGTTTGCGCCAGGCCTCACGCTTGGCCCAAGGGTCGCGGTAGAGCTGCGGATCCGGTGGCGAGGACATCTAAGCACAACAAAGGTAAGCTCTTGAGTTGTTGGCAGGAGACAAGATACGGACTGTTGATTTGTGCGGACACAGGCAAAGACAAGCTGGAGACAAGGGGACTGCAGACCTGGCCCAGCGCGCGGTGGCAACGTTCGGCTGGGACTCCGGAGTTCCTTGCCACACGGGCGTCTAGTCGCTCCGGCCGCGTGACGCGTGTTTAGGGCAAGCTCGGTGATACTTCAACAGATTGGAGCTGGCACCGTCCCCCAGCAAGCCTTTTCCTGTCTCACGTCCCTTCCTCGCTTGTCTTCCTTCCACCACCATCTTGCCTTTGGTGTGCGCCCTCCCCGCCCCTCATGTCCGGCGACGTCTCAATGCACTCTGAGGATGATACGCCTCTTGCGGCGAAGCCCTCCACCCCAAGAGGTACACTGAACGGCCACGTTGCTAAGAACGGCAACGGGCGGGTCGTCAGTGACTCCTCCATGAGCGACGACGACGATATGCCGTTGGTGAGTGGCTAAGTGGATGTGGCGAAGGGCGAGCAGCCACACTCATCATGCTGTGGGACTTAGTCGCAAACCACGCGCACCAAATCTGAGCCAATGACCCCAGACGCCCGCCTGCTAAAGCGCAAGAAGCCGATCATGTCTGGGTCTTCAAGTGAGGACGACAAATCTCTCGCTTCCTCCCCCGCGAAGGCTAGATCTACCGCTATTCCCATGCCCGGTGCGATTGAGTCTACCACTCAGAAGGCGCCCACCAACGGCAAGCGCGCAGGCCAGGCCAGTCGAGCCGTAGTTCAGTCTGAGGATTCGGACGACGACGACGCTCCTCTCGCGAAACCGAAGCGCGCCGTTAACGGCAAGGCGACAACCAATGGCAAGGCGAAACAGAAGGGGCGACCTCCGAAGAAGAAGGTCAAACAGGAGGATTCAGAACCCGACATCGAATCTGAGGACGGCACCCCCGGCCCTGCCAGAAAGGCCCCTCCACGCGTCAAGCGAAAGATGAAGGAGGAGAACGACGCTGACGACGAAAGCCTTTCCGACGATGAAAAGCCTCTCACGAAGAAGCGCGCCACTAAGGCTCCGGCAACCAAGAAAGCCAAGGGGAAGGCGAAGGTGGAGGCGTCCGACGACGTTAAGCCGAAGAAGCGCGCGTCCAAGAAGGGGGAGGCGGGGGACCCTAAAGCAGCGGCCAAGAAGAAGGAAGAGGAGGACGAAGAGTCTTATAGGTGGTGGGAGCAGCAGAACGCTGACCGCGACGGCTCTGTGAAGTGGACTACCCTTGAGCACAACGGCGTGTACTTCCCGCCGCCGTACGAGCCTCTCCCGAAACACGTGAAGATGAAATACAACAGTGAGTGATAATAGTTTTGCCAATGTATCGGGCACTTACTTCGCCTCAGTGGAGCCTGTCGACTTACCTCCCGAATCCGAGGAAGTCGCGGGTTTCTATGGCGCCTTGCTTGAGTCGCCACATGCTCAAGATGCGACCTTTAACAAGAATTTCTTCGACGATTTCTTGAAAATCCTGAAGAAGTATCCTCCTGTACGTTCTCTGCGTGCGCATCAGTGGCACTTTGTTCAACCCCGTCCTGCAGATCAATGATATTAAGATTACGAAGTTCGAGCTGTGCGACTTCAGGCCAATGTATGAGTACTTCGAATCTGAGAAGGAGAAGAAGAAGTCGATGACTGCGGCGGAGAAGAAGGCCGCCAAGGCTGCTAAGGACGAGCTTGAGGCGCCATATACTCATTGCGTTCTCGACGGACGTAAAGAGAAGGTTGGCAATTTCCGTGTTGAACCTCCGGGTCTGTTCCGCGGACGTGGCGACCATCCCAAGAAGGGTGCCCTCAAGGTAGAAGCATCGTGTGTGCATCGCAAGAGGTGGCTGACACGTTGTGCAGTTCCGTGTGCGTCCAGAGGACATCACTGTCAACGTAGGCAAGGATGCGCCCGCGCCTAGGCCCAACGTGCCTGGGAAGTGGAAGGAGGTTGTCCATGACAACACCGTCACTTGGCTGGCTAACTGGGTTGAGAACGTCAACGGGAACTACAAGTATGTTTTCTTAGCAGCAGGAAGTTCGCTCAAAGGCCAGAGCGACATGATGAAGTTCGAGAAGGCTCGCGAGCTGAAGGTGAGCACCCTATCGCCTAAGCTACGACCCCGTGCCTCATACATACGACAGAAACACGTCGACAAAATCCGTGCAGACTACAACGCCGACTTGCGGACAAAGCAGATGATGGAACGTCAGCGTGCGACTGCCATGTACTTCATTGACAAGCTTGCTCTTCGAGCCGGTAACGAGAAGGGTGAAGATGAAGCAGACACTGTTGGTTGTTGCTCCTTGCGTTGCGAGCACGTCACTCTGCTTCCCCCGAACAAACTTGTTTTCGACTTCCTCGGTAAAGATTCAATTCGGTACTACAATGAGGTGCAAGTCGACGACCAGGTGTACAAGAACATCCGGATTTTCAAGGATAACAAGAATGACGACGACGAACTGTTCGATCGTGTCAACGTGCGTGCTTCTAAGCTTTGCGATTAGTCACGTTCTCAGTCATTTGGATAGACCGGCGCCTTGAATAGACATCTTGCGTCGTACATGAAAGGCCTCACCGCTAAAGTCTTCCGTACCTATAACGCGTCATTGACGTTCCAAGATCTTCTGGACCGTAGTACGCCGGAGAAGGGTACTGTACAGGAGAAGTTGAACGCATACAACCACGCCAATCGCTTGGTCGCTATCCTATGCAATCACCAGCGTGCTGTGCCCAAGACCCACGAGCAATCAATGGGCAAGATGCGAGAGAAGGTGCGCACGCGTACTGCTTTGCGATCCGACGATGATGTTTACGCCTACCGATGTGATAGCTACGTGGCTTGAAGTACGAACGCATGAAACTTCGTCATGCGCTCTTCGCCATCGACTCGAAGTTCAAGAAGAAGAAAAAGTACTCTGAGCCCGAGTCGGACCTCGATGATGAAGCGATCGAGGCGCACGAGGAAATGATGAAAGTGAAGGATCTCGAGAAGGCGGAGAAGAAGTTCCAAAAGGATAACGAGAAGTTAGTCGAGGACGGCAAAAAGCCGCAGGAGGAGTCGGTGCTGAAGGAGAAGTTGAAGGAGATTGAAGCCGACTACAAAAAACTAAAGAAGGAGCGGGGCACAGAGAAGCACGCATTGAAGAAGGATCGGCCAGTAGAGAAGATTGAGGACGCCATAGATAAACTAGACGAGAAGATCAAGACATTCAAGCTTCAGATGGAGGACAGGGAGGCCGGCAAGGAGGTCGCATTGGGGACGAGGTGAGTGCTTCGTGTTTGAGTCGCGTGCGAAGCCATATTCATAGCTCGGGGTAGTAAAATCAATTACTTGGATCCAAGGTACGTTACGCCTATCCGTTGTACGCTCCCGCGACGCTCATCGCATATTTCTCAGAATCACGGCCGCGTGGTGTAAAGCCTACGACGTCCCTGTCGAGAAGATCTTTTCGAAGACTCTGCTCACAAAGTGTACGTCCTTCACTCCTGCCCTCCGTATCTGCCCACTCACTTCGGTACAGTCCCTTGGGCTATGGAGGTGGACCCAGAATGGAAGTTCTGATGTTATTGCTACATTATTATTCTCTCGCACGCGTCTCTGGATTGCACACGCAGCATCTACCCACCCATAATATTTCCCACCGCCGTCGGGTACCCAGTACTATTCGCTCTCTTCACGCTGTCTCCATCGCATAACTCCCCACGTCGCACACACACTTGAGCTGTCTTTGTAGTCTCGTTGTAGAAGCATTCGGATGTGATATATATACGGACCGCAATGTATCCCTTGCATTCTCGTGCGGCCGTGAGGCCCGGGTGAGGGCGTGGTTGCGCGTGCGTTCGGCAGGTCCGCAGGAGACCAACAAGTTGGCGTCGCGCGTCGAGCGCCTGTGGTCCTTCCATACATTCGATTCACGTGTGTGGCAAGCAGCGTCACCGACTGCGAGCTCCAGTCTTTCACCCCTACCACTACCTCTGCCCCCATGTCTGTTTCCACACGACCCTCCTTCACCTCCAAGACCGCCTGGGCCGCGCTCGGTGTCGAGTCCGGCGAAGACACCGATGAGGAGGTCCTCGATGAGACCCCCGCATCCCAGCCCGACAGGTACGTCGTGACGCGGTGCAGCACTCTGCATCCGCCCCTTTGTCTGTGCCCCAAACTCCGAGGCCTGTGCGAACACACGCTCAAACTCACACGCATCTTTGCTAGCGCATCCGAGAGCGCGGCGAAGCCCACGAAAAGTGCTCTAAAGAAGCAAAAGGCGCTGGCTCGCGCGGAAAAGCGACAGCAGGAGAAGCTTGCGCGTGCCGCGGCGAGAGCCCAGGCAGCTGGGGCGAAGGTGGGTGTCCCTCCGGAGGGGTCCACGTCTTCCGTGGCGGCACCCTCTGTCCCCGTATCATTGAAAGATGAGGCCACCCGGGAGGCGCCAGACGTGGAGGAACCGGAGACGCCGCCTGTGAAGGAGGTCGTCCGAGAGGTGCTGGAACCAGTCGTTGTCAAGCCTGCGAATGGTGCCGCACACTTGCGCAAGTCGAATGGGTCTGCTCTCCCAACACCCGCACCCGCACCTACGCCCTCCCCTGTGCCGGCGCCGGCGCCCAGGAAGACTGAGGCACCTTCACCCCCGGCTTCAAACATCCCTTCGCAAGTGGAGACGAAGCCATTGGTACAACCCTCCCCGGCACCCGTGCCCTCGGAGAAGGAGGCCTTGGTGTCGCGTAGGAACGACATTGAAAACCCCCCTGAAAAGAAGAAGCAAGAGCAGCCACCAGTGCAAACGGCAGAGCAAGGAAAGAAGAAGAGCGGTTTCGTGACTCGCACGCTCTGGACGTTCATTATGATTGGCGGCTTTATTAGTGAGTTCCCATTTTGTGTACGCCGTGGACGGGGTCTCTGATCCACGGCATGTCCTACAGCTCTGCTGTTAATGGGACACGCGTACATGGTTGTGCTCGTCATGTTGTGCCAGACCCTGGTGTACCGTGAAGTCACGGCCCTCTTCTCCCTGAAGCGGAAAGATGTTGGTGAACCTGGTGCGCGGGGGCGGGATCCTTGGAGTAAGACGCTGAACTGGTATTTCTTCGCCGTCACCAACTACTTCCTTTACGGCGAAAGTATCATCTATTACTTCAAGGTATGCCTCCCTTATCTCTCGTTGCACAGATTTTAACGCTCCTCGGTGCTCAGCATGTTGTCTTCTCCAATGCTCAACTGGCGCCGTTTGCGACGAACCACCGTTTCGTCAGCTTCACGCTTTATCTGATCGGTTTCGTTGGTTTCGTGCTGTCCCTCAAACGTGGCTACCTGAAGCAACAGTTTGGTCTGTTCTGCTGGGTACATATGACGCTCCTCCTTGTCGTCGTATCAAGGTTTGTGGCTCCAGCTTGCTTTTCTCAGGCTCAACTTAAACTTTCGGCTTTCAGCCACTTCATCGTGAACAACATTCTCGAGGGTATGATCTGGTTTTGGGTCCCCGCCTCGCTCGTCATCTGCAACGACGTCTTTGCATACGTATGGGGAATCACCGTCGGTCGTACCCCGCTCATCAAATTGTCACCGAAGAAGACGGTCGAGGGCTTCGTCGGCGCGTTCTTCAGTACCATTGTCTTTGGCCTGCTCTGGGGCACCTACTTCTCGCGCTTCCAGTACATGATCTGCCCGATGCGTGACCTCGGCGTATCGGCTTTCAATGGCCAGCTGCAGTGCACGCCTAACTCCGTTTTTGTATGGCAAGATTGGCAGATGCCCGCGCCTCTCAGTGTGTTCCTTAGCACGCTTGTGAGTATCCTCCGCCTAAGATCCATGTCTCCTGAATGCTTAGCATTTTTGCTTCTCTTAGCTCGGGCACCAAGTGACGTCGATCCCGTACACGACGTACCTGTTCCATCTCCTCGTGCTGTCGTGCTTCGCCTCGCTTGTCGCGCCCTTCGGCGGCTTCTTCGCGTCCGGCTTCAAGCGCGCATTCGACATCAAGGACTTCGGCCACAGCATCCCCGGACACGGCGGCATGACCGACCGCATGGACTGCCAGTGCGTTTTCCACGGATCCTCTCCGTGACGGTCAGGCGAGGCGCATATACTGACCATCTTAACACATGCGCAGGTTCCTCATGGGCGTATTCACCTATGTATACTACAGCAGCCTCATCCGCGACAACCACGTCACCGTTGGCTCGATCCTCCAGACGATCGTCAGCGGCCTCACGCTCGCCGAACAACTCGAGCTCATGGCGGATCTCAAGCACTACCTTGAGAGCCAGGGAGTCGCTGTAAAGCTGTGACGCGCAATGTATCATTGGTATCTGCGTGCCTCGGGCTCCGTACTGCGAGGGAGCGAGGTGCGGCCTGCTGTTCAAAACGCTGTCCCTGTCCGCAGCTCAGGGCCGAATTAGGGGTTGGTGATGGGAAGACGTCCGCTGACCGCATTTACTTGACCGCCGCTTTCGTTGTTGACCCGACCAAGCGAGCCCCACTCTCGTTCAGCATACAGTAACTTGTCTAATCGTATGTCCTATCATGCTAGTATCCGGACTCGGTAATACATGCAATGACCGGGAGGATCCCGGATCCGTTTCGAGCGCAAGATTATGGGAGTGAGTCTCATCCTCAAAGCCCCCACATACACGCTTCGATGGTATGCTCTCACCGGTACTGGGTGTAACACGATCACCACCAGATGAACGGATACACTACCATACCGCACAACTGTTCTCGGGTATGGCAATCTTGGCTCACACGGCACAAGCACAAGCGATGAACCAGAAGTGAAAGACGTTAGGGATATTCCCAGTCTTTATTTTGGGGACGGTGTGCGGCATATGGCATATGGCTCATTCGGAATCATATGATATGGTAAGTGATACAGACATGACGCCGAGCAGGAAGTTGGGAGAACGCGAGGGAACAAACAGCGACGGATACAACATGCGATACGCTTATGACCTAGGCTTCTCCTGTAAACTGTGCGTAAGTACGGTGCGTGCCATCGGAAGCAACGTAAGGACTAGCCTTCTTCTCCTTCCAGAGAGCCAGCAGACCAACACCGGATACCTTGACGACCTTGAAGCGGACACCAGGAATATCACCCTTGGCCTTACCCCGGCGACCGAAGCCGGAGATCAGGACCTCGTCGTTCTCATCGACGAAGTTCAAGCAACCATCGTTCTATGGGAAACCACGGTCAATGTCGTGCGTGCGTTTAGATGCCACCATCAGGGGCTAGGCCGCGCTGGAGCGCCCAAAGCCCGACAAGGAACGGACGATGTGGGACGGTACTCACCGGCACGAAAGCGGTGACCTTCTTGCCGTTCTTGATGAGCTGCACACGGACACACTTCCGGATAGCGGAGTTGGGCTGCTTGGCCTCAACGCCGACCTTCTCCAGTACGATGCCCTTAGCGTGGGACGAGCCTCCAGTGGGGGAGGTCTTATAGATGTTACCGAGGGCCCGCTTCTTGTACGCCTTGTCCGCCTATGTTGCGAGGCATCGGGGGAAATCGAGGGGGAGGGGGAAGTGATTAGAGGGAGGTGCTGGTTGGAGAGGGATGGGCCAGTGTGGACTCACCCAGCGATTTTCACGGCGGTCGTTGCGGAGCTTGCGCGCAGCCTGCAAGCCGCGAGGTTTGTTGGCTGTATGACAGCATGGTCAACAGTAGCCCAAGCGTGCGCCCGACGACGAGGGGAGCGAGGAGGACGACTTACAGCCCATTCTTGACGGTGTTGGGGGTGGTAGAGACGAGGGAAGAGGCCTGGATGCGGAGTTTGAATCCAAGCCCTCAGAACTGTGAAGTACCTCGCCTTCCCAGCACGTGACACCCTACCAGTCGTCGGCAAGCGCCGAGCGTCCTCTCTCCGTCTCTCGATTTTCGGCTGGGGTCCACGGTACGGCAGAGCCCTTGCATCCACCCAAATTCCATTTGTCCCATGCTTCGTGCTCAGGAAAATAAAAATACTGGTTTCCAAAACGATGCCGCATCTCGTTCAACCGCTTTCCTAACATGCCCTTCCGCGAATCGAGTAAGCCTTAGGTCCCCCACCTGCCTACTGTTTAGGGCCATCGACGTAGTCAGGATGCCATTATCTCTGACTAAGTGGCTGCACTGGCTGGCAACGCTTCGTATCGTACCGTGCTTGCATGTGGGGCCTTTTCATCGCCTTTCGTAGCACGTGTAAGATTGACCAGCTTTACCTAGGTCTCACCCATATCTCGTTATCGGCCCCCTGTTGGCTTATAGACTCAGACTGGCGAAATGCATCTCATCGTCCTGATCATCCTTCTTCTCGTACTCTCACTGTGCCATGTCCACGGAGAGCCAGACTCAGTACTATCGCCACGGCCGCTTCCGAGTCGCTGGAGGCGTCCTTCCCGACGCAGTCACGGCCTACCGCACGTACGGAAACCCAGCAAACCCGTGCATAGTCTTCCCTACATGTTATGGCGGAAGGCTAGACAGTAAGCCCGACTTTTCACTTCCTCGCCCGGAAATTAATGGTTGAGACAGATCGCGGTCTCCTGGGCCAAGACTACATGATCGGTACGGAGAAGGTGCGCCCAAAGCCTGGTCCCCTATGCTATGTATAATAAAGCGTTGCATAGGCCCTCGACCCTTCCAAGTACTTTATCGTGACATTGGCGCTGTTTTCCAACGGCGAGGTACGCGATATATGACACTGGCATGCTTTCCGTAGTCCTGACCGTAGCCGCAGTCTTCGTCTCCGTCGAACACGGTATAATCTACTCTCCGTCATACGCTATTGTGCTGACACAGTCTACTGCGAAAGCCTGCGCCGTACAACGGCCCGTATTTCCCAGCGGTGTCTTACGAAGACAACATGTGAGCACCCGCGCCGCTCTACGAACTCAGGGAGTCTCATCCTAGACAGCCGTGCGCAATACGCGGTTCTGACCAAGGCACTGAACGTAAAGAAGGTCTACTGTGTGATCGGCTTTTCAATGGGCGGCCAGCAGGTGATCATAGTCTACTTCTACATGCGCCGGCCAGAAGCTCACTGTTACGTTAGGCGTACTACTGGCCAGTCATGTATCCGGACTTCGTTGAAAGGTAAGCTCCGCCCCTAACGTGTTAGACACAGTGCTCTAACTGACGTCGATCAGGTTCATACCGATATGTGGATCGGCACGCACAAGCCCACACAACAGGTGGTACGTCCCTTCTCTTCCACCATGGCTGCCTCGTGGTAGACAATCATCCATGTCACCTACAGCTTCCTGGAAGGTCCTAAGGCTGCCCTAGTGAATTCGAAGGACTTCGACAACGGCCACTACACGAGGGAGCCCCAGTTTGGCATCCGCGCATTCGGCCGGGTCTATTCCGCATGGGCATACGGCCAGACCGTGCGTTCCTACTGCTTCGGCGATCCTCCCTCGGACTAACTCGTCCATAGTGGTTCCGCGAGCACGGCCATCTGGCGAACGGGCGCTACGCCTCTCTCGACGACTTCATCCGCGCCGAGTGGGAGGGCGGGTTCCTCGGGACGTGGGATGCGAACGACCTAGTCACGCTTCTACACACGTGGCAGAACGGAGATGTCTCCACAATCGGGAGACCAGAAGTTGTCGCGGGCAGTGACGATGCTGGCTTTGCGAACAGTCTAGCAGGTATCAAGGCCAAGGGTCTGATCATGCCTTGCAAGTCCGACCTGTATTTCGCGGTAAGTGTGCTGTGCATGGTTTGCATATATGCGCTGAAATAACCTATAAATACTATCAGCCTGAAGACAACGAGATCGAGATGACCCTATTGAAGAATGACGCAAAGCTTGTAGTTATCCCTTCGGTCTGGGGGCATCTGGGTACGTTTCGCTTAGCGCTGCTTCATGATCTACCTAATATTCCGTTCAGCCGGGGGAGGCAGCAACCCACAGGATGACGCCTTTATAAAGGAACACGTTAGACGCTTCCTCGAGGAGCAGTGATGTTGGGGGCATCGGATTGTGCCGTGCGCCCCAGCATAGCATGTAATTCCCTTCGTGCGTTCCGTAAAACATTACACCTATGTGGTGGATGGAAGACTCTCTTCTTGTCTTGACCTCTACTTGTTCCCCCATCTGGATGAGCTCTACTACTAACGACCTCAACGGGCTACCGGGTACATGAAGGATATACGGCTTCCTAAACGAGAGCGTGAGTAAATGCCTGACCGTCTGCCCCGTGGCCGCGAGCGATGCTGCGGTAGCCTCCTCACTTTCCTTCTCATGAGCTACTACCACCATGTACTGACATGGCCTCCCTTCCAGGTGCCTCACGCACAGGCCGTCAAGCACTGTCGATTCCAGGCACCTCGCTCGTCGCGTATTCTTGGACCTGCCGCTGCAGTTCGACTTACGCATGTACACTGGACGCCATGCTTCGTGCTGGCAGCCGCCCGATGACCGCGTCGAGAGACCGGGAGGGCAGGGTGGCATCATATTCGGTCAGACTGCTGTGTGTAGTCACACACGGCGGCGCTCTATCGCTCAAGACGTGCATGTGTATACGGCACGCCGCCGGCAGGATACACTAGCACCTCGTCTGAGGTTGCAGGTCAATTTGCCAGGGAACAGTGTGGGTACGCAGGTATCATCGGGAAATCACCACTTGACTGCTATGGGCTATGGTCGCCGTGTCGATCTGCGTCAGTGCACGGCGCGTGGGGGCGGCCGCGTACCATAACAGGGAGGTTTATTGTGGTGGTACACAGTGCCCAGGCACTCTTGGTGTAGCCTGTTTGTTGCCTCAGTGATCGTGCCCGGCCAGCACGGTCGTGCTTGCCTGCCTAGGAGTATGAGGAGCGGCAAGACGGCGCGACCCCGGCATTACCCAAAGGCATCCCAACGTCCTGTGCGCCTCCTTTTGCTAGGCTATTGTGCAGAAAGGAGGGATGTCCCATCCGTGTTCGTCATGGATCGAATTTTTGTGAACCCGCCGTTTCGTATGGCGTCACATACCAGGACGGGGATGTCTCAGCAGTTGGTAGAGCGTTTGGACAGCTTTGAAGGAGTCTATTCCCAATTATTGGTGCGCCTTTTTTGGACACTGCAACATCGCCTATTGCTAACCCATACAACCGCGTCCTATTCTTAGCGTTCCGTAGAGATGCTACACTGCTTTTTCCGTGTCCGCGACCTCCAAACCAAGATTTTGCCGGGGGTGTTCGGTCTGTCACATTTTTCGCCGCCTCGCCAGTCATAGTACCAACCTTATACTTTTGTGACAGACTTAGGCATACGGGTCCATGTGTTACTGCCGCTAGTGCGCTGTGCTGGGGCCCGCAGAGCCTGTGCTCAAGGCCTCGTGTCTCGACGCCCTATCGCTCGACTCCTCTTAGTTGTGAGGCTCGTGTTATGCTGCTCTTGCGACGGACTCAATAACTCGTGTTGCCGTGCTTATGCCCCGGTAGTGGCGCGTCGCTGGTGTCACTGTGCCTGCTACCGTGATCATCGTGTCGAGTACGAGGGGACGGACACAAGGCCTGAGATAGATTCTCACAAATTTTTGGATCCAGGTTAGAATCCCCTTTGTGGGGTATTTTCGAGCGGCATAGTGGCCCATGCATACTACTGGCACTATGCGCCGTCTTTTGTAATATAATCCATGTGCAAAACAAGGATGTTGGAGAAAAGCTGAGCCGTTGCCATATGTCCAAGCAGGGTGCATGGTGAACCTAAAGGTTAGCTGAGCCCTGGGGAGTCCCTGGTGTCTGAGAGCTCGCGCGTGAACCCTCTGGGCTCCCCCGCCGACCCCATTGATAACAACCTCGCCGTGATCACCAGTACTAGCAAATGTAAAGAACACCGTTAGTAGCCGGGCCGCCGATCCAAGTGACCTAATAGATGCGTATAACACTGCGGTAGGGGGCGAGCGCTCACAATTTGAAGATACACGCCAGTACATCATGCCATCTGCCCGCGCTCAGATCTTCTTTCCTGCTACCACTACATATGTGGTGCCCGGCGGCACGACAGCTCCATTCCCGCACAAGCTATACAGCCCAACCTGGAGTTGTCGCTAGCCACCGCCGCCGACAACCGTTCGTCCGTCCGTCGACCGCTTAGTACGAGTCCGCCAGCCGTCACGCTTCGCGCTGTTGGCTTACCCCAAGATCCATCCATTCAGATGAGGAGGGTTGTGGTTATCGTCTCCTACGTGCTGGTGCGTTCCCGCGCTGCTTGCCTTGCTCTTTATCGCTTGGATCCAGGATGCGCACTTGCTTGCAGCATTCTGGGCAGGCTAGACCTTGGTTTATCTGTGTTCGTGCACGAACAGAGTCGTACCCTTTACCGTTGCCCACGTAGCAATGCGTTCACGGTATCGTGTGCGCTTGTAGCATGCGTGCGAGGGACGGCGCTGGGCTTCACTAGTGTGGGGTCCAGTGAGGGCGCCCCGTGTCCCTTACGGCGCCAGCTTACAAGACTCACTCGGGAATGCTGCCACACGGCCCCAGGGGCAGTTCTACGATAACCAGCCGACTGTCCCGTCGTTCCATTTGGGTCGATAGGTCGGTCGTGTAAACTGTGAGGCTGCCCTTGTTGTTCCATGGCTATCACGGTATGGGCTTGAGTCTTGTGAAACTGGGTCCCGACCCAAACACTGGGGATTGCGCGGCGGTCACGTGAAGGTCGCCAACCTGCGTGGTGATGACTCTGCTTGCACGCTATCCGAGTACGAGAAGTGGTGTAGACCCGAGGACGTTCAGCCAGGTTCTCGCCTTAAGCGGCGTGGTGCCCTTCGCGGGTTGCCCTTGCGTCGTAGGCCTGGGCTTCGTCGATCGTGACGGCTGAATTTTTGGAACATTAGGCCCATTCTTGGGTGTGCGCCTACAGCTTAGGGCCGCGAGCATAGCACGTATGATAGGATTTTCGTTATTATAAGGTAATACCTCTCGAAAGTATACCAGAACTGATACATATCAGAGTCGACACCTTTAATAACTGTTGGGGTCATGTGTAGCATTATCCCGATCTGGTTATACGAGCACAACAGTGATAGAAATCCACGACAACAGGAAGATGAGAAAATAGCAAGGGTATCCTATTACGCCGTCGCGGTCGGTCGTCCCTTATACCGTTTGTAAGTCCGGAACTCGTGCAACTCTGCCCAGAAAATGTCGATCTGGTCGGCCGACATGACGCCCGCCATTAGCTCTACAATCGCCATGTCCCTGTGCGTGGCGTTGTCAGCGCGATGCTCAAGGCTAAAATCACGAACGCGGGGCTCACGTAAATCCACGCCCCGCGATAGTACCGTGTCCGATGAGGAGCTGGTGCGGGACGCCACTTTCCGGCCGCAGAGAGGCCCAGTACCCCTGCAGCGTCTGACGCTGGTTCGCGGGCGCAAGGCGGACCATCCAGCTCACGCAGCCACGCGGGACGTGCACGTCGCCCGTGATCTTTGTCGCCTCGACGGTGTCGCGTTCGTCGTCGTGCGCTAGGTAGATGCACTCGGTCCCATTCGGTCCGTACGACCCGTACCAGAGCCCATCGAGACAGTCGGCGGCCCAATCGTATGCATCCGGCTCTACTCCGTGAAGAATGGAGTCTTTGAGCGGGTAGTATCTGGGAGGTCGGAGATCAAGATTCGGGAAGGGCAGGGTAGTGGTGTGGAGGGAGTGGCTAGGACACTCGGAGGCAGGGAGGGGACAATGGATGGACATAGCCGCAGGTTTGACAACAGCGGTTGGGGCGACGAATACGGCGGGAAGGCGAGCTGCGGGGTATAGTTTGATCTCCTCTTCGCCGCTATGTCTTTTGATTTCTGGAATCTCCATGATACGGGGGCAGCCCCGCGTCCTGTCGTACCATGGAGATATATGAGCAGGAAAGTCTGGTAGAATCACCTTCTTCCGGTAAAACTGCAGAAACTTCCCTAGAGAAGTTGCGGATAAGCGTACGAGAGAGCATCGATGGGGAGGAGGGGACGGGATAGCAGGTCCTCCGATGGTGGCGCGGGTCGGACAACAGAGGACGTGCACTGCGGAGGGTTGAATACCATCAGGAGTCTCTGGGGATTTTGAGGATGGCGATACCTCGTCCTCAAAACTGATCTTGACGGCTCGAGTGTACGAAGGTGGCACCGGGGAATCTGGCGGGGCTGTGGATGAGAAGACCCAAACCTCGCCTAGAATGCCTCCCTGCTCGGACTCATCTCCTGGGAATAATCTGAACTCCATCACCTTGCCGTAGAAGGGTGAGTCATTCGCCCACAATCCGATCAAAGGGCCGTATGGGTGCAGGAGCTGGGTGTAGATCGAGTAGGCGGACTGACCAGGGAAATACGCGAGGTCCTTGAGCCCGTAGGACAGACAGACTCGTCTCCATAAGGACTCGTTCTTTAAATGAACACGAAGTGCCCTGCAGGTGCTACAGAGGTTGACGAGGTCGAAGATTGAGGTATAGTCAAGGAGAGTGTGAATAATATCGAATGGCAGGTCAGGCCGCACGCCGCCCGCAAACTCCGCCCCGGTGCTAACTTGGGGGGGCCCTCCGCCGCTCGGTCTACTCGTGGCGAGATCTGTCATAGCCCGCGGGTGAGCAGCCCGAGATATGTCGCACACTGAGAAGGGGTCGTCAGCCGCTACAGGACTGAAAGGAGTTGCAAATCATTGGCAGGGAAGGATGTGGTAGGAACCGTTCGAAAACATCGGCAGGATCATCCCACACCATCGGACTTCGGCACGAATCCGAAGTACTCAGCATTCTCGTCCAGCGTCTATTTGGCGAATTGTTTCGCCGCCCAACTTGCCTTTGTCTCGGCCGTGTAGGCGTTGACTTCAATTCTATCATTTTACTTAAACTGAAGGTCCTATCAGCGTAGACACATACCATAATAGTAACGTGCCCGGTTCCCTCGCGGGCGATCGGGTATGTAACCGTCATAGGGGAGAGACGAGGTACAACAAGATATCTAAACATACAACAACACACCACCTCTCGTCTACTCTTCCATCGCGTCGTCCTCGGGACCCGCTGTGGGCGCCAGTACCCCTTCCTTCCAAAGTTCGCTCCACTTCGGGTATACCCTCTTGTACAGTGACATGCACACGGTATCCATCTGGCTGATCGGCCCGTCGAAATGCGCCTTGTAATACCCGTGCGTGCCCAGCGATTCCTTGATGTGACCCGTACGGCCGTATTTTGTGTGGAGCTGGATCGGCTTGAAGTACTCCACGTCCTCTATAAGAATCAACGTCAGCGGGTCGGATAACGTTCAAAGGTTGGGTGAATACGTACCGGCGTTGAAGAACATATAGCGGATCGTCGCTGTCTTTTTGTGAATCTTGAACGGATGCCCGGTCAAAATGATACGCTTTGCAACGATGCGTGTCGTATCTGGGTGCAAGAAGCTGCCCATCGCTACCAGCTCCGGAGCTGTCGTCGCGTTGTCAGTTTGCACGGATCGAAGGTAACTCACGAATGTTCACGAACCCTGGGGGTCCTCTGTCTCGCGGAGTAGCGTGCACGGTTGCTTGCCATACACAACGGGCCCGTATATCGTGGCTACGTCAGTGACACCGTGTCGCAGATATCTCTCAAACTTGTGCGCGTTATTGGCACCTTTGCCTCCACCCCGGAGATGTTGGCTGTAAATGGGATTAACCCGCAGCCTACGAGGGCCAGCACAAAGGATTAGGGGATCCTGAATTTCTGCCGTCAGTTATGGACTAGTAATTTTCCCATTCATCCTTACCTTCGAGCGGACAGACCCGTCGTACTCAGTGTTGCGTTGGACGGTGAAGTTAAGAACAGTCTTCTTGTGTTCATGCTGCAAGAGGCTGAACAGAACGAAAGGACGACCCGGAACCACTTGCGCGGCCTCTTTTGGTACGTCCTTAAGATAGAGTGTGACACGAGCCCCGGGCTATCCATCGAGGTACACGTAAGTAAACTGGTCTCAGGCACACGGCAATGATTCACAGTTACCTCGACGCCCGCTTCCTCCTCTGCTCTCCGTTTTACCGCACGCTCGGTACGCTTGAAGTCTTCAAACTGGAATATCCGCGCGTAGTCCCTTGGAAGATTCTCGTACGCGTCCCATGGACTTGTGCGGAACGAGCGTAGACCACGATACCGCTGGAAACGTGTTCGTGCAGCCACGTCTAACGGAGTGTCAATCTCATCTGGGAATGCTGTGTCGTCCTCTTCTTCGCGTTTGCGGTTCCGCCATGACTGCAGCCTTTACGTGTTGATCAGCAGCAATCATGTGAGATGCTCCCAAGGAGGCTCACTGTCGCTCTTCTTCTTCCGCATCCAGTTCCTGGAATGCAACACTCCCCCTGCCCTCTGTCTCCATCTCCGTGTCTTCAGGTTGAAGCTCGACCATCTCTTCTTCGTCTTCGTCCCCCATCTCCGCCTCCCCGCCCCCACCATCGCCGTCTTCACCGTCCTCGTCTTCACCGTCTTCGTCGCTCTCATCTATGATCCATGCCGCCTGATATTCGCTCATACCCTTCGGGATCTTGCGGACCGTTTTCGGCGTAGTACCGAGGGTCGCGTCCGGAATCTTTTCTGACGAATCGTGTCCGTTGGCCGCCCCCTGCATCTCCTCCTCTGTGGGCCAGGTCTGCTCGTTGGCAAGATCGTCGGGGTCATTACTGGACACGAGGGAATCGGCAGAGGACTCATCAGGTTCTCCAAGGAGCTGGGGCTCTACCTCCATCCCACCCGTCTGCCCTGACTTGGATTGCTTGGGAAGGGGCGCAGATACAATCTAGGCGGGAAGTATTATGTGATGATGCGGTACCGTTTTGGAGAGAGGTTTCCTGACCTTTGCGACCTGGAAGTCGCCGAAGTTGGGGAGGTGCACGAGCCGATTTGCGGAGAGGTGCGATCCGCGGACGACACCTGTGATGCTGAGCAAGCCGTCCACCCAGTCCACCTTCTCACCGAGGACGTATGCTCGACCTTCTCTCCACTTCACGTCCGAAGGCTTGCCCTCGCAGAGGGCACGTACTGTGTTCAACGTGTCCGTACCGTGGTGCATGTCGTACACGCGCGACTGGCTCGGTACGAAGTACTGGATAAACGAGAGCAGCGACTTCATAACCCCAGATTTTTCTTTGGGCTCCATGGGCTCATCGGAGGAGACGACGGTAACCACCTCGGGCAACCCTTGCGCCTGCAGCGTGCGGAGAAGCGTATCACCCCACTGGTCGACCTCTACGTTGGACGACAGGACGAAGACGACGTAGTCGGCAACCTTGCACGCATCGAGCGTAGCGTACATTTGTCGGTAGGGCACGGGGACGAATTGGAGGGATGTCTTGAACCGATCTGCCCTGTACTATAATCGTGAGAGGACATTTAATGCACGAAGTCGCGTACGGACCTTAATCTCTGTAGTCCAGCCTCAAGGTCCTCCTCAAGCGTCGCGTCAATCGATTGCGCCAGTCTATCGCTGACATCCCGTGCCTTGACGTCCTCCGTCAGAGGGACGATCGCTACTATGCGGGGGGCACCGTGGGTCCCGCTGAATATACGGGTCCCGGAAACAAGGCTCTGCCGCTTCTTCAACTGAGCCTGTTTCGCGCTATTGCGGCGGTTCGTGCGGAGCTGGGCCGCGGCATTCGTGGAGGGGCGTGCTTTCGGCGACTGACGCTGCGTACGCCCTGCGACATTATGAGTGGTTGGGAGACCGCAGAAGACATACACGCGCACCCTTCGCGACCTCTTTCAAGGAGCTTTTGGTAGCATGCTTCGACTTGAAGTGCTTGTTTTTCTGGACGCGAAGTGAGCATACGGTTAGATCAAGGTAAACGGCTTCATACTTGTTTGAGGGTTGGTCGATGATGATGAGCGGTCTCCGTCATAAGTTTTGAAGAGGTCTGGGTCCTGGTTTTATCCAAGGTTCCTGGGGTGTAGGTCGATCGAAGTACCGTGAATGTGATCGCGGCTTGTCTGTCACTCTTCTCGAGATGAATACTTCTGAAGATGATGTGTATGATAGGGACACGAGTCCGAGACCCCAAAGATGAATACTGGTGGAGGATAATGGGAGGTAAGGGCCGTTATTGAAGTTGCTCAGTGACCCTGCGCGCACCCGTGTTCCTGGTCCACCAAATTTACTGGTAGATCTTATCTTATCTTATCTAAGCGGTATAGTACTGCCCATAACGAGACATGTGGCTCTTATGTCCCTTCATAATTTGTGCTTAAACCCCTCTATCTATGCACATCATGCTCCACAGAAAAATAGCTTCCAGCTCTGACCACTATTGAACAGTATGTGCGTGCTAGAATTGGGTGGGTATGACGTCGAATGCCGAGTACGATAACATGAAAAAACAAAACGCAGATGATCCTAGTAAAATGTGTGCGATGTGGTATATCCCTGCGTGGCGCTGCTACTCATACGCCACCGATGCCGGGGCGTATGATGCCGGAAAGAATGGAGGACGCCCAGCTGCTCAGAGATGGAAGGTTAGTCCGACTTGTGTTCAAGCTCATCCAGGAAGGCGAGCCAGGTCTTCTTGTCAATGACGCCTTGGTCTATGGGTAATCGTCACTCTCAGCACGCCGCCGCGCCACGAAGACAAAGTATTTCACTCACAGTGGCCATCCGCATCGGTGACGACGACGTACCGCGCGCCGAGCTTCGTGAAGAGCTGCTGGACGAGCTCGAGCGGGGAGTTGTCCTGCACGGTCAAAGGCGCCTAGAGATAATGCAGTCAGTGCCGCGCTCTCTTTCTCGCGCGGGGCAGGGAAATCGGCATACCTGGTCCATGTAGCAGGTGAAGTCGTACGGGTCTGCCCCGAGGATGTTCGATCCCGTCTCTGCGAGTGAGGATATGGACGACGCCATCGGCCCGCCGTGGTTCTGCGCGGACGCCGGATGGAACGAGATCTCCTGGTCAGGGTCATCCGCAACGATGCCTGCACAGCATGTGGTTAGCTGACATTTTCATGAGAAATATGTGGGCGCGTACTAAGCGCGTGCTCGAGCTCGTTCGCGCCAATGTAGCCGACCATACGCATGCCTTCGCCGTCTGGCCGCAGGATGGGGAAGCCGCTGTCAGAGTTGCCGGCCTCAACGAGGTCCTGCAGCTGGTCCCGCAAGCTCTTCACCGTGTTCTCGCGATCCACGCGAACGACGTCCACGTCGCGGTCAGTCTGAGAAGCAGTCGTAAGCGATCGTGTCAGTTAAAAACGTCGCATGACACACCACATCGTTGATCTGCAAGCTGCCCCAGACGTAGTCGTGTTTGGCATCGAGGTAAGGCAGCTGCGACAGCTCGATGACGAGGTCGTAGATGCCCTTAGGCTCCAACGCGTCTGCGATCGTCTTCGCGACGAGGACGGAGAGCATGACCGGGACGGCGTATGTCAAAGTGTCCGTGAGCTCGAACATGATGACAGCCAGTGAGACGGTTGTGCGCTGGTTGCCAGACAGTGGTAAGTCGTAGAGCGGACAGATAGTCAGTCGAACTTACAGTGACTCCGGAGAGCGTCGCAGCGGCGCCGACCATGGCGTAGAGCCCGGGGATTACACAGTCGAGATCCCCTTCACACATTGCGAAAGCAGGGCTGTTAGGGAAGGAAAACTGTGCCCATTGGATGAGTATGCCAAGAATACGCCCAGCGCAGGCGCCAACTGCACTGGGTAGTCAGTGTCCATCACGATATGCTCCTTGAGTCGATGCTCATACCTCCGAGTGTAGGGATGAAGATTCCTGCAGGGACCTTGATACCAAAGGTCACGATGGTCAAGGCGCCCTTGACGAGGAGTGCAACGAGGATCGACCTAATGACAGGGATGGCTTGTGTTGGGGGGTTGAGTACACAAAGGCCAGAGTGCGTGTTAGAGCTGCCTGCGCGACACTCTGCGAAAAGGTTGTAGACAAGCTCCGTGCCACCCATACGCGTATACGGGTTCAGGAAGCTTAGCATCGCAGTGACCAGTGTGACCTATGCAAGAAGTGAGCGATACCTTGTGGTTGGAAAGGATGGTGTATAGGACGCACCAGGATCACCTCGACGACGGGGTATCTCTTGATCCATGTCGCGTTGCGCACATCGCGGGTCCAGCGGTAGTTGAGCTTGGAGAACCACGCACCATACACGCCCTATAGCCGACTCATATCAGCTGCATAAAGTGCTTAATTAGGTCGCCGTGCTCACGCCGAAAACACCCAGGAGGAGGAACGGAACCAACTCGTACGCATGCCAGTCCTTGTCGTACGTCACCTGGAAGAGCACTAGCTTCCCGCTCCCGAAGGGGTCGAGGAACCGCAGGGTCATGGCGGCCACCATCGCACAAAAGAAGCTGCGACCCGCGACGTTACGAATGTCTGGGTGTATGCACCTGTAAACAGGACGTACCTCCTCCACATGACTTTGGCCGGGAAGAAGTACGAAACCTCCTCGAGACTGAACAGCACTCCGCCGATCGGCGCACCAAAGGCGACGGCGACACCCGCCGCGCATGCAGCGCTGAGAATACCTCGCCGCTTACCTGGGGCCACCGTAAGAAAAGGACAGAGAGGCGGTCAAGGGATTGGTACCTTCGTTGGTTTCGTATTTACTGAAGAACCGGCTTACGATGTTACCAACGCAGGACGCAATGTGGACGAAGGGGCCTTCCTTGCCTGAGCCGTCGACGTAAGCATCGTCAAGGGGCACAGCGTACGGCCTGCACAAAGAAGCACTGACCTAGCGATAGGCCGGAGGCGACGGAAAGTGCGAGGCCAACCGATTTGGTGAACAGTGTTCTCCCGCCGAGGTACCCGTGGATCACAAAACCTAGAAGCAGGTCAGGAGACCCATGAAAGTTAAAGGAAGGCGTTCCACCGTACCAGACAGAATGGTCTTGATCTCAGGGATACCGCTACCTGCGGCCTATAAACATGGTGTAAGCATAAATGATCGACCGTACGCGAGCTTATAGGCTCGAGATGGGGCGTTACGCCAAAAATCCGGCCGCGTGGTAAAGACGTTCACGCACATAGTACAGTACTTTACGTGGGGCGGCACCTCCTGCAGGAGGGTCAGTGAGCTTTTGGCCATCGTCGCCGTTGGCAAAGGTAGAAGATAGTACGCCAGAATCCTTCCGAGTAACGAAGGAGGTAGACGCAGTCAGACGAAGAGTCAAGACCGCTGAGATCACCGCCAGGAGGACCTATACGTCGGTCAGTACACTGGATGTCTTGGTGTAAAATACAGGTGCATACAGCGATTACGGTGTACGTGACATATTCGATGGCCTCTTGCTCGAAAAAGCCACCTTCTGACGACGCTAGAGGATCAAACACCTCGCCCCATGTGCGCCATGTTGCGCATGATCCCTCGTCAAACACGGTGACGAAAAAGGGTGTACGCGGCGCGAGAACAGTGTCCTCCTGCACCGGGCAGCAGAAACGCTTCGCCTTCCAGAGCCCCGCGGTGCAATAGCCTTCCTTGATGTCGAAGAGCCATTGCTCGCCACGGACGATCATAAACGCAATGATGGCGGTCAAGAAGCCGATGATGGTGACAGTGAGCCACCCTACGCTCCTGTCGAGCTGTCTGCGGAAACGGCCTCGCTTTGACTTGTGTCTGCGCAAGCGCGCCTGGCGGGCGGAATCCTTGATGGCGTCATGTAGCCAGTCAATAGAGGTGAACGACGAGTACCACACACGGATCCCGTTCGTCTTCACTGCACCCTCGGCATCGAGCGAGTCCTGTCCACCGACGGGCTTGTCGTATGCGGAGATAGGGCGCTGCGCGGCAAAGTACGAGCTTCCCCTAAGCGAACGTGGGGACGCGACGCTGGGCGTGGGCGGGTTGGTGTAGCGGCCTGGCTTAGGGATGCGGAGGCTGGGGAGGGTGCCGAGGGCGTGGCGGGTGCGAAAGGTGGATTTTTGTTTTGCGTTGGCAGAGGTGGGAAGGGTGCCATACGATGCGGCACGTGCTTCGAGAGTTGGACGGAGGGGGGCGGCCTCGTCTGTGTCGGGGGCGGGTGGGGAGCCAATCTGGCGGAGACGCTGGCGACGCCATTCGATGCTGGACGGGCCACTGAGAGGCCCCGAGGGAGGCTGATCGCCGGCGTTGTGGAGGGAGGTGCTCGACTTGTTTCTGGCGAGAGGCATGCTGATTGACGAAAGCGAGCCTCCGGTGCAGCCGCGGTACCTGCAAGTCGGATCGGGCGCAGCCTGTGCCGTACGAACGTTGCGGTTGTGGGACTCTGACAGCCTGTCGCGGCAGTCTGCAATTACGTCCGCTCGCTCAGGCCACCCCTGGCGCGGATGCACACAAACCTTGAGATACGCCCTGCCGTGATACAAGTAGACCACTTGCCTCGTGTGCACCTCTAGACGCGTTATGGGGAAGATGTCAGTGTCTTTTGCCGGACGCGTGAGATGTTGCGTTCGCCGTGCGGTAGAGCCCAGTGGCCGTGAGTGGCACGATGGCGTACGATGGAATCGACAAGGCAAAGGAGTGCTACTCGAAGGATCGGTCGCTGCGGGAAACCCGGTGCATGTCCAAACGACCCAAACGGCCGTCCGGGGCGAACTGGCAATACAGGCGCCCGTCGCCGACTTTCCGACATTTCCGAGGATTTCGGCCAGACTGCCAAGTCCCAGTCCGCCACGTCCCAGAAGGGCCCATCGTCGCGTGGCACCATAGGCGCTCGTGTCGCCTGGGGAGGAGCCTGGTGCGTGCACGCTCCCTGCGTTCAAGGTTCGAGCTCATCGCCGCGTACGCTCTGCACACTCCTCCGACGCAAAAATGGCCACCTCAGGGCTTGGTATCCCCGTCAAGCTCCTCCACGAGTCCCTCGGACATGTCATCACCGTCGAGCTCAAAACCGGCCAGCTCTACCGCGGCAAGCTCGCCGAGGGTGCGTCTGCACCCGTTTATTCAAGTGCTCGCTTGTACTGAGATCTATATTGCCGTTTTGCCGTGCAGCGGAGGATAACCTCAACATCTCCTTGAAGGACATCACCGTGACCCAGCGCGATGGCCGTGTGTCCCAGCTTGATCAAGTGTACATCAGGGGAAGTATGGTCAGATTCTTCATTGTCCCGGACATGCTGCAGAACGCACCCATGTAAGTGCCCTCTTCGCGTGCGTTTGAAGCTAATGGCTCAATTTCGTCTTTGATCAGGTTCAAGCGTGTTGGCCCCAACGCGATGAAAGGAAGAGGTATCGGTACGGCGCGTGGAAGGGCAACGATCATGCGAGGTGCGTCTCATATTCAACTGCTGCTCGTGTACTGTACTTATAACCGCTCTCTGTTTGCAGCCAATGGTGCGTCAAGCTGTTACCGTCCTTTTCACACACAACTTGCTAATTATGACCTCCAGCGCGTCGTGGCCGTGGCGTTCCCTCCGCAAGAGGCATCCGTCGATGAGTATGTACCAGGATCTGGTTGTAGTACGCTCTCTCCATTACCCCAAAACTGTTCGCATAGTTGTGTTATTAGGTTCTCTCCCTGCTGTCTCAATCCCATCTTGCCAGTCATAGCTTGCACATCGTCTGTGGAAGCGTTTCCGTGCATTTAACAGCAATTTAAGCAATGGTACATCCTGATTTGTGTTCCGGAAAACAAGTATAGCAAGCAGGGGAGATCGGGGAAGGCTCCGCGACTGGGCTATCGTACAGATCCATGATCTTTAGGCGGGAGCGTGCGAGACTAAATAGTCTCAGTGGCAGGCCATGCCCTTGCTGTCCGCGCCTCCCGCCAGAACCGCGTCAATATCCATGTGAGAGCTGAAGACGAAGTGGCCCAAAGCGGCACCGACGACAGTAGCGAGGATGAGGTACGCCTGCACGGAATAGCTATCAGCAAATGCATGCGAGATCTCCGTACGGGCGTTTCGGAAACGTACGTTGTATGTCATGAACACGAGCATGAGGAAGAACGACAGGAACACCGACGCGCCGTACAGCGCCGCGCGACTGAACCGAGCCGAGAAGGGGAGCAGGGTCCTGCAACACACGCATCTATGGTCAGCTCCGCACACAACCAACAACCGGCCCCCCACAAAGCTGCGTGTTATGGAAAGGGGGGGGGGGGGGGCGCGTCCACAGCAGACCGAGAGAGCGAGACCTACCCGACGTGCGCCTTCGGGACCAACGAGCCAGTCAACAAAGCCGCCTCTTCCGACTCGAACTCAGGGGTGCTCCTGCCACTCACCCTACCCAGCCCGTCCCCGCGGCCCGCTGCACCGGCGGCGGCCTTGCCCTTGCCCTGCGCGCTGAGCGTCGCGGCGATGCGACGGTCGAGCGTGCGCTGCGCCGCGCGCAGCCACTCGTACAGCACGCCGAGGCCGACGACGACCGCGCACGAGAACACGAACGCGGCGGTGGACGAGATGTGCCACGAGCGGAAGACGATGCAGGTGTCCGCGATCTGGGTGTTCCAGAGCATGTTCATTGAGCAGGTTGGGCCGCTCGGCATGGGCATGTCGTGCCCGCCGCCGCCGCCGCCGCCGCCGTGTCCGCCGTGGTCGCCGTGGTTCATGTTGGAGGGAGGGAAAGTTACGGAGAAGGTGCGGATGGTGCGATGAAGGTCACGGAAGAAAGCAGAGGACTGGATAGAATCGGAGTGGATTGGAACAGAGCGACGACCGTGCGAGCAGAGCAGGACTGAGACGGAACGAGACCGTTACTTTCCAGTCTGGAAGCGCCCACGACGTACCTTGCGCCGAGCGTTCAGATTCAGAATCACAGCTATGCAATCACTGCGCCTGAACGCCGCGATCAGTATTTGCGTTCGTCTGCGCGCGAGGCCTGGCGAGCTAAGACATCAGGCCACCGCCCACAGCTCTCAGAGCGAAGTGAAAGTCATGTCGCATTGTTACACTGGAAAGCAAGTCCGACGCTACCACACAAACGGCCCGTCCCCACCCTACTACAAAGCGCTGTCGCCCGCTGCCGGCGCCGCGGCGTCCCTCTCTTCGTCTTTCTTCCCGAGCCCGTGCTTCTGCAGCAGCGCGTCGATCTCCGGGGGGCTGTAGATCTTGGCCTTGGGCTTCTTCTCCGCGTCCAGGGTGAGCGTCGCGAACTCCACTGCATCCACGCATGCTCAGTCAGTATCGTACAACTGCGAACCCCAGCATGCAGACACAGAGAAAGTGAGAGCGAGTACGGCGAGAGTTCGGACGTACGCTTCTCGCTGCCCAGCGTCGTGCTGTCCATGGTCTTGCTCATCACCTTGAGCACGAGCTCGATCGCGTCCTCGACGGAGATGTCCTCCTTGTAGTCCTGCTTGAGGAGCGACGTCGCCGTGCCGTTGTTCGCGCCGATGCACGTCGCTTTCCAGCCCGAGTAGTTGCCGGACGGGTCCGAGTGGTACAGCTGGAACTGGTAATGTGGGTCGTAGCCCGCGTACAGGAGTGAGACACCGAATGGTCGGAGACCTATCAGGAGGCGTGCGCGTTAACGCAAGGAGGCTGAGGAGATCGGCGAGAGGGGTGGTCGGCTGTGAGCGCACCTCCGTATTGTGTGTATCCCTGCTTGAGATCACATAGCCGTTGCGCGAGGAGTTCTACGGGGATGTCTTCGTTGTACATGAACAGGTGCCGCTGCGCTGCTTGTCGTGCGTAGTTCACAAGCGAGTTCGCGTCTGCAGTAATACCAGCGACCCCAGAGATGACATTTCTGCGTTTCACGGCGGCGTTTCCATCAGGTCAACCGTCCCATGAAAATGAAAGGGCAACGTAGGAACGCACGAGTTGAGAAGGAAGATCTTCTCGCCGCTCCCGCCGTAGCTCCCGCCCTTCGCGCCAGACATATCCAGGAGCTTCCCCGTCACCTTCTTCTCGGCCGCGAGGATCACGCCGTCCTTTGAGAGTACGCCGATGACGATACCGGCATGAGAAATCGCCTCCATGGCATATTCGACTGAGGCGCGGGCATAAGAATGCTACCCAAGGGTTCCCTGATCGCCCTGCTTACTTTGATACAATCGCCCTATGAGAATGATCTGTTAGTGCCCTAATATCGTGTATGCTTAACGTAGAATTCACCTTCGGGCGAGAAGATGGTTGTGCGGCCTGTGTGCATCCATTATGTCAAGGACAATCCCCAAGCGCACACTCGAAGCACATACTATCGTAACGTCTGGCCTGTGATGTAGTGAGCTACGAGTATCATATTTCTGCGTATGAACTCACCATGGCGGAAAAAGAGAAAGGGTTGAAAGATACGGAGGGGCACTGAGGATCTAAAGCTGAGCAGGGTTGACGCGTCTCATGGCGTACGCGTCGACCGCTGACGCTCGTTCGGAATTTGCCGACGACACGGTCCCAATCTGGGGACCCTAATAGCGCTAGCCGCCTATCTAATCAATAACTTGCAGCCGAACTCGTTTTGAACTCGGTGATCAATCGATCATGCACAGTAAGTATGTGCAAGGGTCCATAAAGTAATGTATCATACTTGTCTCGGAATGAAGACGTACTTCACGTTTAGGAACTGAGTGCAACCCATTCACAGATCCGCATATGCCTATAGCATATGTAGCATAATGCTAGGGGGCTTTACTCCCACATACATGAGAGAGAATGAGTGAGATACGTTGAGTCGAAGGGACCTTTGCAGCGCATGTCTGTAGGCTTACTCCAAAGGAGCATATCACCAAGTACAAGACAAACGGCAGATTGTGCACTTGTTGGCCGAATAACACATTAGCTGTAACAACAGAGGGCAATGCGCCACATGAAAGACAACAGTGCAAAATACAGCGAGCAGGTTCTCTCCACCTCCAGTGATGGCTAAAAGCATACAGGGTCCTTCGTTCGATGCTGTCCGCCTCATTACCTGGCCCCAGCTGGGCGGCACGACCAAGTCTGTAACGTCCTCCGTCGTCATCCAGCCTGGGGATATGTGCACGTTACCGCCACTTAATCGTGCATCTCGTCATCCTTGGCGATGAAGGACTCCTCGTTCTCATCGTCCTCTGCGGCATCTTCAGGTTTCAGACCGGCCTTGGCAAGAGCCTCCGCGGAGGAGTAGTCGACCCGGACACCACGCGTGCGCCGGCCGCCGGTGTTGATGATCGCAGAGGGGTCGAGCTCAGATAGGTCATCCTCCTGTACGCGTCGAACGCGTCGGAGACATTACCGATCAGCAAGATTCAACTTTAATACGCATATATGCGGCGCAAACGCGTCGGCGGCAGGAATGGGTCACCCACCTCCTCCATGTCCTCATCTTCCTCTTCCTCATCTTCCTCCTCTTCCTCGTCCTCATCGTCGTCCATCACATCCTCGTGAACCAGCTTGCCCTTGCCCTTGTTCGCGGGAGAAGAAACGGGTTCGGGGTGGTTGCCGTTGGCGGTGGTAGAACTACAGATTCCAAGTGAGACCTTGTCGCGCCCACAGAGAACTGCGAGACATACGCGGGAGTAGTCGCGTCGGTAGACATTTTATTCGCAGTGCAGAAGGTATGCGATGCAGAAGCAGAAGACACAGAGAGGAGTGGCTACGAGCAATCGTTTGTGGTGGTTGCGGGAGAGGTAGTAGAACGCGTCGCGTCTCGCGTTGAATGTTCGCGTCTGTTTGCCGCTGTTTGGGGTTCCGGGGCAGCGCCGTTTGTGCCGAATGATTGCCTAATGGGGCAAAGAAAGTGTGGGAAAATGCCTCCGCCGATTGATGCCCCGATATGTGGCACACCAACGCCCATATATGTGGGCGCCCCGAGAACACCGGCACGTACGTTTATCACTGTACTGGCTCAGCCGCCATATAACCGTTTGCACAATGCTGTCGCCCGTTGAGGGGGATGGGTGGATCTGGGGAGGGCGCGCTGCCAAGGAGGGGAGGGTTTGGCTGATTGTCGGAGCCGGATGACCAGCTGCGCAGGAAGGACCAGGCCAGATTCGGGTGCGTGGGGGTAACTAGGCTCGGCAGCGAGAGCTGGTACGAGAGGGGACGAAATGGAAACGTAAGGACGGGCGATGGGCGCGGGCGGGGGAACCGGCGAGGGCGAAGACATCGGAGAAGGGCGCGGTGGGGGTCGCGGGAGGGCATGCATGTGCGCGTTGACAGGTGGACGTTTTAGAGCGCGGTTGGAGCACGCGCGCGAAGGCGGCATGGAACAATAGGCCGGGGAGAGGAGGGAGGAGAGGCGATGGCGCAGGCTGATGTAATGCGCGTTCTGATTGGGACGGGGCGGGCGGTATGCGGCGGAGGCGGAGGGCAGGCGAGCGGACAGGCGCCGGGAGCTGAATCGGGAGGGGGACGGGGCGTGGATTGGCTCTGTTCAGTGTCCGTCCGAGTGCGACTGTCAGTGTGCGATGTCGTCCAGTCCGCAGTGCAGCCTCAGCCTGAGCAGGCGCATCGACCCCTTCCCCCTCGTCCTCGACCCCGACCCCGCCCCCCGCCCCGACGACGCTGCTCGCCCCGCAGGACCGCCGCACGCCCCCCATCAGCCCCCCGCCCCCGGCGACAGTGCGCCGCCCCCCAGTCTGACACTCGCCTCGGGAACAACACAGGATTCGCGTTCAGAGCCCTCGCCCAATTTGTCACGTTCGCCCTCTGCGCGAGGCGCCAGTAGGCTCTCCTCCTCCTTCTTTCCCGCACTCGTCAAGGCCCGCCTCGCCCTCTCCTCCTCCTCCTCCGCCGCCGCCGCCTCGACCGCCTCCTCGCCGGCTCACCGCGAGATGCGCTCTTCTCGCGCCCGCGAGCCCCCGCCAAAGCCACGCCCACTCCTTATCCTCAAACTCAGCGGCTCTTCATTCCTTGACACCATCATCAGAGACGACAAGACCAAGGACCCCCTCTACATCCTCGAGACCACCCGCGAGCTCACAAACATCTACCGTCTCGACCATCCTCGCGACGAGCCCGTCCGCGCTGCCACCGTCCAATGGCCCCTCCATCCCGTAAGGATCAAGGGCAAGTCCGGCAGGACGATCCAGTTCGGCAACGGCAGCTGGAGGGAAGCCGAGGATCTCCTCAAGGCAGGACCCCTGGGCAGCACCGCGTACGTCGCCCAGCCCTGCGCTCCGCACCCGGCTAACCCGCCCTTCAGTATTCGCAAGTTTAACATCCCCCACTACCCGAACAACCTGAAGTGGAAACTCATCCCCGGAAACTGCTTCTGTGTACGTCTCTCCCTCCAAGCCTCGTCCACCGTGTCTCATGCTTCATTCACCCTCTCAAGTGTATCACCAACGCCGTAAAAGGGCCCGTCGCAGTGCTCGACGCCGCCACGCTCAGCGCGCCGCCTCGGCTAAAAGTGTACCACCCCCTCATCGAGCGTGACGTTGCGCGATCACAAGATAACTACAAGGGTGTGCCCACGGCGTTTCTTGACTACCTCATCGTCACCTCTCTCCTGCTGGTCACCGATGTACAAGAATGGCTAGATCGACCCCGGGAAGCGCGCATCCCCGGCAGCAGCTCATACACGGTGCAGCGCTGGCTCGCGCTTATCCACAACACCCCGGCCCCTCCTGAACCTCAGCATCCTACCGTCGATCTTAGTCTCACCGTGCCGTCAACACCGCCGCAGTCTGCTACCTTCCCCTCACCCGGAGGATACTGGGAGACGCAAAGCGGAGTGACATCGCTATCTGGGTCGAATGGCTCGGGATCAGGTGCGTCGTACACGGGTGAGCCGTTCACGCCCACTACTCCCGCTACGCCTGGAACTCCGGCCACGTCTGCGAACTCGTCCGCGTTCTTTTCGCGATCGACAGACGACGCGCCGCCGGTTCCGCCAGTTCCTGGATCGTCGGCAGGCGTCTCTAGTGCGGAGCCGACCCGCATGCGGGAGCGGCCAAAGTCCAATCCCCAGACGATGACGCACTCTGCCAATTCGTCAACGTCGACGACTCATTCACCTGCGATGTCGCATCCTTACTCTCATGCTGCAGATGGTGACACACACGCATCCTCACCGACTGGATCCCGACAAGGGCACAGCTTATCTTTGCCGGACGGGAGCACTGCTGCCTTGTCTACTTCTGCCCCGACGTCTCCTCTTCCTCTGTCTGCTTCTAGCTCCACATCGTCCTCTAGGCTTAGCCGTCGCCAATTGCCAGTACCGCCTGGACCCGTCCCTACGAATTCTTTTGCTCAGCCCTGGCTATACGGCTCGAACCCAATCTCGTCATCTGGTCCCCTTCCCTTCGCCTCGGCTTCACCACCTGTTGCGTCGTCGTCCACGCCACCATCAGGGCTCGCGAATCCCAATTCCGCAGCCCAAGCCGCTCGCGCATCCATGCGTGGGTCTTTACGTACGATCCCCATACCGCCTCCCCCGCCGCCTCCGCAGCACTCAATTCCCCTACCCCCAAAGCTTGCGCAAGAGCAACAAGGGTACGTGGCCCGGGTGGGACCGAGACCACGAACGGCGCCTGAACCCGAAAACGGGGACAGGAGACGACACTCGGAGTCCTACGCACACGATCAGTTTGGTGACCTCTCGCCAGTAGACGACTCAGCTGCCAGCGTACACCCCTACGCGTCCGCGGCAAACACATCGTTTTCGCTACGCGGACGAGACATGAACGACCTCGTAGGACGAATGGAGGGCCTCAGCGCATCGCCAGGGCCGTCGAGAATATCCAGAGTGGGCTCACGCAATCAGCTACGCGGGCCAGGCCAACCCGCGCCCGACTACGACACGCATTCGTTCGTGAACATGCCCCCTCCGACGCCGCTACCCGTGCCACCCGTGTCAAGCTCAGGGACTGGCTCGCGCGCCCCGCAGCGGCGACAACTTACCGTCGTCAACGCGGACGTGCCCCCACCCTCCGACGGCCCCCCAGGACTCGGCGCCGGACCAGGACCAAGACCGGGAACGTCGATGGGGCTCAGCGCGTGCCCGCCCACGGCGGGCGACCTGCACCTCAACCGGCGCATCTCGTACGCGGACAGCGTGTACGAGATGCCCCCGCCGGCGTACGACGCGATCGACTTCTCCGTGCGCTTCGTGCCGGCGGCGCCCCAGAGTCGGACGGCGACGCAGTTCGCGGTCGTGCCTGTGGCATCCCCGGCCCCGACGCCGACCCCGGTGTCGTTGCCGCTCCCGATCTCCGCGGCGGAGACGGGGAGGGACGGCCACCGCGCTTCATGAGACGCACACTTTGCCGCGGTCGGGCTCTGCGGGCTGGTCTGGCTTCGATTTGTTTGGTGTCGCCTTGGTGCGAAAGGGGCTTGCCGCCCCGCGGTCTGCCCCTCCCCATCCTCTGCTTCTGTTGTTGTCAACATCACGTCCACTCTTTTTGCTGCATCTCTTTACGTTCTGTGCGTCCTTCTAGCGCGCGTCCCTACTTACATACATCTGTCCTTTTTTTCCTCCTGCAACATCAGCCTCGCCTAGCCTCGTATCTGCAATCCAATGCTCCGACCCACATGCATTCTTTTACGCGTCCTTTGGTCTCTTCTTTCTTCTCGGCTTTGAATTCTGCTGACGCCCTCCGCCCACACTCAATACGCACGGGATCTTGAAGATCTTGTTGTTCATTGTATCATACATCCTTTCTCCGTACTCGCTGCTCCTCCCCTCCTCCCCCTTTGTCCACACCTGGCGCCCTTGCCGTTCTAATTGCCGCCTTGTTCTTACTACCACTCACCCTCCCCCGCCCCTTTGCTCGATCTCAACCCATCCAAGTATAGCCCCCCACCGCCCCCCACCGGCAACTAACCACCCTTTTTTTTTCCCTGGAACTCGTCGTACGTTACTCAAAGTTTGCCCACAATAGTTTCACCCATACCCGCAACACAGATATCCCGCCCCATCCCCAACATCCCCCGTCCTTCCATTCCGCTTCCCACCCCACCATCGCCGCCCCCTCTTCCTCTTCCCAGTCCTCTACCCCCTTCTACCTCTTTTCATCCACATCGCCATAGCTCTCGTGTTCGTCCCGCTGCTATTGCCGACCCGTTGGACGGGCGTAGATATCCCTCCCTCCATCTACATCTCCATCTCCATCTCCACCTCCCTCTCCCTGTCTCTCTGTTTTTGTGGATGGCCTCTCCGTATATGCTCATCTAAGTACGGTATTCGCACTGTCCCCGCCTCCTGCCTCCCTCCTCTCTCTCTCCTCGGCTTGGACGGTCATCGGTCACTGTTCCCTGCTGTCGTCGGTCCGCACACGGCGTGTCATATTGTACAGAAGTCCTGGTTGTACTACTATATAGCTCGACTAACGATGTCTTTATCTCTTCAACCCTCTTTCTGCCTACGCACGGGTGTTCATGTGTGCATCCCGGGTCTCCGAAACGAACTCGGGCGCATGGGGCGGTAGTAGTGCGGCCCGAGGCACCGACCAGTCTTACTGAGTGCATCGCATAAACGGGATTGATATTAATATTGTGTGCGCCCACTCGGGCGGTGCGTTCCATCTCCTTCTCCAGGGCCGTCATGAAGGCACAGTAAATATCGGGGAGAGGGCTTCGCATACCCCGGACTTTCCCCATGCCCCTGCGCGATCGATCGCGATTACGCGGCGGGGTCGGACTCGTCGTCGATGATGGTCGGGCGATGTCGATGATGCTCGTAAATATATAAACAACGCACCGACGGCCCGCCCCGCCGCTATGTACTTATATCTATGACGTTCCCCCCCCCCGCGCGACCCGCCCGTGAGCTGCTGCTTGCTTTGCGACTTTACTCCTCCGTCCACCCCACTGCTCTCTATCTCGCGCCGACAAAACGCCCCGCCCTGCACACATGTCGGACGAACACCAGCTCGCACCGTCCGCGTCCGACGCGCCCAAGCCCAAACGGCATCCCATCCTGATTATCGTCATGGTGCGTCCGTCCGCACGGACTTCCCCGCATCCCAGTTCCACCCCGTACTCACCCCGCTCGCGTGCCCCATTATGCTCAGGGCGTCGCAGGCACCGGCAAGACGACGCTCGCGCGCGCGCTCGAGCGGCGGCTCGACATGCCGTACGTCGAGGGCGACGAGCTGCACCCGAAAGCGAACATCGACAAGATGTCCACCGGGATCCCGCTGACGGACGCCGATCGCGAGCCGTGGCTGCAGCTCATCCGCACGACGGCCGAGCACATGGCCGCGACGCAGCAGGCGGACGCCGCGTTCGCGCGCCGCCCCGGGGCCCTCGTCACCTGCTCCGCGCTCCGGAGGTACTATCGCGACATCCTGCGCGGGACGTACGACCTCGCGCGCGAGCCGAGGCTCCCGGGACACCTGGAGCCGCCCGAGGCGCATCGGCTTCCGACGTTCTTCGTGTTCATCAAGGGCGAGAGGGACTTCATCATGGACCGCATATCGAAGCGCGAGGGGCACTACATGAAGCCGGGGATGCTGGACAGCCAGCTCGCGACGCTGGAGAGCCCGGAGGGCGAGGAAGGCGTAGTGGTGGTACCATTAGACGCGACGACGGAGGAGCAGGCGGACATTGCGATGCAGGAGTTGAGCAAACTCCTCCCCGAACCGCTTTGAACTTGAAGGTAGTGATCGATCTAGAGGCAACATGAGCTACAGCTTGTAGTTTTACTTATCCCTAATTTAGGTCTGTGGAGTGCGCTTGTGCCTTTGTAGCAGCGCTGATCTGGACAAATCCGAGTACCAAATGTTGTCTATAACGCCTCCCTATTACTACGTACACCGAATATCACAGCGTAGGTAGAGTTATCGAACTGCTATTGCTAAGACTTCACGGACTGTTGCATCCATCCCAGCACGTCACCGTGACCAACACTCGAGCGCTCACCGACGACGGGTAGTGATTCATCGACCCCGAAGGGGAGAACCACGTACCCGATGAAGGGAGACAGGCATCGAACATAGGCTCGTGACGACATGGTCAGACGCAGTCACACGAAGGAAAGGGCATAGCGCGACAATATCGTGAAAAGGGGGGAGTGTAGGGGTTGGTATTCGGAATATGTCCCTGAAGAGATGTGAGATGAAACGGGAAAGAGCTGGACGGGGAATGCTTGGAGATAAATAGAGGATGATATGCAGAAGACGACGACGAAACCAAGATGCGACAACGTAGAACCAGACCGTCCACGGGGCACTAGAACACGCTCACTGACGAGGAACTGGCAGGCACGCTGATCGTACCCGCCAAGTCCCACCCGCACAGCTCCAGGTCGAGAGCTGACGGGAAGTCGCCGGCAGCGGCACCCGTGTCCAGAGAGGCCGCATCTTGCTGTACCACAGGGAGCATGGCCAGCAGTCTCTGCACCTCCAACTCACTCGCCCAGTCGATCTCCGGTAGCGCAGAGGCTTGGCTCACTGGCGCCGCGAGGGCGGGGGCCGGGGAGAGTTTGATTTCGGATAGCGACTCGGAGCGGGACCGGGCGGGCGGTTGCGCGGGAGCAGAGACAGAAGGCAGAGATGCCTGCGGCGAGACAGGGGAAGGCGCGAGGATTTCACGGAAGAGATCGTCCATCGCGACTTCGTCAACCGCTGCTGGCGCGCTATCGCCGATGACAATGACCGGCGGGTATGATGGTGTGGGGGGGATATTGAGCTCCAGCTGGAGGCGATTCGACGGGTCCTCGGATCCACCCGCTGCAGGGACACCGATGATAAACGAGGGGCATCGGTGGTCGCCACCCGTGCTAGGTGGCGAGTGGATTCGAAGTCGTCAGAATCAAAGAGAGTACTGGAGCTCGAGGACGTATTTGAGGGTGCGGGAGAGACGGGGAATGCGGGGGATGGGGGAACGAATACTGGGAAAGTAGTCGTTGAGGAGGGTTGACCTGACGTAACTGGTGCGGAGGGGGTCGAGGAGGGTATTGAGGAAGATAGTGGGGCAGAGGGAAGCTGAAGGGGAAGGCCGGAGGCGGCAAGCGCCTTCATCACGGCCTCCCAGCCCGCTTCGAGGGTCTTGACCCTCTGTCGTAGTTCCTCATTTTCCCTTTCTCTAGCCCTGTCCTTCTCGCGCTCTTCATCTTTCTGCTCGTGGGAATGTGGTGATTGGGTGAGACCCATGCCGGTACGCAGCTGCCTGTTCTCTTCCTCAAGCTCGGAGACCCGACGCTCAAGGTATGCGAACTGAGCCTTTCGGCGGTCGCGAGAGTTTTGGGCAGCAATGCGGTTTCGGTGTGCGCGCGCCTCCCTACGCTCCTCTGGGGTAACCTCAGAGCGAGAGCGTTTGCGAGGGGGATCCGGGAGTTCAGAGGTGTGGGAACTCGGGGAAGGGGAGTCGGCGGGTGGTGAGAGGGCAAGGTCCATGTCGGCGGGGCGTTTCATGATGGAGGTCGTGGCGGGAGTACGTGGAAAGAGCAGAAACAGAAGAGGCTGGTCTTGTAGGAGAGGCAGACTGCGGGAAGGGGTAGCAGGCGTACGTGGTGGTCGTTGAGAAAGCGGTGTGAACACGTATGAGACACGTATACTCGCATGTTGTCGGCTGTTTATTCTTCCTTCCTTCTTTGGGACGACTCCAATCACGTGTTGGGCGTAGCGTCACAGCCTCCGACGTCGGTTTCTTTTGCCACACGTTCAGTCTGCGCCGCAGCAATGGGCAAGAAAAATAAGGACCAGGAACCCGTGGCGAATCTGAACAGCGTCGCGAATAGGGACATTATACAGCGGATTAACTTCCTCTATCAAGCCAGCACATATCTAAATTCCCTCTCCCAATCGCTCCCACCTACGACCGATGATGTCAAGCAGCCGCCCACAGCCAAGAACCGTGGATCGGTGAGGCAGAAGAGGAAGAAGATCAAGACATTGAGGCACCCTAATGGCACCGCCGAGCTGTCCAGGAGCTACATCGGTACGATGCGTATCGTTGGACAGAAAGCCATGGTCAGAATGTCAGAACATTTGGCATCTCCTCTATCCCTTCGCTGACACCACTGGTAGGGACCCCTCCATCAAGCGAACCCTGTGTAAAGAGTGCGATACGATATTAATTCCAGGCCCAACGGCGACCGTACGCGTCAAAGGTAAGGTCTTGTCCGCATATTGAAGAGTATCCTCAAACTCATCTCTCTGCAGCTCTACCTTCTCATGGACAAGCGGTGATCTATACCTGCCTAACCTGTCACACCTCTCGCTGTATACCCGCGCCGCCTGAAGAAAAAATACCGGTACCTGTCTCAACGGATCACACTACTCCAAAAGAGTCCTCTTCCACCACATCGGCGTCCACCTCTGTACCCAACGCACAAACGGAAGTCTCTACCAATGAAATGAATATCGCAACTACGGGGCCTTCGCCACCGGGACGCAGACGGGGCGGGAGGCGGGCACGCAAAGGCATACCCCGCATCCCACCGCTATTCGAGCGCAAAGGCCATGTTGTTTTTCGAGGCAACGAAAGGCTTTCGAACGAAACCGTCTCTGCGTAACGCAGGCGGTTTCATTCGGTGGCAGGACGACCGTGGCCATGGGTATATGCGCTCCTCTACACGTCTGCTAGTATCCTCACCAAAGTCTCCTTCACGCTCCTTCTCTCCCACCCCATCCTCACCGTCGCCCCCGAACCGCCCAGGTCAGGGCTCTCTTGCACTCCTCCACACACTACCCCAGCCGCCGCACCTTCGGGTGCAACCGCCGGCCACATAACACTTCCCAACACTTCGTCGTCTGGGCCATCCCGCACTCTCAAACGATGCGAAACCGCACGGGGGAACACTCTCGCGACGTCCTCCTCGGATACGTCCCACACCTCTGGCCACGCCCTCGCCACAGCCAGAGCCAGCGCATCAGGAGGGCTCGACGCAACATCGGCGGACACGAAGTCCTCATATGCACCCGACGGCCGGCTATCGATGTCGGAAGGATCAGCCCCGTCGACCTGTACCCGGATTCCATCCACACCAGGAAAATCGTCCACTTCCTTGTGTGCAGAGCCGTTCGCCCGCGTGCGCCCACTGAGGCTCTCCACGCTGCGCCACCCGTCCTCCGTCCAGCTGCCGTCATCAAAGCTATCCGCCGCGGCGGTGTCCCTATCTCCCATGTGCGCCTCCCGCGAGACGAGTGTGGTGCCAACTGTATCGCCGTTGAGCACCCGAAACGCCCGCGCAAGGGCCTCCGCGTCGGCGTGCGCGCGCTGCGTGAGCAACGTGCCGTCCAGTGCTGGGTGGTGCCGTGTGGCAGCGAAAAGGTCGAGCAGGTACATGTCAAGTGACGCATGCAGTGCGGCATACGGAGGTCGCTGCGGTGGTGGAGGGGTAATGGAAAAGTGCGGCAGCGTCGCGTGGACGGAAGGATAGAAGATTGGACCTGTGATGGGATACGGGCGGGCAAGTGTGCGGAGGTGTGTTAGCTCGGCCGTCGACAAAACAGGAGGGTTTGGTGGGGGAGGGACGGGGAGCGGTGTCGGGCGGCGTGCCGGGGAGTGATGCGCAGGAGAAGGGGTAGGGAAGAACGAGTGTACGGAGTGGGGGAGCGCGAGCGGAGAGGGTATAGGCGTGCCCCGAGGAGTAGGCATATGGGCGGCACGATACGAGAGGTAGCTCTGTCGCACCGCAGGTTGGACAGTAACTTCCGCGCTCATTGCGAATTTGTCGAGCTGGGCCACAGATAAATCAGCTAAATTAGCAGCATACACAAAAGGTGACTACAGAACAACCCACCAAGCCCCGCAGAACTGCTGGCCGCTCGTGCGGGTCCGCCTTGCACACGTAAACCATCACGAAGCCCTCGGGCAGATTCCACGTCCCGTCCTCCGCCTCGATGCCCCTACCCGTGCTATCGCCGTCTTCATCGTCCCCGTAGCCGTCCATAATGATACGCCGTTCAGTCAAGACCCGCATCAACGCCCTCTGAGCGGGCATTGTAGTGTGCTCAAGCCCGGACACCACAACAGCCCTGGGCAACGCCGAGGGCGCCTGCCCCAACTCGCTCGCCCGCTCGCTCACGGGCGTGCTCTTCTGCGGGCGCACGCTCTCCGGCGAGGTGGTGGAAGTGGACGGCGTAGGCGCCTGCGATTCCTGCCCCTCTGGCCCGCCAGGTAGGGCGAACAGAGAAGACAGAGGGAGCGGGTCTGTCCGGAGCCTGTGCGCGCTCGGTCGCCCCCTCGACCCCCGCGACCGCATCGTGGATGCAGGGGTATGTCCCGCCAGCAGCGGGCGGCGGGACGACGCGAGGGAGGAGGCATCGAAGTACTTGTCGTCGTCCTCTCCGTCGGTGTCGGGAGCCGCTGGGTACGATGCCGAGCGGTGGGGCGCGTGCCCGATGCTGCGGGGGCTCTTTGCCTGCCCGGCGAGCGGGATCGTCCCGGACCGCGGGGTCGCGTCCAGGCTTATTCCGGAGCGGGGTCGTGGGGTGCTACTCCGGTGGGAAGAGAAGGAGGTGTGGGGGCCACGGCGGAAGAAGAGCGCACGTAAGAACGCTTCGGGGTCGTCGTTAGGGAGAGTGTGGGCGGATGAATGCTTTGCGCGGGGCGAACGACGTTTCTGACTGGGTGGTTCGTTCGCCCGGGGAGCGATCTTGTGCTTGTGGGTAGGATTCCCAAGAATGTGTTGGAGGGTCTGTAGATTGAGTATTCAGTCGGTCGCACGCGTAAATATACGAATGCCATTCATACGGTCTTCGCGGAAGTATCGGTTGGAAAGTGGGACGGTAGATAGACATATTGAACCACGATGGGAGGCCCGCAGCACGGGCACTAGTTTAGACTCAAAACAGCATGGGCACATTCACACAATCTGTATGTACACATATGAGCCGGACTTAGAGCTTCGGATTCTATTGGATCGCTCCAACTTTCCACGCAGCGGGATCCCGGGAATAGTGCGAGACAGCACGCGGAACTCAATGAGGGCACTGGCACGGTGACGCTTGCAGTAGCACATTGGCGCACGGTGGTATCCTGCGACAAGGTATTACTACAGCGCACGGAGGTGGACGTGTCCCGGAGGGAGAAGCGAGGCGACGATCAGAGAGAGGCACTCACCAATGCAACAAGGTTCACGACCAGGCCTACATCCTCCTCCTTCGTCCGCAAGATCAGATGCACTCCGGGACGCACGTCATGTTCGTAAGCTTGCTTCGCGCTCACGGTCGGGGAGCGCGGCTGAGCAATGAGACATAGGAGCAGAGACTGTAGGATGACCGGGTCTAAGGGAAGGTCGGGGTGTGCGCTCCGTGCACGCGCGAAGAGATCGGGGAGGTATTCCTTCGTGCCTGCCAGAGAGGTGGAGGGGACGAAAGGTGATACAGGCAGCATTATGACGGTGCGGGTCCCCGAATAGAGTACCGAGACAGCACGTTGTCGGCGAGCGGGAAGTGCTCTAGTGTTTCCTGATTGTAGCAAACTCGACGCACGGCTGGTGGCGGCCTTCACTCGTACTGCGGGTATGTTGAGCTTGTCGAACTAGTCGCAGCAACCAGCATCCACATTCAAATAGGCGAGTCGCAGTTGTTTACTGAACAGAGGAGCATAACCTCTCACGAAAAGTGCGTGAAGGATCACTGAGCTTTAAGCCTGTTAATCGGAGGCCAGGCAGGCTGCGGCGTTGAACGACGTTGTCGGGAGCGACGGCAGTCACGGCACCGCGGTGGCATGCCTCGGCACACACGGACCGCGAGAGCGTCACAAGACATAGGTTAGGGTTTGTGCCAGGGACAGTAAACTTCAGACAAGGTTTATCAATCGCGTCAACTTGCCGTCAAGTTCAGTAGATAGATCGCTAGTACTAGTATCTTCTAGTAGAACCAGTCACCCGCTATAAACAAATGGGCTACTCGTTCCCGAAGGGATCACAGAGGATGTCGAGATTTATGAGGATTTTTTTCGATTTGGGCCCAGCTACGCTCATCTCAACTATCTATCCGTCCAGCCATCTGAAGACTCACCGTTGTGATGAACCATATCATCAGCTGCACGAAGGTTGACCACACGTCCGTGGATAACGGAGTTCATCAGGCTCCCATTCGCACCATGAGCGGGTACCCGCAGCCATTGGTGCAAGCCTCTAGATCTCTTCCCAACCGGCTCGCCCTCTGTCCGACGTTCCTCACCTGCCTGCCACCGTCCTGAGCTAGAAGCGACTTCTGAACGCCCACAAGCCCATGCGGCGATCCACCGAGCGCCACCCCGTGCGCTGCGTGTCGCAGGATCGATGGATAGCTGCTCGCCAGGGCCCCGCAGGCCCAGCGTCCAGCGCCGGGCCCCTTGATCGTGGCGGCGTTTCAGCCTCGCCGGTCACCCATAAGAGCACACAAAGAGCGCCTCAGGCCCTCAGATAAGTGTCGTCTCCAAGGCACGCTAGGCTGACCGCTGACCGCGGACGCGGGGCGGCACGGGCTGGTGGGCGCGGCGCGACGCTACGAACTATCGTCCATGGGGCTGTTTTGGGCCGGTACGCCGATCTGGGAAGGTGTGAGGACAATCGGGCGGGGTGTGCTGGGCGCGCTATCGATGTCATCGCCGGGTGCGCGGCGTTCTACCTGGACGCCAGATGATGCTGAAGAGACATCTGCGCAATGCAGACGCCTCGGCCGCCGGGTGGGCGCACAATGTATCGGATGCGGGGGTGCGCTGTACGACGCTGGGCCCCGGTCAGAAATCTGGTCGGTCGGTCGGTCGTCGACGTAAAAGATGACGGGGGACTCACCATTAATGCGTGCACGCTCACAGACATGAGGCCCGGGTTTAAGCATATAGCGAGTCGTAAAAGTTGCATACGCATCATAGCCAGCGGCCACGATAGAACATCAGTGAAATACTGTGAGTACATCCGCTCGACGGACTCGGGGAGAACCCGCACAAGGTCTTCTGCGGTCCTCGTTTTGTGCGCTGCGCGGGGTGCGCCGGTGCCAGGCTCAAGTAGCGGTGAGATATTTCTTTAACCGCGGGCCAGGTGGTGATGCCATGAGGCGTCGAACGTCTTCACGCCGTGTGAAAGAGAGCCGGAAGACGGGCGCAAAATGGAGAGCGAGGCGCACCTTTGCGATGCGACGACGTCGCTGACGCCTGACGTGCGGGCGGCGTTGGGTGCGGCTGCACAACGTTAGCGACACGAGCAGACACAAAGGACAGAATCGCCACTAAAATGTTCGCGGCAGGACGTACTACGTTGGCAGTCATCGAGCTCGACACGCCACCGTTGCTTTCCAGGCACCTTGAGGGGTAATTTCGGTCCGTGCTGCTAGTGGGCGAAATGAAGCTTCTGTGGCGGACGGGACGGCGTTCGTGGTTCTGCCCTGATCATTCTGCGGCTAAGGCCTCGCGGCGAGCACTGCCTATTTGACCAGGGTGATCCGTAGGAGAGGCGGGTGGTCTCGCCGCGATCAGACGCAGACACTGTATACGCAAGAACGGGCACCCGCACCAGGCCGCTGCGGCAGAGCCATCGATGTTCGAGCGCCGAGTCGGAGGTGAGTGTTCGAAAGGAGGGCGTCCGGAAGCGCGACGAGATGTCAGGAAGATGATGCGGGCCGGCGAGCATGCGTCTGTGTCAGCGACAGGGAGATTGCGAGCGCTAGGTGATGGTGGAGGTGCCAAGGGGCTGATACATGCACGACCTCCGCGATGGACGACGGAGAGTCGAGCTAGTACGTGCTGAGTCGAGGTTGCAGTCATCCGGCGCGCAGGGCTGCTGGCAGATGGCGGGGTGTGTGCGGGGTGCGTCGGCCCGGCGGACCAGACAGCCGACGGTACGATCTGCATCTGGGGCTCGATGAATCGGGGGAGGGATTGAGTTTGCCTTTTCGACTCGCGGCGTGATTGGATGGCGCTGGGAAGCGGACGGTGGTCGCGCGCGGGAGATCGCCCCGACTGGGCTGTCTTTCGCTCGCTCGGCCGCACACGTCCTCGACATTGCCACGCTCAGCCCGCCATGCGCTCTCTTTTCTTCTTCTCGTCCTGCGGGCGGAGGTGCCGGCGGGGCGGGGTGCGATAGCGGCCGATGCGGTCCCAGGGGGCGGCAGGGGCGTATAGAACAATCCCCCAGCGCACACGCGTACGCAGCGCAGGGATCACCGACGACGGACGGCTCACGTCGACATGGTAATCGTTCCCCTTGCCGCCGATTCGCCATTTACCCACCGGCGGGGCGTGTACGTTCGGAATCACTGTCAGAATCGTCGACGGCCCCAAGGGCGGGAAATCAAGATTGAGACGTACAGCCCTCTTTTCCCCCGCACGCCTCGCCGTCTTCCTCTCGCCTCCCAGCGCCTTTGGAAGCCAGGCCTCTTGACCCTGTGACGCGCGTCTTGGTCTATATTTCACGCCTCCCGCGCTTCCGCCCTCTCCTTTCCCCTCGCCGACGCTGGTTCTCGCTTGGGACTTTCCGTTTCGTCTCAGCGGTCCGCCTCCTCGCCGTCGCCCTCCAGCTCTGTCTGCCCCGACAGTGCCCACGCGACTGCTTGCGACCCGACCACCTTTTCGTTCTCTTTCTCCCGGCCGTCATCGTGCGGAGGACGGCTCCTCGCCGTCGACCCAAGTCCCTCCCGTCGGTCCCAGCGCATCCGGCATACATGCATGGCAGATCCTCTCTTCCCCCTCACCATCGACGACACCTCGCCCGTCGTCCTCTATGCGCCCTTTGCAGACACCTTCGGCGCCCCAGCCCTCGCCGCCGGCTGGAATCCGTATTTTACCGTCTCCGGTTTCTCGGAGACTCCATCCGGGCAGGGCGCAGACGTCAGGTCTGCCGTAGGGAATGGGACGAGCATACACCTCACCGCGCACGACGGCGCCGCGCTGCAGATCAACTGGAACGGTGAGTCGTCGCTGCTTACACGCGCCGTCCGTCTCGCGCCGTCCGGGTCGCGCCCCTCGTCTGGTCCCCGGGAGATGGAAGGAGGGCGAGAGAGCGCCCGTCAAACGTCGAGCTGTCAGCGGAGTCCACGGTAACGCACCCGCTTCTCTTCTCTCCCGCGTCACATGCACGCACGCACGAACTCGCTCGCGGGGCGCAATGTTTTATTGCGGTGTCACAGCTGTTCGCCAGTCCCCGCAGACCCGTCTCCCGTGCGGCCATGTGGATGTGGGCGCCTGTTTGTCTGCGCTCAGAAAGATGCCTTTTCGGAAGGTCCCTTTTCTGCGCACGCTGATGACGGACCTGTACCCCGCATGTCGCCAGTTGTGTGTCGCGTTCGCAGCGGGAACAGTTGTCGAGTGTGCTCCTTGACAGAGGATCTTCGATGCGCTGATAGTTGATTGTGGATCCCGCGTCATGCACTGTCCTTGGCGGGCATCTCCCAGTGACATTTGTCCTATTTCACGGGAAATCCAAAAACGAGATTGCAGGGTTGCTGAATCCCCGCCGCACCTCTCGTCTCTTTATTGTAGTGTGGATCCTGGAGAGCCGCTGGCTAATATTTATGTGCCACTTTCAGGAACCGATATCACGATTTATGGCACCCTTGTACAACCACTTGCAAACGACGCCCTCGACGTCACTTACTCCGTGGTCCTCGACGGCACGGCCACGACAAATTATTTTTCCGACATATCCTCTGGAGCGGCGGTCAGAGATGCCGAGTCGGACGTCCTTGCATCGTTCAAAGGCCTCCAAGAAGGACCGCATTCAATACAGGTCACATTGCACAATCCGGATGGCAGCGGCGCCGCTGGGAACACCACCAACGGCGCGATCCTAGCGTTTGATCGAGCAGTCATGCAGGAGGGCTCAGGGAAGCAGAGGTACGTGTGTCATCTTGCAGGACACTTTACCGCTAGCACAGAACTTTTGGTGGCATATCTTCCGGGACTATGTACCTCACCTTTCGACGCTGATCTTCAGCCTTCACCCTAACCCCTACCTGACGC
Source organism: Trametes hirsuta (assembly GCA_001302255.2). Classification (NCBI taxonomy): domain Eukaryota; kingdom Fungi; phylum Basidiomycota; class Agaricomycetes; order Polyporales; family Polyporaceae; genus Trametes; species Trametes hirsuta. The sequence continues at coordinate 609,995 of CP019378.1, forward strand.
GCCTTCGATATACCTTCTGCATTCGAGTTTGTACAGTTGTGTCCCCCTTTATATGATTTTGCTACCCACTCGACGTCATCTCAGGAACCTCCGTGTACTGTTTAAAGAAACTCACGCGGTCTCCTCCCAGCTCATCGCCTATGACCGCTTCTGGTAGCAGTGGCACGCCCACATCTTCTCCGACGGCGACGTCTACAGCGCGCACGGCGCCCGTTTCCGATGACGAAATTGCATACAGAGGCCAATGGAACTTCACACCTGGCCTTCTCCCGGGCTCGACGACGACGTTCCATACGAGCAACAACGTCGGGGATAGAGCGACACTGCTATTCAACGGTGCGTGCGGATCCCTTCTAGGCCGTCTGCTATTCCTACTTCCCCGGACGTCCATTGTCTTCCTCGTGTGATGCACATGCCGTTCCGGGGAGTGAGCTCACCACTGCGTGACCGCAAGGCCGGGATGTGTGCGCAGCCTCTCCGGTGTGGCGGATGCTCGCTAAGGCCGCTGATGGCGACGGTTGGAGTTTGCTTGATGGGCACCTTTTAAATTTCCGTCCCCGCCTCGAGGGCGTCCGGGGACGTGTCTTGGCGCTTGCTTTGTCGCCTTCTCACGTTGTTTCATATGTGCCATTGCTTTTTTTGCCAGACGTCTGCTTGTCCCATATATGCCCTCCGTCCGCGAGCCCGATATCCACATAGCCCCCTCCTAGCCTGGGCGGTCTCAGGCCCAGCTGTTCTTCACTCCACATTCTACATATCTTCTCACCGATCTTTCATTTACACTGTTGTTTACTTCTAAACGTGGCCGCATACTAATCTTTCTCGAGTGCAGGCTCGGCCGTTGGGCTCACAGGCCTCACCACGCCGGCGTCGGGCGCATACAACGTATCCCTCGACGACGAAGAGCCTGTCACACTCTCCGCACGTGCCTCCTTCACCGCATCTGCGCCCACACTCCTGTTCTTCCGCACCGGACTCGACCCGTCCATCATGCATCACATCGAGGTCGTCAATGCCGGCCCCTCCGACGCTGGCGACGACGCAGGCTCCCTCCTCGTGTTCGCCGCCGTCAACGTCACGACGGTCGAAAATCCGGGGTGAGTCGCCTCCCTCCATTGCGCACGACCGACGCTCATCGTGCGCATTGATCCGCGGCCGCTTCTATATGCGCGCTTTTCCACCATTAAATTGGGACGCCACCATTCACCTACCCCCGACGTGCACGAATTGCGGCGCCCATGCCGTACAGTGCGACGCCCATCGGTGCTGCAGCGACGTCTTCGGGGCTGTCCAAGGGGGCCATTGCGGCGCTGGCAATCGGCCTGACTCTTGCGGTCGCTGCGGCCGCGGTGGCGGCCGTCTTCTTCGTCCGGCGGCGACGGAAGATAGCGCGTCGGAAACGCGAGATGCTCGTCAACCCCCGCATTAACCGCGCCGGCCGACTGTCGTTTCTGTTCCCTCACAAACGGCACAGCCACGCAGACGAGGGCGTGGCGCAAGCAAAGGAGAGCAGGCCCGGGGGAGAGGGCGTGCTGCACATCAGCAGCCCCAACCCCGATACGCACGAGAAGGACGAGTCGGACGATGATGAAGACGAGGGCGAGGGTGGTGCACAGCGCTTCTCTGCGGCGGAGAAGGGGAAGGCGCGTGCGATGCGGCGGAGCAACGCGTCGAAGAACTCGGACGGGAGCTACTCCATCGACTTGCCGGACCTCACCATCGCGCAGGTCCCGCGGGGATACCTCCCGACCTCTATGGTGCCTTCGACACCGTCTCCCCCAAGAACCCTTGCCGTGTCGTTGCCGTCGCCGACATCGCCGCGGAGTGCTCGACCTCGCGGCCCTCGGGAAATGCAGGGGCGCGACTCTACTAGGGGAATCCTGCTGACGAACCTGGACGTGTCCCCCACGGGCGCTGATGAGGACGGATTCCTGCCCGCCACGCCCTCGTACCTCCCCGACGCGCACATCTCGCCACTGCGCGTAGAGTTTGCCACCGAGCTCCCAGAACGACCGGAGCGACGCACGGAGAGGCACATCAGCACCGGCACTTCCGTGTCCCTCCCACAATCGCTCAAGCAAGCTCTGTCTCAGCACCGGAGCGCGCAGACTCCAGACGTACCCAGCCCGACCCGTCCGGATGCGGTATTCTCGTTCCTGGACTTTAATAACTCGTCGACTTCCACTTCGCTATCGCGGTCGCAACGCCAGTCTTCTTCGAACTCGACAGGGAAGTCGGGCAGCTCTTCCCAGTCGAAGCGCAACACGGGCAGCGACCTCAGCACCCAGTCGCAGAGTGTCAACTGGGCTTCGCTCCCGCCCGACCGCCGCATCTCGCTGGGCCTCTCTATGACCGTGTCAGGTGGCCCGAACTCGTCACGCCCTTCGTTGTCCCCCAGTGTCTTGCTACAGCCCGTTCCCCTCCCACCACCCGTACCAGTCCTCCCGACGATCAACACCGACCAGGAGACCATGTCTTCGTCCGGCAGCGCGGAGCCGGAAGGCCCCGATCAGCCTTTCCCCTACGACGCCGGCGGCGGCCAACTCCCCTCACCCACCGACTCCATCCCTTTCACCGTCTCAGACATCCACTTCCGCCACTCGACACAGTCGTCGATCTCCGGTGCACCCGAGTCACGGCGTGCGTCCGCGCAACGCTTGAGCGGGTCGCACCGTCTCCCACACCCTCCCCTGCCCGGCGTTAGTCCCGGGCCCTCGTCGCCGACGCGGGGGATGCACCGCAGGCAGGCCTCCGCCAGCGGATCGCAGAGCGTGCCGCCGTTCATCGTGCAGCGCATACTGGGGAGGACGACGAGCCCCGTGCCGGGCACGCCGTTTGGCAGCCCCACGGCGCCGCAGTTTGCGAGCATGACCGGCACGTTGGGCAGGTCGAGCTCCGCGACGGCGACGGTCGTCCCCTCCTCGCCCCCTCCGGCCTCTCCCCCGGTGGTCGCGACGTCGTCTAGTGGTTCGGGCTCAGGCCGGGGTTCGAGCAGCGCACATGCGCAGACCCCTGGCTCCGGCTCAACGACGACAGTGTTTGGCTTCCAGCTGGGACGCCATCGATGATGCGCCCTCGAGTCAGGCTCGCTGGCCAGCGCGATGTACATAGTCCACTCGTTGCAACACCGCCATGGAGCGGCCTTCTGCTTCTTCATTGCACATAGTTGCTGCTCCCGTTAACTTATCGTGACGTCTAATCCGGCTCGCGTTGACCCTTCACGGGCGCGGGCCAGGAGGGGGCGGCCGAGGACTCGTAGCTGGCGGATTCCGGCTGCCCTCCCCCGGCCTTGTTGCCTCATGGTTTGCTTGTTTTCCTTTCGCACACTCTCTGGACACACCCTGCATTCGTCTCGGCGTCGTGTCTGCTGTATATACTTACCCTGTACTATTTTTCCGCGTGTTGTTTGCATACGGTCTTTTCGCCCTGCACGGAGGCTCGTGCTCGCTATCTACTTGTCTGGTTGTCCCTCTCGGTTGGACGTTTGCCGGTGCCTCGAGTGCGCCCCTCTTGCGTCACTCAGGTTCCGCCGTTCCTTATCCTACTCCTCTCGCGTCGTGACCGTTGGTTGTTGCGTCATCGACCATTTCGCCCCCACCTCATTTGGGTTCCATACTCCACCATCACTCTGTCGAGGTACACAGTACTTACGGGCTTGACGGGGCAGAAGGGTCTGGAGGAAGCTTGATCAATGCTCGCGTGAAAGGTACTTTAGCATAACTATCTATTTCCGCCGGTGCGCACCGACGGTGTACCATACGCATGCCGTACAGTAGATGATGGGGTAATACTCCTGCATGAATACGGGAGGGTTCGAGTTCAAGTTGGCCGACATGAACAGCGATGTGGTCTATACAGACTACCCATGCTAATGGGGACTTCAACCTTATGGTACCTCGAATCAGTGCAAATCGGTGATACGTGTGCACTAACGATCCAAAGTGTGCTTATACTGTCGTGATCGCGGCACACGCATGAAGGTATCCCTCGGACACCAGCACGGGTGGCGTTCGGCGGTCGACAAAGGACATCGATTTCGCGCCATGCGCAGCCTTACTCGACGCTAAAACATACTAGGTGTTATACAGATTGAACATATTCTCCATGGTGACTCGAGACTGGGCGACAAACAGAGACGGCTTCATGTCAGCACTGTCCAGGGACGCGGAGCTACGACAATGTGATGGTGGCGGGAGGCGATGATTTCACGTACCTATCATACATGCATCTCCTAGAGAACCCACAGAGGATTCCGCTTCAGGTCAGCCCTGCACTTGCTCAGTAGTACGCCTCTGCGCCAGCATATGATTTCGTCGATGGGCCAGATCTGGTCGTTGTTGGGGACCCTTGTACCGAGCTGTCGGTCCCCTCCTCGGAATTGAGAAGTTCGAGCTCCTCGGCTTGGCGTCGAGTGTGCTCCACCGACCCCGGCCCAAATGCTGGCACAGGTTTGACGTAGGGCTTCACTGAGACAGCCATCAACCCGGCGGGTATCATAGCCTGTAAGTCGGCCTGCGGGGGAACGGACTGGAACGAGAGCTGAGAAGTGGAGGTGAGCACGAATTTAAGGATCAAAGTATGGGGCTCTGGGACACGCACGGTATCGTTCATTTTCTTGTAACCGACGAGGAAGGTATTTGTGCTTTCGAGCTCCTCCTGTACCCTGGCCTTCCGGCGCTCACGCATGTCTTTCTCTCGCTCGCCATCCATCACGCTGCCGGACGAAGAACCGCTGCGAAGCTCCTCTAGCTCCTTCTTTGCCCACACGAGGAACCCGACTGCAATACCGCCCTTGCTCGTTCCCCCATGCTCTCCGGCATCGACCCCAAGCCATTTTCGGGCCAGAGCGCCATGAAGTGCGGCTTCGTCGGCGAGATAGCGGCGAAGTTCAGGCGCAACCTCCTCTCCGGTCTCGTCCTGAGCCCCTCCACCGCTCTTGTCCTTCCCGAAGGACAGCTTCAGTTTGGACTTCGAAGCGCTTCGCGACGCTCCTGGGGTCTTCACCAGCGAGCGTGCGGACGAGTACAGAGAGGCACACTCTAGATGGAGCTTCGCTACGAGTGCTGGAGAGGGATGTGACTTCGGCAGAGGGGGCCCGGGGGTCAGCGTGCTCTCGAAAGCAGCCTTGGAGAGGAGTTTGCGAATTGCGAGATTCTGCGCGTCCGCAAGAGCCAACCTGCGAAGCATTCATGAGTGACAGGTGATACAGACGGCCACGAGGGTTATGGTCCTACTTGCTCAGCCCGATGACGACTTCTCTGCTAAGGTCTGGTGGTCTAGGGCAAGTCATCCCAAGCGAAACCACTCGTTGACGCTCCCTTTCCCACTCGGCCAGACACTCTTTGCCGATGTACTCGTACAGACCAGAGGACCTGCAGAGTAGAGTCACGGCAAACGCGAGGCGTTCATCTTTGTCTTTCCGCTCAGCGTCAGAGATCGCGCGTTCTGTTTCGTATCGCCCAAGAGAGTGAACGACCGCACGCGCGAGATTGGAGATGGAAAACGCGTATGTGAGCAGCGTAAAAATCAATTCCGTGGAAAATGTTGGGATGCTGATTCTGGGCGAGTTATGGAAAATCCCAGAGGATAGCGTTGTTCTCCAGCTGAAAACTGTGTGAATTGTCGGTAACGTGATGAACGCCATGGTGAGAGTGCAACCGACTAGGTTCTGATTTTAGAGAAATTTCGGCGTTTTCAATGCAACCTAGCAGACCATATAGATGGGGTATGTAGTCGTCGAGTGTCTGTGCAAATTATGAGCGTATTCTTTGAATGTAGCTCTACTGACGTTGGCTCCTTCTACTCATATCCACTCATTCATGTACTCCCAGCCCGGTATCTGGGAGTACTAGACTTCCGTCATATCGGAATGGGCGCACATAAATCTCTTCTTATTATGGACTCACCTTCACGAGCCGTAGATGGTCCTTCTCGCTATGATCAGTGCGCTTGCTCTCCTTCAGAGCTGCGCGCAAGTTGGCACGCGCTTCGGTCGCATCCGCTATATTCAATGTGTAAGTCGCGGTCGAGTCTACACAGACTTCGGCGAAGGATATTGCGCCTGTCGTTGGCAGCTCGTACAAGTAACTCGACATTCTGTGTCGTGGAAGGAGGGTTGAGAGGAGCTAAACGCATATTGAACGCCAAGCACTACCGGGTACCCTACACTGCCGGAAATAGGCGAAGGCTGTGTATGTTGCTGCTTTGGGAAAGCGTGTTCACTACGCTCTCATTCATATCGTACTGGTACGGAGGCTTCCAATTGAGAACACATAGATATTAGGGCAGTGCAGATGCCGATGTTTTGTAATTGCGGGCGGGATCGTGGGTAATACGATGATCCCGGGTGAGGCATTACTAGTACTAACGAGTATTCAAGTTCGAAGTTTCGTACTTGAGGTTGAAGACGTTCAATGATATCCGAGCGCTAGTAATGTTAAAATTCAACGAGAACGCCTCTGTGTCGCAGAATCGAGAATCCACGACCTGTTGGAAGTTTCTATCCGCATGTACGCGTCTGTTTCCCGGTGTTTCCGTGTTACAGATTTCGGGGGACTTTCCCCAACTTGAACCATCCATTCAGACTTAGTCCTTCGAGGTTAGGGAAGCGACGCAGTAAAGCGCGCCCGAGGCGGTCTACATCGGGAATATACAGGTGGAAGCAGTGATCCCCCTGCGCAGGGATTAAGTGTAACAACTGCGTCTGTGGCGGGGTGGCGTCTTCCTCCGGATTGTATGCCTCTAGAGCTACGAGCTCCTCCTCGGAAACGTCTGTGACGTCCATCATTAACCGTTCCAATGTGCGACAACGTCCGGCAAGCTCTACTAAGGCAGTGAGAGACGGGCGGATGATGGAAGGTATGTACGGCGTCCATAAAGCAAGCAAGATATCCGGGAGCCCCGTGTCGCAGGTGATGACTAGGCTCTGGACGAGCGGCCAGGAGCGTCCCATGTTGACCACGTCCTCGTCCGAAATCGATAGAATTCTGCACTGCGACTCGACACGTAATGATTTCAATGCCCGCAGATTCCAGAGAGACTTGAGGACACTGGAAAAGGATGCATGTACAGGCTCATCCCCATCGGCCAGCGTGTAAAACCCCGAGCAGAGACAGATATGCAGAAACTGGAGGGACGTGGTATTCGGTTTGGAGGCCAGCAAGTTCAGCATAGGAGCGACCTCGGTAATATGCGGCTGGTTGCTGATCAAGCTAACTTTCTCGATCGAGCTAGTTGGTATAAGAGTGAGTAGCTGGACGATCTCGGAGTGCTTGCCAACAATGCGCAGTTCCCGAAGTACAGGGAATGGAGGGTTTTCAGTACCACGCAATGTACGGTGTGCACCGATCATGTTGGGGTATCCTATGATTGGGCCTGTGGGGTGTACGCCCTCGGTAGCGATATAGAGCTTCTCCAGATGATCCATCATGGCCGCCAGATCAAGGATGAGGGCCTGGTATGCGTCGGATGACACCAAGGATAGGTTCAAACTGCGTAACATCGGGAAGGAAAGTATCGAGCCAAGGTATTCGATAGCCGCGCCCCCTCGCGTGGGGATATGAAGGTGCTGAAGGCAGGGAATCATTGACCCAAGGGTACGTAAACTATCCCAACGGCGGACGTCGTCTGAAATGCGAGGTTCAAACAGGAAAGTAGATAACGTCGGGGTTGACAGAGCACGAATGAGTGCCGTATTGGTAGGTGTTTGACGCGTTTCTGAGAACCACAAGCCCTGGAGGCCCGGGAGTAGAGACTCCCCCGAGCCGGCCTGCCGACGGAGAAGGGTGGCAAAAAACGGCGACTGAAGCGGTGGAAACATGTCGCTAAGGTAAATACACCTCACTAGTCTGGCACATCGCTCCCAACGTTGCCATTGTGCGTCAGTGACATCTCCTTCGAAGATCTATCAACGGTAGCAGCGTGTTAGTTCGTTATGCACCGTGTGCAAGAACAATCGTGTATACTAACATATTCAATGGCCTGCGGCGTATCAAGAAATGCCCGGAAGTCGTCTGCAGGCTCCTGAGCAACGATCTTGAAGGAGGGGAATGGACATAGGAGTGCAAGAGCCCCATTATGGAGGACTGCCCAGAGTGCCTCAGAAGCTGGTTCGGCGAATGCCTTGCAAGTCATAGCTGCACTGTGAAGAGTGCGTATGCTCAAGTCCCCGGAGGCTGAGGTTGCCAAGAAGGTATCAAAGGGTTGCCCAGACCTTATGTGCTCCAGTGGGTCGGTAAATGGAGCCAGGTGTCGAAAAATTTCGCGTAAGATGTCTGGATGGCTGAGTGCAATGCTATCACCTGTGGGCCCGTCCGTGCGATGAGTGGTTTTAGACATGATAGTGGACGAGGGAAATGCCGACGCTGCGCGGCTCGGCGAAAACCTTGCTTGTCGCATGTACACAGGACATGGAAAGTAAAAGTCGTACAAGCTGAAGCTGACCACGGCTATCGAGGGGGTCTAGGAAAGCGGACCGAGCGGGCCGGTTACATGGGCGCTCGAATTATGGGGTGGTAGGACCTTGACAAGCAAGGTGACGTACGTCTGACGGCGGACGTAGTAGCGGATTATACACAACCCCCGTCGCCGCCGACTGCAAGAGTCACGCATGAGTTGATAAAGTAATTGATCGGCACCGAGTTCGATCGAACAGCGTTCCAACAGTTTGATCAGCTCAACCCAGCATAGTGCTGGCGCTCCGAGTCGGGAGGTGGCTAGCGCTGTTACAACCCTGGATGATTCTAGAGATCGTTTATAGGGAGTCCGTAGTGCTAGCATTAGCATCCTTGGCGGCCAGGAGACCCTATTGCGGGGAGGCACTTGATCTTTGGATTAATACTCGACATAGCCGCGGATTTTTCTCGCGCCACATGAGGGAATCAAAGTGTACAAGAGAGACGTGTGCAGGAAGTGCAGATTGACGCGGCCTAGCATTACTAAGGTGGCATGGTCTCTCTTCGCAGGCCAAAGCTCACGAACCGCTTGAAGTCAGAGAATACTTCACGCCGACTCGACTGGTCCTGCCGTGGTGGCGTGTCCGAGCCGTTCGACGGCGCGCCCGCCAAAGGCGGCGAAGAGAGTGCAGCCAAAAAGCTCTCCCCAGTTGATGTACCGGGAAGTAACGAAACACGGCTGCTCCCCGGGCTGGTAAGGGTGGACACCTGGCCAGGGTCCATGTCCAGGGAAGACAGGAAGGACGTGCTGTCGAGCTCGGTCTTCGTGCTCGTGATAGTAAGGAAAGAGTCGAGAAGGTCGTTCTGCTCTGCCTTGAGCGTACCCTTGAGATCCAATATCTTCTGGAAATTGGAGAATGAGGCATCCCCAATGACGAGCGTGTAATTGAGAATGAAACCCTCGGCGGGATCCTGAGAGGGTTTAGCGTCGACGGGGGGCGAAGGGTGCCCATAAGACGTACTACCGGTGTTACAATGACTTTGAGAAGAGCCTCTAGTCGGGTGGTATGCTTCGTCACGCTCTTCGTGTAGCTGGAAGAATGTGGCCGGTCAATGGACGATAAGTTATCAAGAACATGCAAACCAACTTCGACGTAGTCAATGCCTCGCCTGGTACTTTCAGTAGACATGCTTTGATGGCTTGCAAATCGATCAACAGCTAACCCATGTTCTAATAAGCTTATGGGAAATGGAGGGCGATTGAGTGCTCACCTGTTCGGCACCAATCTCTAGCAGAGGTCGACTCTTAACCAATGCATTGGTGAACTTTGCCAATATCGCGCTGGAAAGCACAATTAACTATTAAGCGATGAACGATGCGTGTCTTATCGTACTTGGCCGCCTTGTCGAAGAAATTACGCAGGTACTTCTTCTGCTCAACGAGCGGCTTTACAATCTCCGTAACCTCGTCGATGGCTTTGACTAATGGTTCGACATAAGCGGACTGACCGCTGACATGCTTCACGGTGGCCCAAGGCGTTCGGGAGAGCATTGTGAGCGATGATTCGCAAGCCGAGTCCAGTTCACGAAGCATGACCATGATGGCGGCGGAAATCGCACTAGCAAGCAAAACATCAGAACCGAGCTCACGGGATGGACAGCTCCGATCCCCACCTAACAAAAAGATCACGTTCGTCCTGCAGAGTGATTCTTTCCTTGAAAGTTTCTTCGCACTTCTCGCGGATGTTCTCTTCGAGTTCGAGTGCCGTTGTTTGACAATAGTCCGCGGTGTTGATGAGCGTGCATGCGTTCTTCAGCTCGCTCACATCATAGCGGGCATCCATAGACCTCCGGCCGAAGGTAGAAGGCCTGGGTGATGCGTTAGCGATAGACTTCGTCGAGGAATGAGTCAATAATACTTCTTCATGCTCGCCACCAGCACTTCCTCTATCAAATGTTGCCGATCAATACGAGGACCCCCCTGCACGCACATGCAACATACCGGCATATATTCGTAGCCACTTTTTGAACAACCCACAAAGGTCATAGAGCGGTTGGCCGGTGAATAACTTGGCACATTGTTCGAGCGTTTGCGCGTAGAAATAAAAGAGCTCAGTGGATGACGGGAGCACTAAGACCGGAGGTGCCGCGTCATCATCTCCTGAAGCACTAGTGGATGAAGTGGCCTCTAGTGACGAGCGCGACTTGGGACCTCGATACTGTCCGAGCATATCGGAAAGCACCCTGTATAATGATGCGTCGGGAAACAACATATGCGAGCATGGTTATCATACGTACTTGTCTTGTGCGTCGACATAGACACCCATGTGCGGCTCGAACGCCGATGTAATTGGTTTCAATGGTCGAGTCGCACTAGCAGGTGTTGTCACTTTAAGGAGTTCCCGCAACTACGAAACATGGATCAATAGGTGCTCTAGTCCGGGGACGCGATCACCCTTACTGAGGTGCTGAATTTCCTGGTGATGGACGTCTCGAACTCCATGGTCTCCTGTAGAGTATCGAGCAGCTGCTTGACTGTAAGCTTCGAACCGGCTTTCGACAGGAGCGCGGTCATATCGTCCCTGCGAGTAAGGTAAGTATTGGTTGCTCGGGCGGACCTCGATAGGGTATATACCTTGTGATTTCTATGAATTTAGCCGTCAAGAACCATCCAACTTTCCACTCCGCTGGGAAGACTCTTCCTTGTTCCGTTTCGTGAGTGTGCAGCAGACGTCGGAACCACGCGAAACGACGTGAAAGATTGTCCAGCTGGCCGGCCTCATCCGTTGCGCGGAATATTCGTCGATACTCCTTAAGCTCCAGCGCAACATACCGCTCGACGAACTGGGTGCGGATGTCCGCACCTAAAACGTCAACCACCAAGCACGCGTCGGCTACCAAAGAAGGCTTGATGGGCTTTGCTGGGTCTTGAACATAGCTGTTTTTTTAAAGTCAGCCTTGCATGAGAGGAGGGCATAACGAGATGCACGGACAACTTGTCCCAGTCCGCATCTATCATGGTACGCAGTTCGGTCTGTATCTCTTGTATACGCCTCCAGAGTTGGGATATTCGATGGACAGACGTGTAAGGCTTGAACGAGGCGCCAATCTGTTTCACCGCCTGGGTAGAAGATAAGTGTTTACACAGCATAGGGTTGTAGCGCAAAGCTAACGTACTGCGAGAGACTGAACTATGTCGTGATACTTGCGTTCCTTGATTTGGTCCTCAAGCTGGCCTAGCATGTTAACTGTCGATTGCATCAGCTACCGTACAAGTAAATACACCGGAAATAACACACCAAGCATTTGGAGCCTCTTTAATGTCGTCATGCTTAGGATGAGATTCTTCTTAGCCAAGTCTAGCACTTGAATCTCCTTGGTAATATTCCGCACGACGGCCTCCGACTCCGTAGCCTTCTCTCGTATGCGAGACATCTGACCTAATAGGTCCTGAAGGGACAGATTTTGGAGAACGGCTTCTTGAATTGGGTGCCGCATAGCTGACAATCCTAAGCAGGTACTCACGGAAATCATCTCCTGTATGAGTTGCATTCTGCTAGGGTCCTGGTTCTGTCGGAGCTCTTCTCGCAGGGCATCAATCTCTTCTTGCAATGCTCGCTCACTCTCCGCAAGTCGCGTCTGAACGGCTTCGAGCTGCCCAAGCGCAGCCTCTACAGCACGCGGTAAGGAACTGAGAAATGCATATCACTCGCAGTGCACATGGACGTACCGTCAGGGAAGTAGTCATTCAGCACACCAATCGGGTTGAATTCATTTGTGAGTCGGTCAAGGGGATCCGTGTCTCCTTGGGCATGCCAGTCTAGAATACGCTCTATTGACAGTATAAGCTCGGTAGGCAGCTCATCCTCTCGCAGCCTATATGCGGGTACAGGTAAGCGGCTTGTTTCGAGAGGCATAGCGAGGGCCTCGATAGTTGATGCTGGGCGTGGCAGTGTCGAAAATGCGGGTTCTGAGACCGACTCAAGGTGGTGGTAGGACAGAGCAAGAGCAGGCTTTGAGGCGCGTTCGGGCCGCTTGTGCTGTCGCGCAGCCGTGGCGATCGAAGTACGCGCCGTGGGCGTCTATAGAACCCCGCGCGACTGTGGCCATTTTCCTTTCTCAGAATTTCTTGCTCCCGTCCTCCATGACGCTTGGTCCCCCGCCCTCCGCCGCCGGGCCATCAGGTGATACGCCTCCCGCGCAGAGCCACGAAACAACCGCGAACTCCATCGCCAACGCACAATCAGCGTCGGCGACAGCGAGCTCTGCTTCTGCGCCCGGCCCGTCCATTTCGACCGGGCCCTTCACAAGCCAGTTCTCTGTGCAGTCATCCACAGCTCCGCGCGCGCACTATGCGCGGTCCGGGGCCATTTCTTACTCTTCTACGTACATTCCGCCTCAGGCACAGTCAAGTAACCACCAGCAAGGTTCTCAAACGCCTGCCCTGGGCGGATATTACGCCGCTTCGCATGCGAACTACTATCCGCAACAACCTGCTTCTCAAAGCACCTCTCAGAATCAGGCAGGGGCATACCCGTACTACAACTACCCTCCGCACGCCTGGACGAACGCCTGGAATACTGGGTCTTACCAGTACGGCGCCGGGGGTAGCTATCCTTATACATACCCTCAGCCCCAGTCCTCTGCACAACTTTCTACATTGGCTCAACAAATAAAACAGGCGGCTTCCACACCCCCTCCGCCTCCTCCTAAGAAGAAAACGCCCACCCCATCTCCTTCGCCACCCCCTCCACCAGAATACCACAAAGATTGGGACATACTCGTTAAAACGTTTTTGTCTACTATTGGGTTTTCTCAAGCGGTCAGAGGGTTTGAAGCGGACATGTTGGTGTTAAATCACGAGTACGAACGCAAAAAAGTTCCCGCAGCGCTGGAAGAGCTCACGAAAGACCTTCTAGTATGTGCGTCGTTACATTGAATGTGGGCCGGCATTAAGGTGTCATACGCGTAGAAACTAAGTCAGAGCAACTCCGAAGGTGATGAGGGCCAAAAGTCGGAGCGGCCATTAGATGAACGCAAATTGGACTACGTGCATCTTGCCAATAATGCCATGCCTCGCTCGCAGACGTCAGTGAGTTCGCTTTGCTGCGCTCGACTGGACGTCAACTTATCACATTGTGATTGCAGCTCACGAAGGACATATCGCATTTCCTGGCACGCAATCGTGCAAGGAACGACGCATCCAACCGTAACGAGTTCCTGTTATCGTTAGCGGAGAAACGCAGACGATTAAATGAGAACGGTGACTCCGTTGCTTCGGAGCCCGCCCCGTCCTGCGCTCGCACAGACGCGAAGACACAAAACCGAGACTTGCAGATGAAGTACGACATCGCGAAAAATGAAGACGGCCCCCTTCGACGTACGCTGAAGAGTGAAACGGGAGACGCCAACTCCGGGACCTCAAGATCTACCACGCACGGCTCCGGTGATTCAACTGGGCTCACGAATGATTATCCGAGTGCCGAACGGTATCCTGCGTTGGATGAACGTCTTCAAAACGTTGAGAAACACTTGGCCATTCGCTATGGTCAGTGGACGTATACCTGCCTTCTAGTTCCCAACTTCTCAATATTGGACTCGTGATGTGCAGTACCATTGCCTCCACGATCCTTGCTGGATCGCCTGAAATACCTGGAAGATCACATCATACATCTTGAAAAGGAATACCCCCCATGGGCCGCTCTCCACTTCAACCAACCGAATCGAGGTGTAAGTACCCTCACTTCCAGCCTATGGCTCCGACTCACCGCCAAAAAGTGGCCACCACCACCCCGACCGACTCCCATAATCGTTCCCTCGCATCTCACTTCGACGACGGTCCCGCGCCTTCCATCAGCGGGCACTCCATCGACGTCCTCAAGTGTGGCCCCTCCAGCGCTTTCTGGCGAAGCTGTAGACACCGCGTTGAAAGGGAAGGGGAAGGCGGGACGGCATACAAAATCCAGTTTGCATAGGGCTGTTATGGAGAGACTAGAGGTCCAGAAAGCAATAAATGACCTCACGGGAGGTGATGGAGGGTAAATAACTTCGCGACATCCAATCATTTTACACGTTCCACCATTTGAACACGGATATATTAGCCACAGGGTGATGGAATGCAACGCCCGCCTAGCTCAATCGGATAGAGCGTCAGACTCTTAGGCTTAGCGGGTGATCTGAAGGCTGCGAGTTCGACCCTCGCGGTGGGCTAGTGTTTTTGTTCCGGTGCCTTGCCTGCCACACTGACTCTCGGAAGAGAATACCCTACGAGGCAGTCCCATTCATACGTCCAAGCTTGTATCGTCTGTGTCAGCACCGATGCCAGTCGGTCCCAGATCGCCTGGAGCTTGCAGCTTGGTTCGTGAAGGAGACACCGCCACCGTTCAATAACAAAGTTGCCTATTGTGGAAACACGTGGATAGATCGATTGCTGGAAGACGGAGGACTATTGAAATAGTAACCGCCCGCCCTCGCGCAGGCTGCCCCGCTCTTTACCCTCGACGGCCATCTTCTTGACACTTCCCCGCACATCCGTTCGCACGCCATGCACACCATACAGGTATGTCAACCCGTCGTCGCCGAGTCTGGAGCCCCTCAGCTGACGAGCGGAGTAGCAACAATATTGGGCGGTCCGCGAGTACCTCAGCCCCGTACGCGACCGTCGTCTGCGTGATCGCTAGGTGGCCCGACGTGTCTGACCACGCTCTGCAGGTCTTGAAGGAGAGTAAATTCAAGGAGCATGGACGTATAACGCCGGGTGCGTCCCGATCACGTCTACATCTCTCCGCACGCTCATCCCGGACCCGCCTCGCAGAGGAGTTCGTCGCGGCAGGCGACTTCCTCGCATACAAGTTCCCCGTATGGACATGGTGCGTCATTACCTCCTCTTCCGCCCGTTTTCACTCCCGGAACCTATCTACCATGCAGGGAGAACGGCGACCCGTCGAAGGCGCGCGAGTACCTCCCCGCCGATAAGCAGTACCTCCTCACGCGAGGCGTTCCGTGCCTGCGGCGCGCGACCGCGCTCGCGTACACAGATGCGGACGAAGACGCAGAGCGGCTACTCTCCTTTGGCGACCTCTCCTCGACGGGGAACGAGGCGGACGAGTGGGTCGAGACACACGCAGGGCGTCCGCCCGCCCAGGACTCGGCCGCGCACGCGGGTGTGATCGACGACATCCCAGACGTGGATGACGGCGAGGGTGATGTCTCTGGTGCGCTTGGTGGTCTATCGCTGGGCGACAAGGGCGCGACAGAGATCCCGGACATGGACGAGATCCCGGATATGGAGGAGGACGATCTGGAGGCGGGCGACGAGGCGACTGCGGCGCCCAAGACGACTGCTGCGCCATCGAGTGGCGTCATTGCTGCTGAGTAAGTAGTATCGTATGGGGTATGCTGGTGTTTCTGCGGGTGCTCATGCATGACGACTGCAGTGAGGTGGAGGTGGCGAAGGGGAACCTCCTGCAAGTACGGACGTATGATGTTATGATCACATACGACAAGTATTATCAAACTCCCCGCATCTGGCTGATTGGCTATGACGAGGTGCGTTTCCATCCCAACCTTCGTGTACGGCCTGGCTCCCGCCCCACGCATCGCTTGCCCCCGAATCCTGCCCGTCCCTAGCACGACTTTTGGGCTAACCAATTGTGCTGGGCTTCTAGAACGGCACGCCGCTCACGCCACCCCAAATCTTCCAAGACGTCTCGGCAGACCACGCATTCAAGACGGTCACGATCGAGGCGTTCCCTCACTCTTCATCGCTCCAAGCAGCATCCGTGCACCCGTGCAAGCACGCGAGCGTCATGAAGAAGGTGATAGAGCGCATGAACCAGGGCGTCATCGAGGAGCAGCAAGCCGCGCGGAAAGCCGCAGGCGGTTCCCCTACCGCGGCGAAGGACCCGAAACAGAAGAAGTGGCTCTTTCGCCGGGCGAGTGGAAACGGCAAGGACGACAAGCCCTCACCGGGCGAGGAGGACGGCATCGAAGGAATGCGCGTCGACTTCTACCTCGTTGTGTTCCTCAAGTTCATCGCGTCAATTGTGCCCACGATCGAGGTCGACTCGACGACGGCATTCTGAGGTTCGCACCCGCGTCTCCACCTGGTGCCGCTGAGCACAATATGGGCGGCCGAGGGAGTTCACGGGGGAGGGAAATTAGAAACAGTGGAAGATGATACCTGGGACCATATGCATATCTTGTTTGTGAGAGGTTTTGTACTGTTATGTAAATCACTCAATGTATTACGTTCACGCTGCGCAAGACCTCGGTCAGTACGCGGGTGTCATGTTGTACCAGCCTTTAGCCAAAGCACATAAATGTCAGATGATAATGTACAACACAGGGGTATCAGTCGTCCAGTTTCCACTTGTTCTCTTTCACGAGTTTCTCTCGCTCGAGGAGATATTTACCTTCGGTTATAAACTAGGATGAGTGTCCCCGTGGTAATGTTTGATCGAATTTGCTCACCTTCCTTGTACTTCTGGGTGTGGTCAGAGGCCTTATGATAATACCATCCCATGCGATCATTGCAGCCCATACAGTAGACATCAGCGACGGTGTGCACACCCGTCCTGTACGGCGACTCATGTCAACGTCGTCAAGTGTACACCAGCCTGAATTGGGTTCTTACAGGAGGGCACGGTCCTCCCGCCTTCCAAGCTTGAGATTGACGGCGGAGTGAATCAGGCTGCTTAATTAGCTTTCAATACGAGTGCGGGTGGCCGGGGGCGTGCACGTACTAGCCGCGACCGTCTCGTCCTGAGAACGCTTTGCTGATGAGTTCGTCCTGTAAAGCCTTAACGGCGAGGGCAGACGGTAAACACAGGCTGGAATTGTTACAAGTGATGGCGTCCTACTATGACTGCAGCGCAATTGGCACACGAGAAGGTGGGATGATCTTGGAACACAGTGATCACCTCGGTCTTCGTGTCGGCCGTGGGTGAGAATTTGGTGGTGCTCGTCATGTTGGATGTCTCCGTGGGGCAAGCCGCCGACTTGTGCCCTGCTGCAGCCCCGCCGGGCGGGATGGTCGAGGACTACAAAGTAGACTCCGAAGAAAGCGGAAGCCCCGAGGAGATCACAAGGGGATGCATGGGGAAATCGTTTATGGTTAGGGTTTCTTCTTGTCAAACGACGTCATAACCATTTTCAACTCGACTTTTGGTACTTCAAATTTCAAAGCTTCAAGGTCGCGTTCAGAGGAGTACAACCAACTTTCGCCGGCGCACGGCGTGGGCTCCTTAAGCACACACTGATCCATAGGAAAGCATTGTAGCACAACAGCAAAACACGCCGGATATAAAACGTACTGCGATACATCCCGAGATAGATCACCACCACGATCCAGACAACGGCGGAAACCTCCTACGCCTCCACCGCCGTCGATTTGGACTTGTCTTTCTTCGACTTGTCCTTTTTCTCCTTCTTTGCCTTCTTCTCCTTCTCCTCGTTCTTCGACTCTGCTACGGGTGCGGGCGGGTCGACGTCCTCCGGGGCGACCTCGCTCTTCCGCCGCTTCTCTTTCTTGCTCTTCTTCGACTCCTTCTCCGCTGCTGGCGTCTCCGCCTCCGCGTCGTCCCGCTTGCGCTTGTGCGACTTGCTCGCACTGTCTGCCGCCACCTCTGAAACCTCATCCACGGCCTGCGCTTTCTCCTTGTGCTTCTTGCTCTTTTTTTCTTTTACCGGGCTCTCCGCTGGTTCCGCGGGTGCAGCTGCTGTCGACGCTGCGGGCTCCTCGGCTGTGGATGTGGTCGCCTTTCTCTTCTTGTCCTTCTTGTCCTTTTTCTTGTCCTTGGACTGTTCGGACGACTCCTCAGCGGCAGGAGCCTTTGCAGGTGAGGAAGGTGCAGCATCCTCGGACTCGACGTGCTTCGCCTTTTTCTTCTTAGGCTCCTCGCTACTCTGCGATTCCTGCATCCAGCCATCGTTGGCCTGCGACGTCCGACAAGATCCAAGGCAAACGCACCTTCGCCTCCTCCCCGCCCAGCGACTTGCGCTTTTTGTCCTTCTTATCCTTCTTTCCCCCTTTCCCCTTCTTCTCCTCCATCGCACCGCTACTCTCCGCCTTCTTCTCCGCTACCGCAGCCGACGGCGACCCAGGTGGGGGAGCTGTCACGGGCGACATCCGCACAGGGGTGCCCAGGGGAGTGCCGTTAGCGCCAGATGCCTCATTGCGCGCATACCCGCGCCCCCAGCCGCCGCCCTGTCTCCCCCAGGACTGCTGCTGCTGATACCTACCTGCACCACCGGCGTTTCCGTTCGCGCCTCCGTTGCTGTAGCCGTTCTGCTGCCCGCCGTTGGAGTTCTGGGTCCCCCGCGGGCCGCCGCTCTGACCCGTCTAGGGTGCGCACGCAGAACGTGAGAGAGAGAAAAGAGAGCGCCAGGCGGAGGGACATACCTTGGGTCCCTTGTAGAGCGCTTTTTGGTACTTTTCCGCCTCGCTGATACACGTCGTGTGGCCCTTGTACTGCGTGGGCCCCGCAAACGTCGTGCTGCAGTCGATGCAGGTGAACGACGAATGGCACGCCATGCGGTGCTTGTCGAGCTTCGGCTTCTTCACGATGTCGCCGCACGCTGCGTGGTTGCGGAACGTCCCAGATGCAATGAAGGGCGTTCAAGAGAGCCATGAAGGATATGCAAAGTCAGATATTGTCCTGCGCGCATCATCGCATCGCGAGAGACAGGAGGGGCGAGGATGCTCACCATCGCATCTACAACAACGGGGTTAACGCGACGGCTTTGCTGATTGAAAATAGAGAGACGCACTGGAATGATACCATGTTTTGTTCAATGCCTGTAGCCTTCAAGCGTGCAGACACAAGAGAGCGTTGGAGGGAAGTCGAGAGCTGAGGGAAAGCAATAGGCGCGCGACCAATGGGCTGTCTTCAAGGGCAAATTTCGGGCACGTGATACATCCCCGCACTTTCGCGATCGAGTCGGTGGCGGTGAGTTACTGAGTAGCTTTCGGGCACGTTCAAACCTTGCGGGCGATGACGACCTTAGGCTTCAGGTCATACAGAGTAAGACGTAGATAGCGTTCGCTTGCTTATGATAGAGTACACAAATACAATCGAGGGTAGCATACTTTCCCAAAGCACACCACCACGTCCCAACCGCATCTTACTTGGACGCGCCCTTGAGCTTCTCCTGCACGAGCTGCTGGAACTCCTCCCGCAAGATCGCCTCCCGGCGCTCCCGCTCCTCCTGCTGCAGCTTCAGAATGCCGCGCTTCTCCTCCGCGCTGATCACCTGGTTCTCCTTGCGCATGCGCACCGCGTTCATGCGCCGGTGCCGGCTCCCGCTCATCACGTACCCCACCTGCTCGAACGTCGCGATCTCGTCCGACGACAGCCCGATCTCGCCGCGCCGCGGGATGCGCATGTCCGTCCCGTCCTTGAGGAACGCCGCCATCGCGCTGCCCTCGCCCCGCAGGAGCGCGCCGCCGTACTGCCGCTCGTCGACCTTGTTCCGCCCGGACTTCGTGCTCGCGTATAGCGGCTGCGGCCCGACCTCGTCGTCAGACTCGGACTCGTCCCCGGCGGGCTCCTTGCCTTTGGAAAGTCCGGAGTGTTCTATGACAGCGGATACGTGCGTGTCGGCACTAGGGTGAGGAGGCGCGATGGAGGATACGAGGCCCTCGACGGGCTTCTCGACCCACTCGTCTTCGTCGCCGGTGGAGGGGGGGCGGGCGTCAGGGCTCTTCGTCCGTGTCGCACTACGCCGGCTCTCGCTCCGTCGCAAACTCTTGCTTTTGCTCTTGCTCCGACTGCGCGTACGAGGCCTGTGCCGTCTGCGCTCCCGGTCACTGTCGTCCTCGTTGTCACTGTACCGCCGCGAGCGGGAACGGTGTCGCCGCCGGTCGTAATCGCGGTCTCGGTCTTTCTCACGCTCGCGTTCCTTCCGCTCCTTGCGTGCTTTCTTGCGCTCTTTGCGCTCACGCCTACGGCGTTCCTCTTCGGAGTCGGAGGAATCGGTGTCCGAGTCTGAATCCCGTCGACGTTTACGCGACTTCTTGTGTTTCTTCGAGTCACGTCCGGGCGAACTGTAGATACGTGATCAGCATGAATGAAGTGGGACAAGGAACAAAACGCAAATTGCACACATACTCTACACGGGTAGGATGCCTCGGCGAACTCGGCCACACAGTAACCGTGCTAGTTTCCCGCTGCTGCCTCCGACTGCAACACGCAACACGCATCGTCAGCACCCACACAAACCACAAAAGAGACATAAACCACAACGAACCTTTCCAAGAAATCAGACCCGCCCCCGCCATACCCGCCGCCATGCCCCCTCTCCCGCCGTGCAGGATACATATTCTCCTGCTGCCGCCACGGCGCCTGCCCCCCCTCCTCTTCCCCCGCCCTGCCCGGCGACGGCCGCCTGTACTCCCCATACTCCGGACTTGCCCTCCTCCCCTTCCCCCCGTCCCGGTCCCTCTCCCGGTCTCGCCTTTCTTCCCGCTCCCTATCGCGCTCGCGGTCGACGCTCCGACTCCTGCTCCGTTTACGCCCTCGGCCCTTGTCGCTTCCCCCGTCCCTGTCTTTGTCCCTATCTCTGTCCTCACCCCGCGCCCCGTCCTTCTCCTTCTCCTTGTCGTCGTTGAAGTAGTCGTCCGCACGCGCGCGCTCCCGCTCGTGCCGCCTGCTGCGGTCCCCGTAGTCGTTCCTCCGCTCGTCCTGGTCACGGTCGCGCTCGCGCTCGCGGTCTCGGTCACGATCCCTGTCCCTGGCCGGATCCCTGTCGCGGTTGCGCCCCGGAGCCTTATCCCGCCCGAACTCGTCGCGGTCCCTATCCCTATCCCTATCCCTGTCGGACCCACGGGCTCGCCGCGGCGAAGACGGCGAGCGGCCGCGTGTCTGCTGCTGCGGGGCCTGCGTCGGCGGCGGTGGTGGTGGGTCTTGCGGGACGAGGCCCATCCGTGAGGGGTGTACCATCGCCATGCTGTGTTTTCGTGAGAGTAAGAAGGTGGAGGAGCAGACGGAGAGTATTGGTAGCGTTAGTGGTGGTGGTTGGTGGCCGGTCAGACAAGCAAGAACACAAACAAGGAGTCTCGAAAGCGCCCAACGAGGTCGTGGCGAGGCGTGGGAACCGAGTCCGAAATTCGAATGTGTACGGGCGTCTGTACACCCCGGCAACCCGCGGAGCGCCAGGCACGCCGAGCAGGACAGACCGTCATCGTCTCCCAACCGAACCCTCCACACCACTGCACTCCTCCGACCGGACTCCATCGCTCATCCTTGACTCGGGCCATTTTCGAAGCCGACTATGCACAGCTCGAAGGTCGTACCCTCGGGCCCGCATTACTGTCCTTCTGGCAGCGCTTCGAACGCACGACTTTCGCGGCATAACAGTTGAAGCGCAGCAGTGCTTACGAGGATCGAAGCGAAGGCATCCCGTGTATCGGTATGAATTGGGCGAAAGATGATGCTACGGCTACAATCAACTATCGGGCATAATATGGTACGGTAAGCACGTTTCTGTTACGTATACGTGCGTATCTTCTCGGCGTTGGTGCGTTACACGGTCGTTACAGATGTCGTGGCAATTATAAAGCGGGAGAGGCTACAGTGGCAAGTAGTATTACAACAAGGGCCTAAAGGGCACAAAGTCCGTGTCCACATCTCCTGTACAGGAGGAAAGGAACAGCCATGAATATCGTACAGACGCCCGCGTTACGCTGGCGTCTGAATCACAAGGTGATTATTAAATCTTAGCAATGGTGACCTCGGCGCCATGCGTCAACGCGCGACTGTACGGGCAAAACTACAAAACGAAGCGTCAGCATCGACGTCATACAAGAGACACCCTACAAGAGACACCCCTTACGAACCTCGTGCGCGGCAGCAATAATCGCGTCGTCGGGGCATCCCTCGACGTTTAGCTCGACACGCAGGCCGAAGCCGTCCAGATCAGGGTCGGACGGATGCCCGAGGAAGACGTTAGCTGTGACCTTCGCGTTCTCCGCGAGCTCCTTCTTGTCTGCCCGCGCGGCCGCTAGTTGTAGCGCCCCAAGGAAGCACGCTAATGCCAGGGCCGCGAATGAGCACCGAGTTGAAAGTGGGGCCAGCGTTTCCACTCACATGAATAGCCCATGGCGAAGAGCTGCTCGGGATTCTGCCCGTCGCCCTTGCCGCCGGTGACCTTGGGCATGGCCATCCTCAGTTCAAGCGGCGCGTCTCCGAAAGACTTGACTACGCCGTTGCGGCCAGGGCCTTCAGCGGTCGCCTTCGAAAAGTACTGGAGCAGGGTCAGCTACAATGACGTCATGGCAGACGAAGTGCGTACCCACCACGTGGTCCTTCAGAGTTAGGATACTACGCTTGTGGACGCCGGCGGGCTGCACATTGCGGACGTAGCGGACGCCAGCGCCGGTGAGGACACGATGGGAGAGAGGGCGGAAGACAGCTTGGGTGGGATGCATGGTGGGGGTGTGAGAGTTGGGACGGATAGATATGAAGTGAGTGGCGGTGATCTTAAGGTGAAGTAAAGGCGCGGAGCGTGGGTATGTCAAGGGGCTTCGGGCCGTGCGTAGATTAGGGGGAGTCGTAAGGAGGGTCGCGAATGGTTGAGCGATAGTACGAGGTTGGTGTATGCGTCGTTCTGTGAGGAATAGGAGGACGGTGTGTTGTCGAACCTATATACCGGGCGGGTGTTGGTATACCGCCGGCGCAGTGATATCTCGCTCCAGCAGGAGCTCCATTTACTCGCCGCAGGCCGTCATGTCATCGTACCGGGCCCGATGGATCCGACACAAGTGGGCAAAGGGGCGCCTACATCAAGGACGTATCATACTGACATAAACCTACTACGTCGGTGCACTCCGAGACTCCGACGCCGGCCCAGCGCAATAATTGGCCGATGCGGCGGGTGCTGTTGATCCCTGTGGTGCCAGCGCCGGGATGGACTTGACCCTTATTGACAGTTGAGGCTCTACTTGCTGCGACAGACTCTTGGGATACTCTACACCTCGTCATGCGCGTGCGCGTCGGATCAGCTTGGGCATCTGCTGGGAGTTTCACTGTGCTTTGGTGACGTTCACCACCGCGCCATGCGCCAATGCACAACTGTAGGGGCAGGCCTATCGTGGAGTCAGCCCCTAGACGATATCGGAACGGGAGGCGGCTGAAACTACTGCGGGCGGTGTGGGAGAGTCCTGCACCAAGCCAACGAACCTTGTGCCCCGCTTGGATGAGGTCCATGTCCTCGACGCCCTCCACTTGGATGTCTACTTGAAGGCCGAAACCTTCCATGCCTTCCGGTTGCCCGAGATGGACTTGGGTGTGCACCACGGCGTTTCTGGCGATATCGGTCTTGCCCGTCTGGCCGGCGACCATCTGCAAAGCGCTGAGGAAGCAGGCTACGTGGTGGTACGTGCGACACTTGTTCAATGCGAGCGTGTCATTGACAGAATTGGGGGACGTATGCACCTGCATACCCCATAGCGAAGAGCTGCTCTGGGTTTTGGCCATCGCCTTTACCTCCAAGCGATCTCGGCATGGCCAGGCGGAGTTTGAGGCCAGAATCATCGTCGGACTTGACCTGGCCGTTCCGGCCTTGACCGCGAGCAGTGGCGTGGGCCGAATACTGGGTTTCAAAAGGTCAGACGTTGAAGCTTAAGGTGGCATCGTGTCGACGTACCTTGTGGTCCTTGAGGGTCATGAGGGAGCGTGTCGGCACGGTGAATGAGAATTGCAAGACAGGTCGAGTCGCATGGCGGGCGAGGGTACGAGAGAGGAGAGGGGACATCTTTGCTAGGCGGAAGGTTAGTGGAAGAAGGCGGGGACGAGGCCAATGTCGCGCCGGGGCAGGTTACGGGGATTATATGCTGCATGGGCAGACAAGAAGGGGTCTGACGTCGTCGACGCGCTCTGTGGGAGCTTCGACAGGGCGGGATCGATCGGCCGCCCAATGACAGTAGCTCAGGCTTGCCCATCGCACGCTGCTCGCCGGATCGGACAGCCAAAGGGTTCGCGTATGGTGACTTTCGCAGAGTGTGCAGACGGCAACTTGCACGCTCGCCGCGCAAACAGGCGACGAGACGCGACTTCGTGCAGGGTCAACGCGGTCATGTGATGCGATACGAATGCGTGTCCGGGACGCGTCGCGGAACCTGCTCGGTGGCATCTGCCGACCTGCGACTTGCCTCGCCTGGGCCTGGCACTGGCCTGCCGGATTGGCCAGGGAGAGCGAGGGAGAGCGGACTGGGATGCTCGCGTGGGCGAGTGGCTCAGATCCGGGGGCAGGGAGGCGATCTGGTGCGTTGTGCGTGCCGGCCCGCTCTTTGTCCCCCTGCATCTCCATCGAGCTCTGAGTCCGCCCGCGTCCGCCAGAGCTTCCTCGACGCCCGATCCTCTCCTTTTATAATCCCCCCGCCGTCGTGCCCATGCCCCCCAAGCGTGTCTTCCGTCCGCCCACCTTTGTCCGCCAATCCCACAAAGCGCGCTTTGCTCTCCGCTCCCATAAACACCCGCGATGCACCGCGCTGCCGCTCTTGCAACAGACCCGCTCCTCGACACTCACAGGCGCACCCGCCGCATCAACAGACACAAACTCCTTCGAATCATGGTGCGTACCCTGCTTCGCCTACAACGGCACACCGCGCGCTCACAGACCCACCCGCCCGGCGACCCACAGAGCGCCCGCTGCCCAACCGCGTCCCTCGAGCCCTTCCTCGGCACGTACCGCATCGTCTGGGACTCCCACTCCAACTTCGACCCCCGCGACGTCCTCCTCGACCACGCACGCCCCGCCGCCGCCGATCGCGACCCCTGCGACGGCCTCCTCACCCTCTCCCGCCCCCAGCGCGCCCACGCCTGGCCAAAGGAGCCCACCCCGTCCTCCCCCGTCGTCCTCACCATGTGCGACGCCTTCCTCGGCATCGACCGCGCCGCGTCCTTCCTCAAGGCGGCCCCCCGGCCCGTGCACGCCCCCGCCCCTACCTCCTCCTCCTCCTCCTCCTTTTCGTCCCTCGACACCCCCTCGCTCTCGCCCGCATCCCTCCGCTCCTCCGCCTCCGCATCCCGCTCCTCCCTACTCTCCCCCTTCCCCACGCCCTCGCCCTCTCCCTCGCCCGCCTCCCGCCCCTCCTCGTCCCTCTCTATCGCCGCCCCGTCCCTCCGCTCGCCGCTCGCCCCCGGGGCCGGCGCCTGGCGCTTCGACTGGGACCCCGCCTTCCCCCGCCTCGGCTTCCGCTTCGAGGGCATGGACCTCACCGCCGCGCACGGCCACGCGCTCTCCTTCTCCCACATCCGCGACGACCGCGGCTGCCCGTTCGTCGTCGTCGACCTCCGCCCTGCCGGGTGGGGCGAGCCCGGGGCAGAGGGGCGGATGGGAAGGAGGAACGACAGGGACACGGACACGGACACGGACGGCGAACAGTGCTACATCGTCGTGGTGGCGAAGCGCGTGCCCGATCGGTATGCGCGCGAGGGCTTGTCCGAGGCGGAACGCGTGCGGCTGGGGATGGTCGAGCTCGACGATTTGTCGTTTGACTGATTGATTCGTTGGCTTCGTTACAGTGCTGTATTTCTTTCTCGGTGGACATGGCGTGGATTCGGACTCGACTCTTTGGATGCCATTCACGATGTATTCTTGCTGCAATATACCTCCCCTTGTATCGTTTGTTATTCGCGCGCGGCGGCCGTAGACAGAGACTGTCCCCCCCTGCGTTTCAATGAGTACATGTATCCCGCGTACAAGACCGTACGCACCTTTCTCTGGCCTTACACCGACCAGGCCTTTTTACGGTCCCCATCCCGCCTTTCACGCCCTAAGTCGAGCGGCGCAGCGCCAGTCGTCGCAAAGGTAAACCACAAACTACAATCCCCAAGTCCCCCAACCGTCTCCGCGCATATATCAAGCTCACCCGCCCCCGCCCCCCACACGATGACTCGAACACCTGGACCACGCCCAACCCCCACATACCATGCAACCCACCGACAAAGCCAGGAAAAACCGCCCCATAGCGCCCGCCGCCGCCAAACCCGGCGAAGGCAGCAGCAGCGGAAGCGGGGCGGGGGGCATCGTGGCGTTCTACTACGCCCCGAAATTCTTCTCGCCCGTCGAGAACATCGTCCGGTGGGGAATCGTACGTCCCCTCTGTCCCTCTGTCCCTCTGTCCCTCCCGTGCTCTAACCGCGTCCCGCCTCCGCCTCCTCACCCGGAACCCGGAACCCAAACAGGTCCCCCGCGCATCGCAGCACAGCGACCCGCGCGCCCACAGCGGCATCTACGACCTCGCGTCGACCTCGCTCTCGCTCGCGGGCGCGCCCGTCGCCGTGGGCGTGTACGGCCTCGCCGCGCACCAGCGCGACGCGTTCCGGCACGCGCACCCCGCGCTGTACGGGCTCGTGTGCGACCGCGACGCGGTGCTGTCGGTGTGGTGCGTCGCGCCGCTGCCGTGGGTCGAGCGCGGCAGGGGAGGTGGGGAGTCGCTGGTTCGGGGCGTGGTGCCTGATGGGGATGGGGAGGGGGAGGGGGGTGAGGGTGAGGGTAAGGGTGGGCAGGGGACGGGTGTGGAGAAGGATACTTCGAGAGGACAGAAACGGCGCCATGCGGAGCTCGAGGACCCGCGCGAAGACGGCGAAGTCGTAGAGACAGGACGCACGAGCCAAGAAAAGGCGGGCCCCGCGTCCCCAGCGACGCCCCCCGCCAACACGTACCCAGAAGCCACCCAAGCCATCCGCGACCACGTCATGACCTTCGGCGGGATACGCGCCTGCATAGCATGGCAGAACCACTCCGCGCCCACGCCCACGCCCACGCAGACATCGGCCACCGGCTGGCGCTGGACACCCCAAACACGCTTCGGGACGGTGAGCGTGCCGCGGGGGGCCAACGCCCTGCCGATCCTGTGGGACGACCCGCGGTTCGCGGGCGGGCACGGCGCGGATCTGAGCTTCACGCAGGAGGCGGACGCGGGCGGGAGCCCGTTCGTCGCGCTCAACTGGGTCGCGCGGCGTAGCGCCGACGCGGCCGACACGAGCCCGGGCGCGGGGAAAGGCAAAGAGAAGGGCAAAGAGACGGTGCGCGTGCTGATGCTGTTCAAGCGGCGGCGCGGGTTCGTCGTCGACCCGCAGACGACGGAGGACGAGCGGCGGCGGCTGGGGATCGGCGCCGATGCGAACGCGGTGCGGGAGCATTTTTGCGTGCAGCTGTTGGAGTGGGGGCGCATGATGGAGCGGGCTTCGGTGCCGGCGTGGGCTTCTGGCCGTGCGCCGGGGGCTGGCGGAGGTGGCGGGGCCAACGAGAAGTCGTCGTAGTAGATTTTTTGGTGTAGGAGAGACCGAATGGAAAGCGGTTTTCTGGACATCGGACTTCTGTCATCTAAGAAAAGAAGAAAGCAAGGGCGCTGTGAGATGAAGTGGCTCAGGTAGTAGCATAATGCCAAGATCTGTGAAAGATAATAGACGATGTTTCTCAACAGTGTGGACCCCTACTCGGGGCTAGCGAGAGCGTCCGGTACGTCTCGCCCGTCCCGACTCGCCAACCTACTACTTACAGGAGTGCACCTGGGCTCCACCGTTAAGGCCGACGAGAGCACCACCGGGAGTTCACTCGCGCGCGTGATATTCTATGACAAGCGGACCGTGCCCTGCACTGAATGTGTGTGCAAGAATCAACACGAAAGGGCTGTCTTGACGCTCACCGGAGAAGAGTGGCAGATGTATAGACGTGTACGGTCCAAGGAAAGGGCATGCTCGTACGCACCATTCCCGCGGCGAAGAGTCATGATAGAATGCGATGTGAACACACCCAGCTGCAGCCACCTACTAGGCTACCCTTCTTGGCAAATGCAAAACGGTTTAGTTGCCTATGCACACATCGTGGAGCGACGGGACTTACCAAGACGTTGCATATCCAGGATGCCACAGGTAGCGTTCGACAGTGGAGAAGGGACAGAATCCATCCTCGACGATAACGAGCTACAGCGAAGACAACAGAGAGATTATATTACACATACACGATAGCGCATAGCACATTACAAAACGACCTCAGAACCCGCTCGCGGTGACGCGCAGCTGCTCCAGCTTCTTCAGCACCTCTCCAACTGTTCGGTCCAACTCGCCCGCGATCGTGCTCTGCTTGTTTGCCGGAAGCTTGGCAAACGACTCACACAAGTCGCCGTCGACCACCGCCTTTACGGGGACGTAGTATCCGCGCCATGCGAGGTGGTCCCTGCCGACGAGACTGAGCTGTTCTGTCCGCATGTGCTGCTCTAGCGTTGTAAGCAGGTCCACGTCCTCCTTGGACACGAAGGGTACGAGGATACCGATCGTCCCGTGTAGGCACGTGTACAACAGCACTTCTCGTCCTCCTGCCACGAGCGCAACCTTGTGGAGGGAGGTCACGATGTCGCCCACATGGAAGTGAGACAACATGACAGTTTTGTGAGGCGCGCCGAACAATACACCCTTCTCGTGCAGGACACCAGCGCCGGTCGGGTCGTCATCTACCTGGTCGGAGATCTTGGGATCGAGACGGTTGACGAAAACATTCCCGAACCGATCTCCCGCAACAATGGTGTTGTAGTCCAGCATTGTTGTAGCGGAAATCCAGCGAGGTTGGGAATCATCAGCGAAGACAAGTAGCCGATTTTCTGGCGCCTTATAGGCGGCATAGAAGACCGACTCCTGCATGTCACCGACGATGATGCGGGATCCTTGAGTGTTGAGCGTCACGATAGCGGACGGGAAGCTCTGCGGGCGCCATTCAGCGATTGGCAGTAGCGTCAGGGAATATTGATATACCTTATTCTCGACCTTGCGCAATAGCTTCTTTTTGCCGACGTCGTAAAGTCGTAGGGCTTTTCCAACACCGGCTACGAGTTTGCCCTGGAAGGCCATGACTGCAAGTGGCACGTCGCTTGTCTCCGTCTGGCAATATAACATGGGATGAGGGATGTGAAAGCAGCGACGGCGTGCATACCTTGTGCAAGAACTCCAGATCTCGTCCTTCATCCACAAAGCGGTACGTCCTGAGGAATCCGCTTGTACACGACCGAGGGGCGAGGAACGTGTCCTGGGCAGTGCCAACGACTAGGTGCAACTCATTACCCCGCGCCGCGAACGGTACGATAGCAATGGAGAATGCTGCCTCGTTGTTGTCTAAGTGGATGACGTTTACCGTGCTCGACTGCGACTAGATTCAGCAATCTGAGACTGACTAACATGCAGTACGCCTTACCTCCAAGGGGTTGATAATTCGTATGCAAGACGCCCAAGTACCGGCGGGCGCCTTGGGTCGTCCAAATTGTTCAGGTGGCAGGGAAAGTACCTCTTCGTCAACCCGCTCACCTCTGGCACGCTGGGGAACGAGATAAGCGTTCGGTTATCATAGGACGATCTCACTTCACGTACTAGTTCCTGCAACTTTTTTGCAGCTGCTTCCTCGCTCAGGACGCGGTGATCGCCTTCAATGAGGTACAGTAGGCCGTTCGTAGGGTGCGGTATGAACTTGCGAGGAGTATAGCTTAAAGGCATGGAATCCTGCTTCAGTTTCGTTCCAAGCTTTGGAATCTGGAATATCCTGGATTCAAGACGTGAGCGAAGGATCATAAAAATTTGGTGCATGTAGAAGGAAGATCAGTAGGAACAATTGGTATATGAAATATTTATCTCAACATATGCGCCGTAGCACAATTATGGGTATGATTTGTCATCCCTGACGATTCGGTATAAGGCATTATATGTAACTCACCTGAGCAAGCTCCCCGAAATGCCGATGAGACCTTCAGTACAGAGCTCCGCGGAAAAGCTCCACGCGTAGTCCAAATTTTCGAAGATGAGCGGAGTAAAGTGCATAAAGTTCTGATATGTGTAGTTGAGCCAAGGACGGGACGAGAGTGCGAGGATCGCAGGGTTTTGCTGGATGTTGACACGGAGAAGACGGATTGGTCGAGTACCCAGGAAGCGTGTGCGAGTATCGGTCAGCTGGCCGTTGATGGGATCGAGCACCGTGCGCAAAAGAACACCGTTTTGCAGGCCAATATTGACGAATGTTGTTGGCTGGGTCTTGTTAATACCAGCATCCAACATATCTGCTATGCAAATGGCCGAGGGGGGTGCGGTAAGAGCTTGAAGACTGATGGTCTCGAGTGTGCTCTCGGGATCCAACGAGACGATACGAACAGTTTGATCTTCGCAACCCACCGCCTACAGAACATCAGTACACTTCAAGTCACAAAATCGATGATGGCTCACCAAGAATGGCGTACGTTGTCGGCCCTCCGGCACCTCAGCGACACTCAGAGCAAGGACAGTGCTACCCATTGCCTTACGATCCTGATATTCGTTCAGCTGACCATCAAGATCGAGTTCGAAATACACGAGTTCGGCAGAACTCAAAGCGACGACGACTTGACGCTTGTTGGTTGTTGCACACACGATAGTCTTGCCCTGAGGTACCCTCCACTCGTTGACACGACGGTCAGCGAGGACGTGGCGGATTCCATGTGGGTAAACTTGCAGCAGCGCATCTGCCCCAATTTGCTGCACGGCCAGCGTAGGCGCGGAAGAGAGAAAACCGGTATCCTGGACTTCCTCTATAGTTTCTCCAATTGAAAGAACTAGCGTTCCGTTGACGAAGGAGAGGATGATGTACGAGTCGTACGGGTCTACGGAGAAGCGTATTAGCAGACGATGGAGGACGAAGCATAAAAAGTACTTACCGTCTTCCTTGAGCTTCGTCGTCCACACCGCGTTCGGTATACCCGGGAGGTCTGAACTGACGACTTCTTCCACTTCCAGACCATGCCGCAGAGTCCTAAAGGTACTTCTCGCCCCACGACCGCATGCAGCAAAGATCTGGGGCGTGTCCGAGTTGGGCAGTAGGTTCATAACCTTGGAATCGATGATCGGGCACAGCGATTCAAGTTCATCCACTAAGGCCAAGTTGTCCAATGCTCGCGGCCTGAAGTATGCACGAGGTAGAGGGAGGGTAGGGTCGGCCATACCGTAGGAGGGGTAGTCCGATGAACTCCATTCCGGCTCGTTATCGTCGTCGCCTAACTTTTGGAACTGGTAGAAGTAGCTGGTACGGCATGGTCAGGCCCCACAAACCTACAATGAAGACGAGAATATACATACTGATTCCCAAATTCTGATGCTACGAACAAAAAGCCAGACTTTAGAATGCAAAGACTGGATGCAACGGGAACGGTGTCAAAGTACTTGATTTTGAGTGCCTTAACGTCCTGCTCTTCGTGCTCGATCGTGACCTTGTAGAGATCACCCTCCTCACTCTGAAGAAGGAAGAAAAAGGCGCCCTAGTGCACGGGTGAGCGGGTGGGTGCAAACGAGGAGTGTTTATCCCCTCTACTTACCTTCATCTTGTGCATGACGGCGGCAGTGATGATCAGGCCTCGTTCGGTGTCCTCAAGAGGATGTTTTCTCCTGGGGATAGGGACACGATGTTGGGGCGAGTCCATGTGACGGTAAATGATATGGTCTTCGCAACACACGAGCACGCCAGATGGGCCGTCATAACGATCTGAAGTCGCGAGCTGGCCCCCCGGCACTTGCACCAACAAATTCGCACGAGGATCCGTAGGTTCGCTCCATTTTCGTACGACATGATTGAGACCGAGGTCGAGTTCATAATAGGTCAACATCTACGCTAAGCGTTAGTAGACATCCCTGATGCGTGTGCATAGGAACGTGAACCTTCTCGGCGTTGTTGAACGCCTCTCCCGTAGGGTCCTGGTCGGACTCCGAGTAGTCCACTTCCAATGCCGCGAAAGTGGGGTTCTCAAAGCCCACGTCCAATCCGACGATATGGTGAATGATTGCGTTGTTTTTGTGTGCTTCAAGAGGTGAAGAGATGGTGAGGTTCGCGGCTGCATCTCTGTTCAAGATATACACCAGTTTCGCCTTCTCCATTGCACCGATCATAACGCTACGGCCCTTGGGATCGGTCGCAAGATATTGCCCAGGGACGATCCTACGCGCGCCAGACTTCCCAAACGTCTCCTGATGCACTTTCATGAACGTGCTCGTTTTGGGGTCGTAGTCGAGGATGACGATGCGGCCCGAGTCAGACCCTACGATAGCATAGTCTAAGAAACAGAGGAAGTGAGAATATTGCGAAGACGAACGAACACGTACAAGGGCGCACCCTTGGTACCACCAGTAAGTCGAAACGCCGCGAGCGAGCGGATAGAGCCGAAGACCTCGGTCGCGATCACCGTCAAGACTTTCCCGCTCTGAACATCCGGTCTGAGAAGTTCGAGGCGGGTGCCGCGCGAGACAATGATTTCTTGTGTCCGGGAGCCAGAGAAGTTGCCCGCGACTGCGTGCGTAATGGAGGTCGCGGGTTGGAGGGTCAAGTTATACAGGTGCATAATAGCCGACGAGCAAAAAGACGAGGAGAGAAGACAGAGTTGGACAAGTCGTCAACGGCCCTGAAAGGGCGTACGGGCAGAGCAGCACAGACGACGAGGGCGGTGGCAAGGACGCTCAGTGTTCACTCCAAGACGCGAAGAAAGCGCGAGCGGTCCCGGGGTCCCGGTCATTGCCCGCGGTAGGACCCCGGTCACAGCCCCCACCTCTGAGCGAACAACATCCGCCCCTCGGAGCTCATCAGGGACGACACAAGCACGAGTAGTAGGATCCGGCTGCCCAGAATTGATTGGAACACTAGTCTCCCCAGAAGGGTTCATCCGCCGCCGAAAAGTTCGACTTTTTCCTCCCTCGAGTGCCTCCCCCTCTGCTCCCTCGTCCACGTCCTCGCTTACTACCCCGCGACGTAGAACCCCTTCGGGATGAGGTTGAACCTGTGGAGGTCCCAGGACAGGCTAACAATATACTATTAGGCTCTTTTACTTTTCAATAAATCTAAATACGCACCATTACTATAGTGACCTGCTTTGCCGCACTTGAAGCATGCGTTGCCGGATGAACTCCCTGAACCCTGTTGTCCATTTGGACATGCTATTCGCTGATTCAGTATCAGTTTTATGGATGCTGACCCAAACGGACCATTGCTAAAGTGCCCTTCTTTCCCGCACTTGAAACAAGCCCCACAAGACCCTCCACCCCCATCGCCAAAACTTTTGGACTTCGGTACGGCACTAGTGCAAGCTGATGTACATTCATTGATCAACATTCCGCCTCAGATATTTTAGTTGGTCACGTACCACTCGCCCAATGCCCCTCTTCCCCGCACTTGTAGCATGCCCCGGACATACCTCCACTTCCTCCCCCACCGCCGTTACCATTGCTGGCGCCTCCTACCCCGCCGGAGAAGGAACGCGTAGGTGGGGCGGAGGCCTCGACCTCATCGTCATTAGACCATTCGAAATAATTGCACTTTGCCGCCCGTGAGCCGTTCGGACACGTCCAGTACTTACGACCAGTGCTCGCCACCGATTTCAACACCGCAGTCAGGTCGCACTGACATCGTCGCTCAGCGCTTAGGGAACTACGCGGCCGTTTCGAAGGGATCACTGTCGAGGAGGAAGAGTATGTGGAAGTCGATGAACCAACGCGAGTCGACGAAGAGGATGGCACGAGGGTAGAAGAAGTGCCGGAGGGCCCATCTGTCCATTGAAAGAACTGGCAAGTCTGATTCTGTCCACACGTCCAGAATGTTCGGCCCTTGTTCGCTGACTCCTTAGTCACGGTCCGTTCGGCAGCGGTTACACCGCAGTCACAGTCGGGACGAGAAGACGTTGAGGTTGAAGGTGGACCCCTCGAAACAGGAGCACGAGATGGGACCGACCGAGGCGCGGGAGCAGGAGGCGCAGCATTCGAGACATCGTCGCTCCAGTCTAACGACGCAGTCGGTTAGGGCCACCGCATTCTCTGACCTTATCTCATAACTCACATAGTTCGTCCCCATCATCTTCGGCGAGGGCGGCAGGCACTGGCGCAGGCGGGGGTGGTGGCGGAGGCAGCCCGGGCGCGGGTGGCCCATCGGTAGGAGGGCCCCCCCGCCCGCGCCCGCGCTTGGCTCGGGTTGAAGCCGCTCGAGTGCTTGATCCTCTCGCCGATCCTCTGCCCCCGCGAGCCCCGCCGCCGCCTCCACGGCCTCGTCCGCCTCTCCCCCCGCCACCACCTCCGCCACCACCTCTACCGCCCCCGCCCCCGCCGCCTCGGTCGTCATCGTCTTCTTCGTGTGCTTCACCTAGATCCACCTCTGGGACAGGGCCCTGTCCATTGATACGGTGACCAACCGCCTACTACGTGGTTAACCATGTAAGACACGCCATTAGTTATGAGAGATTACCTCAGCTAACTTCCGGAACTCCAGTCTAGTCCTCACAAACATCTCCTTATAACGCTCAACACTTTCCATCAGAACTTCGTTCTTCGTCTTTGCACCTTGGCAAATGTCCACCATACGACGTTCAGTCTGTACCAGGTACATAAGACTGAAGCATATATGTATATTAACACATGACGTACCTCACGTCTGAGCTCAGGCTTGCTGAGACTCTGGTCGAATCCGATGGCATCATACCCTTCCACCAGACCGATGCCCAGCGTTGACGGGACCAGATACTTCGTTGCACCATGCATACGCTCAATAACATATCCACGGTCGACAATGGTTTGGATGTGCTGTGCGATGGTAGCATCCGTCCCTGAAGTATTGTATCAGGCGGGACGCATGTGCCCTCGAGACGAGTTGACCTACCGATCCCATGCTCGTCCATCAGGTTGACCAAGTCCGCTTCTGTAAGAAGATTGGGCTTTGAAGTCTGGCCTTCGTCAAGCCTGCATTCCGTCGGAACGAACATCTCTCCCTCTCGGAAGTTAGGTACTTCTTTATCTGCCCATTTATCGTATGGAAATACGTCGAGATAGTTCCGCTCCAGGATGATAAGCCCTAAATTTGCGTGTTGAGCACTCATTCAATCACAAATGTCTCCGGCCTACCAGTCGTATAGAACTCCTCTTCACCATACTTGACGTCCACGGTCGTCTGCGAACCAAGCGCATCCTTCGAACAGCATGCAAGAAAGCGGCGGGTGATGTACTCGTATACTCTCTTGTCGTCCCCAACGAGATTTGCAGCGTGAGCTGTTGGATGAATTGGAGGATGTGCATGGTCGTCCTTCTTTCCTCGTCTAGGTGCCGTGAATCCTCCATTCTGCAAGCTGCCCGGGTAAGAGTACGTTTTCGTGAGGAGACGAACATGGTAGTGACCGCGGGACTTACCTGGTGGCAAATCCTCCCCAGGTCGGGTCGGCCGTTTGCTTGCCTATCAACGTCATGAAGTCGAATTGAGGGTCGAAGATGTCGGTCTCGGTACGGGGGTAGGATAGAAAACCCTTCTGATACAGGCTCTCTGCAATCTGGCGGCATGGGTTAGTCCGCAACATGGAGACTCTACTGTGTACACCAAATGGTCACTCACGTCGAGAACGCGTTTAGGCGATATTCTCAGTAAGCGCGACCCAGCTTTTTGTAGGTCTACTGTCGTGAGCGGGAGAGGCTTCCTGAGGTAAATTGAGTCTACGCTCGACTCCACTTCGCTAACGGTGCGCACCATTTCTTAGTGTCCTTCATCGTCACCTTTGTCACCCGCGCAGTGGGGTGCTGGAGGGCGGCCTCATACAAAGCCAATGATGTCTCGAAGTTGAAGAGATGGCCTCGCCTCCACGTGAAAACAGTATCTTCCGGTTCTTCCCCGGAGGAAGTCGGACGTGTGAGAGACAGATGGATATACCAAAAGGGTTCCGGTTTGAAATTCTTCACTTTGTTGTAGCGAGCGACCACGAAGCCAAGGGTTGGAAACTGGCAAGGCCCTATCAGCGTTAAAAGTAAAGTTCATGAGAGGGGTCGGTGAATGAAGCAACGCAACCCATACCGTAGGATATCAGCTCTTTCTTCAGAGCTTCATGCCGATTTTGCAGGTTGAGCGTTTGAAGCCGGGTAAATGCTGCCCCGATCCTTAGGTCGAGCAAAATACGGGTCTCAACCGCCTGAGATTGTGCTATGTCCAAATGAACTGGATGTTGCGCCGCATTATGGATTTGCCTAGGACAGTTTCAGCTTCTCCGACTAAGCCGTCACCCGCATGTATACGCACTGTGCTATGATGGCACTAAAACGCGCACGTCTTACCGTAATATTTGCGTTACCTCGGCGGCATAGCTTCGCAATTTCAGCGCCGATATTTTCGCCCTCGCGGTCGCAGTCGGTCCAAATCATGAGCATTTGTGCACGGGCTGCTTCCGTCTGGAGATTCTCCGAAATGGTCTTCGCGTCGGGCTTAACCTTGCACTCCACCGGTGCTTCGAATAGCGAAAATGGATCGCAGGAAGTCCATTTAGAGTACATGATGTTGAAATCATACTCCATAACATGGCCAGTGACCGAAGTTACGGTAAAGAATGAGTTTGTCTGAGGGTAATTGAAGTCATAGTTCTTGATGTACTTGTTACGACTGTTTCTCTTATAGGGAATGGGTTTACAGAACAAGGTTCTAACGAGGAAAACATACCGTAGTGAACTGCCCCCCGGACAAAATCTGCGTGACGGACTTGGCGATCGAAGGTTTCTCCGCTACACACAGTACTCGCATGGTTTCCGTTGAGGAGTGGCACAATTGAGCAGCGCTTGTTATGTGGGTCAAGACTAGTACCCCGTTACGACGGCCCGAGGTCAATCTATGAGATGCGGAGCGCCGTGTAAGTGTGGCGAAGCGCGTGCCAATGCTTAAAAGCAAAGCCAGAATTGTGGTCAAGTCGAGACGGTTCGATGGCGTTGTCTTCGGGAGTAAAGTACAGTGATGTACAGTGTATCAGCCACAGTTGTGTATGCTCAGGCCTAGGGGTACTAGCAAGCTGAGAGTGTAGTGGTCGGTCAAGCTTAGGAAGCGGGGCACGCCTCGATCGACGCGTGCGACGTCTGTACGCGTCGCGCCCTCACGTGATGGCATCACATTAAACGCCCAACCCTGACACTACTCTTCGTCTTTTCTTTGGCCATCTCGAAGTTCAATAACGGTGATACAAACAGAGTTTCTCTGCAAAATGTGCGGAAACGTTCCGCTAAATACAGCTCGTCATGACCCTCGCTTGATTAGATCGGCCGCTCCCTCTGTCCCGGCAATCCTCTCCAGCCGCAACCAATCGTACTTGGAAAACAGTATGCGACTTGTGATGTCCGATGCGTCCACTCCATCGTCAAGGAATGGATACGAGAGGTACTCGGTGTAGAACTGAGAATGGTCCGGGGGCCCATAAAAGACAATATTCCGAATGCCTCGGATTTTGTACCTGTAATTAGCGTTAGACGAAGGGAACACATCAATTCTAGGCGGGTGCCCGACCTTCGGAAGAAGTGAAAGCGTTCGCTAACTAGCAAGAACGCCTTCTTTCCAGAGAAGAAAGCTTGACGGGCGCGAGAGATGTCCTGGTTGGACGAGTACCTAGGAGGGACTGGTCAGGTTGGGAGAACCCGTCGACGGCCGGTCAAGCTCACTCTGAGAGTACAGCGAACGAAACGCCAACGTGCTTCCTGAAATGATTGTGCACCCGAATAAAATCGAATGATGACGGGACGAAGACGACAGTGTTGGCACTCTGGACGGCTGATTTAAGGACGCCCGGGAGCAACTAATCAAATGCGTTGGCAATCCACGCTATCCGCATTCTGGGATAGAAATTACCTGGGTGGCGAAGTACTGGAAGCGTTTTTCGGGCTCATCTCTAGGAGTGCTGCAGTCGAACTGAATAAATTGCTTTTCGTTGGTGTCAGCATCGAATAACTGACTGAGAAAGGTCAAAACGTACTTGGTCAATACCTTCGGGGACATCCACTGGTGACCATCTCCTCTCAGTGCGCACCCTGCCGGCTACGTTTTTGAGCGAGTGGTTATACAGGGCGCGAGTCTCTGGAGTTTCGTAAGCGGACAGCAGTATAGTTTGGCGTAGGTACGATGAACTAAGTACCGGTTAACAAACAAACAGGAAAAAAATGACAGATCGCACTGACTGGCCGTCAAGGTACCATGGTTTGATACGGGAGAAGTCTACATCATGGGACTCCTTCGGCAGCTGATTAAGATGGCTTAAAACAAACTGAAAGTCTTTAGTAGCGCCATTAACGTCATTTAATAGTATGGAAATACCTGAACATGGTCCCAGTTTTGCATCGTAAGGGCATTCATCTGGTCCACAATCAACACTTCGATAGACGAGAGGAAATCGGCGCTCCTGATGGAACCGCCCGGCCAAAGCTTAGTATTGCTTAGGCGAGAGTCAGCGTGAGGAAGCGTACGCACTTCTCCTTCTCAATCGACATTCTCAGTCCCAATGGGCTCGCTATGATCAAATCACACCCATAGAACTCGGCGAAGAGCTTGACACTCTTCCGGGTCATTTTTACGCCCAACCGGAAGCTATCATCGACGTTTCCCTTGAACATCTCGACATGATCCCTGGGGTACATGCCGGGTTCGGCGCTAGCGAGTTTGTCGACAGCACCCGGCGGCAAGCCATATTCCGACTGGAAACGTGAGTTGTTCTCGATCTGATACTCCGGTGTTGGTGTATGAGCGGTAAGCGCGGAGATCCAACGCAGCGCGAATGAACGGAAAGGGAGGAGGATGAGAACGGACGGCCGGGTGAAGCCTTGGTCCTGTACGTCCTCGGGTGGGGGATTGCCTGCCTTAACAGCGTGAGAGATACGCTCATTGTTTTTGAGGACACGACGGCGTTTTCTACAGTGGGAGTCAGATGAGCCTCAATGAACGTAAGAAAGGGGCCTCACTTGGTGATATGGTTCAAAGCATGGAGTGTGAGCGCCTCACGCGTACTAGCTTGAGTATCCGGCGTGGTTCGAGTAACGTATAGGTCGCGATAAGATGAAAGAGAATCAAGAAGATTGTTTTGTAGTTCCACGATTTCTACGAGGAATCTCAGTACGGCTGGACCGTTTATGCGCAGCTGCGTGGACTCACCACGGGGCAATTTGGTCTGCCTAGCCTCAAGCGGTCCCTTGAGCTTTTCAAGGACCTACAAAAGCAGTGTTAGGGATTCCGCCCGACAAGGTGCTCATCCCGCACGCGCCTTGTGCTTTGAAGTGCCAGAGCTTGAAGCCTCCGCGCCCTCTGGAACAGATTCCACCACTCCGCCAAGTCTCCCCATTTTGCCTCTCTGCTGCGTCCATGCCCTCCTATCCACAGCCTCGCGTGCGCCCTCGGTTAGCACGGCGGGATGGAGGCCAAAATGCGCCTCATACGGGTCTACCTCAGTTCCTAGGATATGTCATGGTCAAATGCGAAAACCAGTGTTCAGGATGCGTACCAAGTTCGTCTTCAGCTTCCCCGCCTGGCGCACCCTCCTCCTGCTCCGTTTGTGGCTGCACACCCTCGTCCATTACATCCTCAGGCTCTTTTGAGGTGTGTTCAGGGCTCTCCTCTGGAGCGGTAATTTGCACTGCGCGTTTCTTGTTGAGTTTCTCGGTAGGCCGAGTCTCTTCGATGAAAGTGCGCTTGCGCTTTCCTGCCTTCGTCGCAGAGACGTTCAGCAACGTCAGAAGACGCGTCGTAGTAGAGCTAGAGTCGTCTATAGCCATTTTATGAAGGGGCGGAGGGCAGCACAGACGGATGATGTCGAGTGTGCTCAGTGCACACGCCGTGGAGAGGCCACAGGCTTAGTCTGCAATTGCTTTGGAACGAGAGGCGCCGCAAACTTGACGATCGAGATCTGAAAAGAGGATCTGAAGTAGTCCTTCGTATTTAATGAGATGCTATTGTGCTGCATACACATGCTTCACACGGGTCGGTGGCGTAGTTGGTTATCGCATCTGTCTAACACACAGAAGGTCCTCAGTTCGAACCTGGGCCGACTCATTTTAATTTGGCTTCCACATACTTGTAGCTTGCGCAAGCGATCAGTGTGTAACACGCACAGGAACCCGACACGCAACAGGTCAACGGAATTCATGATTTTATTACTGGTATGCGAAGTAGCGTCGTGTGGCTAGTAACGTATAACTCGGATGCGCGTATAAGAAAGTCCGGCCCCGTCCACTTAACCAGCGTACCCCGTGCTGACGGAATAATGGTGTCGGACGATGCCGATGTGAAGATATCGTATCGTATTGAAGGGTGAGATACAATCGAAAACCGTCTGTGAGTGTGAACCAAGGGTATTACGAGCAGAGGCTTGAGAAGTCCAGTGAGTCCATGAGTTGGCCAGCGTTTGCAGTGTCCATTCGATAACCTTTCTAAAGGAAAGACGCTAACGCGATGACCGACAGCAATGAAGAAACCAGAAGAGCGGCATTTGCGCGGAAGGAGGATGTCGCAGCGTTGTGGCCCTTGCCACCGTGCTGCGACGATCCGCCCCCAGAGCTGGCGGCGTTACCGCCGGAGATGATACTTGCAGCCGGGAGGACCACCGCCTGGGTCGTCGGCTGCTCTCCGATTTGGCCCGAGCCAACCATGGTTTGTACGCCTACGGATGGGACGCCGTTCACCACAACAAAGAGCACTGTGATGATGCGTCAGTGACAGTGCATAGCGACAAGCAGCATGAATGCGTACGGGCGGGACCGGGTGCGAAAAGGGCAGGGTTGGGCGGAACCTGGCTGACATGCAGGACCGCGCTGCCATCTGCGTTGCCGGTGTACGTCGAGTTCAACTGCAGGAAGCGCTGACCCATGTTCTTCACGCAGAGGAGCTGTGAGTAATGCAAGTCCCGTAGCATTGAACGGCAGGCTCACCATTGTGTGCGTGGAGAAACCGGTGCGGAGAAGGATGACCTGTGTCTCCTTGATGTTGTTGACGTCGCCGGCCAGGTCGTCCTTGGTGAGCGTGACGTTGAAGTACGGGCCACCGTACGCGAGTTGATCAAGGAGACCCTGGGGCTGAGGGCGGCGCTGGTTGTAGTAGGACGGGTAGAAATATTCGACGCGGTACTCGGTGGGGAACTTCACGTTGTCGACGGCGTAGTCCGCGTGCGGGTTAGAGCCAGATACCAAAACAGAGCCTGTAAGGAGCCATCAGACTAACACTACCTTTTGAGCGCGGTGACTCTACTGACCATCAGGAAGGAGCGTCGCGCTGGAATGGTACATGCGGGGAATAGTGCTCGCTTGCAGGCCTTCGCGCGACCAGCGAGAGCCAGCGGGGGCGTTCGGGTCGTAGATAGCGGGGGTCAGGACCGGGTTGTCCGCGTACGACTCGCCCACCGTCCAGTCCTGGGCACCGTACCCGGCAACACCGGTCGCCGCGCCGTTCAACAGCAGGATTTTTCCGTTGGGGAGCATGATCAGGTTGCCCATGGAACGGCCCTCCGGGATGGGGTCATCCTTGTTGTACGTCGTGGCAACGTCGGGAGTGATGGTGACGCAGGAGGTGGAGGTCTTGTACTGGGCGATGTCCCAGTCCGTCGTCCACCTTGTGGACATATTATTATAGATAAGAGGTAGTGAGCTAAGGAATGCGGCTCACCTGTCGGGCTGAAGGTCGTTTCCACCACAGAACAGGATTGTCGCAGTATACCCATTGGCGGGTGTCAGCGGGAGCATGGCGGTACCACCGCTCGCCGGGTACACACGGACGGCCTCGA
Organism: Trametes hirsuta; assembly: GCA_001302255.2. Classification (NCBI taxonomy): domain Eukaryota; kingdom Fungi; phylum Basidiomycota; class Agaricomycetes; order Polyporales; family Polyporaceae; genus Trametes; species Trametes hirsuta. Next base: position 651,923 of record CP019378.1, read on the forward strand.
TCATGTCGTCAACCGGGGTCTCTTTCTGAGCCTTGTAGTCCAGGAGAGCCGTCTTCCAGTTTGACTGGATGAGAAGCTTTCCGGAGGGCAGAAGCCACGTCAAAGGGTAGAGGTTCGCGGGGAGCGAGTTTTCTAGGATGTTCAGCTTGACGGGGTCGGCGTTGGCTTTGGGCGGGAAGATCTCGTAAGTGGGGTTGTTTTGGTTCGCGTCGTTCACGAAACCACCCCACTCAGCACCACCGATCTGCATTTTGTTAGGTTACGTTAGGAGAGACTTTCAAAGAAAACGCACAATGATGATCGAACCGTCATCGAGCGTTTCCCTAAACACAGTCAGTACACATATATCAAACTGATTGAGGATGTGCTAACAAAGTGGGGTACCACCGCCGTGAAGTCATCTGCTGGTTGTACAGAACCCAATCACAGGTACCGTCATCGCAAGGGTTCAAAAGGCTAGGTGCCAAGGAGTCAGCGATCATCTGGCTACTACGTAACCTCCATGTATTACCGGATCCTAACCCCATAAAGTCAGTTATGTCCATTCGATTGAATAGATGGAGGGATGAACGCACGATTGGCCACCATCTGGGTCCTCGTACGGCTGGCCACCAGCCTTCTGGTCGTCGGCTTTTGCCCCACCGGTAGTAACTGCCATGTTTCCACCGACGTTAAGCCAGGTCCCGTTGGCGAGCACGTTTCCGCCCTGTAAAATAACGCCGAATAGTGATCCGCGTGAGCCTCGACGTCGTAGCAATTTTTTCGGGTATCGGACACGTACCGCACAGAATGTGTTCGTAATGATGTCCATGGTACGACCACCCTTCTTGCTCACGGAGAATTCTGTTTCGCAGCATGTGAGTAAGCTACCGGTTGGGATAGAATATGCACGACCCACCCGACGCCCATGCGGGATGGCCATTGACCTGCTTAGGGTTGGCCTCCGTCTTGTCGATGATGTACACCTTGTCCACAGTCCCAAGGAACATCTACCAGCGGGCGTCAGCATAGGGTGCCAAATATAGCGGAATATAGCGGGATATGGCACACACCTGCTGCGCGCTGACCATGCTGTCGCCGACGATCTCAAACTGCCCGATAGGCGCATTGTTACGAGCAGGCTGCCCGGGGGTAGGCGCCGTCTGCGCGTACGCGGTCGCCAAAAGCGAGAACGCCGTGACCGCGCCCCGAACCGCGGACCTGTGTCTAGTACTATGCGAGGACATGACAATGGAAGTGGTAGTAGTAATGACTGCTGCCTCGTGAGATGGCCGTTAGGTAGGGTGGAAATGGGACGTGAGCGCCGTAGACGGACCGCTGGGGACGGCGGATGGGGAGCGGTGCGTTGTAGGCTGGTCGTAATATATACACTGGACCCGGACGGTGTGCGGCCGCGAAGGAGGCCCTTCCCCGCCGAGCCGCGGGCTTTGAGCGATGGCGGGTGGTGGAGGCGGGCTGGGTTGCAGCGACGGCGGCGGCGACGAGGGCCTTTTGCTCTGCAGACAGTGAAGAGGGCGCGCGAGCCGAACAACTGCCCGGCCGATTGATTCCAGTCGAGCTTTACTCGGTCGCGCGACGTCCCCCTTGAGCTACTCCGGGAGTTGCCTGCCCGTTTCGAGCGAAGTCGCCCTGATATGACCTGCGGATTCCGAGACGCGCGGGATGACTGCGTTCCCGTTTGCAGGCTGGCCACCAGTGGGCTGAGGGGGGTGAGCCGGGAGGATCTTTGAAAACACTCGACCGTAAAGATGCATCCTCGAGGTCGTCCTTTTGTATTGTTGCACAGGAGTTGGCGGTGATACGTCGCATGTCAATGCGGCAGAAACACACCGGAAGCGATGGACAGGAGTGTACTGGCGCCACCAACCGGGCGTAGACAGTTTGACCGGAGTGCGGGTTGGCACACGGCGCATCGCCGCCACGGCGTTGGGCACCACCCCGCGCGCGCCTACTCAGTGAGCGTTTGGCTCGGTGCGTAAACCTTATCAACCCACCGAGCTCTAGCACTCAGAGGGCTCCGAGCCACCGGCAGTCAACCGTACAGATATGCTTTATGGCTGCCGTGATCGAGCTACGGGACCGCACCCTACTATTGCTTGCGTCGAGCTCGATCCGTCGTCTACTCAGGCTAGTCAGCTCTCCACCGGCGGATACACATCTAGAACTCACTGCGGGACGAATTTCTCCTGCGCGCTCGGAAGCCCACACGAGCGCTCCACTGGCAGCACCCGACAACGTCATGTAAACTGTGGTCATGCATGCGTGCGGCGCACGCAAAAATACCTCTGCGAGTCGCCTGGCACGCGTCGGCATCGCCGCCTTCAGTATGCGCGGGCGACGAGGGCTGGCAAAGTGAGGCGTCGCTGGGAAACCCCGCAGAGCGGGGCAGGGAATGCAGCCGTCTCGCGCTGGGGCTCGCGCTCAGGGGGCTTCCCAGACGCGATAGCACCGGCTCCCTGCCCGGTCCCCGAGGGCGTTCGCGCGGGGGCTGGTCCTACCAAAATGCGTTCGGTGTTCCCGGGGAATAGAGGCCGCGCACACCAGTGGCAAGGAGACTTGTGCGCGGGGCCCCTGGTGGTCTAAGTGAAGGAGGAACTTCGTCGAGCTGCTCCATACCCACGCATAGAAGAGCGTGTCCTTTGGCCTTCTGATAATGCGCACTTCTAGTGCGTGGTATGGGGGTTTAATATCGGCATAGAATGCAGCGGACCTTTTCCTTAGTTCCGGCGTATACTCTATCTGAGTAGTGTAAGTTGGCCGGGTGCTCTTTCCAGGCAAAGATGCGATGTCGCAAGTAGCACACAAGTACTCCAGTAAGAAAGACACTTACGTTAGCGACTCGAGGAAGGGGACGGCACAACCACGGAGAGACCTCGTTTGGTGGCTTCTTGATGATTGTTGGGGTGTCCTATGCACGACCATGGTCGCTTGTTGTGGTAGAAGCAGCAGAACCTAGGCGAGCCGGCAGGAGCTGCGGTCCGTAAAGTGTATGTAAGGCGAGGGATAACAATCTCGGAGGCCGGCGCGAAGGAAGGCGTCCAAAGACTTGTGAACTTCCGGTGTGTGCGGGGTGGTCTACGGTTGCCGACCGTTCTAAGTCCTTGTAGCGCAACGCAGTATTTGTGACGTACTCACCTCCACAAGGCGGGTTGGCGACAGGCATCTTTCGGCGGTGACCTGAGGTTCTCTCCACGGAGCTGAGGTCGACCCTGCAGCGTTCACAGGCGGCTCCAGCGCGATGCCCATGGGTCCGAGATCTTTTTGAGTACACCACTCCCTCCCATGAAAGTGGTGGATCCCCGGTGGCCAACATCGCCTGCGGGGATCCTGAGCGTCGACGCTGTCTGTGTTGACTGCGGCACCAGAACAAGTCGCCGAGAGGCTGACGGTGGCACAGCTCTGGGCTGACAGGGCAGCCCGCGCATGACGTACGTTCGAACAGAATCTTCCGCAGCGCGGCAAACCGAAGCCTAAACCGATGACGCGCCGTCCCTCGATCGGTGATCCGCCCGCGTGCCCAAACAGGGTCAGGGGGCGCTGCGGCGGCGCGCGGGCGCGGACAGGGGCTGCCCGACGCCGCGTGCGTGCCTGTCGTGCTGAAAACCATCCCTCCCGCACGGCGCGTGTCAGCAGCCGGTCCTGGCCTGACGTTGACGCGGGCGGGCACGAGTAGATTGGGCCTCAGTGCGTGTCAGGCCAAGGGACGCGGCGGGGTTCGTTCGCCATCGCGACGGCACATGTCTACTCAACCGCACCGTTCACGCCCTTGAAGCATGCTGGAGGTACCGGAGCTTCCATTGCGATGTACCTTGAACCTGAGTGCATCATTCCACGCTCTTCGTGCGCGAATTATCGAGTAACTGAGCTGAGCCAGCTGTTCTGAAGAATGCTCACAGGGAACGTAGAGTAACGCACGACGTGTTTTGAAAGCACGTACATTGCAGGCGGCCACTTCCGAGTACGCATGGCTGGTCTAATAGTCTGCACGTCACCGTGGGCGGCGACGACTATGCGAGTGCGTGGCCTACAGCAGGAAGACGATGACCGTTGCGGGGTTCCGAGCTGCTTCTCGTCGTTTACATAACTGCAATCCTGCGAAAAAATTCCTCAAAGGCGGTCAACGCCTGATGTCATCCAGCGTACAGTCATAGTCCGGGGCGCAAACTGACTGTATGCTGCTGGAGAGGATTACGGCCCTATGGCGGGGTTCTGCGCTAAGCTCCGTACATCGCATAGCCTGACTCCGGGTCGGGCGGACTGGCCTGTGCCCGCATCGCGGCTGGTCCAGACCGCGTCGCTGATGCGCCCGCTACGCACGAGTGGCTAAGCGAGAGTCGATCGAGTATTTTATGAACCAAAAGATCGTTCACTGAACAAGCTGGACGACGGGGGAGAGGAAGAGACGGCTAAGCACGAAGCCTGCGCCGGTGCGGGGTGCGCGAGGAGTCGGGGTGGGTGCGGGGAGGCGCCGGGCGGTGATTGGACGGGGGAGGGGAATGACATCAGCGGGGGAGCTGCATTGGGCGAGACGCCGCCGGGGCCGTGCCACCGCAAAGGAGCGTGAGGGAGAGCTCGTCCAGGATCGAGTCGAGAGCCGTCCCGTCCGTGTCCGCATCCGTATGTATATCTCGGATTGCCACGCCAGACAGCCCCACCCCATCTCCTTTGCCAGTCCGCCCGAGGCCCACAATGCCTTTTGAACGACAACCACCACTGTCGCCCGCCCACAGCCCAGGCCCACAGCCCTCTCCCCCGCACGAGCCCTCGCCTTCGTCCTCGTCCTCCTCGGTGCCCTCCCTGACAAGCGACAGCACCGGCGAAGAATCCCCAGGCCCAGACTTGGAGGCGCTGGACACGCCTCTCCAGCAGCTGTCTCTGCTCGACCATACCCACATAACGCTCGACTTTAAACGCAAATCGGTAACAAATACACGCAGCAGAACAATGAACATCGTCAGCTCGGCGGAGGAGGCGCGCGATAGGATGTCGGATAGAGAGTACCGTACGTCGCAGGCGCAGCCACAGAAGACCCAACAGCAGCCACAAGAGCGAATCCGAGGTGGCAGAGGCAAGGATAGCGAACTAAATACGAGCAGAGAAGGTGAGCCTTCCCACACCAGGAGGGTGGCACTGCATATAGTCGATCGGCGTAGAGAGTGTGTTGAGAACGTTCATTGCGGCCGTGAAGCATGGGGATCACGTCAGGAGATAGCTGTATTCCGACTTTGTAGCGTGCCCTGACCCGAGGACGCCGCCTGATCCGCGCCGATGGCAGGGTGTGCGCGGCTAGGAGGCCGGCTGACCTGTGGGGTCGCCGCCTGCCGCGGTGCGTGGCCCCGGGCGCGCGGGAGCGGGCGCAGACGGGGCAGGGCCCGGGGACGGGGGCAGCGGCGAGCAGACGCAGCGCACGGCGGCGCGGACGGCAGGGTGCGCGCACGGCGGAGCGATTGGCTTTTGGCTTTGAGTTGGCTGTTCTTATCGGTTGCCGATTGCAGCAGCTCGTCCGTCGGGCCTCGGGTCACCGGCAGGGGGCGACCGTGCGCAGATGGATCATGGCTCAGGCGGCGACGCCCTGCAATCATATTTGCCGAGTCCGACGACGGTCGACCATGTTGCCCTCATCTGATCTCCGTCACTGATCCATTTCTCACTCCCTCTCGCTTTTCGCAGCCTCTTCTCTCCCCTTCCCCCCTCCGTCCGCCCGCCCCGTCCTCGCCCACAGGACGTCCTCCTACTCGAAACGACACGCCTCCTTCGACTCCCCCAGGGAGGTCCCGCTGCCGTACATGCCCCACCGCCAGCCCTACTCTGCCTCCACGTCTCAGGCCCAGGGCTCCGCCGTCGTCCATGACTCCGACCCCTCGCCCCGCCTCTCCTGCCTTGCCGCCGACGTCCGTGCCGACGCTGCCCGTGCCGTCGTCTACGACGACCACGTAGGGAGCTCTTCCTCAGACAGCACCCCCTCGTCATCGTCGTCGCCCCCCACGTCCTCGGCCAGCGACTCAAAAGCGAACCGGGGTTCGGTCCCCGACTACATGGACTTGTCAGAGTCCCCTGCACCCAGTATGCATTTTCATTCCTCCTGTTCCGTGCCCCCGCCCCGTCCACAGTCACCGAGGCTACCATCCTCGTCGTCTAACGCCATCCCCCTTTTCTCTCGGCCCTTCTCGTCCCCCGACGCGTCAAGACCGTCGCAGAGCGCGATCGCGTCCCCGAGACCGATGCGGCCACCCGGAGTGCCCGATCGGGGCTCGACGGCGAGCCTCCCCCTCCCCGCTGACACCCCCTACCACATCCTTCCGCCCTATCCTGGCGGACCAATACCAGAAGACCAAGAGATGCGTTCCGCGGCTCCGTCGCGACCAAGCTCGAGTCGTCCGTCCGTCGGCACACATCAGTCGTCGACGTCATCGATACCGTCATCGTCGTCCTGGCAGACACGGCGGTCGCCAACGCTGGTGTCTGACTTGGAACATGAAGAGTTCATGTCGCTTGTTGCCAACCGGATATTCGACCGCGCCTACTCGTCCGCGGCCCGTGTTGACAGCGACAACGCCTCATCAATATTGTCGGATCGGCCACTTCCCCCGCCGGCCCCTCCCACTGTCCTCACGCCCCCGCCACCACCGCTAAGCACAGATCGAGGGCCAACGGCTCCTTACGAACCATTCCTCGCACATGCGCCAGCACCCCAAGACAGCTTCATTGCCGTGGACACGAAGCCGGGCGAGTACCGGCTCATTGTCCGTTTGCCTGGTTTCAGACGGGACGCAATGTGAGTGCACGTTGTCTGTCACGTGTATACCCTAGGAGAGCTAATGGAAACGATACCTCGTCCTGCCTTCCTCGCGCTTATCAGCACTGTCTCAACACGCAAACGGCGCATCCTTCATGTCGTCGCTGACTCATGGGAACCCAACGGCGGTGAGTACATGCCCTTCACAGTCGTCGGTGGTGCGGCGCTAACGGGTGGATTATCAATTTGTCTTCATCAATACCCGGTCCTCCGCGACATATCATTACGCCTTCACTGCACCTCCTCCACCTCGCCCGCGTGGCTTTGTAGGTCACTTCGAGCAACGGATCTCGTTCGGGTACGATGCGCTTCTCGCACAAGTGCGTGCCGAGTTCGACGGCGAACACTTGCAAGTGATTGTTCCAAGGCGGTCGGTCCCCATGACGTACCATCCCTCACGAGATTGATGAGCGCCCCGGCGCTCGGTCCTGGCTCCCTCCAGCTTCCCCTTCTGCCGAGTCCTCCCGGTCCTCTGGCGGCTGGTCCATCCCACGGGCAGAGCCTCTCCTCTTGCTCCTCGCTGCGTGCGACTCTCCATCGCTGCAGGATCCGGTGCCTCAACGTGCGCCCCTGGCGAACGTTGGTTGGCACGGACATCGGCGCGGTGGATCTGCTTTGAGCAAGCAGAGGTTGGACTTCTCGCAGGACGGGCGGACGGTCAGTCCTAGGACTGCACAATGGACATGGGGACACATACCCCGGTAATTATCACGTCACGACCCATATTCCCTATCACGACGAGTATAACCCGCCGCGCGGTGCGGCCTAATGAGCTACACATATCCACTAACTGCCCTCGCCCTTGCCCACCTCGATATCGCGTTCTACCGCCCATCCGTATCCATCTATCACCGCCCCTGCCGTCCATGTCGCACTTCCCCCCTATTCGCCGAACTTCTTCGCCTGGCACGCCGCACGCCCACGAATCGGCCATCGCGCATCGCAATCACACGAACCGTGGACGCTCTGCTTTGGCGCTCTCGCGTCCTATTCCCCACCCTTGGTAACGGTTCGCCAATCCCACGCGTTGCCAGATATGGGTCGCGCATCCCTGTACCCGCCCCCCGTGCCATCTCTCGCATGACCTCCCCTGCATACACAACCGCTGTTCACAGTATCGCATTGTACGTAGCGCTTGCATCTGCTCTGTAGGATTGCCCCTAGACGTGTATACCTTGCTGGTCGCGACTTCGGATGTTGCCCGCGCTCAAGCAGCTACGACCCTGCACCGGATCCACGATACCCTCGGGGCGCCGAACAAGCTCGTCGGCAACGGCCTAACTCCCAGCTCGCTTGCCAAGCGCTCTCCAAGTTCAGTGAGCAGCCCCGGCTTACGAAACGGCATGGGCGGTGGGAGTTAGATTGGCGTGTCAACCCGCGAACGTTCTGTCACTGGTCCAGTGATTGTACACAAGGATGTGGCTCACGAAGACGCGCGCGGGGCAAGGACGGAGCTCCACGGCGTGTCCTTCCCCTGGTCGTCACGAGGCGATGCCGCCGGAGTGAGCGCGAGCGTAAAGCGCTGCGCATTGCGCGCCCTTCCGGGCGGCGCGCGGCCTTTCAGGTTATTGGACATGGTTCCCAGGCGAAGGCGAGGACACTGCCGGATACGAGGACGCATGGGCACAAGAATCTGCGCGGATATGCGGAGCCAGTCCGCCGCGATACCGGGTTCACGGCCACTCACTCACATTCACTCACACCACACCTTCCTTGTCCACTTTCCTCTTCCTATGCTGCACATCACGCGTCGACATCGCCCACCGCACGCGGCACGCCTGCACACACTGCCATATCGTCTCATCTCTCTCGGCACATCGGTACTTAGGTCCACATCCCATCATATTGTATCATATACCAGCGCACTGCAGGATAGCTACTGCTTAGATCGTCGATAGCTGTCGATATATCATCCTCGTCACCTCCGCCCGCCGTTGTCGTTCCCATAATGTACTGTTTGCCACCCTTTCGCTGGTGCTCCGCCCGCATGTGCGCGCGTGCCCGGGCTATATACCTGTAGATCCGTGTTCTAATTCTTCTTCGTCCCATAATCACCACGTTTTCTACTGCTGCTGCTGCCCCTCGTCCTCCCTCCCCCCGCTCTGCATCGCGTATGGCTCGGTCACGCTCTCAGTCTGCTTGCAACGTCCCGCCCTCCTGCTCCCCGTCCTGCTGCCCATCACCGTCATCTGCTTGGATGCATTTCTCCGCTGGCCATCCGGCTCGAGCTCGGGTCCGTTTTCGCATGTATGTAGTTTGCGCGTTCTGCCTCCGTCGCTCTGTGGCGTTTTCCATTTGTCGATACGTACGTACATATCTTTATGGGCCTCGTGTTCCCTCCAAGTTCCTACCATCCCCCATCTCTCATCTTTCGTTCTCACTCCCCGCCCCTGCCCTTTCCTTACTCCATCGCTCTGCGCTCACGCTCCCTCCATTTCCCTCTCCGCCTGTACCCACTCTCGTCGCTCATTACAGTCTCTATGCATCGTCTCTCGCCCAAACCCCAGGACCAGTGTCGCCTGACCATCCCCAGCTGCGGGTGTGCGTGCATGTGAGATGCGCCATCCACCGGCCTGCTGATGGTTTGGACATAGATGGACAAATACGCCCATTGCCAGGCGGGCGCGAGGCAGGCGACTGCGACAGCCGGTGAAGGTGGGTCGACGAAGAGTGGAGCACCGGTTACGTACCGCGCAGCACGAGGCCACCGTCCGCGCCTGAGACAACGTTCCGCAGACCCCGTTGGAGCGACCTCCGCGCGATGAACGGCCGCCAAGCTCGAGAGTTTGACGGTCGACGGTCGACCCGACCCAACGCCCCTGGCCCTTGTTGCAGCCTCGCCTATCCTACCGCCGATGGCAGTAACGCCGGACACGCTGTTGCGGGATGCTGCCCACACCACGATTTGACGCGGTGAGCAGCACGCTTCACTCTCGCGATACCACACGACCCCGGAGGTGCGCCCAAACACACCACCTCGCCGCGGCGCCCCCGGGCCTCGCGACAGTGATGAGGCCGCGACGCGCTCAACTTGAGCCGTCGCCGCCTCTACGCCGTCGTGCCTTTCCACTGTCGCCTGTTCCCGGAGGAGCACCGGGCGAAGGATCCTCTGGTGTCTCCGACTCCGAACGCGCCGCGTACACGCTGGCCCCACGTCCCCACTCGCGTGCGCGGTCGCCCCAGTCCTCACGGACGCCCCAGACATGGTCGGCGCTCAGTCGCGGCGCGGGCGGGCGTTCGGCATAGGACGATGCGGCGGACGCTTCCTCGGCGAAGTCCGACGAGGGTCTAGGGGTGGTAGGGTCCACGCGCCTTACGGTGGTATATTGTGTGGGGCGCAACAGGGAGGACACAGCGGGCGGCGAGGGAGAGGGCGACTCCCATTTACGGGAAGATAGTGGGAGGGGGGACCATTGCTGGTCCCGCGCGTAGCCTTCGCTTGTCATTTCGAGGAGGCGTGACAGTGCGCGCTTGAACGCGAATTGCTCGTCCTTGCCTGACCAGGTACGGCCTTATTAGACGGACATATTCCTCCCGAGAGACTTCTGAACGCACCCGAGAATATAGAAAGCTTGTCTAGCGCGAGGGGCGCCACGGGCGCGCGTTCGCGCTCCATGTTCGGCGCGTCGTATGAAGACACGTTGGGTCGATAAACGTCTTGAGTCTCCCCGACCGCCTCTGCCATCATCACGTCCACTTCTTCCTCCGGACGGCGGCCCGTCGCAGCAGGGACCTCAGGTGGGGCGTCGGGGAAGAAAAGCTGTTCTGGAGGCGCTTCGGCGAGGCAAATTATGCGGCAACGCGCCTCGTAGAGGGCGTCGATGAGGGAGATAAAACGTCGCGCCTGGTTCTTTGCGGAGAGCTTGAGGATGGGGACGTCGGTGATTAGGAAGGTGTGGTACTTTGAGGCTAAGGTAATATAGTCCGCAGGACCAAGGGACTGGAGATTTCAGAGGTAAGCGGCTGGAGTTGACTTGCCTTGATATGAAGAAAGTACAGACCTCGTCACATAACTCAGAAAACGTGAACTTGCAAACACCTTCGGCAGACCACGGGACACGAATTGTTCGACCGAACACCGTCAAAGTTGTCGGCGCCGCGTCTGCTACTTCGATGAGCCATTTTGTCTGATATCGGCCATGAGACTACTGACCCTGTGCAGGACCAGTCCTCTCCTTCAGGACTGCCTCAAAAACAGAGCGCTGTCCTTCAGTGTACCAAGTCCGTTCGCCCTCATTCCCTCTAACCGCTCTCCAGTCGCACTCTGAACGCATCACCACTACGGGGCATCGTGTTTTCAACGCCTCAACAAATGGTTCCAACCGCTCCCTTTGAACACCGTTCTTGTACAAGTCATCCGGCACCTTGTTTGAGCTACCCACGACGATCCCGCCCATTCGCCAAAACCACGAGAGCACGTCTGCAAGTAGCGTCGCGCTCGAGACGTCCAAAAGCTGGATCTCATCGAACACGAGTAGCCAATGCCGCAAGATGAGGCGCTGCGCGACGGCGTAGGCGATTGACGGCTCGAGCGGGGTGCGTGAGAGTGAGAAGGTCATGTTTGAGCGACGATTCCAGCGTATAGGAAGGCTTCCGGAGCGAAACAGGTCCCTCCATCGGTCGCGGACAAGCTTATTCCACGAGTGGGCAGATCCGGAAGTCGGTTCGGCGGGGGCTTCAAGGGTATAGTGGGCGACCATTCGGCGGCGGGTCTCTTCCCAGACCGCGCGGTAGATTTCCAGCACGAGTTCATTGTAATGTTTACGCGCCTTGTACGGAGTGGATAGTGTGGAAAACCAGAGGTCTACGAGAAAACTTTTCCCTGACCCTGGAGGGCCCGTAATGAGCAAGCCCTGAGAAGAAAGAGTTAGTAAAACTAAAGGTAATCGCGCATAAGGCCAAACCTTGGGAGTCGTCAACGCATCTATTTCTTCCGCATGAGTACGAACCCGAACCAGTCCTGCTGGGGAGGTGATTGGTTCAATAGAGTTCGTTGCCTCCCACCACGGTCTCGTGTTATCTACTTCCGTACGCATGGATTGATCTCTGACAATAGCATGCGTCGGGTTAAGATGCCTGGCTAGTACTGCGGGGGGAGCATAGCCGTCGAATTCTTTTTGAAGCTTTCTTAGCTGTCAGTTCGAGGTTCGTAGAGTTAATACGGATTCCTATTGACTTAGCGACGCACGGGGACTACTACTGACCTGCATAATGACTCGAATCTGTTCTTCATCTTCTTTGATACGCCCGAGAGCCACGAAGCCTCTATACCTCTGTAGTAGGTCAATCTGCACTGGTAAATTTGATTGGACAGCCTTGGGCACGTTTCGATTATGCGCGGAAGCGGTGTGGATGTAACCCGGCACTCTCCTGCCTCTGGGATGCCATGGGCGCGATGAACTAAGCGCGTTCATTTCCGCTGGGGACTCGCTCTGCCCTCACAGCTGAAATGGAACGAGTCCTCGCGTAGAGGGTTCTACAGGCCCGTTGTTCTGGTCTTGAACTGAAATGACTTCTCAATCCGACGAGTTGCTGTGTCGGTCTCAGTCGTCGTGTGGGGGCCTGCTTTGCCCAAATGCAGAAGTCAATGCCAGCTGTGATGTCACGTGGGGGGACACCCTTACCGCACTTCGGCGCAGCGTGAGTTGCACACCGCCGCTATCCATCCTACTTACCCCTGTATACTCTCTGCGAACGTATCCTAGGAAAGCGTACCTATATCCGACGACTTTATGTCCACAATATCTACGAAGCCCGACGGTGCGACTTCCACCGGTCGGACACCCGCCGCAAACGGTCACTACGTCAACGGTGTGGCCCCGACCTTGGACGCCAGCTCGGAACGCATACAGATTATCAATGACGAGAAGCAGTTCAGGTATAGTGGCATAAGGAACGCGTACCGCGTTTGCAGCTGAGACCAGTCGTGCGACAGTCCCGCGTTAACCCAGCAGATCGACAAGTGGGGGTTACAGAATGCGGGGTTTGACTATGATATTGTATCAGTCTTTGGCTCCCAGTCTACTGGCAAAAGTACGTGTTCGAGTGCTGTGTTTGAAAGCGCTTACTAACTGGGTGTATCCAGGTACATTGCTCAACCGATTATTTGGCACGAACTTCGATGTCATGGACGAGACGAAACGGCAGCAAACGACTAAAGGCACGTCTGCAATCATATCAGACACTGAATCATCTCGCTAACGGTACGCGTTTTAGGTATATGGATGTGTAAAGCGAAAGGCGCGAATCTCTTGGTCATGGACGTGGAGGGTACGGACGGGCGGGAACGTGGAGAAGACCAGGTGAGCACGCCTTTGGTTCGCGTCGTACCACAAATTAAGCCTGCCAAAGGACTTCGAGCGCAAATCAGCACTCTTCTCTTTGGCGTCATCCGAGGTCCTGATTGTCAACTTGTGGGAGCATCAAGTTGGCTTGTACCAAGGCGCGAACATGGGTCTATTGAAGACCGTGTTCGAAGTAAATCTTGGTCTCTTCGGCAAGAAGACGCCTGATGGGTAGGTCCTCCCCGCGACTTTGAACGAGCCTCTCTGATATAAAATCAAGCCGGAATCAACGTACACTACTCCTCTTCGTCATCCGGGACCACATTGGGACCACGCCGCTAGCCAACTTGCAAGCCACCCTCTCCGCGGATATGCAGAAGATCTGGGAGACGCTCTCTAAACCGCCAGAGCTCAAAGACAAGCTACTCTCGGACTATTTCGATTTGTCATTCGCTGCACTCCCACACAAGATCCTTGCTGCAGACAAGTTCGAGAGTGAAGCGAAGGATTTGAGTCGACGCTTTTTGGACAAATCGAGAGGTGACTATGTCTTCTCGCCCCAGTACCACAAGCGAATTCCTGCGGACGGTGCTGCATTCTACATGGAGGGTATTTGGGTACGCCTCATCCTAGTAGCCTCAGTCTCCTTCTAACTGGCCACGGGAAATTAGGAACAAGTGCAAAGCAACAAGGATCTTGATTTGCCTACCCAGCAGGAGCTGCTCGCTCAATTCCGGTGTGATGAGATCTCGACGGCGGCGTTGAACGAGTTCAACGAACAGGCTCGACCCCAGAAACGGCCAATAGAGTCCGGAAAAGTCGTAGACCGTCTAGGCAAGATGATGCGTGCTTGGAGAAGCAGTGCTCTGGGTACGTAGCGTAGGCAATCACGGTGTTGGACGGTGCTTATGTCGCTACGCTGTAGATCGTTACGACCGCGACGCGTCGCGCTATCACCAGGGCGTGTACAAGCGAAAGCGCGCGGACCTTGCGGGCGTGATCGATTCGACGCTCTCGCCGCTCTTCCTGGGTCAACTGAAGAACCTTCACAAGGCAGCCCTCGCGGTCTACAAGCAGGAAATGCTCGAGGGCGTACGTGGAGAAGGCTATAATTTTGCAGACGTTGTGTCCGCCGCGCGTGCACGATTGGAAAAGCGTTTCCTTGAGGGCGCCAAGGAGGCGCTGGTGGAGGGCACGGACTGGAGTTACGAAGAGGAGCTACAACTGCTCCGCGAGGAGGCACGCTCTGTTGCTGATCAGTGTCGGAAGGACGAGACGAAGAAGATGGTCAACGTCATCGAGGTTAGCATCACACCTTTCTCGCGCATGACAATGATTACTCAGAAATCATGGTCTTGTGCAGCGTAACTTCAAGAAGCAGATCTCGGAGCCTGTCGAACTGTACCTGAACAAGCCTACAGCTGATTTGTGGGACAAAGTGTTGAAAGTGTTCCGAGAGACGCTCGAGAAAGCGGAGACGGCGTACCTCAGCAAGGCCAAGAGTACGTTGTACTTTCAGACAGCAGCTATGAACTCTGACGTTTTGTGTAGGCTTCGATTGCACCGATGAGGAAAACACGACCGCCTTGGCGACGTTGCGCAAGCGCGCATGGCTAGCACTCCGTGGTAAGGTCGACGAGCAGACCGCTGATGCCGTCTTCCTGGGCAAGCTTCGGACGTACTTCGAGGAGCGCTTTCGGTACGACGAGAACGGTGTCCCTAGAGTATGGCGGCCTGAGGACGACATTGATGGCGCGTTCCGCAAGGCCAAGGAGCAGGTTTGTCCGGCTATTTGTTCACGTGCTCGGCTACTCTAATGAACAATTGGCACTGTTTCAGACCCTCGAGCTCATCCCGATATACTGGAAAATTAAGCCACTGGACTCCTCGCTCGAATTCTCGCTCCCTTCTGACGCACCCGACGCACTCACTAGCGGCGAGGAGTTCGATTTCCCGGCGACGCTGGTCGTGTTTTCCGAGGCAAAGGCTCTCGACCTAACAAATCGTTTCCGGCGGGATGCGGACGCGTTCTACGTCGAAGCGAAGCGGAGCACGGTATCAAGCGTCGCGCAGATCCCGTACTGGATCTACGGCATGCTCGTTGTCCTTGGCTGGAATGAGGCGATGGTGGTCTTGTTCAATCCACTCTACTTCGCGATGCTGCTCGTCCTGCTGGCATCTATGTACGTGTTGCAAACGCTGTGGTCTGTTGGGCGTCCTTTATTGATCGTACTCTCTTAGTTGGATTATCATACAGCTCGGTATGGTGGGCCCTGTGCTGCAGATTCTCAAGACGCTCGGCGGCGAGGTCAGTCTCCCTCCTCGGTACCAATGCACGCAATTGTTGCTGACATCTTCCTAGGTTCATCGCCAGGTTGACCACCGCTTGCGCGAACATTTCTCTGAGCCGCAACAGCGCACCGTGCCCGTCCGCGCGTCATCCTCACGCACACTTCCAAAGCGGGAAGAGTCAGATCCGGATGTTAGGCGGATTAAGCGGGAGCCCCTGTAACGTTCATAGTACGTTCACAGTGGTATATGGGCTCGGATCTCTTGTTGGCTCTGGAATGGATGGATGCATTGCTGCCTTTGAATTTATCATGCCTTACGATCCGGTGTAGTTATGTGGTGGGGGGCCATCAATATTCTCTCGGAGTCTGCCAAGTAGTGTGGGGGATGCGATTACATGTATCCTCGCCGTCTTGAACCGATTTATCTCCGCATTCACTAATATTACCTAGTAACTGACCATGACCATGGCTCGTCTGTGGAGTCTGATTCCAGGCATCTAGTTTCAGTGCAATTGCATCCCAAACACCTGCATTTGGTACGTCCTCGCATGGATGTCTTTGTTTCCCCGCCAATCCACATCCATCACCCAAAGATGCTCGCTCTCGACGGCCCGCTGACAAGTATCTCTCAAGGGAGGCAAATGTAGCATACACGAACGCCACCACGTGTAACCTATCGGTGTAGTTCTCAGATAACGGGGACGGCGCTGGGCGGTCAAACAAGTCTACTCACGGTTCACTCAGTGCGATAAGATCGACTCAAACACTTCGAAGAATGGCAATAAGATTCGTATGTCTTCCTGCATGTCATCATCAACAAACCGTATGGGTCAGCAGTCATTGCACACCCGCCCCTACGATAAGGCCCACCTCTTCGATCCTAGCTTCGATTCTCTTTTCCAATGCTTTTGCGTAGACCGTGAGGTGCTCCTGCGCTTTGGGAGAGCACATAGTGCAGTGCGCCGCCTCCTGGACTGCAGTTTGAATGACAGACGGCCGTACAGCCTCACCTCCGTCCGGCCGTTCACCCAGAGCTTTCGCTACCCCAGCTCGATAAGAGCTCCACCACTTGCAGGGATACAAATAGGCGCCGCCTTGCTTCCTGCCTGCGAAGAAACCCAGGGACGTGTCCTTCTGACAGACCCCCGGCATGTTGCAGCTGTACCAAATCCAAGTGGTATGCATATGTGGATTTCCTTTGTTTGAGTAGGCGAGTTTGTAGGGGTGATCTCCTGAAAGCATCCACTCGTGATCGTTCAGAGCTGAGAGCCCAGCTTTAATACACCGCCTGCGGTATCTAGCGAGTATGCAGATCGCCTCTGCCGGGAGCACGTGCAGTTCCCTCGGCATGGAGCTTGGTTCGATGAAGTAGGGATCCTTGATTAGCAGCCTGCTGGCCTTGCGAGCTAGGTCCGGTAATTCGCGAAGATACGCAATTGCATAGATACGGAGCGGACTTTCCCTGTCGACGAAGGCCTCAAGCTCCTTAGTCAGGGTGTTTTCAACGATGTTTATGTCATATTTTTTTGCGGCATCCAACACGGGCAAGAGCCTGTCTATCGTGTCGAGGATGGGTCGTTCCACCGGGTAGCAGAACCGTAGTAACCCCTCGAACGCTTCGGCGCGCTCCGTAACGTGGACCACCTGAGGACTGATAATCGAGGTATCGGATGCCTTGATATCAGGGAGGGTGAGCATATCGCGAAAGACGGTGGAAGCTTTGGCGAGGATGACTTTGTAAAGCAGAAAATCAACACCGTCCACGGAGCGAAAAATGATATCAGCGTCAACGTCGTCGAAGGGTGGGCGAGCGGTGGATTTGTCCATAGTGAATGCGCAACAAAGAAAGTGCAAGTGAACCCAGCGGAGGATACGAGGTCTTCAAGGTTACGTCACGTACGACACCCGGAGTTCAAAGTGCTGATGGCTGCGGGCGCTTATCAATGGGCCATCTATGAAGGTGAGAGACTCGTTTGCAGCTCGCCCGGCCTAAGACGAGAGATGTATCCAATGCTCCTAAAATGCATGGATCTATCCTGCATGCTTAGTACGGTACGTTGGGCTGCGTGACATGGTTAGTAGATGCAGGCGACGGCAGTTCCTGCCTTCAGAATGGGGCTTGAAGCTTGGAGGCCCGGTTCGAGGCAAGATCATTACTGGTGCAGTTGTACCATCTCGAAGCCGTGCTTGTAAGACCATCGGAGCGTAGCGAAGTCTACCGAAAGCATTGACATGTAACGGCCGGCCGGATAACAGGGATGGAAGGAGTTTTAGTAGAGCGCGTTAGCATTCTCCTTGAGAGCGATGATTCCGCCCACGGATGAGTCGGGAAAGCCCTTTCTAGGGCCACCTTGGGTAGGCGAACTCGGCGGCGTCGGAAGGACGGACAGTAATGTCCGCATCGACGTCGTCGAAGGGGAAGCGGGAGAGCTGGTCTGTCGACATTACCCGATTGGTTCAAGGCAAGGAGTTCGGGGATGCGCGAAGGCGCTTTATAGGTGGTCGAGTAAGTATAAAGGCACCCGGCCATGTTGTGCTACGGTAGGCTCACACGAAGCAAGGCCGATCTTCCTTGTCAACCCATGCTGCGGTGGGGATCAATTGAAACCTGTTTGAATCCCTTGTGTCGGTGGCCGGATAATATGAGCAATGTCAGAATATGCCCTAAATGGCAGGGATAGGCGCGTTTAGACTGTAGGAGTGGGTCAGACGTGATTCCGTATGGAGTCGTAGCTGCTAAATAAATACTTCTCTGGCATTAGTATCAGTATCAGTGACCGTCTCGAAGAGTAGAGAAGGAACCATCTACAATATTGTGCTCAGGACAGAACGAGTGGAAGACGTCACGAAATCATCCGAAATGCATCCAACCTCTCAGGGTATATATAGAGAGGGTGCAAAGTGAATGATGCATCCAATCATATTACATACACTGGCACCAGAAGGAAGTTTCTTGGAGGCGCAAGCATGACTAGGTTTCTTGCGTGTCTGTTTCTGGAAACCAATGATCAACGTCCGGTGTATTCACAATGTGGAGCCAGTTACCAATGCATTATAGTGACTCCACTGGGCCTACCTCGGCTTCGAGTCGCCCGAGACATTTAGGCGCTCCCGCCCAACCGTACTCTCCAACTAGGTGTCGTATGGTGGGAGTCCCCATTCCTCTGGAGCGAACTCCTCCAGTGACTTCAGTTGCAGGTCTGGTCGCTCAATTGTGGGCGCAGCCTCGCCTCCGATAGTCAACAGATTCGCGTCGGGAACCCAGACCACTATTAAATTGCATCAACTCTTGGAACGAATGTTGCTCCGCCCTACGGCATGCACCCACCTTTCATCCCAGCGCGCTTCGCCGCCTGTACCCCGGGGATCGCGTCCTCAAAAACAAGCCCCTTCGCGCGCTCCACCACCTCCTCTTCGCCCACATGGCCCTCACCTACCTCGCCTTCTCCCACCTTGCGCTTCAAAAATCTGTCTGCCGCGACGAGGAAGATGTCGGGATGCGGCTTCCCCCTACCCGGGCGCACGAGCCCGTCGTCCGCACACACCACGCGGCCCTCGAACGCGCCAAAGAGCGCGCCAAGGTGCGACGACTTGAGCTCAAAGTTGCGCCGCTGCGAGCCCGTCGCGAGCGCGATCGGCACGCTGTGCTTGTGCAGGTGCTGCACTAGCCGCAGAGCGCCGGGAAGCGGCTGCACCGAGGGCCAGCGCGCGTCTTGCAGCGAGCGCCGTGCGCGGAGGTAGTAGTCGAGCGTGAACGACGGCGGGAGGTCGGGGAAGAAGGAGAGGAGGTGCAGCGCGGCGTCGCGCTCCGCTAGGGGTAGTCGTTGTATGCGCGTGAATGGGGCGGTTCGGGAAAGGCTTGGTGAGAGAGTGCGCACGTTTGCCCATGAGCCCTGCCTTGACGTCCCAGGTCATCTCCTTGCCGTACGGCGCGAGGAGCTCATCTGACGGTGCGATATGCGTTGAGGGAGGCGTACGCAATGCACTATGCATGTGTTCACGCACTCGTCACATCCGTGTAAACACGCTCCGAGTCGATGAGCAGGCCTGCGGTCTCGATGGTCAGCCTGCCCAACTGCGAAGACCGAGATCGAAACAGTTTACCATCCATGTCAAAGATCACATACTCGATCTTTCCCCTATAAGAGCCTTGTGCCATTATGAACAACTAAACTGTTTCTCGTGGTCCCTGACTAGTCGTTCGAAAGCCACAAACAGCTTCACAAGACAACAATGAAAGTCCAAGCCAAGGAGACAAGGCCACACCCAACACAAGCGCCTGGGACCCGCGCACCGACGGGCGCTTCTTCGGCTTGTTCCTAGATATTCAATACTCTGAAGCACAGCCACCGATCATCGATCCGGCCACGTTTTGTGCGACTCCGACGCACGAGGCGCCCATGCCGGACGAGCGCCGCGGTGCGCCGCTGATGTCTTGACTCTTGAGTACAATTTTTTCTCTTGCAAAGTCTTCGCGGCGGTCTAAGACCCTGGAGGCTGGCTTGACGACCTGGCGATGAGGAACGAGGGTTGTACCGTCAGCGGTGACGACAGCGACGGTCGGATGGGGTCCGGAGAGTGTGAAGCTCCGGCGGGGAGGACAAGCCGGCGGGGGCATCCCTTTCGAATTCGTAATGATCGTCTCTGTGATGCGTACGGGCCCGGGCGAGAGGCCTAAGAGAGGCCCAGGGTGGCTGGAGTGGGTTAGGGCACGGGCGATTAGGGTTGGAAGTCTGGTTGACTGGGCTAATTAGCTCCGGGCAATACGCCGGCCGCGAGACTTGAGATTGACCTATGTAATTAACCGTTAATTACCCACGGGCTAATTAGCCGTAAATTACCGGTTAATCAGGCTTAAGACATGTAAATGACATAGGTCTACCTAGTAGGTACTACTTATGGGTCAGCCCGCCAGTGTCCATTTCCCCCAGTTGAGCTGTGAAGGCCGAATAAGTATCGTTCGAGCACGTCGGCGAGCGCCTGAATACCCGGACTATGTTCCTCGCTCCTTGAGTGCAAACGTATCTCCAAGTCGGACTTCGAGTTCCCGGTCAAGACAGCACCAGGAAGGCCCGAGGGCTAAGCGTCCATATTCGGCGCGGTACTGGCTTGGTGGTTGCAAGGGACACGGCTCAGTTTCCATCGTTGTCCCTGTATAATGTTGTCATTGTGACTGGGTATGGTTTGGAAAAGCTCGGCCGAGTGGTACAGATCAGAGACACGCCGGAGCTTGGGCGCCCAAACAGTAGTAGTGAGATTAACCCTGATTAGCCCTATGAAAACAGAGCCTCCAGCATACTAGGGTAAATTACGTGTAATTGACGGTTAATTAGGTGGGCTAATCAGCCCGCTGCTACTTAGCCCGACCTAATCGCCCGTGCCCTAGAGTGGGTTTCTCGCGAAGACAAGGAGGACGAGGGGAAGGGCATACGCGTGCAAGAAAAGAAGACTCGAGTTGGGAACAAAGCGCGCAAAAGTAGACACAAGTGAACAAGCCAGGCTGAACCCGCGTGCGGACAACGCGGCTCTAGAAGCTTGCACGATTGGCTTCCCGCGACATAACTCAAGATTACCACGCCGGAGATTGGAGGGGAAGAACGCAAATTAGCGGAGTGAATTGCAATGCGCATTGCGCAGTAATTTACTGTGCTGGCGATCGACATGCGCGGACCACGCACTGCGGGGAAGTGGGCCTGCAGGTCTCCGACGTCGAGATCAACCCGCTGCAGGCGGCGGGGTTCTTGGATGTCTGCGGCTGCAGAATAATCACGCGTACGGTCTGAAAAGGTTTCACGGGTGGATAGTTGAAGTTGTAGGGATGTGGCAGGATCTCGAGCGTGTGCAAAGAATCCATAATTGCCGTACTTGTAGTGTAGGTCGTCAAGTGCGTGAGCCCTATGGGTATGTACAACAAACCGTGAGATCCAGGTACGGGTAGTGCGCAGAGAAAGTGCGGTAGAGTGCTGTAAGGTGTGCAGGATGGTGCGAACGGCGAGTGGGCAGGCAAAGTCCACGCGCCCGTATGTCTAGCAATGGGGGGAGGGATGTGGAGGAACCAAGTTAAGCACGTAGTAGTATGTACGTGGAGGTGTAACAATATATGGTGAAAGATGACGGTGGGTAGTGGTACATCCCTGGAGCCTGGACCTCTCTCTATATCACAGACCATGTTGTCCAAACAGCCTCGGCCAACCAGCCACCGGTCCGCCTCGGCGAGCACTTCACCTCGAGGGGCCGGTGGTCGCCATCGGATATATACAGCATGCACCGCGACGCGTCGCACAGTGCTTGGGAGGATGGGGTGTGCAAGGGCTACGTCGCGCGAAAGGGCGATCATAGCTTCTTGGCCTTCTTCTTGCGTGCGCCGTCGATGACGCCTCCGGCCTCCGTGATGAGCCGTTGGAGCTCGCCCTTGGCAGCCAGGTACCGGATCTCCTTGGAGCTGCCTACTGTCCGTCCGCCGATAAGAAGGATAGGAAGTTCCTGTGTGGACGTGAGGCGCAGAAGAAGGGGCGCGAGGACGCTCTCATCCGCTGCAAGGGTGTGAGCCAAGGCACAGGCACGCACGCAAGGAACAATAACTTACGTCTCTGGTCGACGTCAACGATGGTGGGTGCGGGACGAAGGTACAGCTCAGCTAAGACTTGCTTAATCTCTCGCGATATAGGCGAGTGGACCTGAGATGACTATGAGCGTTCCTATTACGCGACGACGTAGTTCGCTACGAGGAACGCACCTTTGAGTAGAGCATAACCGGGTTCCGGGACCAGACATCGTGCATCACATTCCGCAACTCCTCCTCCGCCTGCGGCCCCCGGGTGTCAAAGTCGAGAACGAGCTGGGGGTCGATGGGCTGTGCAGGATCAACCGTTGAGGGGATCACGTTTTGGGGGAGACTCGCGATGAAACTCGACACAGCAGCGAGTTCCTGGGTCTGGTTGAGCGTGATCTGCGGGCGGGCGGAGTTGGAGCTGCCGGTCGCGTTGGGTTTGCGGTGCTTGAGGGCAGCTAAGCGGATGGCCTCGGGTGTCCAGCGGGATGCTCTTGCGGGATCGTCTGGACGTGCGTGCTCGGCGTCTCTGAAGGAGATGGGGCGGAGGACGGGTGGCTGGACGAGGAGGACGTATACGGAGACGGCGGCGAGGACGAAGAGGGAGAGGAAGGTGGTGCGGATCCAGTACGCGCGGGGCTTGCGGGCGGGCATGGGGAAGTCGGCGAGGTTGGGGATGGGGGTGAGGGGCGGGGAGTCGAGGGAGACATGGCCCATGTCTGGGGGAAAGCGCGCCGAAAAGGTACGGCGGTGGGCGACCATGGCGGAGAAAGGGATTATAAGAGAATTGAAGGGAACAAAGGAGTGGCAGAGGCGTGGCCCTCGAAGTCCAGCAGATTGGTGCCAGGAGATGACGGTCCTGCAATAAAACGATGCCGCCCAGCCCCGCCGCAATTTCACTTATCCCCCCAGACCACGTGGCCGATAACGCCCCGGCCGTCCCCCGGCCTTGTCTCCGCCGCCGCGATCGTGCAGCGCCGCCGTGGCGAGCTCGAGCCCCGCCCCGGCGTGCACGACCACGGACAACGACAAGGACGACTCGCGACTCAGACCGCTTTGTGTGCAGCCGGACTCCTCTTCGAATCTTCTGCACCTTCGCCGGGACCAGAAGGCGTCGTGCAATTGTCGGACGGCTTCCCCGCGCACTCCGCACCTCGCGGCCATTCCTCCGTCGACGTTCCGCACCCGGGCCTGTCAGTGCGCTCGCTCCGACCGGCCGCGGCGGACACGTTCCCTGTTCAGCAGCATCTGTCCGTGCGCCCTGTCGCCTTGGCCAACAGCGCTGATGTCGATCGCCCTGATCTCAACCCAGGTTTTACTCTACTCTATCTCTGCGCAATAAACACCCTCCCTTGTCTCCGGCCTTCCCCTGGCCACAGCAGACTCACGATGTCCATAAGTATGTACAGACGCGTCGTCTGCACCAGCTGTCGTCTTGATTTTTGCTCGCGCGAACCGGCACAAGCGCACGAGCTAGCAGCTGTGGGCTAGCGCGCCTCGCGTGATTAGTCTGCGCCATCTCTCCCTTCCATGCTCTGGGCGGGTCGTGGCCTGTCGTGGCAGAGCCTGTCCGTCGCGTCGCATCGTCGCGTTCATCATGCAGCGAGAATGCGTTCATCCTAGCATATAGATTCTGATGCATCCTGGGTGAGTCTACAACAATAGACCTCACTGCCCTGCAGCATACTCAACCACCCTGATCGCGAAGCTTAAGCATTAGTATCGACTTGCGCGATTGCATACATCCATTCGAGAATTCGCCCAGTGTGTATGTGTGCGCACGTGGTATCGTAAAGGGCAAGGTTGAGCACGGACTAAGTTCGAAGCGTAGGCTGAGCTACCGCAGCAAGCAGAGCTTCCTTTCCCAAGGTGTACAAGCGCTGCCAACGTATCTTTGGGCGCAACTCGGTTGGTACTTTGCTAACGTTTCTCATTCCCTTTGATCGACAAATGACTAGCTGGCTCGACTGGACCACTAACGAAGTGGTGGAGAGTCAAACACCTGCGGGTGGGCTCTTCGACAACGGCGCCGAATCCAGCTCCCACTTGGGCGCACTAGTCGACCGCGACGGATCCAACGCGGGTACATCAGCCGACAATCATACTGACGAGGAAAATGTGAGCACGATCCACGATCGTAGCAAGGCCACGCCTAGCGTGAGCCCTCTCTTCAACCACGACGATGCGGACGTCATCTTCTGCTCCTGCGACGGAGTCGACTTTCGACTACACAAGGTTATCCTCCGGCTCACATCCCCCGTGTTCCGAGATATGTTCTCTCTCCCAGACGAGCCGACCCAAGGAGACGCGCCCCAAACGGTCGATATATCAGAGAGTAGCGAGACGCTCGAGAACCTGCTCTCTTTTTGCTACCCGATGGAAAACCCCGACTTCATGCAGCTCAGCCGCCTCCTCTCTGTCCTCGGAGCCGCAAAAAAATACGACATAACGTTCATCATAAAGCCGCTCATGTCAAATCTCAAACAGTTCCTCCCGTCGGAGCCGCTCCGGCTCTACGCCATCGCGTATGCAATGGAAGACGGCGACCTCGCCCGCGCGGCGGCGAAGCGCCTCCTCGACGTCCCCTCCTTCTACAACCCTCCCGACCCCCCTTCCGAGCTGGAGCTCATCCCTGCCCTCGCTCTGTGCGCCGTCGGCGCGTACCGCGCCAAATGCGTCGAGGCCGCCCGCGCAGCCTTCCTCGATTACGACTGGATCGGGCGCGGCATCCGCGTGTCCAGGAAGGGCAATGCCGATACATCCAGCGCGTGGGTGTGGCTCGCGTGCGCGTCGTGCACTGGCAGCGGTGAGACGTTCACGGTCGCTAATCCTGCGACGGGCCATCGGGGCACGATCCGCCCGCGTGCGTGGTGGCAGAAGTACGCCGACGCGGTCGCGCTGGAGTTGTTGTTGCGCCCGCTCGGGTCGGTCGCCACGCTGTCTTGTATGACGCGCCCGGCCATCGAAGCCGCGCTGCAGTGCAAGACGTGCGCACCAAAGGCGGCCGTGGAACTCACGGAGTACAGCGAGGCTATGGCGAAACGGATTGACGAGGCTACGTCAAAGGTGCCCTTATGAGCCTTTCTTTAGGGAGCTCGGCTTACCTTGCATTCTAGATAGAGATCGAACTTCCTTTCTGAGAGTTGTTCTCGAAGGGCTCCGAGACGGTCAATGAATAGATTGGATTTATTTCTCTAACTCGCACTGAATAAAGGAAGCCACCGCAGCAACACCGTGCAGGGGCCGCGTGGTGGACTCTTCCTCAGGTATATATTCTTCCGTCGCCTGTCCCAACGTTGTCGTTTTCCCTACACTCCCCTCATCGATTTCCCTGTCACCATAAACGAAAGTATGCCCGAACCCGAAGTCGTTCGGCTGGACTACGAAGTTTCCGGATGCTCTAGCCAGTTGGGGGATTTCGACGCCGACCGTATTCTCGTCGATCGACCATTAGACAGCAGGAGCAGATGGTGCAGCGCCTTGCTTCTATCAGCACCTGGCGGAGCCCCGACGTGGATACGTCTTCGCCTAAAGCGGTTGAGCGTGCTTAGTTGAGTTCTAGGATTGTCTTGTCATCATGAGGACTAACAGGACGTGCTATATAGAGAGTATAACTTTTGGTAAGGTGCGCGGCATTGCAATATATAGTTTTGCGTCGCCTTGTTGTTCACAACATGTTAAACGGCAATAGTTTCACGAAGGTATGTTCAGGAGGTCGGTTACATATGGCTTCGTTTGGATTGAAAGTCCGGAAATCAAGGTCATCCCTGCACTGTCAAGAAGTTCAAGGTCTTCGCCGGCGCGGACAAACGATATATGGAAGAGGCCAGTAATTGCCATGTAGGCTATCTCTTCTCTGACTGATCCTTCCCTAGATTCTATGTGCTACACTGGTGAACAACAATAAGTCGGAGACGTTTTCTGCAGGCCTGAAGAAAGGTCCCGATTCGAAAGGATTCCCATCTCCAATCAAATATATTGAGATAGTGCCACTCTCGTAAATTTACCTTCTTCCTCAATCGGCTCTCCGATATTTCATATTAAATTGAATACCGTTGCGCTGCAGGGTTCACGGATCGCTGGGAGATTACGAATATATGCCCTCCATCTGGCATGTTTCCCTGACGGGTATCGTGGAGGGGTGTTTTATCGAGCGGGCACTCTCAGAGTACCGCCAGGTAAGCGATCCGCGATTTCATAGCGCCCTGTATAATTCGTTGATCCACTCGCTAGCCCCCGCGTGCTCCGTTCGACGATAGCGACGCCGACGTGATTTTTCGATCATGCGATGGTGTGGACTTCCGGCTGCACAAGAACATTATCACTAGAGCGTCCTCGGTCTGGGCGGATATGCTCGGCCCGCTTGACTCGAAGCACACTGTCACCCTCGCAGAAGATACGGAAACGCTCGATAATCTTCTCCGCCTTTGCTATCCCGTTTCACGTCCACAACTCACCGAGCTCGGGGACGTTCGTGAGGCATTGCATGCGGCGAGCAAGTATGGAATACACCCAGCAATCGCGGTCCTAAGAGAGTCTCTGCTTCAATTCCTGCACTCCGAGCCCCTCCGCGTCTACTGTATCGCGTACATGTGCCAATGCGGGGACACAGCTCAGACGGCCGCTACACGATTGCTTCAAGACGCTTCCTTCGCCGACCCCCTACAACTCACGCCTCCCCCGGAGTTCGAAACTCTGCCTGCCATAGCACTTTGTGCGTTCGTCACGTACCGCCGCAAATGCGTACAGGCCGCACAGGCCGCCTTCAAGGATCACGAGTGGATGCACTCCGGACACCATAGCCACCGTTTCCCTGACCTCGCGAAGAAGGGTGGGGTGTCGAGTGCCTGGGTCTGGCTGACGTGCACAACCTGCAGCGAAAACACACAGTCGATGTCGATTCGTCGTCCCGGTAAACCGCCCGTCGAGCATATCGTCTACCCCCGGAAGTGGTGGCAAAAATACTTTGACGCCGCCGAGAAAGAGCTCTCCCTACGTCCACTAGGCTCCGTCGTATCTCAGCCTCAGCTGACCCGGCCCGCCCTCGCTGAGGCGGTCGAATGCCAGATATGCCGACAAAAGGCGGTGCTGGACTTTGGGGACTACACGGATGCGATGGCGGAGAGAATCGACAACGCCGTTTCTAAGGTACGCTGGGCTAGATATGAACGTTATTTTCTACATGTTCAACTCTGAACCGCTTTGCAGGTTAAAATCGAGCTCCCCTTCAGGTGATGATCGTCCGTGTCCCGCCTGCTACGGCTCGACTAGGTTGGGTAGGGGGTTTGATCGTCTTTGTGGATCCTTTGTAGCGTATACGTTTCAGCTGAAGCAACCAATTCATTACCTGCAGATCCCAGCACGACGACGTCGTAAGGTGTAAAATATTCCAGTCAACATGTTTAAATGTTCGTAGAATTCGCATGCCGTCATGTATGTCCTGTGTGGGGCGCCCGCGAGCACCTGCAGTGCGATCGAGTTACTTCATGAGAGATGTCTAAGGACATTCTTTTAATGCAGGCTGCCTACACGTTTCAAGATAGATTGGAGCGACACGTGTCCCGAGATCTTGAAGTCCGAATGTGAGAGCTCGTCGAGATCAACTAGTTGTCGCGGCGTTGTTGACCTTGGGTGTACTACTGGAGCGTTCAAATCCTTTGGCCTACGTCCCGAACGTTGATGGAACTCCCTATCTAGGTCGCCTCGTTTCTACCGACTCACAATGGTGAAGCGATGTTACTACGCCGCCAACGCACGAAGGCCGCATGGTGGCACGGTAGCACGGTTGGTGGCATGCACTCAGGTATATATTATTATGACATATCTTGTGTATCCAAACCGTTCTTACCTCCACCCTCCTCGTACTCGCGCTCACTACTGTTCAGTGCAACATATCAGTACCATGGGCGATGTTTATCATGACTTCGAAGTCGAACCGGTAGACTACGATATTTGCGGGGGTTCAGCCCATCACGAAGACCTCGCCGCGGATCATATTCGCTACGAGAGGCCATTCGACAGCCGAGGCAGATGGTGCGGTAGCTCACTCTGCACTACGGTACCCACACAATGGATATGTCTTCGCTTGAAGCAGCTATGTGTGCTCAGTTGAGTTCCCTTGCCATGCAATGCCGGCTGATATTAATGCATCTACTAATGACACGAACGGCCGTGGCAGAGAGCATAACTTTTGGTAAAGTATGACAACATAGCTTGTGATCACTGAGACCATGTAGTTGACAGTGCAGCGTTTTACAGTTCTATATGGGTATGCATGACACAGTGGTGTAATTTGTACCCGAACCCGACTTCACCGAGGCTGGTAGAACATCCATGCAACGTGAAGAGAGTCAAGATCCTCGCAGGTATTAATGAGCATTGCATGACGGAGGTGGATAACCTATGTTCTTCTTATCCTGGGGCCATTATTCCTGACGCAGGTTGCTCAGATCCTTCAGGTTGATCTGACGAACGACTCTAGAGCGGAGATGTTTCGAATAAATTCCAGGGCTCGCAAACATACATCACAAACCCCGTGGCCATCCTTGGAGGCAAGATATTTGAAAATCGTACCGATCTCGTAAGGTCCCATCTTATACGACAATATCACACAGAGCTTGAAAGGTGGAATAAAAACCCTTATAGCGTGCATGGCTCGAGCGTCGCAGTTATGGGATACTTTCCTTCTATCTGGCGCGTTTCTCTGACAGGCATCGTCCATGACTGGAAAGCCTGCTACCTCGAACGGCGATACCCAGAACACTGCGAAGTAAGCAACGCACCCAATTCCACCAAGTTAAGACTCACACGATTCTCTCCTTAACACCAGCCCCCTTACTCTCCTTTCGACCTCAGCAGCGATGCGGATATCATTTTCCAGTCGCGTGGTGGCGTCGACTTCCGCTTGCACAGGGATGTTCTTGCGAAAGTGTCTTCCGTTTGGCAAGACATGCTCAGTTTTCCACAAGATCCTGAATCAGACCCCGCCATCCCTCAGGTAGTAACTCTGACGGAAGACACCAAAACGCTGGACAACATCTTCCGTCTGTGTTACCCGGCCACGCTCCCGCATTTCACTTCAATCGACAACGTTTGTGCCGCGCTCGATGCGGCAAATAAGTACATGATGGACCCAATAATCGCTCAAATAGAAAACTCACTGCTACAGTTCCTTGACTCCGAACCCCTCCGCGTCTACTCCGTCGCGTACATCTACCAATGTGGCAACGTGGCCCGAGCGGCGGCGCGACGTTTGGTCGCAGACCCCTCATTCGCCGACCCTCCGTACCCTCCTCCGGAGTTCGATTATCTGCCTGCCATAGCTCTGAGCGCCGTTGGCGCGTATCGCCGCAAGTACATCAAGGCCGCTTTGAATGCTTTTGGAGATCACGAGTGGATGCACTCGGGGAACCACGCGCGTCGATTCCCTGAGTTTGGTACGAGGATGGCGGGCGGGCCAGGCACTTGGGTGTGGCTGCAGTGTACATCCTGCCCTGTCGAAGGCGGAGGCCCACCAATGACGATCAAGCGAGGAACTCCAAGCATTGACAATGTGGTCTATCCCACGAAGTGGTGGCGGAAGTACTTCGATGCCGCTGAAAGAGAGCTATCCTTATGGCCCTTTGGTTCTGTCGTTACCGAACCTCGACTCACATGGCCCGCTATCAAGGGGGCGGGCAAATGCAGAACATGTGGGGCGAGGGCGGTGCGGGACCTGATGGAATACACGGATATGATGGCGGAGAGGATCGGTGAGGCCACTCACAAGGTAAGCTGAACCACGCTTAACAGCTAATCCATATGAGAGGCTCAACGTACTCGATAGGTGCAGATTGAACTCCCATTTTAGGCTATGGTCATTGAAGACTTAGACGTGCTCGAGTTTTCCTAGCTATTATGTGATAGAATGTTTGTCGTCTTCGGAAACCTATATGGTTTGTGCGGTCTCGAAGCGTTGAGCCGAAACACTCGGTCCCGCGGGCATAGATTTCAACTTCAATGTAGATATGGTAGTGGTCAGAACCTTGGGGACCCCATTTTCAACTCTGCCGTCAGAGCGCTTGACACGCGGGCGGTGATACGAACTTGGCGTAACCTAATCGAGCGAAAGCCCCGCCGCGCTTAGTCGAAGATGAGGTCAGTGAAACCCGGATGTACTGAAGGTCAAACGTGAGAGTTCGGAGAGAGAGAGCTGTCGTAACGTCGTTAACCTCGGGCACGCCGGAACGTTGTTGCCGACATCGCGCTTGCCCATTCGAGGCGTGGCACGAATATAAGTATGATGGGATCGATGGGGGGAGGGCCTTCATTTCCCAACCACACCCACACGTTAGACTCCTTGACAGAACAATCACCATCGCCGTTAGAGGTATGTACATACCCAGGATTGCTTGCCTTAGTGCTATCATGGGTCTTGATACATCGACTAAACCACAAGTTAGACGCGACCAATATGACTACCAGCGATGCTGAATATCGGACGCTCATCCTCGACCTCGGAGACGTACTATTTAGTTGGTCCGCGGAGACACGCACCTCAATCCCTCCTCGCTTACTGAAAGACATCATGAACGGACCGACCTGGTTCGATTACGAGCGGGGCCGCCTAACTCAACGAGAGTGTTTCGAACGCGTTGGCAAAGAGTTCTCGGTCGATCCGTCCGTAATCGACGAGGCTTTCAAGCAAGCCCGGGAGTCCCTGCGCCCAAACGAGGAACTGCTCAGCCTCGTACGCGAACTCAAGACGCAGTTCCGCGGACAACTCCGCGTGTTCGCCCTGTCGAACATCTCGCTCCCCGACTACGAGTTCATCATCAAGCTGCCGACAGACTGGTCGATCTTCGATAAGGTCTTCGCATCGGCGGTGTTGGGTGAACGCAAGCCCGACCTGGCGGCGTATGAGCGCGTGGTGGCGGAGACGGGCATAGATCCGTCGACTACAGTCTTCGTGGACGATAAGATCGAGAACGTGGAGGCCGCGCGGTCATTGGGGATACACGGCATCGTCTTCGACAAGCAGGAGGGAGTGTTCCAGGCGTTGCGAAAGGCGTTCGGAGAACGGGTACAACGGATCAAAGAGGAGAAGGCGGGAGGAGATTGACTGGAGTGCCCGATTGGTTGGGTTGTATGGAATACGAATAGTGCATCAGAATGGTTTCCGACGCTATGTGTGGTTGTGACCGAGCCTGCAGCTCCCAGATGAATGTGTTTTTGAGAGGTCACAAAGCAATATGAGTGCATCGTCAAGCGGTTTCGGCACGAAAGAAGGGGGGCCGGGCGCCCACTGTGTCTCCCAGCCAGGACTGATTGAGGTAAAGCGAGTGGAACAGAGTCAGTGTGGTGTGAGTCGTGGCCAACAAATCGTGCGATCCTGATCTTTGCGAGTACCGCCTTAGCGCCCAGCCCATGTGTGTTTGGTAGCCTCGTGAAAAACATAACGCATGTATATATGTGTTGTATCGGATCCCTACATCTTCACGCACGAGGCTGAGTCGAATCGCATGGCTTTCGCGTGTCCCATCGTTGAAACAGGGCATACACGAAAGCGGCCAAAGCCTCGCTTGTGGCGAGAAAGGATGACACACGCCCAAACAGGCCCGGTTGGCGTGCGCGTTTCGGCGGCTATTGGCGTTCCACCCAACTTCCGCCACCCTCCAAAGCTCGACGCCGACCTCCAGCTACGCCAGTTCTACTCCGACAATCCACTGACGCCGCTTACGATAGTAGCTATGAGTGGGCCGCATCACATACCGGAGGTTGTTCCAGTCCGCTATGAAGTCGTGGGCTCGTCAGAACACAGTGGCGAATATGTCGCTGAGAACATCATTGTCGACCGTCCTCGGGACCACTCGAGTAGATGGAGTGCCGCAAACGGCTCGCCAAGTACGAAACAATGGATACGCATCCGCCTGAAGACGCTGAGTGTTTTGAGTTGAGTGGTTTCTGAGCATAAAAACGCCGGATACTGACGAAACACGGATCGACATTAGAGTCCATCACATTTGGAAAGGTGAGGCAACGGTTACGCCCATACATCACGACACTAATATATCCCTTTTACGATAGTTTCACAAAAGTATGTGTCTATTTTTTTGGCTTTGCAACTGCCGGATTATATGGAGTACGTCGGGCAGCGGCACGGGCACGCAGACATGCACCATTGTGGACATTCATATTCATGTTAGGGTAATGGTACAACTTCAGGATACGTCTAAAGGCCACGCAGAGAGATTACTGCCAAATTCTGATAACATAAATATGTGGGTACTTAAACTGACCTCACCTCTCAGCACATCCATGCAACATGAAGGACTTCAAGGTTCTAGTAGGAGCGAACGAGGACAATATGACAGAGGTGACTTAACGCTCTCCACGCCCGCTTTCTGTCTCATTGACGGTGTTCCCTATCCCCTAGGTCCTTCGCGCTGGCCTCAAGAACGATACTACCCCGGAGACATTCTCGATTCGATCCACAAATCGAGTAGGGCTACCGTTCCCTACGAGATATGTCGAAATTGTACCGCTTTCGTATGCTCCTGTTAATAAACTGCTCGTCGTGCGACAAACTGAAGATTACTTAGCGTTCACGGTCAGAACTTCAATACTTCCATATGGCACGTTTCGTTTTCGGGGGTCGTAGATGAAACTTACGTCGAACAAGTACATTCGAGGCACCAGACGGTACTGTACCCGTATGATAAATCGAACACTTGTCTCTAATGCCTGGACAGTACCGTGAAAACGTCGCACTCCGCCAAGTGCTCAAACATCTCAGACAACGACGGCTTCTCACGCCCGTGAACCAAATACTCGCACAATCTGGGATGAGGCTGGAGCATCCTCTTGTGACATCTATTCACGAATCATTCGTTCTGCACGGCGACTGGTCACGAACAGAACAGCTTATCAAGGACTGCGCCGACGCTGGTCTCCTTCGAAGCTACCGTCAAGCATGTTATGTACGCACGCGCTGGACTCGCATCCGAGGGCTTGATGCAGACGGCGATGTTCCCTGCCGACGTGGCGGGCACGCAATGTGCATGGATTCACAACATGGTATCGTCTATCTCTTCGGAGGCTGGGATGGCCAACGGAACCTCGACGACTTCTGGGCATACGACGTGGCACAAGATGCGTGGAAGCTCCTGAGCCCTGCGACGTCACGCGAGAAGAACGGGCCCGGCCCCCGCGCATGCCATAAGATGGTGTTCGACAGCAAGAATGGGTCGATATACCTCCTGGGGCGTCTGCGCGATCCGGATATGACCATCGACAACGATAGGACAAGTACGAACGTGCCGTTGTCGGACATGCCGGACGGACCAGCGAGACGCCATGGGTCCACGTTATGGCAGGTACAAGAAGAGTATCTCACGCACGATGCGCGGATCGCGCAGAATCTAGTGAACGCGGCGGCACGGATGTCACGCCGGCTGGCGGAGTCGCCACATTGCTCCGGATTTTATAGATACCATACTCGGGGGTTGGATGCCGGAACATGGGATCTCCTCGCATTCGATACGGCCGTGGGTAGCGAATCATTGACACCTCCACGACGAGCTTATGAATCGATTTTGTAGGCTTCAGGAGGGCCCCCTCTTGTCTCGGACCACCAGATGGAGATCGACAGCGAGGCACAGGTCATATATGTTTCCGGAGGACGCGTCGCGGGAACCGAATGGGATGCGCTCAAGTTCTCTGGCATGTACAGCTACGACATTCGGACAAGCGTATGGAAGATGTACAAGTGAGGTAGTCGTACTCATTCGTGCTTCATATGTTGCTAAGATTCCCACTTATGTAGCACCTCCGATGCATATGCTTCACATCCCTCTATTCCCCCACGATTCGGTATGTCTCTGTCTCTGTGACAATGTATGCGTCCATTGAAGATTTTCTAGGACATTCTATGGTTCTCGATACCAAATCCCAGACCCTGTTTATCTTCGGCGGCCAGAGAGAAGAAAGATACCTGGCGGATATGTTCGCCTTCCACCTTCCTACCAATACCGTCACGGAACTATCATCCAACTTCTCTTCTGCTGGTGGACCCGATCCCTGTTTCACACAACGAGCGGCGATCGATTGTGAGGCTCAAGAGATATACGTGTACGTCCCTCAATGTTCTCCAACGGTGAATTTGGCCCAATACCATGCATTATCTATAGGTTTGGTGGTGTCACACGTACGAAAGCCAGCGCACCACCAGTCCTCGAGACTGAATCGCCATACTACATCTACCGCTACGACCGCCCCGACATCCCCGGGCGATGGTCCAAGATCCTCCCAGACAAGGAGCCAGGTACGGCATGGCCACAGCCACGGTATGCCCACCAGATCGCTTTCGACACCACCACCAAAGCGTTGTATTTGCACGGAGGGAATAGCGGACTCGATGGCGACGATTCCGAAGACGAAAGTGTTCCCCCGCCCCCGCCAGCCGCCGGAGAGGGTAGAAGTACTACTGAATCAAACGCGACCCACATGCCCGTCACGGATACAGACTCAGATTCGGATATGACCCGGCTTGACGACTTTTGGCGGTTAGAGATTATCCGGTACGCAGGACCAGTCGTTCATATCCCATGCAGATATGAACGTTTCTCTAGCCCGAGCTACGAAGAGATCACGCGCCGAGCCCATTTCGAGGTCAGGAAACAACAGTATGTGCAGATGCCTACCGGCCCGTTGTTACGTGTGATTTATTGTCTCCCTAGGTTCAGGGAGATGTGTCAGGACGAGCCGCCTATCAAAGCGCTCACCTTCCTGCAAACCCGCGTCTCAGCAGTCGTAAACCACGAGGACCCGGAAGAGGCTAAGGACTTCCGCATGCTGCTCGCTACGCATCTACTTTCCGCGTTTCCGCATGTGGAGCCTGGGACTTCTGCGACGACGCAACCCGAAGCATCGTCTGACGCAGGCGCTAGTATTGCGCGCGAAGACAGTCCGCCTCCTCGCAAACGTTCGCGGCCCAGTTCCCCCCAAGTACCCTCGGAGTTAGCGATCCGGATGGAGAAGGACCCGCTCGAGGAGAGCAGCACACCTTCGCCGGAGCGATTCCGCCAAAGGACGGAGATGTTCGAGAAGCTCATGGCGTTCATTAATGAGGACGCCAGGCAACCGGACCAGAATCTGGTGGATATGATGTCCGGGGATGGGGTTATCGTTTAGTGAAGTCGGACTCTGCGGCGGCCATTGTTGTATGCATGTACTCGGGCGCGTTCGGATCGCGGGGCGCTCCAAATCGCGGAGGTCGTGGTATACTGGACATTGATACAGTAAAGTGATACATGTGCACACGAGCGAGCGGGGTGCTTGAGTTCCTTCTGGCGTTTCTTCCCCTTTTACTCATCAAGATTGATCGCGCGTCCGAACTTGGCGTACAGGATGACTTTGAGCTCTTTCATCTGCTTCTCAGTCTCCTCCGCGCGGGACGTATTCTTTTCTAGTTCAGCATTGAGCTTCTCGAGGTCCTTCTCCAGTCGTCCGACCGCTCGGGGATGGGGTAGGTGGATGAATGCTTCGCCTATCCTATACCTGTGGTTTGAGGTGGATGGAGCATTAAGCTTAAACCCTAACACAACTGTGGTTGGGCTTACATGACCGGCTGGTCCTCGTCTGCAAGCTCAAGTTCCATCGAGATGTCATCCAGAGCTTCCTTCTCTTGCTGCGTAATTTCCATCAGCTTAATCCTTTAGAACACGCGGGCATGTCTCACCTTGAGCTCCTGTATCTTCTCCTCGATTGCGCGCAGTCGCGTATTCAGCTTGGAGAAGGAATTGATCCTCTGCTGGTCCTCTGACAAATCCGACGTGAGTGTTCGGCTTGCGGACCAGAAATATGATGTACGCACCCCACGTCACTTCCGCACTGTCTTCATGTTCTTCCTCTTGGGATAGCTGAGTTCCAGTCAGGACAAGATGTGGAGGAGTTGAATACAAGTATCGTACTTGCCATGCGCATGGTGACGGCCGTCGAACAAGATGTACGCCCAATATGTCAGACAATTTCCGCCCACAAGGGTGTTTGATAACCCCGGGATAAGTCCAATAAATAAGCCGGGCCGAGAACGGGACCCGAGACGCCGATAACAGTGACGAAATACCGGACGGCGCAGTTAGTCGCCCCGTCCCGACTCCTGACTGAGCCTTCTCCGTCGAACGACTGTGGTCTTCTTGGTCGCGGCCGATAGCGCTCACCATATGGTCTGCAGCCCCCGCTCGGCCCTAGCCACGTAGCAATCTCTTCCTCAACCACAACCACGATGAGCTCTCTCGTGCCTCGCGTGAATCTCCCTGTTCTCTCCCCGTTCGGGCGGAATGTCTGGGAGAACCTCAAGACCGCCGTGGTCGTCTACCTCATTGTGACCCGCGTAATCAAAGCCGAGCGACACGTTCGCGCACGGGGACTCGTGCGGAGTGTCCAGGATATATACCGATGGGTCCTTCAGGTGCGCCAGCATAGAGTCGAACTGCTGTGAGGATAAAGAGATTCATTCGGCGTCTACAGGAAACTCTGTTGCTAGCCCTGCGTTTCCCTTCAGCTAAGAAGAAAGTGGATACAGAGTTGGGAAAGGCACGGCTGGATATCGAAAAGAAGATGGTCCCGCAAGGGCCTAACGTCACGCGTCATCTTTCTCTCCCAGCCACGGGTCTTAATACCGAAGCCATTCTCGCGGAAATGGCGAAGATGGATGAGGAGGCGGGAAGCCATGTGGACTGGCGGGATGGCAAGGTCTCCGGCGCTGTGTACCGTGCGTCCCATTGTTGTCTCGCGGCCCTCAGGGTAATATACCAAGTCAATGTGCGTTTTAGACGGAGGAGAGGACATGTCGAAGGTTATCATTGCGGCAATGGAGCGGTATTGTCTCTCCAACCCGCTGCACCCGGATGTGTTCCCCGCGGTCCGCAAGATGGAGGCTGAGGTTGTCGCGATGGTGCTGAAATTGTATAACAACCCGAACGGCGCGGGCACGACAACGTCTGGGGGTACTGAGTCGATCGTGATGGCCGTGAAGACCTACCGCGACTGGGCGAGGGCCACTAGAGGAATAACGGAGCCAGAAATGTCGGTATATACACTGGCATGTCGCTCGAACCATGCTAAGTTTACTGTTGTAGAGTGGTGCCTATCTCCGCGCACGCAGCTTTCGATAAGGGCGCTGCCTACCTCGGTATCAAGGTGCACACCGTCCCCGTCCACCCGGAAACACGCCAGGTAGACCTCAAGCGCGTCGCTCGTGCTATAAACAGGAATACCATCATGGTGCGGGACATCGGGTTTAATGTGTGAAGCTCCGTCAACTCATTACAACCTTGAAGATCGTTGGCTCCGCAATTAACTTCCCTGACGGCAACCAGGACGATATTGTTAGTCTCGGCAAGCTTGCCACAAAGCACAAGATTGGTTTGCATGTCGACTGCTGCTTGGGCAGTTTCATCATGCCATTCCTGGAAGAGGCTGGCTTCCCTGTTCAGCCATTCGACTTCCGTGTTGAGGGTGTGACAAGCATCAGTTGCGACACACATAAAGTAAGCACGCCCACTTTCATCGCCAAAGTAGAGCAGTGTTTACAGACCGCGTTCAGTATGGATTTGCACCTAAAGTAAGTACAATGCCTCGTTGCTACTGCTCTTTGTTTTGTTGACTTTGAGCTTAGGGTAATTCGGTCATAATGTACCGTGACGCGGCTCTCCGTCGCTACCAATACTACGTCAACCCTGACTGGGTTGGCGGCGTCTATGCCAGCCCAAGCATCGCTGGGTCAAGGTACTATCCGTGTTCTTTGTTCGCTTGCCTTCAGTCTGACGAGAGTACCTTCCCACCAGACCAGGCGCAATCATCGCCGGTACCTGGGCTGCTCTTCAGTACATGGGCCATTCGTCAGTACACAATTTCTCTGAAGGGATCGCCCACACTGACCTCCGCATTACACAATAGCGGTTACCTCGAGTCATGCAAGAGCATCGTTTCCGCGGCCAAGACCATCGCACAGCGCATCACGGCCGAAATCCCAGAGCTGCGGATACTGGGCAACCCGCCCGCGTCCGTCGTCGCGTTCGCCGCGGCGCACGGGAGCGACCTCAACGTGCTCGAGGTCGGCGACGCGATGAGCAAGAAGGGCTGGCATCTGAACGCGCTGAGCGAACCGGCGGCCGTACACATCGCCGTTACGGTGCGCTCTTCATGACTGCGGCGGTGCGCGCGCGAGGTGCTCACAAGAGTACGTTTCAGCGTCTGACTGTCCCCGTCGTGGACGTCCTCATCGCCGACCTCAAGGACGCCGTGCGCGACGCAAACCTCGCGCCGTCCGGCAAGGGCACCATGGTGATGCTTTACGGTACGTGCCTCGGCCGGCGTTGTGCGGTGTACACACGGCGCGAACGGGTGAACTGACGCGTTTCGCACATGTAGGGCTGGGCCAGTCGAGCCCCGTCGGGTCGACGATGGTCGGGCACGTCGCGGAGGCGTTCTTGGACACGATGTACAAGGCGTGATGCGGCCTTCTGCGCTCAGGACGATGGAAGGATATGTTACTACGTGCAAACTTAAGGTACGCGACGTCTGCGTTGGGACACGGAATGGACCGCGGACCTCGGGCTTTTTGCGCTCTGGATGTCGGACGGAACGGTCGTGCGGCGTGGCGGATACGAAACCAGGCGTCGCTGCTATATTTCTGGAATGTACGCTTCATGTAACGACCTGCATGTGTGCTACGATCGCCGTCCCTTTTTCTTATCCTCCCCATTGGCGATGTTCCTTATCAACAGCGGCTCGCGATACGTCTCACTAGCGGGACGTCACCTAACGTTTGTACGACAACTATCCGACACCGTGGTTCGACTGCGCAGGCGCGGATGCTCTGGTATATCATCGACGCCCGCCCATGACCATCGCACGATACCGAGGGCGCCCGCCCAACCGGCCTCGGAGCCCTCGTTGGAGCCCGAGGACGCAAAGGCCCAGACCCCTGCCCCTATTGTGCCTGCGAAGTTGGAGCTTGGAGCCGCTAGCGCTGCGTTAGCCTGCGATTCGCGGTAAGGGAGCACCGGAATGCGCCACTCCGGCGGGCGGGAGACTCGGGAGGCCCGGGGCCTGAGGAGCTGTGCCTATTGCAATTGTTTGTGCAAGTGGCCCCCCCAGGCTTGTTTGAGGGCGTGTTCGGATCGAATTCGGCGGCGGGTCGAGAGGAAGATCTAGAGGAAGGGACCCCCGTCGTCGGCGTCGATGCGGATGCTCCCCTGCCCTGGAGACAACTTCATGCCCTGGGAGTCGCTGCTGCGCAGGCGGTTTGGGGTGGGACTTGGGACTTGGGTGCAGTGCAGGACCCAGAGCCTGGAGAGGTTAATTCGAGGTCGATGGGGCGGGCACAAGGGTACACCGTCGCGCACCGCTATGCTTCCATTCTTAGTCTGCATGCGCCCCGGGCCCGCTTTCCTGTCTCATCGTCCTTGGGCCGCGGGTGTACCTCGCGCCGGCCAGCTTCTGCGAGGCGTTGCGTTCTAGCCTGGCCGAATGCACTTCTAAGCTCGGTGGGCCTGTGCGCTCTTTTGTTGGTAGGAAGAGTTCGATGATGCATCCGAGTCCCCCGTTGTTGGCGATATCGTATGTTGTAGAACATGCGACCGCAGACCGTGCTAGGCCTGTCTGGGCTGTGCGCGAGTAAAAGGGTACGAGCTGTGTCGGGAACAGTGATGCAACATGTCCAAGAACGCCGGCGCGATGAGATACTGTGCACCAACCTGACCGCCTGCGACGACGAGGGCCCGGGGCCAGCGGCGGGGGCGTTCTCCCAGAGCCAAAAAAACCCTTGCCTATCCCACTTCGCCCGCACCCGCCCTCTGCTGACCGCGCCATCCTCCTGGCGACCAGTCCAGCTGCCTGTGCATGGCCGATCCTGGGAACCGAAGCCGTCCGCGCACACCGATGACGTCGCCCGCCGTGCTACCAGCATCTTCCAGCGAGGAAGCGCATAAGCACGGGCGGAGATGGTATCTCCTGAGAACCGCACCTGTGCACGCATGCACCCATCGATCACCACCCCCGCAACATGCCATACAACATTACTGCTGACGCGCACGACCCGTGCACGAACCGCAGAACCTGCGATGCGCGACGCGCGACGTCGACGTCAGTTCTATTTGAGTACACCCATGGCCACCCGTCGACGCGCGCGACTCGAAGCTCGCGTAGTAGCGTATACGCGTACGTAGCCTCTCTGCCTTCTCTCTTCCGCTCAATGCCAGAACCGCGCAGCCGCATTAGCCGTGCACGTCACGAGCCGCATCTCCCCCCACCGTCCTCCCCGCAAAGCAGATCATGAACGGCTGAAGCGCACCTGCGGCCTTCGACGGGGGCACGCACCCCCGAAGAACGCACGCCCGCGCCACCCGCTGAGAGCGTCGCGACTCGCGATCGCGGGTGGGGCGTGTGCGACCGTACTGTACTGCACTGTATGCGCGTTGCGGATCGGGAAGGGCGCCGTCCCAGCGGGCGACGGGCGAGAAGCGTGCGAACTTGGGGGGGCGCGTGCACACGATCGACGGGCGCGGGTCGGTGACGCGCGCAGGGTTGGGGTGGCTGGGAGACCGGGAGGCCGGGGGAACCGCGACCCTTGCCCTCGTTGGTGCCTTTGTCAATGCGGCGCGGATGGGCGTGCGTGCCGCGTACGTACGCCCTCGTCAAGGGACGGTCGGCCGCGGATTGTGAGCGACGAAGACCGTGTACCAGTCGTCCGGACGGGAGGAGGGGGCTGACAGTGGTTGTTGCTGTTGCTGCGGCGGCGTAGCGCTGGGAGCGAGTATGTGCGGACCCCAGTTTTTTGTATGACTGAATGCGCGAAGGACGCAATGTAGCTATAGTGCCGATGCGGGATGCGTGATGCACGAAGGGCGGACGCACGTCGACGGGAGAAGGAGAACTCGAGTGGAGCGGGTGGTTTGAAGTCCGAGCTGTTGATGAGCGGTGGGTGGACGCTATTACTGCATGTTCTCGAGGGAGATAAAGTGCGTATCGCTTCTGGCGCCGCCTTGCGCCATACCCGTGTGTCCCTAAACATAACACCGTGAGTACATGCGTCTGTGTTCTATGTAGATACGGTCAGAGATGCGGCTGTCTTAGCTGTAGTTGGCACTGGGAGTAAGGGTGACTCACCGCGCGGTCACGGTGCTCGCGATCGGGCGTTCGAAGACCTTCCGGACCTATATTCATATTGTGGACGGTGACCGGTGAACGATTATCATGAACGCCGACGGCGCACGGGCACGGTCCCGGGCTCCAGACCTCCACCGAGCAACCTATCCCACAAGGTTGGCTATCATCATGCTGCCTCCTGCGTCCGAACTGGGATGATCGCGGCTCCGACGTATTTTGGGCCGCCCACCCCCCTCGAGCTCACCGGCGTTCGGGGCGCGACACAGTGCACGAACGTGCCGCGGCCCGCCGTACTGCGTTCCCCGTACGTTCCCCTGTCCCCAGGCTTCCGGGAAGTGGCAGGACCTCGGTGGAAGCACGTCCGAGCCCGCGCACCGCCGCCCGCGGCCCGCCGCCCGTCCGCCCACGTATACCGCATGCTTTACACCGCCGCCGGCCGGCGCGAGTGGAACCACGCTCCCTATACGCGCCCGCGTGTGCATTGCTTTATTCGTAGATACACAACTGACGGCATGCGCAGCGGCCGGGGGCGCGCTTCAGACGATGACGGCACCCGGCACCCGGCACCCGGCAACGGGACTGAGGCACTGAGGCACTGAGGGCGCACTGAATTCATCGACTCGAGTCGCGGGCGGGCCGCACGCGCACGCGAGAGAATGCGGATCGTCCGCAGCACGCCGTAATGATGACGGTGTCCCACTCAGTCGCGCAAATATGTACCGGGGGGCAGACGCGGGGCGCGTGCGTGCACGACGCTCGCGTCACGGTCTCTCGCGGCTCGAGGAATCTCCAGGGTCCGCGGCGCGGCGCGGGATCGCGAGTTAGAAGAGTAGGGGGAAGGGGGGTTGGATTCCGAAAGGCGATTAGGCGGGCGGGAGATGGGCCTGGGAACGTACCTGCAGATCGTTCGCGCTGCCGAACGCGGCAGGGGCCGGCGTCGACGTTGGGTGCTCGCAGCGCTCGCGAGTAAATTCGCCGGGAGACGGGGGGGGGAAAGGAAGGAAGGAAGGAGATGAAAAGGTTCCGCGCGCCCGGTGGCACACTCGAACTCTAACGGTGTGTCGCCGGTGGGTTTGTTGTGCGCCTGCTGCCAGTGCTGCCAGTGCTGGGACTGCGCACGCGCTCAGGTGGGCAGCGTCGTGTGCCCACGGTGGAGCGGTGAGTACGTAGGGGCGTGCAGGGTGCGATCAATGCGAGGAAGAGGAAGAGGATGCGTCCTCGGGGGCTCACGCGGTCGGGTCGCGCGATGCTGGAAGAAGGGCCGCAGAAGAGATTTTGCGCGCGCCCGTGCGCGAGACTCCGAGAGAGCGAGAGCGAGCTGAGAGGGACGCGAGACGCAACGAGGCCGCGCTTCTGCGGTAGGCCGTGTTCCGACGACGTTTGGGCGTATCTGGGTT
This sequence comes from Trametes hirsuta, assembly GCA_001302255.2. Lineage (NCBI taxonomy): Eukaryota > Fungi > Basidiomycota > Agaricomycetes > Polyporales > Polyporaceae > Trametes > Trametes hirsuta. The sequence goes on from CP019378.1 coordinate 694,393, forward strand.
CTGGGTGCGTGGTGGCGAGGCTGATGGAGATGGCGGGGAGCGCGTGCGTGGTGCGAGATAGGCACGCTGGAGAAGAGGGAGGGAGTGGGACAGAGGAGAATAGCCGCTGGTGCAAGGATCAGGATCAGGCTGCGTCGAAGCGACGAAATCTGTGCGGCGTTGCACTTAGGGTTTGACAGGCTTAGGCTGAGGCTGGCTGAGGAGGCTAGGAACATCGACCGTCGACCGTCGAACGGCGGGAGAGGGCCCGACGGGTGCGTTGTGCGGTGCGACAGCCCAGCACTGGGGCCGCGGATGGGCCGAGATGGGCCCGAGGGCGTAGTCAGCAAGGACAATGCGAGAGAGGCAGGAGGAGGGGCAAAAGGGGAAACGTCGGCGTTCTGCAGCAGCTTTGTGGCGTCCGGGCTTCTAGCTGCGATGGAAGCGGGAGGCGCGAACCTGGGCTGCAGGCTGACGGCGCTGGCGAGGGCCCGCACGACCGGGACGGATATCGCCAGAGTCAGTTCGAGTCTGAATTGAACGCGGTGGCTGCAGCGGGTTTTGCCCAGGTTCCTGGGGCTATCGATGGCTGATAGCGCTGGCTGTGTCTGGGAAGGTGCCGCTGGGCACGGTGATGCCAGCAGCGGACGATAAGGGCGGGCGGTGCGAGGCCAGAGAATGCAGCAGGCGGGAGCGAGGCTCTGGCAACACGCGCGGCAACCCGCGCAGAGACGGAAGGGCGTCGATGGGCCGTCCGAGGCGCACAGCACGGGCGGGCGGCGGAAGGGCGCGGACCGGGGCCGGGGGACGATGACGTCGCGGGCAGGGGATTTGCGGGCGGAGGAGGGAGGGGATCTGGACCGCGCCGGAGAAGCCGAGGGAGAGGAGAGGGCTCGGAGGGCGGAGGCTGGGCGGAGGAGATTTTCCGGAAAAGAAGAGAGCTATATCTTTATGCCAGATCTGGGCTGCATCTGGTCTCGCACTCTGCCTCAGACTGCCACCTCTCCTGAGAGCGAGCCTGCCTGCCTGCCTCTCTCTCTCCCTCTCTCCTCCCAGCGGAGGCAGCCCGAGTCGCCCGCGCCGGCCGAGTGGATCTGCACCCTCGCCTCTTCTGCCCTCGATCGATCCATTCCCGTCTGCGTCCGCTTCTGCTCCCTTCGCGTCTTCCCAGCCCCGCCAGTCCTTCATAATGTCCTATGTCCTCAACCGCGAGCCCACTCCCCCGCCCCCGCAAGACGAGGACGCGCTCTCGGCCGCCCTCCATGCTGCCCTCCGTCCCTTCGACCCCTCCCCACACACCCTCCCGCCCCCCCCAGAGTTCCTCCCCACCGCTCAGCACGACCGCCACGACATGCACTACGACAAAAAGTCCGACAGGCACCCCCACCTCGAGATCAACGTCAACTCGGACGTCCTTTGTCTCAGAGGCACCGGCGTCGACGTCAACCCTGCCCTCCTCAGCGGCAATGTCGTCCTCCACCTCTCAGAGCCCACCGCCATCAAGGAGATCACCCTCTCCTTCAGAGGCAAGGCTCGTCTCCCTGTTTCCGCCGCTGAACCGTAAGCGTTTGTCCTCTTACGTGCCTCCCCTGTCCATATGACCCGACCGCGTTCGTCTTTGTTCACTCGTCGAAGTGTGCTCGCGTAGCGCGCGTACCTGGGCCGCGCGTGGACCCTCGCTTGCCGTGCGTCGCCTCTTCCAGGCGCACGTCCCAGCAGACGCGACGGTCGACGGCCGTGGTGGCGCGCATGCATGCACACTCTCATGCACGTCGTCGCGTATTCTCGCACGCACGCAGCACGAAACTTTATTCCTCGCGCCGGGATCCACCTCCGACCGCATATATTCAATTTGAGCGTTTACCGGCCCTAACCGCGCTTCTTCCAACAGACTCGCTCTCAGCTCGTCCCAACTGACCTACGTCGTCTGCAACCACGAGTGGTCCTTCCTCGAAGGCGACCGCCACCATGCCCACACCCTCAAGGCCGGCCGCCACCTCTTCCCCTTCCAGCTCCAGATTGGCGGCTCCCTCCCCTCCTCTATTTACACCTCCGCCCTTGGCGGTGCCTCCGTCCAGTACAAGCTCCGTGCCCAGGCTATCCGCGGCGGCTTCGGCCTCACCCACCGCGACCTCACCGCTACGCTCCCCGTCACCATCATGCGCGGGTTTGGGTCCGAGGCGCTCGAGTACCAGCAGACGCTCGAGATCGAGAACACCTGGCCCGAGAAGCTCATGTATTCCATCATGATTCCGCACAAGGCCTGGGCAGCGGGCGAGCGCCTCACCGCCGTGGTCAAGTTCCAGCCGCTCGTCAAGGGCGCACGCGTGCTGAGCGTGACGACGACGATCAACGAGACGGTCAAGCTCTACGCCAGGACGGGCAGCCAGGAGAACACCCGCGTCATCGCGAGCACGAAGCATGACATCGTCGACGGCAAGGCGATCTGCGTCGACGAGCAGCAGCACCGGTTCCGTGTGCCGTTGCTACACGGCCACTCGCACGTCTCGCGGCATTCCCTGTCCAGCGCACCCAGCACGCCGTCCCAAACCCCTGGCAACGGCCTCTCCTCGCACTCCCACCACAGCAGCCACGGCCAGGGCTCGTATTTCCCACCCATGTCCGCTTCCAGTTCCCGGCCGCATTCGCCAAGCCACACGCCATTAGAGCTCGCCCCCCTAACCACCACCACGACCAATTCATCTTCTTCTAGCGGTGGCGCGGTACGCTCAGGCCCTCTGACGAGTGCCGAAGCGTCCGCGCAAGCATCGACGAATGCGAGCTCTATCGAGCTACCTCCCCAGGCAGGGCCGTCCACAGACCCTGACGCCGAAATTGCGACGGATGTGGTCACGACGTTGAATATTACCGTGCCCATTCACTCCACGCCAAGTCATTCGCTCGAGGTAAGCACTTCTTCACTTGGCACCAACACACGGAGTTAATGTTCGGTTTCAGCCCGTCCAAGTGTCTCACCGAGTGCGGTGGTCGATTCTCATTGGCAACCTCGACGGACACACCTCCGAACTACGCTGTTCCCTTCCCATCCACGTCCTCGATCATCGTCTTGCTGATGAGGCACGAGCCGCCACCCTCGCGACTCGTAGGCTGCTGCTCGGCGCCACTGACGTCGAGGGAGGGCAGGCGGTGCTCGACGACAACGAGGAGGAAGACGCCGAGGCACTCCCCTCGTACCCCTCTCACGTGCGCGACCGCGTCGCGAATGCGTATCTGCCCGACTCTGCCGTCATGCGCGTCGCGAACGCCTGGGTCGTGAACGGGATCTCTCCCACCATACCCGAGCGCGCCGGGCCCCTCAGCGGGGGGCCGCAGTCCGAGAGCTCGAGCGGCATGCAGAGTCCGGCTGCATATGAGACATGGCAGGTCGGCCCGGGCCACACCCGCCCGCCCCGGAGCGAACACCTCCCGCACGAGCCGCAGCCCGGCGCGCATCCGCTCGAATGGGTCAACACGGAGCTCCTGCTCAGTCTCGGACGCGAGGCACCCGAGGCGCCCCCGACGGTCCCCCAACGCGCGACCCCTCCGAGCCGCACCCCTCCCGAGTCCATTCAGACCAGCAGGCACGGGAGCCGGTTCCCCAGCCGGCGGGGCAGCCGCGCAAACAGCCGCACGAACAGCCGCGCCGCGTCGCCCGAACGGAGCCTGTCCCTGTCCGACCTGGCGAGCACCGACGGGCGGAGCACGAGTGGGGAGAGCGGGCTGCTGTCGCGCACGTCGAGCCAGGAGACGTTCGTGCACAGCCACAGCACGGCGAGCCGCAACATGCACGGGCTGTTCCACATCGCGATGAAGCCGTTCACGTCGCTCTCGTCGACGTTCTCGCTCGGCTCGCGCTCGGGCTCGCACGCGAACCTGCAGGCGCTCCAGCACGGGGCGAGCATGAGCACGGGCGCGATCCACAGCCCCGCGGGCTCGGCGTCGGGGACGAGCACGCCCGCGCACCCGCCCGAGCCGATGACGACGCAGCAGATGCTGCACCACGCGTTCACGCAGGTGCCCGACTACGACATGGCGAGCCGCGGGTTCCTCGGCGGCGGGATCACGCCGTTGTCGAGCCTGAGGGACCTCCCGAGCTACGAGAGCGTCGCGGGCGAGGGGCGCAGGGGACAGGGCGGACTCGGGGGAGGCGTTGGGGGAGGGAGCGGAGGGGGCGGGGCGGTGGCGGCGGGCGAGCGGAGCTTCAGCGACGGGGATCTGGTGGGGATGTTTGCGGCGCGGGGCGTGGGTCCCGGGGCGCACGTCCGTCCTCGTCCTCATCCCCATCCCCACCCGCTCCCGCCGCGGTCGGCGCTGGGGCGGGTCGAGCCCCGCACGGCGGCGGTGACGCCTTGATCGGATCCACCACCGTTCGACGTCAGTCGCGTGTCCTGTCTGTCGTGCGTGCTGCGTGATGCGTACATACCCCCGTTCTCTTCCTGCGCTGAAAAGATTCGAAGACCGCCCCGTCTCCCCCCTTTCCCTTTCGCTCGTGTGAAGAATGTATCATTATTTCCTCGGTTCTCTGCATGCCCGCCGCCCTCTGCTTCCCCTGGTTTACTACGCCCCCGCCCCCACCCGCTGCCCCCGTTCTGGCCCTGGTCCTGGTCCTGGTCCGTCATCCTCGAGAAATGTACCGCTCGCCCGTATAATCCGTGCTCGGAAAATCACCCACCGCTGCCCCCGTCCTCGTCCCCGTCCTCGCCTTCCAACTCGGCCTTCCAACCGCCTCTCAATCAATCAACGCAACGTTTTCCATGTTAGACCCGCTCGCCGCCCGCCCCACTCCACTCATCGCGCACGACAACCCAACAACCCTGCCCGGACGGACGACGCCGACGCAACCCGTTTAGGGATATATATCTATGTATATGCTACGACCCGCACGACGACCCTATAGATTTCCGCCGTTCTGTTTTCCCCCTCGATAGACTCTGTTTGACGTTCACCCTAGACTGCACTGCACGCATACGTATGACATGAGACGACCCATAGCTACGCCCGCACCCCACTCTCCTTGCCCGCTCGTTCATCCTTCTCCCCCCTTTTTTTTTCTCTGGCCGCCCTACCCCGCGATTATTGTTGTTGTTGCTGTTGTTTTTGTTGTCGTTGTCTCCTGGCGACCAGGTTTTGTGTCTCTAGTTTATATGCGCTAGCCTCCTACGGTGTTTCGTTGGTTTTTGTTTTTGTTTCTGCTGCCTGTGTCCCCGGGTCCGGGGCCCCATTTCGATAGTGAATAGTGAGTGTGCCGCAGATGGACCGTACACGTATAGCCGGCCTGCGGCCGTCGTCATTACTAGCATCGATATCCCAGGATGTTCTCTTCCTTCTATTTGGTTTCGTGACTGGTGCGCCCTTGTGGGGTGGTTATACATGGACTTGAATGTTTAGAGTTTGGGTGTTCTGTTCTGTGCTTGTTTGGTTTGATGTATTCTACTCTATATAGATTTTTGCGGCGAATTGTAACCGCTTTGACTTTTTGCTAGCGTGGGCCAGTTCTTCAGCCTTGCTTTCGTGATTGACGGGAGACCCAATAAACGTACGTCGCCGAAACCGTTGACCACGGCGGTGCCACTGCCAGCCACCTGGCGGTTGACGCGTTTGGGAGGAAGCATGTGATCGCGTAATTGGAGACGGACCGTCGCGCGATCGGCGCCTCTTTGCCCGCCTCCTCTGTCCCGACCTCCACCTCTCTCCCCAACGTGTTTTCCGGGGAACCGCCAGCCTCCAAACCTCCGGTCTCTTGGAGCTCACGTTCATGTAATCATCCACGCAGTTCACATCGCACGCCAGCGCAAGCGGGGACGCGTCTGCGGATGACAGCGTCGGAACGCGCGGTCCTCCGTCGTACGTACCGTACCCCCTTCGCCTCCTCCCGTCCGACGGCACAAGCCGTTCGCTGCCCCCCGTTCTCCTGATTTCGTCCCGCGATGACACTGCCGGGCCAGCGGTGCTTTGCAACAAGGTTCGGCGCACCGCTGTTGCCCGGCGGGTGCCTGCCACGACGTCTCCCGGTGCGGCGAAACCACGGAGGCCCGTCGCAGCTTCGCGGGTTCGCGGTGCGCCCGAGCGGGGGCGGAGGGTGTCGTCCTCGGCGCGGAGGCCGGTGCGTTCTGTCCTTCGTGTGATTGATGGACGTAGGAGTCTAGTATGCCGGGCCAGTGGGCGCAGAGCTGGGGAGTTACCGGCGTGTAGGTGTGCGTGAGACGTAAGGATTGGACGGGGGAGTCGCTGCGGGGCCGCGGGGGTTGTGTCAGAGTGCGCGTTCGCAGGGCGGAGCACCTAGGTGCGCTGCGGCTTACGCGGCCTGTTCCCTACCAGGATTTGACGTCGTCTTCTGTGCTCCCTGATATCAGTGTTAAGGTAGATTTCGCGGTTTTGTTACCCCAGTACTCATCGCTGCGAAAGATCATATTTGACATGCCCCCTAGATGTTGCTGGCACCGTGTGCCTCCTTGTCAAGCCAAGGCGTCTCCCGTAGAGCAGCATGGAATGAACTTTAGTTCTTGCCACCCCGCTGCCCCAGGAGATGAAGGAGCACACGAACTCTTCGCCTTTCAAGTCCTTGCGGGCCGGTATCCAAGGTGCGCCGTATGCAATATGGTCGAGCGTTTCCATTTTCTCCCATGCCCGCGACAAATCAGCCTATAGACGCATCTCCGCGCCCTCTTTGTTGCGGTGTTCTTCCGCTATTTATTGTCCTATAAGGGATCCGGCACGGTTGGTGTATTTATTTTCATGCGTCTCGGGATCATCACCTCTTCGGTCTCGGTCCGTGGGCCCTGAGGCGATTTTTCCACACTGCTTATAAGACTGAATGCGCGGGTTGGCGGGGCGGGGGTGGTCTCCTCGGACATCGAGCTTCTTTCCTGCCCAGGACTGATACCACCGACGGCGACCTTGAGGAGTTTCCGACGATCCCTCAAATCTGTCTACGTCTCGGCCGCCGTAGTGCCTGTATGGCCGTGCCCTCGGTTTTCCGGACCTGTAATTGTGGTTGCGTCCAAGGACGTGTATATGTTTTTAATCCTTGTTAAGCCAGCGGCGATCCCTTAGTCTGGGCCTCATTTCCTGTTTGAGTTCGCAAATGTTGTAGTATGGGGCCGAGACTTCAAGCCCATCTTATTTGAGCAATTTCGAAGGGTATGACTTCCCAGGACTGGATCGTTCCAGAAGCCTATCCTGTTGTGATTATGGCGGCACCGGAGGGACGTGTTCACCACTTTTTCGTCTCGCCATGTCGCTCTCACTGTCCTGGTCTTCGACGGGTTCATCCCATCACTATCTGCGTGCCCTTTTCCCGGGCATTGTGAGATTAGATTTTTTATCCTTCTTCCGGACCTTCCCAAGGCGAACCGCGTGTTTTGGTGAATCTATCTCCCGCTTTGGAGGCGTCGGGGTTGGCGTCCTGGCTGAGCCTTGGGACCACCGGCTTCAATATTTGTCCTTCTCGTGTGCGAGCGCCCCACGGTTTGTATGGTCTTAACTATGCGCGTATTGTCCTCTGCCATTCTTTAACAGTGCTCTTGATTATCGCGTCTTGAAATTGGCATCCGTAGATCACGAGTATGGAGAAGATGTCGACGGCTTCTCGAGCCCCGGAAGGTTTGTCGCCAACATTGCTTCGTTCTCGACCATTTGAACCGTCGAACGATTGCCATGAACTTGTAGTCAGGGGTCCACGTCTATGGGGAGGCTTTGCTTTCATCCCATGACCTTGGGTGTGGGACGACACAATGATGTGCCGCCCCGCCGACGAGGTACTGTGCATTTCATTTTATGTGTTGAAGTGCTTCGACGATCGCTGAATATGTTTGCCGCTAGGGAGTAGCTCATCGGAGCAATGGCGGTTGTAGCTACAATGGAGGTAATGTTACGACCAAGCGGCCTAGTATCCGAGTCATCCACAAGGACGACTCGGAACGCGGCGACACGACATACCTGATCAACGGCATCCGCCCCCGCCTTCCTGTACATATGGACAAGTTCGCCGACCCGCCCTTGCGTGTTCATTGTCAAGTTACTCGGCGCCAACTTGTGGCCACAGCCAGTGAGCGGGCACGCTCTGTCGGGCCGGACCCAATGGTGGCGTCATCCATGTCGGTCGATCCGATGACGAGGTGCATCGAGGGCTTTAGGACTGTTGGGCATACACCTAGGCAAGCGTCCGCTTGCTGTGCGAAGCGTCCTTGGCCAGGGACCCGTCGAGGGTGTTGTGGCGTCGGTGGTGGCGTCGGTCTGGGGTGGTAGGTAGTCGATGGTGGTGTCCACAATACGACTTCGATCGGTGGGGGAGTAGCGGCTAGCATGCGACGCCTACGTCCGAGGGCGGATGCGGGGTGGGGTACGGTCGATGTGGGAGGAGGGAAAGATGGGGGGGCGGGCAGAGAGTGGGCGCGCGCGCTCTTATACAAGGGTATCCCAGTTCACACTCCGCACCCCGCTCGCCAGCCGCATTCCGATCTGGGCTGACTATTATCCCCCCGTAGGAGAATAGCTTCGCATCGATCTACTACGATCCGATTGCGCGCCTTAGGAGACGTCGTGGGTAGCCTATGTCGCGGTTATCCCTCTCGATATCCCGCCGTGGCGGACTGCGCCACATGAACCCTCTTCGGCTCGGATTGTGAAGTACACCGATCCCGCCCGCCGATCCCGTCAACACATCACGAACCCTGACATCCTTCGCCGTATTATTGGCTTGTACAAGCCAGGACGTGAACAAGTTGAAGTTGGCGTGCGCCACCAACGCCACAACGGAGGCTGGCGCTAATTCGTGACACGACGCGCCCGCGTCAGTCACGTGCTTGCGTCACGTAGACGGAAGTCAGTCTCGCGTCCCGGCCCGGACAGTGCCCACCACCACCATTCAAGTTGGCGGTGCGTTCCTCGAGCTCAAAGTCACAGCCCTACCGCCAGGTTCGCCATCATCGAACAACACCAGATCCGATTGGCCGACCTCAGCGTCTCCACCTTCCATATGCTGCTTAGTATCTCGGGCCCATGAGAGATCATAGAAGGCTGACCGCAATCGTTAATACCCCTTCCACTAGAACCAGCGTCAGGTCCCCCGCCCGCCCACGGTCCCACGATTCGTAGTGGGCACCATACGCTTTTGCTGCACGAGGGGATGTTGTTCTTAGAAGACGCGGCGGGGATACACTGTGTCTGGGTAAGAACATGGCATCCCTGACGGTGGCAGTGGCGAACGTGCACTATTTGGGCGGTGCACACCGGACGAAGGTCCAAGGAGTTGAAGGTTTGTCAAGTTACATATCGGGTATCGTTACTATGGTATACATGCTTATATAGAGCAATCGTCGATGGCGAATAAGTAATACTAAACAGGTGGCTGACAAGCCGTCGGCTTAATATCCTACACTGTTCAGCGTACAGGCATACAGCTCCATCCCTCTACCTCACCTCCCGCCCCGCGCCCACAACGGTATCCATACCCAGGGTCTCAAGGGAACGACCCTCGGCCCTCGTGCTTCACGCTCAGGTCGTTTGCGGACTCCCCAGGGGCGCTCGAGCTCAAGTCGGAGAGGAACGTCGACTTGGGCCCGCCGCTCAGGACGGCGTCGTTCACCGCGAAGTTCATCGTCTCGAGCGGCATCGTCGTGGACGCGCCGTACGGCTTGAAGGCCCGGGCACCGTTGCTGCGCGTGATGCGCGAGTGCACATCACTCGAGGTGAGCTGCATCGCAGCGAGCACGATGATCATCGTCGGAGTGATGGCCTGCATCATAGCGCGGTATGAGGGATCAGATCAGCGCTGGGAGAGGAGTGAGGTGGAGTAGGATGGTGACGTACCGTGAGCTGCGCGATGGGGTCGTAGACGATGTAGAACGCGTTGGAGCCGAGGAAGTAGAGCGTGATCTCGCAGATGAGTGCGACCGAGTAGATCATGCCCGACTCGATGATGATGACGAGGACGCGCCAGTAGCGGAAGTTGGACGAGCCGTTCCCCAGGCGGAACATGTACCTACACGTAGTATGTTAGTGATCCGGCGCATCCTCGAGTAGTTTACGCGTAGGAAGGTGGAGATGCCTTACCAGACCCGCAGTGCGATCAACACGGTGACAACGACGTTCGTCGCGAGCGACAAGCTGAACAGCGAGCCGTTCCATATTTGGAGACTATGGGCGAAGGCGCTATGCAGCTTTTTCGCGCGCGCAAAGTACACCGTTTGCGTAAAGCCGCAGACTATCGGGGCGCAAGTGTTAGTCAGTCATTTCCCGCATCGGGCAAATCCTACTCACTGGCCGAAGCGATGATGAGAAGAATCGGGAGGATGCACATCTTCCAGTCACGACCCCACACGAGGTAGCATCGCCAAACCTGTCAAAGGAGGCCGCGACGCGACATGAGAGTGGATTCCACGGCTGAGCGGCGTTATACTACCCACCACCACGCTGTCACCTATAATGGACTAAGGCGCGCCCAGAACGAGAGCGTAAGCGCGATGCATTGGAAATAAAATGCAAGGAATTGCGCACGTTAACGGTGTGAATGCCGACCTTGACGACGTTGGCGGGAATGGAGACGTCGGAGAAGAACGCGCCGGGTCCGCCTGGCTGGTCGCGGAGATGGATGAAGCCCTCGATGAGGCGCTGGAAGCCGAGGGAGACATGCGTGGTGGAGAACGCGAACATGGTTATTGCGATCGCCAGGAGGAGCTTGTTGATCTTGGGTGTCCGCCGCCAGATGGTGAGCATCGCCAGACACGACCAGAACAGAACGAAATTCATCCCTGCGGAACGATCAATGCATGTCGGGACCGACGGAGAGCGTGACGGCCGTACCGTAGAAGAGGGTCTCTAGCCAGATCGCGGTGAGGTAGGCCTTGTCAAGCGGGATGTCTGCGCCAGTGGCCATGGTGGCGTCGAGGTATCAGACGGAGGAGATGAGACCCGAGGCTGGACGGGGCAGCAGCGGAGGGCAGGTCCAGCGGGCAATGTACTAAAGTACTCGCGGACCCGCAGAGATCAAAACTTTATTGGCCTTACTCCACGCAGCTTGGGCGCAAGAATGCGGTCGGATCGGGCCAATCAGCTGTGCGGACGCCGAAGCCGCGGTTACTTACTGCCAGTGCCACAAGGCCGTTCTGATGGCGAAGGCCGAGCACGACGGCGCCTTGACAGCCACCTGCTCCTCCCTCCATTCAGTCTGCTCCCTCTGCCATCCACGTTCTGCCTCCCCCGCCTGCCACTAGTGAAGGCATCAGGTTCGCTGTCACCCAAGAGCAGATGGGCGGGGGCGTGCACTACACATATTACCCCGCAGGTGCAGCTCAGCTGACTTATCTCTGCCTCCGCACTTCGGCGCTCGCCATCAATCTTCGCAGATCGCAGGAGCCGTACACTGCTCGATATGGTGCCCATAGCTGAGGAGCATCGCACCAGTGCAGGCACTGCATGTGCAAGAACAATGATTCTCATGTCCGCGATGAGAAAGCTATGGACAAGCGCGAACGGTGCCTGCCTTGGAGGGAAAAGCAACACCTGATTGGGAGGCGTGCCTACCGAGTGAGCTGCGAAAGTGGCTCAAGTCAAGTCAGCCGGTATGTTGGCACGAGACGTATGTTGATGAAAGCTCCGGAGTCGTTAGTAAACCTTGGCCAGAACATCATGAACGATACGCTCCAGTCGAGGCGAAAGGACCTGTCTTTCATTCCCGTCCGACGAGTAGTGGGGAAACCGAGGGCCCCCGTTGTACAGCTTCACCGCAATATTGATCCCGGTGAGTCTGGCCATCGCGCTCGTCTCGCAATTTGCGGAACGGCTAGGAAAGAATAAGAATAGCCTGCACCCCAGTAACCATGTAGTCAGTTAGAATGCCGGGAGGCTGCGCGGGAGGTCTAGTTCATGATATTTGTCGAGACCACCGCGAGCCTCGTGTGGTCGAGCGGTAGTTCGAGGTCAAGTTGGGAGGGGTTGCCGAGACGTTCGGAGCATACAGGTAAGCCTTGTGAGACGTCATCGACTGATGTTGTTAGCGGTGACGTGCGTATTTGACCCGCCGGCGGATCGACGACGAGTACTTTTAAGTAGGTGTTAACATACCTAGCGCCTACGGCGCCTGCAAAGGACTTGTTACATACTAGTGACGACCCCCGACGACTGAATGGAAGTTTATAATCTCTATGAAATTCCCGGTTACACAGCTGTACATTACGATTACGGCGCGTTGGATTTTTGCGCTTTCCTACCGGCTTCTCAAACGCTCGCTCGTACAGTGTTTTCGCGTCACCACAGGTCACCACTCGCACAGTAACTTCGGCTAGTCCTTCAAACTGGTCGAAGTTACCGTACGTGCACGGTTAGCATGATCCCGCGTTGCAGCTGTCTGCAACGCTTGTTGTCATACGGTCTAATAAAAGCCGACTCACAACCAGGCTCGCAAGCCGGTCTCTTATTTTTGCAGGACGACAATCATTCCTATCTCATGACCTACGACGTGTTCCCCAACGGCTTACTCACCTCATACGACGGTGGCGGCCGTGACCCTCTGAGCACTGTTGCAACTGGACCAGCTCGTGTGCGTTGCGTTTGAGTCACCGGAAATGGCGGAGGAACGGTTGACGAGGCTGCTGAGAGCGTCGGGAACGTGACGCAGACCGTCGACGCAGACGGTGGCGGCCAATGGCACGGCGGGTTTTTAGTCAGGACCAATCACGTGGAGTGAATAATGCAGGTGAGACGGGCGCCCACAGAGCGCGGGGTCGATCGAGGACGCCAGTCTGGGGTTGCCTTATTAACGCCTCGTCCTCCTCCTCGTCGTTGCACTTTCCGTTTATCTTCTCGACCACCACCATGAACTACGCAGCGCTCAGAGCATCGGCACGTCGTCTTGGGTCGGCCGCCCCCGCCGCGCGTGCGTCTCGCACCGCCCTGCGCAACCCTGCGTTACGCAAGTACTCGACGGAGGCCCCCCAGCCCCCTAAGAAGAGCAGCAACGCCGCTCTCTTTGGGATCCTGGGTGCTGCCGCCGTCAGCGGCGCCGCCTTCTGGGTGTACAGCTCCAACTCGGATTCCGCGAGGGAGGCGGGTACCGCCGTCAGGTCGGGCGTCCAGGCGGCCAAGGTCGCGGCCAACTTCGTCCCCACCAAGGAGGACTACCAGAAGGTCAGTCTCCCCTTCACCCGTCCGAGTGTGTAGTGGGTTCAGTGTTTGACATTCTGGTGTCTCGGGCCTGCAGGTCTACAACCGCGTCGCCGAAATCCTCGACAACGCCGGTGATAAGGGTTACGACGGTACGTGTTTCCCGTCTGGCGAGCGGTTACCTTCAGGGGCTCACGGGTGCCGGCGTCCCCGTGTAGATGGCTCCTACGGTCCCGTCCTCGTCCGTCTGGCCTGGCACTCGTCGGGTACGTATGATAAGGACACGAAGACCGGCGGCAGGTGAGCCTCGTCCTCCCAGGCCTTCCGGGCTCCGTGCCCAGGCGCTGATCCGGACGCCCGCTGACGTTCGCCTCCCTCGCCGCTTCCATTGCGCGTTCCGTGAAATTGCGATGCTTGTCGACGTGTGTGTGAACGTGTAGCAACTATGCAACCATGCGCTTCGAGCCAGAGGCGAAGCACGGCGCGAACAATGGCCTGAATGTCGCGCGCAACCTGCTTGAGCCCCTCAAGCAGGAATTCCCATGGATCTCGTATGGCGACCTCTGGACCCTTGCAGGTGTCGCGGCCATCCAGGAGATGGGCGGCCCTAAGATTCCCTGGCGTCCGGGCCGCATTGACGGCTTCGCTGCTCAGTGCACTCCTGATGGCCGTCTGCCCGACGCGGCCCAGGGTGCTGATCACATCCGCAACGTGAGTATTTAAAGTATTGCAATTATACTGTGGCTTACATTGTGTCCTTGCATAGATTTTCTACCGCATGGGCTTCAACGACCAGGAGATCGTAGCCCTGTCGGGTGCGCACGCGCTCGGACGGTGCCATCGCGACCGATCTGGGTTCGACGGCCCGTGGACGTTCTCGCCGACGAGCGTGACGAACGAGTACTTCAAGCTGCTCCTGAACGAGAAGTGGCTGTGGAAGAAGTGGGACGGCCCGAAGCAGCTCGAGGACAAGACGACACACTCGCTCATGATGCTTCCGACGGACTATGCGCTCGTGCAGGACAAGGCGTTCAAGAAGTGGACGAAGGCGTATGCCGATTCCGAGGAACTCTGGTTCAAGGAGTGCGTAACCATAACCAATCAGATGGTTAATAGGGATGTTGACGTTGTTTGCCTTGCAGCTTCTCCAAGGCGGTTGCCACGCTCTTCGAGCTCGGTGTGCCCTCGCAGCAGTGGGTCTCCTCTGAGCCTTGGATCCTGAAGAGCTCGGACGAGGAGTAAAAGCTTCGCCCCCGTAAACTTGCTCGCGCGCCCCGACTAGAAGTTATCCGTCTTAGACTTAGAGCTAGACCGTAGACGTGTCGGGGTGTCGTGCAAGCGCGAAGAACTTTTCCGTTAGTGGACTAGATGGTCTGCCGTAAACCTATTGGAAACGTAAGAGGATGGAGGGGAGAGAAGGGGGAAGGCGCGTGGGTGCGCCCCTGTACGATCCTTTATACTTACCGTCCCGTGCTCGCTCGCTCTGTTTCTGTTTTTACTCTGTCACCGGATCCAATCAATCGTGCTCTGCTGCTCATCGTCAAAGTCTCCGTACGCTCGGGCTCGTAGGACAGGTCGCAAGCTTCTTGCTGCTGCTGCCGTACGCAGCAGGGCACGGCTGCCTACACGACTCAATTGGGCGCAGGATGGCTTTGAATGGGAGGGCGTGACGGGAAGCACGAGATGCGATGGGTGGCTTCGCTCGCATCAGCAGCTGCTCTGGCGTGGGTGCACGACAGGGTTGTGTTCCCAAGGGTAATTCGTGCGTGTAATGTTGATCTTATATCGAGCTCGGTAAGTTGAACAACTTGCGTACATCGGTTGAGGATACTCAGCCAAAGCAGCAATTGCAATATATACAATAAAGTGGACCCCCTCGTAGCAACTCACTTACGAATCAATCCCACTCCCGCTTGTATTTATCCTTGCGCGCGGTGTCGTCTGTCGCATCCATTGTCACTGTTCGCTGAACAAACATAGGCTTGCATTCAGGAATGCGATCGCCAACGTTCGTATGCATATTCTGGATACATTTCTATAGCTACGTAGTGCGGTCGTAGCGCTTGTTGAGAAAAAGTCAGAAGCACGGAGATATACACGTTCGATTGGAGGAATGTCACAAAACCCGCGGCCTGACGAACAAAGGTACCACCCGGAACTCCGGGAGCGGGGCCGCCCCGGCGGTTACACACTGCGACTGTGTCGGTCCACGGACGTTGAGATGGACGTGGTCCGCGACGCAGAGGAGCTTCTCGCTGGCACTTTCGGCGCGCTGACGCGACCAGTTTGCGCTAGCGAAGAGTTCGAGATTGAGGCACTGGAGGATTGGGCAGCCGTTTCTAGCGCGGCCCTCAAAGCACTGGATAATGGCATCCAGACGCCCTGGATCGTCGATGGAGCATCGCAGCTGGAAATGGTCTAGGCGGGGACACACCGCCCTGCGGTCCGGGTGCACGTTCGACCTGCCGGTGAGTGCATTGAACAGGGCCTGCAGCGAGTCGGGGGGTGCCTGGGGAATGTCTGCAACCTCGAGGTGGTGTACGTTCGGGAACCTGTCGAAAACGGAGTGCCACGAGCCAGCCGGCACCGCCTTGAGGTTGCCGGAAAACTCGAGCTCGTCGACGGGTGCGTCCTGCAGGAGTTCCAGGGATTGGACCATGGCGAGGAAGAGCGTGCCGTCGCGACTGTGGTTGCGGTTGAGGCGAAACATCGGGCCATTGCCAGGAGTGGGTTCCTCGAGGTCGGCAAGCTCTATGGCCAGCCCGGGCTCGTCCGTCAGATGTGTGTTGAAGTTCGTAGCACAAAGGATGCAGACTCCGGTAGCTGGGTCTTCTATGACGCGCAAGTGGTTGACATGCTGCAGGACGGAGAGTCGGGGCTTGTTAGGGAGAATAATCGCGCGGAATGCGTCGTGCGGCCTGGTGTTGGTGCGAATGAACCCAGTGGTCACGACGGCGACGTGTGCGGGTATGATAAGATGGGACAGAACTTGAGACACGATGTGAGGTTCGTCTTCGATTTTGACGAACTGCAGCTTCTGAAGAGGCGCCAGGGAGAGCACCGGGAGCGCCTGGTGACCACTCACGTCGATATACCGTGAGAGGCGAAGGTCCAGCAGCTGAGTGCACAACGGCAGCAAGCACAATAAGGCGGACAGCGCGAAGGGGCGTCGGCTGGTAGTTTCGGACGTGGATAACGACAGCCGTTGAAGGTTAGGACAAATCGACGTATGCATGCGAATGAAGGTGTCGTCCACAAACAAAGTGCGCAACGCCGGGAGGCGTTGAGCATGGAGGTCATATGGAGCCAATGCGACGGGGTGAACGCGTTTCCCGTCAGGCGGGCCATCCAAGTCGACCGAAATCATGAGATCCTTCAGAAGAGGCATCGGTTCCGCAAGCAAGGGTACGGTCCGGTCCTGAGAGTTGGGCGTGCAAACGACGGCAAGGGATTTGAACCACCGCATCGAAGGGAACAGGGTACCAGCTTCGGCCGTGGAGGCTTCACGCTGCTCTCCGTTAGCGAGGATGGCTCGCACCGTCTCGGGCGCGCCTGTGACGGGAAATTCGTAGTCAACTAAAAGAGAGAGAGCCGGCGTTAGCAACTGAAGCGGTATCAACGCAGAGGAGAATGTATACCCCACGACTCCGGTTGCTCACGGGCTAGCATGTTCAGAAGAGGGTTGGTCATAGTAAGAGTGAGGAATGTGCACCGGTGGATAGGTAAAGGGTAGATGAAAGGTCTGAGATTATATACCTTCACCGGACAGACCGCTTGGGCTACGCTTTGCCTGCTCCGCCATTGAAGGGCGCCGGACGATGTCGCACTAGCCTCAAAGCAGATGTTGGGTGGGTCAGCATGAATAGAGCGGTGCTTAGACAATAGACGAATCAGATATCGTCCATGTCTCTTAGTTTCTGCGAACCCATCGTAGCGACAAGTAGGCCGGATGACTACACACGTATTCAGGCTTGCTTGGCGCCAACTGCACTATAACATCGAGTTGCTGGGATTTGCCCATGGCCTCAATAACCGCTTGGCAACTTGCATCGCCTCTTCGTTGCCAGCGTGAGTCTACACATCGTTCGGCGAGGCAATGATGAATCGTATGCGTCACGAGCATGGTCAACAAACTACGCACATTCCCGTGTAACCAAGCACAGTTCGTTTAGTTAGGTGCACGCACTGAGGCTACCCTCGTAGAGACCGAGGCATAGAACTGTCTTTCGACTACACATGATAGCATTGCGACTGGGATAAGGGAAAGCAAGCGCTTTCAGAGTTCTTCCCGTGCACCTTTGGCGTCAAGGCCCGCGAGCTCCACATCGAAGACAAGCGCAGAGTTGGGAGGAATAACGTTACCAAAGCCGCGCGAACCTGCATACGCCGCATGAGGCTTGACAACGTGGCCAAGAATAACACAACATACCGTACGCCATCGTGGGAGGGATGGTGAGAATGCGCTTCTCACCCACACACATGCCTTTAAGACCTTCTTCCCATCCCTTGATAACCTGACCAGAACCAACTGGAACACACGCTCAACCATGATATATGAGGCTGCGATTAGAGGGGTATGTACGTACGGGTCAAAGGGAGAGGTTGCCCCCGGTCACGACTATATGGATGAGCTTAGTTGCTATCACTTCCGCCATCCCGACTTACCTTGAATCGAACTTGTTTCCGTTCGAGAACAAGGTGCCCGTCTAAGAGGGCAGTTCAGCGTGGGCCGGCGGATGAGTACCGAACGGCCGACTCACGTAGTGGACTTGGAGTTTGTCGCCGTTCTGAGACTTGATCTTACAGTCCTCAGGAACGAACGTAGTGTCGATCTTGAGCTCTGTGGGGGTCTCCTGCGCTGCCACAGCAAGCGCAAGTACAAGTACGGAGATACAGCCAAGAACACGCGTAAAGAACATGTCGGAGGGGAGAGAGAGCGTTCAGCAAGGTCGTGGTGGGAGCGGAGCAAGCAGCGGACACGACTTGGCGCCCGCCGTGGACGCGCCGCGCCACGACACGTCGCGCCGGTGGCGCTCAGCATGCGTGGGAGAGTGTGCGTGACCTCCTTCCCCTTTCGGATGCTTAGTCAGAACTATACAGGGTACACGTCCGCCAACCTTAATTTTCCTCCCTTCTCCACGAACCGCCGCCCCCGCGCACGACATCAAGAACGATGGTATGTCGTTGCGCTTTATGACCCCTAGATGGGGAGTGCATCTTCTGAGTGTTGAATACTGATTGCTGCGGTATTGCCTCTACAGCCTTCCCAGAAGACTTTCCGCACGAAGCGCATCCTTGCCAAGGCCTCGCGCCAGAACCGGTGAGTTTTGGACGGTGCATGGAGCCTAAGGAGAGCGATATTGAGGAGAATCTGGCAGCCCCATCCCCCAGTGGTTCCGCCTCAAGTCGGACACCAAAATCCAGGTGCGTACAAGTTGGCCCTAGCGACGGAACTTCAACGCTCAAGTAGTATATCCTCAGTACAACGCCAAGCGGCGTCACTGGAGGCGCACCAAGCTCAACATCTAAGCCCCTCTCCCCATTCCTTGCACCTGCCAGCCATCATTATGCCGCTGTTGTAGTTGTATCGGGGGCTTGGAGCTTGACCGGGATGGCGGCCAGATCCAGACATCAAGCCGGACCTCCCATTCTCACGTACCATCGGGGTCGCATTCACGCCGCGCACACGCTTACATGTATCGCTCTGTCTCTGGCCTATGGCACTCGCTAAAATATCTGCATGCGCTATGACATTTCTCTTCGCTTCACTGGAATATCTCGACGATTGTGTCTGGAAAGTTCACGGAAGACACCAAACGACTGTGGGTCATCCCACTCAGAGTCTCAGACGATGAGATTGTTTTCGTAAGATCGCCTACCATAAGAACATGGATAGTAATCATCCACACCAAAGCGAGTCAGAAGGCAATGCAAGGAGTCCGATAGATGAGGCATTGCAGCCTTTACACCTGTCATAATGAGCATCTCGCGAAGTATCCGTCTCTGCTGGCGAGCATATGTGTGAATCTCTAGCGTCTTCGAGGAGATTGCTGCTTCCACAGCGGTATCAACATAATTGTTATTCAGAGGAGGCGTATTCGACCAAGCCAACAGCTTCTGATCCTAATACGCACAAACAATGCTCAGCCACGTGCGCT
Source organism: Trametes hirsuta (assembly GCA_001302255.2). NCBI lineage: Eukaryota > Fungi > Basidiomycota > Agaricomycetes > Polyporales > Polyporaceae > Trametes > Trametes hirsuta. Next base: position 713,631 of record CP019378.1, read on the forward strand.
TAGTCCACCCTGGCGTGCCACAGCTGGCAAGCTGCGTCCCCATCTGGTCCTTGTACACGTACTCCTCAGCCGCTTGTCTGGGTGCTCTCCTTAGCACCTTGCGTGCACTACTGTAATCACCGGTCTCTAACGGATACTACGGATAAACGACTTCGGACAACATGACACTAATGGCCACTCTTTTCGTGCTGGTCTTCGTGGCCGAGTTAATCTCATGGATAGGAAAGAGCGTCCTCCTAGAATTCGTGCGTAGCGCTTTCGTTTGTTAACAAGTCGAAGATATAGTGCACGGCTAACGGATGCTCCCATTCATGAACCAAGGTCTTCGCATTGTATCTTCGCATATTCTACGGCGCGAGTGCCGCACGCCAGCGCAAACTGAAGTCCGAAATTCTGCTGAACAAGAAAGAGCTATTGCAAACGAGCGCGCAAGACCAGTTCGCAAAGTGGGCGAAACTGAGGAGGAGCGTGGATAAGGGGCTAGCGGACCTGGAGAAACTCAGTAAGTTAGAAGACTCTTCGCGTACACTCGGCGGGTCTGGGGCTAGTCGCGCGCGTCCGCTCTCCATTCCGTGCGCTGGGCCCCCGCGCACCGCTGCCCAAGCAAGGTGTATACCAGGAAGGGCTAGACTGACTGACCCGACCTTCGATGGCAGACGCCGAGCTCGCGTCGGCACGCACGTCCTTCTCGCTCAAGTTCAACTCGACGATGTGGATAATGACGACTGGGCTGCAATTCGTGATCGGGTGGTGGTATCGCAAGGCAGCGGTGTTCTACCTGCCCCCCGGTTGGTTTGGGCCCCTCACCTGGTGGCTCGCGTTTCCGTTTGCGCCTGCAGGCTCTGTGAGCTGCGGGATGTGGCAAATGGCCTGTCGAAGGGTGATCAAGGTCGGCGAGCGGGTCGCGAAAGAGCTGATAGCATCGCGTGAGGGTGAGTACCGTTCCGGTGTGGAGTATGTGGGTGCGCACAACCTCCGTCGTGGCGCGGCGCGACATGTCGTCCGTTACACGTTCGGACGAACGCGTCCGATGGAGGGAGCGCTGCACACATGCGTGTGTTGTACCAAGGCTGATCGGTGGTCTACATGTTCGCGGGATTAGGATCAGCGAGGTCCGTTCCGTCGGAACAGCAGGGGAAGGAGGAGGCGGGGGCGGAGAAGTCAGGCTAGCATGGGGTTATTCTGGGCCGTGATGTACGTATACGACGTTGTGTGTACCCGTTATCAACAATACACATCTCGCTGGGAGACGACAAAAGCCGACATGGAATGCCGATGCAGTCCCGAACGGAGAGGGACGCAGTGCGGGACACGGAGGCGGGGCGCACGGGACCTCCGGCGGGTGCGCGGTAGGCGTGGAAGCGCGGGCGCTACATGCTTGGCTGGACGAGAGGAGCGCACCGAAGACGGAGTCCCGGCCTTCGGAGGATCGGCGGGAGGGGTTCCGGGGTCCGTGTTCCGCAACGGGAAGCACGTGAAAGGGCGAATGACGTCCACTGGGCGGGCTCCGTACTCGGTGTCGCGGAGAGCCGCCACAGCGAGTCCTACTTATACCATGCAGGGCCCGCCAGTCCCAGTGCAGCTCCCTATCCGCCTGCTTTCCCACTCCGTCCTCTCCCGCATTCCACCACCTCCCCATCGACTCCGATAATGGTCGCAGGCGTTCAGATTCACTCCCAACAGGCCAAGGAGGCCCAGCAGCAGCTCCTCACCGAAGACGCGCTCAAGTTCCTCGCCGCCCTTCACCGCACCTTCGAGTCCACCCGTCAGACTCTCCTCGTGGCTCGCGAGACGATCCAACAGCGTCTCGATGCCGGTCAGCAGCTCGACTTCCTCCCCGAGACCGCCCACATCCGCGCAGACCCCTCCTGGATCTGCGCGCCCCCCGGCCCCGGCCTGGAGGATAGGAGGGTGGAGATTACCGGCCCCACCGATAGGAAGATGGTTATCAACGCGCTCAACAGCGGTACGAAGACGTTCATGGCTGATTTCGAGGGTGCGTGCGAACAGGTTAAGGAGATTATGCGTAGCACTCACACACCCCTCCAGATGCGAACTCGCCCACGTTCGCGAACATGCTCAATGGGCAGGTCAACCTCCATGACGCGATCCGGAGACAGATCGACTTCGAGTCGAACGGAAAGGCGTACAAGCTGAAGGAGAACCCTGCGGTCCTCATCGTCCGGTTAGCGCCAACTGTAATACTCTATATGGGGTGTTCTGACATCACACAATAGGCCCCGAGGATGGCACCTGGACGAGCCCCGCGTAACGGTCGATAACGCACCTGTCTCTGCATCCATTTTTGACTTTGCGCTCTACTTCTTCCACAATGCCAAGGAGCTCATCAAGCGCGGCTCCGGTCCCTACTACTACCTTCCCAAGATGGAGCACTACCTCGAGGCACGCCTCTGGAACGACATCTTCAACTTCTCCCAGTCTTACATCGGTATTCCGCACGGTACCATCCGTGGGACCGTCCTTATCGAGACCCTTCCCGCCGCATTCCAGATGGAGGAGATCCTCTTCGAGCTGCGCACACACTCGTCAGGTCTTAACTGCGGCCGGTGCGTACTCGAGCTACATCCGGGTTTTGTTCAGCCAGCTAATCCCCACCATTGTAGTTGGGACTACATCTTCAGCTTTATTAAGCGTCGCCGTGCCGACCGCAGCGCTGTGCTCCCTGACCGGAAAGACGTGACTATGGAAGTCGGCTTCATGGACTCCTACGTTCGCCTCCTCATCCAAACCTGCCATAGGTACGCTATAATTCATAGATGCTGTTCGCTCTCGCTAACGATCGCCACAGGCGCCGTGTTGCAGCTATGGGCGGTATGTCCGCGCAAATCCCCATCAAGAACGACCCCAAGGCGAACGAGGTCGCGATGAACAAGGTTCGCGCCGATAAGTTGCGTGAGGTCACGAACGGTCACGACGGCACTTGGATCGCGCACCCCCTCATCAACGACATTGCAATGGAGATCTTCAACAAGCACATGCTTGGCCCCAACCAGTACCACATCCGCCGCGAGGACGTCAAGGTTGCCGCTGCTGACCTCTTGAACACCAAGGTGCCCGGCACGGTCACTGTCGAAGGTGTCCGTTCGAACGTCGCGACGTCTCTCGCGTACAGCGCGGCGTGGCTGGGCGGCAACGGCTGCATTCCGCTCAACTATCTCATGGAGGACGCGGCGACGGCGGAGATCACGCGCATCCAGCTCTGGCAGTGGGTCAAGTACGGCATCCGTGTTGCAGACTCGGGCGAGGTCATCACCGCGGACTGGGTTGACCGCCTCGTCGACGAGATCGCGCCGACGCTGAAGAACGCGACGATCACGGAGGAGAACCTTGATATCGTCGCGCGGTATCTGAAGGCGCAGGTGCGCAAGGAGTGGCCCAGCGAGTTCCTCACGAGCGACTTGATGGGTTATTTGGCCGTGCGCGACGGCGTTCCCGCACAGTGGCAGCGGAGCGTGCTTTGAGTGGACCTTTCGTTTGTTAGTCCGTAGTATCGTATCCGGCTCGGATGTTTCATTGTACATTAGCATCGCATCATTATAAGTTTAACGGACGAGTCCACAACCCATGGAGGGCAACCACACCACCTCCTACCCGTTTAAGCGTTGCGTTTCGGATGAGAAGACAAAGTTGATTACTGTGGGATCGTCTGCCCTATTTAATGAGTTTTCGTGTTCGGTCCTGTCGCTGCGATTCTCCAGGCTGCACTCTGGGCTACTCTGGGCTGTGGCGCGTACGATTCTGCTGTGGCTGTGTCGCCTCGGCCACGTGTTTTCCTCGGCGTCCCTCGGTGGCAGGCAGACCGAGTTCAATTCAAGTTTGACCGTGACCCGGACAGTACAACTTGCTCTCTGGCAGCTGCGTCCATACCTTAGGGGAACAGGGCTGCGTCTGTACCTCAGGGAAACAGGCGCCTTGTTCTACCTGTTACTAATGCTTAAAGGCACCTTGAGAACTCCCAACATGTATTCAATGCTTCAAGTCGGGTGGTCCAAATAGTGGCCACGCAAGGAGCTCAAGCGTTCCATCATCTTCTCCGTCGGTCCCGATTTCAGCCTAGATCCGTCGCACGCATTGACCGTCAATGCTTTAGAACTAACACAAAAACCCAGTCTGGGGTCTGCAGCGCGTGGCGGATACAATCTGTTATGTCCAAGCGACAGAGCCATCCCGGAGCGTATAAAGGCCCAGCCTGCAGAACCCTTCGGCGGTGTCTTGTGCTTCTCAGCTCGTTCTACCCGCTTTGATATCACCCCTCAACACTCCAGCATGTCTTCCCGTAGGCGCATATGGTGTATGTCGTCCGGTTCTTCCTAACTTTGATGCAGCCGTTGATATCGTGCGTCGCACCCCAGCCACGTACGATTTTCCCCTGAAATTTGAAGGTCGAAAAATACTGGGAATCATGAAAGACGGCGCGCAGATTTCTTTCGTTGAGTCTGATGCGCGGAGATTGTGGCCGCATGCCCGCGAACTCTCTGTGTTGAGTGCAGCGCCGGAACGCAACGCTGCCGAGAAGCTCCAAAACCTTTTGGACCAGGACATGCCCGCTCTACGACATCTAGAGATCTTGAGCCCTCTGTCTGACGCACGTCGTGTGGAGCGTTCTTCAAGTTCCCCTCCGTTTCCGAGTTATCATCTCCTCGCGCGCCACGTCCCTCTCCTGATCGACCTCGCTATCTCTGACTGTGTTGTCAATGTCGAGATGCCTATCTACTGTCATCTGCGGTTCCTCCACCTAGAAGCATACACGGATGGCGTCGTTCGCTCCCTTGGTTTACGCGATTTTTTGGATATTTTGGACAACTGCGTATCGCTCGAGCGTGTTGGTGTCAGGGAATATGTTGATGTGGACAACTTGGATCCTTGCGGCGCGCCTCTGTTATCCCTCGCGGGACTGCCGCGGCTGAAACAGGTCACCATTGCGGATGACGCGCGTGTCGTGTCCGAAATTTTGTCCCATCTCATCATTCCCTCATACGTCGATATCCATGCCATCGCACTTGCTCGAGGAGACCTGCATTCGGCATTCAGAAATATGGTGCCACACGACAGATACGGAAGGCTCCTCGTTCTGGAGGAAGCTACCCAAATTGACGTGCACGATAACGGGGACAATGGTTGCTCCATCTCCGCCTTCTCGCCCGATCACACAGGCCTCGTCATGGAGTTGATAGACCCCGACCAGAAACTCTGGCGGCTTCCGAACTCTCACTTCAATGCGGTACTCCGGCGCGACGGCTCGCTCTTCCCATACCTCGTCAAGACTCTAGATGCCTTCCAACAATCCCCCATTAGACGGCTAAATTTCAAAGGTAACTTTCAAAAAGTCGGCGCACCAACGTGGGCGGTTGCCCTCCATCGTTTTGCGGATGTGCACGAAATCTCTGTTGAAGACAACCCGGGCGCAACCGGTCTAGGGTTGGAGGGTTTTCTCAGAGCTCTCTGCTCCCCCTCTGACGCACGTCAAGGGGTAGTGGCCTCCCTTCTTCGGAAGTTCAGGATCAGTGCCTCCGCCCATGACCTCAGCATACTGGAGATCGTTCGCAGGTGCCTCGGTACTCGTGAGCTTCATTATGTAGTACCCCTCGCCGAGCTGCGCATCGAGCTGTTCTCTCGTGGAATGGAGGTGTCCCAAAACATGGTCGACGATTGGGAGCGTATTCTAGGAAGACATGTGGAGAAGGTAATCATAAAGGTCCGTCCACCCACAGATCTACAGGGCGGCGCCGCGGGGGAGGATCAGTTTCGCTAGTAGCCTTACATCTCCATGCTTGTAGTACGGATATTCAATGCTGATACTGTATTAATACCCTCTCTTTCGTTTACTTCTCATGTATTTAGGTATCAGCAGCCTCAAACACCTAGCGCATAAACCATGACGCCCGAAAACCGACGCACGGAGACAAACACTATAATTGCCTTTTTAAGATTCGATTCGTATAAGCGCTCAACCCGCGCTTGATCTCGGTCTGACGGTCTTCATCTCTATCCCGCCGCCCTGCTCTGTCTACATAATCCTGAGAGCCTATACGATGTCTTCGCGACCGATAAAACGTCTGACTCTCACGTCCAAGAAGAACTGGTGGATGGGTAAGGCTTAAATGTACTTAACTTCAGTTGAACCCACTGATGGAGGACGCGAAAGCGTAGTTGAGTTCGACGAGGAAGAGAAAGATCCCAATCCTCCCACCCTCCAAAGCTCCTCCACAGAAGAGCCGTGGGCCAATGAATTACATCATGCTAGAACGCCCCGTGTATCCCACCGGCAGACACCACGCACGTACGAGACTACGTCGCATGCTTCCGCCCCGATCTTTACCCCGCCAACCAATCCCACCTCAATATTCTCCTTCCCGACGCCCACCTCCTACTCTGCTCCTCCCAATCCTACTCAACATCTTGCACCGGTTGCGGCAGGGTCTGCGTCCGAGTTATTCAAGTGCGTGGTCAAAAAGCCGAATGTGGTTCAGCTGGAGATCAATGGCGAGATGCAGTCGAACGCGAAGGACGTGACGACCCAGTTTCTTGCGGAACTTCGCGTCTACACCACACTTGCACGGCACCGCAACATCACCGCGTTTTTAGGATGTCTGGAGAACGTTGGGATGGTGCTGGAGTTTCTCGAGGGGCGGACGCTGTACGACGTGATTCGTGAGCAGCAGTCGACGCTCTCGCGCGCGAAAAAGGTTGACTACCATAACCAGCTCCTGGACGGGCTCACGCACCTCCATTCTTACGGATTGAGCCACGGGGATCTATCTTTGCTCAACATTTTGGTGACACACTCGTCGGATACGATCAAGCTTTTCGACTTTGGGCGCTCTGTCTCCGCCGACTCCGTCTATGCGTCTCCGGATGACGACCTCTCAGAAGAGCCTATATCACTTCCCCTTCCACCCCCGCGCATCAACTCGCGCTTCTCTCAGCGGCCGCTGCCGACCCCACTGCCACTTCCTTCGGCTTCCCATAGAGTCGAACGTATATATCCGGGAACGCGGCCGTTCTCTGCCCCGGAGATCCTGCGGGGAGAGTGCCAGGATGCCCGGCTGGCAGATGCGTACAGCTTCGGCATGATCTTGGTCTGTCTGGATCGATGTCAGCTTGTCGATGTTAAGCCTTGGGATCAGCGGAAGGACAAGCTCCCGAATGGTTTTCTGGACAACCTACCGGTATTCGGCGATCGATGCGCGGAATATCTGAGGAGATGGGACCATGATCGGCGGCGACTGCTCAAGACCGATGTAATGGACATCGACGTGTTAATGGACGCGTAAAAACTCTGCAACGAAAGAAAACTTTCAAACTTAGTCTCCGTCTTCGGCTCTTGCTGTCGCCACCGCTCACGCCCGCTCCGAAGCGCTAGGCAACCTCGTAGTGCTCAGCGCCGTCGCTTTTCGCGCCGGACTAAATCATTCATCCTAACTAGTGCACCCACTCACGATAGTAATATATCACCACTCTGTTGTATATCATGTTGTATTTGTAGCCGTCTCGTATTCTGTTCTTCCTTCACTCGTGTACTATATGGCAATGACAACAGTTTCGAGAACCACCCGTTACGACATTCGACAAATTTTGGTACGTGTCACTAATGTATCATCAACCCGTAGAAGGCTGACGTATAAACCCGTCAGTTACTAGTATGAGTATGATGTGCCGTAGAGATACAAGTTCTCCTATGATCGTCCCGCTGTGGTGCCCGGCATGCGATTCGTCTCAGCCCTCGTATGCTCCCATACCGCCTTCCTAGCCTTCTCCGACCCGAAGTACCTGGATTTGCCAATGTCATCCCCCTGCTTATCCCTGCGGAATGCGCCCTCGTTGCTCTGGAAGAGAGAATAAAGGGTGTGCTCGGCACAGTCCTCTGGAGATTTCATAATCGGCCAGGTCAGGGTGTTAACGATAGGGCCCAAGAAACCAGGCAACTTCACGAGGGGTGTCCGCACGCCCCCGGGGTTGATGTGGATGAACGCAATGCCGGGGTTCCGCTCTGCAAAGGACTGGTCGTGCGAGTCGGTCAACGTCGAGGCACCGGATACCATAGGGACCCAAAGCGCACCTCCATCATCAGGTCGGTGTAAGTCGGGGAAGTCAGACCCGCCCTCATGATGCTGTAACTCTTCTTCATACCCAGGTCGTCTAGGTCGATTTCTCCACCGTAGCCGGCGCCGAGCACGGATAGGACCTTGGCATCCTCGTCCGCGTCTTTCGCTTTGCGAAGAAGAGACACCAAGTCGTAGGTGAACTTCCAGCGGGCGTAGTAGTGCAAACTCAGTCGACGATCGATCCCCTCTTCTGTTTCGTCCCGGCCGCAGAAGTTTATCAGCCCGGGGGAGAGTACCAGGAAGTTGAGTTTCGGGAGATGCGCCGTCAATGCGGACGTCGTGGCCCGTACATTTTTCATGAGAGAGACGTCGCATGCGATGAACTCGTGTTTCGCCTCGGGTGCCGTGGGTTTGGGGAAGGTTGCGATGATGGCGTCGGCGGCCAGTTTGCTGCGTCCTATGAGGATGATGTGCGCGTTGCCTTTGGTATAACGCGCAAATGCTTCGGCGGTGGCCCGTCCAATTCCAGAGGTACCGCCGACGAAGATGGCGACCGGAAAGTAGTTGGGCGTGAATGCGGCGTTTGCTGCACGAGCGATGGCGAGGGAAGGCATAGAGCGGTAGGTCAAGATTTTGCATCCGCAAGCGTGCAACTTTTATACTAACACAGATATCAGGACATCGCTGGGACGTCTCCGCAAGCCTTGGGTTCACATTACGCGTCCAAACGGCAGAGGACTGATCCCGCATCATGGGCTGCTAGCGCGTGCGCGTCCTACCGGCAACAGGGGCGCCTGTGTGTATACTCGGCTTTACACTCCACTTCATATTGACTTCACGCAAACACAATATCTTGCGCCTGTCGAAAGCACCACTACCATGCGAGACTCCATAAACTGTACGGGCAGAATCTACCTTAATCATGAGTTCTAAATTTCTGCGTCTGAGAAGTCCTCATCGCCACTGTCTTTGGAAGCCTCCTCGAAGGTTGTCATTCGTGTTGCCGTTTTCGCCCTGGCAGCGCTCTTTCCCTTCGGCCCATTGGACCTTTTAGACCAGGCAGGTAGCCGGGCGGCGATCGCGCGTGCGAACTCTTCGTCGTAACCAATGCATTCCATGTTCCACGCGTACATGACCTAGTAGCCGTTGGACATCAGTACGATACAGAGTGCAAGTTTGGGGACTCACAAGAAAACCTGTGTCATATGCCTCAACAATTTTATGAGGCTCGAGCTTATAATCGTCGTCGGCTGCTAAGGCTTCTGCTAGTTCCTGCTCCGAGGCGGTGCGACCGAGGCGGTCGTGTAAGAAGAGGCGTGCCCGAAGTTCGCGGTCCTTCGCCTTCTTAAATAGGTTCCTGCCCCACTCTTTCCTGACCTGCGTAACACATTTGCGAGAATCAATGATAGTTTGTACGCGATAATCCCCGCGACTACGCCAAATGACTGACCTTATTTGGTAAGGCCTTGAACTCCTGAGTCGACATAGGGTAGGTCATAGTGAAAGAGTACTCGCCCATGTAACAGAACTGTCCGTGATCGAGGCCGACCATGAGCTTCTGAGGCCCATCTGGCCAGCGAGTTTTGGGTCTTGCGAGGAAGAATACTCCGGGCTCACCCGGTTTGCGTGGGACGTTCCAATTGATCATGATCTTGGGGAAGAGGCAGTGCTTGTATGTATGATTGTGTTCTTTACGGTTCTGGTCATTATACTGAACGCACATGACGCGCCGGGAACCCCCGAAAGCATACGACATGTACTCCCGGTTCACTTTGGTATCTCTGATAGAGGGGTCGATGGTTACTGGAAGAGAGGACACGTCATGCAGCCGGGCGTGCACGTAATGTTCGTTAGTTGGTGGCTCTGTGTCTGGATCCCTGTCCACTTCCTGCTGCCGCTGTCGCCGAGGGCCATCCGAGGCGGAGGGACGATTATCAGCTTGTGTGCGTAGGGGTGACTGCAAAGCAATACACTCAATACCATTTCGGGGACGCTTCAAAAACGTGTGCATTACCGCTGGTGTACCAAATGCGTACGCCGACTGACCATCCATGCGATACAAAGAATGCATTGCCTCGGTGTCCGTCTTGAAAGGGCCTTCGATGTCCTCCACCAACCCCGGCGAGATTGAACGCGAAGATAAGTGACCGCCCAAATGGTCCGAGCCTGAACTCGAGGGTCCAGGGAGGGGCGAATGTACTCGTCTAGGAGCGGTATCGTTGGCATATGTGGATCTCATGCGCCGACTGAGTTGTGGGACCACGACTTCCGGCTTTAATCGCACGCGCTTTCGGCTCATGCTTGGTATCATATCACCACCGTCCCATTCACGTTTTACAGCCTGCCACCAACACACCTGTCAGCAGAAACTCATTGGCGGGTGCTTCGAATATACCCTCTCGAGTGCAGGACCCCCCATGACCATGTGCGATGACGAAGACTCTCGATGGGGCACCCCTGTCCTCACAGGGCTACGGGGTTGATCATCCTCTATGCCAAGCCCCACTATAGTTTCCGTGTCCACTTGTGTCGCGAAACCTTTGCCTTTAGGCCAGGTAGACCCAACCGATATGTCCTTCTTATCCTCAGTTTTATGCTATAGACCGGATTTGGGATTTGCCAGCAAACTATATTCCTGTGACACTACTCACTGCGCCACGGAATGCCAACGCCACACGTCGTGGCTGCCCTAGGTCTTCTACGGGAAGCCGGTCTTCTGCAGCGCCGACTTTGATGGCGGTTCCATCTGAGCTTGTGGTGGGGTTGGACTCTTCCACAGGGAGAACGTGTTCGAGTCGATGCAGAGCCTCCCGGTAAACGTCAGCCTGAGCAGACAGAGATGATACTTGAGTGTGCAATCCCGCAACCTCCGCCTTCAACCCAGAAATTAGCAACGCCTGCTGTTCAGAGAGGTCCTTGTAAAAGCGAAGCATAGATGCAATGTGGGCAGTACTAGGGCTGCACGTTGCGTGCGATTCTGGCACACTGAAAGTTATAGGAGTCTAGAAAGGGGGACAGACGGGATCCCCTTCGGACCTGGCTGCCATGTCAGAATCATAATGGTGATCAGTGCTTGATCGGTCTAGACTCCACAGCTAGCGCCCATTAGATCGCATCGTTACCAACCATCGGCGTCTGCCTTCGATGGCATACTCAGATTAGAATAGCCAGGGAGCAAAGAACACTGTACATTGAGAATTCCATCTACGATTGAACATGTATTTTAGTATTCCGCATACAGTCTGATCCGAAGGAATGCGACTAATTGTACTAGTTACCGTAGATACGATTTAGCTCTGCCTTGAACTCCTGCTCCACCGCTCGACGGCGTATATTACCCTTCGTAGTAGTGCGGGGCAGAGCACCGCCCTCCACTACGACGATGAAATTCGTAGATAAGATCTGCTCCTGCGAGTACCTGCGAGCCATGAAATGGCGCGTCCTACGCATGATCTCACGCTTGAGCTGTTCAGCGTCTCCACTGGGCGACTTCGGCTCCACGAATAACGTGGGCGACGGCCGTCCGTTCCCAACAACAACGCACTCTGCAACGAGCGCACCGCACGTCGCCCGCACGTTGTCTTCAATGGCCTTGGTGTCGCAGCGCAGAGCGTTCTCGGATTTGATCCAGTCATCATCGCGGCCGCGTGAGATGTATCGTCCAGGCGTGACCTCCAGGAAAAGGTCGCCTGTGTGAAAATGCCCGTCTGAGGCGCGGAGAGATGGATGTGGACAGTCGCCAGAGGAGGACAGAACAACGAGCTCGAGAAGATGCTGGTGCGCGTCTTCGTACCCGGTCTCGCAATCGACCTCCGAGGTGGGCGGTGTGATCGGGAAGAACTCATAGGAAGTCCCTTCGATAGGCTCGAGGTACGATGCGTCCGCGCCCCGACCGCCGACGGAGAGCAGCATGGCGCCTACCTCAGTGCTTCCGAAAAGGTTCCTAATGGGGATATCTTGTTCGTAAGCGTACGCCTCGTCGTCCGCAGCAAGTGGTAGGCCGGAATAGAATATTTTGTCGAGCTGCCGTAAGGCGGAAAGGAGAGTGGGGTCATCGCGCGAGGCGTGGAGGTGCCGCGTAAGGAACGTCGCGTAAAGATTGACATGCGTGAGCCCGCAGCGATCGACCATGTCCTTCAAATCTCCGGGGGTGAACGCGAGTTTCGTCGGCTGGACAGTACAAGCTCCGTGCTGGAGGTATCCCGCCAACATGAATGGCTGAGGGGTATGGCACATGCTCCCGCTGCGGAGTCGTATGAGCAACTTGATCAGACAGATACAGAGAATAGGTGAAACCTACAGCCACAATGCGACGTCTGGTCGGTCGACACTTCGTGGACTAGTCAGATGGGCCGCCTTCGAGACCGCGGCATCCACCCACTCAGCGGTACATGGCACGAGCTTTGGACTACCCGATGTAGATCCAGAGGTGTGGTAAATCATGACAATGTCGTCGCCTTTGGTCGGTACCCACAACGAGGGGAGCGCGACATCCTCGACATCTTCCGTACGGATATCGGCGGCTACCTCGGCGGGAACAGGGCAGCCTGTGACAGAAGACCTAAACGAGGGGTCGAAGACCAGGGCTCGCGCATCTGCGCGGCCGAGCAACTCGTAAATGAGCTCAGGGTTGGGGAGCTTGAGAGAAAATAGCTGAGGGATGTAGCCCGCCCGCGCGATGCCGTAGATGTGCAGCGCATCTAGATATGTCATTCCGGACAGCCTGCGAAATCATCAGCTCTCGGGCTTGCCGGGCAAATATCGCAAACGACCGTAGACGGAAGCTCACCAAATACCGATGACGGAACGAACGGCGATATGGTGCCTAGTCAAAGTACGGATCCAGTGTTTCGCAGACCTTTCCACATCCTGAAGGAACTGCCTGTAGGATACGGTGATCCATTCCTCGACGTGTATCCCACCAGTAGCAAGACGGGGTATTTTGAAGGCCGGCGAGGGAGAGAACAGCGAAGTACTGTTGTAGAGGACTGTGAGGTGGGTACGGTAGGCCATGTTTAGAGTTGGGGTTGCTGGTGTCTGGTGTTGTGACGACCGCGACACGATGGCCTTTAAAGTGCATTGGAGCGTTTATGGGGACATGATAGAGGTGCCGTGCCGCGGCATTCACGGTATATGGTAATCCGGGTCGGACGTAAGGGGCATAACGCCAGACAGACAACATTGTCAATCATGTCGCCAGGTCACCCCGGTCGAGCGCGGTACGTCTAAACAAGGGGTGAGAACGGCTGGTCTTCAATAGAAAAAATGTGCTCCCTTACTACGCCTTCTACCACCAACTTGGAAGGACCGAGCCGGCGACCACTCGACTGTATCACTGTGTATAAATTTCAGTGGCGAACACGATTGTGGGCATGTGAGCACACTAACGGGCTAAATTTAAATCCCACTACAACGAGAGGGTGTCTCTCCTCTGAGGGAACCATTTCCGAAGGTACTTCACGTTTGGTCGTACCGGTGCCAGGCCGAGAATTGCAAATAACGTAGGTGACGAGTTTCATAATGCCGAAATAAATTCCTCGAGACCCGCGGTAACAAACCGTGGCTTTCTGCTGCGCCTGGAAAGGGCGAGAAGTTGGATAATGATTGAAGATTTTGGACAAGGTGAATGTCGAAGTTTCTGGTTACAAACTTCGCTTCTTGAGAATACCGGGTATGAATCAGAACAAACCGGGATCATTCATGTGTTAAGGATGTATACGTGCCCCAGGGACCCATTTGATGGGAGACACTATACCCTCTGGCTAGCCATTACGTTTCGAAATATTGCCTGAGGGGGCCAGAACACGGTGGAGATGGCCGCTCACTGGATCGTCCACGTCAGCTGTGGGCGCGATCTGTGAAACACACGTATACCGTAGAGTCCGAACTCGCCTTAGAGAGCTGCACGCCGGGGGATCGGTTTATGGACTTGGACTTGGGGTTCATCGGGCTGCCGGTGCACTGTACGATTACTAAGTGGTGAAAAATAACGACACGGTCACTACCCATTTTATGGTGGTTTTACGTGGATATCATAGTGATCTTCACCAGAAACGGACAGTAGGCGCCGGTGGTTTTCACCCAGTAAATGGTTGTTCAAACTCGGAGAACTCACCGTTATTTTGTTGTACCTCACTACTTATTTTTTGCCCGCAAATTGGTATAGATCACCCATTAATGTACTCATGTTGCACCTCCCGAAGTTGTGGATTTTTACTGTTGACAGTGTGAAGAATGACTACATTGCGAAATCGTCTAAGCTAGGGTACAAATGGTACTAGGAACAAATCAGATAATATACTTGTACCACTGCCAGATGCCCCTGCTACAATACGACACGACCGGTAGCCACCTCGAGTGCACCGTGCATGTCCACACCCCACTCCGCACTAATGGCAGTCCAAAGTCCGTGGGAGGTCCGAGATGGGTGAGCGAGGGCGTCGAGGAGCGCAGGGGAGCAGGGAAGACTAGTGATAGAGCCAATGCAGATAGTTACAAGTACCGCCTAGAATAAACAAGAGCTGCGCTGTCAGGCGCGTACAAAGTAAGGCAAAACAAGTATGGTGGCGGCGAAGACGAGAGCAAGCCAAGGTGACGCCCGCGTAGGTTAAAGTCGGACGGATGAGCATTGCCGAGTTCGAGAGTCTGAGCTGAGCATGCGAGAGGCTGTCTTCGAGGGCGGCAGTTTACAGCTTACATACCTGCGGGCGTGCGAGCACAAGGGCTAGAACAAAGGGAGAGGGCGTTGGGGGAGTTGGAGACGAGGGCAGAAGCAGAACACGCGGGGGATGTCAATGTCAGAGACTGACATGCGCCGCAGTGAGCGCGCGGGTGGTCTTACTACCAGGACAACCTGACGCGGCGAGGGCTGTGTCACCATGCAATCTGTCGCTAATACGAGCGGGAGTTGCGTTAACGAGGCGGAAGTCGAGATGGGATGATACTACAATACGGGAGGGGAGGAATAAGAAAGTCTTGACCGGACCCGCTAATGCCGACACCTCGGATTTGCGACCGCCAGTTCTCAGCGCGGAGGGCCACCCGTCAGCACGCACGCATCGAGAAGCCTCAATGGCGAGCTACACAGATACGAAAAAAGACTCACGTTGGGGGTAGCTGACCAACTTCGACCCTGAACTCAGCAGACAGCTCGCCCTCCATTGCTCTCCGTCAAAGTCGACACCCAAGACTTATACCGTACAAACGAGCGACTAGAAGTGGGCCATCGATATATAGCCCCTGTCAGGTAAGTTCTCGAGTCAGTGTCTAGCTGGCAGTGACAAGTCATAGCGGCCGACGCGCATGTAGCATTGCTAGAGTATGATGGGCCGCCTAGAGACTTCAAGGTAGACGTGTCCCAGGAATACTAGCAGCGGCAGGGCCAGTCGAAGTAAGAGAATACGGCCTCTAAGCTAGTCGGCATGGTGAGGATCCGCTAAGCCATACCCGCAGAGACAGGCCGATAGAATACAGCAGGTGATAGAGTGGTGCGAAGAAGCAATAGGCCAGATACGCGCGCAGCGACGTAAGTCGATAAGGCAGCGAGGCCATCAGTCTGCCGTCCTGGAAACGCCGGCGCCACAGCGGAGCGCGCTCAATACACAGTGGGGAATACATGGTGTTTTATACTAACATGTATCCTAGTGAGTCTAGGCGCTAAAAGTACGTGCGAGGCGGTGGGGATTATCACCCGGACTCTGAGTGAAACCGAAGGTAGGGGTTATTCCTACCCAAATCACTGTCCCTACTTACTCACCACTTTCACTAGTGAAACGGACTTTTCACCCTTTTTCATCGTAGCGCTCACCATCAATCAAGCCCACAGTGGTGGTAGCGCATGGGCTTTATGCAAGACGAGTACCGAAGTCGTCAAGGCAAGGGGTCTCGGTCAAGTTTGAAACTCTGGGCTTGATACTAGCGTACGTTAATCGTGACAGTATACAGAGTTACCCATGATACATACACTTCGAGTCGGAGTACCAGTGCCAGTGCAATGAGTGCATCATGTGGCATCGCCGTCCAGGTTCCACAAGAAGCGCCCAAGGTAATCCGACGAAGAAACAAGCGCTTATGCATTGATCGCGCCTTCTCTTACACAAGCGCCCACCACGTTGACCTGCTTCCATCTCCTCAGTATTCAAGCTTAAGGTGTCTTGGACGAGATGGACGACAACAACGAGGTTGCTGAGCTTAGGCGGCTCGTCGAAAAGCTTTCGGACGAGCTCACGGGTTTCAAAAGAACTTCCGAAGAGCGGTCGAAAAGCCAAGTTGAGCTGCTTAATGAGGTCACGACACTCAAGAAATTGCTCAGAGAGCAGTCGAGCGAGCTCGTAACGCTCAGGCACGCATTGGAAGGACGACCTAGAAGGCTATCCAATCTAGATCAAGAACCCGAGGTTCGGCCGACCTGTCAACTCCTAAATAGCACCGCCGTTTCTGGCGCGCCTACGGCGAATGGTGCGCGAACGCAGTCTCGCGAAGTATGTGATGAATCTATTGCGACGCTTTCTTGAATCATCCGCGCGAGCTAATACTTTACTCCTAGGTCAGTACCACAAGAGCCAGGGAGTTGCTCCAGACAAACCCACCCCCTGTTTCTGAGGCCACAAAGTCCGAATCGCGGGCTGCATCTACTGTGGCGGACCTAAAAAACGAGTGGGGGGAAACGTTGGATGCTCAACCACCCCCTTGGGTTGAACGTCAAAGAGCCATTGAGAAGGTGTGCCATTTTGACCCCGTTTAATTTTTCTCCCCATGATAGCTGTTAGCAGCGGCGTCGGGATGCGAAGCGTGAAGCGTCTCCAGACACCCTAGATACCCAGGGTGGACTTCCGTTGGCATCGAGGCAACCTATCCGGAAGAAGCCGAGGATGGTGCTCGAGGTGGTAGTCCCCACCTTGACACCGGAAACCCGTCGTCTATACGTTCACCTAAGCTCCCCATCGTCCGAACACAAAGGAAAAGGGCCCCGAACACTCCATGAAGATGAGGCTAACGGAAATGAGGACGACTGGGAGACTTCTTCCTTATCGTCTTTGTCTTCATTGACTTCTCTTTCCCTCTCATCCTCCCTCGACTCCTTGCCAGGGCCATCAGTAACTGGATCTATAGCGACAACGGCCCAATCGCCTCTTCTCGAACAAGTTTCGCCCGCCCCTGCTCTCGACGAGAATTATCTGATGACGCAAGTTTCCACATCGAACTCACCTCCACCGGACTCCGGAGACCAGGATATGCATGCGCGTCAGCCAGAAGAACGGTACAGAGGCCCTTCAAGAGAATTGTCGTATGTCGATGCCGGCTGGCCGGTATGTCCCCCGCCTCGGCCCGATGAAGACCTCCTGCCACTTCCCCTTGCCACTGAGCTACCACATGAGCCTCATAATATTGACTCGAAGTCCCTGTCTGACCCAGCACTGAACGTGCGGACCACCCCATTTACCCCAAACTCCGCGGGACGCACGACTTCTCCGCCCTGCCCTGTGACTGAGGGGCCTGCGTTGTCAAATCAAGTTTCTAGCGTAGGACACCCTCAGCAGTTCGAGTCGCCGAAGCGCTTGCTCATACCATCTAATAATCGTACCACTATACCTGCACCGTCAGCTCGGCCTTCTGCGAGCTCATCTGTGTTGGACAGAGGTTCAGGGTATGGTGGGCCGCAAGCCAGTCCGTCTGATCATGCTCAACACTCCTTCAGAGAGGTACGCGCATTCACCCTTATGATAGCCTCAACGTTAAGTTCACCCCGAGGCATAAGCAGGCTCGCCGTACTTCTCCCACCGTTGCCGGCGTGAAGGTGCAACTGGGCTCGCCATTGATGGACAACATCGCGGCGCAGCAACGGCTCGAGGGTGCGGTTCGATACGAGGTTAACGTCGACCCAGCATTGCGCGCGCTCACTGTCGATCGCATTTTTATGGCGTCCGCATTTGGTGGGCACATACAGCACTTCAGCACGCGGGTAGAGGGCCGTAGCTTCCTGTACCCTACGCTCGCGATGGACCCAGAATTGCCGCTCGAGTTCGGTATGCCTGGGCTGCTATGCCGTGCAAGCCGCTCCCGCGAATGGGGCGATGGGCCGCAGCGGTTGTTTGTTGGGTTGAGGAGTGGACATTTTCGATATGTAGGCGAGTACGAGCTTACTCCCTCTACACCACTCTCGGTGAAGGAATATAGGGCGTTGGCATCAAAGGTAGGCAATCACTGCGGCTCTGTGGACCATGAGCGTATTTCTGAGCGCAGTTTTTTAGGTCAAGGTGAAGTGGGCGGAGGCAATACGTCGGAAGAAAAAGCACAAGGACGTCAGGGTGCGCATCTTGATGCGACGTCAGAATGGCCGAGAAGCGAGCGATCTTGAGCTCGCGGCTGCCGTGGCGGATAAGAAGCGTGCCTACGACGATCTCCGGGCGGACGACATCATCTACGATTATGAAGCTGGGCTGGAGGTGCGTACTATGATTATCAACTTTGTTCCCTTCACAACCGACTGCGAGTTTTCATTTCATTATTCCGTGGCAGACCATGTTCATCTGGCGCATGCAATGCATCGGTTTCGACCTCAAGTTCCTCCGCCGTGTCGCACAGGCACGCGCGACGTACGTCTCGAAGCCTCGCGCAAAGAGGATAAAGCCCGGAGAGCCTATGGCTAACACACTGCCTGCCGCAAGAGCTCACGCACCGAGCCCGGAACCGTAGGAGCGGTCTCCGGGAGCTAACATACCCGTGCATATACCGATTGGAAGCGACCTCGAATATAATTAGTACGGCCGACACCGGGGGTCTCATGCCGCAGGATTCATCCACTTACAGGGCATTGGTGTTAATATATACTCACGCGGATGTACGTTATAATCTTTCACAGCGTAGTTCGCAGTACTGTCATTCGGTCAACCGGAAAGGATTCGAGACCAGTATCATTGCGCATGGGCCACGATATAGCCTGATATGGCAAAAAATGCTACATCTCAAGGGGCCAGCAAGAGTAAAAATACAATACGACACGACACGTTAACAACCTCCAGAGGCAACAAACGAATGACCAAGATTATGTACGACGCGGCGCACAGTGTGCGCGCATTAGGGGTAATAACGTACTCATGAAGAGTGCTAAGTGCTACAGCATCAGACAGAGCGAGTGTTCAGATACAATGAGGCAGGGGAGGCGTAGAGTCCAGGGACAATCGTGAGAGGTCGTGACGGCGGGCGCGCATCATCGTCAAATCGCCATTGCGACGAACGGGTTCGCGCCGGTACTCTGCCGCATCGTGGATGCGACGGGAGACTCGAACGGGTTCGTCGGGCTCGTCGCGTCAACCACGCGGTGCTCGTCGTCAAAGGGCGTCACGAACGGGTCCACCACCTGGGAGGACCGGCGTGCGTGGTGCGTAGCGAGGAGCCGCGTCACGGGGGTGGAGGTGTCGGGATCGATCTTCGCGGGCTTGCGGTTGGGGTGCAGGGGCGGGGGCATGAGGAACTGAGGACCCGGGTTCGGCCGTGTGTGTGTGGGCGTCGGCGCGGGCTGCTCGAAGCCGTGGTGGAGGGGTATGGGCATGGCCGCCCCAGGCGCAGGGGCGTCGGGGTGAGAGTCGTAGTCGGGGCTCACATCTGTAGGGACGTTCGCGGCGCGGTTGTGGCGGGGAGGCAGCGTGGTATTCCTCGTGGGCAGGACGGCGTCCACCCAAGGAAGCTTGCGTGGGGCTACAGGCGACATCGACCATGCCGAGGACGGGCCAGCAGGGTCGCTCGGAGACGTGCGTTCGATGATTGGAAGGCCTTCGCGGCGGACGGAGGAGTGGTCCGTCGAGATGGACAGGTTCGGGCGGCTGCGCTTGCGGCCACGACGACGGTCCTTCTCGGGAGTCGGCGGGGCTTGATCATCCTTCTTCCACACCATGCCGGCCATACGCCTATACCACGGCTCGCCCTGGGCTACCTCGGGCTGCTGGGGATCGTGCGGTGGCACCTGCTCGGAGTCCCCGATAAACCGCTCCCGACCCGTCATCTTGCGACCCAGGGCGACGAGTTTCCGTGGCCCGCTGACCTTAGGCTCAGATTGTACATCGGGCACAGGTGCGGCATTATCGAGGAAACTGTCCCAGCTCTTCTCAAAGGCGGGCTTACGGATGCTGAGCGGGTGGGGCGGCTTCAAGGTATCGCCGTCCTGAACGTGTGCGGGGCCGCGCAGGGAGTTCCGGACCGACTCAAAGAGGCCGCCACGCGGCGAGGGAAGGGGCGTGAACGACGGCAGATTCACCTGGGACTTCTCGACGTCCCCCTTCTCGCTACCAGGGCTCAACGCACCACGGCTGTGGACGACAATGCCGTCGATGCCCGCGCGCTGCTCACGCTGCCACTTGCGCCGGCGGTACGCGTCGCGCATGTCGCGGCCGTACGCGTGCCAGAAGATGATCGCGAGCGCCATGAGCACGACGAGGCCCCAGATGCCCATGAAGATGCCGAACATGATGCGCTCCTTCTTGAGTGACTTGACGTACGCGGTGATGACGCGCCCGAGGAGGCCCTCGCTGTCGTCGTTGCCGCCGCCGATCGCGGCCTGGGCGATGGGCTGGGTCGCCTCGTTGACGTCGTTGGGGGACAGGACGAGGACGGAGTCGTTGACGCGGGGGATGTCGACTTGGAGGTTGTCGTGCAGGAACGTGAGCGCCTTCTCGATCGCGTCGACCTTGGAGCCGATGAGGCAGCGGATGAACTCCTGTATGGGGCTCTCGAGGATCGTGCCGTTGAACACGGTGCCGACCGCGTCCTGGATGTCGGTGTAGAACGCGTTGACGGTGTTGTTGAGCGTAGTCGTTGTGCCGTTCACCCAGCCAAAGAGACCGTCGTTGATCGTGGACTGCACATGGTCGACGCGGCCGTTGACCGAGTTGGCGTACGTCGCCGACTGGTTGTACATGCTGGCGTTGATCGAGGTCGCGATGAGGTTCGAGAAGTTAGACACCGACTGGTTGGACTGCTCAGTGAACTTGGCAGAGATGGGGCCGATGGCGAGGAGCTGAAGTTCGACGGACAGTAGGCCAAAGAAGCCGATGAGGAAGCAAGCGAGGGCGGGAGGGTGGAAGACGTAGTGGAAGAACCACTGGAGATGGATGTACTGAGACGGGCTGAGGCGGAAAATGGCCGAGATCTTGTTGGCAATTCGCATGAGCAAAGGGTGCGCAGAAGTCGCCTGTAGGCACATCAGGTTGTGGTCGCTCATATCCACTACCGGCACGTTCGACTTGGAGTAGGTAACCTGATGCACGGCAGGGTCCGTCATCCAGGCCTCGCGCGTACGCTGCAAATGCTGCTTCATGACGCGCCACTTGTACCACTCGAGCGCACAGTTCGCCGCTATGAGCAGAAAGATGAGGATGACCATGATGACGATGCCAATCTTGACCGCCTTTACGAGATCGCGGCCGAGGTCGTCGACGACAGATACGTCCATCTGGTCGCAGAACGCCACCGTGTTCTGTTCAGGAACAGGCAGCGCGTTGACGTCGAAAGCCAAACCGGTGAAAGTCTCGTTGATATCCTTCTTCAATAGCTCGAAGGGCGTGTCCACACTAGAATTTTCGTCAAAAATGGCACTGTGAAAATGCGAAATGAGCTCACATCGAGTCGACCTTGTCCTTGAGGTCGGAGAGACTAGGCAGGGAGCTGTTCAGCTTCTTCAACGAGTCTTCGAAATCTGACGGCAGAGTGACGTTCTGAAGGGCGTCCAGGCTGGGGATACTGAACTGGGGCACCGAGATGTCTCCGAACGGGTTGATCTTGTTGATGGCGCCAATTGCAGTCTGGATAGCGGAGTTCGCCTTCCCGATATCGTTCTGGATATTGGTACGAAGACCGCTGAGAGTGCTATTCACGAACTTGTTGATCTACACAAACCGTTAGAGAAGGTCGGTACACAGTACGATTTGAGCTTACCTCTTCTACTGCGCCGATCAGGATAGAGAGAGCGCCACGAACGACAAGCTCTAGGAAGCAGAGGAAGGTGGAACGGTAGGTGTCAATTATGAAGTTTATGATGGCCTCCATGATTGTAAGGGCCAGGATCAGTGTCGCGCGCGCTGCGTGCATGGTACCGTTAACAGCGTCGGTGATCTGCTGGTTTGTTGCCGCGGCCATGTAGCGGGGCATACTAGCGGCACCGGTGGCGGCACGCTCTGCTGCTTTACAGCTCGTGAGTAGCTGTCTCTTTGCACTGTCGACTGCATCCTGCGCAGAGGCGGAAGACAATTGCAGCCGGAAGACAACGAAGACAAGGGAGAGGATGGGGTAAGCTAGCCACGTCAAGGAGAGAAGGTGCGGAAGCTCCAAATAGGGCCTAAGGGTCGTGCCAAATGTTTGTCTTGCAGAGGCATCGTAAACGGGGGGAGGTGAGTTCCAGCGGGGGACGTTAGACATTGCTGCCAGCTGAGGGGGTCGACCGGCGACGATGTGCTGGAAAGTCTATGGGAGTCGTCGGCGGACGAAGCGTAAAAAAAGAGGGAAGTGACCCAGAGGGGACGGTCCGCCTCCCTCGGTGGGCAGCATGTTTTTGAGAGAGGGTAGTTCATTGTGTTTGTCGGATAGCGTCTGCCATTGTCCTCGGTTGGAGGTGCACACAATAGGAAAGCCAAATTTGGGAGGCGCTTAGGTTTGGCGCCCGTGTGGTCGTGGGCGGTGACAACATGGACTGCCTTTTACGCTCCTCCGAACTCGCATGACCGGCGACATTGACCCACCCGCTGCTTATTTACGTGCGAGGCTATGCACGACGGTATCTATCCTTGTCTACAAGGTCTGCCATCGCTTCGCTCTGGCGGTTTGTTGGACTACACCAACATCAGGGCTGTGAGCGTTACTATTCGACGCCTGGACGGTTGAAGTTTGGTCCTGGGATAATGCAACCGGGAAGGATATGTATATGTAGTTTTCGTAAGGATGAAAGTGATATTGTCGATGCATTGCCTGATGGCGTTTTACAGACAGTACTAAGTGGTCATAACATAGATGCCAGAGAACTGGTTGAATTTTGGGAACAAAGACGCAACGACCGGGAGCCAGAGTGGAGGAAACAAAAACGATGAGAAAGTTGGATGACGCCATGGCACCGGAGGGCCGCGCTGATGCTAGGATGGATGCCCGATGCCGAGAGTTGCGATAACTTATGTGGCTGGACTGGTCACTGGAGGTCAACAACAGGTCCAAGTCAGACTAATTAAATGGTGGGTAGTGGAGTAAATCAGTCGATTACAATGAGGAATAGGAGGCCGCAGCAGTTGAAGACAGATTGAAAGGAGCCAAACAAAGCCAAACGAAATGGGTCGATTTCCGTAATACGTAGTATATCTGGCAAGCTGCGGGGACGCGCGCTGGCGGGGCGGTTCTCCCAGCATTGGCGAGGCTCATTCCCCTTCTCGCGACTAGGTGTGTGGATTATTTGGTGCCGCCATGGTTACTGCAAGGGATGTCGGAAAGACCGAGCGGGCTGTCGCACGACACGCGGAGCGACAACAAGTTGCATTCCGGTGAGTAAGTCCTTGGCCGCTCAGAGCCTTCACACCTGTCACGGACCGAAGATGACGGCTCTCGTCGTATAAACTCAACATATTCGGACCGGTGCTCGGTTCGCCCGCTCGATCGACGGCGGCCTCGGACAGTGGCTGGCCGTTCGATCCAACTTGGCGGCAGCGCAAGTTCAAATACGCTCGCCCGCGCCGGTTCGTCTTGCGCCTCTTGTCTCCCGACCTCCACCACCGCGCCCCGCGCTCGCCACAGCTACCCCACGCCTGCCGGCCTCAAGACATCCTATAGCCTCAGACTACACTCGTTTTGTCCCTACAATATGCGTCCCTCAACCATCTCAGTCCTCTGTACTGCCGCACTTCTGCTGCCAGCCTCGGCCGCCCCTCTTGACGAAACGTACAAACTCATGGTCCCGACGTCCAAAGCTCCTACGACTTTCGAACTCATCGGGCCTTCTGAGCTCTCGAACCCCCCTGTGCTGGATCAGTCAACCGAATCTACTCCGCACGCAATACCTGTTGGCGACACGTCTAAGGCGTACCGGCTTTCGAAGTCCAAACTCAACCGTCTCCCCCGTTCTGCGTCTTTCCGACAGGCGGATTATGGCGTGAGCCCCAATGTCACTTTCGCCCAAGTTCCCGTCCCCGTTCAAGGTGTCGAGGCGAAACCGTCGGCTGTACCGCTTTCTGGCCGCGCGGACGACAAATGGGGGGATGCCCGCACCAAACCTGCATATACCTACTTCTCTCAAGCGGACACGCCCTCTTCTGGCGACACCTCTAAGGCTAAGGCTAAGGCTGCACCTGGCGTCAAAGCTGAAGATGCTTCTAAGGCTGTCTCTGATGTGGACTCGTCTGCATCTGATACTGCGCCCGGTCCACCGCTCCCTACGGGAAGGTTTTCGGACCCCAGTGACGATCACGGCTCTTCCAACCCAGACTTGTCTGCCTTCAGCGAAGCCGCGGGTAGCCTCGTGAAGACCTCGGGCGAGAACCGCTATGAGACTTCTTACCGCGTCCATGACGCGTTGAGCGTAGTGTCCGCAGGCACGAATCCCGCGACGGCCCAGTCGAACGCCCTCGAGAAAAACCCGCTCACCAACAAGGCGGGCACGAAGCTCACTCACGGCGTCCTGCGCCGCATCCTAGCGCCCACGAGCTACCTTACGGAGCCTCTGCGGCGTGCACTTAGTCTCGCGAAGGCCCTGGGAGGGCATAATTTCCAGATCGACACGGAAACACTGCTGCCCGAACGCGCGGATCCGACGAAGAACATGTCCGACCCGTATGTCGCCCAGGAGCAGCTCAGGAAGGAGCAGACTGGGCTGCTGAACGTCGACAGCAACCGCCCGGCTGCTCCACCCCCGCCTCCATCTCCCACTGACCTGCCTGAGCTCAACGCGACCAATACCACAACTTCGGCTCTGGCCAAGGACGCGAAGTCCGTACCGACTTCCTCGTCTGTGCCGTTGGGTAACGTCGATAAGGTCAAGGCGGCTACGAAGACACCGTGAACGCGCTATGGGCGGAACGGAATTAGAGAGAGGGATAGCTTGGTCGGTTTAGTATGATCGCGGGCGGCGGGTAGAGCACACTGTATTACAACTATAATGGTACAAGACGTGACGACAGCTATCGTAGCAGCGAGGCGAGAACGGGCAATGCAGCAGGGTGCGATGTCTATATGAGCTTCGCCTCCTTTTTCGCAAACTGGACTTGCGATAAACGATGGCTGCGGAGCGTCATCTGGGCGTTCTGCGTGCCTTTCTTCGTCGTGCCTGCGGACGCGGCCGCTGGCGCGATCGCAGCTTGCGAGAGGGATATTCGGGCCTCGTCGGAGGCGAAGCCCGGAATACGGATGTTGTGGTTGCGTTCTAGGACGTGTCAGCCCCGGCGATGGTACGCGTAGGTACAGGAGAGACGTACCCAGATGGAGCTGCAGGTCCTTGACCTCCAGCGTGTCACCGCCACGGTGCTTGGCCAATCGGCACCCGAAGTTCGTGACCGAGTCAATGAACTCGTCCGCGATATCCAATAGCAACTACACAGTATGTCAACGACCCTCGCCAGACACACAGTAATGGGGGCACGCACGTCCTCGACTTCAGGCTCAATCTTGACGTTCGGGTCGATACTAGACACGAGGTCCTGAATCGACCTGCGCATGCTCTGGTCTCCAGGCGTGCTCTTCCTCCGCGACCGGTTATCGTCGAGCGTCAGCACCGTGGTATCATCCTGCGGCTTCGCAACCTGCGGGGGTGCGCCTAGCCACACGCCGTATTCCGTCCGTCACCACTGCACGGCGCGAGATCGAGCACTGCGGGGCACACTCACCGGAAACACGCCCGCTCGGGATGCCACCCGTCAGTGACGGCCGGCCCTGTTGCGCGGGCTGCCACTGCACGGGGGTCTGTGGTGTTACGGAGAGGGTGGAGCTAATCGGCGCAGGGACAGAGGGGTTCGAGGCGAGGAACGGGGCTTGGGTTTGGTGCTTGAAGGCCGGGTTCGCCGCGACGGGGGCGCTCGGGGGTTGGGGTGCCTGATTGTCAGCCATTTACGCGGTGTCCTTGCTTGCGGATGAGGATGCGGATGGGGGTGCTCACTTGGGTTGTGGTCGACGAGGTGGACGCGGAGTTGGTGGCTTTGTGTTTGTCGGCGTATTGTTTGAGCTAAAGACATGGATTCGCAGGTGAGCCAAAGCGCTTTCGATGAGGGGCGCAAGAGGGCAGCTGGGCGCAGGCCCGTCCCGCGAGCGAATGCACGTTTGCTACGAGGGGCGGACGGCCTGACAAAACAATCTTGGTCTTTCTCGGAGGGCCTCTTCACGTCTCTCTATCATCACTCCGAAGTGCACTTCAGGCGCAACACGGTAGGCGACCGCAAATGCGTTCGGTAGCATGGTGGACATGCTGTGCTCGCTGCGCGCTGAGGCGTGGCGTGCCGCGAAACCGGGGGAGAAGGGAGGGGGAGGGGTACGCACCTGCACGATCTGCTGCTGCGAGAGCTTTCCCTGCTTTGCGAGCTCGCCCAGCTGACTCATGTTAGCAATGAGGAGCTGCGCAATGTGCTCCCCAGAGAGCGGATCTCCGTTAGACGTCTTGAACGCATTCCCGAGTGCCGCAATTATATTGGGGGGCTGTCCTGGTTGTTGCGCTTGCTGTTGCTGCTGCTGCTGCTGCTGTTGCTGGGTCTGTTGAAGTTGCTGTGGTTGGGGTGCTTGTTGCGCTGGGGGTTGCGATTGCTGGGGCTGGGGCTGTTGTTGCTGCGAGACTGATTGCTGGTGCAGCGGCTGTGTCTGAGGTTGTGTGGGTGGTACGGCAGACATGGCGGGAAAATTAACGGGTGAACAAGCAAGGAACTTCCAGTGCTAGAGTAGGACCTCGCACTGGTTCCTATTCCGCGATGAATGGCGAGACAAAACAAGACGTCAGGGGGCGGACCAGGCGTGTGTTGGACGAGCGTGCTGCGACGGTGCCGGCTTGAGTGTGCCAGGCCTGGTCCGAACTCGAAAGCGATTCAGACTGATCGGCGTTTAGTTAATTACCCGCCCACGTGGAACTACTTCATAAGGCAGGCCTTGTTCATAACTTTATAGCTCGAGCCTGGCGACCTGCCGGTCAAGCTGATCCTCTTTCGTCCTCCACATCTGTCCTAGCCATCTGTATCCACCATGAAGCCCCCCGCCAACATCTCTGCACTACCGGATGACATTATACTGCTGATTATGAGCTACGTAGAGGTACAAGACATACTAGCGCTCCGTAAGGTCCGTCTCCGTCAGGCTGCCACAACGCGTTTTGTGTTGCTCATCTGGCCCTCGGACCAACCTGTAGACGTCTCGGAGACTTTGCGCCTTGAGCAAGCTACGCTGGGTGTGGTACGACGCCATGAAGAGGCATGTCGTGCAGAAGGGCCTCCCGATCCCCGCTGCTTCCGTCGCCGACCTGAAGGCGCTTAACGCGGAGCACCTTGAGGCCCGCACTGTTCATGCTTCTAGGTGAGTGACCGCAGTTTGGGGACGGGATGCAGCAGGATCCTCTGGGTGGTTCGATGCCTTCGCCAACAACCTTCCGGCTTTGCGTACGTGCCTTTCTGGCGTCGCACACGGTAGGCTATGTAGTGGTCCAATGGGCGCCGATGATGCATGTATCCATCACCGTGATATTGTGGCTATTTCCCCCCTTCGTCCAGTTGTTGGAAATAGTGCGGTTCGCTTACATGATATCCATTGGCTCTCCCAGGTTCCACGATAATTGGTATTCCGCGCATCCCGTCGCCAAGAAAGCGATCGAATTCTCCGCCGCTCCGTATATGGATAACCAACTTCCCGAAGAAGATAAACCCACGGTCACTCACCTCTCCTTCCTGCCCGGCCGGAATGGAAAATATTTGATCACAGCTGTCGGACGGGTATTGACCTGCTGGGAGGTGCCCCTGGGAGAGTCCGAGGCCTACCGCGTGGCGGAATGGATTGCTTCAAGGAGGATCGAACAGGTTGTAGTGAACGACGATCCGAATGGCCATGTCGTTCTCGCCTACTACAGCGCGCATCCAACCGCGTAAGTGCACTCTTCTCTGGTCGTCGTTTGGAGGCTAACGTTATAGTGTCCTGAAATTAGCCAAGGTACGATTGAGTGCAGAGCGCTTTCATTAGACACATTCCACGGGAAGTTCTACTGTCGTATGGAAATGCGTGCGCACCGGCATGTTTCAACACCTCTGCATCTCCTGCACGATGACTACTTGGTGTTCGGAGACCCCATGCACGTTTGCTATCTGTCTCCTCCAACAATGGTGAAACCTTTGGGAAGGCCTACGTTGGCGGAGATGCCGGTGAGTTTAATCGCGGATTCCGTCAATTTCTGGGGTCAGTACTTACCTAGGACACTTCCAAGGACAATACCATCCTAGCGGTGAAGCCCGTGAACCGGTATTTACTCATCGTGCGACAACGCACATTCGAAGTCATTCCAGCCCCGACCTGGCGAGGCGCTCGTGCACCTTACCTCTCCCTGGTCACAGCTAGTGCGAGCATTGAAATGGACGTACCCGCCTCCAGCTCTGTTGTTATAGTTCGCCAGGTCTTCGCCACATCGCCGGACCATCTTCCGGACTGGCCAAGCGAACCGGTCACGGTGCTCTCTCGATGCTCTGACGATGGCTTTGAGCAAATGCACCAATACGACCTATTGCCAAACCCCAAAGCGAAGGAGCAAGCGATTGCGAAAAAGGGAGACGAACCAATGTTCCCCTGCGTGTTCCCTTCCCAGTACACCCGTGTCATGAGTGTTGCGCCTTCCTCCTGCGACTTGCACGTTGGTCCTAGCGGGAAAGGATTTTGGACAGAAACGCGGAACATTGTCATGCGTCACGCGAAGACCCCTGCACGATGCCTGGTCGGCTTCAACGTGACAGATGTTGAGGATGGTCCCATAGGCGGCAAGGCGGTATCTAGGGCGGCCCGGGTTGAGCTTTGCAAGGACGTGGTATACGCCCGGCGGTGCAACATCCACGAAATCCTTTGGAAGAAGTATATCATTTCTGCCACTGCGCTGGAGGACACCGTTGGACGAGTAGCTGTGGGGGACGTTACGGGGAGGGTAGAGGTGCTAGATCTGGCCTGAGGTGGAGGTGACGCCGCGTTCCAGCGTGTGCTGAGGTGCGCTTGTGTATTATATATACTCCCGGAGATACCCCCTCTGTATCTGTACATGCTGTTTTCTGTATCGAACTCTGCAACGGACACGCCTCGAGTGTCGAGAACAATAACAACTCAGCTGTTTAGCGCCCGTCGGTACAAAGTCGCACTAGGCGCCGATAAGGAATGGTGGGAAAATGGAGCGGGCACGAGGCGTCGAGGTCGAGGGCGGCGTCGAGCTCGCTGTCTCTCCCATCTTCCGCTTGTCGTTCATCCCCATTTCTTCATCGCGCTCACTCGACTGGCATGACCGATGGACAACCTCTTCGCCATCGGCGTAGGACTCGGCCTGCGCGCCATCATCGACACCCTCACCCATCACAATCATAGAGTCAACGGCTCGCTCGTCGGGCTCTGGGAGGGCGCCGTCCTCCGGCACTTCATCACCAAATACCCCAGTTCCATCGACCCCTACGTCGCGTTCGGCTTCAGACTGCTCGTTGACCTCCTATGGACGACGAGCTGGACGCGCCTCTTCATCACCATCCTGTGGTCCTTCATGGGCATGCTCCTTTCGGACGTCTTTGTCGACCTCTACGCCGACCGCCGCTTCCGCCGTTTCATGCGCAGTGTGCGACACACCATCATCTATCCCCTCCTCCGCCTCTTCTCGCACCGCAGCAGTTCTAGGCGCAGCAGCGGCAGCAACGCTCTGTCGCCGCGCGCGCAATACTACCAAATCCCCGCCTCCTCGTCGGGGGCGTCAACCGCGCGCAGCCCTCCATTACAACCTCATTCCCCAACCGAGGTGCCCCCCGGACCATTCCGCCCTGGCCCGCCGACCCCCGGCTTGCCCCGCCGTTCTGCACTGCGTTGGCCAGGCTCGTTCTCCTTGTCTGAGACAGACACCAGCGCGGGCCGCGTCTCGCGCGACCCTTCTGTGGCTGGTTCGGGCTCGGGCGCACGTTCAAGTCCGTCAGTAACGTTCTCCGACCAGCTGTCGCGCGCACCCTCGGAGACGTCCTCTCAAGAACCCGTACGACCTGCGACTCACGAACCTCCACGACCTATCCCTTCGGGCACCCCTCAGCCTGTTCCTCGTGATGCGTCGCGTACGCCAGTCTCGGCAGCGTCGCGCGCGCCCACTCGCGATCCATCGCGGCCTCCTACTCGGGATCCTTCGGTCGGTCCTCTGCCTGTCAGGCCGCGCACCCCGTCCGAGCTAGAGTACGGCGCCATCCCCATTATTCCTGACAACTTCGGGGCTCCCAATCCCGTGCGGCCTATCCTATCCGACGATGAACGTAGCGTAAACAGCTTGCGCGGGCGGTCAGATCGGTCGGGCCTTACAACTCCAGAGAAGGACGAAGACCGACCACGCATTAATGTTTATAGCCCTGAACCCATCAAGTCCGGCCTAACGACTCCCCTGGATCGTCCATCGACTCCCCACAATTCGTTACCACCTGTCACTGTCCTTGACGAAGGCGCGACGCAGGTGTCGGGCGGCACGTCTGACATAAACCCCGTCCCCATACCTATTCGTCTCTACGAGCGCACCCCTTCTGCGGAGGAACGTGCTCAAACCCAGGCCACCCTTCTCCATCCGGAACTCATCCCTGATATCAACACTCCTCAGCCGAGTCCCGGTCTGGTCCCGCCGGCTGAGTACATGCAGGACTCGAGCCCCTCCCGCGGGAAAGCTCGCATGCAAATGCCCGAGCCCGAGCCCCGTTCAGATGTTGCGCGGACGAGCATTACTGAGCCACCCCCTGCATACGAGTCCACCCCCGGGGAGAAGGAGGAGAAGACGTCCCAGGGTGGCACGGACGGTACCCCAGCTGCCAGCGTAATCTCGAACGCGGGCGACCGTTCTCGCCTGCTTCACCGCGCCGAGTCGTACCGGAGCATGGCCGACGAGGAGGACAAGCGGAGGGCGGATCTCAACCGGGCCCTGCAAGACGCCAGGCGAAACCGGGACTTCTGGGCTGCATTCCGGCTGAAGCATGAGGTGGACCGCGCGGCGCACGATGCCCGCGAGTTGCACGCAAAGGCTGCAAGGCGGTTTTATCAGGGTACGCGCATCCTGGAGTCCTGTGGACGGAGGAGAATTGACCTGCTCTGTTACAGCGCATAACATGAGACCCGAACCCCAGACGATCGACGTCCACCGGCTCAAGGTCCCGGAGGCTATCGAGAAAGTCGAGCAGGCCTTGTACGACTCCATAGTCACTGGAACACCTGAGCTTCGCATCATCACCGGCCAGGGCAAGCACTCCAAGAACAAAATACCCGCGCTCAAGCTCGCTATCATCGGCGCCATGGCAGAGTAAGTCTTAATGTTGCCCGGCTTGGTTTTTGGTCACTGAGCACGGGTATACGCAGCTACCACATCGACGCTGTGCCCGACGCCTCAAACCCTGGTGTACTGATAATCCGTCCGCCGGCGGACCCTAACTTCAGGGGAGGGCAGTCGGCGTCATAGGTCCGTGATATTTGTGTATCCTCTGCTTGGTTCCAGGATCCCACTCGGACATGTATCGGATTGTGTAGTATTTTCTTTCCCATTTCTCCCAACGATCTACGCCGTGTACTATACGCTACGAAATGCTGCTATCTTGATGCCTTTCACGACGCGCAATGCACAACGCGCTTCCCGTCTCTCGCGGACAGGCTCTTCATCTCACTTGGGCGAAGCCGCCAGTGGAGATTGACTCGGGTAGGCCTGCTCCACAGTTGTTCACGGCGTTCTTGTCTGTCGTGACCTCGATGACGAGCTCGCCGCCCACGCGGAACACGTCGTAAAAGTCGAAGTGGCACCGATTGGGCTGGACGACGCCGTTGATCGTGACGCTCTTGACGTATGCCGCGGCGCCCTTAGGGATTGTCTTTTGCACGGAGCGGTGGTCGAAACCCTTTGTGATGACTGTCGTGCTGATGTTGAGGTATGAGTTGTGGATGGTGTACTTGGGCACCATGGGCGAGAGGACCAAGAATTGTGAGGTGGACGGTACTAAGATGTGGGCAAGTTAAATGCTCTCTGATTTTGGGCTTGTCAAAATAAGACGCACCGGGGTATAGGCCAAGAAGGTGGAATACGAGCAGCGTGGCCATTGCGGCTTGGTCGTCATTTCCGGGTAGCCCAGCAGGTGCTAAAAGGGGTAGTTTAGAACAAGAAGGCAGGGCAGATAGCAACGAGGCGAACTTACTTATATCGAAGTTGGTGAAGACGACATCGCGCACACGGTCAACGGATTTTGCGGGTTGGTTGGCGTAGTGGTACCCGATCGGAGTTTGGAACGACGGTTCATTACCAGCGAGGTAATAACCGGCCTAGCCAACGACGTCAGGAGAAGCAATCGCTTTCAGGTAAAGATGACTTACGTCGAAGAAATGGTCGAGACGCTTGACGAACGTTGCCTGTGGGTCAGAACAGGCGCGTCAAGTTCTATTACGATGTGGATATCCCGGTAACACATACATTTCCTCCCATCAACTCAATGAGATGTGCTGTATCGTGAGGTGCGAACCTATTTGGATCGTCAGCTTCCCATGATGTGATAGAGCATGCTTGAGATGCATACCAGCTGTATTCCCAGGAGGACGACTCGAAGAATCCAACATTGTTATCACCCTGTAGGGAGCACTCCCGGTTGGTATCATTATCATTAGGCGAGCAGTCGATTGGGTTCGTGTAAACAAAGGTGCCGTTGGAGAGGCGCTTTTGGATGAAACCTGCACAATATCAGTATCGCGGTATCCCCGTAAGACGGTAAATATACCATGGAAGCCATCACTTTCGACGGAGGCATCCCATAGGTTCCGGTAAGACTGATAAAGATTGGGGTCAGTCTTTCACTATGACCCTGTGAACCATAATTAGTTGAGACATACGTAGGAGCGGTTGGTATATTTG
Organism: Trametes hirsuta; assembly: GCA_001302255.2. Taxonomy (NCBI): domain Eukaryota; kingdom Fungi; phylum Basidiomycota; class Agaricomycetes; order Polyporales; family Polyporaceae; genus Trametes; species Trametes hirsuta. The sequence goes on from CP019378.1 coordinate 746,763, forward strand.
GCGACGTCGTCAGTCTTGTTAAGTAGCAGTGCGACCTGGCGGAGAGCAAAGTCTTCGAACGCATACTGACAAGTTATTCAGTATGAGATCACTGTCACGAATCGCACCCGGTCAAACCTCAACCGTCCTGCTTCCTTCGCGTGTTTGCCTGCCCGTGCTACTAGGGTCCAACACGCCGAACGGTACGTATCCAAATTGTCTGACGATTCCGATCAGGTCAGTACGTGCTCTCCATTAGGATACCTAAAACACGTACTTGTAAACGTTAACTTGTCGACCCAGTGTATTCCATTCCGGTGGGTTGACCTCAGCGTCCGTGACCATAGCGGAATACAACTCCTCTAGGTCAATTCCTAGGGCTGCCGCTTTATCGTGGTAGGTGATGGCGAAGTGGCCGACGATCACATCGCCGCTCGAGCCTCCTTGTGTCCAACCCGGGAGGTTGTTGGCACGGCACTCGGGCATCCAGCCGAGCTTGCGCCAGCCATCTATATAGTTGTCGACGATTTGTGCGAACTCGGCAGGCGAATGGAGCGCTAAGAGGGGATAGTAGGTGCGGAACGTATCCCAACTGTAGTACGGGTTGGTCAGAGTATGCTGCTAAACTGAGATACCAATGATGTACCTGCAGTACAACGAATCAAAGTAGGGGTGTGTCGTGCCCGCGAACGCGCCTTGCGTCTCACCGGTTGCATTGTTCTTCATATTGAAGATGGTTAGCCCAGATACGCCCAAACATTACCGAAAACGTACCGGGGTCAGTGACGCACGATACAAAGACGAGTACAGCATTTCCGTAACGTTTGCCGGGGTATTCTTTAGGTCAATCTCGACCTTACCCAACTTCTGGTTCCAGAGTGTCTTCGAACGCGCTACGATTTCCTCGAACGGTGCATCGCCGACCTCGCCCTCCGCGTTTGAACAAGCCTGATCGGCGGATACAAACGATATGCCTACACGGATGTTGATCTGCTCGGGCTTGCCGTCGAACGAAAAGAGCGCGCCGGACTCGTACACGCCACCGATTAGGTTGCGAGTCAAATTTAGGTGTGTCTGGCCCAGCCCACGCGCTTGGAAGTTCTCCCTTTTGTTTGCCGTAAGTGGGCTAGTCAAATATGAGATACGAAAAGTGGAAACTTACGACGTCATTCCAGTCCAAACGCCGTATTCGCTCAACTTCTGCTTGCCGCCATCGAGGATGTCGTAGCATGCGAATGCCTGGTAATTGTAGGACCCGGGCCCAAAGCTAATTGTCATCCGAGACTGTCAGCATTAGCAATGGTCCGCAGTAGCTTTGCGTGGCACACCTGGAACCCCACAGACCACCCAAGGTGATTCTACCCTTTTCTGGGTCAATATCCATGCGCCCTCCTGCGAACGACGCGGGAAGGTCGTTTGCGAGGTCAAGCACAAAGTACGGCTTCGAGCCCTTCGGGAACGTAAACCGCTCAAGTCCCGCACGGCGCGTCGACGTCGCCTCCATCTTGATCCCATTGTCGAGCGTCTGTGCGAAATATCCTGGAGATGCTTCCTATAACGCGTCACAACGATTGAATATGATGTTGGCTAGACATTGGGAAGGGAAGGTAAAGGAAGGCCTTACGTCGGTGTTGTTCTTCCGGAAGCGTTCACGCGCGGCGAGCGTCACCGGGCAGGTGTTAAACCCTCCCGGGCAGACCATGGGCATAATTTCGAAGTTGCCATAGGTTCCTACCGAACGCGGTTTAGATTCAGCACACAGAGATCCGGGGGAGATACAAGATTCAGGGCGCACCTAGCGAAGACCCGGTGCCGCTGTCGTGCATGGGACTGAGCCCACGGATCTTCTGGGTTGGGTCCGTGATATAGCCTGTGGCGTCATGCTACCGATTATTAAGGAAGAGGGCTACGGAAGGACAAGACGGACCAGCAGGGGCGTAGCCCGTTAAGTCCGTAGAGAATTTGGCCTGCGTGAGAGAAGTTTCTTTTAGCGTTCACGCAGAACTTCTAGTCACAGGGAGCTGACCATGCCAAATGGGACGGATGCGCCAGGACTGGACACGATTCCTCAGTTAATGGGTAATTCAGCGGCACCAGAGAAACCCTACCAAACATCACCGAAGTTGTCAGTACCGATGAAGACGTTCACCAACTCAGTGTAGTCGACGATATCCGAAGGCAAAGAGGCTGCTCTCTTGATAGCGGCAGAAATCCTCTTCTGCACGTCAGGCGACGGTTGAGCATAGACCGAGCCGAAGTTTAGGCACAATAGGCCAGCGAGTACCCAGAACGCGGGTGAAACGGCCATAGCGGAGAATACGAGACGCTAGCGAGCTCCGTAGGTCGGGTATACGACCTCAGGTGGTCGGACGACTTTCCCGCATGGCTTAAGTACTCCAACGAAGGCTCGATACGCGATGTCGAGAAGACCACGGCAGCACATGCATGAACAGCATAGGTCACCGATGCATGCGCGCGTGATCATGGCTTCGCGGTATTGACAGCTATTTGGCACGCGGAATGGACGAGCGGGCCTGCCGCGGATGAGCACAAGGGCCGTCGGGAGGGGGCTGAAGGGTTCGAATAGACAGCGGACCTGCCGCATCGTCGTGCACCTCGGGAGAAGTGGGCGATCAGAATGCGCGCTATCTCTGACAGAACAGACCGAGCATTGATACCGCTCGCAATGACATAGACGGTGGGGTCTCATGATGCTGGGCGCAAGGAAGTACCGTAAGATCAGAAGTCTTCCACATGCAAGCATGGCCGCTATAAATGCGCTCACTTGTCGTACAAGAGTGGGGACGCTATCGTGACGTGAGGCTCTTCTCTATTATCCGGGTGAGCTCCCTCCACACCAGGTCCGAGCCGTGCCCGGTGGCGCCCCAGAAACGTCGTTCTTCAGGGGAAAGCGGTCCGAGCACATACGCTGCTGGGTCACCATCCCTACCGATGCCGGCGCGGAGACGATGGAAATCGGACTCGCCACCTAAAGCAGCAATAACACTGCGCACGCCATTGTGGCCATTTGCAGAGCCGCCGAATTTAGGAGAGAGGGCGCAGGGCTTGTGCTCGAGGGAGTCGTGCACAACGATCAGATTTGTAGGGGCGATCGCGGTGTTTCGTAACATGTGAACAATAGGCCGGCCAGAGATATTCATCAGGGCCTCTGATGGTCGAAGAGCTTAGGGAAGTGTTGGTAGCCTTAATACGTGAAGAAGAGCTTACTTGGCTTGAAGAGGGTAAGTGTTACGGTATTTTGTCCGACCTCGACGTCGGTGCGGGCCGCATAACCGGCTCCATCCGAAGAGAGACGGGCACTTAGTCGGGCTGCTAGGATGTCTATGACATGATGCCCTATGCTGAGTAGCGAAGCCAATGAGGCAATTGGGTACGCATTTGAAAGAGAGAGAAATACCTGTGCCTCGTCATAGGATGCGTTATGTTGCCTAGCCCGGCAATGAGAAAGTGAGGATTCGCCATGACGAGCAAGTTCGCTTATGTTCGTCGGGACGATAAATATTGCCGGTGTAATCCGCGTTGACGTAGCAGAATCTCAATTTAGAATTTTAGAATGTTGAGCCACGCCCGTTGTCACAAGGAAAAGAGGATGTATCTCGAAAGAGTTAAGCAGCTGTAAGAATACCAGTCCGACGTCGAGGCCAAATCCGCTCACTTCAAACGAGACGCCCAGAGACCGCGGTCACGTGGAGATGATTACATAAACTGAGCCGACATGAATTCCTATCGTGGGGGGCTGAGCTTGCCCTGAGCCGCCGACCTACCGCCGACCCCGGGCCAGGACATTCTCCGACTTGCTTTACTTCATGTTACATCTTTCTCTTAGACTATCGCCACCTCCCTAATTCCATCTGCTCGATGCCGACGCGGACTACCTCGACTACGACGGCGATGACGGGGACCACTACGACCTCTATCGAGACTTTCATGAATACTACCGATATACACGCCCGCCGTCCAGCAAGGCGACGGCTTTCTACCTTCCAAGCTGGCCGCCATGCTCGTCCGCCATGCCACCAACTCCCACCATCGGTTGAAGCCCTCGATCTGTCCCTCACTTCCCTGACGCCGACCCTCGCCTCCCTGCGGCTTCATGTCCTCACCTACCTTGCCGATCTAGAGAGTCGTCTTTCACTCTTCGAGTCTCCCATTACCTCGGAATCGATCAAGGCTACAGGAGAGTTCACTATGGACGAGGCCTGCGCGTGGGCCCTAGACGGGCTCGAGATGCTTCGCAAGATCCGCGAGGACGTGTACGCCCACCTACCCGACTTCACGCTGGAGAATGTTCCCTCGGTAGAGACGTTCGTCAAGGCACACATGCCCGACGTTCCCGGACTTCCAAACGTGCGCTCCCATCTGCCGGACATGCCAGACGTTGTCCGCTCTCACCTGCCCGACTTCGACCTATCCGACGTCCGCTCGCGAATAGATGACGTTCGGATCCGCATCTCCGACATAGACTTCCATAAACCATTAAATTATGTTCCGACGCTTTCGAGCAGCCTACAGTCCTTACAAGCACACCTTTCGTCCATGGAGTTGTCCCCGAGATGGTGTGTCGCGTCCTGTGCGCCCAGCCCGTCCCTTGCGGCACTGTTGGACAAGGTGCTCTCGTCTCGCATGGTGTCCGAGATATCATCGGATATCAAGAACGGGGAGGAAAGCCTGGAGAAGGCGGCGTTGGAAATCGCGCGGGCGATGAAACGGTCCCTGAACGGGTCACGTTTGATCCAGTACGTCGACCTGCCAGAGAAATGGCGCAACAACCCGTTCGTAAAGGGCGGTTATAGGTGAGTGTTTCACCGGTGAGGCAATGCGCGCCCCCAGTGCGCAGCCTCGTGTGGTAGGCCTCATGAAACAGAAGTGGCTGACATGACATCATTATAGATTTATCCCATTGCACGATTGGCCCCGCCTCGTCCTGTCGCTGTTTGCTTTGCACAATGAGACTTGTGCGTACGATCTGTCTAACGTGTGTTCATAAGCGCTCACCTCTTTGCAGTGAATATCCACACGCATTTGATACCCTTCTTGCTTTGGTCGTTTACACTATTCCGCTTCTCCCCTTATTCCGATTCTGCGGACACAGACGAGCCGGCAAAGGCGACATTCACCGCGTTCGCACTCGTATGCCTTTTTACAAGCGCTCTTTGGCACACAATGGCCGGGTGCGGACACCCTCAGGGCATGGAGCTTTGTGCGCGTGTGGACTACGTCGGCATTGGCTGGTATGCACTGTTTCATGACTCGATAACAATAAGGCCTGCCAATCTTGACAATGATTTTCACAGGTTGATCAGCGCCAGCGTGGGCACAGTAGTTTATTACGGCTTCCAGTGCCAGGAGACTATGCGGAACACGTTCCTCCTGCTCTGCCTTGCCATTGGCGTCTCTGGGAGTATCCTCCCGTTCACCGACTGGTTCAACCAGCGCGAGTACCGAGTGCGCTGTCTATCGCGTCGTTTTATCATCGCAGCTAGTCAACTTACTTGCCTCTCCAGCACTTGCGTATCGCGTTCTTCGTGTCCCTCGCGTTCAGCGGTCTCGCGCCACTGTTTACGCTCGCTTACCACCATTCGCTACGCGCGATGGGTGCATTCATCAGTCCGATCGTACCCTCGTTCGCGGCCTACATAATCGGCCTTCTCTTTTACGCGACGCATTTTCCCGAGTGCATACTTGCGCCACGTTGGCCGTCTTTCCACTGGCTCGACTGGCTCGGTGGCGGCTCGCATGCGATTTGGCACGTATGCATCGTGCTTGCAATCAGTCTGCACAAGCAGGGTATGGAGGCGATGAAAGCGGGAGTCGGTCCGCGGTGTGTAGATTAAATGAGTGCGGGTCTGGGTGCGTATAAACGTTGTATGCATGGCGGAACTTTTTGCTAGTTAGTGCGGTTTGTAGTAATCAGATCGCACAGTTATCTTGGACAATGTCTTGTGTGGAACAGTTTCCGGCGATTGAGTAAGGCGTACTATACTGAGTTTCTTTGAGTTAGTGTGAGTTACCAGGGCACGAAGCTTCTATCGTCTAGTCCGTAGATTTTTGTGAATTCTGAAGGGAACAGGATGGGTTGTAGAGAAGGTCGAAGCATTCCACAATGCCAGATGCGGCCATACACTTGCGCCAATCATACACAGCCACCAGCTTTGTGGAGAAAGCATCGACGCGCGTTTACCACGTACACCGTGCACCAACAACGGTTTACCGTTAGATCTGTACTGGACGACTTGCTCAGCGACTGTGCTTTATCGACATCCTCGACACTGTCGGAAGAAGTCTCTGCTGCTACTATCGTGTATATTGGCCGCAGTACGTACTGCACCCCCGAGTTCCTTAGCCAACAAACTTGGATTCAGATCTGAGTCTCACGTTGGTTTCGAAGATCGGCGTCCCGCGGGTTCGACGGGTGCCATCTACCAGGCTCATCTTGTCTTCCGGTACCGTGTGCGCAGCATAGGCTGTCTTGGCATCCGATGTCGGAGCGGCGAATGCTGGAAGCAAGACGAGCGCGTCGCCCATGTCATAATTTCGACCGTGGCGAAGATAATCAGAGGCCCGACGCGTGTCCTCCACAACTATTCTGCATACAATACTCGCCAATATGGCGTAGGCTCTTCGCTCAACGCTCGAGATATCCAACTGGAACCAGGCACATAGTTTAACCCGTCTTCAATGACCAGGTACCCACCACAGCTTCCACCCTCGTGTCTCATGCCATTTCATCGATGGACATCTCCTTTCCTGCTCTTCATCTCAGCCAGCCCCGCCCTTCTCGTTAGCTCTTGTAGTAACGTGCACAGCCATGACTAGTATATATACCTCCTCCTTTCCACGGGGACCAACCATCCCATTACCCCTTGCCTTACCAGCCAGAAGAGCACCTCTGCACGAGTTATGACTGTTACTAAACACCTAGTGATCTTCCCCTTCCAGGGGTGGGGTACGTCCCATTGTCCACCTATCTTGATCCGCCCCCAGTCTGATGCGCTCTTAACGTAGGCCACATCCGCCCTGTATGCACGTTCGCCGCCCGCCTCGTGCAACTCCGCCCGTCGGTCACACTCACGTTCTTCACCGTACCCTCCTTCTTCGTACTCGCGACGGCCGAAATCGCTCGAAGCTTCGCGGAAGACGACGCGGCTGCGGCGCGCATCCGCGTTGTTGCGTTGCCGCAGCATGAGAATCCGATGATATCCGCGACATACGAGGCGGCGTTCGAGGATGCGTGGGCGAAGATCGTGGCACGCGAGCCACTGACCTGCGCAAAGACGGGCACAGTCCACGAGCCCATCGACATCACCCCGAAGCAGGTCGTGCTAGATGTAAGTGCTTTCCCTAACTTCACGCTCAGCTAGACTAGCAGGATGAGCATGAGGCTGACCACATACCGATGGACAGTTTTTCACCCCGAGGCCGTTTGCGTATCTCCGCAAGGTGGCGCCGGAGGTGAAGATTTTTACATGGTACCCTAGCGCTGCGTATAGCGGGTTCTACCTGTTTGGTCCCGAAAGTCTTGGCGGGCGAGGAAACTTGCTACCGAAGGCGGAGGTGGAAGCTGCCGAGACAGGCAAACCTTTCGACGTTGCAGCTGCCGAGGTACGTCATTCCGCGAGTCTGCGCCCCAGTAGTGACGCTGAATATTTTCGAATGTTGGGCATTTTAGCTATTCGGAAAGACCGAGGGAAAGGTTATCCAGGTTCCGGGGCTTCCCCCTATGTATGACTATGAATATCAACCTCAAATTGTTCGTATGGTCCGGTACGGGGGAAGCTGCAGGTAGACTAAGCTGATTGTTCTTATTCAGATGCCCCTGCCGCCCCCGCTTGTCGGGAACTCCTTCATCAAGGCCCATGAGTGCGTCCCAGTCTACGTCCCTTGGAATTTTAGAGGCCATCTGAAGCTGACGCCTCGCATCATGACAGGATCCTCCTGAAGACGGATGGTGTACTTTCCATGAGCCCCGAAGCACTAGAACCTGCGGAGTCGACATCAGCCTTCCGCAGGTGGTTGGGCGACCTTGGGAAGAAGGTGTACTTTACCGGACCTCTTGTTCCCGACGGGAAGAAGGCCGACACGGGAGAAGAAAGGGTCTCCCCTGCGGCCCAACAAATACATGACTTCCTGGACCGCGAGCTACAGGAGAAGGGCGAGCACTCAGTCCTCTACGTAAGCATTGCCAGATCTAAGAAGAGCTATGGACTCTCACATATGCGATGTGATAGATCTCTTTTGGTTCCATGTTCTTTCCCCTGAACCCCGAAGTGTTCGAAACGTTTTTAGGGGTAGTTATGGAAGCCGATATCTCCTTCGTAAGCGTTACAATTACACTCACCACGCGAATTGTGCCTAATTAACGCGTGATGCTCAGATTGTTAGTCACCCATCACCATTTGCAACGTTCTCGGACGAGTTGAAGAAGAAGGTCGATTCATACGGTCATGGGATATTCTCATCCTGGTCACCGCAACAAACCCTTCTCCACCACCCTGTAAGCGCTTCATAGCATCTACGTGTACTGAAGCTTATCTGACACCGCTGCGTTGCGTTGTAGGCTACGGGATGGTTCGTCTCCCACGCAGGATTCAACAGTACAATCGAAGCCATCCACGCGGGTGTCCCGCTTATATGCTGGCCTTTCCTCGGCGACCAACCGGTGAACACTATCCTGCTCTCCGAGACGCTTGATGCGGCATATGAGCTCCTTGAGGTGCGTACCGGGAACGGCCTCCGCACCATCTATCGGACGGGCAAGGCGCCAACGGGTACACTCGATGCGATCCGGGAGGAGGCTCGAAGTGTCCTCGACAAGGCCTTTGGGGAGGACGGGAAACGGAAGCGGGCGAACCTGCTGACGATTAAGGCGCGGCTTGACAAGGCATGGGTCGAGGGAGGTGTGGCAAAGCGAGACGTCGAGGCATTTTTGGACTCGGTCAGTGATTAGGGCCCATCGGGCGAGATTGGTCACGATCCCGGAGTGCAGTTAGCCGGATCACCTTGATACCTTGCCTCCCCTAGGCAAACAATGAATGAGAGATACGGAGGGGCAAGACCCTCACGTACATATTGGCGGGAGAGAAATTATGTAGAGCCTTGGCATCTGAAAATGGGTGAACGCATTTGTATCTGTCGTGTAATTGTAGACCCGTTACGTCCGGTCGACATCTATCCTATCGCAGTTGACGTCGCGTCCCACTGGGATTATACGATCTGTCAGTTGAAAACCTATTTGCTTAATAGCTAGTTCGAGCTTAGGGCGCTCACCCGACTACGGACACATCGCACTCGTATTAGTACGTATCTTGCACCGATCAGGTTGGGCCTGATACCACACTTCAGAAGGAACGAGACGAGTGTACATTAATATCTTGCGCTTGTGCCGGTTTAGCTGCCGATTTACGGGCCTAGGAGGATCATCGGCGTCTGCAGGCGTCTGTCCCGGACCCAAGCAATGCGGAATCCATCAAAGTCCGTTCCAAAATGATGGAAGGTCTTCGTGACGTCATTGTCTTCGAGAATGGCGGTTCACCAGTGTATGTACCACAGTCCACTGCAGTGACAACGAGCGAAAAAAGTAAGTGCATTATGAAATTCCCATACCTTCGCCGAAGTAAGATAAACTCGTCTTGTCTACCTACCACGACGACCGGCAGTTTTCCCCAAGCACTCGTTTCCGGAGCGCGACAGCTACGTGTCTGAGTACCGCTCAGGTTTGGCGGCGTCGGCTCATCGATGAGGTCCTCTCGGACACATAAGAGATTGTTAACATCAGGTCGCCTCACCGGTGCCAGCGTACCTCAGCCAGGCCTCCTGCAGGTTTCCAGTCATGTTTTATATGGTCGTCATCCGGTGGGAAAATGAGTCGAGGTATACAAACCAATCAGATCACTGCCATTTATCGCAGTCTCACCCGCCAGGTCAGGGACCGTACGCATGCGGACACACACCATGTACTCACTGTCATATTGCGCAGATGATTAGCTCGAACGCTATGCATAGTGCTTCGGCGCGGGGACGCCGTCGCAAGTATTCGTGGGCCCGATAAGCGACCAAAGCACTTATCTTGCCCAACCACCTCCCGAAGTGTTTCGCTCGTCCCCTCCCCTTCTTGTCCGCGGCCTAAACTCAACACCTCGAGTAGCACACTCGGCATACGTTATAAGCATGGGTTCCTCATCATCAAAGGCAGCTCAGCCTTCTCAAACAGAGTCATACGAGCAGGAGAAGAGGTCGTATGCCGCTCAAGAACTCTCCCGGTCCTTGGCGGGCCCGCACCTAATCACGCCCCTCTCGGCGGATGGCGCGTTGTCGTTCACGAACATCGACGCCTGGGAGAATGTGGTCGCGCAATCGCCCAAGCTACAGCTCGCCCGCACTATCTTGAACCACTCCAATATCCGCGAGACCCTCACTTCGCGTTCGGCGCGTATTGCGGATTCACATGTCTTCAACACTGAACTTGAGTTCAAGACCGGTCCAATCACGAACCAGAAGAGCTCCGGCAGGTGCTGGCTGTTTGCGACTACCAACGTGCTGCGTTACAACATCATGAAGAAGCTTAACCTCTCCGACTTCCAGCTGTCTCAGGTAGGCACCGGCACCGAAGTGATTCACTGGCAGTATGTTTACTCCATCCCGCAGGCGTACTTGTTCTTCTGGGACAAGCTAAACAAGTCTAACTACTACCTCGAGCTGTCGATTCAACACGCCGACCTACCCATTGATGACCGGCTCATTTATCACCTCTCGGACGACCTCATTAGCGATGGTGGGCAATGGGACATGGTGGTCAACCTTCTTGAGGTTTGTTCTCGACGTCTCTTTCATCTCATTATATCTGACCTAATGCGCCACAGACATACGGCGTGGTACCACAACCAGTGTATCCCGAGTCCCTGCACTCTTCGCTCTCTAGTCCGATCAATACGCTGCTGAAGACGAAGCTCCGCGAGCACGCGCTTATCCTCCGTGACCTCTCCGCCTCCCTCCGCACGAACGCCGCGCTTTCCGAGGAAGCGGTACTGGGGGCACTCCGTGCGAAGAAGGAGGAGCTGCTGAAAGAAATCTACGTCGTAATCAGCGCGACGCTCGGTGTGCCGCCTAGGTCGGACGAGAAGTTCACTTGGGACTACTATGACAAGGAGGGCAAGTCTGCCTCGTGGTCGGGCACCCCGCGCGAGTTTTACAGGACTTTCGCGTACGACAAGTATTCGGTTAGTCATTGTTCGGCGCGGAAAGATTATAACATTGTTGACCAACTCTCTCTCTCAGCCGGCGGATTCGTTCTCGTTGATCAATGACCCTCGCAACGCATACGGGAAGCTCTACACCGTCGACAAGCTGGGTAACATTTGGGGCGGACGCCCAGTCCTCTGTGCGTAACTGCTAGGCGGCCCACTGTTCACCTCCCTGACAAGTCCTATAACAGACGTTAACACCGAGATCGAGAACCTCAAACAAGCAGTCGTGAAGCAGATCAAATCTGGCCAGCCTGTATTCTTCGGTTGCGACGTCGGCCAGTTCTCGGACCGCAATGCGGGTGTGATGGACACCGGCCTGTTTGAGTACGAGGCGACGTTCGACATCCAGTTCGGGCTGACGAAGGCGGACCGGCTGCGCACGAACGAGTCGTCCATGACGCACGCGATGGTTATCTCCGGTGTGCACCTCGATGCGCAGGGGCGGCCCGTGCGCTACAAGGTTGAGAACTCGTGGGGCGCAGACCCGGGCGACAAGGGCTACTTCGTCATGAGCGACGCGTGGTTCGAGCAGTTCGTGTACCAGGTTGTCATCCCACGGGCCCTCGCGCCGAAGGAGCTCGTCAAAGTGTACGACGCGGGAGAGAAGCTGGTGTTGCCTCCTTGGGACCCCATGGTGAGTTCTTACGACAAGACTGGGTTGAAGGACACTCGTGTTGATAGACTGACTATTTGTCAGGGTTCGCTCGCCTGAGTGCTCGTACTTGTATGCCGGGCTTATTGAGATTCTATTGTGCCGAATCTTGGATTCTGTAATCAGAGTAGCATGGATCAATTGGATGTAAGTTTGGTATTACGGACAGCCACGTTACGATCATCGATGCATGGCCATGCTAGGCCATCCGCCGCTTTATTGTGAACGCCCTAGCGAATCTTGCCCCCAGTCAGCTCTTTCGCTTTTCTCTGTGCGTCACCTAATCTATGGCGTGATTGGGCCTCGTCTGGAATCTCTGAGATGATATATTCCGGTTCTATGCCGATGGTGGGAACGGTGCGAGCCGCCTCCAAGAGTGAACATTGAACAACTGAGGCACGCACGTTTGACAGGTATCCCAGCGGTGTTCCGCTTACCGTGGGCTCAAGGCTCGGAATTTGCGCAGGCTATGGCTGCACACTGATCGTCGTTCACAGAAACACGGTGCAGGTTTGAACTTGTTACGCTTGGCCTGATCCCTTGCGTCCATTTTCAGCGTATTCAACTTCATACCTTCGCGGTCGCGTGAAGAAACATCTATGAGACGTGAGTGCGCAGTCGAGCCGAATTCGGCATTACGTCGGTGTTGACTCTCCTCCTGTGTATACTCTCAAGGTTTATATACGTGAGTCATGGTCCTGGCCTTACCAGATGAAAATGTGTGCAAGTACCGTCCGCAGGGGTACTCATCTAACAGTGGCTTGGCATAGAACATCCCCACGACTGACTGACTTAACCGTCCAACTGACTATGCCGCCGTGGTGGCACCCTCAGCAAAACGAATGTATGACCCCCCGCCTTGCTGTCACTCATGGGGGTCGGTGGGTCCTACTTCGATGATCTTCTTCATTCAGAGAGTGTCGGCGAAGCCATGCATACCAGGCACATGTGTGTCGCTCACCAACGGAACTAACCAGAAACGCTCAATAGTCGGCGGTCACTTGCTCGTAAAGAACACGCCGACCGCGCGGGTACGCTTGTGTCGGTAGGTAAGACGCGTAGGCTACTGTAGGGCGATACAATGTCCGCCCCGCGATTGGTTCGGGTTTCCGTGCACACTGAGCCCGCGCCTTGGGATCGGCAGCGCGCCCTGCCAAGGGGGGGGGGGTCTCGGAGGGGGTAATCCTCGTTCGCAACACCGGCTACGAGGGTCATAAAAGGGCAGTACAAGCATGCCTGATCCATGCCTGCTCTCGCCAGCCAGCCCTTAGTACGCCAACAGTTCTGCCTTCAGCTCCGCCCCTTCCTATGACCTATCCGGCGGATAGTATTCACGGCGGAGCCCGGTGTTCAAATCGTCATCGAATCCAGGGTTGTTCAGTCGCACAAGTTCGACATTGATTGAACCACGTCTCCAGTGACGGTCTAGCGGTCAAGCTTCCATAGAAGAGATGGCCATACTAAAATCAAAACTGAGCATGAAGGTACGATTGCCAATGGTAAGCGCAACTTGTACTCGCCTTGAAGCATATTTCATACCGCAGAATTGGCGTCACGATGCACAATTGCGATACATCGCAGGTTGGGGACCCCCCAGGTCGGTGGGCGGTAGAATGCGCGCAGTCAGCAAAAGTGTCCTGGCTTGACTCCGGCACGTATCTGAGCTGCGGAGCCCGTTGAGACGTTGTACGGTAAGTGCAGCTCGTCACAGGCAACCGGGGTATCACTTTCGCGCCGACTGTGCGTGAGCATTCAAGTTGTCCTTTCTCACTGCGCTTGGGACGGCGCCGGCTGGTTCACATGCAACCGCCTAGCCATAGAATTGCCCGCCCATCGGATGCCGTGCAATCGGGCTCTGTGGCCGCCGCGAAGGCCATCTCGTGAGTTCCAGCGCGCACGCCCTCCACGATGTGTGTCTCAGCCTGACAGGTTTAGGTCTGGTGCTGGGCACAGAAGCACGGCCGCAATAGCCGATGCCCCTGCTCCCGCCCCGACATTGTGGGTGTCTGTATGACTCGCCTAAAAATTGACGCGCGCGGGGCTGGATAGCCGTAGGAAGTCAGGGGCCCGTCCTGGCCCGTCATTGTGGCAATTTTCGCGGACATGGGAAGTGTTTGCCAAGCGTCTCTCAGGAACCTGAGAGCGTACCGAGGTCGAGGACTCGGAATAGGCTTGTGAGAGACGTCCGTCGTAATCGAGGGTTCTTGTTGGAGCGGGCTTGCATATCCGGCGTGGCATGCTTCCATTGCTTCACAGCGCACCCCTTGTGGGACTCGGAGGATGGGGTCTAGGTTGACGACGGTAAGCCCCACCATCCTAACCCAGCTGATATTGAGGCGACTGACCCGGAGGTATTTGTAACACTCTTAATAGATTCCTGAAGTACGAAAGGTCAGAGTTGAGATTCATCATTTGACGCGGCGCTTTAAAGGGTGTTGGCAGTACCGGCGGTGCAGGATGGGTGGTACTAGTTTATACATTAATTTATGCTCTGGGCCTACCGGTATCACCAATAACGTGCTTTTTCGAGATGACTGGCGTGTATATCGAGGCCAACGAGAGTCTGTACGCGCTTGTATGGATCTCCAAACACTAGAGTGAAACCTCTTTTGCGCGTGCTGCATGGATGGTTTAAGTTACTGAGAGAGAGGGGTTCTGGATAGACGCCCAAGGTGAGCGCCAATTCTCAAGTCCAGCCTCAGCGGCTCTTTATTGAAGTTTGTCTTTGAACGCTACGTCTATGCTTTCTTTCGATTCAGCTATCCTGCCTTGCATACCGGACACACCCCAAAAGGGAACAATTCTCCGGTTCGGTAGTGTCGTTTACTTAACCAGATCGTCCAAATATGCACTCCCGGTGGCGCATACTGAGTTCACCGAGTCTTAGTCAAGCTTTCGAACGAGTCCCGTGGAATGAGAGAGGGCCTTCTGCACGCTAGAAGCTCTCGACAATCGCAGGTCGCCGGGACGGCACTGGATTATACTTCGACGTCCTATTGGCTATCAACCTCTTGAGGACGTGCATTTCCCAATCGCCCGAGCTGCGCACTGTCAGTCTGGTGAGTGCGTAGTACTGCATCCTCGGGACACGCCGTTCTCGAACTCCGGCTTGCCTCCACGACTCGGGTCCGGTGGGAGTCATACATACCTTCCCGGTGTCCAAAACCTTGCAATGCGTAAACCATGGCTCATTGCAGCTGTTGTCCTCACAAACCTTGTACGAGGTATGTACACCTACGCGATAAGCATGATACAGACTCACTGGTCGATTCTGGGCGACGCCAGATAACGCCGGACGAAAAGACGCCCTTCGAATGCAGATGTGACGCCCGCATGCTAAATTCCACAATTCTTCGTGCCAATGGCATTTTCGGCCCAATATTCGCCACTTCCTGTTGCGCTCCCCTTGATCTCTGTATTCGATACGAGGCACTTTGGCATCAGCCTCCGTCGACCTCGCCGTGCTCCGGTTGCGCAGCAACTTTTCCTCGCTTCCGCGTACTTGGCTACCGGACACATTCCTCGAGAAAGTCCTTCTCGAAGCGAAGAAGCACACGCTGTGACGACGCGATATGGACGACGGCGACCGATGCGTCCCCGCCCTTTTACTATACCTTCCGTTTCTGTGGACTCTCGGTACCACGCGCGCTGCGTGTCAGATGTGAACTGTCTCGCAACCATGCGGTCTTCCGCCGCTGAGAGCACCGCGTTAGTGCTCGAAGGTACCTCAAGAATACACCGCTGCTGTGGGCTTCTGCAGGAGCCTTCCGAAACATGTTCTGAGTTGTCGGTACGCCTCTAATTCACTCCTACCAACGGAGATAAGACTTCGCTCACCATCGCCATCGCCTCTGTTCACAGTTGATTACGGCACCGTTCTACACCGGGGCACACGAACCAGGGAGAAACCGGTGAGGACAAACTTGACGATGGAAGAAATAGCGGCCAAGTTGGTTAGCGAGGGGTTGAATTATGACACGCCGACGTTGCGGGCCCTCTCGCGGACGGATGTTGCACATGGGCAGGATCGCCCAGAGCATACAATTTCGCACAATCCTTGGGTCGCGATTGGCCTTGCGCGAACGACGACGGACACACCCCTACGCACGCTGCAGTGATTTCGCGGCCACATTACACTTCCACTTGAAACCATAGACACAGTCTCAGTATAAATACGAGGACGTAGTCATTCGGCACCCTCAGAACACTCTAGTGCTCTGTTTCTTCTGATTGTCTCCTCGAGTTCTTAGCTCGACATGGCTTTTAAATTGCTCCCTTCCTTCGTCGCCCTCGTTGCCGTCGTCGGCGCTTTTGGTAAGTGAACAGTAGTGCCTTTCGTCGGTGACCGGCGTTGTGCTGACTCCCGTCAACAGCTGCTGTGCCGCTTCAGCGCCGTGTGGCTTGCCCTGACGGCGTGCACACCGCTTCCAATGCAGCGTGCTGTCAGCTCTTCGCTGTTCGTGAAGATCTTCAGAGGAATCTCTTCGATGGTGGCCAGTGTAACGCCGAAGCTCACGAGTCTCTTCGTTTGACCTTCCACGACGCGATTGCGTTCTCCCCAGCACTGGAAGCTCAGGGCACCTTTGGGTTAGTGGCCTATGCTGTGCGGCCGTTGGATACCACTCAACAACTTCTCTTCCAGAGGCGGAGGCGCTGATGGCTCTATCGCTATCTTCTCAAAAATTGAGACAGGCTTCCACCCCAACATTGGTCTCGATGAGATCGTCGAGAAGCAGCGCCCCTTCCTCGAGCGGCACAACCTCGGCGTGGCTGACTTGTAAGTTTTTGCCCCTCAACATGCTCGTATGCTTCCTGATCACCTATCAAGCATCCAATTCGCCGGTGCCCTCGGTGCCTCCAACTGCCCTGGTGCTCCTCAGCTCGCTGCGTTTGTCGGCCGCAAGGATGCGACCCAGCCTGCTCCAGACGGTCTCGTCCCCGAGCCGTTCCACACCCCCGACCAGATCTTCGATCGCCTGGCGGATGCGTCTCAGGGAGAATTTGACCCCATCTTGACCGTTTGGCTGCTTACCGCCCATACCGTTGCTGCTGCCAACGATGTGGACCCGACGATTCCCGGCTCGCCGTTTGACTCCACCCCTGGCCTTTTCGACTCTCAATTCTTCATCGAGACCACACTTAAGGGCACGCTCTTCCCAGGCGATGGGCCTAACAAGGGTGAGGTTGAGTCGCCTCTCCACGGCGAGTTCCGTCTCCAGTCCGACTTTGCGATTGCGCGCGACTCTCGCACGGCGTGCGAGTGGCAGTCGTTCATCAACAACCAGACGAAGGTGCAGCAGATGTTCCAGTTCGTCTTCCACGACTTGTCCATTATTGGCCAGGACATCGACGACCTCGTCGACTGCACGGAAGTGGTGCGTGCTCTTTATGAATAAACAAAGGCACGCGCTAACAAATTTTTGTGTAGATCCCCGTCCCCAAGCCCCTCACGCGCAACACTCACTTCCCCGCTGGGTTCAGCATCCGCGACGTCCAACAGGCTGTGAGCAAACGTTCATACCTCACTTACGTGATCATACTGAGGCTTGTGGCTTTTCATTAGTGCCAAGAGACTCCGTTCCCTACCCTCCCCACCGACCCCGGTCCGAAGACCGCCGTCGCCCCAGTGTAAGCTGATGCTTGCCTCTAAAGACCGAGAACCGTGCTGACGCAAACGTTTCGCAGCCGTGGATGAGCGCTCTTGCATCTGACCCAACCGACCGGGTCCCGTTAGAGTGTCCCGTGTATATGTGCGTGGAGGCTGGCCATAGCTTTAAGGTCCGTTCGTATTCGTCAAAGTGTCACCTCGCGAGCGAGGTATTGTGCTATCAAGGGCTGCATGTAAGATATACTGTGTATTGTAGACCATACGGTTGCTGAAGAACTGGCATAAGTTATATGACGCCCTGGCGCAATATGGACCGCCGTACATAGCATGCAACTCAAACCTTAGACAACGGAAGATCTTGACACTGCCACGGTCCGCCCGACGCAGGTCCCATGACAAGCGAGGGACACCACGGAAGTATAATGTCTATTAAATACAGTTCACGAGACCATCAGCGACAGACAGGAGCCCTACCAGTTGCTAAATGCTCCGTCGAAGCGGCAGGATTGCGTCAAGGCAAACTGCTTTGGTATAACCATGATCCCATGAAGGGAAGCTGTACGATATGATCTGAACGCCATCTCACTTCAAGGATTCCACCGTCTCAGAAGCGTTGTCGCTATATTGCGCATCACTGGCTGACGAGACCCCTTCTGTATTGAGCGATGAATATGATGACTTGTGGGCTGCTAGTTGGTTGAATCGGACCTACGCCGCAATATGTATGACAGTATTTATTTATTGAGGCGTCATAGATCTCAGAGGACTCACCGCGAATATAAATATTGACCCTCATCGGCCGGACTTGCCAGCAGCTGACTCGCCACGAGCAAGCCACGAGGGAGCATGCCATTTAGGCGCCTATGGAAAGCCACGAGCGGGACCTCGGGCCCCGGCCCATCCGGGACTTTCTCTGTACACCCCACGCTCACTCACGACTCGCCACTGCATTTTGCAGGTGTGTGAGGCTCCTTATCGTGCCGTGTATGCATCCCCTTGCTACGACAGCTGCCAGGTTCAAACGTCTCTAACATTAGATCTTCGTCGCAACTTGTACCTCGCAGTAACATAGCAATCGATATTCAGGTGCACCACTTTTTCTCTACCAACAGCGTCCGTCCCTTCCGAAGTCTTCTTTCCCAATGCACTCGGCACTTTTATAGTTAGTTTTCGCCTTCTAGTTAGGGTAAGCTTGATGTGTTTTACTTACAGCGGAGTGTCCCCGCACCACGTCATCGTCTACTTGACGTCAGGAGGGTTAGACAGCATTCGGACCGTCTGTTCACCTCGATGACTCTACCGTTTCGGTTTCGTGAGAAGAAGTGAGCTATTTCACAGGCCAAAAATACTCATGCTTACTCTTTTTTATCTTCATGCCAGCATTTTACTTCGCAGGCTATGTAAATCCATGGGAGGCGACCCATAACATGGGGCCTGTAAATTGTTGACCCTAGCGCTCCAAACCCAGTGTACGGTATACGTCCCACGCACGTCTTTCTGCCTGAAGATTGTAACAACATATACGCCCTGGCAGATGCTCGAAATCAAGTTAATTGATGTCTGATGTGTGCCTTTAGGACAGAACTTGTCTTCAATACCTTCAAAGTGGATCATGGCTGTTACTAAAGGTGCGAACCTCATTCTATCGGTTTTTAGCCTTTCAGCGGTGAACTCATCTCACAGCGCCCTGCCATAAGCGTGCGAAGGTTGGAAGGCCTTCCTAGTAAGGGCATCGCCGTGGATGCCGGAGGTCATCGACTTCTTTGAAGGGCCAGCCGTTCGGAGCCGATTCCGGTGTACAATCCAGGTAAGAGCGCAGCCTCTGGATGATACTCCCATCTAACGGATTTATGGTTCCTTGTGCATTATAATATACCTCCGAGTCGTTATTAATCGTGCAACGCGTCCCAGCGAACTATGTGGTTTGCTTGCTCCGCGCATCAAACACCGCATATTTATCCACGAATATCGTACAAAACGCTCAAGACTATCCTCGTATCACTCTCAAATCGTACCTGTCTTCGGGACTGCTTCTTGGTGGTCTTCTCCACTGTCATCCCGATAGCCTCCCCAACCTACGGATGCACGGCCCCACACGTGAATGCTAAGCGATGAGAATGCGTCGCGCGCGCATCCGGAAAGCGATTATCCCGACGCGCCGCAATTCTATCGTTGGTGGGCACGGTGAGGCACTGCAGCGGCGAGCTGTCTTTGGGCGAGCCAGCCGCGCAAGCCGCAGTGGCGTTCGAGAAGACACGAGAGAATTCCGAAGCTTCGTCTATCTGTCTTCCTGGGCGGCCTAGGCATCCCGGTGCCTGCTAGGAGGTTCGTACTCTCACTACTTTGGGCGCGAGCGGGCTCTCGCCGCCCTGACGTCTATCTGTGTTCACAATCTTTTACGGCAGTCATGCACACAGGGAGACACGACTACGGGCGGGGAGATTGCTCCATTGTCGTGCCGAGCGTCGCTATTGGCCGTCTTCATTGAGGTACGCGACACGCCAATTTTATGGAGACTCCCGCGGATGGCCTTCACGGAGACGGCGGTGTATACGGTACCGAGGATAGCGGAATGCTTGACCTGCTATTGGTCGCGCTGGGATCACTGCAGAGCACATCCTAGTAGTCCGCTGGTGCGGAGAACCGGCAAGAACGTGGTGAAAATGCAACCTGGTTATTTTTTTTGTTTAATGGTCTAGTGTCAAAAGGGTATAAAAAGGTGCTCGTAGTACCCCGGTTCTCTCAGAGCTCTCTACCTCTCTCCCCATTGCCTCTCACAAGCACGGTATCAACATGATATTGAAGTCGCTGCTCGCCGCCGTTTCTCTCGTCGCTACCCTTCGAGGCGCGAACGGTATGCTCGCGGATTACCTGCTCCTCCTAGCCCGCCCGACGTTATTCTGACGACTTTTATCCGCTAGCTGCCCTCACCCGTCGGGTTGCTTGCCCTGACGGCAAGAATACCGCGACCAACGCCGCGTGCTGCCAGCTCTTTGACGTTCGCGATGATCTACAGGAGAACCTGTTCCACGGCGGGTTGTGCACTGCTGAGGCGCACGAGTCTCTCCGTCTGACGTTCCATGACGCCATTGCCATTTCGCCCGCGCTCGAGGCACAGGGTATATTCGGGTAGGCCTAACGCGTCTGTCTACAGTTTATCACGGTCGCTTACATTATTTGGCTTGGTAGTGGCGGAGGTGCCGATGGTTCCATCGCCATCTTCTCCGACATCGAGACTGGCTTCCACCCCAACATTGGTCTCGACGAGATCGTGAACCTGCAGAAGCCCTTCGTCGCGCGCCACAACCTCTCGAACGCCGACTTGTGAGTCATAAGCCGCCCTGTACATAACTTAACATGTGTTCTGAAGACCATCCTAGTATCCAATTCGCCGGCGCCATCGGTGCCTCGAACTGTGCCGGCGCTCCTCAGCTCGCTGCGTTCGTTGGCCGCAAGGATGCGACTCAGCCCGCCCCCGACGGGCTCGTTCCTGAGCCATTCCACACCCCAGACCAGATCTTCTCTCGCCTCGCCGACGCCTCCCAAGGAGAGTTCGACGAGATCCTGACGGTCTGGCTGCTGGTCGCGCATACCGTCGCCGCTGCCAACGACGTTGACCCGACGGTGCCTGGTTCGCCGTTTGACTCGACCCCGAGTGTCTGGGACACGCAGTTCTTCATCGAGACGCTCCTCAACGGCACGACATTCCCGGGAACCGCGAGCAACAAGGGCGAGGTCTCGACTGCCGTTCAAGGCACCCTGCGGCTGCAATCCGACTTCGCAATCGCTCGCGACAATCGCTCCGCATGCGAGTGGCAATCGTTTGTCGACAATCAAGAGAAGGCGCAGGCAATGTTCCAGTTCGTGTTCCACGACTTGTCCATCCTCGGCCAGGACATCAACTCCCTTGTCGACTGCACCGAAGTCGTGCGTGTTACCCCCCTTTTTGGCTCGTAGGTTTACGTCGAACTGACAGTCATGATTCTGTGCAGGTTCCTGTTCCCGCGCCTGTCCAGGGTGTCACCCACTTCCCCGCTGGACTTACTGTCGCCGATATCGACCAGGCCGTGAGCATCATTAGTTCGCTAGCCTCGAGATAGTGACGTGACTCTGCTTCCCACAGTGCGCCGAGACGCCCTTCCCCACTCTCCCGACCGACCCCGGTCCGGCTACGTCCGTTGCGCCTGTGTAAGCCAACACCCACAAGCTTCAATGTTTATAGCTATCTAACACTTGTATCACGCAGTCCTCTCCCGTGAAATACCTATCGTTTGTCCGGCCCCTAACACGTCACGCGGCTCCATTCGGTCGTGTGCATACATAAGGAAGGCAAGAGCTAGTATGAATTCCCTTAAGTTGTGTTTCGAAATTATAGGGTATCCTTGCGTGGGGGTGACATGTTATAGCGGTATTGATGATTTGCGTACATGCGGAAGCAATGAATTGTCTTAGAACGTACGGTTTCAGAGCACGACCTTTCTAGTCTGATCTTTTACTAGAATGGACCCAAAGTAGGCCTCAGGAACAACTTGTGAGGAAACTAAACTGTGAGACTAAACGATAGATATACTCAAAACGCACTGTAGAAGCTGTGAACGATCACGGCGCAAGCATAACTTCAATCTGTAACTTAGGGGGCTTGCTCACGCGTTCAAGCTTCAAGGCTTGAACTTGAAGCTACTACAACTTCGTGTTGCGAGCGGCGAGCGCCAAACACGCTCAGGGGACGGATCATAGCGGTCCGAGACTCTCGGTTCCGACATGATACATTGACGGGCGTCTACACTGTTCCGGCCGAGTCGAGTGAAGTTAACGACGAACACAGACTTGAGGGATCTCTATCACTGTGATCGACAGACCCAAAGAGCCTCTCAACGCGCATAAAACGCACACTAATGATTTACTGTTGCAATATCCTTGCCTTAAATATGGTTGTGGGTCGAGTTTGGGGTTCTCTCGCTTGCCCTCAGTGGTTGACGCTGAATGTTCAAGTTCTTTTTGCAGCGTGGACGTTCTCTCTCGGTGCTATATAGCCAATCAAGACTTTCTACGCATTAAAATCGCGCGGTATGACGTCCTGTCTCAACATATTGCGCCCAATAACCCAAATGGCGTGAAGGTGAAGATTCACCCATAACGGAATGACGGGACAGTAAATCTCCCACACCTCTTTTATCTTGCAACCACACTCAACCCCGAACTCATGGTATATTTATCCCTGAGACGAACGGAGACCTGCGCCCTTAAAACAGGCAATCGTTCGAGAATCAATACATGTCGCGGGTCTATTCTACCCACGGCTATTCTGGCCGCTTGAGCCGGCCCCCACGGCTCGTCTTCGGTGGGAGCCCTCGGCATCCCGCTAGAAATGAAAGGCATCCATCAGCATGGCGACGACACAAATTCTTGGGCCGAAGGTCCCCCACATCCCCGTTTGCAGTACAGAATTGGCTCCCGGTACGTGCCATCATGGATGTCAACGACCTATCGGCGCTGGGCCCGAGAGCCGTTGGCGGAGGCTACGTACCATCTGCAATGTGGTCGACGTTGCCTCTCATTGCTTCATATATGGCCAGTATGATGCTAAACCGACGAGGAATCACTAAAACAGAGATATGCTTGGTTGACCATTAAGGAAATATCGCATGCTTCGAGCAATGGACCCCGTCTGCATACGACCCCGAGCGCTCATAGACCCCCAAGCTGCACGAGATGGCATCATGTTAATAATTTCGCAGGTGTTCCTCGTTTTCCGTGCGGTAGTTTAATGTTATGCTTATGTGAAGCTTCAGTTCCCTCCGAGACCGGACGTCGAGCGTGGCTGCAGCCTAGAAGTCGGCACCTCCAATCTCTCGCTGCCGCACGGCTAGTCATTTAATGTCATATTCCACTGCGCGCGCCCGGGTCACCGATCCCGCAAGCGCCTTGTTTTTTTGAATACCTGAGAGGAAAAGCAGTGCTGGGAGAGTCCGCCATCCAATGGCAAGGCACGGACTGCCCTTCCTTTCGATGCGGATCAAGGTCTTCCTAACACGCCTTGGCAGCACAATGCGTGCGGGGCGTCCGTATGTGGGTTCTGTCTCACTACCGCTGGCGGATATGAGAGCCTGCTGACCCCAACACACTTTTATTTCTCAGAGAATGACGGCCGCGTCGGGCAGGAGGGCACACGCGCGGTCGAGCCTCCGACAAAGAGGGTCCGAGGCGCCGCACATCGCGCCGCCATTGGTTGCACGCACCTCTTTCCGCGGCACACCAAAGCCATGGACATATACGACCGCCGCCGGACGGTGGTATCAGGGCGCACACCGACGAGAATAGCGGAATGTGCTGGCTGCCATTGGCCTGGCTGACCTTACTGATCCCGAGATGTTTGGTCTTGGCAGGTCATCGGAGACTGAGGACGTTCAGTTTGTACTAAGGACACACAATGTATGTTTCTTCTTCTACCGGTTTTTGATGACAGCTGAGTAGTATAAAGGAAGATCGAGTGCAGCGGAAGACTTCAGAGCATCCAGCTTCTCTCCTCCCTTCTCTCGACCGGTTCGACATGGCTTTCAAGAGTCTTCTCTCTGTTGTCTCCGTTGTTGCAGCGCTCCAGGGCGCGAATGGTATGTTCACGGCGGAGCTGGTGCCGCTACACTCTTTGCGGTGATATCGATCTGACGTCTTTTCATCCGCTAGCGGCGTTGACCCGCCGCGTCGCTTGCCCCGATGGCAAGAACACCGCGACCAACGCCGCATGCTGCCAGCTCTTTGCCGTTCGCGAGGACCTCCAGGAAAACCTGTTCCACGGCGGATTGTGCACCGCCGAGGCGCATGAGTCGCTCCGTCTGACGTTCCACGACGCCATCGCCATCTCACCGGCCATGGAGGCTCAGGGCAAGTTTGGGTATGTGAAATGCCGTTTTGTTTCTCTAGAGGGAGACACTTAGAACTGGCCGGTTCACAGGGGTGGAGGCGCTGACGGCTCCATCGCCATCTTCCCCGAGATCGAGACTGCGTTCCACCCCAACATTGGTCTCGACGAGATCGTCGCGCTCCAGAAGCCATTCGTCGCGCGCCACAACCTTTCGCACGCCGACTTGTAAGTCACGCGAGGGGCAGAGCGGCATTTCCGCGGGGTTGACATTTTGCTACAGCATTCACTTCGCCGGTGCCATCGGTGCGTCGAACTGCGCGGGTGCTCCTCAGCTCGCTGCGTTCGTCGGCCGCAAGGACGCGACCCAACCCGCCCCTGACGGCCTCGTTCCTGAGCCGTTCCACACCCCCGACCAGATCTTCGACCGTCTGGCTGACGCCTCCCAGGGCGAGTTCGACCCCATCTTGACTGTGTGGCTGCTCACCGCCCACACCGTCGCGGCTGCCAACGACGTCGACCCCCAGCACACCGGCCTGCCGTTCGACTCTACCCCCGAGCTTTGGGACACGCAGTTCTTCCTCGAGACTCAACTCCGTGGCACGCTCTTCCCCGGCACGGGAGGCAACCAGGGCGAGGTCGAGTCTCCGCTTCGCGGCGAGATGCGTCTCCAGTCCGACCACACCATTGCTCGTGACTCTCGCACAGCTTGCGAGTGGCAATCGTTCGTCGACAACCAGCCCAAGGCACAGGCGATGTTCCAGTTCGTATTCCACGACCTCTCCACCCTCGGTCAGGACATCAACTCTCTCGTCGACTGCACGGAAGTCGTACGTACCCTTCGCTTTTGTGCATCATCAAGATGCGGTTGGGTTGACTAGACATCTCTAGGTCCCGATCCCCGCACCCCCTCAGGGTCACACTCACTTCCCTGCTGGTCTCTCGAACAAGGACATCGAGCAGGCGTGCGCCGAGACTCCGTTCCCGACCTTCCCCACTGATCCCGGCCCAGCCACCGCCGTCGCTCCTGTGTAAGTCCTGTTCTGATTATTCCTTACATGCGAGGTTGGCTGAGACACCGTTGCCAACAATCAGCCCCAAGCCCAACACCCGCAAGTAAAGGGCTATCGGTTAGATCTCGGTCACGGTTAAGGTATCGGTCGTGCGGGGCGGCGCCCTGCACCTGATCTTAAATATGCGTTTGCTGGCTTATTGCCTCTGTATCTCTGAAATCTGGCCTTCACCTCGCCTAAGGGGGGTTGTTGTATCATCAGTGGTTCTATCGTGAATATACATGTCTTAGACTGAACTATTCAGGCGCTATTGCTAGTGTTTTCCTTCTGCGGTTTCGATTCGGATTCGACTGGGTCTGTGCCTGCTCTATTCCAGGAGCGAGATGAAACCAAGCCGATGCCTAGAACACGATCTGGGAACATGATCACGCGAGCTTGAGAATAGGCTTCCTGGTTTCTCTCATAATCCAGGGATCGCAAGTACCACGGTCCAGGGCTCGGCCCCAGCCTACCTCATGTCGTGCCTGCACTTTCAAGTCTATCACGATTCCAGACAATTCCTCGCTCCGGTGAACATCCGAAGAGATCAAAGTCAAGATGATCTAGAGCCCCTCAGACATATTAGGAGTTAGGTAATTTGGCGGCAGACTTTCTGAGAAATGACCTAGGCTAGTAAGTGTGTGTGAAGGTTTGAAGATATGTCGTGCTAGCGCCCCATGCAACAAAATACTACACTGCGTAGGCTGCCAAGAGGTCTATTTCTTTGTAGTGCGCAAATACATCTTCGCGTTGCGCCATGCTGTGGACTAGGATGATTGCGCCGGCAATTCGTCGGCATCAGACTTCCCCGGACTTCATTCCCAAGGGCCTCACTCCCGGGAGTGCGGATAGATTCGAGTCCGGAAAATCGTGCGTGCTGAGCTTCTCGCCACTCAACCCTACACCCGCCGGCGAGTAGGGAAAATTATATGTATACGTTCCCGTCAAGCCCTTGAACTGACCACCAAGCCCCCCAATTTTACACGTGTGAAAATACAAGCATTCCGAAGAAGTTCACCCTGCTATGCTGCAATACGTCGTAAACTCGATGCAGTCTTCGCACAAAAAGGTGATTGTGGAGACGTTACTGAACGCCATATTCATCAAGCGCTCATGAAAGCTGTCGTGCTTTTACCAGCGCTTCCATCCGAGCGCTCTCACAGCTGACCGGCGACAAGGGTTCCCGACTTTGGTTCACCCGGTACCATGGTATGCATCCCATATCTATGCTTCTCTTGTGAAAAACCGGCTCCCCTCCTTCTCTTGTTTTGTCAAATGCTCCACTCTCGCCTGCAGGCGCTTCCCAACAACAGTGCCTCGAGTGAACTTGTAGTGGCTCCCTGTCGGTCTGCGATCTTGGCACCATACTGGGCATCCGGATATACAGGGTCTTTCGGTACGCTCTCACGAGAGCACATTCATTTCCATTGAGACCTGCGTCGGTGCAGCGCTGAACCGCTATTCTGGATGACATTCCTGCTGTTTGCTCTGGTAACGCTTTGCCATTGGCCAGCAGCTCCCTTGAATGTGACACACCGAGTCCATGGCATCCTAAACTCACCCACAGGCTTGGTACGAGGGCTCACACTGACTGAATGGCTGGTGTACGATTGGCTGGTCGCTATGATGCAGCCATTCGTCTAGTATGTTCACCTCAGCGCAACGTATCTTTGCGCGATAGCGAGGAGGTATAAAACCGCTGCGACAGGTTCAACTGAGCCTTAGGTCGTGCTGTGCTTTAGACCTTTCTTCCTCCCAAAGCGATGGTATTCAGGGTATTCTCGTCTTTCGTCTCGCTCTTGTCTGCTCTCCAAGTGGTTCACGGTAAGCTGGATTTCTCGTGTAGGATCACAGTGCACCATGCTGATTTTTTGACTTTGCACAGGTGCACTCACTCGTAGGGTTGCCTGCCCGGACGGTGTGAACACCGCCACCAACGCCGCGTGTTGTGCCCTGTTCGCTGTTCGCGACGACATCCAACAGAACTTGTTCGATGGCGGCGAGTGTGGTGAGGACGTCCATGAGTCCCTCCGCTTGACCTTCCACGATGCCATCGGTATCTCGCCGTCGATCGCTTCTCGTGGCCAATTCGGGTAGGTGATATGAAAACCCTTGCATGAAGTATGATGTTGACTATGGAGCACAGTGGTGGGGGCGCTGACGGCTCCATCGCCATCTTCGAGGATATCGAGACTAATTTCCACGCAAACCTCGGTGTCGACGAAATTATCGACGAGCAAAGGCCCTTCATTGCCCGTCACAACATTAGTGTTGCCGACTTGCAAGTTATCCTCTACCGCCTGAAATCTCATAATTCCATACTGATGAGCCATGCAGCATTCAGTTCGCAGGCGCCATCGGTGTCAGCAATTGTCCTGGCGCTCCTCGTCTTGATGTCTTTGTTGGACGCATAGACGCCACTCAGCCCGCACCCGACAAGACCGTCCCAGAACCGTTCGACACCGTCGATAGCATCCTTGAACGATTCTCCGATGCCGGTGGCTTCTCCCCCGAGGAAGTTGTTGCGCTCCTAGTCTCGCACACCATCGCCGCCGCCGACCATGTCGACCCGAACATTCCCGGCACGCCCTTCGACTCGACCCCTGAGATTTTCGACTCGCAGTTCTTCGTTGAGACGCAGCTCCGTGGCACGCTTTTCCCGGGTACGGGCGGAAACCAGGGTGAGGTCGAGTCCCCACTGCGCGGCGAGCTACGTCTGCAGTCCGACTCGGAGCTCGCGCGCGACGAGCGCACCGCGTGCGAGTGGCAGTCGTTTGTCGGCAACCAGGCGAAGCTCCAGTCCGCCTTCAAGGCTGCGTTCCGCAAGATGACGCTCCTCGGCCATGCCGAAAGCGACCTTGTCGACTGCTCCGAACTCGTCCCCACCCCGCCGCCGCCCGCGAGCACCGCGCACTTCCCTGCGGGCCTCAGCAACGCCGACATCGAGCAGGCCTGTGCGAGCACCCCGTTCCCGACACTCCCCACTGACCCCGGTCCGGTCACGTCCGTCGCCCCCGTGTAAGCCCCATTAAACCTCGGTGGTGTTGTAAATCGTAGTTCTGACGATAATCGTAGCCCGCCCTCCTAGGCGCGAGTCATCCTGATTCGGGCTATCACTCGATTTCTCCCCCCAGGTTCCTGATTAAAATATTCTTGCGGTTGCGTTTGTTCACAGTTGACGAGCACACGTTGGTGGGCGCTCTTTTATGTATCCACTTGTATCCTCTTGTAAGGCTCACTGTTCAGTACGAACTGTAATTATGTTAGACTATCCGATGGCGTGCTATATACTACCAGTAAAGAACGAATGTGATCTTATCAATCCCCCACTGGCAGGGCTAGCATACACAAAGCGATCTGAGATTACTATAGTCCCGATAGCGGCATCGACCACGGAACCGGTTATAACAAGCGCTGGTAATGGGGTTCGACGGTACCGAATGTGAGGGCATTGAATACAACACGGAAAACCGGGACGCTACCTGTTAAACTTACCATGATCCTCTCCGACCCATATGTTTGTGTCCGTCAGCTTCGTAATAACTCCGCCCCCGAGTCCATGGAACGTAGTCCCGTAGTCCTTCAATGTTCGACTGAATCAAAGTAATTTCATTCGTGGATCATCGGGTACAGTACAGTCGTGAGCATACAGGGGAGTACTAGTACAGGAGCGGGTTTTGGCGAGCAAACAAGTAGATACACAGCACGAGTTCAAGTCGAGAGTCGCGAGTAACAGAGCAGTCCGAGAAGGGAAAACGTAACGGAAGGAACGGAGCGAGGTGAGCGAGACGAGATGGGGAGAGAAGGTGGACTGGAATTATGTCCGCTGGCGCCGCTTCGACTTCTTGGGGGGCTGTGGAATCTCCACCGGTCTTTGACAGGTTGGGCAGCGCCCCGAGACGTCCGTCAACCAGGGGTCAACACACGTTTGCTATAGGATGAAGCAAGCGAGTCAGTACGTTGTATACAATGGCAAGGCGGAGAGGAAAACCGAGCGCTCACATGGAAAGCATGCCCGCACGAGAGCAGGCGGAGCGGCTGCGCTCCGTCGCCGGCGTCATTCAGATGTAAAGCGTCGCGCTCCTCTTCGGTGACAGCTTCTACTTGTATCTGAGTGGCGGTACTTGGTCCCTCTTCCGCTGGTGCGTTTGAGGGGTCGTTTATCTTTTCCTCCGCTTCCTTAGCCTGAACCGCGGCCCCGGGCCCACGCACGCGCTTGGGCTCCTCGAAGTCCATAAGACAGATCGCGCACACCGCGCGGTTACCTTCGAGCCTTACGAACGGGTACTCGCCCTTTTCCCACATCTCGTCCCAAGGCACGTCCTCGTCGTCCTCATGCGTCCCTCCTCCACCTGGATCGACCTGCTTCCCGCCCGCGTCGTCCTTCTCTGCGCTCTGATGCGAACGTGCCTTGTTCCCGGCCGCGCTCTTGCGTCGGAAGAAGGCGAAACGACGTTTGGGTACGGGCGCAGTCGCGGATGAGGCTGAGGTTGAAGTCGAGGGGCTTTTCGGGGGATATGCATGTGCTGCGGGTGGGACGGTCACGGGATCCGTGGATTCGCCTGGGGGCGGGGGGATGTACAGTACGAGCGGAATTTGCTGAACGATGGCTTTGGGAAGCTTCCCGACATCGGGCTTGATGTAGTGTGGGTTTTGTAGGGGATGTCTTCCCAAACAAAGAAGGAAGATGTTCCACGCGAGCTACATGGGGTGCAGAGTGAGCCTACATTGCATAGAAATACGCGAAAAAAGCTCACATAGATGAACGGGCCTATAACGAAGACAAGTAAACCGAGGAGGAAGATCTCGAGCATCATCAAGTACAAGATACACATGATACCGAAAGTAAGCCACCACAGATGAGGAGACGAAAGTCGGCAAGTGTTGACCGAGGTGTACGCGAGAACATGAGCTGTGAGGAACCATGCCAAAGTAAGGAATGTTGTAAAGACCGAAACGCTGCAAAATTCACGGATCCGGTTTAGCCTTGCGAATCCGGCAAAGATCGTGACACAACTGACCGAGCCTGTAATCGAGACTGGTGGACTTCGTTAGAAGTCGTCTCGTTTGCACCACTCGTACCTTCATACGAGAGGCCTGTGGCACGACTTGGCTGCCGGCGAGGTGCGCGTGTCGCCGTGTTCCCTGTCCGCGAGTAGTGCGGTTGTCCATTCAAGTAAAGTTGCGTCGCGAGTTCGGTGTCGCTGTCGTTCCGGCTTCTCTCGCTATAGGATGCGAGTCAGTCCAACCGTGGGAGAAGTGGGGCACAGAAAGAATGCGTAC
The DNA here is from genome assembly GCA_001302255.2 of Trametes hirsuta. Lineage (NCBI taxonomy): Eukaryota > Fungi > Basidiomycota > Agaricomycetes > Polyporales > Polyporaceae > Trametes > Trametes hirsuta. The sequence continues at coordinate 777,460 of CP019378.1, forward strand.
GCGGCCCTCGTCGCTCTCGCTCGCTGCCAGTTCCAGACGGCCAACTGAGCACTCAGTACCACCCGGATGAGCCAAAGGGTGTTCCACACACCGAGCGGTCGCTGGCAAGCGCTCCACTCGGTCGTCCCGGGTTCAGTGGGGCTATCGCGATGAGCCGAGTACGCTAAGAGAGTGATGATAATAACGAACTGCGAAGCAGGTTAAGCATAGTGACCAGTGAATCCGATGTCGGTGTCTACAGACCTGCGCAAAGCCAAAGGACAGACTAAAGATGAGCGACAGCAACTGACGCCGCGCCTTGGTATCTGGACCTGCATACCCCAGCAATTCCATGAACAAACCCACAAGCCCCTCAGGCTGGTCAGCGTTCGTTTGCTCAGCTTGATGCAGGGGTAGTTGTGGTGGATCGCGTCTAGGTTCCTCGAACAGCGGTACGCCCCAGTCCGCAGGGGTCGTACCTACGGGGGCCGTGTGCAAACTGGGCATGAGGGGCTCTCTTGGAAGTTCAAGCGGGGGAAGAGTTGGCGCAGTCCTTGACACAGGGACGCGTGCTGAACGGCGTGATGCACGTACGCGAGCAGCCGAGCTGCGCGGGTCTTCCAGCCTCGGGGCCGCTCCCTCCGAGAGTGTTCGACGTAGGTCTCGCTCGTCCACGGACATGGTAGCGATGAGCGACGCGCGGGGCTCCTAGGGTGGCTCAGCCTTTCGCCAGCAATGCACAGCCCTGCGCACTTGAGTTCGAACCGGCACCTGAGCTGCAGGACGCGTGAGCCACGGCAGCGCGCGGTAAGGTTATGATGACGGTGGTGCCTGCAGACATGCGGTTGATCAGATAACCCTGCGGACCGCCGAAGAAACACACATACCTCTCTCTGCACTATCGCTCTGGCCACAGTACACTGCCCTTGCGGAACGCTATCGGACGCTGGCTGCAGCAGTGCGAGCATGCGACCTGGCGAGACGAGGTCGGTGGCGGAAGAGGGGCCGGGGAACAGAGGCGACCTTATAGTGTCCGGTCAAGTAAGCTGAGGCCCAGGCAGGCGCGCGCTAGCTGCGGTGCTTGGCATGCGGGGCTGTGTGCCTGGCACTTCGACCTGCATACCCCACAAAAGCTTATGTTCCAACGTCGGCAAGCTTTGCAAGTCGACCGTCCAAGTGGCCCGCCTTTTGCATAGACGTGACATAGAATAGAGCTAGCCGGGCCTTTTTAGCAGGGCACGGTCATAGCTTCATTCGCCAGTGCGTCATAGCATGCGGTGGCGGTTATGCGGCCGACAACTCATACAACAAGTATAAAGAGATGCATAGCGATATCACGCCTCGTCTTTCCGACCGACTCAAGGAATATCAGGAGTAAAACGCGGCATGCAAAGGACCAGAACGGCAAGAGAGAGGGGACGGACCAACATCTACTCGCTGCGTCGGAGCAAGGTATTGTAGCAAGGAACACAGCCAATCGCAGACCCGCGTCTGCGTCGAACAAAACAATTCGGATAATGCTACATGCACAGCACTCACCCTGTGCCGCACTGTATGCTACAACGCCCAATGGTAAGGGACGTTCCTATCCGTAAATCCAGAATACAATGGCCATGCCGGGCGATCCGCCATCGCCAGACACTCCAGCGACAGCGCGAACGAAAGGGGGATAAACGCAATCACAATTGGAGGCTCAGAAGGGTGCAGGCGGCATCCAAAGCAGGAGAGTCGCCGCCACGATCCTTCCCTGCTGCGTTCTAGAGACCGTCACAATAATCGGGTGATCACCCCAAGGCCCTGGAAAGAAGAGAGAGTACCTGTGAGCACTGTGGTAGACTGGCTCGGGACGTCTAGCTATGAATTCGTACAAACCTTAGTCTTTCCTTCGCGGAACAAGAGTTTCATGCCTTCTTTGATATATTCAGGTTGGGAGATAAACTCAAAGATGACTGTCGCGCGGTCTCCTGTGCGGAGGATGCCCTGTGGATGATCCATACTCACTATCCGGACCGTCTGGCGCACCGCCTACGAATGCAGTCAGCAACCTCAATGCGTATATCTCGATGTCTGACGATACGCACCCCGCAGTGCAGCATCGCCTGATAGTTGCGCTGTAAAGTGGTGTTGTGGCTGGTGTTCGTGCCCCGTTAACCGGGATCCAAGGACAGCATGTCATGATCAATACGTACTAGAGGATAAGCACCTGGCCCTCGAACTGACGTACAGCTGCCATCCGACCAATGAGCACCGGTCGATCATGAATAAAATAACCAGCTTACCCTTGGGCGGGGTCTCAGTCTTGTGCACGAGAACCATGCCCTTACGCACGTCCGTCCGCCGTACTCGCTTCAGCGCGAACGACACGCACTGCCCCGCATCCGCGCTCGGAACGCGCGCCCTAACCGCATATCCCGATTTAGTGCCATGATTCACATGTGTATATGCGGGTAAAATGGGAGGGCCCACCGCTTGCGTTCAATGGACTTCACTGTGGTCCCGTGGAAGTTGCCGTTTGAGTCGGGACCAAAGAGCACGGCGTCGCCCGCCTTGATTGAACCCGAATTAATGATACCGTCGACAACAGTACCCACGTATGGCACGGAGTACACCTCAGTGATCGAGTACTCGAGCGGCTGGTCCGCAATGAACTTCTCCGTGTCACTCTCGCTGGCCGGAAGAAGGTTGAGGAACGTGCGCAGCTGCTCAGATAACTTCGGTTAGTGGATGTAGGGAAGCGCGAATGTGGACTGACAAAGTCCAGCCCTTCGCCTGTGACGTTGGAAGTCTGAAACACGGGTGCTAATCTGTAGGTGTCCGGATGAACTGATGCTGTTGCACAAGACTGCATGTAACATACCGTTCCTTGCCGAATACCTGGGACACCGCGACCGCAGACTCCATGGACTTGACGAAGACAGGGGTTTTCCTGAGGACCTGTCCATCCGCACGTCCTTTACATCACCGCCCATGTGGTAGACTCACCTGCAGCCAGGGCTACGCAGGATCTTCGCTACCTGCTCGACGGTCTTCGCAAGAATGTTAGGCGGAGTCATGTCGATCTTGGTAATGCAGACGACCACCGGCACGCTGAGGGCGAGTGCGATCGCGAGGTGCTCATTAGACATGCCGATGAGGCCAGCGTTCCCTCCTACAATCAAGATGACACAAGACGGAGAGCCGGACGTCAATCCGTATAACGTGGTCTTTAGATATCGCTCGTGCCCGGCCAAATCTGCGACGCATATGAGATGTTTACTGGGTGGTATAGTGAGAGTAGTACTTGCCGCTGAAAGAAATAATCTTGGAGGCCTGTCTTGAGATCTCCTCCCACCCCATCTTCTCGCGCCGGATAGTCTCCGGGTCGGTGGAGTGCGCCGTCTTGGGAAGTATGGGCTCTCCCGAAGGGCCAAATCCAAGTATCTGCGCTTCCACAAACCGATGAGAACTGCAGTGTTCTCTTCATGGACGAGAACGCACCTCCATGCCGACGCTAGACGTACGCCCGCTTTCGATTTCATGTTTGTGTCGGAACAAGCTTACGCGCGCTCTGCCGCGACCATCATCCAATGCACCTATTTTGCTAGTGCGTCAACGTGAATGTGGTTACCGACTTCAAGACCGATTCTTACCCCGCGTTAACACGCCTAATGTAGTGGACTTGCCACTGTCAACATTCCCTACCACCGCGCATCGCACTTCTGGGGTCAAGGCTACATCCGGCGGTGGTAATCGTAATAGTAATGCCGCCCTGGGGCGGTCTATTCTGCTGTCGAAGAGTATTGACACCTTGGGGTAGTCAAAAACGCGAAACCGGTGCCCTAAATGGAGCCGGGGAATCGTACCTTGCCTCCGAGTTCGTCTACTGCTGCTTTCGCCTCTTCGATTATGGTAGTAAGCTCCTCCGCCGTCCGAGGAGTCCCCTGCCACACATCCTCCTCTTTGGGTGTCTGCCCCGTGAACAACTGCGCCTCCGGAGGTTGTGCACCTATTCGGAAAACGTACTCGCCGCGGTTGCGCGTGAGTAATGATGCGATGAGATTCCGCGCCTGCTCGAGGCTCTCAGGTAACCTCGAGAGAAGCAACGTCTTCGCCGCCGAAGGGCATGTCAAGTCTGGACCTCACTGGCCTCACGAAGGATCAGGCGCACCTGTAACCGTTCATCGATATCTGACAACGCCGCGTCTCCTTCCCCAGACACTATAGGCAACGCTATTGGCTCATTCCCCGCAATCTTCGCCGGATCAGCCGCCTCGGTGCTCTCTTTCCGCGCGTGAGTCTTGTTCGGAGTCTTCTTAAGATCCTTGTCCGCCTTGACGCGCTCCGCTACTGCCTGTGCGCGCTGCTTCGCGACTTCACGGTGGTGTATTTGGTCTATTTCGGTTTGGAATGTCCGTAAGCTGGTCATGGCGACAGTCTGCCGAGTTTACAGTTCGTGTGTACCGACAGCGGTCTATTTGACCTTGCAAGGCGAGTCAAGCTCAGTCAGAGGCGGATCTTAGCAGCAACAGAACAGATGTCACTGAGCAAGTCATGACTCGCAGTCACGCCACGAATATAGGACACCACTGAAGTGCCTCAAGCGCACCGCCCACAACCAAAAATGGTTCGCCATGGAGAAGGCGAGTCAGAACATCACGAAGTCGCTGAAATATTGTGCGTCGAGATGTAGAAGCGTTAGAAAGCAGCCTGAGCCTGGCAATGCCGGCGGGCGTCACATGGCGAAAGACGCCTGTGCACGTGATGTCATTTTTGACGAAGCGCCGCGGCATTGTTGTGGCTGTCTGAGGATGATCGCGCAAGTTCAACGCTTTCCAACAAGTGTATCTGTACCACCATCTATTCGCCGACCTCAGACCTGTACGCCTCATCTGTGCTTTATTTCTGTGTCTCACTAGAAACAGTTGCACTCAAGGCGTGAAGATTCCACCCATTACTGCGTTACATTCGACAACGTGACGCCCGATGTCATTCGCGCCGGGCCCTTCCCGCATTCCCGCCCCACGCTCCCTCCAAGGCAGCAGGCCTGGTCTTCTCGACCACAGCCAGCCAGAACGGCTTCTGCGTGTGCAAGGATCTACACTTTCTTTCGCCGTCTTCGACCCTCTTTGTGCCTCGGCCACCGCAGGCCATAAACGGAGTCGCTACGACCCGGATCCCGCTCGTCCCAAACGCATCGTTATCGAGATACCGCCTGGCGGACGCGGGCAATGTCGATGGAGATTCGTGCCGAGGGCGCGACGCGCACCCGGAGTTGAGGACGAAGGCGTATGGCCAAGGAGAGTCTTATTGTGCGGGTGAGCAATGAGTCTCCACCCCGTGTTGCTTACACTTACGCCACATCCTTTTTTTCTCAGAGAGCCCATCATTCTCTCCGAAGAACAATGGGACATTTATAAACTCGACCCTGTTTACGACTGCTTCGTTCCCCAATTCCCGGGCGACCCCGTCATTGCACGCAAGGAATCCCCGCTACCAAGTAACGTGCACTGGGACTCTCGCAGCAATGGATCCCGAAAACACTGGCCATCTTCCCCTCTTTCAGAAGAGGACGAACCCGCTGGTATTCATAAGAAATTCCGGAGGGCGGTTAACCTCGGTATGGATGAGGGGGACACCGATGCTGAATCGGCTACAGAATCGGACGATGAAAGTGAAGTTGAAGAAATCGTGGCGGAGGTGCTCATGGCCGGAGGCGGTACGCTCAACTCTGGTAAACCGGGACGACCGAAAGAGCGTCGGAAGGAGTCACGTCGGAGGAAAGAACGGGAGAAGTTGAAAGCCAACAGCACGTCGTCGTCGTTCGAGAGCCACCGCGCTACCACGCCTGAGATTGTGGACCTTACTATGGAGGATGAATCACCTCCATTAGAAACTAAGACCAGCAACGCACCTAAGCGCAAATGTGAGTGATTTTTCTCGTTGATTTCGTCTCTTCTGCTAATGAGATTGTATAGATGAAGACAACGCGGATCGGCCTAACAAGAAAATCAGGGAGCGTTCCCCTGTGTTTTTATCTCGAACTGAGAGGTTCAAAAAGCAAGCTCTGCGCCAGCGCCAGCGGCACATCCAGTCTCAACTGCGAGCAAATGGCTTGAGGGAAGAGCGAGAACGGCGATTCATGGAGGAAATACTCGCGGAGTCCGCGCGGAATACACCACACGGCTCACAGAGTAGTAGCAGTATGTCCCCGTCTCAGTCTGTCTTTTGCCCCCTAACTCCTTTGTTAGGCGTCGATGGTGATGCTACCCGCGGCACACACATGGAACCCGAAACTTCGGGCATGGATCCTCAAACTGTTGATGAAGAAGTACGACGTCAGGCCGAAATAGAGGAGTCGCGTCGCAAGCTAGCAGAGCTTGAACGCGATCGACCCCTCTGGGAGCAGGAAGCGCAAAAGCGGTCGGCCCGGGAGCGCGCCGATGAAGAGGTCCTCCGCGCGCGGAAGCTGGAAGAGCGGCAACGCGCGGCGGCTGCAGCGGCTGAAGAACGATACCGACGCCAGCGCGCTGAGGAGGCCGCAGCGGAGGCTGAGCGTCGCGCGCGTCAGGATAGAGAGCGCATTGAGCGCGAGCGCGAACAACGTCGGCAGCGCGAACGCGAAAGGTGGTCATATGGGATGTGGACACCAGTGCGCGCAATCGAGCGCTACAAGGCGCTCTCGGAGACGTTCGACGCAACAAAGTTCACGCCAGAAGACCCTGTGCTGTTTGAAACAGTGCCATGGCCAGTGCTGCACTCACCTGTGACACTGCGCGTTGAAGACATCGAGTGGGCGGCGGTGGAAGAGTTCTTCGCTGCGGCGAAGCGTCACATGCGCACGCAAGACTACAAGGCATTTGTCGAGAAGAGCCACAAGCGCTTTCATCCCGACCGCTGGCGTGCGCGGGGCGTGCTAAAAAGCGTTTCCGACGAGGAGCACCGTGGGTGCTTGGAGGTTGCAGCAAACACGGTCGCGCAAGCGCTCACCCCAATTTGGAGGGACGTGCGTGGTTAAACTGGGTCTCGAGCAGTTTCAGGAGAGGACATTATACCGGGTGTGTTGGATTAATGTGCAGTGGATGTGTAAGACGAGGAGAATTGTAGCAGGGGGATACCCACCCGCATTGGGAACTTGATACCCTTTGAGCCTCACGGCTCAAGGAGCGGACCACCTGGTCTATAGCAGACTGGCACCGCCGGTTTGCTCGCCGCAGTACGCATGACCAGGTACGCACATTCTTGATGGCCAATTACGGCGCATGAACGGTGCTCATCCTTGACACTTGACCAGTCCACCCCGAGGCAACACCGCCGCCGTTTAACGCTCGTCCTACTCCGTAAAAGTCGGCAGCGCGAGTGGACCCACAACTTTTCGCCGGCCTCATGATCTGGGTTTGGGCTTCCTCGATCTCATTTCCTTGCTGTTCGGCCGTTCAAGAAGCGCTCGCTCAGCATGAACCATGCTCGATAACCCCTTAACCGATCTTCGCCAGCCGATGATTAACAATGCCCCAATAAACGAGGCGCAAATCGTGGGCATCGTACATTTTGCGATGCTTAACTCCCGGACGTCACGTCGGTGACTAGTCTCCTGACCAACTTTCTCCGTCGCCGCGTGGCTACCCGCCGTCACGAACTAGAGTAGACTCGCGGGTGTAAATGGGACAACCTCGCGTGGTCGTTTTTACGACGACGAAGTTTCCCCAATCTTCTTCCGGGACCGTACATATTATGATACGGCCACATCACGGCCTCCTCGCATACCTCACGACTGCGCCAGCATGCTTCGCCGCGCTCTCCTAGGCTTTGGCACCCTCTTCTTCGCAGTGCAGGCCTTTGCACAAGCCCCTCTCTGGGGGCAATGCGGGGGCGTAGGTTGGTGAGTGGCTGCATGACGCTGTGAGCCGAAGCCAGGGTCTGAAACCGCCGCAGGTCGGGAAGCACAACATGTGCAGCGGGAGCCGTCTGTACTGCGCAGAACCAATGCGAGTGTCAACGTGCTAGCTTCAAGGCATACCTCCGCTAATGGCGGCCCTCTCCCGCAGACTACTCGCAGTGCATCCCCGGGTCAGCCTCGGAATCCAGCTCTGCGCCGCTTACGACGATCGCACCTTCCTCCACTGCTCCACACCCCACGACAGCACCCCAGGCTCCGCCTACGACCACTGCGAGTGGTGCAACGCCGACTGGGTCCCAGATCCGCGCTGATCAACCGCCTGTCTACCACTTCTACCTGCAGAGCTCCGGTATGCATCACGCATTGAGTTTGCAGCACCGCTCGCAGCACTTACCCCTATCCCGTGGCCAGGGGGCAAGCCCGTGCTCGGACCTGAAGCATCCTCGGGGTACTTCACGATCGGTAGCACCATCGCCCTGAACGGCGCGGACGGCTCGACACAGTACCTGAACGTTGATGAGGGCGCGGCGGCCTCGTACAAGCCACTCACGTTCGACGCGGTGGCGACGACTACGGATTGGGGCCTCGAGGGCGACACCATCATTACCACCGCGCCGCGCCAGCTCAACTTCCTCGCATGCAGCACGACGGACCCTGATGTATACGACGTTTTCTTCCAGGAAGGCAACGACACGCCGGCCGGCGCCTCCTGCACTTTGGTCACTTTACATCTTCCCTGCCTGTGCTGAGTGGTTTTTGGGTGGTTTAACCGGCCCTCGTTCCGGAGGTGTCGATGCTCAAAGTCGGGTGGCATACCGGACATTGTTGTTTGTCCCCGGTGCTCCGTAATACGCATCTTTTGCCGTGTGCCGATATCGGAGACGCTGCGCGTGCGTCGATCCTGCGTTGTGACAATCCTGATCAGATATGCACGCGTCGCGACGCGTTTTGTCACGTGCTTACTCCAAGCGATGAGGTCAACGATCGGGAAGAGCCGTGCACTTAAACCTCGGCCATACGACCGTGACTGCGCATGAAAGCTGAGTATGCCGGGGACCAGTTCACCGTCGTACGAACCTGTGCCAGAGTCCGATTCCGCAGATCCCCCACAGCCCCCCTCGCCGCCTCAGAAAGCCGGTTCTCGTCTGGTCACCGTCCGTAGACTTCTGCTATTTGCTTGCACAATTGTTCTCGTCTCGTTTGCCGCGTACCGATCAGAGCAGTGGACTGCAGAGAAGAGCGTTCCCGATTTAGGCTCCGATATATCTCCTGGGAAGGAAGAAGAGGTCGTCCAAGAACCGCCACAGCCAACAACACCCACCGACGATACGGCCATGTCTACCGCTGGAAAGTACAGTGTTGGCTAGTGAGTTGTCGATTTGGTGGAATTATTCACCGCGTCGTTCATCTTTGACATTTACACAGTTTTGTGAACTGGTGAGCACTATGTCGTACGTGTTATAATGAGTGCTCAGGTTCTACCCTTTCACCAGGGGTATATATGGAAGAAAGTACCCCCCATCACTTATTCCAGCCGACAACCTCACGTGCGTCGCCACATAATTTCTTAATGTTGCGGTTACTCAATGGCTGTGGCAGACACATCCTTTATGCCTTTGCCAATCTCAAAGCCGAGACTGGTGAGGTCTTTCTGTCGGACACCTGGGCCGATCAGGAGATCCACTACCCCGGAGATTCGTGGAACGACAAAGGAAAGAATTTGTATGGCAACTTTAAAGCTCTCTACAATCTCAAGAAGCAAAATCGTCACCTCAAGGTTATCCTGTCTATAGGCGGTTGGACCTATTCTCCTACCTTCCACCCCATCGTCATAAACCCCGCTCTACGATCGAAATTTGTCGCCTCCGCCATCAGGCTTTTGGAGGACAATGGCCTGGATGGACTGGATGTCGATTATGAATATCCGCAGAACGATGAACAAGCGCGCGGCTACGTGCAGCTGCTGCGTGAGCTCCGCCAAGGTCTTGACGCCCACGCTCAAAGGAAGGGGGCCAACTACAGGTTCCTCTTAACCGTACGTGGACAGTTGTTCACGTGGAATGTTCATTGACCTTCAAGACAGATCGCAGCTCCATGTGGTCCTGACAACTACAAGAAGTTACACGTGCGGGAGATGGACCAATCTCTGGACTTCTGGAACATGATGGCATACGACTTTGGTTGGTATACAAGGCTCCATACTTTGGCGCACGCTGACACGCAGGCCCGTTCGTAGCCGGATCCTGGGATAGCGTGGCGGGACACCAGGCGAACGTCTTCGGCGGACCCATTAGCGCCTCACAGGCCATCAATTGGTACATCTCTCAGGGCGTGCCGCGAGACAAGATCGTCATGGGTGTTCCTTTGTACGGACGCAGTTTCATGAACACCGAGGGCCCCGGAAGGCCATTCCAGGGTGTCGGCCCCGGCAGTTGGGAACAAGGCGTGTATGATTACCGCGCACTACCGCTCCCTGGCACGTACGCTTTACAAGATGAGAAGCTCGTCGCGAGCTGGACGTACGACTACGGGAAGAAGGAAATGATCAGCTTCGACAACGAACAGGTTGGGCGCTGGAAGGGCGAGTGGATCCGCCGTGAGGGGTTACGCGGGAGCATGTTCTGGGAGCTTAGTGGGGATAAGGGGCCCCCGCGTGAGGGCATGGAGGGTGGGCCGGGGAAGGAGCCCCAGCCTGGACAGAGCCTCGTCGCTGTTGTCAAGGAAGCTATGGGCCAAATCGACCGCAGCCCGAACTGGCTGCAGTACGAAGGTAGTCAGTATGACAACATGCGTGTGGGGATGCCGTAACAGCCTCGCGATGCCCATGGGGATGACAATTACCACGTACGAGATGCACACCCTATTCAACCGATTAAACACTCTTTTCTGACGCCTCCCCCATAGTATGCTACATACATGATAATCGACGTCGCTCAGCGGCCACAGCATGTCACAATTGTAAACGGTAAATTCATTGCTCGTACGGTGCTACATGGACGTAACGATGGTTGCACGAGGCCGGATAATTTGCTCTCCGTGTATGTATTCTTCTTCTCTTCGGAGAACTTCATACCTTGATTGGTGTCGGTCCACCCACAGGACAATACCAACGTCTTCCCCGATTTTCTTAAGCGTCTATCAACTGGTTCTTAAACGCCTGCCTTTCTAGGAAATTATCACGATCTTTGGGCAGACAGGAGCTCAAGCTTGACTTGAACAAGCCTGCTGCAAACATTGGTATGTCCATGTATCTATTCAGAAATTGGCTTTTACTTTGTGCTACTGTAGTGTGCTCGAATGACAGCTGAAACTTCTCCTATACGGAGAGGTTTATGCCCTAATAATTGTACTCAGGGGAAATCGACACTCGAAATAACGTTTCATAAAGTAAGCATAATCCAAGCTCTAGAATTTGTCAAGCTGTTAACGGAACCTATAGAACACACAAGCTCATTGAATATGGCTGCAACGTTCCGACCATCCAGGCTGCCGCATTGTACGTCCATCTAGGCTCTCTCGTAACGCCGCCTTGCTGAAATCACCCGACCCCAGCTGCTGATCGGTCGAACTTTGAAATCCAGCGAAAGTGAGGCAATTCTCTTCTCAAAGATATGGGTCCCGCGGCGACCCTCCGCAGTGCACTGTTCCTGTGACGCTACGGATGACGGGGTTGAATAGCAAGCGATCCGCATGCTCTGGGGTCGTGTTGGCCTAGGATCGCCTCGGCGCCCCGATGTCTGGGCGCATAACCACAGAGGGGCGACCCTGACTTGTCCAATATGCCCGGGGTGCCTCATGTTATGAGTTCTCGGTCTCATCCGGCGGTACGCACTGCGCGATGCGCACGCCCCTCCCGCGCACGCGCCACGTGCCCAAGTAGGACCGGTCGAAGCTTGTCTATACCTCGGCGCCGATGCCACTCACGTCTCCCCACCCAACAACAACTGTCGCGATAGCCTCGCTTTGTGTGACCTTGGAAACCGCCTTCATGTCGGCATGCAAGAGTATCTTATGAAATAACCGATATGAGCTTGAGTACACTGATCCGTGGAAAGGCTAGCAGTAGTTGGCGGTCGCGACCGTGGCGGTTAGAGTTAAACTTCACGTGCTTGTTTGACGTGCTCATGCTGCTACCTCCTGGACTGCCTGCAGTTATCGCTTCGGCTCCTGCTTCTGCGGGTCGCACGTTTGCTACTCTTGAACCCACCGCGTGGCTGCCACACAGGCGGCGCTGTTGTATTTCCCCCGTAACATGCGTCCCGTAACCTATGGCGCCGTTTTTGCCCGAATAGTCAAATCGAGAACCCAGCGGTCCCTTAAAGACCACCCAATCGCCACCCCGCCTCTTGTAGGTCCACCGGACGAGCGTGATGGGTGCGGATGCCACGCAGTGATGTTGTGCGTTGTACACAGTTATGCAGATTAGATCTTACTCATGTATACATATCGAGCATCGTATAAGGTATAGATATAGATCGCTCACAGGGTCGGCCTACATGTGGTATTACATACTTGGAGTACTTCCGGCATATCATAACAATATAGTCCACACCCGCTGCTTGGAGATCAGCATTACAAAGGGCGCGTGAGGGTATGGTGCCGCAACTCGTGTTTGGGGCGTTGCATCAGGAGGGCCGTAGCGTTCGCGAACTACAGCGACATCGCACGTCCAGTGCCGACGTCGCGGACGTCGCGGAACGTAGAACGGCCTCTCTCCGGCTCGGCCTGGCCGTACGTATCAGGTTCAGGGTCGAATGCCTTGTCAGCTCGGACGTAGCTGATCGCACGAGGACTCTTGTGCGTGAAACCAGCAAACGCTAGGGCTTTACGGACCTCGAGGATTTCACCGCCATGAACCTTGTCTCGCAAGAGCGGATCTCGGGTCGCGTCGGCTGCTGCGCCGTTCGCAGGTGCGAGGGGCTGAATGTTGGAAGCACCATCAGCGCTGCACAAGCCTAGTGTGTCGTTTGAGGCCGGCTCACCTCAGGGGGGATGTCGTCGTCGAAGTGTCGAGTGTCCTCCGGGTGCTGCAAGTCGGGTCGGTACGGGGCCGGGTATCTGTGGATATTCTCCCAATCGATGCCGCGGAACCATGGATGAGCCTGGAGTAGAGTCAACGCCGGGTCATACTCAGCACCGCATGGCGCAGACCTTGATTATGTGGGCTCCATCCACGCTGCCCAGGGTGCCCTGCGGAGTGATGAAACCGCTCCGTCTGGCCTGGACAATCATGGAGTTGGGCCTGCTAACGGAGGACGACGCTTGAGATCCAAGGCGATCTTCGGCCTCGCAGAGAAGCTGTTCCATAAGGTTCACCGCTTCGTGCGAGACTCTGGGTCGGGAGGGGAAGCGAAGAGACTGTTTCCAATTGAGAATCTTCTGCCGGGTGACATGTCTCTGCAATGTAGACAGCAGGTGCGGCGAAGTGTGCCGTACGTCAGAGACCGGGCAGCCAGATATTGCCGACGCAAAGCTGCTGCAAACAACGTACCGAATTGCTAACAAAGGGCGGGAAGCTTGCAGTAAGGCCATATCAGTCAACATCGTCCGGTAGGAGGCGCCGCATTAACATACCCGTAGAGACACTCGAACATGATGACTCCTAAGCTCCACCAGTCGCATGAAAACGTGTATCCATGCCCTCTTATAACTTCTGGCGACACTGCCAACGGTAAACGCGGATGAGCAGGGTGGTGGAGGAGGAAAGACCCTGAACGCTCACTATACGAGTTGGTACCACAGCTGACGTGGCAGGCATGGGGCAGTGATGCACGTTAGAAGGAGCAGCCGCCCGAAGACGGCGAATGCACTCACACGGAGTATGCCAGCTAGACGAGCGCCGATGGACGGTGATTAGATGACAGGTAGATCGTTGCGAATGGGGGATGACAGCGCGGCATGGCTCACCTTTCGGCGGTGCTTCTCCCTCCATGTGAAGACCCCACTTTGACCATCCCCACCGCCCATGAGTCGCTCGACCTCCTTGCGGTCCAGGCGTTTCGTCCGCGTGCCATCGCCGAGGCCGTTGCTGTCTTCGAGGTCGATGCCATGCTTGTGAAGCAAGTGTAGCCGCTGTTGCTCGTAATCTGCCCGATGTGATGAGTCCGGAAGATGCGGGGGGAATAGTCAAGAATACATACAGGAGGTATCATGCGCCCAATGTAGGTCGGTGCTAGAAATGCGGCGGGGATGAGCGAACGGAGGATTTGTCAGTACGGCACCTCCCAGCTGGTGGGAAAAGCGTCACTCACGCAAGACCAAAATCGCTGAGCCTGATGTGCCCATCTGGGTCAAATAGGAAGTTCTATGGTCAGGATATAATGAACATTAGCTTCCGCCGGATTCCGGCGCCACATTGATGCATGTCGCCCAGGTAAAGCGGTCGGAAGTGTTCTGGATACCCACGTCTGGTTTAATATCCCTGTGAATGAATCCATGCTTGTGACAAGATTCAATGGCAAGGACCATCTGAGCGCCCGGCCGAACAATCCGAGAGCGGAGACGAACCGAGTAAACGCATACAGGAATAAGTAACGGGCAAAAGGACGAAGGGGATATGACCGACCTCTGCGACATAGAAACGGGTGAAATCTTCTTCAAAGACATCCCTTTCTATCAGGAGGTTGAGGAGATCGCCACCGCCCATGTACTCTAGTACCTATCAGATATGAAATCGAAATGAAATCAGTGCATCCAATATCACGCGAAAACAAAGAACACCAGAGCGCCTCCTTACTAGATAAAGATGGTCGCGATCCTGGAAACTGTAAAATAGCTTGACTATCCACTCAGCACCTCCGGGAGTGCTGACAAGCGAAGCCGATCGCAGCAGGTCGCGCTCGGCACGCACATGGCCTTCTTGACCTTTCCGCAGCATGTCCGTCTTGCGGAGCTGTGACGAGACGCGGACATTCAGCAGAAAGGGCGAAATGAAAACAAAATGACCGAATCACCTGTTTCATGGCGAATAGCTGTCCCGTAGAACGTTCACGGACAAGAGAAACGACCCCGAAAGCTCCTGCGGATAATAGTTCAGCAGTTAATCACCCGAATACTCACTACGAAAATTATCGAACCATGTCCGATGGTCTTGAGCTTAACAAACGCGTTGACATCAACCTTCCGACGGCGCTCTCGTAGGTAGTCGGTCTCATTCTGACGCCAGCGGAGGCGGATATTCTCCTTCTGAACCTCGCTAAGCTGCATAGTCGCCATTTCTCGCTCCAAAGCCACCCGCCTCTGCTCGCGGGACGGCGGATGCCGCAGGAGCGGGAAATATAGGTTTTCAAAGAATATCTTGGCTGAAACTGCTTTCTCCAGCGTAGCTAATGACGGCGTAATCGGCTTCTTGGGACGCGGTGTGGGTATTTCCGGGAGGTCTTTGTCGGAGTCCATAGCGGCTGCATCCTCCTGTTCATGTTCGGGATGGACTGGCAGGCCGGCAGTCCACCGAATGGTGGAGTTACCCGGCTGGCCTGGAATGGGTGAAAGCTGAACCGGTGTGGGGGGCGCCTGTGGTTGAAGACTCGGAGATTGGGACTGAAAGGTCGGTGATAGCGGAGCCAGGGAGACGTTCTCCCTTGCAGCAGTGGTAAGTATAGACGACGTCGTTGCACTCATCCCATTTACGACTCTGAGGGGACCTGTCTGGATGGCGTCTGAATTACTGGGGGTGGGTTTGAGGGCGCTGACGACTTCATTTATTGCTCTGGCTTGGGCGGTGTACCTGATTAAATTCTTTATCGGGTCTGCCCAGCGGGGGTCTGCCCAGCAAACTTAAATAGGCAATCCCCAAGGATGAATATCACACTCGCCTCCAAGTTTACCCTGCCCTTCTGGACCCCATCGGGTCAAAAGTGCTTCTGCTTGGTCGGCATCGGAAGCGTGGACGAGGTGGCTATGACATTTGGCGGTTTGGAATGGCACTTGACAGGATGATGAAAAGCACATACACAAATCCAGTCGGCTTCGATACCATATCCTTGCTTATTCTCCTCGCCTTTAAGTTCCTCGGCGGGGAAGGCACAACAGGTGTGATTGGGACTGCCACCGGTTTCGGGTTGGAAGGAACATTGTTTCCGATCTCTTCATATCTGGGCCCAGCGACGGGTTCGGGGTCCGTGTTCTGAGCACGAGGCCAAAAGAGACGCGAGGGAGACGGAGTAGACGGTATTGAAGGGATCAGGGAAAGAAGATCATAGAAACCTTTGTGCAAGAGTGTTCCGCCCCTAAGTGTAGACGAGGGTGGCTCATATTCTGGCGCAGCCGGTGCCGGGAGAGGGATAGAAGGATGGTACGGGTAAGGCGTCATGTAAGGATTTCCGTACGAATACATGTCGGGAAGACCACCAGGAAGACCGCCCTGTGGATAGAAGTGATCCCAGTCGTTCCGGGGGCTGACGGGCGGTGTAGGAAGCGGCCGACGCGGCGAAGCCATGGTCGTCGAGCCAGCCGGCATCGTCGTCGTAGTCGTCGTCGGCGTCGATGGGCAGAGGCAGTCCGCCCGCCACAAGCCTAACGGACCGCGACTCCCCGATCCGGCAATCACGATTTGGTGACGAGGTCACATGTCACATACGTACAAGAACAAATGCGTTGCCAGCGCCTTTCCCCCGCCACCTTCTCCCGGACGTTTTGCGCAGGACTAGAAGACCCCCGCCAAATCGTGTACCGTCCTTCGGGTTCTACACCGTGCGCAGGAGCGCAATTACCAGATTGTACAGACACGCCTCCTTAGCGCACCGGCCATAAAGACACCGATCACAGCTCACGTCTTGAGCCCGACCGCGCAAGGCCCGATGGTCCCGTGAAGCTGTAGGGGTCTGCCGGGAAGCTTCTCTACAAAGTTTATCTCAATACTACTCTCGGATTTGGAGGAGTGAATCCCACCAGATCGATCTGACAGATTCAGCCACTTACTTCACTTCGTTGTATTCTTTGCATTTACACCAGTCCTTGACTGCGCATAGTTTATTGCACATCTACTCACGGCCGTGCGATTTGGCAATCCGTTGCAGCTCAAGGACACCGAATTTGCCCTCAATTAATATCAACGGCTAGTCCCGTGCGCCCATACAAGACGTCTCGCGCCCAGGCAGCTTCCGGCCGTTTCATGAAAGCGGGACTTCCGCCGAGTCGTCACCACCAGAACGGCGGTCTCCTCCGGAGAGATTTTGCTACCCCGCGCCCTGTCGGCCGCGGCGCGTAGACCTGGGAATCTTGCGAACGAGTCCACAAACATGATGCACGGCAGGGCAGGGAGACACGAGGCAGTGATGATACGCTGCGCCATCCTGGACTTGCACAGGACGCTTCTTGTTCCGCCGTAAAACGCGCACCCCAGCCTTCGATCCACCGGCTGATGGGCGAAGACATCCCTCGCACCCTCTCGCCCTCTTCGACCCAGCCTTGACGTCGGCCTCCCCGTCCTCCTAGATCTGGCTGATTTTAGAAACTTGAAGACTCTCACCGTCGAGGCGCTCTCCCCTTACCCAGCTCAGCTCAGCTCAGCCTCGTGGCATTGAGGACGTCAGAATCAAGCCACCCCTCCTCGCTGGTGGGTCGAGGTATCGTGTATGCCTCGCCGCCGAGGATAGCCGGCTTTTGCACATCTCCCTGTTGTGTCTGCCGGTTGGCGCACCGAGCGTTCAGCCCCTCAGGGGGCTTGCCATGCGTTGGCCGCATAGCCTACTACTTGGACGGTACAAATTGAAGGCCCAGAGGACCTTCCGACGATCGCCCACTCCCGCTTCACGCATTCGATGTCGAATCAACAACACCCAGAAGACCATTTTCATTACGGTTGTTTCCCGCGTCCCACTCGAAGAGGCACCCCGACAGGTGGCAACAACACCAACAACAATAACAACAACACCTCGCGTCGCGGACTATTTCATCTCGGACAGGGTGGGCGAACTGTGCTGCCTCCTCTTCTTGCGCCTTTTCGAACCTCACGTTCTCCAGGTCTGTTCTCCTTCGGAACACCTTATACTGTATGAATGAACTCAACCATCTTACTCAATGCAGTCCCTGACCCTACTCATCAATTCCCTCAGCAAGATCCCCTGCAAGGCCGAGGCGATCCCAACATAGCGCCCTACAGCTCCTCCGGTTGGCCCGTCAATCAGAGTGCGCGTGTCCGTTCTGTGTGCTATAACGTACTCATGACGTCCTTCTCCGTCTCCGTCTATACAGCACCAGCCCACTCGCAAGCCACGCCGTTCCCATCGGATCCCCGATACCAAGGACAGACACCTTACGGCTCATATCCATCTCGCTCATCGCCGAACATGATTGGGAACCCGCACGAGTCCCGTACATTACCCCCTCTTAATCCTCAATCGCAGATGAACCCCCACATCTCCATGGCTGCCGCAGGTCAAGTTCGCTCGCCCACTAGCGGCTATCCAACCTACGCCCCCTTCCCTCAACACCAGCAGCCTAATCCCTACGGCTACCCAACCCCTCCCGACCCTCGCCAGCTACCGCCGTCTATCCCTCCAATGTCTCCCTTCGACACCTCTTCGGGGCTGACCCAAAGGCGAGGCTCGCTGGTCGACAGATCAGGACCTATGCGCCCGGCAGTGGGGCACAGCGCTTCCCCCTACCCACGCGTCCCATCCGTGGTCCAAACGCCATCATACGCCCCCGAACCCCAGGCCGAACCCGTAAAGAAGAAGCGCAAGCGCGCCGACGCCGAACAGCTGAAAGTTCTCAACGAGACCTACAATCGAACTGCCTTCCCCTCCACGGAGGAGCGCATCGAACTCGCGAAAAAGCTGGGGATGTCGGCGCGAAGTGTGCAAATATGGTGCGTCTCCTTCCTGTCCTCCTCGCGGGGACGCCGCCGACGTGCAGACCACCTGATGCCCTGTCTTCACGTTGCCGTCGCTCCGCTGGCATGACAGGTTCCAGAACAAGCGACAGGCAATGCGCCAAAGCTCGCGGCAGGCCGCAGCCAACGCGCCGCCCACGACGAGCCAGCCGTACCCAGCATCCTCACACGCTCCGGGCTCCGCGTCTCTACCGTCTTCCGGGGCGTTCGTGGGCCAACCCCCGCCCACGATGGGGCCGTCAAGCATCAGCCAGGCTGGGTACAGCACGCCGCGGCCGCCCAGTGAGATGGGGGGCATGCACCATCCCTCCGGCCGCCTAAACCCATCCCCCAGCCCGTCTTCCCATCGGAGAAGCCATGAGGAGGAACAGCATAGACATGGCCGGTTCTCTCCCCGCGGATTCTAATCGCGGCTTCATCGCACCTCGCGCTCGCGTGCCGGGCCAGGATCCCGTGCCGCCATGAGCACGAAGCACGAAGCGCGTCCTCGCGCTCGCTCTCGTGCACGGTGCACCTCTAGTCCGCGCCACGCGCGCCCTGTCATCACTCGTTTTGGGCCGTCCGGCCACCGCTCCGTTATTTGCAAGCCCGTGTTTAACGTAACGTATCGCAGCACAGTGACGCTTTGCTCCTTGGACGCTCCTCCGTTACGTGCACGTTCTCCGCTCGTTATCGCCATTCATCGCCGCGGCTCTCACCCACCGTCATTGCATCGCATCTATCGCGCCGATCTCACCCCGCAATCCGCCTTCTCCCGCACTCTCATCCCACCCACGGACCCTCTTCTGTGTGACTACACTATTATGTATACTTCTGACTTATCCCCTATATCATTACCTCAAAGTATCTTACCCTATTTCGCTATTTTCGTAGGGCTACATACTACATTCTCGTTGACCTGCGACAACATCTAGTTTATTACTCTCTATGTCATGGTTAATATGGTCATCGTGTTGAATCTTATACCAGGCTTTCCCGCGCGCCGTTCCGCCCTGCACACTTCGCCGTCCTGCCAGATACTCCCTCCGCGAGGTACCCCGCGGATCGACATCCTCCGTCGCAGAACTCCTCGGCCTGCTCGCTTGAGAACAAGGCTTTCCCAATCGGAATCAGCTGCTCTGCACGCGCCCCGCCTGTCCACCTGCAACGTCTGATCCGCTCCTCTGTGCCGTACAGCGTCCGCCCCGAGCTCGGGCAGAACATTCATGCCGAACACATGAGCGGAGGCTGCGCCCACAGCGCCGGTAACCTGTGTCGGCGGGCCGTCGACCGTTGAAGTCTATTGCGCGCACAGAGCGAATCTAACCTTGCCAGATCTGCGCATCGCTAGTGTCCCTTACCCCACATGCCCGCCGGCGTTGACAGCGGATGCAATCAGATGCTCGCAGAAGCAGGCCCGGGGAACACTGCTGGCAAGATGCAAGTGAGATGCATCATCGCCGCTCCTCGCTGGGCTCGCGTAGGTATAGTAGGGTACTTAGCGGTGTTGCTCCGCCACGGGCTTTCGATATGAACCGGGCGCGCCACCGGCAGACCGCGCACGGAGGAACAGACTCACTTGCTCCGTTCTTCTGTGACGCAGACTACCGCAGTATTGCCCGCTTCGCGCGGCGATCATACGCAATTGGCAGGCGGGGTTTCAGAAGACCTGCACGCTGAGAAAGCTCGGAACGCGATAAAACTCGTTGTATTCCTGTACAATCGTCGAAGTCGTGCGGGCTAGCAGCACCGATACATATCATGCGGACGGAGAGCGATGCGAAGGCAGCAATAACAATATACACGACGCACGAGGACTCGATCCCCGGCGTGGTGCAGGCGGAGGGGAGTCAACCCATCCATCGACATCGATTGAGATCCCGTCGACCAGTGCTTCTCTGAAGCAGATCGAGATCTCGAAAAGCCAAGAGCCTAGAGGCGGAGTTGCGGTCAGTGCTGGTGTTAATACACTAGGCAGCCGGTGCGCCGCGGCAGAAGAGGGCTCGTACGTACACAAAGAAAGAAGAGAAATCAATGGTGGTGACGCTTGGCGTGGTGGGAGACATGGCGCTTGACCATGCCACGGCGGCGCTGGCGCTTCGAGGAGCAGCGGCCCGTCGACGAGGGACCCGACGAGGTCGCCGCCGAGGACACATGCGAAGACGCGGGGGTAGCATGAGACGAAGCCGACGCCGACGCGGATGGGGCCGCGGACGTGTGGACTTGCGTCGAGGTGGCCGTGTGAGAGGCCGCCGAGGAAGACGGGGCGTGGGTAGAGGTCGTGTGGGTAGAAGACGCGGGGGCTGGGTCGGACTCGCTAGAACCACCAGCCGAGCCAGAGAAGGCAAGGACGGGGCCGGGGACCTTGAAGCTGGCAAAGTTCTGGCCAGACCAGATGTCGGGCCAGTTTGTGCTGTCATATAAACCCGGAAGGGAAGCAAGTTGAGAGCCAGAAGGAACCTGGCTACCACTGCCAGTGACCTTCACCTGGCTGTGCGCGAATGTAAGTATGAGCCGTTCACTAAACGTGATAGCCACGTACGCGCAACCAGGATAGAACTGGGGCTGGCCGACGGAGTGAAGGGCGACAATCTCATGACGAACGAGCTAAATAATAAAGTTTAATCTCGGGTTTTAGTGATAGATTTGCATGTAGCTCACATATTCGCCAGCCTTGAGTTCGCTGGGGATAGTGCTAGTCCACTTGAAGCCGTTCTCGATGAGCTTGGTAGCAGCCCACTTGCCGTCGGAGTAGCCAGCTTGGTCGATCTTGAACCACTTGGCGTTAGAGGTGGAGAAGTTCTCGCAGTTGCCGTTGCAGGAAGCCATGTACGTGGTGACCGGACCCTGATGATCGTCGGGCCACTGGAGGAAAAATCAGACAAGAGGGTCATAGGATATTCCGATTGCTAGTACATACCTTCTGCCAGTCGAAGGTAATCTTACCACCGGCAGCGACAGTAGCAACAGCCTTAGCTCCGGTCTCGCCGTCCTTGTTGCAGGCGATGTCAGGGGAAGTGACGTCAGTGACTGCAGTTGTGCATCCGCGGTTAACAAAGGTTCGATCGGCCACAACTAGCGCGGGTACACACCAGGACCGTCATCTGGGATCTTGCGCTCGATCCGGGCAGGAACCGGGTCCGCATAGCTATAAAAGTGTGTCTCAATCATCCGAGCGAGCAGAGGGCGAAAGGGCGCGACATACGGATCAACGAACGGGTCCCATGCGGGATAGCTCTTGCCGTCAATCTCGTACTGGTGCACGAAACCGTGTGCGTTGACGGCGGCGGGCGCAACGAGCGCAAGGGCGAGAGAAAGGATGGAGATGGTCGAGAACATGGCGGTGTGTCGGTGCTGATCGAACGAAAGACGATTCGTAAAGACAGAGGAATGCAGGGAACACCGACAAGCCTGGAGGAAAGACAGGGAGGGGTAGAGAGAGGAAGGAGCCGGGGCGTGGAGGGAAGGGGAGGAGGGGGTAGAGAAGGGTGACACGGTGGTCGTCCTGAGGAGGGCGGGCTCGATGGCGGAGGCTTTTTCAACCCGCCTTGTTCGGACTTCCAATCGCGATCACTCCAATGGCAGTGTTCTCGGTTCGCACTGGTGGGCGGCTAGTCCCGCCTCGCCATGATCGCTCAGACTCTACCAGTCATTGTTCACGCCAATGCCGCCTGTTTGTGCGCGCTGTTTGTCGTGCCGCCTGCATGAGTCGGAGAACACATCCTGTCGTCGCTCTGCGATTTGCAACGCGCGACGCTCACGACAGGAAAGCATTGCGTGCTCTTGGCGGTGAAGCGCCACCGAAGGCGCGGCTTGTTGAACCCGGCCCCGCCTTAACGTTGGTGTTTTGATCCCGGGTGTCCCCTGGTACCATGTCCCCAGCCCAAACAAAAAGTACACCACGACTGACGGTTAAGATTATCGCAGTGCGCCCAACGCATTTCGTGGATTCATTTTGTATACATTTTCAACGTCAGACCAGGAACGCTCGCCGCGCAAGTACTCCTCCGAGCCGAGAACCATAGCCTGAACTCAGCCTTCACCGTATGGGGGAAATCTTCACTGACAAGCGAGGACCACGCCCACCGGCAATGGGAAGACCGTCATTAGCCAAAACCATGGCATTGCAGTACACGCACTATGGATACAGCAGACCGAGTATAAGCAATACAACAAGTCCAGACAGTAACGAATGTTCTGTGAATGAAAGAAATGGAAAAAATCGATCGATCGATCGGAACGTACATCTTAATGTCCCGCAGAGCCCGACGGGGCGGGTCGTCTTGGTGACCGAGCGGGAATCATCGGTCCCGCGGTTCCCGCCGCCGACATTGCGCCTTGCATAGAAAATCCGAGCGTATACCGAGGTTCAGCATATGGAAGAAACCCCGGTGGCGGCCTTACAGTCGACTGTTCAGCGACGAAAAGCGGAGGCTGTTCGCGCGAACTTCTGCCTCCAATCATGGCCGTTGATCGTCGACGCACGTTCAGGGGTGCAACGATGGTCGGCGGCACAACGGGGACACGAGTGGCCTCCCTCAGGGAAGAGATGGTGGACGTCGACTCGGCGGAGCCGGGTACGAATAAATCCGCCTCCTTCGTCGACAACCATAGAATTTGCGGAGGGCTTTGGGGGCTGGAGACGGATCGGGCGCGAAGGCGGGAAGGAGAGAGGGGAGACTGCGTGGAAGTGGGAGAGACCGTGGGTGTTGACGGAACGTCGGGACGACTGGGCCGACGACGGGTATTGTGGACTGTAGGTGCGGCTGATTGCAGTGCTACGGGCAAACGACGTTCAGAATCGTCGTCAATAGTTGGGCGTATGCCCGGGATCACGGCGGGGGCAAGGGGCTTGGGAAGTTCGACCATCCAGGCGGGCGCGCTTGCCGGGGGGCTAGGAGGAAGGGCGAACGGCTGTGTGCGAAAGAGATGCTCGTGGTACTCCATTGGAACGGATGCCGAGGAGTACACACTCGCCGTATCCGCGAGGGAATTCGAGCGTGTCAAGGCCGACTTGTCCGATGGCGCCACCAACACGCTCTGTTGCAACGCCTGCACACGTCCTTTCCCCTTCGGGTACCTCGACACGCCGTCGAGTTCCCTGATGTCCTGCGGGCGTAGGATGTAGTGCGAAAGACCCTCAAGACTCTCCGCGGAGTTCCGCCACGAACTATGCGACAGCCGCGTTGGCGAGGGCACCGCGGGTTGCTGTTGCAAGGCCTGGATGAGCTCGAAGTACGACTTGCGCTCGGCTCCCTCCGCGGTACTGGGCAGGACAGCCCCGGGAGCACCACCGGTAGATATTCTAGAAGGGATGGTGCTGTAACGCTTCTCCGCATCGCCGGGGGATGGGACGCGTTTCCTGTGCGTCCGGCGCTTACTTCTAGCCCTAAGCACCCAGAAAGAAAGAGCCAGGACAATGTTTAGCGCGACCACAACCGCCACGATTCCGCCGATGACTGGCGGATCCAAGACGGAACCGCGTTTTGTGAACCTCTGCACGGTGGTCAGTCTATATACCGGACACTGCAGGCAATCGCCCCACTTACATGAGTACTACCTGAGGCTTGCATATTGGCACAAGTTGACCAGCGGGACTGCGGTTTTCCCGGGAGCCGCAGGGACCACTCACTTCAACGTGGGG
Organism: Trametes hirsuta; assembly: GCA_001302255.2. Classification (NCBI taxonomy): domain Eukaryota; kingdom Fungi; phylum Basidiomycota; class Agaricomycetes; order Polyporales; family Polyporaceae; genus Trametes; species Trametes hirsuta. The sequence continues at coordinate 801,772 of CP019378.1, forward strand.
GGAACGCGCGAAGGGTGAGGACTGACAAGCGGGTACGCCCCTCATATACCTCAAAGCCATCAGCAGAAGCGGGCCTAACCACGAGAAGAGGTCGGGGCGCTATAGCAGCGAACGGTTGCGGCTAGATTGCACATGGTTGCTTGGGGACGTGACGGTGCACGCTGATAGTTGGGAGTTAAAAGGGTGGCTCGCACATTTGCACGCACCGACTCGGAGGCTATGTGCGCGGCTACCGTCCAGTGTGCGGCATCATGCGACAAGGTACGCCAGCCACACAGTCCATACGTTTATGAGCAGATAACGGTCGTTCGCAATTACTCCGTGATGGTTGTATATATAGTCGCCAGCTTGGAGAACAAGCAAGTCGGCAAATGCACATGGAGGCGGAGAAAGAGACCAGAAAAGCCGTAGGCGCACGTCATGACTCATGGTCGGGATCAGAGTGTTTACCCAGGATTTTCGCACGATAACTCTGCGCATATATCATGGTTATCAACCTAATTCCCCCGTTTTCTAAATCGGGAACGAGCATTGGCTGATCCAAAATTTACGACTTTTCGTCCTCTGCACCGCACCCTCACCCCGGACTCGCGCCTCGCCGCCAGCGACGCCTTCTGGACGGCCCCTACCCGCTTTCTGGGCTTCTGCGTCGCACTGGTTCAGGCATAGACTCGCCAGGAAACCCCATACCACATCTACGAGACACTTCAGTAATCTCTCCCCTTGGCCTCGTATAGATTCTCTGCTGCTCCGCTCTCTGGAACCTGCATTTGTATCACTTGTATCGAAAGATGTCCCCTGTTGCCATGTCTGTAGCCTCGGATTCCCACTTTGGTCCCTTCCTAGATGCGCTCCGTACAGCGCCCACCGGCCCTGGTGAGTACATCCAGAAACTGGAACGATTTCACGTTGATGAATTGGATGGTCTGCGTACAGATGCGAAGGCCGCCGCCGATCGCCTCGCCCGCGAAGTCCACAAGACTGGTCTTGACTCGCTGAGGTGAGATACAACATCTTACACATCCAATAGACGCTTGGAGGGTCCATGTACGAGGCCTATGGGACGCAGTCCACATCCCCGCCGAAATTTGTCGATTCAACGCCGAGTTGTGCAGGAATGACGGCCTTTCCGCGCCAGTCAGGTAATAACCTCGATGGCAGGCTAGCCCTTGTCAGGATTATCTTGAAACGATCTAGCTCCATCGCGGATTGGACCAAGAATACGCCTCTTCTTCCCCCCTCAGTGATTTATCGTCTTCCTGAGCGCCGTACGGTTTTTAGACACAATGCTAACCGAGTATCACAGCGACGCCAATGTCCTCACCACGCTTCACGAATACGCTACCAACAAAAAGTCCGGCTATGAGCGCGAGAGTGCTGCCATCGCATTCCACTCTCTCGCCACGGCCATTGGGGCCCCCGTCGCACCCCTCTTGCTTCCCTCACTGTCCGTCCTCTTCGAACTTTACATGGACAAAGGAGACGTCGTCCGCTCGGCTGCGACATCAGCTACCAAGGCTATCCTGAAGCTCTTCCCCCCTGAGTCAACCCGCATTGTCTTCAGGACGTTAGAAGATATCCTAGACAAGGGTAAATGGCGCTCCAAGGTTGGGGTCCTGGACGCTATGAAGAGCTTTGCCGTCAGTGCAAGAGACGCTGTCGCAAACGAGCTCGGTACTACCATTCCCAAGGTCGAGGGTGCGATGCATGACACGAAGGCCGAGGTATGCCATTGTGCCTAAAACTATGATCCACTCCCTGACCTTCTTCTAGGTGTCCTCCGCGGCTACGAAATGCGCTACGGCGCTCTGTGGCACCCTCGCGAACCCCGACCTTACTCCCCATATCCCGGTCCTCGTCAAGTGCATGGCAAACCCAGATTCCGTACCCGCATGCATCAAGGCCTTGTCGAACACCACATTCGTCGCCGAAGTCACCGCCCCTGCGCTAGCTGTCCTCGTCCCCCTCTTGATCCGTGCCTTGAACGACCGCTCCATGGAAGTGCAGCGCCGAACGGTGGTTGTCATCGACAACTTGGTGAAGCTCGTCCGTGATCCCACGGTTGCGGCCGTCTACCTGAGTCCACTTGTTGATGGAGTGGAGAAGATTGCTAAAGGCGCAGCTTTCCCTGAGGTGCGCGCCTTTGCTGAAGCTGCCCTCGGCACCCTTCAGAAGGCAGGTGCCTCAAAGGACGGGCCCCCGCCGGCGCACCGCGACCTTGATGCAGAGTCGTCGGGAATCCTCAATACTCTCCTCACCCTCATTCCTTCGGAGTTGGCACTACCCTCCTCCGATGCGCCCAATGGCCCGCGTGCCCCTCGTCATCCTGTCCTCAAACAGGTGTTAGAGTTCTCAGCCGGGCTCCTGACAGATCTGGTGCATGACCGGGACTTCCACAACACCAAAGCATGGCAACGCTCCCTTGGGTCTGTCCTTGAGCCGTGGTTCCCCGCCGGCCTGGCAGACGCGACCAAGTTTGCGGATCGCGTACGCTCACACTTCCTTGCCGTCGATGAGGCCAAGCATGCGAGTAACCAGGGTGGCTCGTCCGAGGAGGGCGAGTTACTCTGCGATACCCTTTTCTCATTAGCATACGGCGCACTCCTTCTCCTGTCGCATACCCGCCTCCGCCTCTTCCGCGGCCGCCGCTATGGTATCCTTGGGACGAATGGGTCTGGCAAGTCTACCCTTATGCGCCAGCTCCGTGACGGTAAGGTCGAGAACTTCCCTCCCCAAGACCAATTGCGCTGCGTTATGGTCGAACACTCGCTCCAGGGCGAGGACACCTCACTCTCCGTCCTCGACTTTGTAGCATCAGGTAAGCGGGGCGTTGGGTAGTGTTCCTGTTCACAGTCGGGGCTGATCACCCTCCGCTCAATAGACAAGGCACTCGCTCATGTGCCGCGGTCGAAGATCAGGGAGCAGCTCCTCGAGGTCGGCTTTGATGACGCCCGGCAGTCTGAAGTTGTTGGCGGGCTGTCCGGCGGATGGAAGATGAAGCTTGAACTTGGAAGGGCGATGCTGTATAATGCGGACCTCCTATTACTTGATGAGGTGTGCTGCTTATTGCTTCCGTTTTCCTCCCACGCTGACCGCGAGCTGTTAATAGCCCACTAACCACGTAAGTGAAGATCATGACTTGGGTACTGCGGTGTTGTCAACGTAGCTATAGTTGGATCGCGCATCCGTCCAATGGCTGGAGAAGTACCTGATTGCGCAAAAGAACATTACGTGCTTGATTATCAGTCACGACTCAGGGTATGTCTAGTGGTTCTCCGACCATGATCGCTCTCTGACCTAATGTGCAGGTTCCTCGACACTGTCACCACGGATATTATTCACTACGAGACCAAGAAGGTTTGACAGAAACGCAAAGTTTACTATGACTGCTTTTCTAAATCTAGCCGTTCAGCTCGTCTATTACCCCGGGAACTTGTCGACCTTTGTGGCGAAACACCCAGAGGCGAAGTCGTATTACACCCTCGCTGCCACATCAGTCAAATTCTCGTTCCCGCCACCAGGCTCCTTGATGGGCGTACGTAGCAACACACGTGCTATCCTGAAAATGACGAATTGTACCTTCACGTACCCCGGACGATCGAAACCTAGTTTGTACAACGCGAGCTGTGCCCTGTCCCTGTCAAGGTGTGGACGGCCTTCGCTATGATGATAGGCCCGAAACTGACCCCGACGTAGCCGAGTTGGTATCGTAGGGCCGAACGGCGCCGGCAAGTCCACTCTTGTCAAGCTTCTCACCGTACGTGATCCACATGTGACCGGTCTCCATCTGGAGACTCAACTATCGACAGGGCGAAACCGTACCCCAGGAGGGTACAGTGTACAAGCACCCGGCGCTCCGTATCGGTTATGTGTCCCAACATGCGACGCACCATATCGGTACGGAACTCACACAACATAGCGTTGCATCGCCTGACGCACCCGTCTTGTTCTAGAACGCCACTTGGAGAAGACGCCGATTCAATACATTCAGTGGCGTTTCCAGGACGGACACGATCGTAAGTCTATTCCTGTGTTACAATTACCCTCATCAGGGTCTGATGTCTGATGTCGCTCCTACGAACAGGCGAGATCCTAGAGAAGGCCACCCGTGTTCTCACCGATGAAGAGAAGGCGCTTCTCGAGACCGAGTTTGTCGGAAAGAACGGACAACGTCGCAAGCTTGAGGTACGCCAAATTTGTCAACCATACGACGTGATCGTATACACTAACAATTCGCGTGTTCTTCCCCCTATGTAGTTGATCATGGGTCGCCAGAAGCTGAAAAAGTCGTTCCAGTACGAAATCAAATGGAGGGGTCCGTATCGAAACTCTTGTGTTTCAATTGAGGTGAAGCTGATCGGGCGATCCGTCTTGTAAAGGCTTGGACCATCGCTTCAACTCCTGGATCCCACGCGATGAGCTGCTTGGGAAAGGTTTCGGAAAGCTTGTAACCCAGTTTGACGACCTCGAGTCCTCGCGTGAGGGCGCCGGTCAACGCGACACCGCCGCACATATTGTTCGGAAACATCTGGAGGACATCGGGTTGGACGGCGACATTGCGCAGTACAACGAGATTGCGGGCTTGTCGGGAGGTCAGTGCCGCTGCCATGTAGTTTCCTGCCTCATGATGCTTACCGTTGAGCTTGCAGGTCAGAAGATCAAGCTCGTCATTGCGGCCTGCTTGTGGAACAACCCCCAGGTGTGTTTGATTTAGGGATCAGATGGCGTTCATTGACTGAATGACTCGCGATCCAGATCTGTATTCTAGACGAGCCGAGTAACTTCTTGGACCGTGAGGCATTGGGCGGATTGGCCGTAGCCATCAAAGAGTGGGCGGGTGCAGTGGTGCGTATATCGGCTGCCGTCAATGATTTCATTCTTGCTGACGTTGGATTTACAGGTCATTATCTCTCACAACGAGGAGTTTGTCACCTCTCTTTGTAAGTCATATTAGCTTTCTTATGTGTTTCTACCTTCCAATCGTGATCTCTGTAGGTCCCGAGATCTGGCACGTCGACCAGGGACACATGACTCAGAAGGGCAAAGTCGCAATCATCGAGGACCCTCTTGCTGTCAAGTCCCCCAAGGGCAGTGGCACGAACACCCCGGCGAGAGGCCTCACCCCCGCCGCATCTGTCAATGCTACGCCCGCAGGCAGCGGTGCAGAGGACAAGGCCAACGGCACTGCCACGCCTCCGGTCAGGAAGAAAAAGAAGTTGACGCGAAACCAGATCAAGGCCCAGGAGGAACGGCGGCGCGTCAGGAAGCTCAATTGGTTGACGTTCGGCGGGCCGAAGCCAGAGGACACGGACAGCGACGCTTGAGCGCGATCCGATGGGCGGAGGAGGTTTTGGCGTCTCCTTGTATTCTCTCTGGGGCTCGACGATCTCTGGTCTTGTTTTATGTATGCTCGTATAATTTAGAGTGCGTATCCCTTTGCAGAAGAGAGCTCCGGTAACGGGCGGGTTCGATATGTGAAAATGTCATTGTCGGAATGGTGTACGTATTGTCAATACTATATCGCAGCCAGTGCGCATGGGCGGGCGTGGGTCGAGTATATAGGGGGCTAAGATGCGATGCGAGTAGTCAGGGGAACCCCTGGGAAGTAGAGTGGGTGTGGCGGAAGTGGATGCCGATCTACGGTGACAGAAGGGTGGGAAGGATGCCAGGGTAGTTGGTACAGTGATTGTGGAGGAGCGATGGTATTGTACAGTGCGAATGCTGTCTACTGAAAAACCAGAGAATGGTTAGTGAGTACAACAAGCCGCTGACCGTCCGGAAGGGTCCCAGATACGGCGGAGGCGCGGAATCGGAATAAATAAGTGATACAAAGCACGCCCGGAGCTCGGACGTGTGGTTAGTGCGGTTGAATAAATAGGCGACGGACGAGGGAAAGCAGCGGGAGAAACGGGATGTGCGGTGATAGATATGCCAATGAGTGGATGGAGCGATGCGGTGGGGTGCGAATAAATAATAACGAATGCGGATGTGGATGCGGGAGGTTCGATGCAGGGGCCGAGATCGAAAAAAAGAGCGTGGCAGAACGAGGGGATGGATAATGCGTAGTGTACAATGCAGTGCTAGGGTACCGTAAAATGATGCAGCGAATAAATAGATGATCAAATAATAAAAGCGTGCGTGGGATACTCTGTAATGCGGGATTAGGATACAATTGATCTTCTCTGCTTGCGATTCGACGACCGTGCGGGGTGGTGGTGGTGGTGGTGTGAGTGCAGGGGTCGTCGCGACGCGCGCCGCAGACAGTGCGCGGTCGTCTACGTCTTGCGGGACTTGGGTGACGATGACGCGGACGAAGCGTACTCGTCCTCCGCGCTGTCGCCTTCTTCCTCGAGATCGGCGCTTCCCTGCGCCTCCTGTCCTCGTGTGTGCACCCGCGCATGCCGGCGCATGTTGCTCTGGACACTGAAGCTACGACCACAGCCTTCGTACGGACATGTGAACGCTGTCGCGCCCGTCAGGAAAGCAAAGTCAGCAGCGATCAAACAGACAGCACGCAGCGGAGAGACTAACGCTTCTCCCCCGTATGCGTGTTGAGGTGTATCTATACGGCGCGGAAAAGCGTAAGTAACACGACACGACGATCAGCCGCCCGCAGAGGTACAGCGTCTGGGTTTGGGGAAGACGTACCCTCAGACTGCTCGGCCGGGTGAACCCTTTGCCGCAGTACGAGCACTCATATCTTGATGACGAACTCCGATCAGTCGAACCAACCTCCATGCCGGGGTAAGGCTGGTGGTGGCTACCAGGCGCCCCGGCACCCACTCCGGGGTGCAATTGCTGCGAGCCCGCGTATGGGTAGCTGCCGGTCGGGATCGGAGTCCGTGGATGTATGGGCGCGTACTGCTGCGTGGGGTAGCCGGCTGGATACGGAGGGACGGGCGCATGGGGGTGCTGGGGCATGTTCTGTGCATAGCTGGGGTACGCCGCCGGGTCTGACGGGTGCCGGGGGTGCTGGGCGGGCGACTGTTGGTGCCTCTGCATGTCCGGGTAGGTCGGGTACGAGTGTGGAGTACCAGGGGCGTACCCACGGGGCGCCGGTGAGGACGCGCCGCGAGACAGCTGTCGGGGATCTTCGTCTGCCAGGGAGAGGCGCGCCATGTTGGGGGACGCCGATGTGCCCGGCCGCGCCTGGTGGGGCGGGACGGACCTCGACAATTCCTCTGTTCAGGCGAAATTTGTAAGTTGCTCGCGCAATTCATCGACGTGGAAGGCACGTACGTCCAAAGATTTGACGAATTGGAGGGAGCGTCGGCCTCTGCTCGCCTCGTCCAGAGGGATCGCTTGAAGAGGGTTGACGAGGCGGCATGGCTTGGACGCTAATGTGGATCGGCGGGTGGGGGTAGGTAGAGAAGGTAAGGAAGGGTTGAGACCGAGGCCGGCATGATTCTATATAACCTGCGGGCGACGAATTGTTGGCTGCTTCGAGGAGACATCCGTGCCACACGTCCGTGGCCGCACATCCGCACGCGAGCACTCGATCGCGCGAACGGATCTGGCAGCCCTGAACGAATGTTGAGGTGATCCTCCTGTACACTTACAACTGCGGCAAGTCGGTCTCCACGCATCCGTGAGGGCGACGACAACGGCAGTGATGTCAGTCGCGAACGAGGAGACATTCGGAGTAAGGCCCCGGGCAGATCCACAGAACTCGAATGCTGCCATTGGCAAGCTATATTCAAATCAAGGAGGGACGACATGGCCGGGAATGCTGGGGACAGGTGACCAGGCCGTATAGCCCGGTGTTCAATGACCAGCGAGGGATTGCAGACAAGTTTGAAGGACATGCAGGGGAGCGCTGGGAGGAGGCGTCGAGGACGTGTATCTGAGATCCGACTGGGGACTTGGATCACAGATCACTGAAAGCAGTACGACGGTCACCTGATGGGCCATTGCTCCCTCGGTCACGTCGACCGTCGACCGTCAACGTCCTCGGCAAAGCGGCTGCAGCTGTGTGTCGTTGCCGCACATCGAGAGCCCGCATGCTCCCCGGCGGGCAGGGCAGCTCAATGATCGCCGCCCAGTTGCGAAGGTTAATTGCGGGTCGACCCCCAAGCTTCGATCTCAGAATTCTGGTTGCTTCTAAGTGGGCAGGTCGTTGGTCTTCTCCCGCGCAGGTACGTTCACTCTGCGTACAGTTGTCGACGAGTCCAAGCGCGACTGCGTCGAAGGTATGCGCCCTGCATACGTGATTGCAACGCGCGCCGCACGATTGCGATGAAAAAGACGCTGAAATCTGCAGCCAGAGTATAGTCCCCGAAGCATCCACCCTACAAACCGTGGAGGCGAGCTTCTAGGTCGCAACAAATAACCGTGTAAGCCTCCAATCACTATCCGCTGCGGTCTTAAGGTTCCGGAGACGACGAGTGATCGTCCCGGAGCCGAAGCTGGGGACCATATGCACAACATCTAGACGTAGATCTGCCGTAGATGCCGGTGCGTACGAAAAGAGTAGGTTACGGCCACTTAAGTCAAGCCTCACATACCACATGGGAGACGGGTGACAAGACAAAACGTTTGGCAACGATGACTGAACATTGGCGCCGAGATCATGATTGCTTGCTCGGTTGTATCTCGGTGGGAGTCTTGGTCTTCAATGACAACGCGTGCAATCCTGAAGCCAACTCGTCCGAAAGCGCTGAGTAAATCATTCGATGCCGCTGCATGGTGTTCTATGAAAAGAACAAGGGACAGGGCGAGGTATGAACGCATTGTCAAAGTAACAGTGCAATGAACGTGACGCAGGCAACGCACCTTCCCCTGGAACTCTTCTGACACGATGTTTATGGAGAAATCTGAATATCCGAGGACGAACAGTGTGGTCAGAGCTCGGGACACGCAGTCGCACAGGCCGACATGAAACAGGTAGCAAAAGCAATACGCACGAGTCTCCCCGTTACCACCTCCCTCAGCTCGCATCGGGGCGTGATGTCTATGTTGCCAGGAATCGTTTGTGATCTCGAGCTGGGACGGCCTCAGGAGCTCGGTAAGCTATCAGAAAAGGGCAGGGCAGCACATGGGAGTGATGCTCAGCGAAGGGGGCACGCGTAGGACGGGGATTGGTTGCATACCTTGGCCCTAATTGAGCTCTCCACCGGTCCTCCTGACGATACAGGCTTGGAATCAGAAGTGGCGGGTGCGGCAGTGGACATGGTCGCCATGACGTGCGGTTTAGATAGACGGTTTCGAACGAGCGAGATGGCAAGTCTCCTGGGAGCAAACATCGGCACTGCACTGCACCTCCGGGTAAATCGCAGGGCCTTTCCTCGCCGCTGCGGTCAAGAAAATACAAGGAGGCCGCAGACGGGCAAACAGAGCGTGAGAGCAAGAGACAAGCTTTGCCTGGAACTTGGCAGGCAGCGCACACACCTCAGTTGCAACAGACGCCCGCCGGTCCGATGATGCCGGTGTCCTGGAAGATAAGCGCCCTGCGCTGGCTGTTAGCGCCCGGTCGTCCCACACCAGCACGCCTCCATCCACGAAGTTTGTCGGCCGAATCTCGCTCGAATTCCCCGCAGGCACACATGGTTGCGACGTCATGTTGAAACAACGAGTTTTCCAACACTTGACGCGACCTACCAAGATCTTTTCCGATCTGATCGCCTTGAGTCGCCCAAGGTATTGCAGGAGGTAGGTCTAGCATATATCCAGTCTCCAACCACGTACTTCTGTGTTCTGACAGATCGTCTCTGCGTATGCAGTTTGCTCACAATGCCCCACATCTCTAGATTGTGGGCGATATACACGTGGCTAGTCCGAGACCGAGCGTTTCAGCTTCTCAATTGCTTCCGTTGATTTTAAGAGCGCCGACAACCGAACTTGTCACCTTGTCAATGGTACTGATTGAGTGGAGGAGTCCATGAAGCCACGTTTCAATCCCTTCACGATGACGCTGGGCTCAAGGCATGATTTAGTTGGCTCGCATATTTGGTTATTGGAAATGTTTTTCGCCAGGACCGGGCGCCGGTGTCGGCCGTATGGTAATATTCAGCATACACGTTCACTAATGCTAGTCACATTGTATTCAAGTACCCGCCAACTGGTTTTACCTCTTCACTCAGTATGATCCTCCCATAATGAGTTGGGTTTGTTTTGAGGGCTCTCCAAGGGGAATGCTGGTGGGTTGGCGAGGGTGTGGCATGTTTTAAGTACGTCTATCCTTTCCAGGCACTCTCAGTGAGCTCAGTTTTAAATACCGTGGCTTATTACCCTCAATAGCACTTGACACCCGATCTTCAACCTTCACGACCCCTTAGGTCGTCCCTGCCTGTCCTTCCCGCGTTCCTGATGTCGATCGTTCCATTCGCGACTTCGCAGCATTACTATACATGGTGTCCCCTTGTCTGCCAATGATGAGACGATCTCCCCTTGTTGACATACCAATATCCAGCGTTCTTACAGCCTGCGTGCCTCTAGTGCGTTCATTTCCATCCTTTGATTATGTCGGCACCTCGTCCAATCCAATATGCGACTGACAACTGTAGAATACTCCCCGGTTACTATAACACCGGGTCCGAGCCGCCGTACCTGAAGATAACGCACAACACCTGCAACGCATTGTGACAGCCGGTTGGTGCTTTTGTGGCATCCCGACAAACGCATTGGAGCAAACGCTCAGAACAACGACAATGTCAGTTCGCGGCTGAAACCCCAGATTAGGACCTCGCCATGATGTGGTCATTGCTTCCAAAACTCATCCGAACCCCTTCACGACTCGGCGGCGATAACCAAGCCAACCCAGTATTTCGTACTCAGTGAGGCGTGATTCCGTTCCAGTTCCCTTCTACGTTGAATAAGCGAACACGTCAGATATATCATTGAGGAATCAAGGCCACCCTTGCTCGGACCCCTCCCCTCGCTAGTGCCTGAACGACCTGTCCACATTCCTCCATCGACTTCTCTTCCACTTCTGGCCGCACCTTCCCCTCCGCGACTGCCTCTAAACATTCCTCCAGATCTTGGTAGTCGCCGCCGAAACTCCCTCTAATCGTCAGCTGCTTCGTAGTCGCGAGGAGAGGGCTGATCGATACGGCATCTGCGCCGAGCCCAACGAGCAATACGGTTGCCCCCGTCCTCACCGCGCCTATTGCTGCGTCCATCGTCCCCTGCTTGCCGACGAGGTCAACCGCTACATCGATGAGGATGCCCTTCTCCGCTAGCAGCGCCTTCAGCTCGCCCGGTGCGACCGCGTAGTCGACGCCAACCTGAAGGGCAAGGGACAAACTCTCCTTGCGAACATCCGAAGCGATGACCGTCCCCGCCCCGAGCACGTTCTTAGCTACCTGGATCGCGTTGAGGCCCAACCCTCCACACCCAAGGATGAGCACCGTCTGCCCCGGCTGGATACCCGCCGCCCTCTTCATCGCATGCCACGGCGTCATGACCGCGTCCGTCGTAACCGCGACCACCGCCGGCGAGAGACGCGGGTCCTTCGGGTTATTGCCCGGGACAGGCACGACAGTGCTCGCGCGAGCGACGACGTACTCCGCCCAGCAGCCGTCGCCGCCTATCCCAATCATCGGCGGGTCGAAGCATACGTTCTGGAAGCCGCGCCTACACTGGTCGCACCCCGCCCGCTCGCACGCATTAGTCGTTAGCACGGCGACGTATGTGCCGATGGCGAGGCGACACGCGATGGAGGGGTTTGCGACGACATTCTCCCCCTGTGAGACGACGATTCCCGCGCCCTCGTGCCCGAGGGTGTGTGCAAAGGGGACGAAGGGGCGTGTCTCGGCCCACTCGAGGAGGTGGACATCCGAGTGACAGACGCCTGCGGCGAGGATTTTGATCAGAACCTCATCAGGGCCGGGGTCAGGAATTGGGACCGTCTCCCTCTGCGGTTCCTTGTGGCCTGGTACCAAGCGGTAAGCGATCATTGTGTCGGTAGCGTGCGCGGCATCGGTGTCGGCGAGGGCGATCATGTCGCAGGAAAGACGCTGAGGGGTAGAAGGTGCGTGTTATAGTTCAAGCCTATGTCGCGGGCTTTTATACTTCTTCCTGTAGGCAATCTAGATGGTAAGGTTCAAAGACCGGTGCTTCCCCCTTGCGATGCGTAGTAGCGCTTCCCCATGGGCTGCTCCGAACGACAGTGAAGGCTTGGACCCTAACGCTTCGATCCTACCTAAAACTGGACAGACGTCCCGACGACTCATGGCGGCCCCTCTTCGAGTTCTAGGCATACGTCACGCAAAGCGCCTGAAGTCTTGGGTGCAGGGTACGGCCGCTTTTCCAATACGGTAGGCATCCTTCTTGAGCACCCGTTACGGTTTCTTACCATTTCGCGGTACGAAGAGTGTGTACGATTGCGGCGCATCTCCCGGTGCTTCCGGACAGCAGTATCATTTTTAGAATGGTGCCTTGCGGTTTAAACGGGAAGCGATGCGCTCCGTACAGACCTCGGTGGTACACTCACTGTCATATGAACATATCTGTGGCGCTGATATGCTGTTGTGTATGTTCTAACCTGGCGGCTTCGGGACGGGCGGAGACCTCGGCGCGTGGCGTGTGCACATGCCTAAGGATTGAAGGTGTTCATTCTTCAGCTTCCAAGCAAAGCGAGGAGACGGGTATAGAAATCTCGATACTATCCGCGACGCTACAGTCAACCCCGTGCCGCTACCTCCACACCCGTGCGTTCTTTTACTTCCGCTCGTACGTATTCACATTTACCCTGCCACCGGCATGTAACGCTAGTCCAGACGTCATCAGTTGGGCGGTGCCACGGTCAAACTCCTACGTACACGTCATGTCATAGTTAGCGATCTCCATGTGATACCGATAACCTCTGCTGACCTGCTTTTCACCCTCGACGCCGACGGGTCATGGGACTAAACAAAACTCGGCGGCAACAGAGCTACCCTTGCCTTAACTTCTCCCCTCGCCAACGCCCGAACGACCTCCACGCATTCTTCCAACGCCCTGGATTCTACTTCCGGCTCAACCTTCCCCTCTGCGACAGCCTGTAAGCATTCCTCCAGGTCCTGATAGTTCCCCGCGAAGCTACCCTTGATTTCTAACTGCTTCGTCGTGGTCGCCATGATGGAAATAGACACCTTGTTCGACCCCTGTCCAACGAATACGATAGTGCCCCCAGCCCGCACGAAGACCATCGCAGCATCTATCGTCGCCTGTACACCCACGAGATCGATTGCTACATCGACCGCCAGTCTCTCCTTCTTGAGCAGCGCTTTCAGCCTATCTGGAGTCACGGCGTAATCCGCCCCAAGCTTGCGCGCGAGCGCCAGACTCTCCGCACGGACGTCCGTCGCGATAACCGTGCCAGCGCCCAAGGCGTGCTTCGCGATCTGGACAGCATTGGTCCCCAACCCCCCGCACCCGAAGATGAGGACCGTTTGGCCTGACTTCACGCCCGCGACCCGAGTCAGCGCATGCCAGGGTGTCATGACTGCGTCCGTCGTGACCGCGACCACGGCGGGCTGGAGTCGCGCGCTCTGCGGGTCGTTCCCGGGAACAGGGACAACACATGTCGCACGTACGACGACATACTCCGCCCAGCACCCGTCAACACCGAGCCCGATCATTGGAGGGTCGAAGCAGAGGTTTGTGAGCCCCCGCGCGCACTTCGCGCATCGTCCGCACGCGTTCAGCATGAGGATCGCGACGTACGTCCCGATCGCCAGGCGCGATTCCTCCGCGACACCCCGCCCCGCAGCGACAATGATGCCTGCGCCTTCGTGTCCTAGGGTGTATGTGTGCTGGACCGGGGGTCGCGATTCGGGCCGTTCGAGGAGGTGGATGTCGGAGTGGCAGACGCCCGCGGCAAGGACCTTAACGAGGACTTCATCTGGGCCGGGCGTGGGCACTGGGACCGTCTCGTGCTGCGGCTCGTCCTTGCCTGGGACGAAGCGGTAGGCAAGCATGAGCCCAGTAGTAGAAGGGATCCCGTTGGTCTGCGTGGAGAGCGGCATGACGCAGGGTCTCACACTGGGTTCTCAAACCCTGAATATTGCCTAGCTTATATATGGGTGCCGTGCTTCTGCTGCCAGTTCTTAGAAGCCCGCAGTGCGGTCGCGTGTCCTTCCGCTTCGACGGACGGTGTGATTGTGGCTTTCTGGTGCTATTAACCGCGTCGATCACAGCTTTCAGCCAGACCCAATACGAGGCTGTGCACGATGATCTAACTGGTGCGTTCTCTTGAACACCTTCTACAATCCATACTGTAGATTACGCACGTTGTTTACGAGTTGCTAGAACTAGAATGACCAAGACACATGCGGAGTGCCAGTCAGCGACGGCACATGAGGACAATAACGAAGTCCAGTCTGCTTTAAATTCTCAGGCTGATTAGATAAGCGCCCCTTTAAATCGACTCAACCGCGAGCCCGCGTTGCTCCTTTCGCTTTAAACACCACCATCATTACCGTTCTATCATGGAGCGTGCTATCTGCACGTCACGCTACGAGGCACTTTACGTGTCCAACAAGACCATATACATTGTTCTACAGACCAATGACGCACTCTCTGACGCCGACCCGGGTCGCACACCGACAAACACAATCGCGACGCGCGACGCCCAAGGACTCATAAATTACTATGAAGAGGCGGAACCGGCGATGGAACGACTCTGGAGGGAGAAGTTGGGAAAGTACCTGTACGACCATGTCGTGAAGCAGGACATGGCTCGCGAGGGAATCACGGGTATGTGCTTCTTGCGCTTATTTGTCCTCCATCCTCACGTCCTTGCGTGCTCCATGTCGGTAGAGCGATGGAAGCCGGACATGGTTCTACTTATAAACTTTCCCGCGAATTATTCCCTGTGGGTACACAAGAAGGGCTCCCCACACGATCCTCGCAAAGACCATTACCTCCATGGTGAGCCACTGTCTTACGCAATATTATCATGTTCCCTGTCCCGACATCCTTCTGCGCGTGTCTCCAGGTTCGCGATATGTGGCCCAATTTCGCTCGCCGATGGAGTTCTGTCTTCATCTCAAGTGGATCCTAGACGGCCAGCCAATGAAGGAGAACGGCCGACCAGACTGTCGGTGCTGCTACTGTGATGGGACCCTGACGCAAGGGCAGATCTCATCTGCGTTTGGTCACTACCACCCTTCTCGACGCGACAAAGACAAGGATAAAGACAAGGACAAGAAGAGGCCCAGGACGCGGGTTCACCGTGCCGCGCAGTCGACCAGCATTCCGTACAAGGACTATACGAAGCTGAATCCCGCTTCTTCTGCATAACGCCTTCAAACCCCACACTACGTGCTATTAGGATACCTTTTCCCGTCCATTGCTCTCACCATCTACTATATCGCCATGCTGTCTTTGCTTGCTCGTCACATCCCTCCCTATTGTTTTCTGTACCAGTAGTTTATCCTTTATGTCATTGTGCTCGAATTGACCCATGTTAGGGCCTTTCTCTTCTCCTCTCCACTGTATGTAACACATTTAATGCATATTTGTAGACGTTGAACGTTAAGTGTGGAGCTCTGAGCCCTACCTTCGCGCAAAAATGATTTTGCGACGCGTCCAGGGGAATAGCCACAGACGCGACAGAACGCGCTACCCGTGACCCGAGAACAACGCGGCTGCGTCGATCCATAGCCGCTCGTCTGTTTCTTCCATCCCACCATCCTCTGCGTTCGTCTTGTGAATCTTGGCGTAAAAGCTACTCTACCACGCACTCCACAGGAAACACTGCGCAGACAAGCCCCTTTCGATGTCGACAGCCCCTGGAAACGCGTCCAAAAACGCGTCCGAGCGGGATTTCAGCATACATCAACGCGGTCTAGTCGATACATGCTTCGAAGAAAACCAGTACGAGGCAGCGATAGCTGTCCTCGATGAAATACGTTCTAGCAAGTTCAAACCTTTTCCGTGAGTGTTGTGTCTGTGTCTGTTATTACGGAAAAGGTGGTCATCGGTAGTATGCCTTCGTGTGATAGCCGTGTTATGGCTTAGACTGATCTAGTATGTCGCGCAAGAAGACACATTCTATGAGACCGAGTCTTAGGAACCATGTGTGAGGGCGGGTCAACTCCAGGGTATTGCGCGGCTTGGGGGTATCATGATACCTTTTTTACAGGAGTTGTCCCACTGCATCATGCATCGATTATGCCACACTGGCTGCCATATAAGCAAAATGCCTTGACTGTGCGCAATCGACGAAGAGCGGTTACGTTTCAATAGGATACCACCTTCAGACGGCGTCCGTATGCGCAACGAAGTGATTGTGCGCAGTTCGGTGCTAACATCAATCTTCGTCAGACCACACATACGGCAATTGATATACATCAGCTTATATCCCCCGCCATCCATCGAAGATGAGCTCGAGGAAGAAGCTCTGAAGCTCGAGCCCGGTAGCCCAAGCAAACATTTATCGCGACGGCAGAAAACCTCCCTGGCGCCCTCTCCGAAAGCTAGCGCTGCGGCACGAGACGTATTGATGAAGTTTGCGCGAACCAATACACCGGGATCTCTTGCCTTAGCGGTTCCGAGCTATCCAGAGAACCCAAACGTGCCTGCGGTGAATGGCTCCGATGCAGAGGATTCGTACATCGCCCGTGAAGCGCTGTGTATCCAAAGGGCTCGATGCTGTTGGGAGATCATCAAGGAGGGTTTCATTCGGAGAGATGGCGAGGGCTCTGCGCCAAGCCCACGCAAGCCACGGGTTCGGCGTTCGACAAGACATATGGTTCAAGATGATGACGGCTGGGGGGACGGGGACGCCGAGCCACCTGCGCCTGTGGGCGAACACGCCTGGGGTGTCCTAGGATGGACATTGACGCTGTTTGAGCGCGATGAGGCAGCCGTGGAGCGCAGTCAGCAGGGTCAGTACATTTCCGTGCCGCTTAGTGACGTTCTGCGGCCTGACCATGACTGTTGGTAACAGTACGTTACTCGCCTCTGCTACTGAGCCAGATTCCACCTTCGCGAGCCGAGAGGTCCGCGCGTTGGGATGTCGATATTCCCCTAGACGTCGCGTTTTATGCTCTGCAGCAGCAGGGGGAGGCTCGGCGGTCCCTTGGCGTCCGGCTGTTAGCTCTGGTGCGTTCCCGTCCCCATCTAGATACACGATCTATTTGTCCCGATGTACACATACGAGAAACTCACGCTTGTGTCTCTCTTCGCTCCCGCAGCTCATCAACCTGGGATCAACGACCCTTCTCGACTTTCCCATGTTCCTGAACGCCGTCTCCATGCGCGTGTCCGACCTGTCTGTCGACGCTCTCTCGTACCTGCTCTCCACGCTCCCTGTCACGCGTGCGGTAGCGCAGTTCAAGGTGCGCCTGTGCAAACACACGTTTGGGGGTGGCCCCACTGGCTCCGCAAACGGGAGACCAAAGCCCCAGGCGCGTGCGAAAGCTCAGCCAAGGCGTCGCGTGCGCACAGAGGTGACCGGAGCATCTGCAAATGCAGGGTCCACTTCCCAAGACGCATCGGTGGCTACGCAGGACACTGGTGCGACCGCAGTGGCCTCTGTCGCGCGCAAGTTCCCGGTCATATCTGGCTCCGATGTCCTGGAGCTCTTGGCGCGCCCGAATCCGTCGGACTCTGTGGCTGCCGCTCAGACAATCTGTCTGAAGGGCGAACTCGTCGTCAGCTACGCGCTGCTCCAGGAACTAGCCGCCGGGGGTGACAGGGATCAGAAATGGAACGAAATTGCGCACGACGGCAGTCTACGCACAGCTGTGCAAGAAGCTTTCGATCCGGAAGCCATCTCGAAGGTGGACACAGAGGGGCGGGATTACGTGCGGAAACGCAGGGACGCGATCCTTGCAGTGCTCTCCCTGTGGCAACTGTAACATTGTCCAGTATTCCTATGCACATTCGTCGCATCCGAGAATCTAGGGCAGGCTACTCCGACATGCACGGAACCTCCATTTTTCATTTGGGGCGAGCTTGAAGCTTCTCAAGGCCGTTGGAGAGCAGAGATTTCGTCCGGGATTGTTTGGGCATCCGGAAGGGGGGGGGGCTGACATTATTGTGATGGATTGTGCAAAAATGTCATGCTAGTTGTCCTCAAACACGAGGCTACGAGCAGGCGTCCTCAACAGCACCCGACTCTGCCACGACGACGCCGCGCCGGCGATGATGTAACGACGTGATTATTCGGCCTCCCTGTACGCTGCTGCACCGTGCGCGTCGCTAGGCGTCGCTGCGTCTGCAGCAGGCGATGTGCGTCCTTGATGGTGTGCCTGTCAATTAACCTTCCTGTGGCAATTCGCTGGTCCCTGAATATCGTCGGCCCACACCTATTAGCCCCTGGGTTCCTACTAGACCGTATGATACCGATTCGGCTTTGGTCTCGTAACAATCGTGTCGTAAGTGTCCCTAACCAACCGCCCCGCAGTAGTTCCGTCCTGCGAATTTGGACACAGAGGAGCATCAAGGATGGAACCGTTGCGTCCCCGGCTTGCTGCCTACCGCACTACTCGCTCCGTTGTCATGGAATATCCTCTCCTACGGGTCATCGCAGTATACTGTGTGAAGCGTACGTATACGGATATGTTACATGACGGGCACTTCGGTCGGGGGCGAAGACTGTGGGATGCCGTCCTGCTGGTCGACGATAACCCTGCCTGTAATACCAAGCACTTCCGTTCCGCCAAAGGAGGTCGTTTGGTACTTCTCCAGAGGAATGTAGCCGATGTAATGCTCGTCGCCAAATCCCCCAACGAAGTACACGGACTGTCGATCGTGACAGCATCATCACCTCGTTAGCTACGCTAGTGCACGAACTGTGGACGAAACTGACGCACATGGGGATCGAATCGTGCCCAGTACGCCTACGAGGTATCGTAAGCACGTCAGACGTGGTCAGCGGGTGCGACACGATGGCCTGCTGATGATAACTGGTGCACACTGACCACATGTGGTTCTCTAGGACCTGGGAGCCACCAGCGTGCGTCTGGGTGGTGAGCAATGTAGCATGCCTGGATGTTGGCGAGGTCGGGCGTATTGCTCAATTCCGGAAAGACAGTGACATTCCCTATCAGCGACACTCGGGGCCGGCTTGCCGCGGGTCGGTCGCTCCAGATAGAGATCGACGCAGCATGAGCAGGTGAGCGTAGAATATTCTGGCTGTGGCGGGAGATGGGCAGGAACAGGAGTGTAAGTGAGCCATTGGCGTGGCAGCTGTGGGGTCAGGGCCGGTCACAATAGAGCCAGGGCCCAGAAGGCACAGGTTAGAGAAGAGACCCTGCGCAAGGAAAGCTGTGCTTTCTTCGGGACGGGCCCAAGACGTGCCTGGCGTAGTATTCTTGCAGTGCAAATGGCTCTCCTTCAGGGGTGGCGGGTGTAACGGTTCAGGATGCCGCGATCGTACTGGGTATAGCCGCGGCCGCCGTACCTGCGAGTGTGTCATGGTCTCCTGGGTATACCGTAGCCATCGTGCCTATGGCAGAGCCGTTGACCAGCTGCCTGGCGATTACCGCTGACAGACCACGTTATCAGCGACTGCTCCAAGAAAACATAGATAACGGAGAAGGCTTACCTGCCTGTTCGATCGTTTCATCGGCACGAACGTAGACCGAAAGCAGCCAACACAACAGAACCGAGATATATGTCCACGAGAGAGATCTTTCGAACATAGGGATATGCAGAGCGTAAGAGTTAGTTTGCAATATCAGTGGTGTAGTCACTAGTGATCACTTCGGAGGGAAACTCGCGACTCAGACAACGAGTTCGTGATCAGGCGCTTGAGAGATGGGGTGCCTGGATTATGTAAGATAGTCGTCGAACATAATTAATTCATCATAAGTTCTAGAGTCGGGATACATCCATCGACATCCGACGACGACTCACGGGCACACAATTCCGTAGTAGACATCAATCGGGATCGCGCCAGGAAGTCGTTCTTGAGATCATTGAGCGATCTTCAGTAGTCTTCCCGGTCCGAGTGTCTCCTGAGCTCGCGGGCGACGCAAGCGGTACGAGAAAACTCCCTGGGTAAAAACCGTAAGGTTAGTACCAGGGATAACAGTTTGGTCAGCCTATAGGCCAGACAATACTGTGGTTTGTGGGCACTCGTGAACATGCAACCTACGTCCCCACCACTTGAAGTTAGTCCGGTCATGATATCTGCCGCTCAGTTCTGAGTACAACCTTTCCTAGGCCTCCAGCTTCTTTACTACCCGAAGTCAGACTAATCCTGGCAGTAGTTTTGACGGCAAATTTGTTCAAAGACGGTTTATTGGACCGTATGATCGCAAGGGCCTCAGCTAGCCTCGGCAGTCTTGGGCAAGCACGGCGACGGAGAGACACAATCGTATCCGCCGAACGTTCTGGCCCGTAATAGGCCCGGGTCCTTCAGTGACCTCGGGTCTCAGCCCGTGACAAACGGACAACTTGGTACCGACGTTGACAGCGGGACCGCGGACCGCGATCAGGCCCACACCCGATGCTAGATCCGGAAGGTGTAAACGCTCACCAGGATCGCGCAGGCCGCCGTAGTGCGCAGCGCGTCAAAATACGGCACGACCGGGGTTGTCATTCGGTCTCGACAATCCGGGGGTATGCTCAAAGAATAAGAAAGGGGCCAATACGTCCCCGTGAATGCTACGAGTCCGAGAACTCCGAGCTCCCCTCGACCTCAGAGTCATTAAGATCAACGTCGACCAACTCTCCTTCGTCCGCACCCGCCTGGTCTTTCCCTGCAGATTGCTGGTCCCGGTACATTTTCGCAAGAAATTCCGGAGAGCTGGCGTTTTCGATTCCTTTGTCTTCGCGAAGAGACATAAAGCGCGGAAAGCGTAAGCTGAGCCCCCGGGTCTGCGATACCAGCCCGAGAGCGGCAACCGAAACGGGACTGACGGTGATGCTACGGTGGATGGATTGGTCAACAAGGCGGACCAAATACGAACGATTGGAGCCTACTCAGCGCCTCTTATCTCCCATACCTCCTGCGGCTTGAAGTAAACTTCCGGCCTAAGACCTGGTTTTGCATCTAGCTTAGAACTTGTCCGGACCATCCCACGCCGACCTCACCTCCCGTATCACACTCGGGCTGCCACAATGGCTGTGGAGCACAGGTGTCTGAGTTTTCGGGGTAACGTTCTTTCAGGGACTTTGTAATTATAATTGTATGCGCTGGCTCAGCGCTCAAATACAACACCAAAAATCGAGTCTTCTCTTACCTTATAGAAGCTGTCCGTAAAACCTGGTTAAAGCCTATCAATCGCCCCGCAGGGCCGCTAGACCAAACGGGATCGGCCGGGGGTCCACGCACCAGACATGCACTTGCACACCGCGACGAGCTTCTCCGCGTCCGGATCCCAGACGGCGAGGAGTATTGGGCTCCACCACTGGGCCTTGCGCCCGTTGCCATGCCACGCGCCAATGGGGACAAGATCAAGGCTGTCGCCGAGGCCCACAACGTAGTCCTTCTTGAGCTTCAGCCACGCGGACGTTCGTTTATCTGCAACGTGTACTCCGACATCAGTCTTCCCCGGGCTGCGCGGGAACATGGAGAGAGAGTAAGACGGGATGCAGGTACGGACCAGGTTCGTACGTGGCAGGCAGCGGCTTCCTCCGAGGATGGTCTTTGCTCTGGTTAGGCTCTTCCAAAACCTCCCCACTATCAAGAAGCTATGGACGGCATCAGCCGGGTGTGCCTACCACACGAATGAATAATGGCGAACCTTGACCATCAGGCCTTCACTCGAGCTATTGACCGCTGCCTGCCAGAACACCTCAACCGCTTCCCTTCCGTCCTCGCTTTCGACGCTTCTGACGTGGTCGAAGCGCGCCGCGCCCTTCAGAGGCGGTGTATACGGCGGGAACCGTGTCCGAAGAAGGGATCTGCGCTCACGGAAGGGCCTCTCAAGAAGCACCTGCCGCCGACGCCCGAGGTTTCCGTAAGTCGGCCAGAAATATGCCGTGCAAGGCGCCGAAGCTCACCTGACCGTCGAGGAACATTACGTCGAACGCAAAGACACACACGGCCACCTTGACGTCGTCCAGCTTCACATCCTTCCGTGCGCGGTTGGACAGCTCCTGGAATGTCCTGAGCTCCCCGGTGCCTGGGTCGATGGCAACCACCTCGGAGTCGATGATGAAAGACTGCGTCTTTGGCGAAGCATCGAGTAATTCGCCCACTAATGACACGACATCGGGGTACTGTGCGTGGCAGATGCATGTCAGGGCATGATCACGGGAAGCAGAAGGGCAATACCTTGTCCGTCATGTCCTCGAGATGCCGTGAGAACAACTTTACGGTGTGTTTGGAGTCTTGACCCCTTGATGCGTGGATTTGGGCGCGTTGTCCGTCGTACTTGAACTCGGCCGTGAACGGCAAGAAGCCTAGGCGATCGTAAATCTCATCTAGGGACCGTGTCGGAGATCCTAGTGTGGGGAGTAGAGGGACGCCTGTGCCAAAAAAATTATGTGAGCTCAGACCATTCGAATCTTCCTCCGAGGACATGGGCGTTGCGTACCAATGGTGAGAGGCAACCGCTCAGCAATGCCATCCAAGCCACCCTCGAGCAGCGCCTTGACTATGTGATCGTAGTTAGGATGCTGAACGTACACGCGCTTTAACACCCCCTCTGCCCGCGAGAAGATTGCATTCAAGGTATCCCGGGCGTCGTCGGCGACCTTCTTTTTATTCTTACCCGCGAGCGGTTTCACCGCAGTGAGGGTCTCCGGGTTGACGTAGAAAGGGGAATCCGAGTCGTCTGTCATCGCCGCAAAAACAGCGGGAGGCGGGGTGAGTACCATCGCCCGAGCGAGCGCCGCTAGGGACGTGCGGACGGCGCCGACGCGGAGATTCTGGAACAGGGTGCGGACGAGAAACCGGGTCTCCTCGCCTTTCGCGGCGACGAGCAGCTTTTCGACAACGCCTTGCTTGGTCTTCGCGGCGCCTGAACCCTTTGCACCAGCAATCTTCATCAGAAATTCGTACACACCGGTGATGAGTAGGGGAGGATGCGGAATTAACGTGCGGACATTGGATTTGGCTTCGAACGCTACGTCCCCTATAGAGTATAGACCTAATGTGAGCGGCAAACAAGCGATGCTAGTTGAACGCCTACTGGCCTGGATCACCGGTCGTATTATACAGGCGTCTCAACGCGGCAGAAGAGAGCCCGGAGACATGTTGGATAGCTTTGGAGATAATTGAGGGGCCTAGCCCTAATTCTATAGGGGAGTAAGGTGGCGAGAACGTGTTTGACAGCAGGTACAGTGCCGGAAGCAGCGATGGAGGGTGCTGGTGGCTGATAGTTCGGAGCGCGTTCGTTAGGGTATCTAACTTGGCAATTCGCGACCGAGTACCAGACAGCGTGGCGAGCGTGTGGGCAAGAAATGAATATGGGACTGGTGCATTTGTGGGCCATGCGGCGCATGCGGGGTTGTAACTAGGCGGATCGACATCAAGAGGTGCGTATATTGGAGCAGCAAGCGCGCTAGTGCTGCCAATGGTAGGCTTCGAAACGTGCCCAATACTACTATCCCGCGAGCGCGGCGGGGGCGGCGACGCGGGCTTCATAGGCGGCGAGCTGCGAGTCGAAGGCCCAGCGTCATTCTGTAATGTATTGTCGTCAAGTAGGTCGACGTCTATCACCTCAGTATGAGCCTCCTGGCCAGGAGTCGCCGATGACAGATTGAGGGCGCCATGGCAAGACTCGAGCTTCCGAAGCGCAGTCAAGTCGAGTCCGTCCTCCGCTGCTAATGCCCACGCGACTTCTTCATCTGTCAAAGGGCGTGCCGGCTGCCTCGACTCCCCAGTCGTATGAGCAGCACTAGTGCTCGGGGTAGAGGCTTTGGAAGAGCCCTGCCTCGGGCCAGATCTAGAGGTGGCGGGCGTCGGACTGGAAGAGACGCCGAAGAATGTGTCAAGTCTGGCTTGTCCCGCGGTGACTTTAGCTTTCTTTTTCCGACGGCTCGGCGATTCCGAGGATGGTGCTAGGGTGCGTTTGGACATCGCGGCCTTGTTTCGACGCCGGATCGGGCGAAGAAGGCGGCCGAGTGCGAAATCTGCGTATTGGGGGGCCGAATAAATCTGCCTGACGCAACGAAGGGTTGGTTGCACTGGTTTGCGAGGTGTTTCAATAAGACTGTGCAAAGGATGAAAGCATGAGAACCCCGGGATAACCGGGGACGACGGGATCGCAGATTTAGCGTCGGAGAGCAGACAGGAGAACGAACCGGTGAACCGTGACTCGGAGCGCGTGGCTCGAACTTGGTGTGGACGTGATGGCGCTGATGCCAAAAGCGGAAGTCAAACATTCCGGCGTCCTGCGGTCTGCGGGGCCGGACGACCCCCTTCAGTCGTTCCCGCTGCCCCTCTCCGCGTCTTGACCACTCGCGCGCACCACCGTCCAAGTGTCGGACAGCGCTCTTGTTTGTGCCCCAGCTTTGGCCCAAATCGAACTGGACAAGCCCTATCCGAACGAGTCCCATCCCGCGTGGTGCGTCCAGTCCCCTAATTAAGATCACAGGGCACCGTTTATCGGCTTGCGCAATCGGCGATACAATGAGCAGCGGGGGTCTTGCACAAAGTGATCGGCCGCGCCGAGAAGTACCTGAACGATTGTCGCCTCAAAACAGAAAATTTATTATTTCCCCGCGATCGCTGCAACACAGGCGGTAGTATGTCACCGCCCTCTGTCAGTCGACCATGCCCGTTGGGGGCTGCAACATTCCTCTTTGCACAGCGTATGCTCTTCCGTGGCGAGACGTAGATCATCGCGCCCAGGCTCACATGCGAATGCCGTTCGGCTGGCTGAGACTCCATCGCACACAACGTACGCGGCCCGGCGCCCAGAATGCGCATGTTGCACCGCTGCTACAAAGGCAGGACGCGGGTGTTATGACTCCAACACCCTCAATATATTCCTCGGACCCCAATAAGGCAGCCAGGCACCGAGCAATTTGTGTAGGGCGAGCACCGCCTGGACGTCGGTAAACCCACCACCGACTGCATCTGGGTCGCGAGAGTCGTTGACGGTCAAAATGCGGCAGGCGCACACGGTGCCTCGTATACGCAGCGATGTGCAGTAGACGCCAAGCGCGACGCCACGCCGGCAGTTGTGGCGGCAGCGACACAAAGATCAAGGCATGGTGCCGTAATTTAGGCGCGTACTCCCTCCCGAGGCTCGAGGCGCGATGAGCACGACCCTGCGGTACATTAATGATGATGTCAACCGCGCGAGTTTGAATAACGCGCGCGGACTGTCGCGACGGCGGGCTGCCGCGTCCTTACATACTCCTGCGTTAATCACATCATGATGCAGTCTTCCAGGCATCCCGGATCGTGTCTAGAGATTGCATTTCAAGCTAGCCACTACCTGGCGTGTCTGCTTTAGCGGCCATCTTGGCAGACGAATCGAAACTTAGCCGGGTTCTGAACATCCTGCCCTCCATCATAATACTTACGCATACTGTGCTTACGTGCACGATCAGGGGACCAGGCAGGACCTGTCACGAAGACGACTGCGCATTCCAGCGCCGTGAATCTCGGCGAAGCCGTTCGCATCATCAGTTCGCGAAGGGAAGCCTGGAGTTGAGTAGACACGCTGCTATGAGACCCACGTCGGGGTCGGATACGGTCATTCCCCACGAAGGAGATCATGTCCCCGGACCGTGCACGCAAAACGCTCGGAATGACCGGGAGCGAGCTGAGGGTTTCGGCCTCCCGGGTCATCGTGATCGCGCGTTCCTGGCCCACTAGTTGGCCAGAGATGATCGGGCGCACGCGCGCCCCGTATAGGCTAGATTGGGCCCAAGGGTATTTGCACGGACAGCGGCAACAAGTGTATTTTCCTGTTTTCCTACAGCGCCTGCGCAGGATATGTAAGTCCTGCCAATAAACCAGAATCAGAGGGCGAGGCTAACTGCTTATGGGTGCGCCCCTACGATGGCATGGCATCATTCATCGTATGACAGATCAGTGTTATTGCACTTTACTTGTTTTGCCCGATTGGTTTCTCTAAGTCTCTTGTCGTAATAACGGCTTGCGCCTTGCCCTCGAGCTCCGAGCCCATCGCTTTTGTGGCAGTGAGATTGTGCCTGAGCCTTCGCGCCCTGCTTGTGGGGGGAGCGCCCTCCGAGACTACATATGCATCGCAGATCGCGCTCCTATCCTCGCACTCCGCATCGCTTGCACCAGCTTGTTCTGCTTCTCTGGTCCTCTTCCCCACATGGCGGACCGACGCGCTCAGCAATATCCTCAAGGCGCGAACGTCGCGCTCGCCTCCCAGTGGTCCAGCAGCGGCCAGTACCCCTCCGGCTACGTGACCTCTCAGGACCACTACTCCTCCTCCGCGTACGGCAGCCACCCTTCTCTGCGCACCACCAGCCAGTCACAGCCCATCCCTTCCTACGACACCATGTCTGCGCAGGCGCAAGCGATCGCGGCCCAGTACCAGATCGGCAGCGACCAGATGCACTACTCCCACATCCCCACCTCGGAACGTCGTTCGTCCGTCTCCATGTCGCAGTACGGCGGGTATACCGTCGACAGCCACAGCCATAGCCATAACCACCACGGCAGCCCGGCCGCGCACCACGTCTCCGCGCGGCCTCACTCGCATTCCTTCTCTCACTCGCACGGGCACTCGCCCTCGCACGGGATCCCGCACTCGCCCTCCCATCACGGCTACTCGCAGGCGCAGGCGCAGGCGATGCCACATTCGTACACCACGCCACTGTCGTCATCCCCGCAGACGCCGTCCGCGATGGCCAACATGGCAACGGCACAGTACGCTTCGCAGTACACGCAGCAGGTGAACGCGAGCCAGTATCCGGCGTCGCCCCCGCGCCCGTTCGCGTGCGATATGTGCGCGCTCTCGTTCAACCGACAGCACGACCTGAAGCGCCACCGTGACACGCACACAGGCGAGAAGCCGTTCTTCTGCAACGGCGGGTGCGGGAAGACGTTCACGAGGAAGGATGCGTTGAAGAGACATCAGGTACGCACTGACTTGTTTGCCCGCTCTCCCTCTCGTACCGGAGCTGACCTTGCCACCAGCTCGTCAAACGGTGCGGTATCGATGATAATGCTCCGTGAGCGGCCTTGGGGTTGTGATTCCTCTGTGAGTCCGCAGCGCTTCGCCCGAGAAGATTTGGCTCTGACACCGACCGCCGCCCGCAGAACCTACACCCACTAATTGTCGGCACAACGCTTAGCCTACGTTCCCGCGTCTTGACTTATGTTATGCGCCACTTGTGCTCAGGTGTATTCGTACAATCATTGTAAAAGTATCGCTGATATGGACAGTACTGCATGGCCAGGAGACGACGTCAGCCTGCTGTAGTTCGTGTAGATTCGCCCTAAATGTATCTTACTATCTCGCACAACGGTGGAATACACTCGCTGGAATAACATGACGCGCTCGAACTCGTCCTGAGAACACCCTGCTCATTTGCCCTCGGACGCAGCTGCGGCCGCGGGCTCGATGTCGCACTGCAGAATCCACGCGTCGTGTGGCGTGATCTTCTTGTAGTAGTTCTCGTACAAGCCGACCTCCTTGAAGCCGTGACGCTGGTAAAAACGCTTCGCGTCGCCATTAGATACTTGGACATGGAGATAGATCGCGTCGATTTTCGGCTTCACATGTGCCGCAGCGGTGTCGATGAGGTGCTTCAAGCTCTGAGATCCGATCCCCCTCGAGCGATATGGCTGCGGCATTCCACCGTGGAAAGTGAGTATATGCGAGATAGCGATATGTGGTGGACTCACCGCTAGCACTGCCAGAGTCATGAGGTAGAGCTTTGCCTGACCGTCCTTTACTTCCACGCGACAGCACATCGTCCCAACCGGGATATCATTGTAGTAGACTTCCACATTGCCTGAGCCATCTATCCCGACGCGCACAGGTAGGAAAACGCGTACTCAGCTGACAGAAATCTTCGACATCAGGCTGGGTGATGTCGTTGTAGAACTTTTCACTGTACTTGATAGGAAACAGCACCGAGTTCAGTTTTCGGACAGTCCCTAGATACAGGTTCAGAGGGTTTCGCAAGACCAGAGTATTTCCCAGATGTACCGAGGTTATTGGGAGTAACCGCGGCGAAGGAGACTCGCGATGGGGGAGGGCGGGACTCAGACATGGGAGACTATGAGAAGCTAGGCGCTGGTGAGCGGGCCGGCGTCAATGTGTGCCACAACGGCGAGAAGCCCGAGACC
The DNA here is from genome assembly GCA_001302255.2 of Trametes hirsuta. Taxonomy (NCBI): domain Eukaryota; kingdom Fungi; phylum Basidiomycota; class Agaricomycetes; order Polyporales; family Polyporaceae; genus Trametes; species Trametes hirsuta. The sequence continues at coordinate 829,883 of CP019378.1, forward strand.
GTCACGCCCCTCGTCGTCTAAGCCATGTTCTGCTTCTCGACCCCCACCACGCTTCCTCTTCGCCGTCTCCCGCATGTTCCTCCCACAGGGAGTAGCTCAGAGCCCACGGGATGCAAAGTTCAGGGTACATTCCGGCGGCAGAAAACACCAAAGGAACGAGGACGCATCCAACGAACGTCCGCGTAGATTTACTCTACTAGGATCGTTATCGCGATCTCGCTTACTGCTCCCAGGGGCTACACAAACTCTCGCTAGTCGAATGCTGGTGGCAGCGGGCTGAGGGGGCGCATACACTCCGGTGGACGGTGCGTCGCCCTTCCGTATGTTCAAGGGCGCTCATGGGCGCCCATGCACGGGTATACCACCGTAAAGCGGTCTTCCACGGAGGTTAGTCAGTGATATCTGTATTCAGAATATTTTCGGAACATGTTGACAGCCCGCTCGTACCTCAGACCCAGACAATATAGAGCCCTGGCAAATCAGCACGAGCTGATGCTCCGGTCTGACCACACCGCGCACTCGTGCGTCCTGGAGACTATCCCTGCAAATATCAGTGATCTCGTTGCGGCCAGAGTGGCTCCTGACGCTTCTTGCCGCTCTAGACAGTGCCTCTCGAGAAGTGGGAGCGAGTAATCCGTGTTTGGGTTAGGAAAACGCCGAAGGACTGATATTCCCCCATTTAATCTTATCAAGCTCACTAGACATCAACGGGGCGGTCTGGCTATCGGTTCTAGCGTGCTGCGCCGACCCTGCTTCCATCTTCTATGCGTTAGGATAGCATACTACCGCCTTTTGAGCAGTGGATCTCTCACCCAATCTAGTATCTGCAAGATATGTGAAAGGCGAGGGCTTAGCATGTGCCCAGGTCGCCCACGATACTCGGAACAGCGAATCGAGGACCTGGTAGTGTCGACCTATATTCCACTAGGCATCCATTCAACTAGCAAGCCTTTGCATGCCATGTCTATGCAGTAAGGTTGCTTCCGCCTTCGATGTGTCGGGTGGGAGATGCGTTGAGGTTCTGACTCACTCCTTCAGGCGGTACGTGTTACTTCGTTACCAACGCCCGTGCTAACTCTGCTCAGCACCGAGCGAAGTCGCATTCAGAGTCACGATGCTGCGATTCGCCACCTTGGACGCTCAATGGCCCGTTTTCACACCCGAGCGTGGGCTATTCGCCGGAGAAGGGCCAACGCCTCGCCCCAATTGTTCGGGCAGTTGGGCGTGATTCTAGTTAGTGTGCGACCCTAGATGAAGTGCATTGGACCAGTTTCCTTGGTGCCGTGAATCCGCCTTTTTTGGCACATTCGGCAGGTGCGTAAGTGACACCTACAGATTCGTACCTCACTGCCATCCTTTTTTCATGTTCAGTTGTCTAGATCCCTTCGCTTGGACGATTCTTGGACAACTCATTGTGCTTCCGACCTGACAAGCTATTTCGGCTATTCCGATCTCCGCCACCTAAGAAGCTTGATCTACCATGTATCTGGAAGATCATCCTTTCGGCAGTATAAGTGACCCTGGAGTTGATGAGTGGGCACGCTGTGGCGGTCGATGGATCTGTGAGGGTAGCGCCTTCATTCGTAACTCCTACTTCTAGTGTCCGACAAGCTGAACGACGATCCTCGGCGAGACAGTGTTTAGCCTCGGTAGAAGGATGGCCTCCCTAGGTAAGGGGCGACTTCGCTAACGGAAAGCAACGAATCCCAGTAGCAGGGCGCTGCAAAGTTGTCAGCATCAACAATCCGGCAGCTATGTCGTTTTTGTCAGTGCAATCCCCTATTCGACCGGTCAGTGCCGTGCTCATGGTTGCCTAGACTTCAATGGGATACGTGCCCTGAATCCTGCGCATCCGCCACAGGTCATGTTGCCCACCGCCGGAGCCTATCGACTTGAACATGCTAGATCGCAGGCAGTGACTTCTGCTGGCCCCCAGCCTACGGCAGACATCGAGCGCAGAAGACTTATCGGACGCTCGCTTCCGTACGCGGCCTACGCGTCCCAGAACATTCCATAAATCTCTCGCGCGCTTTGTGAACGGCGAATTATTTTACTTCCCGGTTTCATCTTTCATGAGCGCGCCCTCGAGCCGTATTTGTATGGTCGACGTGGTCATGACGGGTTGCCCCGTGGATTATTCCCATTATCACGGGACATCTGGCTATCGTACGGTTTGCAACAGAGTTTGTGTGTGTAAGTCCCTTCTCGTTCCACAGTTTTCCGAGGACATCGTTCAAACATGTTAATTACAGCGCACGCTTAGTTGCATTTTACGTGGTGTGCCATCTGGCCACTCACGCGACACCCCTTGACTGAAGCCCGACAAACGCTGTCTCGTCGGGTGCGCCCTAACGTTAGAGCGAGTCCGTTTCCAGGTACGCGACTGCCTTCGGAGCAGACATGACATTTGCAGTGGCCGGCTTTTCACCACAGTACGCATCATGCCCATTGTATGACGCCTCCTAGGCGACCGGACACCTCCTCGCATCCCTCAGTGCGCTCGTAGCGTACTTGGTGTTCCCTCCGTTCCTTGCCGCTGTCAGCCTGACCACACTGGTCGCTCGCGCTGCAGGAGGTGTCATAGGGATACGGTTGCCTCTTCCCCGCTTCTCCGACATGCGTTCCTGATCGTCAGGTGGACATCGACGACAGCTCCGCTGATTCAGGACGGACCAGCCTCGTCACCGCGAAGTCCGGGCCCGCCCTCGGGCGGCGGCACCTCCGGACGTCGTTCTTAGCCACGGTGCGCACTTCCATCCTTACAACTTTATGGAACCTCCCCCTCCCAACTCGTGCCTTGGGACGTTCTAGCTTCGCGGGCGCCCTGATCGTCTGCGCTGTGCCAAGTACCTGACCTCAGCCTGACAATCAACAGCCGTGCCTGCCCGCCGTACGATCTTTGGCGTCGGCTCCTACTGCCATCGTGTCCGGTCATACGGCAATAAAACACGGCGGAGAGTTCGCGCGCTCCTCTACGTAGGCGTGGCATCCGGACCTCTGACCGCGCCCATTCCAATGCGATGCATCATGCGAGCGGGGGCCCGTTTATGCGTAACTAAATACTGCGGGGCGCGCGCAGGGCGTGCGGACCCGCGTACCATAAGCAGACGGGGCGCGGAGAGTATTCGATAGGTATGTCGGAGGCTGTCTGCAGTGACGGGTCCGCAGCGGCTAGCGTGAACGGGTCAATGACAAATTGGGAGCGTTCGTCGGGGCGCGCGCGGGCAACGCGTTCTCCGCGCTAGCTTCAGACATTTGTGCGATCGTGTGTACATCTCTCTCTTCGGCGGGACACAGTTGTCTCGTGCTCTCTACTATTCTCCGCGTCGGTGTTGGTTGCCATGGCTGTTTCGCTCGGCACTCCCGCGATGCTCTCTACTTGCAGAGTTCCGGTACCGGGCCAATGAACTTGCGCTCTTTGGGGTTTCACGGTGGCGGGAGGGCGCCCCCGCGTCCCGATGGGCCTCCGTATGCATTGTTTGCCCGGAGCATGTTTGCCATGGATCACACCTCTGCGTTCTGTTGCGAGGGGTTTTATAAGTATCATGCGTCGGCTAACTTGAGGGGAATTCTCTTCTCTTTGCTCAGTCGGAGCAACATGCAGCCTTTGTGCACCGCTGACGGCAGTCGAAGCAGCAGTGGCCGATTCCGGCTTCAGACCTCCTGGTTACCATCGACTGCGCGCCATGCCCTTATTCCACGACGGGCATTGTTAGTTCTCCGTGCGGATTCGGGGTGATATGGTAATGACGATATGCAACCGATCGTCTTTGTGGTCTAGCTTCCGCCGGACCCCGTCGCTCACGTTCATGCGGATGTGAGAGCCCCGGATATGGTTGCGGGCATCCACGAAGAGAACGTCCTAAACGCCCTATGTGAAGGTGATTCAGCGTGGGTTCGGGTGGGGAATGAACTTAACATTAACGTAGGATATCCGGACGCCCCGCTGCGCAAGATGGTCAATGCACTTGATTGCTAATTCCCTTTAATATTCTTGGTCATAGACATTGCGTTGGACGCTGTCGAAGGGAAGGGAAGGTCGGCGTTGAGTTAATGGTGTTCTGGCAGGGCGGCAAATGTCGACTGTGGCCAGCTAGAAGTATGAGCACAGTTGACTTGGAGGGGTACAGTGCGGCGCGGTGCTGTCCGCTTCGTGAGCTGTACAGCTGCATGGTATCTAGTTGTGGGGGTGTTGAAAATGATTAGGTCTAAGGTTGTTCAAGTACCTAGTGCACACTCGCATTCTGCCAGTCGCCCGCTATACCGTCGCGTCTGAGTAGAGCAGGTCGGAGACGGTGCGGGATCAGTCGAAGGAGCATTGTTGGCCGTCATGTGCCTGCTACTAGCGTCGGCCTCCAAGTCTGGGGTCCTCAATGTGCCAAACCGCCGATACGGCGTCCATACACCCTGCGGCGGTCTCAACGAAGACGGCTGTCGAAGTCTGATTATGAACGTCTCAGGCTCTGGTTCTGAAGCTAGCGGACACAATTACCGTAGATATAGAGCGCTCTGTTAGTGCGCTCCGATGTGTGAACTTGCTGAGGCGCCGATAGTGCTGCAGCGCTAGATACCTCACGGCGTTGGTTTCAAGTTAGCCTCGTCGGGCTGGGAGACCCATATGAGAAGTCCCGTAGCTTGAAGCATGAGCGTGGCTTACGAACAGGTGTCGTAAACGTCCAGGGAGTGGCAGCCGCAGGGTGTTGAACGCCGCGCTATCCAGGAAGGAAGGGTATTCCGCTGGCCTATCAGGGTCTCGTTGGCTAAGAGGGGAGGGTAATGCGTGCCTGCGCAAGATCTCACACTATGGATTAACTTCGTCCGCATTCATCGGGACACTATTTGGGAAATAAGACTCACAATACCGGATGTGCCAGTTTAAGGCCTATACTGCGATCTTGACGTCTTTGACACAAAGAACGGGAGAAATCACGCGGATAGTATGCACTGGGAAGGAGTCCTGAGGCTACAACTAGTTCGCATATCAGATTTCCTTTCTGCGTTGAGGGCATGCGATTTGGTACGCTTGGGGTGATCATAGCATACCAGTGGCATATGCATGGTACCCCCACGAAATAGCCACGTTCTAGGAAACACGCCTCAGTCTGAAATCAGGAGATGGAGGCGTGAGCGAGTTGAAGTACTGGCCACGACATGCCTCGACGGGCACTCGGCGGTACGAGTCGCCGATCCAGGAAACTTACATCGGACAGTCGGCTTGGGTTCAATTTCGGTGACGGCGCGGGGCTATCAGAACGTCGACCTCAAGGGATCCGGTAGTAGAGAGTAGCGGGCGGGTGGGATGAAGCCTGCCACACGTCGCCCCACATGAGACCATGCACGCTGCACGTCTGCCAGCAGCTCCGACCAACTTGTCTCGGAACCTGAGGTCCCAAGGCGTGGACAGCGCCCGGGCGGCGTGAGGGTTGCTCTAGTCAGCCCGGACACTACTCGTCGTCTAACGGTGGAACGTGTGAACCCAGGCGATTACTCACCACACTACTCGCGCGCGACGACATCAAGTCTCCGTCGCATGGCCGAGGACTTGAAATGATAGTTGCTGCCCTAAACATTTCCACGTTTTGAGCCATCGATAGGTAGTGATGAATAGGTGTTAATACTGGACTCCAAGGGAGTATTCGATATCCGTTAGATAGGGTACAACTGCTAGCAGGAGTACAGCAATGTCAACAAACAACAGAGACAGCGGTGCGACGATAACAGAGACAGCGTGGTATAGATACAGTGCCGACAACCGCAGAGTCCGTTCCGGCTCTTCATCTTTCTTCTTCTTTCTAGCGTACAGGCGAACTCAGTCCATCCTACCGACTTACGTATCAGCATTGAATACACTTTACGCCATGAGAATACACTCGCCTTGATGCAGCACATGGCCTATGAGCAGGTAGGGGCGATAGAGTGTTGCAAGGTTCACCAACGAGCCTTCGGGGTTTCCGCCTTCTTCTTCTTCCCAGTCCTGCGCTTTGATTTCCGCCCCTTCTGAGGCTGGGAAGTCTTAGGCGCAGGGGACGCAGGGCGCGAACGGGAGGAAGTTCGCATAGAGGACTGAGCGGAGGCCACGTGCGAAGGGACAGCGGAGGAGGCGTGGAGGGAGTCGACATAGACGTCCGCGAAGTTTCTGAACACGCACGTCTCTGCGTCCCTCTCGTCGTACTCGGCCAGCGTGGCCCAGATGCAGTGCCAGCCAGCCTCCTCAACGAACTTGATCGCGAACGCGGCGTGCTTCTGCGTCCAGCGTGTTTCCCGCGTGTCCGTTGCCATCCGCGCTCCGTCGCTGCTCCCACGCCCCGCCTGCACCTGGAACGCCTTGTCCGCGAGAGTGATCATCGCGGCGTGCTTGACGGTGAGCGAGACATCTGCGGTGCCAGAGGCGGGATTGAGGACATGGGAGTCGCTTTCGAGCTTCTTCGGCACTCCACGGAATTGCGGGTCGTACCCCACGACGCGCACCTGGAATGAGGCCCCATCGCTGAAGTGGAGGGTGAGGCAGGGGTGCACGCGTGACTGGCGGACGCGCGTGAGGGTCTTTCCGATGAGTGCAGAGGGGTCTACGCCGACGCTTGCTTCGCCGCGTCGCTGGGTCTCGTGCGGGTGCTGCGACCGCTCGCCCTTGGAGCGATACGAAAGCGCACTGGGAGCTGCCAGCGAAGCAGGTGACGACGGCGGCTTGAGGGAGTATGGTGAGGGAGGCGAGGTGCCCGGGGAAGTGGAGGGTGATGAGGGATATGGTGAAGAAGAATCGGTACGTGCATAGTGGGAGCTGCCGCTCACACTGGTGCTGCTGTAGGATGACATTCTTGCATGCGCTGCTTGCTATAGATGGTCATAGATTGAGCGCTTCCGTATCGCAGAGCGCAGTAGTGGGTCCAGAGAGGACAGCAGGCAGTACGGGAGCGACAGTCGTAGGCGCAAAGAAAGTCGCTACAGCGGGGGATGTGGCTGAAGGACGGAAGTCGGGGAGCGCATCAGTAGGCACGGTGGCCGCCCACACGGCCAAACGCGGGCAAACACAGCGCCCGATAGCCGACGCTTGAGCCGCCCATTGTTCTCTCTCTCTCCATCATCGCGCACAATAGCCCGACGGTGGTATCCCGCTTGGACCTCGATTATCTACTAGATGAGACGCGTCTTCTTTGCTGTCGCTCGCGTCGTCATACTTCGAGTTGGCACTCACAGAAACTGCTAGCGTGGGCCGCTGGCGTCGTCAGACATTTCAACGTCTTGTGGTCTCATCGACAACTGTATGACAAGGCTGGGTCAATATATCAGACACTCAAAGACGAGCCCTCGAGAAGCACCCTCTGGACTCTTCGAGGCGTCACCTTACGTGGATTCTACGCAGCGATCAGTCCAGCAACGAGATCCTTGGTCGAGTCAGGGGCGGTAGGAATGGTGGGACGACCGCCACCGGGGTGCACGTGAGACCACGGATTCTCGCGAGTCGCACTTGGGTGGAAGAGAGACTTATGGGTGACCACCGTGCGGCCCCACATATGGCCAGTAAGGCGGTGTACAGTCCCACGAGGGCCATTGTGGGCGTTATCTAGGTTCGATGGATCTCACAACAACCCCGGACTCTTTAGATGTTTGCCGTTTCGTAACGCACATCCAGTCCACTCGTATCAGAAAGTTCCGTATGAGTTCGTTGCACACTCTGAGTAGTTCTATTGTCCCAACATGACCATACCAGCAGCGGGACCGGCACCGGGCCTCAAGTCCGTGAACCAAACGGGCCAGTATTGTACCAGGAACGCGATGACTACCTCACTCTGCCTCTCAAGCTATCTCCATCCGCCAGGGACAGAGCCGCCTCTGGATCCAGCCCAGGAATCGACGTGGAATGGCCTCGACTAGGATAAATCAGGTTTCAATTGAATCGAGCTGCGTGTTTGGGTGAGAAGGGGTGCATTAGCGTACAACAGTAAGAGACTTACTTTGCCATCCTTGGCGTGTTATAGCTTGGGATTTGGTAATGAGGCCGCCTTTTCGAGTGCGGTTATTTAGTCCGAGACCTGCTCGAGACTTATCTGCGGCCGTTCGGTCACCGTTGATGTCGTAGGTAGTAGGAAATTTACTGCTTACCGGAAACGAAGCTTTACGAGTCACTGCGCTTTGATCAGCCATGTTGTCTAGTTCTTATCGAGGTCAAGTAGTATCGTCTATGAGGGCGTACGCCCTTGTATTGTACCGCACTGAATGACGAGAACACAAGATGAGCCGCGACGCGAGGTACAATGAAAGAGAGGAAGCTCACCTAAGGCAAGTGCAAAGGCGTTGCAGTCTCGTTTACACTCGAACGACCAGCTTTCAAGGGAGGCTGCACGTTTTACCCTCAACGTCTTCCGTGCACAGAAGACGGGGAGGGGGCGCATCCGGCTTTCACTCAGCAAGACACGCGTGCACTCGTGTCGGGCCAAGGTCGAGACTACAGAACGTGGTGAGCGCTTGGATCTTCACACCGGAAGCGTGCGGCTCACCGGATGCATGTCAAAGGAGAGTGTTACGTCTCTTTTGTTGAATGAGAAAGAGGTGGAAGTCTGAAGGCGTGTGGTAGGCAGATGCGAATCAGAATAGCATATGGCTACTTACAAGAAGAGAAATAGCGTAATCGAAATTGAAGGGCCGGTTCGTAGCAAAGACTTGAAGCCCACCACGCCGCTTTTGAGATGATGAGCAATGCAAATTATTCTGAACAAATGAAGATCAGGGTGAAGCCGTAGTAATAGAACGACGTAGATCGCTCACCAGAAAATAAAGCTATCCGGACAAATTTGGCGTGTCGAAGGGGATAGTCGTTGCGAGCTTCTCAAGTGGCGGAGAAGCTCGTATGAGGGGACGGATGCTGAGCATCCAGGTTCAAGAGACCCCAGGGGCGGTCGCCAAAGCCGCAGGTAGATGAACAGGGACGGATGTGCCGAACATCGTCGGTCACCAGTGCGGGATCCAATCGCGAAGGTGGCCGGAATGTCGGTCTTGAGTAGGCGGGGGTGAAGGCGGATCAACATCCGACCACGCACCCACCAGCGCGATGTGGATCCAAAAGGCGTCGTACTAGTGAGGTTGTGATCGGGCGTTCGTTGGAAAGGGTGGGGGAAGAAGGGAAGAAAGCGGTCGCCAAAGGCCGCCTAGTGCTCGAACGGTCGGGAATGCCGGAGTCGTCGATGGTCCGCATGCCCGATCCGCACGAAGACCATCGGGAGTCCGGACTTGGATTGGCGAAGAGGGGAGTCGGGTCAACGCTTGAACTCACTCGCACCGACTCGACGTGGATCCAGAAGGCGTCGAGGAGGCGAGAGCGAGCCGCGCGTTGGTGAGGGGAGGAGTTGGTGGGATGAACGGAGGGGTCTTGCCGAGGGGTACTGCGCCGGAGAGACCGTGAGCGGCGGCCTGCTTGGCAAACGGCGGTACGTCGACGATGGAAGGAGAGGTGTTGGAGTGTTGGGGGTGTCTCGGGGTGGATGGAGTTGGATAGATGTTGCTGCAGCCGGGTTTGCGAGCCGGAGGGGTCACTGCGAGGGGCTGAAGGAAGGGGTTAGCTGTGGGAGGAGCATAATATCAAAGGACTTACGGACTCTGACGGCCGATGCTGTGGAGGTAATAAATACTATTGTACACATTAGGTGCCGAGACTGGTATCACTATATGCGAGCACGATGCAGTAGGGAGTAGACTATTATAGGGTTATATGATTTCGTTGAGAAGACGAGGAGAGGAAAACGAAGATCCGAGTCGAGGTCGAGTCTGAGTCGAAGAGAGAGCTGAGGAGGTGAACGTTGTCTTGCCCTGACACGCGAAGTGGATGTTGCCGAAGTCTGCCGCATGGAAGAGGGAATGGAGAGGTACACCCCCAGAGCGGAGAGGAGACTGCGTCAACGAGTGTGTCGAGGGCGATCTTGAAGGTGTAGTACGGGAGAAGGGCGGAACAGAAGAAGTCGGTACCACAGAAGAGTTGATCCCAAAGAAAAGTCGATTCCAGAGAAAAGTCGGTACCAGAGGAAAGCCGTTACCAGAGAAGAGTTGATCCCAGAGAAAAGTCGATACGGAAGGAACGTCGCCCGGGAGACGTTGCAAGTCAGGCGTGCTTGACACGGCCAGGAGCCATAGGTGTTGCCAGACGCGTACTGAGTAGTAGTCGAGAAGATTGACAAGTCTTGAAAGCCGGTGTCGACTCCGACTGGACCAACTCGACGAGTGACTTTCGGCGCCTTGCGCAACGAGATGAGCTGCTTCCGGCGATAGCTGACTTGCGATGGGGACTGGTGGTGAGGCCTGACCGAGCTTGACGAGGTCCTGGCCGGGTTGTGGGAGGATATCCCCCCATGGACGGGGGCTACTCACCATGAGGGAGGGCATGGTAAACATGAAACGACGACGACGTACTTTGAGGTGCCCCCGTCCTGCTATACACAGACCTCTTCCAACCACCTCGAGGGACTTGCCTTGCCGCGCTTGACTAGGCCGAGGGAGGAGCCCGACCGTCCCGTTGCATCAAGTGCGCCATTGGGCCGTTGGGACTTGGATGAGAGACGGGGATGATGGTGGATGAAAGGGAAGAGGTGAGGGACCCGCAGACAGAATTGCGCGGGGATCATATAGCCTGGGGCAGGAGGCTGACCGTTCGGTTCGCGAGAGGGGCTAGCGGCTGCTGTCCCGAACAAGGTCAGAAGTTGAACCGGAGACTGCTTCAACCCTCGGCAAGCTTGCAACCCGAGCTTTATGAGTTAGGCCGAAAGCACAATCGTTCCGAGAAGTTGCGGACATGTGGGCGGTGTAGGCGTACGCGAGCGACCAGCGTTTGGTTCAAGGCTGAAAGCAGCTCCGAACCCATCTCATACCGGAACAGGTAGCCGCCCACGCGATGACGTCAGTGTTAGGCTCCGTCCACGGCAGTGACGGCACAAGTACACTAAAAGGCAGGTGTTCGGCGTTCAACGTTCAAGCTTTGTTTTGATACTGTACAGTGGTCATTAATACAAGAATCTCCCATCTATACTATTGGCTCAGAATCCTGCATAAGCTTCCATCAGCGACTTAATCCTCCCTCACTAGGACACCAGCTTACCGTTAGGCGCGAAGCCCATCCGCTGGCCTCCGACGTCCCACACCGAGTAGTAGTGCTTCAACAACGAGCCGCCGACAAGCTCGAGCCCGTCGAACGCGTTGATGAGCGTCTGGCACGTACTCGGGTCGCTCGAGAACGGCCCAACGTTCAGCTCCTCGCTCGGGATCGTGAGGTTGAACGCTTTGCCCGCCTGCGACGTGAACGTAAAGTCGATCTTTGCGGGCAGGCTGCCGATCTTCGAGCACGGCAGGCCGTATGCGCCCGGCTCGTCGTCAAACGGCTTGATGTCGGGCGAGATGAGGGCATACATGGCCTAACAGCAGGGTTAGCATCCATGAGAAGCCTATGCATGCATGCGGCTGACCTCTGTGGTTTGCGTGTCGAAGAGGATGTTGCTCGTGCCGCTGTCGAAGATGATGTTGCGACGGCGCTTCAGCCGCGACGTCGTCTTGCCGTTCACCGAAATCTGAGAGGACTCGACCTCCCAGTCGCCCTCGCCCGTCTGGTCGGCGTAGATCAGGTCGCCCTTGAACTTGGTCTTGTCGATACCACCGATCAGGAGCTCCGCGTTCCCAACCTTGTTCGGGGTCACGAACAGGCTGAAGAGCGCTGCGACGTCATAGACACTCTGTCAGCCTAGGACACTCTCGTGATGATCGGACAGCTTACAGGGCAGTCCCGTTTTAACGACCGCAGCAAAGAAACCCTCCGCGCTCGAACCCATTCCCTGGATACCCAGGAACGGATCGAGATTGAATTTGGGCGTTTGGTCTATGATCGTGAAGAGCGACACGCCCTTCGCAGCGACGCCACCGACGGTGACGGTGTCCGTCGCACTGCGTATAGTGAGCACGTAGTCATCGTCGACGACAGGGTCGACTCCGACGCCAGTGGCAAAGGGAAGCGTCGAGACGCGGTTCCCGCGCACGAACGTCGAGCTCTTCGCGGGGTCGAACTTGTTCTTCTGCGTGCACGACTTGCACTCGGTGCCTGAGGCCAGAACGGTCAGCCCATAGCTACGAAGGACGCCCTTGTGGACTCACTGGCGAACTCGAGAGTTTCCGAACCGGTGTCGAACACGACGCTGACGGTCTGGGGGGGCGTGCCCACTGAATACGGCCGTAGATGAGCTTCTCGTCCTTCTAGAAGGAGAAGCGGGGAGGTAACACACCGGAGATGTTGCCGAACCACTGTAGGTCCGTGCCCAAGAAAAAGTCTTCGAGGGGCACGCCGATGGCCTTCGCTGCACGCTTGCGAATAGAGTTGACATGGCCCCGCGGGGTCTTGCGCGACTGCAGAGAAATCGCTTGCGGGACCGGCGTGGTCTCGGGTTCAGACTCTGGGGTCGCGGTGACCGTCGAGGCCGCGAGCACGAGAACGGCAAGCGCAGGAGTGGAGAGCATCTTGAGTGAAGCTCAGGACACGGTTTAATGGGGAGGCGGGTGCAACAGGACTCCTGGTTCGTGAAGGGGGTGCTTCGGAGCCTCTTATACACCGCAGCGGGGGGCGATACGAGAAGCACGCGTGTGTGGGGGGCATCGCTCGATGTCGAAGGGCCGCCGGGAGAATGTTATCGGGTGATGCCACCGCGCTGGTGCGGGCGCAAGAAGCGGCTTGACTGGGGCGCGCTGTTCTGCGCGCTGGCGGCCACCGCATGGGCGGGGGGAGAGGGGGGGCACGCGCATGTGGGCAGAAGTGCATTCTCGCGATGACGACCGTGTGGGTCTCAGGGTGGTCGCCCGAGAAGCGCGAAACCGGAAAAGGACTGGTGCCGCGGCAGCCCGCGCTCGGGCGTTATGGCCGTTCGGAAGTGATCTGTTGTCGCGTTGGGGGTAGCCGGAGGGCGTGGCTGTTCCGTGCATATGGGCAGCCTTGGACGAGTGCGTGGTGTGGGGCGAAACGCAGATCCGGGTAGCGTAGCGTCGGGGTGCGGGATGCGGGGGCGGATCACGCGCGTCGCACCGATGATCTCACCATAGACGCGCGCTGCGGGGAACACCTGGTTATCGACCCGACCACTGCCATCCTTACCTGCCCTCGTTGAGCGAGACACCCTTGCGCTTCCCTACGTGTGGCGATTGATTTATACGGTGACGATTCGAACATACAGATATGGGTGAGCTCTCGCGAAGCTGCCGCGACATGCTCGATTTCCGGAAGTCAGTACCTAACAACCTGCGCAAACAGCCTCTTCCGAGCAAATTGAGCTGAACGCGCCCCACGCACCCACTGAGAAGGCCTTTGAGGCTTTCGAAGTCGTCGAGCGCACAATCAAGACCGAGATTCTCAAGTCACGCCGCGACTGGGATAAGCACGAGCCGCGCATGTGGTCGCGCGCGTCCAGCATTTCCGACGATGACCTCGTCGCGTTCGCGATCCGGGGAGACCTCGTCGAGTGTCGCAGCGCGCCGACGTCGTATGGGACCATCATTCTGGGGAAGATTAGGCTACCTGCTGTTCGCGATGAGGAAGGAGAAGGATTCATCCACGTCCGGTGCGTCTCCGTTACCTATGTCAAACTTCACCAAGACGGTCTAAACTGGGATATTGTGTAGCATTCATGACCCACCGAACAGGGTACGTTATCCCGCCCTCGATCTCTGACATATATCCTAATATTATCGCAATGCATCTAGGGTACTGAGGACGTCCTATTCCACTCGCTGTTCACGGATGAAGGCAACCCAGACGAGGATGGCCGCCCCACCACCTGGCGCGCTATCCAGACGCTCAGCACTCCTTTGGAGTTTTTCAACGAGTGAATGGTGGGACAGCACAAGAAGGAAGTGTCAGTGACTCGTAGCAGCTCGGGAAGTGTGTAGGTTCGTCGAGAAGTATATACCCGTGGAGAAGGGATCTATGTACAATCTGTGAGCGATCTCCCCGTTTATGCACCCGCGCACAAATCACTTATATGTGCATAGATATCATATATCACAATATGTCACCCATGAGTACCATGATGCCCCCGAGGCATGCCAGAGGGCGATGATTGGGATGTTTGCTGCTTGTGCTCGAAGGCGGAGTCCTCTTCAATCAAATAGTACGTAACGGTGAGTAAAGTCTCTATGCCGACTATCCATACACTCAGAGATTGCGTGGGCTCCAAGGTCCGGATGCGTACATGTTATGAGTGATCGAAATGTCGAATGTATGATACCTCGGTAAGTGGTCAAAGCTCTACCTGCAGAAGGGCTGGAAATGGGCGCTTGGGGTCCCCTACGTCATATCTACTTCTGTTTCGTCCTAGAATGGCAAGCCGCCCTCGCCACACAGAGCTTCGAGGCGGACGTCAACAGCCACGCGTGCTTGTCGAGTTCAACTCAAAGCTCAGTGGGTAGCTCTCAACAGAAACCCGCAGTAGCCGCAGTCAGTGCTTGTGGTACCAGCCGTTCCTCTCGGATGCCCTTAGCTCCCAGGCAAGCCGTTGTCGCCGTTGCGCAAACGCCGTACGAGCGATCTCGATTCGAATTCCAACATCCCGCCAAAGACCTTTCGGGCCAGCTCGGAAAACACAACTCGGGTCCGAACCGGTGCCAGCTTCTTGCGCTAGCCCCAGTGTCAGCCTCCTCCATCCTGCCATATTACTCTGCCTGTGCCCGCCTGACGTTCCCTACCTCCTCCCTTTCTTCCGCCACCATCATGCCTCCGTCTCTTGCCATTGGTCCGACCGGTACTATCGCTCGGCTTCATACGGTCTTCGTCGACGTCTCAACGGCTCAATGGCCCACTCGACACAGCAAGGGTTTCAAGGCCTCTCCGCTCCCTAGTCAAATAAGGAGGTCGGAGGGTTAGAGCGCGGTTCGGAGGAGGTCTGTGTTAGTAGTAGTTGGACGGGGGCACCTCAAAGTACGTTGTCGCCATTTCCTAGTCTACATGCCCTCCCTCATGGTGAGTAGCCCCCGTCCGTGGTCTCCGGGGGATTCCTCCCACAACCCGGCCGGGACCTCGTCAAGCTCGGTCCCGACCACGATCGCTCATCGCAAGTCAGCCACCGCCGGGAGTAGTTCATCCTGTTGTGCAAGGCGCTGAAATTCGCTCGTCGAGTTGGTCCAGTCGGAGTCGACACCGGCTTTCAAGACTTGTCAATCTTCTCGACTACTACTCAGTACGCGTTTGGCAACACCTATGGCTCCTGGCCGTGTCAAGCACGCCTGACTTGCAACGTCTCCCGGGCGACGTTCCTTCCGTATCGACTTTTCTCTGGGATCAACTCTTCTCTGGTACCGGCTTTCCTCTGGTACCGACTTTTCTCTGGAATCGACTTTTCTTTGGGATCAACTCTTCTCTGGTACCGACTTCTTCTGTTCCACCCTTTTCCGTACTACACATTCAAGATCGCCCTCGACACACTCGTTGACACAGTCTCCTCTCCGCTCTAGGAGTGTCCCTCTCCATTCCCTCTTCCATGCGGCAGACTTCGGCAACATCCGCTTCGCGTGTCAGGGCACGACAACGTTCACCTCCTCAGCTCTCTCTTCGACTCAGACTCGACCTCGACTCGGATCTTCGTTTTCCTCTCCTCGTCTTCTCAACGAAATCATATAACCCTATAATAGTCTACTCCCTACTGCATCGTGCTCGGATATAGTGATACCAGTCTCGGCACCTAATGTGTACAATAGTATTTATTACCTCTACAGCATCGGCCGTCAGAATCCGTAAGTCCTTTGATATTATGCTCCTCCCACAGCTAACCCCTTCCTTCAGCCCCTCGCAGTGACCCCTCCGGCTCGCAAATCCGGCTGCAGCAACATCTATCCAACACCATCCACCCCGAGACACCCCCAACACTCCAACACCTCTCCTTCCATCGTCGACGTACCGCCGTTTGCCAAGCAGGCCGCCGCTCACGGTCTCTCTGGCGCAGTACCCTTCGGCAAGACCCCTCCGTTCATCCCACCAACTCCTCCCCTCACCAATGCGCGGCTCGCTCTCGCCTCCTCGACGCCTTCTGGATCCACGTCGTGTCGGTGCGAGTGAGTTCGAGCGTTGACCCGACTTCCCCCTTCGCCAATCCAAGTTCGGACTCCCGATGGTCTTCGTGCAGATCGGGCACGCGGACCATCGACGACTCCGGCATTCCCGACCGTTCGAGCACAGGCGGCTTTTGGCAACCGCTTTCTTCCCTTCTTCCCCCACCCTCTCCAACCAACGTCCGAGCACAACCTCACCAGTACGACGCCTTTTGGATCCACGCCTCGCTGGTGGGTGCGTGGTCGGATGTTGATCCGCCTCCACCCCCTACTCAAGACCGACATTCCGGCCACCTTCGCGATTGGATCCCGCGCTGGGTACCGACGATGTTCGGCACATCCGTCCCTGTTCATCTACCTGCGGCTTTGGCGACCGCCCCTGGGGTCTCTTGACCCTGGATTCGTCCCCTCATACGAGCTTCTCCGCCACTTAAGCTCGCAACGACTATCCCCTTCGACACGCCAAATTTGTTCGGATAGCTTTATTTTCTGGTGAGCGATCTACGTCGTTCTATCACCACACCTACTTCCCGCTGAACTCTATTCGTTCAGAATAACCTGCATTGCTCATCATCTCAAAAGCGGTGTGGTGGGCTTCAAGTCTTTGCTGCAGGCCCGCCCTTCGACTTCGGTTACTCTGTTTCTCTCCCTGTAAGTAGCCGTATGCTATTCTGATTCGCATGTGTTCACGACACGCCTTCAGACTTCCACCTCTTTCTCACTTAACAAAAGAGACATAGCACTCCTCTGATTTGCATCCGGTGAGTCGCACGTTTCCCTCCTGAAGATCTGGCAGACGCTTACCATCCTCCGTAGTCTCGACCTTGGCCCGACACGAGTGCACGCGTGTCATGCTAAGTGAGAGGCGGATGCGCCCCCTCCCCGTCTTCTGTGCACGGAAGACGTTGAGGGTAAAAGGTGCAGTTCCCCTTGGACGCTGGCCGTTCGAGTGTAAACGGGACTGCAGCGCCTTTGCACTTACATCTGGTGAGCCTTGCTGTCATGGAGCGCCGCGTTGCAGCTGACCGTCTCTTCTCATTGTGCAGTGCAGTAACATACAAGGGTCCTTGCCCTCCTAGAAAATACTCCAGCCCGATAAGAACCAGACACCGCGACCGGCTAAAGCGTAATGGCTCGTTTCCGGTAAGCAATAGATTTTATGTGACCTGCGATTTCAATAGTAACGGCGCGACCGCAGATGACCCTTCGAGCAGGTCTCGAATTGAGTAATTGTACATGAGAAGACGGCCTCGTCGCCAAAGCTATAACACGCCAGGAATGGCAAAGTGAGTCTCTTGCGGCCCCACCCAAACATACCCTTTCTTACCCGATGTGCAGCTAGATTCACTCGAAATATGACTTGTCCTAGTCGAGGCCATTCCGCATCGATTCCTGGGCTGGTCCCAGAGGCGGCTCTGTCCCTGGCGGATGGAGATAGCTTAAGAGGCAGAATGAGGTGGTCGCCGTAGTATCCCTTGTATTATACTGGTCCGTCCCGGGTTCTTGGTTCGTAGGCGCGAGTCCCGAAGCTTAAGGCGGACACGCTGTTGGTATGGCCACGTGGGGGTGGCAGAGCCACTTGCAGCATGCGACGAATTTATACGACGTTATCACCTGTGACCTACTAGCTGCGGGTTGCGAGATATCGAGAACTTTGAAGTCGCTGCCGGGTGACACGCCGCCTTACAAGCCTTTGGTGGGGCCGGACGACGGCGATCTATTAAGTTTTGTTGCGCCTAGGCACTAAGCTTTTATCGTGCTGCGTCTTAGGGCGGCGCAGGCTATGGTGAATTCTCGATGTCACCCGTCTGGTGCCGTCAAGGTGACAGTAACGTACCCGAGGGCTCAACGAGGCGTACCTGCAGACATGACCGCGTTAGGTTTCGACACCACACTGACCGGGTTGGCTACGATATGTCCATTTCACAAGCTTCAGATGAAGTTACTCCTCTAGGGCTGGTTCCTGCGTTCGCGGATCTAGCAGAGACGGTTGTGCCTTCGGACTAAGACTGCTCGTGTGTGCACCCTAAGAGTAGTAGGTGTTAGCTTTGTCTTGTTCTTGATTCGAGAGGCTTGGTAGACTGGGCGGTGGCCACGGGTGTGTTGGCATTGCCCAGATAATTAGTTCTAAGACCCATATACCAGTAGTGCTCGTACCACTCGAGTCTTAGGTACTTGAGTCTTGAATACCAGATTTTTCGCACCCGGTACATACAGACCTGCGGAAGTGCTCAGTTCGATACCCGTCGGTAAGCGTATCAGTCCGCCGCGCATGCCGACATATGCTCCCGGGCGCCGCAAAATCACTGACCGCAACGCACGCGGCTGGCACAGACGACTGCAAATGTTACCGCTCACCACTTCGACACGACCTCAGAGTTTCAGTGAGGACAGGGGTAAAGACAATCATAAAGACAATCATGGAGCTAATGCTACTGCCCCGGCGAATGCCTTAGCCAATGGCATGGTTTCAAGTGCTCTTGAGGGTTCAGGTCTGTGGTGGGTCTTGGACTAAGTTGGTGACCCTTGGCAACCCGGAGGCATTGTCGGCGGGCGTGCCGTGGCTGTCTGCGCCGCGTGCATCCCGGACGCCCGCGGCCGCGAGGGAATGCGCCGGCTCAAGTACTCGCTGATCTTCGAAGGCTGTCCATCATTCAAAAACGTTGTCAGTGTGCTGGTGGCCGTAGGGGTGCATCCTGCGAGGCGTACAATGCTCAGAGAAGCAAAGCTGGACGAGGCTCGGACGGGAGTGGCCAGGCACACACATGCTCGCGTGGGCGAGCGAAGGCGGGGGAGGC
The DNA here is from genome assembly GCA_001302255.2 of Trametes hirsuta. Lineage (NCBI taxonomy): Eukaryota > Fungi > Basidiomycota > Agaricomycetes > Polyporales > Polyporaceae > Trametes > Trametes hirsuta. The sequence goes on from CP019378.1 coordinate 848,737, forward strand.
GGTGCCGATCCTCCGAAGGGCGACCAAAAGGAGACGGGCCGAGGCCGTAGACGCCGGGGCCTCGCGTGTGGCTGTCGCGTTGTTGTGCGATGTCATCACAGCCTCGCCGCCTGGGGCTCGAGAACAAATACATATCCCCCCGTGCCAAGTGAGCAGCCCATTCTCCTTTCTTGCTCTCGTTTCTTGTTCTCTTCCGCTCGGTGTCCCTCCTTGTCTGTGCTCATGAAGTTCCCGCTAGCGACGCCGCTCGTCCTCTATCTGTCCTTACTGCTCGATGAGCTCCCGCAAGCACGAGCCGTCCGGTTTCCGGTGGAGGGGCGTGCGGGTGGGTTCGCCGGGGCGATGCGGAGTGTGGGCAGGCTAGGGCGGAGGGCGAGCATCAATGGTACCCCGGATCTGGCGAACGTCGGGAACGTGCAGTACCGCACAAACCTCACCCTGAACGGGGAGCAGTTCAATGTACTCATTGACACCGGAAGGTACGTCGTACTAATTGGTTATACTGCTCTCAAGTCGGCTCTGAATGCGGGACGCATCGCTTTGTAGCTCTGACTTGACCGTTACGGGTTCTGTGCCGGGGGCGAAGGATACGGGTAAGGCTGCTACCGTAAACTATGCTATTGGGAGCACCACAGGCCCTGTCAAGTCGGCCACTCTCCAGTTCGAGGGATTTACGGTAAAAGACCAGGCCTTTAGTGAGCCTTCATGATATGCGCCGTGGACAATTCATTTAGTGCATGCATTTCAGTTGAGCAACCGGTGGATAGCGACCATCCCGACCACCAAGGCATTATCGGGCTTGGCCCTTCAAGCGGGTCGGTGGTACAGGCCGAGTTCAGCCAAGGCGCAGGGGATCCCGTGCTCGACCGTATCTTCCGTCAAAACTCCTCCACGCCCAACTTCATGACAATTCTCCTTGGCCGTGCAGACGACCCGACCGACACCTTTGTCGGAGACTTCACAGTCGGCGAGGTTGTCTCTCCCTTCGAGAACATCACGAGCCAGCCGAAGCTCCCAGTCACGGAAATGGCGCACCGCAGCGGACAACATTGGACCGCGCTGCTCGATGCGAACGGGATCATCGGGCCCGACGGGCAGCACATCAGCACGCCCAAGAAGTCGAGCGGAAACCGCTACGGCGTGCTGTTCGACTCAGGCTTCACGTTCCCGCAGGTGACCAAGTGCGTCTTCGTCTGCTCTCTGCTCCCCGTCCGCCGCAACTGCTCATTGACGCCATCCGCCGCCGCTGCAGGGGCATCGCGAACGCGATCTACGCGCGCGTGCCCGGGGCGAAGTTCCAGAACGTGGCGGGCGCCCCCGGGCAGATGTGGACGATCCCCTGCTCGACCGAGCTGAACGTGACGTTCCTCTTCGCCAACGTCTCGTTCCCGGTGCATCCGCTCGACACGGTCACGTCTGCGTTCCACGGGCCCCCGGACGCGAACGGCGACCCGACGTGCGTCGGCGCGTTCCAGCCGATCATCAGCAAGCAGAGCGGGTTCGACATTATCCTCGGGATGTCCTTCCGTAAGTGTTTGCTCGGTCCAGCGGCTCAACTGAGAGGCGCACGCTGAGCTGACGGGGGATTGCACCTAGTTCGGAACGCGTACATGTTGATCAACTTTGGTGACTTTGTCGATGGCGCGCTCGCCAAGGTCGGCGACCCGTACATCCAGCTCCTACCGCTCACCGAGCCCACGGAGGCGCACCGCGACTTCGTGCAGGTGCGCATGGGCGGCATCGACCGCTCGAGCGACTTCAAGCTCCTCCCTGCACTACCCAACACGGACGACGACGACAACTCCTCGGACGACAAGGACGGCGGGGAGGACAACATCAAGAAGTACCTGCCGTACATCATCGCGGGCAGTGTCGCGGGCGGTCTCATTTTCATCGCGCTCGTCGGATACGCCATCTTTGGCGGCTCGAGCAAGAAGTACCGGAAACTTCACGAGCCTGCGCCGGCCGGCCTTCCTGGGTCGGGCGAACGTCCTCCGTTCCAGCAGTACCAGCCCTCGCGCCGGTACTGAGTGTCTTGGTCTCCCTCCTGGAAAGGAGGTTGCTCTATCTCATCTATATCTGTTGCTGTGGGACCCTTGCAGATCTATATTGGGCATCTCTGCCAGTTTTGCTGTTGTCGCCTGAACCATGGACGGTGGGATTGTAGTATAACGTATTTCCTCTTTTGAGTTGCCACACTTACTGACACGCTAGCACGCTACACTTGCACACGTAACTTATCGCCGCCGCACAGACGTAGTGCACGTACATACGCTACATACAATGTCGGACAATGCTAGCTCACCTTGAACCGACCCCATACGGGGTGAGCCCTCGACCGCCGACAACGCTGTGTGCCTCCGGGAATAGAGAGAAGCCCTCGGGGCTCGGGGCTCGACGTGAAGGATGCTCCCACCACGCAGCGACCACCCGGGGGACCGCAGCGGGAGAGTTGCGGCGACGAGCGGTCTCAAAGCGGAAAAGGGGGCGATCGATGGGCGTCGTCTGAGCCCGGCGTTGTGGGGAGGGGCGAGCGGGCGGCATGGCGTGATGTCGATGGGGCGGCCGAGCCCGGGCGGCGCGGTGGACAAGGTTCAGAGAAGGGGGCGATTTGGCGAGCCGCGAGGGCCGCGTGTGCGGTCGCAGCGGCGACTGGAAGCTCGAGCCTGGGGCAGTGTGCTGCAGGGGGTCGCCGCAGGTGGCAGGCGGCGACCGGGACGCCGCGGGGGGCGGCGAGCGCGGAACAGAAGCCCGCGGGCAGGGCTGAGTCGGCGATGCTGATGGGGCGAGCCACGCTGGCCGTGGGCCGTGGTCTGCGGCGAAGCTGGGTGTGACTCACCTGGTGACGGCTGTGACACGGGCGCGCTGGGGGTCGCGAGGGCCGTGGAGAACGCTGAGCCGGGGCGGCGCACGTTGCCGGCCGCGTCGTCGGCGAAGGGGGGGACAGCGCCGTGGACGGATTGGATGATGGCCCACGCGGCGCTCCCACGCTGACCAGAACGGGCCCTGGCTGGGTGGTGATGGTGATCGGAGGGAGCCCGCCACTGCCGCCCGGCGGACGACGCCGGGGCCGTGCTGAGCGGCGGCGGCGGGTGGCAGGGGGTGCACGCTGTGTGCGGGGGGGCGGCGGGGGGCGTGCTCGCCGTGGCGGACGACGGAGGGAGGGACGGCCGGAGATAAGATGGGCGTGCACGGCGCGGGGCGAGGGGTCGGAGTTGGCGATGGGCACTGGCAGTGACGAGCAGGAGCAGGCCGCGCTGTGTGGCCCGGCGCACGCGTGCGAACCGAGTCCGAGCTGGGCTGTCGGCTCTGGCGCTCGTCCTTGCCCTTCTCAACGCCCCCAGCCCCCTCCTCCACCTTCCTCCCTCTGTCCACCACCCCCTCCGTCGTCCCTCCGCCCCTCCCGCCCGCCGTCCGCATCCCTGCGCGCCCGACCTCCGACCCCGCCCGCCCCTCCGCATGCTCACCGGCCTCGACGACGACGACCCCATGGCCTCCGGCGCACTCTCCCCCGTAGCCCCGCTGAGCAACAGCGACGACTCCGACAACACCATGCAGGTCGACTCCGACGTCGACGTCGGCCGCAACCCCGATGCCGATGCCGACGGCGAATACGACGACGACGACGCCCAGAGCGTACCTCCCCCCGGTGGCGCTTCGTCCTCCTACCACACAAAGCGAGTCGTACGTCCCTCTCTTCTCTCTGGTGGCGGCGGGCGGCGCGTTGACGGCGCAGGCTTCATGGCAGGTCAAGGATGAGGACGATTCGGTACGCGCGCTTGTTTATATGCGGCCCGTCTGAGGTCATAATTAACCTTTGTAGGGTTATGAGGATGAGCCAGAAGAGCCAAACGATGACGAGGAGGAGGACGCGTCCTATGCAGACGAGGAGTACGGTGTGCCCAAGAAGAAGGCTCCCAAGAAGAAGAAAGCTCCCTCTAAACCGAAAGGTACGTCCCCGCGTCCTTCCTCGCCCCGCAGTGGCACATATCCCCGCGTAGCCGCCCCACGCCCCCCCGCACCCGACTCTGATTCCGATTCCGACTACGGCGCACGCTCGAAGAAAAAGAAGAAAACGCGATCGGCCAACGATGAGATACGCGTGTCGAGCAGAGGCGTCAAGATCCCCAATTACGTCGACGATGTGCATGACTTTGAGGACGAGGAGGACGAAGACGCGATTACCTACGCGCAAACGGCCGTCCCTCTCAAGGAGGAAGATGAGATCGAGAACGTGCTTGGGCATTGTAGAGACGAGGGGCATGAAGAGGATGCAGAGGACGACTGGTACAGCAATATCGTACGTAGCCGCATATACCTTGCGCTCTTTCCTCTTATCCTGCCGAATTCAGCGATTCCATATCAAATGGAAGAACTTCTCCCACCTACACAATACCGACGAAGTGTACGAATTCCTGAAACGATTCAAGGGTCTTAAGCGTGTAGACAACTACATCAAAGCGTTCAAGGCCGACCAGGAGCGACTACACAATCCACATCTTTCCCGAGAAGACTACGAAACCATCCTCTTGCGTCGCGAACGCGACAAGGAGGAGCTTGAGATGCACAAGACCGTCGAACGAATCATCGCGCAGCGCGATAATGATGCGGGCCAGGTCGAGTACTTTTGCAAATGGAACGGGCTCAACTACGATCACTGTACGTGGGAGCTACAGGACGAGATTCGGCCTATCGCGAAGGAACAGATCGACGCGTTCCGCAAGCGCGAGGCGGATGCGAAATTCCCATTCAAGAGCGCGGCGTATTTGCGGCACACGCGCCCCGAGTTCGAGAGGATCTTGTCGGACCCTCCATACTTGGTCGAAACGGGCGGGCAGCTGAAGGACTTCCAGCTGACAGGTCTAAATTGGCTTGCCTACCTGTGGAGTCAAGGAGACAATGGCATCCTTGCAGACGAAATGGGTCTCGGCAAGGTGAGTAATACACGATGCAGCGGTGGCGGCGTTGGGAAGAATCGATTGGCTGACGGGTGAGGGCAGACCGTGCAATCAGTGTCCTTTCTCTCTTTCCTGTTCCACGAGCGACGACAATACGGTCCTTTCCTGGTCATTGTTCCACTGTCCACTATCACCGCCTGGCAGTCGCAGTTTGCGACATGGGCTCCCGACCTCCACGTGGTAACCTACATTGGCGGTGCCGCCGCGCGCTCGGTGGCACGCCAGTATGAGTTCGGGCCATCCACGAAGAAGCTCAAGATGAACGTCTTGTTGACGACCTACGAGATTACGCTGCGTGACGTGAAGGAGCTGGGTGAGATCAAGTGGCAGGTACTCATGGTGGACGAGGTGCGCATACCGCGAGGTAGCACAGCTTCGAGGAAGGGTATACTGACCAGGTTCATTTCCGTTAGGCACATCGCCTGAAGAACTCAGAGAGTCAGCTATATGAAGCACTCAGCGGCTTCTCGGCTGCGTCCAAGGTTCTCATCACGGGAACACCTCTCCAGAACAACGTCAAGGGTACGTGAAAATGCTTCGCTGGGGTCTTGCTCGGGGGCTGATCGGCCTCGGCAGAACTGCTCTCGTTGATGCATTTCCTCATGCCCGACAAGTGTAAGCACAGCTATCTCATCTGTGGTTTGCGCGATCGGCAACTGACGCTCCTGCGCAACCCAGTCCAACTCACGAACGAGTTCGACTTGACCGACGCGGATCATGAAGTGAAGATCAAGGAGCTGCACAAGCAGCTCGAGTCCCTCATGTTGCGCCGCCTCAAGCGCGATGTACTGACCTCGCTGCCCACGAAGAGCGAGCGCATCCTCCGCGTTGAGATGTCGGCGATGCAGACGCACTTCTACAAGAACATTCTCACGAAGGTGGGTCCGCACACGGCGTGACGCGTTACGAGAAGCACAAGAAGCTCAATCTGGCATTAGAACTTCCAAGCCCTGGTGAAGAGCGCCAACGGGAACAACAACATTAGTCTGCTCAACATCGGTGAGTGACAACGTCCCACGATGGGCGGGAGGTGTCCTGATATGGCTCCGTAGCAATGGAGTTGAAGAAGGCCGCGAATCACCCGTACCTCTTCGATGGCGCCGAAACCCGGACAGATAACGCTGAGGAGACTCTCAAGGGCCTTGTGATGAGCAGTGGGAAGATGGTCCTACTCGACAAACTCCTCGCTCGGCTCCGCCAGGATGGCCACCGCGTACTCATCTTCAGCCAGATGGTCCGAATGCTCGACATTCTGAGCGACTACATGACAATGCGCTCGTACCAGCACCAGCGCTTGGACGGCATGGTCGCTTCGGAGCAGCGCAAGAAGTCGATCGCGCACTTTAACGCGCCCGGTTCTCCCGACTTTGCGTTCTTATTGTCGACGCGGGCCGGCGGTCTGGGGATCAACCTGGAGACGGCCGATACCGTCATCATCTTCGACGTGAGTATCTTCCCGCGTCCTGTGCGCCCGTTACCTGTGCTGTCACTGCTGTCCGGATGGGTGCGCCTCGGGGCTCGCACCACTTGGGCTGTGCGCTCCTCGTCGAAAACACGTTGCTGACACCCCTCGCCCTCCCTTGCCACCTACAGAGCGACTGGAACCCGCAGAACGACCTGCAGGCGATGGCACGTGCGCATCGTATCGGCCAGAAATCGCATGTCAGCGTCTACCGGTTCGTGAGCAAGGACACCATGGAGGAGGACGTTCTGGAGCGGGCCAAGAAGAAAATGGTGCTCGAGTACGCGAGTGAGTGCCTCCTTGCGGTCGCCGCGCGCCATGGCCCCTGACCACGATGACGCCGCCCGTTGCTCGCAGTCATCAACCAGATGGACACGTCGCAGGCGCACCTCAGTTCCAAAGGCGGCTCGAAGGACCCCGCGAAGGCTGATGGGCTGAGCAAAGACGAGCTCCACGCCGTCCTCAAGTACGGGGCCCAGAAGATGTGCGTTGCACTCGCTTTATCGCCATGCCCTCTACCGCAGTGTTACTAATGTGCCGTCCACGGCAGCTTCGACAAGGATGACAGCCAACAGAGCAAGAAGCTGGACGAGATGGACCTCGACGACATCCTCAACCGCGCCGAGCACCACGAGACCGTCGCCGCGCAGAACGAGGGCGCGTCCCTCGGCGGCGAGGGCTTCCTCGAGCAGTTCGCGAACATCAGCGACGTCAAGAACGACATGAACTGGGAGGACATCATTCCCGTCGAGGAGCGCCAGCGCTTCGAGCGCGACGAGGACCAGCGCAAGGCGGAGGAGCTCGCCGCGGCGGAGACCAAGGACAGGAAGCGGACACACGCGCCCGTATCGTATGAAGGCATGGACGTCGAGCACACCTCGTCGGCACCCCCCGCCAAGAAGCCGCGCCATCCACCGCCGCAGCGGAAGACGCCGAGCCAGAAGGCGATGGAGCTCAAGGAGCGGGACGTCCGCGTGCTCGTCCGAAGTTTGCAGAAGTGGGGCGATATTAGGCAGCGGTACGACATCATCGTGAGTCCTGCGGTTGCTGTGGTCCGTGTCCCTATGCTCAACGGTGGTGGCGCTGCGCTCGCCCATCCCTAGGTCAACGAGGCGAAGCTCACGGACAAGAACCGCGGTATGATCCAGGACACCTCGGACGACATCATCGAGCTCTGTGCGCGAGCGGTCGAGGAGAACAACGCCGAGAAGCGGGCACGCATCGAGGCGGGTGAGACCCTGACCAACGCGCAGAAGAGCAAGGCGGTCCTGGTGACTTACCGCGGCGTGAACAACATCAACGCGGAGACGGTGCTCTCGCGACACCGCGACCTGCAGATCCTCTTCAAGTACCTCGATCCCATCGCCGCGGAGGAGCAGTACGGCTGGTCGATACCCATCGACAACATCCGGCCGACGCTCAACTGGTCAGGGCGGTGGGGTCCCCAGGAGGACTCGATGCTCCTCGTCGGCGCCTACAAGTATGGGTTCGGCAACTGGGAAGCGATGGCCAAGGATCCGCGATTAGGGCTCGAGGGCAAGTTCTTCCTCGAGGAGGGCAAGAAGGGCGAGGACTCGGCCAGCAAGCCCATCCCGAACGCCATCCACCTCGTGCGCCGAGGGGATTACCTCCTTGGCATCCTGAGGGAGCACGACGAGAAGATTCGCGCGATTGAGTCGACGCTGACGTCGAGGCGAGGGCACTCGTCCAAGACGTCGTTATCACCACCTCCACCCGTCGCCTCTACGTCGTACACGGCCTCGGTCAGGAAGCGAGCGGAAAGCGAGGCTGTCGCATCGGTGGACGAGGGGAGCAGGAAGCGCAAGCGGAGGCCAACACCGACCTTCACGGATTCGTCTTCATCAGACGAGTGGTGCGCCTTATCCCTTGTCTGGTCCATTCCACCTACTTACCATTGTACCTTCCCCAGCCCGTCCATGGATGAGGCGGCCACGAAGGAGGAGCTTCGTCCCGTGAAGAAGCAGCTCAAAAACCTGAAGCTTTCCGGCGGCGACATGCCAAGGGAAGACAAGGTGGCGATCCTCAAGGAGTCTCTTGCTGCCATAGGCAAGCGGATAGAGCATGTCTTGCAGCAGAAGGAGGCCGCGGGTGAGGATCGTACCCGATGGCGACGGCATTTATGGACGTGAGTACTCCCCTTCCCAGTGCGCTCGCCCGACATGTCTCTTATATGCCCCATCAGCTTTGTCACTCTGTTCTGGCCAAAGAAGGTCAAGGCAGCGAAGCTGGAAGAGATCCACGCGAAGATGGTGATGAAGGAGAGCGCACCACGGGCGTCGTCGAGTGACGCCACCTCGGCCGCGAAGAAACCCAGACTGAGTGCCGGTGCCCCCAGTCGAAGTGGTGCTACTCCCCTCCCCACCACGTCAGCCAGCTCATCGCATACCAACGGGAAGTACCGGTGACATCCCGTCGAGGCCTTGCGTATCGTCTTGTTGGTTTTCTGCCCCACCCCCGCCCCCGCTCCGCCCATCTCGTTCCCGCTGTTCCTAGGCGGGCTCGTTACCCTCGTATATAATGCCCGCCCACCCACTGTATCCCTGACGACTTCACCGCTCTGTTTTTGTACTGTGCCATGACATTACCCCCACACGCCTGGACGCTCAGCATCGCGCACTTTGCCTCTGCCGCCACTGTCTTGTTTATCCGTCAGTGCCCATTCATACGCTACATGCTTGACATTGTTGCTGTCCTCCCCCCCGTGCGCTCACGTAGTCCCTTTTTCCTTTGTCAATTGCCCCCATTGTTTTCGTAGCATCAGAGCGCAATCATCCGAATTACCATGTGTATCATCGTGTGCCATAATAATACAACAATATATCCGATCGACTATGTACAATCATCGCCCGCTGCGAACAACGAGGACAACTCAAGAAGAGTCCAGGCGCGTTTTCCATCGAGCATAGGAATGGTGGATTGTCGATTGAGGCTGCAGTTGACGTTGAGTTGAGGAACTTGTCGTACCACATGTACACGGGGGCCGAGTCGCGAACCTAGAAATGTACAGATACCCTACACGCACGCCGACCACTCCACACCCGAGGAGATGACGAGCCATTCTATGCGCCCCGAGTCGCCGTTCTCGTCAAGCGCCGTCCTATTTTACACCTACGAGCATTCTGAGTAGTTCAGTACCCGCCCGACCCGCAACCGGACCCGGACGAAGCACAAGGAACGACACTCACTCGCGGCCCTGGACGAAGATGGCCGGCTTGAGCGTCGCAGTGCCGCCGCTGCGTTTGCGCGTGCGCGAATGCCCGCCGACGGTCACGCTCACCAGCGGCTCGGTGCCCGCCACGGTGGTCAAGCTCGGCTTGCGCGGACGGGAGTGCGACCGGCGGCGCGACTCTGCAACCGGTGCATTGGGTGCGGCGGCGCGTGCAGCTGTCACACGAGGGAGCGTCAGTCGCACGACTCGCGGAAGGAGCAGGCGTGGGTGCGTACCTTCGACGACCTTTGCGTCTGCCTCGCGGTGGAAGCTCTCCATGAGCGCGGTGTATCGCTTTACTTGCCACGCGAGCTGGCTCGCGCGGGCCATGTTGCCCTGGCTCAGGGCCCATTTGCGCTCCTCCTTGAAGCGTCGCCGCTCCGAGTCTGCGAGGCTTGCTCTCGCGCGGAGCACCGCGACCTCGCGCTCTTGAGGCGTCAACTTGCCCTCTGGATCGAGCGATGACGGGACTGAGTCGAGGGAGATGGATGGTGCAGTGCTGCAGTAGGTGAGGGTGGGTGTGATTGGCCGGACGTCGGTCGGGCGGCCGTGGCGTTCATGAGCGTGGTCGCGGTCACGGTCATGCTCTCGCTCTCGCTCCCGGCGGCGGTCGTGTTCGTCACGATCGCGGTGTTGCCGGTGCGAACGGGTGCGATCACGGCCAAAGGAGACGAGGCGGATGCGTTTGGAGGGCTCGGGTGGGGGTTCTCGGATGTGTCCAATACTCAACGGGATGGGCGCACGCGATGGCTCTACTGCGCCGGTAATTGCGGGGTCCACGAACTGCGATAGCAGGTCTGTAGCAAGGACCCCTAGAGCGACGCCGAGGACGGTACACGCTGTTTGTACGACGTCCGAGAGCTGGATGAAGTCGATGACAAGTTTCGCTGCGACGCCGAAGACGACGACGAGCACGACCTGTGGGAGCTGTGCGAGGGTATTCTGGATGAGCACGCCCTGAAAGAGGCCGTTGAGGAGGAAGTCGGGGGTAGATGGTGTGTGTGTTGGATCAGGGACAATAGCGTTGACGAAGACGCGTGCGCCAAGGGCGAAAAGGAGCGGGAGACCAGTCGTGAGTTGCATAAAGGTCGGGTGTGGTCATACAGGCATGAGACGGGTATCCGCTGCTGGCGACTGACTCGCGACAGCGAGCACGACGGCTAGCACGACGAGCGCGAAGGACAAGGCGAGGAAGACGAGACTGCTGGCGCCTGTCGACCATTCGAACATACGCGAGGCGAGCACGTGTCAGGAGTACACTGACAATTCCAGGTGCCAAGTCCAAGGGCGACAAGGTCGACATTACAGAAACAAGCGTAGTAGCGTACAGCATCGTGCGTAGTGGTACAGTGTCCATCTCATAGCTCCGTATCGACATAATTGGCCATCGGATCCTCCGTCATTCTCCGGTTCATCCGGTACGCCTCTGCGAGCATTGCTATGAGAGAAGCACCGACGGAAAGTCGAACATATGAACTTACCGAGCTCTTCCTCCGACACCTCGTAGCTGCTCTTCTGCTTCTTGCCAAACCGATCGTCGTCGTCGCCCCGTGCCTTCCGCTTCCGCTCCTCGTTGATCGCCTGCGAGAGTTTGTCCTTGTCGAGTGACAGATCGCCCTCGCCAAGCCGCCGCTTCGAGAACAGCTCCTCTGCCTTCTTCTTCCGATCGTCCACAGTATCCGCGACTGGTGGTGGAGGCGGTGGAGGCATGGATGAGGATGCAGATGACTGCAGAAGATGCTTCGCGCTGGACTCCTCTGACGCCTTGATACCGGCCTCACCGGTACAGTAGGACATGTGCACAGACGAGTGACAGCATGCGTAGCCCCACTGGCCCGTAGTCAGGTCGTACCACGAACCCCAGACAGCCGTATGGTTGTTCAGGAAGACTACGAAGGGTCGTCAGTCCAAACACCTAGGCATGTACCGCTCACGACATACCATCTTCTGGGTACTTAGATTTTACCTTCGCCCGTTCCTTCCCCTTGATGACCTGACCCGTTCGAGAGTACTCCACGTACTCCTCGGTCTGGCCTTGCAGTAGTTCTTTGGGCGCCTTCTCCAGGTACTCCTCGCCGCCATACTTGGCCAGAATACTGACTTTTGTGGTATCCTTCAGCTCTTCCTTCTTCTTGACGTACTCTTTGTGTAGCAGCTGTCCCTGTGTAGGAAGAGCATTGATGTGCACGTCGTTCCCTCGCTGGGAAGCATTCCATGCAAAGAGTTGCAACTTTTGCACTTCCGGGGCCTCTCCTGAGTAACGCAGAAAGTTGTCGCCTGCAAACATTGCCTATGATAACCATGAGGGAGGTTGATGAGGGGTTGATTCACTTGTACGGGAGTCTTGCGACGTACCTCCTCTGCGGGAACGTTCTTCAAAGGATTGTCACGCATAGAGCGGGTCTTGGGATCGTAGTAGGCGCTTGAAGGGTCCAAGTTGATGAGGTACTTCGCCGTGTCCTCACGGATACGCAGGTTCCGGACAGTAATCCTCGTCTTCGTGTCCAGCTTCTGCCCCACCGCGTCCGCCGACTCCGCATACTTGTCCTGATCCTCGTCCTCGTCCTCGCTGCTCCCAAAGTCGTCGTCCCGGCCCTCGCTCTTCTCCTTGCCCGCCTTCGCCACCTTGCGCACCGCCGCGAGGTCCGTCGTCGTGCGCTTGTCGATCTCCTCCTCGCGCAGCTTCTGCCGCGCCGCCTCCACCGCCGCGTACTCGTCGTACACACGCTTGTGCTCCGCGGGATCGTATCCGTTCCAACGGTCACGCTTCGCATCGTACCCCGACGCGACGTCCTGGATCACCTCATCCGGCGCAATGTCCCGATTCGTGAACTTTGCGCCCTTCTTGCGCGGCCGCTCGAGGCAGTCTGCCCGTTTGTGTGTCACTGCGCCGCAATTCTCGCATGCGCCCTTGCGGTACTTCTTCGCTGCCGGACCTGCCTTTGCACCGCGGTCGTACCAGTTGTCGAGCTTGTCGGCGGAGCGGTCGTACTCGGGGATACGTTGGTGGCTGAGTGAGGGTGCACCGGTGTCGAGGTACCACGGGGCTTGGGCAATGTACTCTGTAACACAAACACATTAAAACCTCCTGCGAAGACATTAGCTGTAGTGTCGCAAGGTACTCACGAGGAATGTGAGGGTTGATAGGCTTTCCCTCTTCATCTAGAGCTGCTGGGGCAGTACCAGCTTTCCGAGCCGCATCGAGGTCTTTCTGCCGCCTGAACTCCTCCCGAGAAAGCTTGCCAGTGGCTGAAACGACACGTAAGCATTCCAGGCAGTCTCCCAATGCGACCAAATAGCAAGTCACCTGAAGCAGAGGCCATTTTAGAGGAAAAGCAAGAAGGCGGAGGTCAAGGAGTGAGTGCCGCCGATCGAATTCAGCGGCCACCGGTGCCACCACACAAGCGCCCGTGGGTAAGCACACACAAAACAAAAAACCACATTTGACAGTGACGAGATTCGAACTCGCGCGGGAAACCCATCACGGTTTTGGTTTGGTACCTAAACGTGACGCCGTAACCACTTGGCTACACTGCCTTGCTAAAAGATGTAGACAATGTATTGATGATCGGTGCAAAGTCAAGGACGACTTGACGAGATCCTGATTGTTGCTGTCTAGCTATCGTTACAAGTAGGTTGTTCTGCGGCATTCAAGAGCTAACGGTCGGTATTATGTAGATAAGACGTAGACGCAGCAGAAAGTGGGAGAGAAAGGACACGGCGAGACAGAGGATGAGATAGATCAACTGGAAGAAGCGTGGAGGCAAGCAAGACAAAAAATCACACACAAGACGGAAGCCGATATATGGTCACAACGAGAACCGACGGGAACGCTGGGTGGATATATCGGATATATGCGCGCACGACGAAGGCGAGAGGATACACTGCGACGACGCAAGAAGTTGCGAAAGTGGTGAACATCGTCCGGGATGGGGGAGAGCGGGCACGGATTTAACAAGAAGGGGAACACGGATCGTCCGAGGCCTATGCGTCGGAGCTGATCGAAAGGCTCGCCATCGACGAGTCCAGCGAGCTCGATGGGTGGTCGCTCCGGCTCGAGCTTGGTCTTGATGAGCTGCGACGGTGAAGGAAGACGATGAGCTACCGGACCGTACGCGACGGTGTGAGAGGAACCGCATACCTGTGGCTTTTATTGTTCTTCCAGCCCCACACTTTGCGCATCCAGTACGCCATGTCGACCTTCTGCTGCATCATGTTAACGATCCACGGGTGCTCCAGCATCTCCCTCGGTGAGGGGCGCAGCGCCGGATCTCGCGTCAAGCTGAAATGGCGCGCGTCAGCTCCTCCAACAGAGAGATGGCAAACAGTCAAAGCGCCTACGTCTTCTTGATGAAGTCCTTCATCTCCGCGCTGTACACGATATCCTCCTCATCTTCAAGCTCAGGAGGCTATCGTGGGAAGGGATAGACACGCGGGAGAACAGCATCAGTGAACGAAGCTCAGCGGGTGGCATAGAAGGCTCAGGTGCAGGCGCACGTACCTCGTTCTGGGTGATATACATCATCAGCTCGATCGCAGCTAGATCGTTGGGGAATGGGAACCGGTTCGTCACGAGCTCGAGCAGGGAGATGCCTGTGGACCAGACGTCTGATCGAATGGTGTACTCGACGCCAGAGAGGCGTTCCGGCTGTGTCCCCATCACGGACGTCGGAGGAGAGTGAGCGGCAGCGTCTTGCGCGCAAGCTTTTAGGCACACAGGCACTCACCGCCATGTACAGACTCGTCCCCGTAAACGTCCCGGCCACGGAGTTGATCAGCTCACCCGAGACACCAAAGTCGCACAGCTTCACGACGCCCTCGCGCGTGAGGAGGATGTTCGGCGGCTTGATGTCGCGATGGATCGTCTTGCGCGAGTGCAGGTACGCGAGCCCTTGCAGAACCTGCCATTCACACGGAGCCGCGGTCAATGTCAGCGATCGCTCGACGTCCCGCCGTGGCAGCGGCAGCGGCAGAAGCTGACGAGCATGCGCACAAGCACAGGCAGCGCCGGACGCGCTCCCGCCGCCGCCGGCCAAGCCCGACGAGGAGACGGAGACGCACCCCCTCGGCCAGCCGCCCCGCAACCTTCTCGCCGACCCTGCCGCCGATCTCCTTCATGCGCTTCCCGACGGACTCGAGCGAGCCGCCCTCGCCGTATTCCATGAGCACCTTGACCTCGCTGCTGCTCGGGCTGATGTACGCGCCGTAGAAGTGGATGATGTTGACGTGCGAGGTGCTGGACATGATCTTGATCTCGCGCAGCAACTGCTTCATCGGAGCCTCGAGCGTCGTGATCGTCTTGCGCGCCATGACCACCCCCGTCCGCCGGTCGCGCACCTTGGAGACGGCCCCGCCCGCGCCCTCGCCCAGACGGCTGAGCTCCTCGAGCGAGTCGTCCGACCACTCGTCGAACTCCTCGACCGTCTGCCGCACATTCTCGAGCGACACTACCGGCGGCGGTCGCGGCCGGGGCGAGATCGTCAATGGGGGACGGATGGTGGGCTCGCTGGAGGTATCGCTGTTGGTGGCTAGTGCGGGGGAAGGAGCCTGGGGCTGCGGGCCGCCGGCGTATTGCTCAAAGGGCCCGTTATTGAGGCTATTGAAGTCGATCTTGGGCAGCATCGGTTTTCGCCTGGGAGAGCTGGCGGGAATCTGTAATGAGAGGCCTGACGTTGGTGTAGGAGATCTGGAGAGCGGGGGGACGGGTGCGGGTGCGGAGAGATGGACATTGCCATTGCCATTGGGGGCTTCCCTGGAGACCTTGCGGATGTTGAGGGGAGAGATTTCCTGGGCGGCGTACGGGGCGGGGGACGTAGTGCGGTGGTGGGGGCGAGGGCCGAGGGGCCTGGTTGCGCTGGGATGGAGCGACTGCATCGTGTCGGACGGGGCAGGCGGTCGTGGTCGGGGAGGGAGACAGAGAGCAGTGAGCAGAGGCGCGAGTCGCAGCGCAGCACTCGCCCGATCGTCTGCTATAGACGCCACAAGCAGCCCGCCCACGTGGCTCTCTCCCTGCGCCCTCCTCCCGACTCCGAGTCCGGCTCTCCCATCCCCGCCGCAGCCAGCCCAGCGCCAGCGACCAAGTACAACACCACGCACAAGCCCCCAACAGTCCCCGCGACAACGACGCGCGAACCCTCGCTCTTCTGCCACGCCCGGCACACGCACGCTCTTAGTAAATCACCGAGCCTCGGATTCTAATCGCGGCGTATTTACATCTGCTATCGATACACGGACGCACGCCCACGCGCCCAATTCCTACTCTTCACCGTACACTCTATGGCACAACCCAATAACAGCGGACCGATCGAAATAGGGGATGCACGCCTCATACACAACGTCCGTGCGATGGGGGCCGGGGAAACGACTGACCGATTCTACGAGAATGAGAACTGCGAACGCTTAGAACGCTCCTGCTGCGCCGGTGTCGCCTGCGCAGCCTGTATTGGATAACACCGTCAGCGAGCTTAGCACTTTTGATAGTTAGGAGGTTCGCTCACCCGAATGCATATTCTTCACGACTTCACGATCATGCCACCGTCCACCCTCTCCGTGCCGTGAAGCGCGCCGCCAGCGCTCAGACCTCCGCCACGGCCTCTTCTGCCCCTCCCGCCACGCTTCTGACCTCTACCTCGACCACTATCGCTGCGTTGGCCTCCATCTTTGTTAACGTTGCCGCTACCCTGGCGACCCAGGGCTTCTTTGACGACCTGTGCTTCGGCGCGCCCTCCCGGCCCGGACGTCCTTCCAGGAACGCCCGAGAGTCTCACACTCGGCCTAGGGTTGTGCGTTTGGCCAGGGGCAGATTCTGCGTCCCCCACGCCGTACTGAGTTCCGAGATTGTTGCCCAGCAAGTCCAAGGCAGAGGCGTTGACGTGCGGCCGCCCAGTCGGGGCTAGGTACAGATGTAGCCCAGAAGCGCCAACGCCCGATCCTTGCGTATGGGCGCGAGCATAAGGAGAAGCACGGACGGTCTCTGCGCCGGGAGCGTGCTCTTCCTCGGGTACGATAGAGAGCCGACGTTGCATGAGTTTAGTGAGTGGTATGGAGCGTGCGTGTTGAGACAAGCCAACCGATTGAGAATTACGCGGTTCCGTCGGCGAAGAAGGCGTAGCCAAGACAGGACCCTGTCCGCCAGTATCCAGACGCTTCGTGGCGTGCGGCGTATTCGGTGGAGGCTTGGGAACAATTGGAGACTGCATGACTCTGCGCCCAGGAGATGCTAGATGTTGCCCAAGGTCGTGTTCTGACTGGTGTAGATCGTTTGAAGCTTCTACCGCCCCTCGGCGTCGGGCATATTCAGCAGCAAGGCGAGGAGGCAGCTTATGAGAAGCTCCGGCATTGATTTGTGCAGCAGGAGCCAAGTTATTGAGGTTGACCTGCTGACCGCCCAGCAATTGGTTACCAATAATGCCCAGACTAGCCCTAAGCGCCTGGCTTGAAGCATCGAAGCGAGGTATCGCAGTCTGAGAAGACGTATACGCCGGATTCAGCTGAGACAAACCAGCCGCAGCAAGTAACCTAGGTGAAAGAATACCGCCTTGATAAGGCGAAAAACTAGAAGACCAGAGTGGCGAGCTAGAGTTTGGCGGAGTAGGTAAAAGACCCTGATAAAGCTGATGTTGCCGATACTTCTGAGCGATACCGAGAGCAGACATGTGCGAAGACGCATCTAGATGTAGCCCGTGAGGAGCGGTGAGGTCGTCCAGGACAATTGGTGAACGAGAAGACTTCAAAGACTCGAGCAACGACAGAGAGGGTTCAACAGACAAAGATCCCAGAGCTCCACTCAGATCGTGAGGCGTAGCCAGAGAGGGAGGAGACAGTCCTCGATGTTTAAGCCGTTCCTGGGCAAAAAGCATAGCTTGAAGTTCCGGGCTGAGGTCATGAACCAACTCCGGTGTAGGAAGCTGGTGCTGGAAAGAAGTCTGCCAGCGTGAATCATACTTCAGTCCGTAGTCGACCGAAGGCATGTGATGAATGGTATCGGGTGTGTGCGAAACAAGCCTACCAAGGTCGATAGGCTCAGAATGCTTCAGGATGAAGTCCGGGGGTGGTGGGGGTTGCTGGGGAGGCGGGCGAGTGATAGAAGGTCGAGAAGGCTGCGGGGCGCGACGTGGTGCATGAGTGTTGACGGCTCGCGTTATTTCAGCGCCGGACTGCTTAGGCCCATGCTTGGATTTTTGTTCAACTTGCACGACAGGTAGGCCTTTTTTCGCGGGGGGAGGGGCGGCACTTGCGTGGTGGAACGGACGGCACCCTTTAGACTCGTCAGTACCGAGCCCCCAGATGACGCGAGGTAAGCTTTCAGGCTCTTCGATGATTGTCCCTTCAGCCCCGCTAAGCTGAGATTAGTCCACGAAACTTTTATTCGGGGACGGACGCACGAAGGACAACGAGCATAGGGTAAAGACAGAGGCCCATGAAGTGCCGGAATTGGGCGTGGGGGAGACTCTGCCCAAGATAGCCAATCTGTTTAGTGTTTTAGATCGATTACTTTTGACCCTAGTTGTGACAAACCTTCATCGTCCGACTCTGGAGAAGAAACTTCATCAGGGCGCGGACGGAGAAACTCGCTAGAGAGCTGATTGCTATTGTTTGCGATGATAACGACGGAGTCCGGCGAAGAAGGGACTGATGGAGTGTATGGAACGTCCGTAGCTTGGGACTTGACTCGGACACGGGTGTACTCTTCCCCTTCCGAACCAAATGGATCACCAGCGTTAGTTGAGATATCTAAATCTCCGCAGACGTTTCTGGGGGTAGAGGCAGGTCCGGATACGATGCGAGCTGTCTTCTTCGAGATGACGTTCTTCATGCGGAATCTGGGTGTGGCCTCAGGTAGAGAGAAAATCCTGGGTGAAGGTTGATTGTCCGCCAGCGTGGACGGCCTGTTCAAGGGTAGCTGCGGACGCTTGTAAACACGAGTTGTCGTGGTCATAGACCGGTTTCCTTCAGAACTGATGGAGTCGAATGAGAAGTTAACTTGACTGTCGTTGTATGCGCTGTCGTTCAAAGTAGAAGAGCGTGAATGTGCCAGGGGAAGACGCGAGTCGTCATCAGGAGGCCCTGCTTCATTCTGTTCCGTCCCAGAGACTTCCAGTGGAAACGGTGGAGGCGATTCATCTAGCAGAGCGTCGGTTTGAGTAGCGCGCTCGGTATATTCTTTGCTTGCGGGTCGGGGGAGGGACAACATAGCGTTCAGCCGGGTTGAGGGGAACGGGAAGTGGGTTGGAACATGAACGTTCTGGTCAAGACGCGAAAGAGCGGAGCTTCAAACGCACCCAACCAACATACGTCCGTCACATCGTGACGTAGCCCTCGTCGTCCCGACAGGTGAAGAATAGGCTACCGAATAAGGAACAGTGATATAACAGCGGCGGGGTATACAGAGCGGAGCACGCGCGCGGAGGCCTACTTCTTGCGGAAGAAAGTAGATAGTTTAGCCATGCCGTCCACATTCGCCTTCTTCAGTTTCTCCACGCCGTGAGACCCCTTCGCGGCCTTGCGCTTCTTAGCGTCGGTGCCTACTTCCTTCGACTCTTTACTCTCCTTCGCTTCGACTGCATTCATGTTCACAGCAGCAAAGGCTATCGACTCGTCCTTTAGCACCTTCACATATGTGTTGAGGCGTTCAAAACTGCAAATCACCGCCGCCACAAATCAATCTTATCTCCCGAAAGAAATAGTAGAACCGCGTACTCGTATGAAGCGAGTAATCTTTCATAGACGTCCCTTGGCAGGTACTGTGAGACTAGGTCGCATGCAGCACGAGTTCGGGCAGCTGGGGAGGACTATTTAGAGCGGCTGCGTACGAAGCAACACCTTACTCACAAGACAGGAGCTCTTCCTTTCCGTCTTCGAGCAACCCATCCTTGGCTAAATTACGGTTCAACGTCCTTGACAGTTCAGACACGTGCGGTGCCGATAGCCGAGCCACCTTGGCTCGAAGATATTGAAGCACTTTCTCTGGGGAATAGCGGAATACACTAATATCTGGGGTGATATCTAGGGGAACGTCAGGTAAGTGACGCACTACAGAAACCGCTTGATGCAATGTACCTTTGTATTCGCATATGCGGCGCATTGATGCCCCAACACAGCGTAAGGATGATAGAAAGAGGATGTCTTCGGATGATGCCGGTGGGTTGTCCTCTGAAACGGGGGTAGCGAGCTTAGTAGCGGCTTCCTCGATGATGTCGTCTACTGGACGGAAGTTGCCCACAGTTCCACTCTTCTGAGATAAATGCATGAGCGGATTGGTGAACGCAGCCAAATGACCTACGGGAATGGTACGTTGCAGGATATAGATCAAAAGGAGGGCCGGGTCGACCGGGGTCATAACAAGCAATTTGCCGTCTAATGTTGGTTCAGAAAGACACCCTTTAAATCGTCAGATACACGAACGACGTACCTTCAACCACTTCATTTTGCAGGAACCATGATCGACGATTGGGCGGTGAGACAAACTGGACCTCAAGAATGGTGCTCGACTGCTCATTTTCATGGGGTATGAATAACGTAGGAATCCCTGCTCGACCCCGGGTCCTGAGTAAGGTAGCCATGCCGCGTCGAGGGGTGTTCGTACCTGTTCGCGGGTGAGGAAGCCTCAAGAACCGTAGCCCATTAGTTGGCACGCTCTCCTCCCCCTCCAAATTCCCGTGTCCCAGTTGACCCGATATCGCTTGTAGGAGATCTGGTGGACAACTGAGCACTACGTTGGCAACCCGGCGCACACACATAATAACCACTGACCGGCGGGCAAGATACTAAAGTGGCACGCCATATCCGAGTCTCCTGACTATGTTTTTACGTTTTTGCGCGTTCGACGGGGAGGGCAACGGACGCCGTGACCACAATAAGGGGAAGACGAGAGCTGAGTGTAGTAGACACGGGAGAGAAAGACGGACTCAACGCGCCTGTGGCTGATCGCGGACGCGTTGTGTGTCTTTGTTTGTCAGCAAGCGCCTGACTACGGCATTACGAGATTCGAATTCGCGCTTGGAACCGGCACGCAGGCCCAACCTGGCGTTGTAGGGATAAGTTTCGGTCGTGCATCGTAGCTGACCCTCGCAGTTATTCTGTAACGGGCTGATTTATCTAGCTAAAACGTAGCTGGACCTGCTAAGGCCTGTCAGCCATATGGAAAACATCCCAATTGACGAAGAATTCTGTCGTATCGTCGCCGTCCACGGGGGCGCAGGCTTTCACCCGCACTCACCATCTTCAGACTCTGAAATAAAGCGTGTTCTCCGCTCGTGAGTCTTTGTAACATAGAGAAGAGTTTTCCGAACCCATGCACGAATAGAGCTTGCACGCGGGCCTTGAATCCATCAAATCGTGGGATAACAGCCCTGGAAGCCGTCGTCGAGGCTATTGTTGTTTTGGAAGATGAAGAATGTTTGAATGCGGGTGAGTCCCTCTTTGCTCAGATGGTGGAATACCCATTTTCTCAATCTGCTACTGACTTTTATCACAGGTTTTGGGTCTAACCTGACAATGACGGGGACCGTCGAATGTGATGCCTCTATCATGGACGGCGGGACTGGCGAATTTGGTGCTGTGGGCGCCGTTTCAGGTTGGCCGTGCTCTCAGTGTTTCTTCGTCAGTAGGCGACAATAACTCTCTCAGGCGTGAAGAACCCAATGCGGGTTGCCAACGAGGTGCTGCAATATTCTCGAAACACCGATCCTCTTGGGCGGATACCTCCTCTGTATGCCACTTTACTTCTCCTCCCCTTTGATGTACCCATTAGGGCTCTATCAGAATTCTCGTCTCTTCGGGAGCGGAAGACTTTGCTCGCGGGAGGGGCCTAACGACTCAACCCGCCTCCAGTATGATCTCGCCACGCGCGCGAGACGAATGGCTGAAGTGGAAAGCCAGGCTTGAGGCGGCTTGGAATATCCAACATGAGAGTAATCTTCAGGCTTCGACAGCGAATGTAATTCGCCCCCAACAGAACGCTGGGTTGCATGACAGGCAAGACACAGTCGGTGCCGTCGTGCTAGGTACCAATGCCGACCTAGCGGCTGGTGTCTCGAGGTATCGCTCTCTTGACACGCATATGAGCGTAGGGCTTACAATACTCGGCGGTAGCGGAGGGCTGCTACTGAAGCACCCAGGGCGCGTCGGCGAGGTATAATACTGCCCACTACAACTATTAACGAATCTTCTCATTAACGAGGGCTGACGCGTTTATTGCAGGCCGCGATATACGGCGCTGGATGCTGGGCTACTACAAACACGGCATGCAGTGTTTCTGGTGTGTGTACAGTGCAGGACGAAATGTGTTGCATCCTAAGATGACCGATTATGGCAGGCGCAGGGGAGTACATAACCAGGGCCGCCCTCGCGAGAAAAATTTGCGAAGAGATAGAGGCAGGTGAGGACGGAGACACTCATGAGATTCTTGAAAGGGTACTTGGACCAAAATTTTGTCGTGCGTCACTTGAATATATTCCTCCGCCTGCGCCGACTGCCACACTATGCCAACCTCGACGCAGGACTGTACTCTAAACGAGAAGAACACTCTCCGCAAGCCGGCATCCTTCTCCTCGTCAAGGAGCGCAGTGATGTCGGAAATCAGCTCAAACGTATGTTCTGCTCCATGCCGACTGGAAACTCGCCTCCCCGGGCTAAATTCACTCCTAGCTCGCCTTTGGTGCGCCTTCACCACAGAAAGCATGGCGGTTGGCTATGCGTCAACGTTTTGTCCCAAACCCACCGTGAGTTTCCGCCCCACAGACTAGAAGTCGTTCCGCTCATCTGACGAACCTGCCGCGCGTTCCCAGGCCACCATCCTGCGCCGCCCGGCATCCGCTCCGGACGACAGAGCCTCCGTGTACATCACCGCACTCCCGCTGGCCCGCTGAAGCCCCAGTCCCAGCTCCTCCGTGGCTTCTTCAAGCTAGTCGCGCCCCGTGCGCCCGGGCGCACCACCGCCGCGAATTAGCACTGTAACTCTACCAGATGGCGCGAAATTCGAATTCCTACTCCCACCGAAGACGTAATACGCCCGCCACCCTCTCGGGCTTTTGCGTCCTGCCAGGTCACTCACTTCCAAGGCTACAGCCTCAGGGAGCGGCCGCCGCACCGACTTCCCAGACCTGACGTCTATTGCTAATTGGCCGTCTGCTGCGAACTTCGAAGCGTGCCCTCTGCAGCGTCCGGAATCGCCGTGCAGTTCGAGGCGCGCTTCGCCGCTCATCACGAGCCCGCACGTCGCCCACGCACACACAATAGCGACGCTCGCGGCGCTCCGTGCGCAGGCCAATTTATCATATCGCGGGCCATCTCTATGTACGTCTCCACCACACACACTGACAGGTGGTCCAGCTTCGGTATAGGCAGTTGTCCTAGATGGTATTCGCCGGGCCACAGTACCGTAACGCTATCGCACATTCGCAATCACCGCCGGAGGCACCGGGCACTGGGCGGACGCCAGGCCGAGAAGATGTTCGATGTCGATGTCCACTGCTCCGCGGGTTCCCAGTGCCAGGTGCCCAGCAACCCGCCCTGACACAATGACAGTGAGACACCGACCGAGCGGGCGCAGCGCACCCAGGGCATGACGTGTGCCGGTCTTCGGCCGCTAACCCTCCTCGGCCTCGCCGTGGACGGGCCCGCTATACCCGCTTCTCCATCCCCGGTCCAAGTATAGGGAACGCGTCCATTCTCCCATCCTCGCGTCCGATCGTGGGACGGATTGACAGGCACCTAGCCCGTGACTCCGGCGAGGGACACCCAGGTCTCAAACAGACAGCTCTGAGGTCCGTTCCCGCCAGAGGTACGCTGCCTGTTGAAGTTTATTGGAGAGGGTTGATCACCCAGGCCGCGGGGTCACAGGAGTCGCCGTCCCGTTCCTGTGCGCGAGCGGTCGAATGGGCGTGCCTGGGGCAGACGCCGGCATTGCGAGGGGGCGCGACGCGTTGAGTCGTTGGAGGGTCTTGATGGGGAATTTGGTCCTGTGGGAAGTACATGTGATGGTTAGATAGGACGGTGACGGTGGTGGAAAGGACGAGGCGGGACGAGAGCGCGTCGGCCCCTGCAACGACGCGGCGCGATGCCTCTAGACCACCTCCCAAAATTCACGGCGCACGGGATCTGCAAACTCACCGACATGTGGAGCATACTGGAACGGGCTGGCAGAAGACTGCGGGAAGCGAGTTAGCTCAGCGAGTGCGGCCAGGAATACGACCGAGAATGACGCACTAGACAAGCACACGGAGCAAACGAAACCGATTTCGACGATCCTCTTGTGGCAAAAGCATGCAGCCCTGAAATCTACCCTATCTTGCGTGGGCACCGCGATGAGCTGCCTTATTGCAGGAGGGGGCAGAAACGACATCTTGAAGCTAATCTTTAGTGACACGGGACACCCCAGACAGCGGATGGCCCACCATCATGTACTGCAGGAGTGCATCCGGCTTCTCCACTTGCACATAGGCGCCTCCTGTGAGATGTGCTGCTTGCTGCAAGAACACATTCTCTGCACCGAAAATCTTGCACACATCAATTGTTACTTTCTACACTCGCAGTTAAGGCTCATATTTCTCCGGAAGGGCACAAAGGCTGGGACACCCCAAGATATGCTCACCAGCTTTTGTGCCGAGAATATGGAGTTCATGATAGGGATATAGGTGGAGGACTGATCCGGAGAGACGGACAGTATAAGGATACGCGGATCGACAGAAGCCGCAGCAGTCCCTCCACCAGTCGAAGACGTCCCAGTGTTAGGGGTGATCCTGTTGATGTCTATACACCCGTGAGCCCTGGCCGCGATTGATGTCTAAGCATACTTACAGCACAAGGCTTTGGTGAGACACCCAACGAGACCGATGGGTTCTGAGAGTAGAAAGGTTTGCGAGGGTGTAATAATGAGCGGGAAACATAAGTTACTCACCTTCTTCCGAAGCACCCTCGAAACATTCCAAACGTGCCGCTAACGAGCTCATTATCGTTGAGTCCAAGGTCTTGAAGGGACGATACGTATTGGAGTCAGTAGGTTCGTCATCCGTGGCTAAGACCTCGCCGGTAGACGAGTAGAGCAGAACACTAGTTACAGCCAGAGTTTGAGACCGACAAGTTCATGGGGAGATCATGACGAACGCTGGGAACACCCTCGAGTGCGCCCAACCACGCACCTCTGTCCTGGGAGTGCGCCGAAGACCGCCAACGTGTTCTCATCTTTGCACGCTATATGCGCATTGAGAAACGCAAGGAGTTGCAGCAAGAACGTTTGAAGCGAGATTCCTGGCGGACTAGACGACTGCGCACAGAGAGTCCACTGGGTCGGGGAGAGGTCCAGAACGACACTCAAGTGCGAGGGTGTGTCCATGCCGGCTCAGTGAATGTAGTGTCGCGAAAAGCGTTAGTACGCGGCAAAAGCTCGGTACCAAAGAAAACCCGCTCAATGTCGACGACGGCGAGGAGGCATGGGCGGTAGAGGAAAAGCTAGCAGAGGCTCGGGAAACTCAATCGTCACCCGCCACAGACGCGCTCAGCGGAAGGCGGCGCCAGCGGTCCGAAGCGCCCGTGACTACAAATCTAAGTAGCCAGTGGGTGCTCTAGGGCTGCCCACATTCTAAGACTGGGCTAAGGACACCAGATCCTGCACAGTTTCGCTTCATTATCGGTGATATAGCATCCGTAATACAGAGCGCTACTCCGGCGCTTTCGACATCCATCCTTGCCGATACTGAGGCAATGGGACAACCAGAACCTCCTCGTCCTTCGGCTCTCCCATCCATCTCCAGCACGGCCCGCATATTAGATACGGGCTCTCGCCTAACCTGATATCTCCTGCAATGGAATACACTGCTGGTACCTTGGTGCACACTCGGCATATCTCTGATAGCGGCGGGGTAACCTGGGTAGTGAGCGGATACCCTGACGCCGGATCCGCTGGATGCCAAAGCCTGTCGAACCGGTCACTGATCATGCAGACTCCGAGCAGTTCCGGGAAAATTTACCGAATATTGGTCACACAGAAGAAGTGCTCGCAGCTACCGGCATGAAGCACCCAATAAGGCTCATGCAAGCGGAGGGTAAGCGACGACCACTTCGTTTGACCCATTGGCGGACCCTTAGTCACCTCCCGTCTCTTCTCCTCTGGAAGAGTGCCACAGAGGCTGAATACTTTTCTGCTTGTCCGTGAGTGGTCATTTGGTACCAAAGGGAACAAACGGCTTACTGTGAATAATCATTGTCTGCTTTGCCATCACCATATAATACATCTTCTATGCACATTGCGGCCTCACTGTGCTTATCTACGGCCATGTCGTCTTCGATTATGTCGGCTTTGTAGCCGATGATATCCCCGGCATCGTCTACAATCTCCTCAGGCAACTCTTTGGCGGTGCAAGGGATGGCAGTGAAGAAATCTTCAAGAGTTTGCGATGATAGAAGGACGTGCTGAGAAGAACGCGAGAGAATACGCTGGCCCCACGATTGCCGGTTGTATACCGTCACAAAGATGAGAGCCTCGCGTTCCTTTGCCGCGGCCGTACCCAACTTCTTCTGGAGATGTGTCAGAAAGCAGCACAAGAATCCGTGACAATGTGCTTACGACATGAATGAGGGTATTGTGGTCTGGTTGCCGCGGAGTCCGGATGAAGGGCGCAGCGTGGACAGTCAGCCTGTCGGATGCAATGAGCGTGGACAACATGGTGTCAATGTGTTCACTCACGGCCAACACTTCAGTTTAGTGGCCTCGAGCTTCTTTCTCAGTTCTACTGCTTCCGGATGTTCTTCCGAGGGGTCCGCAAGGGTTGTTCGTTTCCGCTTTCTCTTATTTAATGAGTCTGCGGTCTCGTAAATGGCATGCACCGTAGCCTCGTGTGTTCTCGCGACATGGCCCATCAGGCGAGGATTCTTCACGGTGTCTTCGAGAGAGGCGCGTAGGTCGTCGACGCTGCCCTGACATGAACGCGCCAAATTGTCATGAGAACAGTGTGCAGTTGCGCAACAGGGGAACACACCAGCACTCGCTCGTGATTCTTTGCTGTTCATCTTCAGGGAGGGTCGTCCAGGCTGCCCTCACGCTTGCAGGAAGGCCAGCTCCGGACTGCGTGAATACCGGCAGAGGTGCTTCCTCTTCCGAGCCGTCCTGAAGGTCGCCCGCCTCCTCGACGAAGGCAGACACCTCGACGGGTTCCGATGGTGGTCCGACGTAGGCCTCATGCGCCTGTCCCGGAGTCAAGTTCATACTGAGAGGCGAGGCGGAGGGAGGGGCGTGGTGTTAGAGAACGCGTCGGGCACGGTCGTCGTCGTTGCCGGTGACCTGCAGACCTCGTCGAGGACAAATTTTGCACGTCAAGAGGACGAGGAGGAACGTTGTTCCGGTCCTTGGCGTCGTTCCCCGTGGGGGAGGAGGACAAGTGCGGGGTCCGGGGCAGTTCCGACCGCGAGCCGGTCGGGCGTGCTGGCGCTGGTCGAATGATATAGCCGGACGGCGCTCGCTGCCCCGCTCTCTCTACCCCGCGCTGGACAGCGACCTCGTCCGAGTCCATGTTGTCCTCTGCTCGCTGCTCGCTTCCCCAGACGTTGCGCACGAGGGCTTCGCTGTCTCGTGTGCGGGCCGCCGCTATCTCATCTATCAGCCGATCTCCCCTTCTTCCCCGCCCTCAGCGTTCTGGCCCGTCTGCTGCACCCGCCGTCTCGTCAGCACCTTTCGCCCGCACCATGTCCAGCCATGCCGAGTCTGCTGTGCGCCCCGAGCCCGACAAGGTCCTCCAGGACATTGCGGACTACGTACACGACTACAAGATTGAGTCTCCCCTCGCTTGGGAGACTGCGCGTCTCTGCTTGATAGACACCATCGGGTGTGGGCTTGAGGCGCTCAAATTCCCCGCATGCGCGAACCTCCTGGGCCCCGTCGTCGAGGGTACCATCGTGCCTAACGGTATGTCCTCTTTTACCTCATAAGACGGTGTGGCAAACGCATCGCACGCAGGCACGAAGGTCCCGGGCACCAACTACCAACTCGACCCCATCCGCGGAGCATTCAATATCGGCACGGCTATCCGGTGGCTGGACTTCAACGACTGCTTCTTGGCAGCGGAATGGGGACATCCCTCGGACAACCTCGGGGCCATTCTTGCTGTCGCAGACCACCTGGCGCGCAAAGGCCAGCCCCTGACGGTGCACGACGTCCTCGAGGGCATGATCAAGGCGCACGAGATTCAGGGTGGATTGGCGCTCCTGAACTCGTTCAACCGCGTCGGCCTGGATCATGTCGTTCTTGTTAAGGTCGCGAGCACTGCCGTTGTC
Organism: Trametes hirsuta; assembly: GCA_001302255.2. Lineage (NCBI taxonomy): Eukaryota > Fungi > Basidiomycota > Agaricomycetes > Polyporales > Polyporaceae > Trametes > Trametes hirsuta. The sequence continues at coordinate 876,653 of CP019378.1, forward strand.
TCCAAGCTGATGTGGGTATACTTAGATATCGTTCATGCTCACTGTCACTTACGACGGTTGCCGTACACAGCGGTCTCGACCGCGCGCAGACCATTGACGCAATCTCCCAGGCTTGGGCAGATGGTCAGTCGCTCCGCACCTACCGTCATGCACCCAACACTGGCTCCCGCAAGTCATGGGCCGCCGGCGATGCTTGCTCCAGGGCAGTCCACCTCGCCTACCTCGTGCAGCGCGGCGAGAAAGGCATGCCTTCTGTGCTCACCGCTAAGACATGGGGCTTCTATGACGTCCTTTTCAAAGTGAGATTAACGTAGGGTACCCCTCACCGGCAATCGCTCACGATCCGCATCGCAGGGCAAACCCTTCGAGTTCCAGATGCCTTTCGGCTCGTACATCATGGAGAACGTGCTGTTCAAGATCTCGTACCCGGCGGAGTTCCACGCGCAGACCGCCGTCGAGGCAGCGCACATCCTCCACAATAAACTGAAGGAGCTCGGCAAGAGCAGCGACGACATCAAGAGTATCCGAATTCGCACGCAGGAGGCGGCCATGCGCATCATTAACAAGAAGGGTCCTCTCGACAACTTCGCCGACCGCGAGTGAGTCCGAGGTTGTCGTGAGATTCCGTGCACCTTTACTCACAAGTACTTTTCGTTGCGTAGTCACGACATCAACTACATGGTTGCATACCCGCTCATCTTCGGCGAGCTCACCTCGCAGTCGTACACTGACGAGGCTGCCAAGGACCCGCGTATCGACGCGTTGCGCGCGAAGATCACTTGTGTGGAGGACAAGCGCTTTAGCACGGAGTATCACGAGCCCGACAAGCGCTCGATCTCGAACGCGCTCCTCGTCGAGCTCAACGACGGAACTGTCCTCGATGAGGTCGAGATTGAGTATCCCGTCGGGCACAAACGTCGTCGCGCCGAGGGTACGCCGCTCTTGCTCCAGAAGTTCCGTAACCACATTGGGCCTCATTTCCCTGAGAACCGCAAGGAGAAGTCAGTGTCTTCGGTTTCATGACCGCGCTATACTGTTAACTGACCTCCTGTATGTCTGCAGGATCCTGAAAGCCGTCAACGACGCGGCCTCGCTGGACGCGCTTCCCGCCCACAAGTTCACTGACTTGTTTGTGAAGGGTTAGACGCTCAGAGGCGCTCGACTATTTTCTTGCATATACGACGTGCTGTACCAGTATGACGAACAACGACAGGGCTCTCGCGACCCCCAATGCCTGATCAGAAATACAGACACGCAGTGCCGCGGCTCCTACAAAAATACAGCACGTCCCACATGCTCCCCTGTCCCCCCGCCCTGCACATGCCGCGGCATGCACGCCGTGGACGGTGGACCGTGGTTCGGTAGCGTTCCTACCTTCCACACTGGGGTTCTTGCAGGGCTGATCGTAGTATGACGACGGCTATCACGCCGATTTCTGCACCTGGACATCACAACATGTATGGCTAATTAGCCTGCGCTACCCCCCCACTTGGCTAGGCTAGTTAGCCTCGATCTCCCTATAACCACCACCTTTCTATAAACCGCCAACAAACCCCCGGTAAGGAAACCGCCAACTACCGGAAACGCTAGCGCCCCATGGCCTACCACGCGCCCCAAGTCCCCCCAGCGCCTCCCGCCCCACGCGCCCACGCGCCGCTCCCGCCTCGGCGCTAACACCCCGACGCGCCGCGCCGACGCGAGCTCGCTGTGCCCCACAGCGAGCTCGCTGTCTCGCTCAGTTCTGGCTCGTTTTGCCCCGATTTTTTTGTATTAGCCTTCTATTGCTTAATAAAATACATTGTATGCCCTATACAGTGAGTATGTATGCCGCCTAGTAGCCCCACGTGCACCTGGAGGCCCGAGGGGAGGGCGCGGGGGTCCCGGCCTCGCCGAGCGCCTGGGTCATCAGGCACTCCCAGCACACCCTTGCGTCATCGCCCCACGCACGAGGCACACGGCCGGCATTCCCCGGCAAGCCCTGCCGCCGAGGTCTTGTAAACATCCCCACGTGACGGACGGACCACTGGTCTCGGCGCTCAAGGCGTTGTAGCGCACTCTGCTTCTCCCCTCGCCCTACGTCTACCTGACTGTCTGCTGGAGCTTCCCTACTACGCACGTTGTCCTCGGGGCTGATCTGGCGACATGGCGAAGTCCAGCAAGTCTAAGAGCGCTCTCTCGAAGGGAGTTCGACGCTTTCAGGTCATCGAAAGGCGACCTGGCAGTACGGCATCTAGTTCAGTCGTAAGCCGGCTCGTTAAGCAGCAAGACATAATCCAGGAGAGAGAGGACCACAAGCGTAAAATTGAACTCGCTTTTTCTGGTGAGTATGCACTCCTCTAAGCCCAGTGGAGCCAGCTTACATTCGTTTAGGTCTAAGCAGCAGCACGGTCGCGCAAATCAGGGAATTACACGGACGCGGCGAGTCTTCAAATGACGCGATGGATACTACACCTGTAGAAGATGGTGTAGACACGATTCAAGGTTTCGAGGACGTGATGGATGTGGATGGGTGGATAGACGATGACGAAGGGACTGTTGGGGAAGACGTCCTGCATGCTATGCGGGATTTCTTGGGTGATCGGTCAGTTCTACGTCCACTCTCGTCAGGACTAACCTCTCAAATTACTTCTAGTTGGAACTCCATGAACCGCCAAGGCAAAAGGACGTGGCGACAGCGACTGGAGCGCGCTGACGCGAACTGGTCGGGGCAGCTCGAGGAACTTATCGATGCCTATCTGGTCTGGCGTTACCCCACCGCCGATGGATCCCGTAACACTGAGAATGGGCCCAAATGCCCCATTTCCGTGTGCTCTCCAGGATCTACTGGACCTCCTTCGTCCTCACAGTCGCCCACGGTTTCGTCCCCCGCGCCTGCTTCCATCTCACGCGCCTCTGCCATGTCCCCGCCACGCTCCACGGATCATGAAGGCGCGACGGGCGCAGGACGCGCAGACGCGACCCCCATGTTCGTGCCGCCTCCTTGCGGGACAGCTGCGGTGAGTGGCACCCTGTCCGGAGTGATTACGGCGCCTAGCACGTCTTCCCCTGTGATCCCCTCTCCCACAGCGGCCTCCCCAACGACGACCCCTTCAATGGCAGCATCTGCTGTGGCGCCGGTGATTCAAGCCTCTCAGGCATCTCCCCCACCCCACGGCCTGTCCGGCGCAGCGACCACCACGCCTGATACACGGCAGACTGGCGCGCACACCACAGCGCGTATACAAGACGGTACGTACAATTTCAAGATCGCCATCGTCGACATGTACAGCTTGGCGCGTACAGCGAATATCCAACGCGACGCAGCGGAAACCGCTGTCATAGCCATGGCGCGACAAGGCTATCTAGCTACCACCCCCATCTCGCCCACCCTTGCCATCACTTTCAACACCCTCGAACACTTCCGCCTCCTCCGTCTGCGTAAGCCCTCCTTTAGCTTGGAAGCCTTCGCGAAGGTTCTATGTGACTCGTACTTCGTATGTGTACACGGAATCATGTGTACTGTTAGACTCTTACAATATTAACCACTTGAGTAGTTGCCATACCAACGCCGATATCGCACGGCCCTCAGTGACTGTTTTGATATGTATCTTTCCATTCTCCTCGGTATCGAGAAGCGCGTCGACGCTGCGCTCAAGCGTGACTCCCCTGACTGGCGTGTGATGCATTCTTGCCCAGCGTGCTGCTACAAGGTATCTCGACCACGTCTTAGATCTCAATCACTGTTGTGATTGTGTGCTGACATTTTGATGTAGGTGGAAGATGAGCTCCCCCTCAAGTTTGATCGCCTCCTGTGCATGGACGGCAACAACTCCCTAAAGCGTGTCGCTAAGTTCGGTGACAGAGAGGTCTCGGACATGCGAGAATTCACGGCGAGCAACTACTTCCTGCCCAATGATTTTGTTGATAAGTTCAAGAATGAAGTTCAAGATACGGAGCCGTCCGATCATGATCAGCCCCATGGGGCTGATCAGGGCGATCAAGCTCCGCAATCGAGAGACGACCCACGCGACTGCACGCGCAATTGGAAGGCCGCCGGGCGCGAACAAGACAAGACAATGTGGGGTATTTTTCACGAGAGCGGCATCTTCGCCAGTGCATGCCGTCATGGATTCATTCTCTGGGTCACTGATATGATAAAGAGTGGAGAGCTGTAAGTTGTTTTGCTTAACACGTTGGCATGGTCGCTACAGCTTGCTTATCATCCCTCAGCGCAAAGTACCCCCTGGCCGTCGTCGCTAAAGTCCTCGAGGTTCTCGGCCCGCGCCAACTGATCGGATATGATATTGGGTGCGTCTTCGGGGGCACCATCTCGCGGAGTTCGCTCGGCCTGGAATTTCGGAAACTCGACTGTCGGTGCTGCGTCGACGCATTCCATGGCTACTCCCACAACCACCGGTGCCAGACCCAGCACCATCCGTCCGTGATCGAGGGTGCTGGGATCGAGGATCTGGGCGGCATGGAGCGTATTTTCAGTGCCTCAAATCAGCTCGCGAGTGTCACGCGGTACGCAAGTCGGTACCATCGCCGCGTGATCATCGACATGTTTTTCAAACAATGGGACGACGACAAGTATGTAAACCTCGCGACCATGCTCCTCAATAACTACAAGCAAGCTCTCAAGATCATCGAGGACTATTCAGTAGAGGTCGATGCCACACTGATCCGACTGGACTCTTCTCGGGATGACCTCGTCCAATGGCAAGAGGAGGAGGCGGCATATTTTGCCAGCGTCGGACACGAGCGTCCAGGTGATATAGCTGCTGTGGAGTATGTGACGCTACTCCGGGAACTGCGGGGAATCGAGTAAGTGACCGTCGCTCCGATCATTGTCCCTTATCTGACGATCCGATCTCAGGTCCCAACTAGCATCCTCGATGGCAGCCTTCGTGACGTCAATACCCGAGGACTACAGCTTCGTGCTCCCCGAAGCAGCCGGGTCGTCACGCAAGGCCGACTCCGTTTACTACGCTGCGACCTCACGCACGCGCATTCAGGAGAGCGAGCGGGTGCACCTCCGTGAAAAGTGGGATAAAATCCATCGTGAAGTGGTTGCACTAGAGCTGAAGATGGGCATCACAATCCGGTGGGGCCCCGGTACGACAGAGTACATGGCGACTCTACAGTACATCGCCGAACGGGACTATCACGTTGCGCTCGAGAAGCTTCATGGGCTCGTTGTCCAGCGCCTATTTGAGCTGCATAACATGAACATCTCACAGACAGGTACGTCAGCATGCTCTACTTGTACACTTCCAGTGTTTAAAACTGACTATTATTATCATGTAGCATACAAGGTACGAACGTACATCGCCAAGAACCTACAACGGCGCTCCGAGGCCATTCGCACAGCAGTCAAACAATATAACACTGCAGCTCAAGCCCTCGTACCACCGCGACCGGCACTCGATTGGGCGAAAGTCACTCACTACACATTTCTGGACGAATTTGAACTCCTCCGCGACACTCGGAACGACATTCGCACGAAGCCTTGGGCGCAGCCTCTCGCGCGCGAGACCATGAAGAAGTACCGCCGCATTCTACGCGCGCGCGAAGAGCTGGTCAGATGCGACATTGAGGTATGTCGGTTGCATACCTGGATAATCGACGAGCAAACAGCACTAGACTGTGCTGTACGCGAAGCGCATTCACGCCGCGATCATATCGCGGGGCCCCTGGACCTATACAGAGTACGGCGGAAGCAAACGAACGCACGCCTCCTTGCCGTAATTTCTCAACTTTACGCACTCGACGGGTTCTCTGGCCGTAAGGGTCCATGGCGCGCATGCAAACCTCTCGCCCCCTCGGGCCCGCCGGAAGGCGCTTCAGTGCAATCAAGCTCAGCGGGCGAGAATCCACTACAAGACGCACTGGAAGGACTCTCGCTGGATGTGGATGAGTATGAAGAGGGAGCTATTGATGACTCGGAGCTGGCAGAGATAGGCAGGGTAGTAGAATTTGCAGCAAATATCTCGTAGGGTCTCGATTCTAAATCGCGCATAGTATTTCTTAACGTGTACCAGTACGCATTTTTCGAATTCTTTGGTGTATCATTTTTCGAATTCTAGCCCTCGATCATTTCAATCACCTCTATGACATGAGTGAACGAATAACTGGAAGCTCGGCGTGGTCGTGCATGTGCACTTCGCGCGCGCTCTGGCTTGGGGTGTCGCGCGCGGCGAAACAAATGCTTTTCACACTAAATTCACTCCTCGTAGGGACTTCTCGGACATAGTAATGCCTCCAGGCAAATCATACAGCTGTATGCAATTCTATTGAATTTTTTGGGAGCTGCGGGATCCATGCGCAAGGCCAGACGCACCATCCAGGGGTTTGGCTGCATGCATGCAGAACCGGTGTGCACCATATTGTAGGAACGCTTGCCGCGAGTCCTGCGCAGACTCGCACACACCCGTGCATTCGCCTTGTCGCAACCTTTGCAGGGCTTTTGAGGCCTCCAAAAATTCGAAAACATTGCGATAGAGCGTTTTAAAACTTACAACGTACATTTTATGCTCGTACTCTTGTTACATGGGTCACTACGTTAATCTGAGGCCTCGTTCAAATGCTAATAGCACAGAGCGCCCGCGGTGTGCAACGGGCGCTCCGTAGCTCTTGCTCGAACTGCCATCGTCTTCGCAGGCTCAAGCAAACCAGCCTTCCGCTCCCCCTCTCCAGTCTCTTCAGCTTGTGCATGACACACGATACTCCCGCGCGGTCTTGGGACGGCCCTTGGTATGTCACCCTGGGGAAAAAGAATGCGAGGAAGCTACGAAATATGTAAGTCCTCATGCCCGGGGCTTCTACTCGCACGGGTATAGCGAGAACTCATCTCGATGTAGGACTTTCTCGCAGGGTGGGAGATACGCAGATCCATTCCCGATTATCTTCAAGCTGCCGTCTGAAGATCTCGCCGATGAAGTCCTAACGTATCGCGACACGATCAAGCTCATCGAACGGGCCGACAAGATGGTTGACCGTGTTCGTCTCGCGTACACCCTCCCGGTTGGCGACGCGATTCTGGAGAACCAGGGGCTCTATGTAGTCGCGTATGGAAACCAGAGCGGTGTTTTCTACGACCAGTAAGCTTCTGACATTCGGGTTTCGAGTGCAGGTACTGATCATCTGCGGCGCGCGGGTAGCGTGGATGCAGTGAGCGCGGCAAAGGGCGTGCCCACTGCGATCTGGAAGAAAGTCCCCGATTTCAGGAGGGCGATCGCTTATATGGTGTCCGGAGGGCAGTCAGAGAAGCCCGTCGACTCCAACGTCAAGGACGAGCTCAACAAGCTTCTCACTCAATATATTGCTTCACGCTGTGAGTCCCATGATACTTAGCCACCTAGATCTCTACTAACACAAGGAGGCCAGCAAGCCCAGTGTCCTACGGATCGCCCGAGGTAGGATTGGCCACACCCCCCCGCTCTTGTTTCACGCGCACGCTGCCAGTCTCGCCGTCCCCTCGCCGCGCTCAGACGCAACCCGCGGTCCTCACCCCGTCGACATCCTTGCGCACGCACCCAACCGTTGGCGTCCCGCGCGCGAACTCACCTTCGCCCCGGGTGCATTCTCCTTCTGGCCCCGCTCATTCGCCTGCTCCGCCGTCGACCTCTCCTTATCGCTCGCTCACGCCTCTCCTTGCCGAGCCCGTCTTTGACCTTTCGCTGGCGGAAGCCCGGGTGGATGTGGACGTCCTGTATCAGCACACGCGGAACTTGCGTGGTATCAAGGGCACCCATGCATACCCTCAGGTTGATTTGACGAATGTATTGTCTTGCGGCAAATCACTCGACATGTTTCTTCAAGCGCAAGGGTACGACGTCCCCTCCAAACTCACTATCGCGTATGCCTGTAGTACTTCGGATACCATGGACAGTTTTGTACGGTCCCTCATGACTCATGGACTTTCAGTACTTGACGCGAAGTACATGTGGCTGCTCTATGAAGCCGATCCTCCCACGCAGGCCTGGGCTGATAATCATGTAATGTAGACTAGAGTATGTACTGACCAATCCCGCGAGTTCTTGCCTTCAAACAACCACGTGCTCTCACGTGAGAGATGGAGCAAAATATGCATTCCGACCTCGTCCGAGCTTGCTTTTCTCTCGCTGGCTGCCTGCATTCGAGGACCATAGCTGCTGTTGTTTTCTTCTCGTCCTCTGCTCTGCATGGCTCTCTTCGGGAAGGGAAGACGCCTTGCGGCGCGTCAGGAAGCGGCCCAGGCTCAACGGAAGTACGTGACCCGCCTCCAACGGAAGCCTTACAGAGAACGCCGCAAGGTGATCTCGATACCGAAGACCCCAGCAGAACGGAAGGTTCTGGCTGACATACGCACCAAGAAACGTGAGAAAATCGTGGATGCACTGAACTCCGCGCACGAAACTCTCTCAGACGCGGCTCGTCAAATGCAAGAGGAGTTCGGTGGTCACAACCAGAAGTACTACGAACAGCAAATACTTCAACTCGCCCGCCTGAAGGGCTCGAAGCGCAAAGCAAATCCATGGAACGCGTACCTACGCCGTGAGCTCGAGAAGAGAAATAAAGGTGAGTATTATAGGGCATCAAAACTTGACGTAAACCTCATGTACACGCATGTGGTAGCACTGCCCGTGGGTGCTCCGCGAATTTCTTCCTCGAACAAGGACGTTGTTAGCGAGATTGCCGCTCAGTGGCAGTCAATGGGAACCGAGGAGAAGGAGCGCACGGCGGAGACGCTTGTCCAAGAACTCGAAGAATTCCGCGAAATGAAGTCGCTCTCCCTACAAACGGTCCCCATCAGCAGCTTTCATGATGTTCGTGGTGGGATGAGCAAAATGTTTGAGGACGTACGCATTCACGTCCTTCAATGACTGCCACTGTGGTGGTACTGACTACGGTGGTTGACAGGCCCGCCAGCAATACGCGCGTACCGGATACAATCTCATCATCATCGGCTGCAAGACCTCGCGGGATCAGATCTCACCCCCGATGACATTCGCAACTTCCCAGGCGGCCTTAGATTTCTTTCCCATGACGCTCGGGACGACCTTAGACGATTTAGTGTCATCGTTCGAGGCATACTCGCTGAGCGGAGTTCCAGGTACGTGCTTTCCTCTCGTCGCGTGATACCCCTGGCGTGCTAAGACTTGGATCCTTCTCTGTGCCGCTAGGTCTGGTTGGCCGCACCATCGACGTCATCCAGGGCTTGCAAAGCCATGCTTCCGGTTTGATCGTTCAGAAGCTCGGTAAGGGATCTAACCCAGACATAAGTATACTTCTAACCTATTCATACAACTAGGCGACATCACAGAGCGCGCGGCACACAAGATGTTCTATGTGGGCTTCGCTGATCATATTACGGCTAAGTACGGCGTCGTGATCGATAACTGGCCCCTCCCGCGCTTTAGTTCCCCCAGTAACCTACGCACCCGCATCGAGCTCACCACGCTGATCAACTCTTGGGAGACTGGAGTGACCCGGTTCCGCAAGCTGACCAGACGCGAATGGGATCGCTGGCAAGTGCAAAGGAATGCCCCGGACGGCGCTCCGGAGGGCCCGGATTTCATTCGCGCGGTGTCGCTCGCGTCTCATATCACGCCTGCAGTGCCTCAAGATGCTTCCGCTGGTACTGATGTTGATGGGACAAACACCAATGCAGGTATGCTGAGCCCCTCCGAGCTGGACACTCCTGAAGTATAATCTTATGTATTTTCTTGTAGCTCAGACTGCTCCCGGGCCGTCCGCGGCGCCCGAGAAGACATTGATCTTGCCCGTCTCAAAGCCTCGCAAGCGGCGGTCGGACTTCGGGACCTCGCGAAAGAAGCGCAAAGGTAAGCACAACTGTTGATACCCTACCGAACTCACTGAACGGGCAGTTATCGCAGGCGCTGCGGCGGACGCCACCGAGACTGGCACGGAGGCTCTCGCGACGTCGCGCCCAACTACCGTTGCGCGCGCGGCATCGCACGCAGCCACGTCTACGCTCCCCTCGACCACGGCGCGTGAGCCTACGCCCCCGTCCGTTGGAGCAGCACTCGCGACGGTCGACGACGACGTGTCCACCATCTCCAGTACATCGGTCTCTGCTCTACCCGCTGTCGGGGCTACCAGCTTCGCGTGTACTCAACCCAGCGCGGCTGTCTCAACCCCCACCCTGGTCTCCGCTCCCGCCACTGTCGCGACCAGCACGACTGCCTCCATGTCTGCCGCGTGCATGCCTCAGGCCCCCCGCCAGTCGGTGTTCAACCTACCGACCTTCTCCTTCGCTCCCGAGCCCTTGCCGTCGCCTGGACCCTGGGGATATGACCCGGCTGTGCACCCCTCACTCGGTGTTGTTCCCCACCAATGGCACCTCACGCCCGACTGTTTGATCGACCCCGCTCTTCGTGACATGCCCCCGGCGGGGCTTGACGACATTACTCCCCACGTTAATGCTGCCCCCGTGCCCACTGCCGATACGAGGACCTTCGTCCAGTACAACCATGAGACTAATAGCTCTCGTGGGGGGCGTGGCAAGCGTGGCGCTGGGCGCGGTCGCGGCCGTGGCCGCCCCGGACGCGGTCGTGCTCGTGAACATGGGGAATCTAATGCTCTTGAGCCGTGAACCTGTAAAGATCCTTTGTTGCCTTCTTTAATGTATCTCATGCTAGGAAATAAGTTCAAATACATGTCATTATGCACACTTGAACGGCCGTGATGTGAGCATTATAGATAATGCCTACACTCCCTTGCAAATAGGGAGAGCTCGCCGTCGGCGGCGAGCGCGCTTGTTGACTTAGTGCTTGAATACTGAGGAGGTCTCGTCACGTGGGGATGTTTACAAGACCTCGGCGGCAGGGCTTGCCGGGGAATGCCGGCCGTGTGCCTCGTGCGTGGGGCGATGACGCAAGGGTGTGCTGGGAGTGCCTGATGACCCAGGCGCTCGGCGAGGCCGGGACCCCCGCGCCCTCCCCTCGGGCCTCCAGGTGCACGTGGGGCTACTAGGCGGCATACATACTCACTGTATAGGGCATACAATGTATTTTATTAAGCAATAGAAGGCTAATACAAAAAAATCGGGGCAAAACGAGCCAGAACTGAGCGAGACAGCGAGCTCGCTGTGGGGCACAGCGAGCTCGCGTCGGCGCGGCGCGTCGGGGTGTTAGCGCCGAGGCGGGAGCGGCGCGTGGGCGCGTGGGGCGGGAGGCGCTGGGGGGACTTGGGGCGCGTGGTAGGCCATGGGGCGCTAGCGTTTCCGGTAGTTGGCGGTTTCCTTACCGGGGGTTTGTTGGCGGTTTATAGAAAGGTGGTGGTTATAGGGAGATCGAGGCTAACTAGCCTAGCCAAGTGGGGGGGTAGCGCAGGCTAATTAGCCATACATGTTGTGATGTCCAGGTGGATTTCTGACGGCGAAGCCCCGAAGCTGGCCCAGAAAGGCTGAGAAGCGTGCAGAGATCGGTCCGTGCGTGACGTGCACCTCCACGCGGTGGCGGCGAGGACTACTGCGCGCGGACTCGGCGGGCCACTCCCGGCGGCGGGCGCGTCCACTTGCAGAGAACGCGCTGGACCCGCGCTGCGCCGTTCGTTCAAGTTAGACTGGGCGTCGGACGCTCGGTGCTGCCCCAGGGGCCAGCCTGGTCATCCGTTCACGGGAGCACAGGCGCGCGAATTTGAAGACTGGGCACGGCGATGCAGCGCATGGGGATGCCCGGCCTGCTCTTACGGCTGCGTCGTGGAAACAATGTAGCCATGTTCGTCAGGGGGCGTCCAATGCATCTCCGCACGTATGTCGGTCTTCTCCCGTCTCCGCTGCCCCTGCACACGCGCAATACACAGCGATTGCGGTCTGTCATAAACACTTTATATTTGTGAACGTGTGTCGCGCTGAATTTATCCTGTGGGCACCCCTCTGTGATCGATCGGATGAGCACGGCGGTATCAGACATAGCGCAGCGTGCGCGGAGGCGTTCAGGTGCGTTACGTCTTAAACGTGAATTATGTGTAGGGTCGTTGTAGAACGGCATCAGTGCGGCTTCAGCCTCATTCCGAGGTCCAAACTTCTCCAGCTCCGTAGGCTATGCCATTATCTGCACCACTTCTCAGCTGCCGCATCCACGCAAGGGGCGCGGGTGTCCGGCGCGATTCCCAGCATTCAGCCTTAACGTACCGTAGCACAGTGTCTCGGAGGTGTCATGTTCCGCCGGTATCGGACGGCTTGCAGGGACGTGCTATGATGTGCATCCCGGAGACTGGTCGGTGCAATGAATCGCGATGGGGGAAGCGGTTCTAGTGGATGTGGCCATGCTCACGGGAAGGCGCAAGGAGGCACCCTGCCCCGTGAGACGGGATGCTCTAACTGCGGCAGTTGTCCATACCGGCCGCGGACCTCCATAGATCATCAATCGAGGGAGAAGAACACTGGACTGCTCACAGCTCTGTGTTTCCCGTATACACGCTAGCGGGCGCACCGTACGGCACGACACAATTCGGAAATGCGGGGGCTGGCGCCGGTAGACGTAGTATGTGACGAGGATGCTCGGTTGGGTCTCGAATGTGGCCAGAATGAGGAGAATGCCCATTTGTATAGCGCCTCCGATGGCTTGCGTCGCGGAAAGACATTGGCAATGGGGCCCTCCAGACAATGGTCTATTCCCGATGGTGAGGAGGTACCGCGCTCTCGGTGACGCTCGGTGATGTAAACAGCTCCCATGCAAGACTTCAGGCCTAAAGCCACTTGAGTGCATCAGTGCTAGTCTTTAAGGGCATGATGCACGATATCTGCACGACCCGCGAAAGGCCGGAAGCACGGGGCAGGGCCGAGAACAGTATTCAGTCCTAGCGACTCTCGGCAGTGATCGTTTTCAATTGGGGCGACCAAGCGATAGAGTCGCGGGGTACCGGAGAGCACAGGAATAGGCCAACGAACATACCGTAAGTGTCTCTCGGGACGTATACAGAGCGGCGGGAAGTACCGTGCAGGCATGATTTTGTCACGTCCGAGGCGTGTGTGCTGTTACAGAAGTGTAGGTTCAGCATTGTGACGCCATTTGCAATGCGCTCCAGAAAAAATCGCAAGCAGCGCGCCGTGCGGTCGACACGAAGGAACTTACAGCACTTAGCTCACGCATGAGAGCACAGACAAGAGCAAGGTGGACAGCCCGCGCCCAACAATGGTAAGAGGAGCCCGGGGTGTATTTTGTTACGTCCTATCACTGAGAGATCGAAACACCGGCATCACGGCTAGGGGGATCGTCATGGATGCTCTTCTTCTGGAGGCCGATCACGAGGTTGGGCGGTCTTCAAACGCGATGGGGGGAGAGATGGGGACCGGTCGTTGAGTTGCTTCCGCTGCAGTTAGTGCAACGAGTCCTCTACACCACTGTCACCAGGCCGATCGACGCTCTACGAAAGTAGGCACTGGTGATAGGTACGCCCAAGGCACGCCTCAGGGTCATGTTCAAGTTGCCACGCAGCATGGGTTGACTGCATGCTCGTTCTACAGGGCACCCTGTCTCACCGAGCATAGCTCACTTGCAAGGCCCAATATTCTTGGCCCGCAGTGCATGCACGGGTTTCCACCACTGACCCGAGTTGCACTGACACTCTGTGGGCAGAAGGCACTGTCACCGACCATTCCTCTACGCCCACAAAGCCACCAGCGCAGCAGGTGACGACCACGACCGCGGTATCACCCCCCGCTGCGCACCCTTGCCTGGAAGGGCCATGGCCGCCATCGGCGGTGGAAGTCGCTGATGCGACGGCGGGCTGTAACTGATTCCACGCATCAAGCATGCCAGCGAGCTGAGGACTCGCCGGCGCCGCCCGCACGAGCCCCGCGCCCCAGCCGTTGTCCTCCCCGAAAATTTTGTGCACCGCCGGCGAGAACACGTACCTCTCGTTCCGTGTGAGTCGGCGCGCCGTGCCGCGGACGTCCCGAGCGTGCGTGGGCCCCCGTGAGTGTGAACGGGAGCGGGGCGCAATTGACTGTGAACGAGGGAAGGGAGCGGCGCATCAGCGCCCGTCCGCGCGTGCTGTCGCCGGCGGGGTACGTCGGCCGCGGTGATGGGGCGGGGGCGAGCCAAGACGTCCGCGACGCACTTAATAAAGGCCCCGGTGCTGATGTCGGTCGCGCGCGCGTCGCGCGAGCACGCCGTGTCCGGCGGGGGCGGTGGAGGCGGGGAGAGGTGGCTCAGGGCGGGCGGTACGCGGTACGCGACGGGTGGAGGAGGGCCGCTCGGCATGCGCCGAGGACGGGGCATGGGTCGCATGATTCTTCACAGTCAGCGAAGGTCGAGCGAACGTCTAAACTGCGCCGCGTATCCGCTCGCTAAGCTGATCCTCCCGCGAACGTTTGCGCCCTGCGCTGCTCTGTCCCGTCCGCGCGCGCGCCTCTGCGCCGGTGCCCATCGACGTCGTGCCCGATACGCGACCCCGACGCGGCGGTGAGTAGCAGCGCTCCCGCTGGCGCCCGCGTTATGATCGCCTGAGCTCGTCGGCTCCGCTGCGCCCGCTCGAGGTCCTCGGTGCGCGTCGTCGTGCGCGTCGTCGGTGCGCGTCATCGCCCGATCCCCCGAGCAATAATGGCGGTACGGCATATAGGTACGCGCCGCCTCACCGACCGACGGCGCACCAACCACCCAGGGCCGCGCCGTCCCGTCTCCAGACATTATGTGTACTCATCGCCCACCCTGGCGTGGACACGCACGTCGAGCGATTGACTTCGGGTATCTCTTCTATTCACCGTGCCTCGGCATGTTGCTTCCCTCGGCCTCTACCAAGTGGCTGAGCCTTCGCGATGTCGCAGATACGACGGTCGCGAGCACCGAGCTTCGTTGGCACACGCGCGCGCCGTGTGAACCCAGGGTCTCCCGATATCCTTGGGATGCAGGGAAGGGGAACGGGGCCACGCACCGGGTGCCTCAGCGTTGTCGCACAAGGGACCGGGTGCGGTGACGTCCACCGTCGTGTCGGAAGGGCCCGTTATACGTAGCAGCTCGTGCTTCGCCCCAGGACACCAGTTCCAGAGCGGTTCCAGAGCACGACGTCGACGAGGTATCAGAGTTCCTCGCTGCCAGAGTCGCTGGGTCAGGTGTGCCCGGTATCGAGGTGCGTCTCCGGGGTTCTCAGCATGACTCCCGCTGCTGCTGAATCCGTGCAGCTCACCAGCTCGCCCCCGGACGCCGCAGCACGCCCGGCGCAGACCGCACAAGTCAACATCGAGCAAGGACCCCGCAGCGCACGTACCACTGGCCGGCATATGCCGCCGCGAAGCAAAGGCGTCCCGGGGCCACGCTCGAGCTCGAGCGCGAGGGCCGGGGACCGCTCGGGTACTTTGGCCCGCGGGCGCGTGGCTTTTTGTCTTCTTCGCTTCTGGAGCAGCTTCGGAATCCCAGGCGGGAGGCATATGGTGCGTATCGCCCCAGCCCAACGCAGCACCCAGCGGCCGTCCAAACCACGAGCGCGGCGTGTGTCGCGTTCTGATCAGGCAGACCGCCGGAGGGAGGATCAGGATTTACGTTACGCGCAGGCCTGTCTGTGGCCTTCTGTGGCCCGGCTGACTCGGGGCAACGCCCACAGACGAGTGACTGTGCCAGTGCATACCCACCCCCACCCCTTACTAGCCCCCTCTTCGCGTCCCCCCTCGCAGCGGCCCCATGGCGTGGGCGTGTCCGAGCTGTCGTAATGTCCGTTGGGCGGCCACATCCGTTGCGCTTCGCGTGGAAAGCACGAGCACGCCGCGAGCGCGTTTGGTCCGTTGGGCCCGTTCGGGTGGAGAGCTGGCCGCGCCACGGTTGAAGCACCCAGTCACACTGATGCTGGGGGCTATTGACGTCTTTGGTGCGGCGCGCGGCGAATGCGGCGCGATGCTGCGCGGCGGGCCTTCGTCCGTACGTGTCGCCGCGTGACCGGGCGGGTCTGCGGCTGGCCACGGGGCAGGCTGGAGGAGCCTTGGGAGTCGCTGAATGTGCGGAGGTGGTTCGCGTTCCGTATCGAAGAGGCTTTGTGGCGCAAGGCGGCCACGAGTTGATGATGATCGCTGGCAGCGTTTATTTGCACGAAACAACCGTCTCCCCGAAGGGCTTCGACGGCAGATGGATTTCGCCGAGGGCGGGCACGCCATGGGGTGGGAGGCGCCAGGACCTGCCAGATATGGGAAGGTAGCTGGTGTGAGGGAGATGTACTAATCCCTTGATGACCCTGCATCTATGAGGTGTATACTTGGAGAATTGTGGTGAGAGGTTCTCGCAAAGTGTCATTCGCACTCCAGCGGTGCGGTTCATCAGAACGCACGCCGAACACTTTCGCACAATGCCAATTGAGATGCAGGGGCGGAGGGCGCCAGATAGCATCGCGGGGCGTGCGCGGGCCTGACTCAAGGCGAGAGGGGGAGGACACAAAGCACAGGGGAAGGCGTGTTATGGTCGGTCATCGGCAAAGGATGGCAGGCTGGGTTACGTTGTTCTTTAGGGTATGGGGGGAATAATGGACAGAACACGCGGGCGTAAGGCGGCGCTAGGGATGGACCTACATCCTCATATGATATGTCAACATAATGAAATCAGACGTGAGCACAACACATGTGGCAGGAGCGAGCGTGCGGCGGGAGGAGAAGAAATGATGGGGACGCCGTGGGAAAGGTGCTGGACGGTGGAGATAATCGTCTTTCCCTTGGGGCAGACGCACAGACGGCGGGGTCGCCGGAAACCAAAGAAGCACGCCCGCGCCGGGGTCTATGGGATGTTCCGAGAGGGGGCTTCGTGCGTACGTTATGCATTTATCTATCAAAGGGAAATGCCCGCGGTGCAGTGAGGTGGGATCTCTGCCTGCACCGGTGTGATGATCTGGAGGGTCTCACTGAGACGCCGGGGTAGGAGGAGGCTCGCGGGTGTGCAGCTGCGTCCGTGCAGGGTGGCTGTATGCGCAGCTGCAGAGAGGGGGCGGGTGTGGGGGCGCTGGCTGGGGCTGGGCGACGGGGCACTCGCGCTGGCTGGGCGGGCGGACGGGCTGGCGGAGAGGACACGGACACGGACGCAGCTGGGCGATCGGAAGGACAGAGTGGCGTGTAACCCTAAATTAGGCTTCAAGCAGGCTCTGGATGCGGATTATCCGACGCCCGGCCGCTGACGTTCTCGTCCGTCCCCGTCCTCGTCCCAGCCCGAGTCTCTGGGCCGGCGCCGGCCCCCGCGCCGATGCAGATCGCCCCAGTGTCCAGCGTCCTCCCATCGCACGACTCCGATTTCCGTACCCGGCATTCCAGCCGTTTCGGGCCAGTCTCCAACCTACTTTGATTGTTTTGACACCCCAGTCCGCCACCCGCCCCGTCCCGCACCGGCCCAGCGTGCGGTGCCCAGCGTCGCGGGCACAGTGCGCGGCCGTCGGCGCCCCCGCGACGACGGTCAGACACTAGTCCGCACGGTGGTGGAGCCGTTACCAACGGACGTCCGTCCCGGGGCACACAAGGGGAAAGGGCGAAAAAGGGAGAGAAAAGAAGAATATATTCTTTAGCCGACCGATTCTTCCGTGTGACGGCGTTTGGACATGCGACTCCAGCGACGACGGACAACGAGATCGCGCATCGGGGATTCCAAGCCCGATATGAAGTTGATCCGCAACAACAATCAACAGCACCTCCTTTTCTTGACACACTTCGTCCTCGACGAGCACCCGCACCCATTTCGTTTTTAAGCCATGGACATGCCCCACTCCTACCCTCGTCATTACGACTCCCCTCAGCACCAGTATCCTCTCATGGCCGACAGTCTGCACTAGTGAGTCCCCCACGTCCCCCCGCCGACTTTCCCGGGCCTCATACCGTCCCCGCATCCGCCAGCTCCACCACCCCCGCACACCACTATGTCCCGAACCCATACTACACCAACCAGATGCACTCAAACGCGGCCCAGATGCACGTCGTCGCGTCCGCCGCGCCAGCGATGAGGCACGACACCGGCGCACAGCGCAAGCGGCCCAAGTACACACGCAGCAAGACCGGCTGTCTTACATGCCGTGGCAAGAAGATCAAGGTATGTTCGCGCACCAAGGCGCACGCCCGCGCCTGCCTGACGCCCGCGCCAGTGCGACGAGACCAAGCCGACCTGCCTGCGCTGCAGCCACGGCCAACGAGACGTACGTGGAATCTGGTCGTGCGCACGCTGCGCCCTTCTGACGTAACACGTAAAGTGCACCTGGCCAGAAGGAGTCCCCACCCGCAAAAAGCCCACACCAAAGCGGGAGCCGCCATCCCCCATCGACGGCTTTGACGGGTCCGAGACCCGTCCATCCACAGCGGGCTCGTCGGGTGTATCTGAGGCGGCGACGCCCCCCACTCGCGGCCCCTCCCCTCCCAAGCGGGAGCCTATAGAGATGGGCCTCCCTCCTTCGGCATCTCGCCGTCAAAGGTATGTCGGACGCGCCCGATTTCTGGCACAGGACATAATTGACGGGCGTCATTGCAGCGAACCTAATGTGAACATGTCAATCGTCATTAATGATGGCCGCCGCCCAGCGTATGTGTTCCCCTGACTAGTGTGTCAGGCGCCGGGCCTATTAACTGTGTTCTGCTGCAGCGTGCCGCCAGTTTCTACGTCGTCTCATGGATACCCTATGCATTCTGATAATACCCACGCTCTGCCTGCGCTTTCCGATCTCGCTCAATCTTATACCAATCAACCTCACTACATTCAAGGCTATCCCAATGCACAGCACCACCAGCAACACCACCACCATTACTCTCAGTCGCATTCTGCTCCTCTTCCTCGCATCATTGCCCAACAGGACAACTGTCACGTCCGCGGCGCGGACAGCGCCTCTCCTCAGTCGCAGTGGTCGTCGCCCCAGATTCTGACCCCCATTGATCACGTCGACCCATACGTGAGTACCTTCTGCATCATCGCAAAGTAATGCGCCCTCTAAAGCATACGTCCCGCTGTCTCGCAGTTCTCTACGCATCAGGAGAGAAACCTGGTGGGGTCTTCTTCGCATACTACGCATCACGTTAGATATCAATGAATGAGTCCTGTTTTGCTTCTAAAGATCCGTCATTACTGCGACAACGCGCTGAGCATTACAATGGCCTTCCCGTCTGAGAACCCCATCCTGGCCGCTAACTTCCAGTTCCTGTTCGACGGCGTGCGCGGCGCCGACTCGGCCGTCGAGGCACTCCGCTCCGCACTGCTCGGGGTCGCCGCGGTGCACCAGTCCTTCCTGCTGTCGCGCAGCGGTGTGTCGCAGCAAGGGTCAGAAGAGGCCCTCCGGGTGGCCGAGTCCTTTCGCGCCAAGTCCGAGCACCTCCTTGTGTCCGCGTGCGGCACGCCCGAGGGCTGCCGCAACGACGCCGCGCTCGCCGCCGCGGTCACGCTCGCCCTCATCGACGTGAGTGCGCCCGTCCGCCTCAAACGTGTGCCGCAAATGATAGTGAGCTCGGCCCCGCCGTCACAGATCTTCACATGCGGGCGGCGCTGGTCCAAGAGCCTCGGCTTCGCGAAGAAGCTCGTGCGCACGCGCGGCGGGCCCGGGCTCCTCCTCGCGCGCAGCAGAGGGCGTCGAGCGAACACCGTTACCGGCGTGTGTCGGGCGAGACTCCTCCTGGAAATCGTCGCGGTGTACGAGCTCTTCGGTAACCGCTTCCGCGCCGAACCCGTCGGCCTGTGCTCGCGCTGACGCGCCTCCCCCTCGTTAGGATGCCTCGCGCGCGGACAGGCGCCGAGCCTGCTCAACATTGACTGCTGGTGGTGCGTGCGCTCCGCTTGGGCCGCCTTCGCGAAATCTTCTGACATGGCGCGGGCAGGCTGACGAAGACGAACGCCGAGGACGACGTGTCGTACAGCGACAAGGTGTTCGGCATGTCGAGAGAGTTCCTGCTTCTGCTCACCCAGGCGAGTGCCTCTATCCCTAATGGCACAATCCCCCGTGCCGTGCGGATGATTTACCTTTCAGACTCTAGGTCGCGACGCTGGTCGCTCAGGTACTCAATCCGTCAAGCTCTTCTCTGGCAGAGGTGTCGGACCGCGGAGGCCTTGTGTTCGATTCCGACGCTCAAACGCGAGAAGCACAGGTGCTTTACAAGGCCCTGGACAACTGGCGGAGCGCTGCGACCCCCCAGCTGCACCAGCGGGTGCAAATGGGCGACTGCGTCTATCAGCACGCTGCGCAGGTGAGTTTTGCTCGCTCTGAGCTCCGGGCGCGCGCCGCGGCGGCAATGTAGGCAGGGGTCTGAATGATGCTCCGGCGGCGTATAGATCATCCTCCTCCGAGACGTGCTGAAGGCGCCGCCCGACGACGCGCTCGTGCAGGAGCACGCACAGGCGATCCTCGCGCTGTGCCAGGAGTGTGGGCTGAGCGGGATGGGTGTCGAGTGAGTACCTCCCGGTCTGTCCGATCGCGCGCTGCAGCGCTCCGGCTCCGAGTCTCAGACTCGCAGAGCACGGTGCAGGCAGGGCGGGGACGTCTCGTCGGTCGGGCGCTTGGCTGACGGAGGGGGGCGTGCGCTACAGTCTCACCTGGCCCGTCATTATCGCGGGGACGCAGCTGTTTGGCGCAGATCGGCCACGGGTTCTGTCAATCTTTGAGCTGTTCAGGTATGAAACAAGGCCCCCGTGTCGCTATCATTCCGCCGCTGAACCTGACTGGGCTACCCCTGGCCACCCACCGCTCCGCCGGGCCGATCATTCAATTATGCAGGAAGCAATGTGAGCGCCTCCCCCGCAGCCGTCTGACCTTTCTAGCTCTGGGGCACTCATCACCTGCATCGATCCCTTTTCTGACCCAGGTTGCTACGAGATCGAGACCGCCGAGTCTATCGTCCTTCAGGTGAGCGCGTGCGACATGTGTGCTTCACCGTCTTGCTCCCAACACCACGTCGCGCGACGTGCTTGTTGCGCACCGACCGCGCTCCTTTGACGTATGCCTGACGTTTAACCTAAACCCTCAGGTGTGGCAGCGATTGGACGCGCACCATCCAAGGCCAGACTGGCGCGCGGTGATGCAGGATAACGACCTGGATGTTCTCATCCTATAATGGCCTCCCCTCACATGCTTTCATATCGATTACTGGATGGAACGGCGTATGTAAGTTAGAGTGCGCCTCGCTGGTGGCGTTGACTGTACGATTAGTACTAGATTGGATATCCGTCTTCTGGCCCAAGGCCCCGGGGCGCGTCGCCCCGAGTCAACGTAGTATAGCACTCGCCCCCCTCGCGCCGTACTCACCAGTCACCTCCCCTTGGTAGACGTAACATTCCTCGAGACGCTCCCCAGAACGCGCTGCTACATGCGGCCGCGGCGAGGTGCGTCGTTCCGCGAGGAACTCGTAGACTGCTCACCCTGGAATAGCGTCTCGAGCCTAAGGCCTGCGTGGTGCGCGCTGGTGACTTCATCCTTTCTCCCAGCTGGGCAGGTAGGCGCCGCCACGGACAGGAGGCTTTTGATTACGATTCTCCGACGATAGATTCGTCGCTCGTCGTCGCGCGTTTCCCACCGCCCCGCGACCCTTGCCACCTTGCCCCAAACGGGGTGCGGCACAGTCAGTGCTGGCATCGCGCAGTCGCCGTCGGCGGGCTGCAGGCGTGCTGTTGCCTCGCAGGCCCCAGTGCTTGGGACGCATCAGAGCGCGGCGTGCATTCTAGGTGGCCTCCCTCGGCGGTTCTGATCGTCTTTCTATCAGGCCGCGCTGCAAAAAATCTAGCAACGGTTCTGGTGCGCAGACGACGTCCTTCTGAAACGCTTCGATTTCTTCGTACACAGGCCTGCCCGGGGTGTCGAGTTTGACAGACCGCCGTGGGCGTGGCATCTGGCTTGCGTACATTCGGCGTACCGCGCGAATGGCCCGAGTGCCACCAGTATGGGAGCGCGGCACCCGTCGCTGTGAACCGGTGTCGTAAGGCACCAAGCTTGCTCGTTGTTGTACACAGTAGGTAGGTTCCTTCGTAGCTACCCTACCCACCCACAAACACTCCGTATGACACGGGATGCCAACGACAGCTCGGTCGAGGATATGGCGCGGTCGAAAGCAGTAAGTTTGAGGCTATTACGGATAAGCCTCTCAGGTCCCGCAGCCCGAGACCTGTTGCCACATGTCGTACCGTACCCCATGACCAAGGAGACGGGGGGAGGCTCTGGCCTAGAAGGCAAATCTCCCGTGCCCTTATATCCGAAGGAGGCAATCGTTTGCTTCCAGAGCAGGCACGGCACTCGGAGCCTATACGAAGGTGCGATAACATCACCTTCCGTTTGAGGGCCCACAAATCTCGCTTCGCCACGCATCCGCGGAGGATTAGGATTCAGAGGGCGTGTTATTGGCGATCTTCTGCCGCGCACACCGTCTACACCTCGCGGGATCTAGCGCGCGTCGACGCCGGCATAGCGTGTGTGGTTTATGTACACGATCGCGCTCTGGTCCACGTCTTGAAGATCGCCGAGGCCGCATAGTGCCCGGGGCAGCATCTTGGAAGCCCTAGCTCGAGAAGATGGCCGGACAGCAACGGTCGAGACCACCCGATAAGCGGCATGTCGAACGCGGGCGACATGGTGCGTGTAGCATTGACGTACGGTCTCCAGCTCTCCTGCGACGATTGCATCATTCACGGCACGCAGAAGCCCCATTTAGTCCGAAGCTGCTGTCGCACAGCGAACGTGCAATTGACTTCGGAGGGTGTTCGGCGAAAAGCGAAACGAATCGTTGCCGTGAGCTTACAATATGTGCGCGGCACGGGGCGAGCGAGACTAGATTAGCCCTTTGAAGGCACACTTTCACGTAAGTACGAGAAGTTCGATACGCGCAGGGTGCGACTTACCGTTCTCGAGGGACAAGCAATACCAGCGCAATATATCCGCGGACCGCCGATTTTAATTGGTAATGCGCGGCGAATGCGCCAGGTAGAAAGTTTGGGGTGACATCCGCGCTGTAAATTCTGGTCTTCAGGGAACGAGGAAGTCATTTTGGTTCGTGAGTACGCACGTCGAAGAAACAAGCTATGCCGGCAGCGGGCCATCGATAGTCACGAGGGCGGTGACACGGTGAAGGATCTTCAAAAGCCGTTTTAGGCAACTGAGGGAGATGAAAGTTCGAGCGTTGGCGTTGGGGCTCGGAGCCTGACAGTATGAGTGGAAGCCGCCCATAGGCGTAGCCTTGCGCCGACGGGGCGCTCAGTATATTGACACTCGTCGGGGAGCAGTCAATATCGATGCACGGTGGATGTCTTGTAAGGCCTATTGTTCATGAAGCGCAAGAAACACTACTGGCGCACAGGAGAATGCTCGGGTTAGCAGACACCACTCGGCGGGGAATTGCTACCAGTACTCGGGCGGTATGTTCGGGAGTGGGAGCGGCACCGCGGAGGATACGGCAGCATCACAAGCCCGGACGAGATTAGGTCACCGAATAATAGCTGCGGCAGAAGAGCCCATAGTGATATCGCCGCCGCGGGGCTCGCGGCGGTAAGGGGTGTACCCTACCCAGGACCCTGTCGCTGTCAGCAAGCAGACTAATTCGCACATCCGCGACGCTGCGTACTCACCGCGCGTTTGATCTCGAGGACGGCGGTGCCAGCACCGGCTCGGAGGGCGAGCTTGCGCTGAGCGGGCCGAACACAGCTGTGCGGGGAAGCTGCAATCGTACTCGGCTGCGCGGACGTGATGCGCTCGTGCGCTCGGATTTACGGTGGCATCACTGACGGGCGGGAGCGAAAGCTACGAGAGCGTCGGCGGTGATGGAGGCGGTCATCGAGGAGGGGACTAGAGCGAGTCGTACTGCGCGAGTTTGAGAGGGACGGGCGGGAGGCTTCCGGCTGGATCACTTAGCACAACCCACACGTTGGACAAAGCGCTACCCACCCACTAGGTACATCAGTTATCGCCGTTCGGTGTGAGCGACAACGCCATTGCATAAGATGGCTGCGTGCGCGCGCGATCCATCTGGCATCTGTGTCAAGAAAGCGGGTCAGAAGGATGCGACAGCGGGACGCTGTGGCTGAAGGAACGCCACCACCAAATTATGGCTCGCAGGCGCCCCCTCTCAGCAGAAATTAGGTGTAGACGCGTCCGGGTCCGCCGGGCTCGTGCGACCTCTCCGGGTGTGGACGCCAGCGGCGAAGTAAGCTGGAATACCGTTGGCCAATGCGAACTTGCCAGCACTGCACCAGGAGGGGGGGACAGCGCACCCGGAGGTGGCGCACGGTCTCATTGCGAATGAAACGTACACAGAGACGGGTGTGTTCGGGTCTGTGAGTAGAGGGCAACATACATGGCCGAACCCGTCCCCGGGAGGGTTCAGTGCATGACTGGGACACTCGACTTGATCACCCGGCCTGCCCGAACCGGATTGCACCAGTAGTAGTAGTCGGAACTACGCACCAGATAGGAGTGTGCGTTTGCCGGTCACATTCTTGAGCGAGATGGCTGGAATACTCACCACTTCATCGTGGGTTGCATGCGAATTATATTCCCCAGCGGAACGAGTGAGCTTGGACGTTTTACGTTGTTGTGGGGGCTGACCGGGACGGCAACTCGAAGCATCTTAGGTGTCGTGAAGCGTCGCGTTGTTCCCTGTTCATAGAGTTAACTTTGTATTTGAATTGTCTAGAAAGTAAATCCTACATACACACGTATAATACGCAAGGACATGTGTTGCCGCTCTTCTCCCGACGAGCTTGAGGTATAGCTTGGACCTAGGGCGGGGTCATCCGAGTCCTTACACGAATTCACCAGTGGCTGGCTAATCAGCGTACATGCACTCGGATCGAAGCTAGACCGGGGTGATGTATACATCCCCGCCCCCGCAAGCCGTCCAAACTTGCGCGAGACCTAAAAACTGCAAGGCTTGCATCTCCCGACACACCAGGTCGGTGAGGATCTCAAAGCCTCCCAACATTTAGCAAGTATCGATATCTGTGGTTGGCTTGCGCGCCCACGGCACCCTGATCAGCTGCTGACCACCAAACATCGGGTGCAGAAGAATGCCAAGCGCCACGCAGGCCGCAGGAGTCGGGCATACTCGCCCGCCGCCGGTGCTCTGCCCCCAGGCATACGCACGTCCAGCCACCCCGAGCGTCGCGCCGCACCGACGCGCAAGCCAGCATCGACGTCCCGACGTCTCAAGAAATCTTCTCGGATGGCCGCCCCCTGCGCAGCAGTCACGAACGAGGCGACCGACCAGTCTTCATCCGTCCGTTGGCCGGTGCACCGCCAGCATCCGCAGGCGATCCCCGACCGGACGTGGTCTCGCTCAGCGATGACACAACCCTAGCCTCAGACTGCGTAAGCCTGAGTCAGTAGCTTAGGGTGCGCGCCCTCCTAGGGTCATTCGGGTGATTGACTGCGAGTGCCGGCTGTGACGATGGGTCCGGACAAACACCCCATAAGTATGGTGGTCCGGTGACCACTAACTCACGAGAGACTGTTCTCACTCACCCGCGCCCTGCATGACTATTGAGAGGGAATGGGTATACTCTGGGTTGGCCCGGATGCGCCGCTCAGAACGGCGAGTCATTTGTACGACAGCATTATCGGTGCGCCGACGAGCTCCGTGACACCCCATTTGTGGGCTATTCGGCCCCGTCAGTTGTCCCAAACAATCACCAGGAATGGAGGCATCCGAACTGGTGAGCTGAGGTGAAGTACTACGGTCCCGGCTGGGTGTCCCGAAGGAGCTCGGCGCGTCGAGTCGGTTCTTGCAAGTAAAGCGGCCCCGAAAGCGCTGGACAATGCCCAGCCCGTGCTCCGTCCGACCTGGAGGGGAACTATTGAAGCATCAGCCCGACGCCACGGGATAGCCGGGCCAACTCACCAGCACGACGACAGAGGTGCGGTGACGACACCGTGTTTGGTCCGAACGCGTTTGAGTACTGCGTCGACACCGCAGGCTTGCGTTCAGACTCCAAACGTTCCATGCTTGTAGTGGCACTGACAAGCCCGACTGGGTGCAGCACACCCGTTCGGCGGCGTTGTCTTCACAAGCTAGTTGAGTGCACTGTACTTGCGTCTCATGCGCTACGGCACCGATAGTGCTGTGAACCGCGCGTGAGAGCCAGTCGATCTTGACATGCCTCGCACCCTGGGCCAGCAGCGTGGCATCTACCTCCCAACTCGAGCGCCGGCGGACGCTATTGCACAAGACTGTTTGAGATCGAACGGTGTCGGACTCGGCGTGGCACGTCGATCCCGATGTCACCACCATCCCGCGTTTGACATGCCTATATCACCACAAGCCTACATTCCGCGCGCTCGTCCTGCCAGACTGCCAACAGCACGAGGACGGTAAATGCCCCCGACGTCACACAGGTGGGCCGCGCGCACGACCACCTGCGCCCTGCGACCTACGGTCTGCAGGGACGATCAGCGACGCTCCTCTCGAAGCGACACGAAGGGGAGTCGAAGGCCCGCGTCAAGTTCCGCGCTCGGCGGAGCGTGTCTACGATGCAGCGTAGCAAGAGCGACCGAAGGGGGACGGAGGTGCGTGATTGCTCCGGGAACCTGTGTTGTCGCGAGCGTGAACGTGATGCGGAGTGGACGAATGCACGATCGTTACTCACCGACAACGTTGCAATTACGGTCGAGGATGGATCAGGAGAGGACGTTTAAGCGCCGTGCCTGCGCTTCCGATGAAGGCGGTAATTTGAGCGCTTTGGATAGTGACTAGCGCCCATACACTTGACAGGTGTTGAATACAAAAAGAACTCATAGAAAGATCGCTCAACAGTCGAACCCTGATATCAGATACGTATACAAGGGTGTTTGTTTTTTTTACAACGACGCAGAAGTATCATCGAGCTACCATCCACTAGAACCGCAATCCACCATTGGAAGTCACTGCTGGCCATGTTCTTGCTATGTTCGATCTGTTGCAACTGCCGCCACGCACTGGCGCTACACATGCGCACAGGATGCGTTCGTCAGGTAGCGGTCCACTTGCACCCACTTACGGACGCCGTGCGAGTCCGCAAACAGCGCCCGGGCGGCCAAGCTTCTCCCATGGTGCACCCACATATCGTGATGCGGGCCAACTGCCTGCGCTGCGGAAGCGACTCGAGTCAGTAGGGGCACAGGCGCGCCTGATTAATATTAGGCGTCGGCGGCGGCGGCGGCGGCAAGGTCTCCCGTTGTTCACTGAACGCCCCTAAGTCATTTTCGGCGCCGTCAGGAGGCCTGAAGGGGGAAGGAGCGAGACACAACGTGAGGGCTCCAAGGACGATGGCGCACTTGGCAGATGGATAGAACGGACCCGTCCGACGTCCGTTTTCGTCTCGCGTGGTGCCGTAGAGCAGCTGTAAACACCCAGTCACCAATGTGCAGTCGGGAGTAGCCCGGACCCGTGCCCGTTCGTGATAGACTGGGATCAGGCATGGGACGGACGGGGCCGCGGCATTTGACATGCCGTGGCGTCATATTTGTATTCATGGGCATGGCGTGCTCGGGCTGAACGCGGGGAAGATCGAGCACCCGTGTATAGCGACTCACTGGGTCGGGAAGGCGATGGGCAGGCCAATACGAGCCACAGGGATTCTGCGAAGCTCGTGCGGGCTAAGTATACGAAGATCGCGGGTGCAGTGGCGAACATCGGCCGAAGCCAGTAGCAGTAGTGACGCGGCCAGAATGTTGTGTGGGACGGGCCGATCGTCGTGTCACTTCAGAATACGGAAAACAGGTATATGTGACTGCGAAAGATGAACGGCGGCCACTCTAGATGAGTAGCGAACCTGAATGCAGTTGAGCTGCACACCGAAGCACGGCGGCGCGAGCGGAAGCTGTGCTGCAGTTCTCGCCGATTGGCACGTCCAGAGGATGTACGCAGCCGTCGATAACGCGCAAACGGTACACAGCACGCTGCGCGGCGTGAATCGAGAGATGGCTCACATGCATTGAGGGTGGAATGACAAGGATTGTACGACGGGCCGAGAGGTGGACCTAATACGCGCGTGGGCTGTTCCAAACCGAATGTGCGCAGGCTGAGCGTTTGTACAGGGCAGAGTATGGTAACCGGGGACGGTATGTCATCATCAGAAGATGGTTGGCCAGGGGAGTCCCAGTCAGCGAGCGATTGATAAAGGCGGCGGCCCAGTGAGCGCAGATGGCCAGAAAAAGGAAGGGGCCCGGAGACAATGGATGAGACGGATGGGGAGGGGCGGCAGGGGCCGGGCGCAGTGGGTCTGGCGGAGATCACGTCTGGGGCAGCGAATTCGGAGTGAGTCATGGAGAAAATTTGCGGGTGAGTCTGTCTTTGTGTTCGCAGGCGGGCTATGAGCACTTGGCGGATGGAGATCGCGCGGAGTGCAGAGCATGCGGCACTGCGCGGAGACGGCGGGGCGGGACAGGCGGCGGGGGAAGACAGGCAGGGCACACACTGCGACACAGCCTGGCATTGACGGAGCGTCGGTGGGAGGAGCAGGGCATGGGTCTGTGCGAGAGCAGAGATCCGGCGGAAAGAGGAGCCCAGTAAAGCCGGTGACTCCTGCAGGGGCGCTGTTTGCGCCTGTTTGCGCGTGGCTGTCGACCGAGCCCGATATAGCGACTGACTCTGCTCACGCCTGCAGCTGACTCTCGCAACGCCCCTTATAAGCTCTCCCAGCCCTATCGCCTCCTCGACGTCGGCCCCGTCTCCCAGCGCATATACTCGCCGCATACACCTCCCCAATTTTTGTTTTGAGCCCGTGCTGCTCTAGGCAACGAGCTCTCCCGGATCGTCCATAGTCTCCGACTACGGACTATCCGACCTAACTCCAATCTATCGAAATGTGTTCTGTGCTCATCGCAAGATACCCAAATCCGTCCCTCGTCTCGGTCTCCGCCTCCGCCTCTACGTCTGATCTTTCGCCCGTCTCTCTTTCTAGTATCATTATCACCCAGTCGACTTTCATTCTCGCCGATGCTACTTCTAACTGAGCTTTAATCACAACGTCTCCTCTGGCTTTTCACGAATCCCCACTCCGTCCGTGCCTTCGACAATGAATATCCATGCTGTTTCCCACTCGCTCCCCCATCGCGGTCCTGGCGCCTCGCGCGCCAGGACCCGCTGGCAGCCCTATGCCTCCACAGTCGTCCTTTCAAACCTGCCCAGGTCTTCTCCGCCAGTCTATCTTCACACGCCTGCCTCCTCTGTCGCCTCCTCGACCCCTCCCTCCATACACGTACTTCCCATCCCCGAATCCGAACGCATCAAATCTCTCCCCGCACAAATTCTGCCGGTGAATCCTCTGCGCGATGCGCAGAAGACCAAATACGCCGCAAAACTTGTCGGTGAGTGTCTAACCCGAATGACCCTCCTCCTTCATTTTACGACATACTACTTCTACTTTCCCCACACGCCTCTCGAGATCCGTCAACAGCCAAGTCATCCGTGCACTCTCGTGCGCGGATGGCTTGGCGGGATGCTCCGACGGATTACCATACAGCCGCAAGCCTGTCTATTTTGGTGACTGCATGCTCATGTTCCCGCGTGCTCCCAGATCAGGCTGTCAAATCACTTTGCGATACATGGCATCCCGACGACATCCCCTCCGTCTTCATTGAATGTGGAAGCGAATCCCTGTGTGCTCAACCTGAGCCACCGAAGCCTCACGCCGAGACACCCCCCTCCCCTCCGTTGATGACAGCCGGGTTTTCGAAGCTTTTTGGCTCTCGCAACACCCAGCTGCCGTCACCTATCTCCCCCACGAGCCGCCCTTCCCCGTCTCCTCCAACAGGCGGGTGCGAGTCATATTCGCAAGCGCCCGAAAACTCCGGAAGCAGCAACTTAATCCCGATCAAGGGCTTCGTGCACGAGGTCCTCCGCCGGTCCCGGACGTCCACCGGAGTCCTTCAAACTGCGCTATGCTACTTGGAAGCCGTCCGGTGCAAGGTCCCGGAACTTCTCCGAAAGGAAAAGGCCTGTCCGACTTCGGAACATCCAACGGAACCGGAGGCAGAACCGAGAATCGTGCAGGGCTCGTCCGAGCAACTCGATCCGCCCGATACCTCCCTCCCCGACGCCCTCAACGAGGCTGCAGGACATACCTTGGACACCGTTCGCGTCGACGATACGCATCTCGCAAGCGCGAGTGCCGATGTCGACATGTCGTCCCTCTCTGGCGCATCCGCGCCGCGTTGCACGGAACAGGCACCTCTTCCCCCCCTTCCCCCTCTCCCTTCCCCTCTCTGCTGTCCTCGTCGGACGTTCCTGGCTTGCCTCATCCTCGCATCGAAGTTCATGCAAGATCGCTCCTATTCGAACCGCGCCTGGGCTAAACTCGCCGGTCTTCCCCCTCGGGAAATTGGACGATGCGAGCGTGCCCTAGGTGAGGCTCTCGAATGGCGACTCTGGGTTGGCAAATTGCCTAGTACTCCGGCGTCTTCGGCAACTTCTGGAACGTGCGCTGGTCGCGCCTTCGGTCGTGCGAAGAGCGAGGGCGACTTGCTTGCGACTGCCTCGCCCACTTCTTGTACTTCGTACTCGACTGCGGCGTGGGCGACCGCAACTGCGGGAGTGGCGACTCCATCGTGCGCCACGTCTTCGCATATGCGCGCGACGATTCCGACGCCGCTCCCTACGCCAAGGTCATTGCGTACCATCAAGCGCAGCGCAACTGTCCCTTTCGTGGGGTCAGACGGCTTCGCTGCGCCTGCGGACCCCTTCTTGCCCTCAACGGGCCGCACTTCCGGAACCGCGTACTACGACACGCGGTCGGCACCTGGAACGGGCTTCGAGACTGCGTTCGCCATGGACGTGGAGCCCCTGCTCGAGGTGTCGCCTCTGTCTACGCCCACCCTGTCGTACTCGCCGATGTCCTCGGCGTCGTCATCGTCGGACGGATCTGAGGAGCGCACAATTCAGATGTCTACTTTCATGGACCTTCCGACGCCTTCTTGCTCGGCGACCGGACCCTTCGGCGGACCTTGGGTGGCAAGTTCGTTCTCGTACCCTCCGGCGGATCCGGCAAACCCGTACCGTACAAGCGCGCACGTCAACATCAACTCGTACTATAGTACTTCAAATGTCTATTCTGAAGGCGGCGTTGGGGAAAACGTGGATGGGGCAACCGGGCCAACGCTCGCGGCGATTGGCGTCGCAAGGACGAAGGTGGCCTCAATGACACTACCCTCGTTCGCTGAAGCCTTCCCCGGGCAATGTCTTGGCATGACTGGTTATGGGACTCGGTAACAAGCGCCTCCTGTCCTCCTAGTCCCCTGTGGGGAAAGGGGGGAGAGGGGGACGCGCTATACTAGCTCGGATCTCTTTCGCCTTGCTACTTATTTCTTCATTCGTCCCCCTCTCTCTTGTGCACCTATTCATTGTCGTTCTGCACACGCCTTAGCCTTATATGCCACCCGGCGTTTTTGCTGGGCTCGCGCGCGGCTGGGCGCAATCGGTCGGACGTGTCGGCTCGTGATTCTGTCAGTAATCTCCGTTTGCTAGCTCGGTCGTCTCTTTTTTTCATGCGTTCCTCATATCTCGGTACTACTTGCGCCCGTTCCCGTCCTACTTGCAGACATTGTATTTCCAAACCCCCCGTGTACATAGATATGACGTCTTTCTTCCTATGCACCATATGCGCACTCACTAGTCTCGTTATTAGGTTTCCTACTTTTACCCCCTCCCCTCTTCCTCCGCACTCGCGCCGATGTGGACGAGGACCCGTGGCCGCTGGAGACCTGGCGCGGGCGGATCTGGGTGGACCTCGAGCTCAACGGCCGCGCGCGGATTCGCTCCCGCCGGTCGACGCACGACGCGTCCCCTGGAACCCGTTGGCGTTCAGGTCGGCAGCGCGACGCGCTCCTCGCTCGCGCTGCCGTTTCCTCGGAGTAAAGGCGCGGGACGCGGGGAGGTGCCTGGGATGTGTATGGGCCGACCGTACTGTGGGAGGGAGATGTGCTGCTGCTGTCGCGAGAGAAGGCTCTCAGCCTGGCCGGACCCGGATCTCGACGGTTGAAGAGTGGTGTTATCAGAAGGACGGAGGGTTGGACAAGCGCGTCTCGACGTCGTGCCTTTCAAAACTATGGAGGCGCAGACAGGTGCCGCGCGCGCGCTCGAAGACGTGGCCGTATGATGCTTGCAGCAGCCCTCCCTGCGCAATGTAAGAACAGCAGCAGCAGCACCTACGACGACGACGCGGTCGTCGATCGCGGGTCCCTCTGGCCTCTGGTCTCGGTCTTGGCGTGCGTGGCATAGCATAAGAAGCATCCCCCGTCACCCGGTCAACGCGCGCGGACGGTTCACGGGCATTGTAGCTCTAAGCACAACGCTGCCGTCTCGCTGCGGGTCTGCCCATCTGCCAGTGCCGCATGCCATCGCCGACAGGGCCGTCCCGTCTGTGTGTCGTCAAGGTGGGTACTCCATCGCTCGCTCTAGACACGCTGACTGCCGTGAAGCCCTTCAGATAGGAACGCTTCGGCGCAGCACCGCCGGTGGGGCTCTACGGGCACGGATGCTGCGGTGCGTCAGTTGTGCAGCCTCAGAGTTCAGGGAAGCGCCTGCCCACAGATCTCGAGGAGTGCTGTATTGGCACACTCGTGCCACACTCGCGGTCTCTTCGCGGCTTATCGGCACTGAGGACTTCAGGTTACAGATATCGAAACCTTCATCTTAGCCTTCCATCTACCCGCGGGGAAGTATCGTCCTGGACCCGTGCTTGTCTATTGCTTCCACTGACGTCCTTCTTGTAGTCTATCCCCGCGGCGTACCACCTGTCCGTCATTCGAGCTTCGAGTGGTCAGCAGCACGTTGACGAATGCATCCACTCATCTCACGCATGCTGGGACAGTCCGTTACTCGATTGTCGTCCTGGCCAATTGCTTCTCTGCACGCTTCGCACACCACGTCACCTCACCGACGCCTGCCTGGTCTTTCTGGTTCCCTCTTTTCCGTCTATGCTTCATCATATCAGCTTGGGCTTCCATCCTTCTCATCTTCCTCACCGCTTCATCTCCGCTCGGACACCACGCTCATGGCAGCCGCATCTATCCAGTGCATCTTGACGGTATACATCGGTTCGCATAGCCCTCCCGCACGCACTTCCGCTTCCCACGACTCGCCAACAATGTGCGCCAGCGATTCCCTGCACACCGCTACCCCCGCTTGACGCGACGCGTCGCCTCATCAAGGCTGCAGGTGGAACACGCTGCCGGCGGCGCACACGCGCGCGCCCACATCCATCCACACACCCCTACAACACCTCACAGCGGCGCGCCGCTGAGATCCCCCTCGCTCTGCGCGATCTCGGTTCTCTCTAGCCTCAGATCGCGCACGCATACGCCGTCTCGCTTGGGACAACTAAAGCCCGCGAACGAGGACGCCTGACAGGGAAACTCGGAAACCATAAGAGTCCGGGGACGGAGGCGGCGCGGGGACAAAGGAGGCCGTGACAAAGGGGGTTTTTCGGCGACCCGGCGACTTGTCAGGCATGTCAGGCCTTTGTGAATATCGAATATATGGAATTGCGGGGCCGGCTTCAATATTATTCGGCTGCCGGGGGTTTCGGTGGCGAGCCCGGCGACGATCCGACGATGGCGATAGGCCCGTCCCATCGATACAAGTCCGCCTATAGGCACTTGTGGTACTGGATAGGCAGCACCGCGCGTCGGCTGTGTGTTGGGCCCGGGGTACTGTACTCGGGTTGGCAACTGCTATTAGCACTGCTGCCGTGTGTTGGGGCTGTGTCTGTCACGGCGTTCTGTGTTCGGACCCGGGGTAAGAGCCGCGTGCCAGAAGGCGTCCCCGAACGACGTGCGTGTTTGGGCAGCCTGTGGTCCACTCGTGGCTGTGTGTATATGTCTCGAGTTCTCGAGGCACTGTCGGTGTTGTGCAAGATGGTATCTCATAGCGTCGCTCCTCACACATGATGGGTATCTACAATAGAGTCCTCCGGCTCCAGCGGGAGTAGATAATGTACGCGTGGTCGGAAGTCCATCAGATCAGAGCAGATCGACTATTGCTCGTCTGCGTCTTGTCAGGAATGCCCACCCAGTGCGTCACTTGCACCATCCCAGACCTGCCTCGATATCTGAGAAAGTCCACCAACAGCAGTACCTGGGTATAAAGGAACACTGCGGCATGCAGTTGCTCAGCGCTTCGACGTATCTGTGCATCCGGGGGGCGGTGGACTTACGCAACCCAAACACGGCGAATGAGGTTGGAGGGATCAACTGCGTCGTATCGCAGAAGACTTGCGCTTGGTGCACGATGTCGCCAAACTCGCCGAGCTTCATGGTCTCGCGAACTTCAGAGCACAGCGCATTTCCCCTTCCGGTCGGACCCCTGACGTTTAGTGTGGTTATTGCGACCGCCAGCCACAAGACGACCAACGTCACTATATGGTACCAGGGGGTAACCGTGTAATGTGAGTGAAGAGGCGAGACAGAGGGGACCCGTTTGAACATCTTACCTGTCCAGCCGATCTCGAATGCAATCGCCGACATCAGCGCGTTCACCGCGAAAAAGTCGAGAACAATCCTGTCGACGGTTATGGGTCCCAGTCCAAGTCCAACGTTTAGCGCGCGTTCGGGGAAGGCACCACAACGCACGGCAGTAGAAGAATAAATGTACGCACGTCACGACACTCGTGCAGATCGTAATCGCGCCCACCGCGATGCCCAAAGATACGTACGGCGGAGCAGTGAACCCCGGGCTCGACTGCCCCACCATGTCGCGGATGTCGTTCAACAGGCGGACCAGCTGCACAATGGCGAATATCGAAAGAGCGAATGCGGCGACTGACAAATTGCGGTGTTCAAACGGGTTAGTGTCGACTCCACTCCGGGTACGGGCACTGACGGGGAATCCTACCCGAGGTGAGAATACGGTACAGCCGGAGGCCGTTCATATTATGACCGCTGAGGGCAAGGGAAAATAGTGAGTGCTTGGGTCGGATGGATACGATATGACGGGACGCACGGCGGGCTTCACGTCGGTACATCTTATAGGTGGCACTCGCGGGCCCGAGGCTTCCCTGATATCGTTCACACAGGTCCATACACACCGAAGGGCTCCGACGCACTCGGATCCTGTCCACCTCAAACACAGCATCGTCGCAACGAGTGCTCTGCTATCTGCAGGCCTGGGGATGGCCCGCTGCGTGTTGACCGTAGCATCAGGCCGTGGCGTCGAGGCGCCTCAATATTGCACGGCGACACTGACTACTAGCTAGTTGCGCGCGCCGGGCGCTGCCTACTGCTCTTCGCGAACGTGCGTGCACTCTCTGCCCCATCGGTGACCTTAGAGGGAAACCTCTGTGCGGGAAGGACTCTTGAAGGAAAACAATTTCAGCGCGGAATCACTGGCAGTCCCGAAGAGGCTGCCTCGATCGCAGACTAGCTCACCATCCTAGATTCCTAGACCAGCATCCGCGATAACTGCTAAGCCGGTATGCAGACGAGGCTGAGCTGCCAGAAACCCAATATTTGACGCTGCGAACTTCGGTGCCCAACGTTCCTGTCTTCAAAGCGCTCAGTCCGAGTCATCCCGGCCCGTGCTAAGTACAGAACCAAGTACCTCGATTCGGACTAGCACTGCAAGTTGCAACAGCACAGCGGCGCCCCACGGCAAACAACGTTGTTGCCAGTGGCAGCGGCCCGCGGGCGGGATGCCAGTGGTGGCGCCGCTACGACATGGTTGTTGGCCTCCGCCGAGTCGCCGCGTGGGGACGAATTGAGGCGAGTGAATATCCATGGCATTGCGGTACCGAGGCTGGTGTTCCCGTTCGCGCTGTGGTACCAACGTGGATCTGACAACTCGAAGGTGGGCGGGCACCAAGCGGGCCCGGGCACACACAGGGAGGGTGCCAGTGCCGGAGGTGAAGCCTGAGGTGACTCTGGTATAAATCATCAGCATCAACTCAGCCTGGGTGAGAGGTCGAAAAAGTGCCGTCCTTACCTGCGTCGTGTATCCGGCGGCGGCCGCGCAACATCATTCCTTAGGTCCTGACCCCAAGGTGAACTTCAAGTTGGAGGTACATACCAAGCGAATTAGCGAAAAAATCACTCGACTCGTCGTCCTCCGGCACCCGTTATCAGCACACTTATAAACGAAAAATGTTCTCATCATTCGACTCGTATAGTATCCAACGTACGGGTCTCTAGATCACTCCGAGTCTGCAAGTGGCACGTCCGCCACAGTCACTGAACCCCATGTCCTCTGACTCGCAATCGGGGTGCGGCCGCCCGCGGCTGGAATAAATATCCTCTTGGCACTGGCAGAGTTTTTCAATTCTAATCGATGCATAATACTCCAGCGCCCTGCTACGCATTGAGTAAGCGCGTACTCACGGGCGCCCCGGCGAGGAGAAAAAGGACGCTTACGATGCATGCTCGTCGTCATCTTTCGTTCGGTCCATCGCGAATGGCAGTGGGAGCTTATTCAGTGTTCTCGCTTCTCACTTCTCCATGGGCCGAGTCCTGCTCGGGCTTCTTCTGTGGCGGCGTTGGGTGAGTAAGGCACAGAGAATGAAGTTGATGAGAGCGAGATACTAACCTTCGTACACGCGTCCCCGGTCGTTGTTGCCGCCAACGCCCCTTGGGCGGGCTTCGCGGTTTATGGCCTACGACGTCGTAGGCGTTTCTCCTTAAAGGGGAATCCGTAAGTAAAGGACACCCCAGTGCAAGAAAGGGATAGAGACTCACCCATCACAAGTACTCCAGCGCCACAGCTCCCGTTACGCTCGGGCCACAAATACCCAAGAGGAGCTGCAGAGGCCAGGATCGACCCTAAAAATGGTCGCATGTGGTATCAACGTCCTTCGACGGAGCCACCATGCAGCGCGTCCGCCACATGCCCCCGAACCCTCCGAACCGAGGGTGGGGAGTAGACCCGTGCGATAACGAAGGAACGCTGATCGCCACCTCGTCCCGCTTCTATAACGATCTCCGTGCCAAAAGCGCGCGATCGTCTCCGACGACTCGTAGGGTCGGGCATCAACTGGTGCGCGGACGGCTTCAACCAACGGAGTCGACTTTCGGTGTTGCTGGGTACTGTGATACTACTCGATGAGCGAGGCACACACAGAGGAGGGGTAGTGAGGGGGCTTACCATTCCCAGCGGTCGGCACGCATGGCGCGGATGGCCATCTCGGTCCCCCACAAACCGAGTCCAGCTCGGCGATATTCTAGGGCGCCAGTTAAGGGGGAACGAGAGAACGACAGGAGGCGGCTTGCTTACCTTACACGCTCTCGGAATTACTTTCCAACTCCTGCTAGCTCGGGCTTCGTCGTCTACGTCTAATCGTACACTTTCGGGACTGGGTGGTACCACACGACTTGAATGGCTATCTCAATCCTCCACGGCTCGAGTCCAGCTCGGCTCCGCAATATTCTAGAGCGCCAGTCAGTGAGGAACGGGAAACAACGGTGGGTGGCTTACCTTACACGTCCCCTCGAAATTACGTTCTAGCTTGTGCCAACTTGAACTTCGTCGTCCGCGTCTAATCGTACACCCTCGAGCCTTGATGATACTCTACGTCGAGTCCGGCTCGGCAATAATCTAGAGAGCCCGTGAGCACAAAATAGGAAACGAAGAGAGGTGGAGCATACCTTACACACACTCTCAATTACTTTCCATCTTCTACTACGTCGGTGTTGCCATGTACGTCTATTCGTACACACTCTCGAGACTTCACGATATCGTACATCGAACCCTTTCTCTGCGAGAACGCCCGGACCGTTGAGCCACAGCCGCGCACACAAAGAGGATAAAAGCTCACCCGCGACCAGCACTATAATGTCGCAGCCGTCTATGTTTGGACGGAGAGCAGTCCAAAAGGGGCTGCGTTTTGACCCACGACGAGCTCCCACGCACAGGAGATGTCGCGGGGGCGCACTTACCTCTGGCCCGGTTCAACGCGCGTGCATTCGCGTTGGACCGAGGTCGAGACTAGCGGACGAATGAGCGCCTATAGCGAGCTGATGTGGGCGTAGAAGCTTACCAGATGCATTGTGTTATGAGCCATGCTGTTTGGATGTGTGATCCCAAGGGGTTTCTAAGGCATCCGTGAGTGTCCCGCATACAAATGTGAGCCCGATTGAAGACCTACAGGGTGATGAGGGCGGGGTGTATTCGCCTTAGTAAGAACGACGGCCTCGCGAAGGCGAATGCAAGCGCATCTTGGAGGAGGCCGGTGTACAAGTTCACGATTAGAGTTGTGCGCGTGAACCTAGTATGAACGGACAATGAGTGTGGGCACAAGAGAGTCGCATATTGTGTACTCACCGGTAACAAGATTTTGGGAGCGATGAGCGACTGTCCAGATGAATTTAACATGTCGGAAGGGATAGTCGTCGGCGAGCCTTTGTGGAATGAGGCTCGCCTGAAAGGTGAACGTCGAGCGTCCGAAGCCCAAGGGCTTCAAGGAGCGGTCGCCAAAAGCCGCTAATGAACGAAGGGGGAGAAGGGAATGCCGAACATCGTCAGTCGTAAACGCGGGATTCATTCGCGACCACTTCCGAGATGTCGAACTTGAATTGGCGAGGGGGAGGGAGGCGGATCAACGGACGGTCACGCGCACACTAGCTGGACGTGGATCCAGAAGGCGTCGCACTAGTGAGATTGTGGCCGGTCGTTGGTTGTACGAACGTTCGCCAAGCGCCGCATATGCTCTGATGGTCGGGTATGCCGACAGTCGTCAGTGGCCTGCGTGCCCGATCCGCACGAAGACCACCGCGATGTCGGGCTTGGGCTGGCGAGGGGGTAGTCGGTTTCAACATGCGAGCACGCCCGAGCTGACTCGACGTGGATCCGGGAAGGCGTCGAGATAGCGAGAGCGGGACGAATGCTGGTGGGGGGAGGGGGGTGTACTGAGGAGCACCACACGGAGGAGACCGTGAGCGGCGGTCTACTTGACAAGCGGTGGTATGTTTGTCCTCGAGCGGTGGAGACGTCGAATGACCCGGACGTCCCCAGATGAGAAAAGGGACGGAGGCTGCATACCGTCAGC
The DNA here is from genome assembly GCA_001302255.2 of Trametes hirsuta. Lineage (NCBI taxonomy): Eukaryota > Fungi > Basidiomycota > Agaricomycetes > Polyporales > Polyporaceae > Trametes > Trametes hirsuta. The sequence continues at coordinate 915,490 of CP019378.1, forward strand.
AGAGCTTTCCGCAACATACGAGGGGATGTTGACGTACTTTGAGGTGCCTCCATCCCGCCAACACATGTGCGGACAGACCTCTTCCGAACCTCCTAAGCCAGTGTGCGGGCCCTAGGTGCGCCGTGGGATCGAGTAGGCCATTGAGCCTGTGGGAGTCGACAGGGAGGAGCAGGATGGTGGGGGATGAGCGGGAAGAGGTGAGGGACCCGGGCAGGGCAGAGGAGTGGGGTTATATTTGGGGAGGAGGGAGGCTGACCGGGCGATCGGGAGCTAGTTCGGGAGCGAGCAGCGTGCCGACTGGCTCGGGCAGCGGCATACTCGGCCGAGCCTGTTGCAGCACCTGTGCAAGGCCATGGCAGTGGTGGGCGTGTGCTGGCGCTTCAGCCTGCTACAGTGTAGTTGTAGTAAGTAGGACGGAGCTACCGAGAACGCGTTCACCGGGTCACATCCAATGACGTCACGCGTAAGCTCTACACCCGGTAGCACCCGGCCCGGTGCTCCGAATGTCCCCAAGCGCGCTTCTTGGTGTGAGGGCTCAGGGGGGACGTTTGCCCCTCCAAGTACTTCTCAGCAGTGTAAGCTGGCAAAGAGACGGGCAGAACTAATGTACGTCTCGGGCCTCACAAGTCTTTCAGCCACTGCGCGCCAACCGGTCAAGGTAAACAGGAAACCGGACATCGCAAAGAAAATTGTTCTCATGCACTGTTCAGGTCAACGTATCTACTATCGGTACGGTTGATCTATCCACTACCGGTCCCTGGACCCATCGAATCGCGGTCGAATCGTAGCCGCCTGCGGCTCATCTTCAAATCTGTTTAGACATAGTCTTTGAAGGTGCGTAGCGTACTGGTCAACAATGAACATCAGGTGAGCCAGGGCCAGAGCCAGAGCAAACATAAGAGACTTACGAGGCATCTTCGGTCCATCGCGAACGGCGACGCCGGTCGAATCCAATTCATCTATTAGGCGAGTCCCGCTCAAGCCTATTCTGCGACACGTTTCCGTAAGTGTTGGACACTGGTTGTAATGAAGAGTGGAGCTCACCTCAAACATCCCCCAGCTGCTTTCGTGTCGTCGGGGCCCATCTCAGCGAATCAGCCATTCTGGCCTACGGTGCCGTACTCGTTCTTACTTACAAGGGGTATGCACGTGAGTGACGACTATGCAGGACAGGAATGAATACTCACCAATTACTAGCGCTTCAGTGCCACAGCTCCCGTTACGCTCAGGTAGCGAGTACCCGAGAGGAGCTGCAAAGGGTCGACACTCACAAAGGTTGCGTGTGGTATCGAAGTTCCTCGACAGAGCCACCATGCAGCGCGTCCGCTACATGTTCCCGAGCCCTCCGAACCGAGGGCGGGGAATAGACCCGTATGTAAACGAAGGAACGCCGATCACCACCTCGTCCCGCTTCTATAACGATCTCCGTGCCAAAAGCCCGCGATCATCTCCAACTCATAATGTCGGGCATCAACTGGTGCGCGGGACGGCTTCAACCGACAAAGTCGACTTTCGGTGTTGCTGGATACTGTGTATCGGATGAGCGGGGGCATCGCAGTGGAGGAGTCGTGAGGGACCTACCATTCCCAGCGGTCAACACGCGTGGCGCGATTGGCCATCTCGATCCTTCACAACCCGAGTCCGGCTCGGCGATATTCTGTAGCGCCAGTTGGCGGGGAATGAGACAACGACGGGAGGCGGCTTGCTCACCTTACACACTCTCGGGATTACTTTCCAACTTCTGCTAACTCGGGCTTCGTCGCTTGCATCTAATCGTACACCTTCGGGACTGGACGGTACCACGCGCCGAGCCCAGCTCGGTGATAATCTAATGCGCCGGACATCAGGTCCGGCCCGGCAATAATCTGGGGCGCTTGTTAGCGGGGAAGGGGAAACGGAGGGAGGCAGAGCCTGGCAGAGCTTACCTTACACGCTCTCTGAATCACTTTCCAACTTCTACCGACGCGGGCGCGGCCATTTGTCTATCCGTACACGCTCTCTAGACTTCACGATATCGTGTGCCGACTGATTCTTCCTACGAAAATGCCCGGACTGTTAAGCCACCGCGGCGCATGCGGTGAGGGTGGGGGCTTACCTGCGTCCAGCGCTATACTATAGTGTTGCAGCCCGGTTAGGCTCGGACGAAGAGCGTGTCCGAAAGGGGCTGCGTTTTGACCCGCAACATTTCCCGTGCACAGGGGATACCGCGGGGGCGCACCGGCCTCTCGCCCGGTACAACGCGCGTGCACTCGCGCCGGGCTGGGGTCGAGACTGACAGAAAGCACTACATCAGTAAGAAGTCGATAATGCAGGACGGCGAAAAGGCTCACCAGATGCAGGGAGTAACGAGACCACGTGTTCGCGTGCGCGATCTCGAACGCTTTCTTGGGGTCATATGTGAGCGGGTATAAGAGTGAACGTGTAGCAGAATTTACTTACAATATGGGTGATGGGGAGCTAGTAGTACATTCTGGGGGTGTGGCGAGGCGGATTTGGTTTAATTTTGCCCGCACTATAAACCACAAGTCAGCGTCAAGGATGATGAACGGAAAGAAGACGAAACTCACCGATGGCAGGTTTTCGGGTATGATCAGCGACTGTCCGGACGAGCTTTACATATCGGAAGGGACAGTCGTCGGCGAACTTCCGTGGACTGAAGCTCGCCTCAAACGTGGACGTCGAGCGACTGAAGCCGATGGGCTTCAAGGAGCGGTCGCCAAGAGCCGCTAATGAACGAAGGGAGAGTCGGAAATGTCGAACATCGTCGGTCGTGAACGCGGGATCCAGTCGCGACCACTTCCGGGATGTCGAACTTGAACTGGCGAGGGGGAGCCGGATCAACGGACGACCACGCGCACACTAGCTGGACGTGGATCCAGAAGGCGTCGCACTAGTGAGGTTGTGGTCGGACGTTGGTTGTACGAGCGTTCGCCAAACGCCGTATATGCTCTAATGGTCGGAGGTGCCGACAGTCGTCGATGGCCAGCTTGCCCGATCCGCACGAAGACCATCGCGATGTCGAACCTGGGCCGGCGAGGGGGTAGTCGGTTTCAACATGCGAGCACGCCCGAGCTGACTTGACGTGGATCCCAGAAGGCGTCAAGAGAGCGAGAGCGTGTCGAACGTCGGTGAGGGGAGGGATAGTGTGGATGAACAGAGGATATGGCCGAGAGGTGCCGCGCCGTGGAGACCGTGAGCGGCGGCCTGCTTAGCAAACGGTGGGACGTCGGCGGTGATAGGGTAAGTCGGATTCGCCGCAAGCGCAAAGGCTGGGATCGATGCTTGTCATTGATTGCGCCGCGCAGCGTGAATCGGGAGGGGGGCTCGTTGCGGTCGAGCGACGAGGCCATGGGGACCGCCGAGAAAAGCTGAGGCACGCATGTTAGCAGGGAAGGGATGGGAAGAAATATATGCACCTACTAATAATCCTCCAGCCGAAGCCGTGGATGCAAATGGTCGCTATAGTACACATTAGGGTACGAGACTGCTATACATGTATATGAGGGAACCGCGGGAGAAGGTATGAAGATATTAAAATACAGCTGAGCAATAGCGCAGGTTAGTAAGAGGAGCTTGAAGACGGGAATAGGGACAGGCGACTCACAGATGATCGCTGACCAAGTCGTGAAGGAAAGGGGTCGCTATAGTACATATTAAATACCGAGACTACTACCGATATATACGAGGTCGCCGCAGAGGAGTGCCAGATATTTTTGCGTTTATGTCGTTATAGAATGTTTGTGGATTTTGCTAGATGTCGGGGCGAGGACGAGAGATGAAAGAAGAAAGAAGAAACGAGCCGAGACGTCGCCTTGCCCAAGTGCAAGTCGCCAAAGTCTGCCGCATGGAAGAGGAAGTGGAGAGGGTCACTGCCGGAGCGGAGAAGAGACCACGAGGACAGATGCCAGGGCGATCCTGAGGGCGCGCGAGACCAGTGAAGCCGAGGTCAGACTGTCAAGGTCCCGCCGAGGGAGGAGCTATGTTTCCGCAAGCCAGGCGTGCTTGACCCCACAGAGAGCGTCGTCAGACATCCGTTAGTCGCAGAGTGGATTGGCAGGTCTTGAAAGCCGGTGTCGACTCCGGCTGGACCAACTCATCGACAAAAGGAAGCGGACAGACGCCTTGAACGACAGCTGAGTGCCCTCGAGTGGTGGCTGACTTGCAGAAGGGGAGATGAGCGCGGTCGAGACCCCCTTGACTAGGTTCGAGCCGAGTGTGGACGGGGGCTGCACACTATAAGCGCTATGGAGTGACGGGTGCGAACGAGGGAACCTACTTTGAGGTGCCTCCGTCCGAATAAACAAACCTCTTCAGGACTGCATCCTAACCTTCCATCGTCGTGCTTGACTAGGCGATGGAGGGAATATCGCGCGCGTTGTGTTGTCGAGTGGGCCATTGAGCCGTTGGGACTGCGACGAGAGGATCACGCATGCTAGGGGACAAGGGGGTGCGCGGTGGTGGTGGAGCAGGGGAAAGAGTTGCGGAGGCTCTGGAGAGCGGTACGGACTAGGTACAAAACGGGAGGAGGCTTACAGTGATCGGACGGGAGAGGCTGGCTCTAGTTGAGTCGGTGCGGAACCGAAACTCAGCCGAAGGGCTCTTTGGCGGGCAGTGGTTGACATTCGCAGTCAGACCAAGTTCGTGGCGCAGATACATATTCTGGCTGATGACCCATGGTTTATTCAAGGAACATTGTTTAGGTCAGGAAAATTGTATAGACAAAGGGTACGCATGATAATCTTCGAGCGTGCTGTATAGACTCGAAGGCGGCGGCTTGCTTTGACCATGGCACGCCCTCCTGCGCATACTGTGCCGTTTGTTCCACGTATGAGCCTGGACGTAGCTGCCTAGAGCACACGAAACCAACAAGACAGGACAAGGTTATGAGTGTAGCGATGCTATACAGACGAGGGCGAGAGGAGTCGAGGAAAGTGGCTGGAACGTCCTGGAGCGTGAGATGGCCGCAGAGAAAGAGCGCAGAGGCGCTGTATTCTCGCGCCGACGTGGCCCTCCGCACCCATTTCAAGTCTGACACATCCCCGCCATCTCCCACCCATCCTTCCGCCCTCTTTATAAGTCTTACACGGTCCTTGACCCACTGCTACACCATCTCTTACAGGCTCTAGACGCACAGAAGACTGGCACACACCGCAGCCACCGGCCGGACTAACACATGTTCTCGCGTCATCTATACGCGCTTTCCATTGCCTGTTTCTTATACCCCTTCTCCTCCCACGCTGCCGACTCGCAGGAGGCTCTCCTCCAGAACAACCTACCACGCAGCGGTCATGTCAAGTCGGTACTTGAGAGGGAGCCAGTGAAGGAGGCCGCGTGCAAACACATAGTGCGCGAGCGTTCCGCTTTTGCCTTCCGGTGGTGTGCCTAATCGCCGATCCGGCTTCTTCGCAGCCCACAGGTCCCATCGAGACAACACAATGCGACTACGAGACGATAGAGAGCGTAACAGACGAGCTCTACAATGAACTGCACTCGCTGGTCGAAACCCCCTTCTTCAAGTTCTTCCGGGTGCGTGTAACCGTCCGGTTAGTCACTTGCGTACACTAAATACTTCTGGTAGGCCGACCTTTACCGTGACTGCCCATACTGGCAGGAGAATGGGTTCTGTATGAATCGTGAATGCGGTATCACTACCGTTGATGAAGTGAGTCCCCCGTGATCTCTTGTCTCCAGGCCGCACGCTCATTCTTCTGGTAGAGCGAGATTCCGACACGATGGCGGGCAGCGGAGCTCAGTAAGATTGAGAAACCCGCCGGCGACCAGGTTAGCACGCCCTTGTGTCTGTCTGGCCCTTCGTTTGTCTTAACTCAAGTCATAGCGAACGGAGCTACCTGGTTGTTATTACCGTGACTCAGACTACTGCTTCCTGGACGACATGACCGAGGGCGACTACATCGACCTCACGCTCAACCCGGAACGATTCACCGGCTATGCTGGACCCTCTGCACATCGTGTATGGAAGGCCATCTACGAGGAGAACTGCTTCGGCATGTCTGAGTGGGATGCTCTACCGTTAAGCTCGCCGAACCACGGGCTCAACTCGCTCCCGGACAGTATGAAGGGTGGCCTAAGTCAGGAAGAAACTTCGGAAGACCCCAAGGAGTGTTTGGAACGGAAGGTCTACTACAGGGTGGTATCCGGTCTTCACGCGAGTATCTCGACACACATCTGCCATGACACCATGAACCAGACAACAGGCGAATGGGTATGTCTTGACTTACTCATCACAGAAGCCTATGCCTAACTGCATGTGCGACGCATATAGGGCCCTGACCTCAAGTGTTTCATCTCGCGCGTCGCCGCGTACCCCGAACGGCTGCAATACATTTACTTCGACGCGGTCCTGCTCCTGCGCGCGGTCGCGCGGCTCGGGCCGTACTTGACCGCGTACGACTACTGCGCGAGCGGGACGCACGAGGACGACGCGCACACGCTCGAGAAGCTCACGCACGTCGTCGACGTCGCGTCCGCGGTCGGCCGCTTCGACGAGACGGCGCTCTTCCGCGGCGCGAACGCGGCGGGCCTCAAGGAAGAGTTCAAGGAGCACTTCCGCAACGTCACGCGCATCATGGACTGCGTCGGCTGCGACAAGTGCCGCCTCTGGGGCAAGGTGCAGACGACCGGTATCGCGACCGCGCTCAAGGTCCTGTTCGAGCTTGACGAGAAGGCCCTCGAGTGCGTATCCCTCTCTTTCCCCACACGCACCGTGTTGTGCTTGATGTGCCGAGGCTGACCGAGCCCGCCTGCCACAGCCCGAAGGCGAACACTAATCTGCTGCAGCGCTCCGAGGTTGTCGCGCTCATCAACACGCTCCACCGGCTCGTCGAGTCGCTGCATATGGTGCAGGACTTCAGGCGCATGTGGGCCGACACGGGCTCCGAGGAGGAGGCCCGCCTCGTCGCAGAATCCGCACCCAAGGTACGTCTTCCCCTGTCATCTGACAAACACTTCCTTGCTGGTGCTCACGCGTGCGACCACGCGCAGGCCCAATACTCCCCGGCAGCAGGCGCGTCGAGCGCGCCCCAGCGCTTCCTCGCGGACCTCGTCGATAGCGTGGCGTGCTGGGTCCGGGCGTGCCGCGACGGGACGCTCGGGTGCCTCCGCGGGCTCTTTGACGGGCTCGTGGACATGCTCGACGCCGCAGTTAGCATTTTCAGGCTGTCTGGGAAGGACCAGATCCCGCGCAGCGAGCTATAATTGAAAGTCAGCGATCGGACGTCCGCGCATGACGTCGGTGGGCGTGCGACGCGATGAGGGGGGGCAGTATTTATGGATGGCAATAGGCAATTGTATAGGTATAATGACGCGCTAGCACTACTCCTCAGGTGGACGGTCCCGATATATCTTTGGGTACTATGAATGCACCCGGCGCACTCGCGCCTCCCTCTTTCCGAATCCTTGGGGTGTACTCACGGATATTGCTACCGTTCGGGACGCGCTTTGCGGCGAGCTCGACGATCGTTTGGTGTGAGAGTACAGCTGTGATTGCAAGCGAATGTGCGAGGTACGTCGACGAGCAGCAGGCGATCGCGGTACGCATGTATGTAGCAAGGAGGCCGCAGCGACGGCGGCGGCAGGAGCGGAAAGCACTGGCGGCGGCGTGCGGCGGCGGAATACGCCCCGTGCGGCGGGCAATAAGATATGCGGAAAAAGCGAGGTGGAGAAGGGAGGAAAGAGATGAGGCGAACGGTCCTAGAGTACACGCTACACTAGAGAAAAGTGAACCTGCGAAGCAATCCGAACCCGGGTGACAACGGCGACGACGACAATGCGGAGGATGGGGGTGGGTGGTGTGAGTGAGGACGAGATGACGAAGTGCTACGATGAGGACTATGGCTACGCTACGGAAATAAGGGGGGCTGCAGGGGTGTGCGCACGCTTGAATTAGAAAGAGTCCGCGGACGCATGCAGCCTAGCAGGGCGGAACAGGATGCACCGGCTACGTGAGCAGCACGAGCTGGGCCCCGCTGAGGGATGAGATGATGTCGAGGTGGCCCATGTCGTTGTACGCCTCAAACGCGGCGAGGCCGGATGTGGGCGATGGTCTTGGCGGCTGCCCGACCCACCCGCGGATCTCCGAACTCGAGATGAGATCGTATTCCAGACATCGGCTCGCATTTGACACCGTTGTTGACGAGGAGGATGACGATGCGTCGGATACGGCCACTGTCGACGCGCTGAAAGTGGGCAGGAACATTCGAACCTTATCGTTCGTAGCGTACGCTTGCTGGGTGCTATTGCTGCTGCTGTCGTTGTCGTCGTTGTCATCATCGTCGTCGTTCGCGTTGCTCTCGGAGTTACCCCGGTCGTCCCTGACCTCTGCACCGTTCATTGCGAGCACGTCTGCTTGAGCAAACATCGTGTTCACGTCGAACGTGCCCTCATATCGCGAATCGACGCTGACGCGCGTGTTCCCGAGATTGTTGACTGCCCGCATTCGGACAGCGGCCGGAGCGGAGGCGTCATCATGCATCAATGATACGGACAACGGCGCATTGAATGTCTCCGCATGCGTCACGAAGTGTGGCCCATGGTAGCCTTTCATGACCGGTGGGACGAACATCGTGACGTTGGCAGAAAGCCCACTGAGTTGCTCATCAGCTTTGAACGCCTTCAGTACTAACTTGGTCTTACCTGTTACCAGTAGTGAGATGTAGGAACGTTGGTGACATTGTTGTGCCATTATTGAACAGGCGGATGTCAGCATTGATCGGACTAGTAGCTGGGTCAGCGCGATGCCATCACATGAGTACTTTGATACATACGCCGACACTGTTTCTAGTGATAGTGACGAATCAACCGTGAACTTGCCCCGAATTTCGGCTGATGAAGCCTTTACGACAGCTTGCGAGGCTTGTATTGACTGTGACAGAGATGAGAACGAGAACAGATGCTCATGATCCGACACGACGCACCTCGATCGCGACGCCCGACATCGCCCCTCCTAGTACTACGCTGTCGAAAATGACTTGAGGATCTAATTGTCGGTATGTTTGCTGGAAATGTGGTAGATGGCAAAGAAGTTGGGGGATGAGGCGTGTCGAAGTGTTATTCCGAGGAAGGAGGAGGGTGATGTTGAAGGTTAATGCGTCTGTCAGATTGAGCTGTTGGGGTGTCTGCAGCGGCCATCTTAGCGTCCGGGTACGGCCTGAGTGTGCGCCGGTCACTCACGAAGAGGTATAACCCTCCACCCTGCCCAGTCTGCATCAGACACACGTTGGTTGCTTCACGAAGCCGAGTCGTTGTATGATGCATCGTCACATGGACTATCGCATCCGGCGCCGAGTCGTCGTCGTTAACACCAACGAGGAGCTGGCCCGAGAAGTGGTTGAGATAGGTGCCGTTCCCGGAGTAGGTAATGTTGGTGTTGAGGAAAAGAGAGCCGTTTACGGGCACATGGTACTCCAGTCTTCGCGACCATAAGCATGGAGAGACAGGGGAGACCGAACAGAGAAATCAACACTTACTCTGACCGCAATAGCGACCCGTCCGGAATATCCGTCGCTCCCCAAGCATTACATGACTTGGCTGAGGATAGTCGCAAAGGTGCGTCTCCTAACGTGACGGATCTGGGTGGTATTGAGGTGACATCGTCCCAGGAGCCGTAGGGATTTGGCTTCGCAAACGCTTTCCGTTTTACTTTCTGGAGACGGGCCTTTTGCTCAGGCAGCCGGCTGGAGGAACGAAGGGAGAGCGACGCACCATGACAATAAAGGGAACGCCAACGGCAATTGAAATGACAAAATACACCACAAGGGCGTAAAGCGTGTATTTCCTGCATCTCCGCCTGCGGGTCCGCTGCTTCTGAATCTCGGGGAAGGACTGTGTCGTTGGTTTGAGCTGGGCTTGGGAGGCTTCATAGTCGGGAAGAGAAGGGGTGGGGGTGTGTGCCCTGGCTACAGGGACTGAAGAGGATTCTGCCACGAGCTTGGAACTTTGGGGATCGTCGTGCTTGTCGATTCCATCGAGCAGGATCATGGCAGCGACGACTATGAGCAAAGTAGCATGGGGACCCTGCGGGAAGGCGAAGGGGAAGACGGGGCGGCGGAGGGAAGGGGGAGAGGAAAGGGAGTGAGAGGCGGAGAGTCGCGGTGGGCGTTGGCGTGAGACGCTTCCGCCCCCGCCGACTCGGCTCGTCCCGATCCGTCGCAGATCCTCATCAGCCTTGTTTTCTCACTCGCTCCCTCCGCCTCTCGTCTCTCTCCTCGTCCTCGCTTGTTTCCTGCAAACTGACACGGCCACTGCGTCATGCAGCGTGTCCAACGCCATGCTCAGCGACGTCGCACCCGTCTTTCTCCCGGAAAAACGCCTCGCACACCGCACAGACAGGGCCTCAATCCGTTTCCTTGCCGGCCGCCGGACACCTTCCTGGTCCTTCTTACCCAGTGACCAACTCATCAAAGCTACTCGTCGGCGGCACTCCGGAAGGCTGCCTTATCGTCACCAGGAGAGGCAGTTCGCCCTCTGCCTCTGCGAACGACGTCTTCTCCTAGTCTCCGCAGCGTCTCCATTCAGCATCCGAAGGTCGTGGAACTCCCTCACGCTCGTCCGGCATACGGCAACCACTGCAGAACAGCATTGTGCGCACGTATGTGACGTTTACGGCAATTATGGGGTACGTAGGCTAGAGCTTGTGGCCGTTCCAACGGAATGCGCCGGCAGGAAGCACCACTGCTCAGCCGCTCTACCATAGTGCCTGGTAGTTACAATGCTGCGCCCAGAGAGGTTGAGAGTACGCCGTACCGGGATCGTGGATTGGAGGGTAATGCCATTTTCTCTGCCTCTTTCGAAGAGGGGTGTAGTTACATGATGGATACGCAGGAGGTAGGCAAGATTGGGTTCGGTGACACGGCGCGGACGCACCACAGGGATGATGGCTACATCCTTTATACCACAACGGGTCCGGCGATAGTAGAGTAATAATCGTCTCCTTCGGGGATGTTGTCCTTGAAGTCGAGAAGCCGAGGCGGTGATGGGTCCAGTGCCCTGCCGTCCACCTGTGTTGATTGGGAGCATTTATCACCGAACGTTACTGATCACCAGACGTTGGAAGCTCCCCCTGAGAGCACACTGAGTAAGCAATACGGCGGCAAGTCCAATGGGGAGAAAGGTAAAGCGTTGAAGGAGCGGTGTCGTCGGATGCGCATGCCTCTAAGTTGTCATCTCCAGCCGAATTCCAGATACTTGCACATGCCGAAGGTTGAATTCCAGATTCCGTGGTAAAAGCCAGACAAGAGCACCACGTCGCGCATAGCCAAGAGGGGTGTGGAGGTCCAATGAGCAGGAGAACATATCCTGACGCGGCGGTGATCTTGAGCGCCTTTGCATCCCGCCCACTGCGATTGGCCTTCGGGACCGTTTGCCGACTCGTTGTCGAGTAATGCCCTCGCAGTGGCTTGCTCCATCGCTGCTCCCGACGACAGGCCTCGCAGACATGCATCAGCATCTGCGGCGTCGGCGTCGAGGGCGGTGGGAGGACGTCCAGCACGGATGACCACGCACAAATTTCCGGAGGCAAGTCAGAGCGCGTCGATTGCGTGATCTCCTCCTCACCGTTCCTCATCCTATAAAATCAGCGTCACCGAGACGGCTATGGACACTCACTGCTCACCGCAAAATCTCCCTCATCGTCGACGGACGCACCTCATCGAGCCAGCTCGCTCTCTTTTCCCCGTAGCCTCATCCGTTTAGTAGCAAGATGGCCAACGCTCCGCACGGTGGTGTTCTCAAGGTACGAGCCTTCTGCGCGGGGCATCAAGCACGTCATTCATCGCCATATACAGGACCTTGTCGCAAGAGACGAACACTTGCGGGATAACCTCAAGGCTGAGGCCCACGGCCTTCCCGACATCGTTCTCACCGAGGTATGTCTCAGAACGCTTTTTTGTGGGGAAGGCCACATTTTCACTATGATGTCATATATCACAGCGCCAACTATGCGACCTCGAGCTCATCATCAACGGTGGCTTCAGCCCCCTCGAGGGTTTCATGACCGAGGCAGACTACAAGGGGTAAATGCCACATTCAATTGTGACTATTCAAGGATGCTAAGACGTCACCAGGGTTGTGGACAACAACCGTCTCGCCGATGGCGTTCTTTTCCCCATGCCCATTACTCTGGATGTGTCCCGAGAGGACATTGACCGTCTCTCCATCGCTTCTGGTTCACGCATCGCTCTCCGCGACCCCCGTGACGACCAGCCCCTTGCTATTATTACTGGTACGCCCCGTCCTCACTGGATGGAAGAATCTCATCTCACATTAATGTAGTCGAGGACGTCTACCGTCCCGACCAGGTGAAGGAGGCTATCGAGGTCTTCGGTGCCGACGACCCCGCGCATCCCTCCGTTGCGTACCTCCGCAACAAGGTCAAGGAATACTACATTGGTGGAAAGGTTCAGGCCATCCAGCCCCCGACGCACTTCGACTACGTTGCCCTGCGCTGTAAGCTGCCTTACTGATTTTAATAACACCAGGGACTAACCTGAATGGCAGTCACCCCCGCCGAGCTTCGCGCACACTTCAAGAAACTCGCATGGCGCCGCGTTGTCGCTTTCCAGACGCGTAACCCCATGCACCGCGCTCACCGTGAGCTGACCGTCCGTGCCGCACGCCAGCGCCAGGCGAACGTCCTCATCCATCCCGTCGTCGGTCTCACCAAGCCCGGCGATGTCGACCACTACACGCGTGTCCGCGTATACGAAGCCATCATGGCCAAGTACCCCAACGGTATGGGCCACCTCGCACTCCTCCCGCTTGCGATGCGCATGGCGGGCCCGCGTGAGGCCGTCTGGCACGCGATCATCCGCAAGAACTTCGGTGCGACACACTTCATCGTCGGCCGCGACCATGCGGGACCAGGCAAGAACTCGCAGGGCAAGGACTTCTATGGCCCGTACGACGCTCAGGATCTCGTCATGAAGTACCACGAGGAGCTCCAGATTGAGATGGTACCGTTCCAGCAGATGACGTATCTCCCGTCTACGGACGAGTACCAGCCCGTCGATGAGGTGCCGAAGGGCGTCCAGACGCTCGACATCTCCGGCACTGAGCTTCGCAGGCGTCTTAAGACCGGTGCTCCCATCCCCGACTGGTTCAGCTACGAGTAAGTCATACGGCAGGTTATATGCGCGGCGTTGAGGCGCTGACAAGGAAATTACAGCGCCGTTGTGAAGACGCTCCGCGAGAGCTACCCTCCTCGTCTGAAGCAGGGCTTTGTCGTCTTCCTCACCGGCCTCCACGGCTCTGGTAAGGAGTCGATCGCGAAGGCTCTCCAAGTTACCCTCAACCAGCAGGGCGGACGCAGCGTCACGCTCCTGCTCGGCGATACCATCCGTCCTGAGCTTGATACCCGTACGTCATCCCCGCACACTCGCCGATGCCAGTATACTCATACCACATCTAGCCTTCTCCACTACTGAGGAGCAACACTCCAAAAACCTCCAGCGTCTTGCTTTCGTTGCGGCTGAGCTCGCCCGTGCGGGTGCGGCGGTTATCCTCGCGCCGACTGCACACAAGCAGGCCGCGCGCGACGCGATCAAGGACACGATCCTCCACCAGGCCGGGCCCGGCGGCAACTTCTTCGGCATCCACGTCGCGACGCCGCTTGAGCACTGCGAGGCGAACGACCGCAAGGGCGTGTACGCGCGCGCTCGCAAGGGCGAGATTCGCGGCGTGCCCGGCGTCGACGAGACGTTCGAGGACTTTGAGCGCCCGCAGCTCACGGTGGACATCACGAAGCAGAACGTCCCGGAGATCGTGCACAGTGCGTCGCTTTGGCATTTACTTTGTGCGAATTACGCTGATCGGGCTGTGTTGCTGTTCAGGCATCGTCCTTCTCCTGGAGACCGACTCGCTGCTGTAATCGGTGATACGGTTTCGTCTAGCTGTGTTGGCCGGCACAGCTGTTGGGTATATCGCCGCTCCGCCCGGCCGTGGACTTCGCCCGCTCGTGGCCGTTTCTTGTTTAGACTGACAGAGGGGAGTCCGATGGCTCGTTCTCGTGTTGTAACAATTAGAGAACCATGTAACTATGTACACTGCGCACCTAATTTATGCCCCTGCAAAGCATGCCCTTGTTGGGAAGGACGTCTGCTACGCGCTCGAGCGCGTCTAGCAACCCGCGAGCGGGCGCTAGGGAGGACTTCCTGCGGACACTGGATTTGGCAAGTGTTCTGTTGACGATCATGGCTTCTAGGGACGCCCATGTCGCTTGACTTTGGCTCCGTACCACCACCTCGGGCAAACACACCTGACGCCTTTTCTGAATACGCAGCATTAACATGCACGCCTGGACGCTCACAAGCATGCATGTGCCGTACTCTGTTTTACTCGGCGCCGTCCGCGGAGCACGCTGAGGAACGGTCACTGTCCTTTTCGTCCTCGTCTGAAACCGCGTTTTAACTTAGTTCAAATTCGCAGAATGCAAACCCCGGTCCCCGCGCGCGCCTGCATTCTTCGCAGCCCGAGCGCCCGGGCCTCAGGCCAGAGGAATTTCCTCGCCGGGGTGGTATCACAATCAAGCATGCACGGTGATGGACGCCCCAGGAGCGGCAGCTGGGCGCGGGACGCGGCAAAGTGCAGTGACGTGCGCTTTGTCTCACAGCCCTGGAGTCGAACCGAACGTCGACGCGGGCCCTAAGTACCGCGCTGCGGGGCGTGCCGCTCTTGCCCTCGTTTCTCGATATCTATTGCCTCGCTTTGGCCTGTCGGTCCTTCCTCTCCTTGCTTCTTCCACGTGTTACTAGAGCCGTCATGCTGCGTTGGTCTACTGCACTCGTTATTCTCGTTTCGACCTTCGTGGGTGACTATGGTGTGGGCGGCGTTCTGGTGCCTATACAGGGCCAAAGGCGGACCGGGCCGTGGTGGGAGTCTCTCGGTGGGGTGGTAGGGAACAATCGGAAGAGGGCGCAGGTTGGGCTCGTGGACCTCCAGAACTCGGGGGACCTGCAGTATTATATGAACGTGACTCTCGGTGGGAGGGATTTTCGTGTTCTTGTCGACAGTGGGAGGTGAGTGTTGCTCAGTTTGACCTTGTGAAGCCGAACCGAAGCTCGTTTGACATTACTAGTGCGGATTTGTGGGTTGCAGGAGAGGTCCCGGATTCTGAGAGTACATCTCATACGGCGACCATCAAGTACAATGATGGGACTATACAAGGTGAGTTCCATGATGTGCTCAACACTGGTTGGTTTAATTCTCAGGGAAATACAGGCGAAGTGCGAAGTGCGACACTAGGTATCGAGGGCTATACGATCGCAAAGCAAGCATACAGTAAGTATCCCTATCATTTCATGCGCATTCACGTAAACCTCATGCGTCCAAGTCACCCAGGCAGTCGACGCGACGCATCTTGACGGCGAGGGTATCCTCGGTCTGGGCCCGAGCCGCCTCTCTTCCATCCTTGGGACGATGACAGGCCCTGCGGGCGACCCGCCTCTTGACCGACTCTTCAAGCAGACTCCGTCCTTACCCAGTTACATATCCATCCTGCTAGGACGATCAAACGACCCAGATAGCACGGTGCCCGGACAGTTG
Organism: Trametes hirsuta; assembly: GCA_001302255.2. Classification (NCBI taxonomy): domain Eukaryota; kingdom Fungi; phylum Basidiomycota; class Agaricomycetes; order Polyporales; family Polyporaceae; genus Trametes; species Trametes hirsuta. The sequence continues at coordinate 931,045 of CP019378.1, forward strand.
ACGATCGGAGAGGTCCTCCCGCAATACAGCGACGTTACATCGAGTCCTCAATTGCCCATCGAAAGGGTTGACTGGAACCAGCATTGGATGGCCGCCTTGGACAAGGGTGGAATCATCGGTCCTGACGGCCAGCCTGTAAAGGCTTCGGTGAACAAGCAATTAAAGGTCATATTCGATTCGGGCTACACGCTCCCCCAAGTGCCCAAGTGAGTCTCTCTTCACTGGGCGTCGAACGCCGCCTTACGGAGTGCCGCCGAGTTAGAGCTGTCGCCGATGCCATCTACTCCCGAGTTCCGGGCGCGAAGTATGTGAATATCTCGGCCACAGCTACGCCGGTGTGGACGTTGCCCTGCACCGTGGAACTCAACATCACTTTCAAGTTTGCTGGGGTCTCGTACCCCGTCCACCCTCTCGACACGGTGATGGATGACCTGCAGGGCCCGCTAGACGACTCAGGGAAACCGTCGTGTGTGGGGGCATTCCAGCCCTCGTCTAGCAAACAACCTTACGACATTGTCCTCGGGATGGCCTTCCGTGAGTGGGCCGAATTTATGAAGGATGCTTACGTTGAATCTCACCGCTCTATTGCCGTTACCCGGTAGTACGAAACGCCTACATTCTCATGAATTTCGGAGACTTTGTAGACGGCGCCTTGACTAAAGTCGGCGAGCCGTTCGTGCAGCTGCGGTCTCTCACGGAGCCTTCGGAAGCACACGAAGATTTTGTGCAGCAGCGCCTCGCGGGCAACGACACCACCGGGTTCCAGAAACTGCTTCCACCAAGTGAGGAGGACGACACCCCTGTGACGCTCACGTCGACAGAGCGGCTCAAGACGTATTTGCCTTGGATTATCTCCGCCAGCGTTATAGGCGGCCTCCTGCTCGTTTTCGGAGTCGCTTATTTTTTCGTCTGGCGCGGCGGTCGAAGGTACCGCCGACTACACGAACCTGCGCCTTCTGGTCTGGAGGAACACAAAAATCCGGAGAAGCCGTCTCCTCTGGGCGGCGGGAACAACTTGCCGCTTCCCAATCCGTATGAGCGGGACACAGAGGCGCTTACACGGAAAGCTGGCGCCGTTGACTTTATGCCGAATCGCAGCCCGTACAAGACGAGGAGCGTACATGTCATGCGTGACTCATCGGCGTCGAGTACGGAGCGCCTCCTACCTGCCACTCCCGGGAGTATGCCGGTCTCCTACGAGACGGTAGCAAAAACCGAGCCTCTAGTTTCCGAAGACAGGCCGTTACCCAACCCCTACGCCCCGGACTTGGATTTACCACAGACAACCGCGCCTCTCCGGGTGAAGAAGAGGCCTCTTCCTAACCCCCACGAGTACGGTACGCCAAGGATCGCCGACACGTTCGATCTCTCCCGCCCAGTCAACGCCTCCATCTATTTGTTGCCACCCCTTAACTTCTCTCCTGCCGATCTCTCGTTACCTCGCCCAACTCCCCACTCTGCTACCAGCCCTCCGCTGTGACCCGCGCTGTGACGCGCTTTGGAGCGCGACGCGGCCTTCGCGGCGCACACACTCTCTTTTGAACTTTCTGGGTATCCCTAGTGCCATTAGTAGTATCGTAACCTCTCGTAACTCACCCCAATTGTATAAGTAGTCTTATCCTCACCAAATTCATGCTAAGGAGAAAAGTTGTGGAAGTTGTCATCAGTAGTACAAACTGGCCGAGCACTAGCCAGTTCACCATGCGTGAGTGCTCTCCCCGACTGCAGGCTGCAAGGATACTGAGCATTTGAACAGGTTACGTTGAACGCATGTTATTTCACTCATTTAGATCTGCGCTTGGTGGCGCCAGCGCCTATACGATCGAGCCGTGGGCACAGATCGGGCGGCCACTGCAGGTCATCACGAACCACCAGCATTATTATGGCGTAAGTCATCTGCTAGCACAACTGATTGCATAGTCGACTACCTATAAGGGCCTCTACAGCTGTATAAGTATGCGCCGTGCATCAAGAGTCGGATATCGAGCCAACGAGACGATGTGCACCAGTGACTCCTGTTAACGTTGACCCAAATGTCAACCATTGCCACCCGCCAAAGAGCCCTTCGGCTGAGTTTCGGTTCCGCACCCACTCGACTAGAGCCAGCCTCTCCCGTCCGATCACTGTAAGCCTCCTCCCGTTTTGTATCTAGTCCGCCGTACCGCTCTCCAGAGCCTCCGCACCTCTTGCCCCTGCTCCACCACCACCGCGCACCCCCTTGTCCCCTAGCATGCGTGATCCTCTCGTCGCAGTCCCAACGGCTCAATGGCCCACTCGACAACACAACGCGCGCGATACTCCCTCCATCGCCTAGCCAAGCACGACGATGGAAGGTCAGGATGCAGTCCTGAAGAGGTTTGTTTATTCGGACGGAGGCACCTCAAAGTATGTCTCCTCGTCCGTCGTGCACTCCATAGCGCTCATAGTGCGCAGCCTCCGTCCACACTCGGCTCGAACCTCGTCAAAGAGGTCTCGACCACGCTCATCTCCCCTTCCGCGAGTCAGCCACCACTTGAGGGCACTCAACTGTCGTGCAAGACGTCTGTCTACTCAACCTCCTCGGCTTGTCGATGAGTCGGTCCAGCCGGAGTCGACACCGGCTTTCAAGACCTGCCAATCCACTCTGCGACTAACGGATGTCTGACGACGCTCTCTGGGGGGTCAAGAACGCTTGGCTTGCGGAAACATAGCTCTTCCCTCGGCGGGACTTCGATAGTCTGATCTCGGCTTCACTGGTCTCGCGCCGCCCTCAGGATCACCCTGGCATCTGGCCTCGTAGTCTCTTCTCTTCTCCTCTCCGGCAGTGACCCTCTCCGCTCCTCTTCCATGCGGCAGACCCTGGCTACTTGTTCTCTGATACGCTAGGGCAGGGCGACGCCTCGGCTCGTTTTTTTCTTTCACCTCTCATCCTCGTCCCGACACTAGCAAAATCCACAAACATCATATAACGACATAAATGCAAAAACATCTGGCACTCCTCTGCGGCGACCTCGTATATATCGGTAGTAGTCTCGGCATTTAATATGTACTATAGCGACCCCTTTCCTTCACGACTTCGGTAGGCGATTATTTGTAAGTTGCCTATTCCTGATCCCATCTTCAAGCTCCTCTTACTGACCTGCGTTGTTCCTCCGAGTTAGCTGTATTCTAATATTCTCGTATCTTCTCCCGCGGTTCCTTGGTATATATGTATAGCAGTCTCGTACCCTAATGTGTACTATAGCGACCATTTGCATCCACGGCTTCGGCTGGAGGATCATCAGTAGGTGCACGCATTTCTTCCCTTCCTCTGCCTGCTAAAACATCCGCCTCAGCTTTTCCCGGCGGTCCCCATGGCCTCGTCGCTCGACCGCAATAAACCCCCCTCCCCATTCACGCTGCGCCGCGCAATCAATGACAAGCATCGATCCCAGCCTTTGCGCTCGCGGCAAATCCGACTTACCCTATCACCGCCGACGTCCTACCGTTTGCTAAGCAGGCCGCCGCTCACGGTCTCCACGGCGCGGCACCTCTCGGCCACATCCTCTGTTCATCCACACTATCCCTCCCCTCACCGACGTTCGACACGCTCTCGCTCTCTCGACGCCTTCTGGGATCCACGTCAAGTCAGCTCGGGCGTGCTCGCATGTTGAAACCGACTACCCCCTCGCCAACCCAAGTCCGACCTCCCGGCGACTTTCGTGCGGACCGGGCACGCAGGCCACCGACGACTGTCGGCACCTCCGACCATTAGAGCATATACGGCGTTTGGCGAACGCTCGTACAACCAACGAGCGGTCACAACCGCACCAGTGCGACGCCTTCTGGATCCACGTCGAGCTAGTGTGCGCGTGGCCGTCCGTTGATCCGCCTCCCCCTCGCCAGTTCAAGTTCGACATCCCGGAAGTGGTCGCGACTGGATCCCGCGTTAACGACCGACGATGTTCGACATTCCCTTCTCTCCCTTCGTTCATTAGCGGCTTTTGGCGACCGCTCGTTGAAGCCATTGGGTTTCGGACGCTCGACGTCCACGTTTGAGGCGAGCTTCAGTCCACGGAAGTTCGCCGACGACTGTCCCTTCCGACATGTAAAGCTCGTCCGGACAGTCGCTGATCATATCCGAAAACCCGCCATCGGTGAGTTTAGTCTTCAAGTTCTTTCCGTTCATCATTCTTGACGCTGACTTGTGGTTTATAGTGCGGGCAAACCAAACTCGCCTCACCACGCCCTCAGAACGTACTACTATCTCCCCATCACCCGTATTCAAGTTGTAAGTACATTCTGCTGCACGTTCACCTTTATGCTTGTTCACAGATGGGCTTAGAAAAGCGTCCGAGATCGCGCATGCCAACCCAAGATCTCTCGTTACACCCCCCATCTGGTGAGCCCTCTCGACCGCCCCTCATTGTCGACGTCTTACTGATGTAGCGCTATCTTTCAGTCTCGACCCCAGCCTGGCGCGAGTGCACGCGCGTTGTACTGGGCGAGAGGCCGGTGAACCCCCGCAACATCTCCCGTGCACTGGAGATGTCGCGGGAAAAAATGCAGCCCCTTTCGGACACGTTCTTCGTCCGAATGTAAACGGCTGCGGCGTCATAGCGCTGGACGCAGGTGAGCTGCTGCCCTCCCTAAGTACGCTGTTGTGACTTAATAGTCGAATTGTCTTCGCAGAAATGATTCTTCGATGTACGATATCATGAAGTCTAGAGTGTGTATGAATAGATATCGATGGCGCCTGCCATGGTAGAAGTTGGACAGCAATCCGAGGGTTTGTAAGGCAAGATCTGTCTTCCTTCGTTTCCCTTTCCTTGCCAACGAACGCCCTAGATTATTGCCGGGCTGGACTCGACGTATAGTACCGCCAAGTTGTCGAAGTGTACGATTATATTCAGCTGTCGAAGCCCAAAGCAGCAGAAGTTTTAGAGCGTGTATGGTAAGCCGCCTCTTACTATCTCCCATCCCTCGCTCACTGGCGCTCTACTAGATTATCCTCGAGCTGGACTCGGGCTGTAGAGACTTGGCTAGTGATTCGAGCTACGCATGCAGACCGCTGGGAATAGTAAGTCCTGCATGACTCTTCGAATTCGCTCGCTCATTCGATATACAGTACCCAGCGGCGCCGAGAGTCGACTTTGTCGGTTGAAGCCGCCCGCGCAACAGTTGATGCCCGACACTCGAGTCGGAGATGATCGCGAGCTTTTGCACGGAGATCGTTATAGAAGCGGGACGAGGTGGTGACTGGTGTTCCCCCGTTGTTTTACGGGGCCCGTTCCCTTCCCTCAGTCTGGGGGATTCGGGAACTGTGGCGGACGCGCTACACGTGCCCCCGACGAAGACGCCATCACCACACATAACCTTTGTCGACTACCTGCAGCTCCTCTTGGGCAGTTACTGCTCGAGCGTAACGGGAGTTGTGGCACTGAAGCACTATTCATGGGCGAGTTTATCCCCATCTTTTGTGGAGCTGCCGCTTACTTAAAATTTTTTTAACAGAACGGGCTTGAGCGGGACTCAGCCCATAGAGATCCGGATAAGGAATTGACTCGCGTCGCCGTCTGCGATGTACCATCATATGAGGACTGCATCCATCGTAAGTCCCTCACGTATGCTTCTGTGCTTGCCTGCCGGTGGCTCACCCAATATCGAACAGTACCCGCACCGTTGCCCGCCCTCGACGACGTCGACTATGTCGACACAGATTTGAGCCGCAGGCGGCGCACTTTGATGACCATTCAAAGGACTTGGAGGTTAATGGCGAAGAGTGGAGTGTACTAGTACTAGATTGGTTGGCTTCGAGTATGAATGATATATCGGATCGATTTATGCTGCTGAAGTTCGTGTAACTGCTGTACCGACTTGGATGCTCAGCCAGCTCAGTTCGCTTTCCTCGCACGAGGTGACTGAAACCGTTGGGAAGCCGAAGCCGCATCTATTTCCTTATGTCTTCTACGTCGTAATCATCTATCAAGCCGAGCACACATGACGCTATACTATTACTGTGGGGCCGCAGGAATTCTACGCGCACGATCCGGAGGTGGCTTGGGAAATCGCGAACCTGTGTGTTGAGTCCGATGACGGACCACGATGATCGCCACTGGCAGGAACTTGAACTGGTGACTTAAAGGGCAGGTGGTTCGCACGATGGGGGAGCGCCTGTGGGAAGGGGAGGATTGCCCACGTAGAAGGCCGGGGACAAATACATCTTGCTCTTCACCACCATCTTCCCCACATAGTGGCAGTCTCGTCGTAGATTGCTACCAGGAACCCCCCGTCTCAGGCCTCGCGCTCTCCGGACACCCGTACATCCCCACCATGGCTCAGGCTCTCTCTGCTGCCGACCTCCAGGTAATCCCCTTCCCCAATCCCCCCATCCGCGCGCCATCGCTCACACGGACCGCAGAGGAGGCACGAACTCGAAGGCGCACCCGACCCGTTCCCGAGTCTGGTCGACGACACCCCGGTCAAGCCCCGTGCGGCCCCCCGCAACGGCGCCGTCGACACCGACTCCCAGGAGGCCTTCCCGTCGCTCGCCGCTCAGCCTGGTACCAAACCCGCCGCCCCCGCCTGGGGTGCCAATGCTGGCCCCCGCATCAAGCCCCAGGCGGCCAAGCAGCCCGTCTTCTCGGACTCGTTCATCCTCTCGTCGATCGATCTCTCCACCGCCGGCAAGGACGGCAAGCCGACGTCCCTCGGAGAGGTCATGAGGCAGGTTATGTCCCAGTACAAGGTCAAGCTCGACGCGTCTACGAACCGTGGCTCGCACCAGACCACCTTCTACCTTAAGGCCGAGTCGAAGAAGGAGCTTGAGAAGGCCAAGAAGGGCCTCCTCGCTCTTCTGAGCCCCATCGTACGTTTTTCTCGTGTGTTGCCTTCGTTTGGGCCCGAGTCGAGCCGTGCGCGTGCTGGTGGGCAAGTACATCCATCGGCTACCGTCCCATCACCACGCGTTGCGAATCCCAAGTTCTCGGCTCGTGCCTCATCGGAGTGCATGCCCTACCTGACACAGAGTGTGACAACGATGTTCTACAGGTTACTCTCACCCTTAGTGCGCCGGCTTCGACCATCCCGACTATCATTGGCCCCAAGGGCGCGAACCTCAAGCAGGTCCGTGACCAGACGGGCGTCAGGATTGACATTCCTCGTCGTGACTCTCTCGCGCCGGCTTCAAACGGACAGGCCAACGGCGGCTCCCACGAGCCCTCTCGCAACGTATCCCCCCAACCCGGTTCTCCTGTCGACGGCGATGAGGAGGAGGAGCCTACGGTCCCCATCACGATTACTGGTCCCCAGCCTCTGGCGTACGAGGCGCAGGCTATGCTTAACGAGATCATCGCTACGAAGCGCTCCCGTACTACTCAGCGCGTGCGCGACATTCCGGAGCATATCCTTCCCTTCCTCCTTCCTCGCCGTTCTCAGTTCGAGGCAGCCGCCGAAGGTGGTGACATTAGCCTGGCTTTGAACACCTCGTCGCGCGAGATTGCTGTTTCCGGTGACCGTGAGGCCGTCACCCGCGTTATCGACTCTATCAAGTCCGCCATCGACTACTTCAAAGCCGAGACCATCTCGTTGAAGCTGACGCTTCCCAAACGTCAACACCGTTTGCTTATCGGTAAGAACGCGGAAGACATCATGGCTAAGGCTCGCTGTGCCATCATTGTGCCCAAACCCGAGGACTCCAGCGAAGAGTTGCTCATTTGGGGCAGGGCAGCGGACGTCGGCCTCGGCGTGCAGGCGGTTATGGAGAAGGCGAACTCGGCGTACATCCACGAGTTCCCTCTCCCCGGTCCCGTCTCGGTTTCACGCCAGCTCCTCACGTACATCGTACGCGTCAACTACGCCAAAACTATGACCGCCGCGAACCCCGGCGTCCAGGTCTACACTCCTCCCGCGTCGACCTGGGACCGCGCATCTGTTTTGAACGTCGATATCCTGGGAGAGAAGCCGAAGGTTGATGCCGCAGTCAGCCAGTTCTCTGCGCTCATTGGCAAGCTGTTTGGCGCTACCAAGGAACTTCCGATCGACTGGCTGGTTCACAGGATTATCAACTCGAACAAGAACGCGAAGAAGTATGTAATTGCCGCGTTGTATTTCGGGATCTTACGCTGACTATATTTGGCAGGATTAAGGGCTTCCACGAGAATCACAACGTGTTAGTGTTCTTCCCGCCGGAGTCGGCTGAGCAATCCTCGGTGCTCTTGGTTTACGACCCGACTTCGCCCAACGCGTCACCCTCCCCTGTTGAGAAGGCCAAGAACCTCGAGGATGTGGAGAAGGAACTGCTTAAGATGGCTCGTGACGCGGCCGATGTTAAGACGCAGACCATCGAGGTCGAGAGGAAGTGGCACGACGCAGTTGTCGGCCGCAACAACACGACGCTCAACGCCATCATCGGCGAAGACAAGACGCTCTCGATTAAGGTCGGCGCGGACGCAGGGCAGGCGTCCGACGACTTCATCCTCATCCGTGGCATCAGTGCGGACGTCGACCGCGCTGTCAGCGAGATTCGCAAGATCGTCGAGGACGCGAAGAACGACGAAATCGTCAGCAGCTTCTCGGTCGAGTTTGAAATCGACCGCGAGTACGTCGGGCGCATCGTCGGCGCGGGCGGTGCGGGTGTCAACAAGCTGCGCGACACGCTTGGCGTCAAAATAGACTTCTCCGACGAGGGCGAGGAGAAGGAGAAGGAGGTCAGCAAGAAGAAGAAGGGCGCGGTGCACCAAAAGTCGCGCGTCAAGATCGTCGGTCGCAAGGAGAACGTCGAGGAGGCGAAGCGCCGGATCCAGGCTCACGCGGAGCGTCTTGCGGACGAGACGTCCGAAGTGCTCAAGATCGCGCACCAGTACCACTCCTCGCTCATCGGCCAGAGCGGCAAGTATGTTATCCGTCTTGAGGAGAAGTATGGTGTGAAGATCACGTTCCCCCGCGAGTCTACCGCCGACGGCGAGGGCAAAACGCGTGAGGCGCTCAAGCCCGACGAGGTCCTCATCAAGGGTGGCCGGAAGGGTGTTGCTCAGGCTAAGCAGGAGCTTCTGGACGTGCGTATTTTACCCTTTTTGTCGCTTCTGGGTATACTGATTAGAGTACATGCAGGCCGTTGAGTTCGAGAAGGAGTCGAACAACGTCGTGAAGTTCACTGTGCCCTCGCGCTCGGTCGCTCGTATCCTCGGCAAGGGCGGCGCGACTATTAACGACATCAAGGACAACACCGGCGCTCAGATCGACGTTGACAAGGCCTCGGACGATAGCGCTGTCGCGAACATCACTGTGCGCGGTACCAAGAAGGCCATCACCGAGGCCAAGGCGGCGATCATCGCCATCTCGGAGCAGGTCCAGGAGGAAACGACTGCTACGATCGAAGTCCCTAGCAAGTTCCACCGCACGCTCATCGGTGCGGGTGGCCAGGGCCTGAAGGAACTCATCGCGCGCTGCGGTGGCCCTTCGGACCCGAAGGCGCAGGCTGGTCTTATTCGATTGTGCGTGTCTCATGGTGTTTCTCTATGTATGCTGTCCTTATGTGTATCTCGTGCCCAGCCCTCGTCAGGGTGAGCCTTCCGACGAAGTCCGCCTTCGTGGTGAGCCCAAGCTCGTCGCGAAGCTCAAGGCGGAGCTGGAGAAGACCGTCACCACTCTCAAGGACCGTGTCGTCCTTGCCGTCGAGGTGCCGGTTGCCCAGCACCGTGCTCTCATCGGCCGCGGCGGTCAACATCTCAACGACCTCCAGAACCGCACGGGTGCGCAGATCCAGTTCCCTGGCTCGCGCTCCTACGCCCAGGTCGGCGAGGCTGAGAACGCGGAGGAGCTGGCAAGCGTAGACGCGGCCAACATCGTCAAGGTCTCCGGTCCTCGTGCTGCATGTGTCAAGGCCATCGAGGAGCTCAAGGCGCAGATCAAGCCGCCCGCACCCGAGGGTGTCAACGGCACGATTACCGTGCCCCTTAAGTTCCACTACGCCGTCTCGCAGCAGGGCAACCTCTTCCGTCAGCTACGCTCCTCCGGCGTGCATGTTGACCAGTCCGTGCAGCCATCCAAGCCTGCAGTGCCCCCTCAACCCGCCGCTCAGGCCGGTACCGCGACGGCGCGCATCGACGACCCCGACGCCGACAGCTCAGCGCCCGAGGCGCAGTGGCAGGTCGTGTCAAACTACCAGGATGCCGAGGAGGGCGAGTCCGTGTGGACGCTCAAGGCTCGCGACCAGGCGGGGCTCGACCGCGCCCTGAAGTTGATCCAGGAGGGTATCGAGCATGCAGAGAAGATGACGCACGTCGGGTTCTTGACGTTGCCCGACCGCTCGATGTTCCCGCGCATCGTTGGCGCGAAGGGTTCGAATGTCGCTCGCCTGCGCAACGAGAGTGGGGCGGACATCACCGTTAACCGCGACGACAACACCATCGTTATCGTCGGTAAGTGCTATGCATGCCGTGCAGTGTGTTCACGAATGCTAACGTTCTATGTAGGTTCCGAGTCTGCTATCGAGACCGCGAAGGACGCCATCCTTAAGATGACGACCAACAACAACCGCGGTAGGGGTCGCCGCGATGCTTAAGTAGCGTAGTAATCGTTGGTTAGTTGCTATCGTTCATGTTATCACAAGTGCAAAGGGTCTTTCGGATGGGCATAAAGATGGTCACGCAACGAATATACCACATCAGTATCACATACGACAGTCGGAAACTCCTTCAGATAAAGGTCGTATTGACAACGCACACAAAGGCTAGTACAGCGAGTAACATACCGCAAAATATCATACCACAACAGGTTCACCGTCGACATCATCGTCCATCGGCTCACCGTCTACATCCACCGAGGGTATTGGAGCGCCGTCTACGTTGTCCGCCAGGGGGTCACCATCGACATCCTCCATGGGCGCTCCGTCGACATCTTCCATTGGGTCTCCGTCAACGTTGTCCCCGTCAAGTGGTAGGCCATCGACGTCAACGTCGAGTGGGTCGCCATCCACATCGTCCACTGGCTCACCGTCTACGTCGTCTACTGGTGCACCGTCCAGGTCACTGCCTTCGTCCATAGGTTCACCGTCCTCATCGGTCGCCGACTGAGGAGCCTCAGGCTCAACGGCGTCAGCCGGTTTGAACGCACTGGCCTTGAACTTAGATGAGAAGGTCGGCGTAGTTTCCTTGACTTCCACTGTCTCGGGTTCTTCAGACGGGGCTTCCTGCTGGAGTGTCGCACCCTCTAGCCGCTGGCGGAGTTCTGCCGTGAAATCGGGTGGGAAGACGATCCAGTCTTCCCAAATGTCTACGACAGCGGTGATCTGCTTCTTGAACGTCTCGGCGGTGATACGGCCAGGGAAGGAATGGTAGATAGTGGAGAGGTGGTCGAAGACAAGCCCCAGCCGCGACTGGAACTCCTGCCGGAACTTCCAGGCCATCGGGAGAGGTGCAGCGGAGTTGTGTAGGATGTCACAGATGAGGTGAAGCCGCGCGACCTTCCGTGGGACAGGGGTGCCGTCCACGACAAGCGACGAAACGATAATGTCCGCGACCTACGAGATAGTATTAGAATCGAATGGACACAGGATGTCTGGGGGTCTACTCGCCTCGGCAGATGCTTCCGCGTGTTCTAGGCTAAACGCCATACACCGAGCCATCTCGCCGCGACGTCCGGAGAGCGCGCGTAGCATGGCTTCGAATCGGCGTCGGGCAAGCTTACCCAACTCGTATTTGCGGCCATGTTCGCGCTCCGAGTCTTCCGCCGAATCTGTTGAATAGACCGAATTGTATCCCTTGGAAAACGTCAGTATGTCGAGCGCACGTCCGTTCTGAGGATATTTACCTCATCGTCAAATTCGGGCAGCAGCGGCTCCCTTCGCTCGACCAGGGATTGGTAGTAACGATAGCGGCGGTGCTACGGGGATATGAGTATCACAAATCACGACCCACGTCATGATCTAAACTCACGTCTCTGCGCAAGAATGCATATTTCGGGTTTGACTTCTCCCTTTCTCGCAAGGTCTCTTCATACTCCGCGTCATGTCCGCGGACCTCAGCAGCCACAGTTCTGATAAATGCGTCCGTGACTTCGTCGTCTTCCAAAACCTGCGGCGGAGGGCTGCGTGATCGCCGTCGTCGCGGGGAGTAGCTGCGGCTGTCATTGCGTCTATGCGACCTGCGGTGCCGTGGGGACCGGGAATAACTGGGACTGTACGATCGGCTGCGAGATCTGCGCGAGGAGCGGGCGTCGCGAGAGCGGCCATAGTCCCGGTCTCGGTCATGGGATGGCGATCGTGAGCGCGAGCGTCGGCGATCGCGGTCCTTGCGAACTGGAGACCTTGACCTGGAAGGTGAATGGGATCCTGTCCGCTTCACCACTGGGAACATGGGTAAATCCTCATCCTCATCGAATAGTAAAAGGGTGTATTCACCATACATAGGCTTCGCGGCCACTGGCACCGCCTTACTCCAGCCAGCACGTAGAATAGAACCTCCCCAGTCGTATCCGTCGAACTCGCGGAGAGCTGCCTCGGCGTCACGACGTTTCATGAACGACACGAAGCCGCTTAGTCCCGAGTTTTTATTTCTCCTCGTAGCGGTCATGTCAGCTCCTGGACCAATCGTCGCGTCACTCCGAGGCCACATTATTTTGACCTGACAGCACGGTGTGATGTCAGTACGTGACCTGCGCTCCGATAAGAAATACCCTTACGGAGCCCACAGGGCCCGCCCGCGCGAAGAAGTTGCCGAGGGCTTGCTCGGTCACATGGGGCGGAAGATTGGCGACAAATATGTTGGATGTCTGTAAATGCCAAGTCAAACCTTACAGGTAGCAGACATGGAGGGTGCATGTGCGAACCTCGGGATCTCCTCGGTCTTTGCTGCCACTTTGTCCCTCATATGCTGCATGGCCGTTAGATGTTGCGTCGGGTGGGCACATTAGCACACACACCTGCTATCGAGGTGACAGATCTGCCTTGGGTGGCTAAAAGTATCATGAGGACTCGATCGGAATTGAGGCATGTAAATGTACTCACCATGCCGCGAAAGCCTTGCTTCTCGGTCTGCTTGGTCTCTGCATAACCTGAAATGAGCGGCTGCACCCCGCTAAACACGTCATGTTCAGGACTAACTTCTTGATTTCCTCCAAAAACGAGTCCATAGCTCGCTTTCCCTTGGGTTTAGGTGCTACAGGTGGAGGGGACGGTGGCCGCTACATGGGTACGGCAGATTTGATACTCTGATTCTCGATGCACAGATGCACCACTCACCATGGATGGTTCCTCGAATGCACGGGACATCTCTGCTCTCCCTCTCCCCGAAGTAGGCGGAGCATATGCAGCCTCCTGTCCAGCCTTCACGAAAGTTGACGCGCTCTTCTTCCTATCCACGCCCTCGCCCTGAAACGCATCCAAGAACTCCGCGTACGCCCGTGCGGCGTGTTCCTCCTCCTCTTTGCGCTTCGCCTCCGCGGCCTCCTTCTCCTTCTCTTTCTTAGACTTCCGTACCGTGCCCTGGGTGAACACGGTCCGCTTCTGGTCGTCTATCTCCTTTTGCTAATGGTCACACAGAGAACGATCGGTGAGCGGCGTGCACACGCGAGGAAAAAGGCCGAGTCCGTCGCACTGGAAACGAAGTCTCCTCGTCATCGTTGTCAAAGAACGCCGCGAGCCTGGTCTTCGTCTTGTCCATGATAACAGTAGGTGTGATCGGAGGAGTCGGTCGTAAAGATGCGGGGTGTGCACGAAACAGCAAACCGCAGGTGGCGGCGGTGCGTACTACACGCGTCTAACAACTCGCTTCCATCCGTATGAGGCAGGTATCTATGTTCATCATTTGAGACTCAGACTTGTCTCTTTCAACGTCGACAATCCTACCCACCTACAAGTTTTGAGAATATTACGAAGTTTTTTTTGATTGCACGGAGGTCCCACCCGACAATATGGTCTCAAAAGTGGCGGTAGCGTAGGAAAACGCAAACAACAAAAAGCAATGCATTGCAAACTGTTCGACATGCTGATATAGCTATAGATGGGACCCACAATTCACCAGATTGACCTCACAACATCATCTGCAGCTACGCAACACGCAGCACCTTGCAAAAACTCACAACATCCACGCATTCCGTAGTCTAGCCCACATGAACGGGTCAGTAACGATGGAACAGCCCGACACAAAGCAACACCCCTACCAGGAGCACAGGACGCCAAAAATGTACAGGGCCATCTACATCAGCAGATTAGCCAGACCACTCGACGCGTAAGCCATGGGCTTCATCGGTGGGTGCGGCTGCGCATCAAACTGCGTGTATTCCTGAGAGCCTGCGGCGTCGATGCGGATCTAAATGAGGGGGTGGCAGGGCCATCCCGGGGTGAGCACACGCATATCCGGCACGCTGAACGACCCTTACGAAGGCGCCCTTGTTGCCGGCCTGGTCCACGTAATTTGGCGCGGAGAACACCTGCAACGCGCGTCGGCAATGTCAGCCAGCCGCTCCCGGACATAACCTTACGAGCGCGCTCACCGTCGTGCAAAGGCCGTCGTGCTCGATCGAGTAGCCATCTGTGGACAGCAAACGCCGCGTCGGCCTGACGTTTTTCAAATTTGGATGGAAATCTGCGCACCTTGCCGGACTTCGTGGCTGCGAATTACACCCGTCACCCCGTTCGCTTCGCACCACCGTTTGGTGACGTCGGGTCCAAACGCAATACCGACGCCCTGGATATGCCATCAGACGTGAAGCGACTGCGGCGGTTCCCGACAACAACCAAGTGCACACACCCGTTTGCTGGGACCGCGGCCAGGGAGTTCCTGGGGGTCTGTCCACAATAGCTGCAGCCGGAATTTTAGCAGCCTCGAGGGGAGAAATTTCCTAAGAAAACCGTACCTCGCCTGTCCACATGAACGTTAGCGGGGGCCGGTTCACATACGCAAACCCAATAATGACTCACACATGATGCCCTCCTGCCCTGGTTGCTGGCCTATCCGCTTGATCTTACGAATGTCGTCGAGAGTGACGCCATCTTTACTGAATAGACCTCCGTGCACCACGAAGTACCGTTTCCGTCCATCAGGCGATAAGATGGTTTTATTTGTAGGCCCGACCGGGGGTTTCGTCGCCGAAACGAGAGTAGCCAGAGGCACTGCAATGATTGAGAGTGAGCTTTCAAGAGCCAAAATTTGTACAGTGGCTAACGTACTCGTTGTGAACACATGCGCGAACAACTATTCCATGACGTCAGCCCTTCGCTAAATTACACTTAGTGAGGAAAATATCCGACCTTATATGTCTGTTCACCAAATTTGTGCTTCGCCTCGCCCTCGAAACCGTACGTCCGGTTCATTTCTTTCGCCTCGTGGTTCCCGCGGTTGATATACATTCGCGTGGGGTAGAGCCCTAGACAAAGCATTCAGCACATCGTACGGCACGCCTGTGCTTGAAAACCTACATTTCCATGCGAGAGCCGTGATGATGACTTCTATTGACCAGGAGCCGCGATCGACGAGGTCGCCGTTCATGAGCAGGGCATGCTTTTCGTTAGGCTCGCCAGTTAGAGACAAGAGGTGGAGGTAGTCGTAATATTGACCTAGCACGACATTCATGACGTTCCAAAATCCGTGATTTTCGATGGAACCTACCATGAACGTCGCCGATCACGTCGATAGTCGCGCCGTCCTCGATATTGACTTCGACCAAACTATCGTCTTTCGCGAAATGCGAGTGCGCCCCAAGGACGATCTCCCACACGTACCTTGTCAAAGTGAGCGGACGCCCGTGCATATCTCAGGCAGCACCGGCCTTACCTTCTCGGGATCGTCTTCCCGTCTTTGAACCACTGAATCATATTCCTGACAAACTCGAGGTCGATCGTGAACTTCCCGTCCTCCGTCTTCGGGAGCACGGGCCCGGCGTAGCCCCTGTCGACATCGCAGCCGCCTGGTAGCGCACGCCGGAGAAACCAGGCCGCACGCATACATATAAGAACGCGTCTACCTACCTTCGCACGCACGGGGGACGCACCTTCAGCGATGATCTCCACACAGCGCTCGGCGGCGTTCTTCTCTTCTTCCATCTCGATGGCCTACGGTACCGGTATGCTAAGTAGCTCGCCCACGCCAGATGCCGAGCATTCAATTGGACAGACCTTCTCGAATTCCGCCTTTCGGAGGATCTTCTGTGTACTGTCGAGCTGCATTCGGACAAGCTGGTTCTGCGGCTCGAGGGACAGGAGCTTCTTGAAGTCTGCGATGGCCTGCTTGTACCTCAAAGTCTGGAGGTAGCATGTCGCTCGTCTGACAGAATATCCTCAGACATGCACTCTTTGTAGTAGTAGGCAGCACAGAACTCACCGATAATACGCCTTCGCGTACTTCGGGTCAAGCTCAATAGCAGCACCTACAATACATCTCTCCTTCAGTATATAATTCTCATAGCGTGTAAGCCATAGCGAACGTACTAGCATCGCTGAGCCCATACCCGTGCTCCTCGAGCTTTATCCGCGCGTACGCCCGATTGCACCACAACGTCGCGTCGAGCGGGTTCTTCTCGATCGCCTCCGTATACAGCTCCGCAGCCCTGTTAAAATCATGCGCTGCCCGCCCCGAACGCAGCGCGCCCGCTTGTTAAGATCCCGTCGATCCGGCGGGAGCGGAGGTCTCTGCACGCACCGGTGAACGCCTTGTTCGCCGCGGCCTTGAGCGTCGCCGCGGCGGCGCGCGCGTCGTCCGTGATGTCCTGTAGTGTAAGCTTGGACAGCGCCGGGGAAGGCGGCTGGGAGCTCGCGGGCGTGGATGCCGAGGGCGAGGGCGAGGGCGAGGACGGCGGGGAGGAGGCGTCGCTGGAGCTAGCCATGCTGATCAGATCTGTCGCGGAAACCGATGGGCCAGTCTAGAGAGCGCGGATATGAGGGTTGTGTCACAGAGCTGGGCTGGTCGACGGCGTTTGTGGAGGGTGGTCGCCAAGAAAGTTTGTGGAAAGACCTAAAGGAGGTACGCGCGCTGAACCAGGTCAGGCTGCGGCAGTGGGTGCGTATGCGGTAACCACTCCAATACGCGCTAGCCGCCGGCCACCCGGCTCACTATCCATCATGTCGCGCGACTATAATGCTTAAGTTTATCTCGGAACGGACGTCATAGGGCCTTCATAAGTTACGCCAGGCATCATCGACAATATATTGGGCGTAGTGTGAATGAATATACAGACAGTACTAGCTGTCGCCGCTCGACTTTGTTCTCTCCCGCACCTTCAAAACCGAGGATGGTACAAATATGGCACTATACTCATATAAGCTCTTCGATTCAGGCGGGACGTAGCAACCAGGCCATGGGGTATAGGAAAACCGAGGATACTACACAGAAGACCCAATAAACATATCCGTCGCCGTGACCACTCCCGACTCAGTAGTTGTAGCACTGGTCGAGGTTGAAGTACTTCCCGATGCGGGGGCTGCTCTGGCGGGGGTCCTTGTTGAGAACCCAGCCATTCATCGTCTGCATCAGACTGTTCAAAGATGATCAGTCACAGCACGATGTTTACCGACGTGTGGCACGTACTAGTCGAGGTTGTTCTGGCAGGGGCAGCAACCTTCGTGGGCGGCGGCGGTAGCGGCAGACTGCAATGCCGTTAGAAAATGAAGACAGTTTCGACGACCATCTCCACTTACCACTGTCATCTTCTCATTCCAGCCGTTATACGCACCAAGAGTCTTGAGCAGACTGCCCCCGTTGGCATTGAGGACAGATGCGAAGTAGCTGACTCCCGCTGCGACGTTGAATTCCTGCACAAATTTGAGCTATGCTTTTAGAGCGACCTAGAGCTGACGGATACTCACCACATCCCTGCAGTTACCGCCAGGGGCGCCACCGCACTTGTCGCGCGTGATCTGCATCAGGCCCTGCTCGCCAGCCCCACCAACAGTCTCAGGGTTGCACGAACTCTCCTGCATCGCGATCGAGGCGACGAGAATCGGGGGGACTGTGGATGTGTTTAATAAGGCTTCCAGTTAAGATACATTTAACGCGCTTACTGCCGTGCTCGTTGGCGTGCCTAGTGAAGGTGTCGATATACGCAGAGCAAGCCTTGAACGGGCTGTGGGGATCCTGGATCGCCTGGCCGAGGTCGACCGCGACGATATCAGAGACCTTGACGTAGGGCGGGCGCCATCCTCCACCGTCCTCGACACCGCAGTTCAGCCAGTCAATCGCACCGTTAGGGCCCGCGGTGGCAGTGATGTCCTCTAAAATCGGGGATACAGCAACTGAGGGCAGAAGAAGCGGTGCGAGTACGTACTGGTGGCACCCGGCCAACCGCAGGACGAGTCGTTGATAGCAATCAGGCCGTTAACATGACCAACAGACTTGTTGTTGTTGTCCGAACCCGATTTGTTGCCCGAATCATTGCTCTTGCCCGAGTCATTACCCTTGCCGGAGTCGTTGCTCTTTCCGGCGTCCTGGTTCTTGTTGTTATTGTCGTTGTTAGCGCTGGCGCCCTTGTCGGCGTTCTTGTTGTTCAGCGCCGCGGGTTTCGCGTGGGTGGTTTCCGCAGCGGGAGCGGCGGAAGCCAGCTGTTTCGACGGAGCGCTTCCTCGGTCAGATACTCGTCGGTAATAAATGGGCCTAAGCGAACACTTACGCTGCTAGTGGGGCGAACCTTGCAGCGGCCGTTCTGGCCGCGGCGGGTGAGGGCGTCGCTGCGGGCGAGGGCGTTGTGATGCCTGGGGACCCCGGCATGAACGTGGCTGGTGGCCTCGACGGCGCCGAGGGCAGCGAGAATGAGAAGCAAAGGAGCGGACAGCTGCATGGTAGCGAGCGTTCGTAGGACGTGTGGTTCGAAACGACGGGCGGGGGTCCAGAGACGGATCCGGGAGGAGGGGAGGAGGAGCAGGCGGGGTCGCGGGGCAGAGCTCAGCTCTGGCGCATAAGTAGTGGCAACGATGGCAGGTCGGAGGTGCGCTAAAGGCCACAAGCGGCAACCGAGCTCCTCGTCGATCGCCCGCCACGGCCACACGCGCCGGCTCGACCGTCGCCGCCCCCGCGCGGGCCAATCGCGAGTCCGCCTGCACACGCCCATCTGATCCCATCCCCGCCTCGGACGGCCTCCAAGCACATCCCAGCCAGCGACCGCTCGCAGAACGGCCTCCCAAGCCGCACCGGGTCGGCGACGAAGCCAGTACATGCCTGTTTGATGTCGATCTCAGCAGCAGCGTGAAAAGCCCCGGGGCTGATACAAATCCAGAGGGCGTCAGACTAACCCGCCCACGACCGACTTATCGAAATGTCAGTCGTTGCCGTCATGGAGCCCGAAGCAACCAGCAACAGGAGCGTCCACAGGACAAGTCCATCAGCGCCAAGGCAAAGTGGTTATTATCTCGGAGCGCCGGCAGCGGCCTGCCGAGCTCTGTGCGGAAGCCCCCAACATTCCGAGGTCGCTAGAGCGTGTAGTCCAGGAAGCCGCCAGACGAAGCTCGGTGGGGGGATAATGATGCGCATTAGCGTCGTGCGCACAACTCCAGCTATATATCCTACAACACCTGGCTAAGTATAACAGCCACTTCTCGCAACTGCTGCGGACCTAGTCGACGTCCGCAGTCAAAATCATACAATGGGCGTCAAGTCGAACACATCCTCCCCGTCCTTCTTCACCGCGACGCCCTTCTCGGTCACGATGGCAGTGATCAGGCTCGCAGGCGTGACGTCGAAGCTCGGGTTGTAGATGCCCTCCAGCCCCTCTGGCGTTACCATCACGGTGGCCTGTTGCTTTTTACCGTTGGCGTCCAGCGTGGGCGGGTGCAGCGCGCCCCGGACGAGGCACGCCTCGATCGGGGGACGCTGCTCAATCGGGATGCTGTGATCCTGCGTAAGCACATCCCCCCACATTATAGCGAGAACCCGGCTCACCCGGCGCCATCAGCCACCTCCAAATCCACCGTGCTCACCGGGGCGACGACGATGAACGGGATGCCGTGACGCGCCGCGAGGACCGCAGCATTGTACGTGCCAATCTATCCGGGTATGTGAGAACGGCATCGCTCCCTCGCACGCGCCCGCAAGCATTAGTGCGCCACACAGCTTACCTTGTTTGCAGTGTCGCCGTTGCGCGCAATGCGATCAGCACCCACGGCTGTCAGGGCGGCGGTCAGCATTGTTTTCGCTCACTGCGCATCATGCTACGACCCGGCTCACCGATGCCATGGATGTTGTGGTGTTGGAAGAGCGAACCCACCATGCTATCGCACAGCATCGTTGAGGGGATCTCGAGCGATTGCAGCTCATACGCGGTCAGGCTGCGACAATGCGGGCGCTGTGAGAGACGTCCCTCCAACTTGGCGGATATTGATGGGAGCTGACTGACCGCGAACCCTGATGGTACGGCGTAGACTGAGTGAAGAACGCGCGCTGCAGCTTCCCGGTCTCATGCAGGTATGTGATCAACCCCAGCGCAGTCCCGTAGCCCTAACACACGCGGACAGCCACACCGTCGCCGTCAGCACCACTACGCCAAGTCGGTCCGCGGGGCGACGCAGACGAGGCACGCACCGACGTCGCGAGCGAGCCCGTGTTGCACACGGTCATCACGTTCAATTGTGCGCCGCTGCCTCCGCCGCTCTTGACGCGTTCCACGAGCCATTCGCCGCCGTGTTTCGCCATCTGCTTGTTCCTCCCGACGTCCTCCGCGTCGATCTCCCTGGCCTCGGCGACGAGGGCCTGCGCGATTCCGCGCGGGTCCTTTCCGGCGTCGATGCTCGCTTGCAGCGTCTTCGTCAGGCGGCGCGTCGCGGCACCGAGGTTCACCGCGGTCGGTCGGGCGGTGTACAAGTATGACAGAACGCCCTCGACGTGCTCTTTGAGCGCGGGCACGCTCCCGAGGTAGTCGGGAGAGGGACTGCTCCCGAGCCCCCGTGAGAGATGGTCTGCGACAGCGAGCGCTGCGAGCGACGCGATCGCAGGCGCGCCGCGAATCTATGGCCCCAGCGGACGGGCAAAAAGGGTGGAGATTGAGCGCAGCACCGAAACCATACAGATCGGGCGTGTGCGGACGGACCTTCATGGCCTTGATTGCATCGAATGCATCCTCGACCGTCTTTATCTCGATGAACTCGGTGGTGTGCGGCAGCAGGAGCTGGTCGACAATCTCGAGCTTTCCCTCGCTCGTGCGGATCGATGTGAGGGCGACCATAGCGATCTAGCATCCGCACACGCGTCAGTTTCGGTAGGATGTGGTTACTGCCACCGCCGCTTGACAGATACATACAGATGGCTGAGATCAGCGCAAGTGGTGCGGTGCAACGACGGAGCCAAAGCGACCTCTCGCTGTGCTGACTACTAGTAATACCCGCCGGCTCGGCGACGGCAGCGGCGACAGCGGCTTCAGGAAGGAGAGGATGCAAAATATTTGCTAGAACCACACTGCCGCATTTGGGCGATCACCCAACCAACCCATCGGAGATCGCAATATCGTAAGTAGCCACGTGTGTTGCCCAATGCAGCCTGCGCGGGGAAGGCGTGCTGCCCGTTGAATATACTCGCCTGCGCCATTCAAAGTTCTACACGCCCCGCCGTGCGCTATCGCGCTTCGAAAAAAATCACTGAAGAGGCCGCCGCCCTTCTGGCGCGACAGCGTTTGCACGAGCTTTCGGAGAGGTTTCGCCGGCGCGCGTTTGCCAGGCAACTCGACACACAAAACAAAGGGACGGATGGCCCCCAGAGACTCCGGGCGCTGCTGCGGGCGAATAAGGCGCCACCATCGTCTGGGCGAGCGCGGCTAATCCAGCCTGCGATCGGGAAGCGACAGGGCATTGATTTTGGCCGACACTGCGCTCCTGCGAGCATCTGTCGATCACCGCACCGCAATGAGGGGGCCTAAAGCTGTGCCACCACCCAGAGCGCGTCGTCGGGGTGAGAGCGCGTCTGAATGGGGGGGCCCGGGCCACGGCCGCCGCCACTCTGTCGGCCGCTGGCGGGACGTGGGCAGGCGGGAGGCATGGCCATCGGGCGTGCGGGTGAAGCGAGAGAACGCGGAGCCGCTGGACCCTCGCCGCAGCGCACAATCTGGACAATTACAGAAAGACGGCACCCGACGATCTCGTCGTGGGCGTCCCCAGCAGCTGGTGGCCATTTCGAACCGCTGTGATGCGCAGTGGTACACGATGGATGTGCTCCAAGGGCAGGAACAGACGCTAACAACACCCGATGACTCCCCTTCAGCTCGGCACCTTGACCGTATAGTAGCCCGCAGACCCGTCCAGATCAACGACCTCGCAGTCGAGCCTGTCGCCGTTGCCAATCTGGGTCTCGACACATGTAAAGTCCATCGTCTGTCAAGGCAAGTTGTGATGGACGCCCGGTCAATGTCAGTCAGTTTGCACACGCCCCGCAGACAAACCGTCTCACCTTGTCCAAGACCGCCATCGGGTGATCTGGAAACAAAACAGCAAGACCGCGGACGTCAGCTCGTGAAACACGCTTGGGCTTGGGCTCGGGCCGGAAGGGAAGGCACTCACGCCAGACGCCCGTGTCGTAGACGATTCCTTGGCCGCCCGACGCGACAAATGCGCGCAAGGTGCTTGGGTCAGGCTTGTCATCCACCCCGTTGTACGCGACGATGACAAGGTAGCGCGTGCCAGGCTCTTCGAGGGCGTCGCCGAGGCCCGCCGCGCCGCCCATGGGAACGAACGCCTGGTTCGTGCACGGATGACGTTCCAGCAGTTTCACCTCCCATTCCCCGTCTGCCGTCACGTCGATCGGTTTGCACCGATAGATGGACAAGCCCGCGGTCGCGCCGGACCCCGCAGGGTACGACGCCTCGAGCAGCGCGAGCTTGTGGAACTTGGTCGCGGTGCCCTGGTTCGCGCCTGTGACGCGCGTGTGGCGCGGGTCTGGGACGGCGTGCACGTCGGCGTACGCCTGCACGACCTTCCCGAACGGGGCGAACGCCTCGGGGGTGAGCGGCACCGCAGGGATCAACGGCCCGCGGGCGGAACGATCGGGGCTTAGAGTTGGGGGCGCGCCCTGTGCAGAGGCAGCACCGCTCCCGCCATCAGCCTCGGTCGCGCGTGCGGGGTGCGCAGCCTGTGCGTCGCCCGCCGCGCTGATGGGATCCGCGCGCCGTCCGTGCACGCGCACGCGTTTGACGCCGCCATCAGGGTGGATTGTGATCTTGACGTGCGTGAACGCTGCCCCTTGCACGTTCTCGAGCTGGAAGAAGTGCCGGCGGTGCGGCCCGAGCTTCGTGCGGGGTAGGATTAGTGTCCAGCTGTCCTCCAGGACGTTGCTTGGTACGAGCTCGGCGCTGTGCAGCGCGTGCAGCTCACACGACTCGGGGAAGTTGCCCATGAAATGGGCCGTGTCGATCTCGACTTGAGACAGGTATCCGGCGTCTCCACTTGTGACACACAATGGGTGAATCGTTAGTGAGGAGAAGCGGGTGTCGGGCGATCTGCCGGCTGGGGTGCGTTACTTACAGCTTGATGATCGCCCAGTCCTTGTGACCTTGGGCACGGCTGCGCTTTGTCTCCCAGCCATCACCCATGTCCTTGCCTACGACAAAGTTTGAGCAGGTTTGAGCCCAAAGTGACGCAGATTGGTGGATGCGATAACCACGTAAGGTTTGACGTACCCCGCCCTGGCAGAATGAGATTGGATCCCACGCCAAAATGTTGATCGGAAGTATAGACCACCCGTCCTCCCGAAAATACGTGGGCGAGATCAAACACGGCAGAGGTGTCAGAGGGGAAGATTGGGGCGACCAAACCGTACACCCGGAACCGCGCCTTGAAACAAGGCAGGTGTCAGATCATTATAATTCGCCAAGTTGATTTACCTACTATTCCGCCATCAGGGTACATGTTAAGCTTGACGTAGTTGACTCCTTTGGAAGGAGGAACAGTGAAGAGGTGCCTGGAGCTAGGTCCGAGACCAACCTTAGGGAGAACTTCTTCCCACTTGGGCACGCCTTGAGTAACTGCCTCCATTGACAAGAAAAATCGGCTTACTCTTGGATCGTCTACCTGTGGTGCTGGTTCATAGTCAGGAGAGTACAGGATTTCGACGGAAACTTGCGGCGCCTCGTTGCCTGGTAAAGGCGTAGCAGTGAGCGTCCGCGTCCGTTCTCGTCGCACGGATTACACACACCGTTGAAGTGGCTAGTGTCGATATCGAATCCGCTGATAGAGCCGGTTGTGCCAAGCTTTACGATACACCTGCGGAGATGTGTCAGGTGCTGCGGCCCCGCCGGTCAGTGAGGGAAAGCTGCTGACCAGTCGTAGGCGGGGTTGTGTCTACGGCTTTCCCAACCGCTGAACAGAGCACCTTTAGGCCCGAATTGGCCCTTGAGGCTGGGCGCGGGCTATCTTGGGATGAGTGCACGATTACGCAAGCGCACTCGACGACGGGCCTACCTCGACGAGAAGGAGATGAAAGGCCTCGGCAAAAAATTCGTCAGACACGGAAATAACTTGACCACCTAATGCGACGCTCGATAGTTCTGCGACGGAGCGGGGTGAGTTCGGCGGTTTTACGATCGTGTGAGCAGGGCGGTGACGCTATCGGGCTTACCAATGTCGGTCGAGAAGGTGTCCTTGAACTTGTCTAGCGAGATCTGGGAGTAACTCATGGCTGAAACCGGCACGCGCAGCACAGGATTGACTGGAAGAGGACCGGGAGGGGCAGGCGCACTTTATGGGAGCAGTGCCACAGGTGTATATCGCGCGAGTCATTATCGGATTGGGGCGTCCATTGGCTGGGCGAGGCTCCGGCGGGAGAGCCGGTTCCCATTCGTTGATGGGCATGGCGAGGAAGCGCAAGCCGGCCGCGGCGGGGGCCTCTGCAGATAAGCGGCAAGATCGGGCAGATTGCCCACAGCACGGCACGACCCGATTGGCCGGGCCACCCCACGCCTGCGCCGCCACCGCGGGGTACAGTCCTTCCTCTTCGACGGCCACGACGGCCGCGACGGGCACACGGACGCTGCTGCTCTGCTCGGTCGGCGTGTACTTGCACGGTCTGCGGTGGTCGACGGGGCTTCTCAGCCTGACGGCGTCTGCGGGCGACGGCGCAGACGCTGTGGGTCCCCGTGCCGCGTGCGGCAGTGACACATGGCTCAATTGGGCATGGACTCTCCGCGTTCTGTCCTCTGCAATCACATGTCGCACTGACAACTCGTTGGGAGATGCGTCCTCGCACTCTCGCCACCTGCAGGCGGCTCTTGCCTTCCACCACCACCCATGATTGACCATCTTCTCGGGCGACCCAGCGTGGGCTGGAAGAGAACACAGGTCAGGCGCCGGCGCTCGCGAACGCTCGCTAGAATGCTTACTTCGCGCGATCGTGCTTCGCGTGTAGGTCATTCTCGTAATTATCTTCTGGTTCTGGAGAATCCTCCGTGGCGACCCCAATGGTCCAAAGTTTTTCTGGCTTCGACAAGCCAATAGAGCTCTCAGTAAGTTCACCGTGCCGTCCGCCCAGTCCAACGCTCATTTGACCTCAAGAACGATTCACGCCATGGCAGCTCGTCGTAAGCACACTAACAGGCGTCTACGCCGCGCGTAATTTAGACAAGATCTTGGGGCTTGCGGGTACGCCATTCGTATATGCGCGTCCACTTTCATATATGTTGACGCGAATTACACAGCGCCCGAACCGCTTGCCAACCTTGTGCGTTAGTTTCCACTTACCGTACCATCTCAAGGCACTCACGCCAATGGCGTTAAAGTATTCACCTTCTTATTACCGTGCGACATGGATCGCAATAGGAATCGATGCTGGCTTCGCTACCGCGATGACCATCAGACCAAGGTGGCTGAAGGACATCTGTTCTGTTCTGTTCTCCATCTACTATATCATATACGCCAACGAAGCTGACGAGAAGGTGTGTGGGTACACCTCCGAGCGGTGCCAGTTCATCTCCCGCTCACGAACCCTGCCAAAAGATCAGAAAGTACCGAGCGGTGCCCACCGTCGAGATGCTTCGCACGACCTGGGAGAAAACCACAAACCCTTACGTGCGTCGCCCACCCTTGCCCCGCTCACCGCTCGCACTCACCTCCCATCAGCTGAAAATGTTCAGCCATCACCCGCGCATCTCGATTCGCCGCAAGCTCCTGCTCGCTCGCCCGAACGGCTCTGTGAGCCGCCGCCCAATGACGGCATGGCTGTTCTTTGCGCCTCCAGCGTCCGAGCTCGCGCGCGCGACGGACCTCATCCTCGACTTCCCTGGCGGTGGCTTCGTGTCGATGACGCCAGAACACCACGAGGAGCGCCTTCGCGCGTGGGCCGTGCGCACGGGAAAACCCGTGCTCTCTATTGACTATGGCAAGGCCCCGGAATGTGAGTGCGCTTCCCGCGAATTGGCGATAGGAAGCCCGCAGCTGACCGGGCACCCCGGTTCCTGGTGTGTGTAGACCCATACCCGTTCTCGATTGACGAATGCTTTGATGTGTACCGCGTCCTAGTGGAGACCTCCGGGATGGTCATTGGTATGTCGGGGCGCGAACTTAACATCATTTGCACGGGTGACTCTGCGTAAGTGCTACTTCCTGGCGGCCCTGTATTTGTCCCTGAACGCTGAGGGAACGGTTACCGTACAGGGGGGCACATATTGCAGTGTGCGTCATGTTCAAGATTCTAGAAACACAGATGAATCTGCCGCATCCGTTAGCCCTGGTGTTGAACTATGCAGCACTGGATTTCAACTTCACTTCTTGGATGACACCAAAGAACCTACGTGTCCTGCAGGCAGAGCAGTCATCAGGCCATCTTTCCATCCTGGCCGACCAGAAGGATCACTTGCGTCACATCAGCCCGCTCTCCATGGTGGGCGACCGTAAGTTCCCTCGCCGCCGACGCAGCCTCCGCGATACGCTCCGGTCAATCGCGCCGCCATCCACTCCGAAGATGCCCCCGCTACGTAGCCGCCATACGACGTCGAATATCATGCGCTTGAGCAATCTGGATGACGACGGGCATGACGACTGCGGTTCCATGGGAGATGTCGAGGACGAGTCGTTCGGCCGCGTGAAGGACGTAGACAAGCCTATCCGCGCCAGAATACGGTTCGACCCGCAAGTGAGCGAGGTCGAGATAGAACGCTCCCTCTGGGCCCCCGAGCCGGACGTCCCCGCGCCGAAAGCCCCAATAGGAACACGCCTGACGATGACCAGCCGCACGGGATATTTCCAGGACCGCATCATCTCCCCCAGTATGGTGAGTCTTCTCTCCCCTCCACTTCGATCGGACTCGGGGAGGGATGGGTAAGGGCGCCAAGCCCGAGCGGTGCCGCGCACCTAGACGCGGCACTGCCCTCACCCTCCTTCCCCCGATCCATCGCGTAGCAGTACTACCCAACCCCGCACGAATACGACTGATGCGGCGCACTGCCCTGCGGCGGCGGGGCGGTTTTTGTTTCCCAGATGCGCGCGATGGCCATCCTCTACATCGGGCCGCACCGCAACCCCGACTTCCAGGCGGACTACCAGCTCTCGCCGATCCTCGCACCGGACCACCTCCTCGCGCGCTTCCCGCCCCTGCTCATGTCGTGCGGCGAGAAGGACCCGTTCGTGGACGATACGCTCGTCTTCGCCGGGCGCGTGCGCGAGGCGAAGCGCGCGCGCCGGGCTGAGCTCGAACGCACCCTCTCGGGCACGCCTGACGAGTACCCACGCGGGGGTCCGACTGGGCTGAGAGGGGCAGACGAATCGGTGGAGGCGCTGCGACGCGAGCACGCACGGCTCACGGGCGAGGGCGACGAGGATTGGGTGCGCATGCACATATTCTCGGAATGGAGCCACGGGTACTTGCAGATGCCGTCGCTGATGCGTGAGGCGCGGGTTGTCATCGACGACCTCGCGGACTGGATGCTCGACGTGTTCCCTGCCCCCGCGCCCGCCACGGCCGCCGCTCAGTCGCATGTCGGGACCGGAGAAACCGCGACAGGGCGTGACGGCATCCCGGCCTCAGGCGACCGCCGGGGCGCGTCAAGTCCACAGAAGACACGTCGGGGGTCGATGGCGGCGGCGAGGCGGCACCAGCAGGACGCAGGGGGGCTCACGTCGACGACGGACGAGACGTCGGAGCTCGACACGGACGAGGTGCTGTCCTTTGCGCCGAAACGGCGCAGTCCACCGAATTCCTTCGCCTCGACGAGCTCGTCCAGCGGCACCCGTCGGCCATCGAACAGCCAGCGCGGCAGTGGCAGCGGAGGCAAGCGCACCCCACCACCATCGTCCTCGTCTTCGTCAAAATCCACTAGTGTCGCTGCGACCGCCCGGGACGACCTTGATTCACTGCGCCGCTCTGATATCCTGCACGACGGCGCGCCACAGATCAGCGGGGGCTCGAACGGGTACCGCGTCGGCTCGCCGCCGAAACGCCCCAACTCCGTGTCGTTGTCCGGGGGAAGCAGCACGCCATCAGGGGCTGGCACGCCGGGCGCGACAGGCAACAGCAGCAGCAAGGGCACGGGCGGGCAGAGGATCTCAGAGTCGGAGCTGATGAGGCGGCGCCGGCTGCTCGACTCGCATCTCATCTCGACGGACTCTGTCAGGTAGACAGGGAGGATCGGGCGGGCGGGCGTGCAAGTCAGGAATGGAGTGGGAGGGCATCAAGCCCGGCGCCTTGTGCCTCGAGCCTCGAGTGAGGGCCAGCCGGATGGAAGAGGGGCGAGTGCGGGTACAGCACGCGCGCGAAGACACTGCATAGGGATCGGCGTGGGAGCGGGGGACAGGCGGCGGTGTCGGGATGGTATGTTGTTCTTGTAATGCATTATGATCTGTGGAATCGTGCAATGCCACACACGACGAGTCGGGGTGTGGCAGGAGGGAGGAGAAGCAGAAGCAGAAGCCAGGGCTCGATGCAGGCGCGCCGGCCGTGTGGCAGAAATCACGGTCAGTGGTCCCTGTGCGCTGAACACCCGCCCGGTCGCCCGGGTGCGGCTGGAATGCGGCAGGTGCATTCGTCAGTGGCTTCCAGTGGTAGGCACGTCCGCGGGCTCGCGTTTTCGCCCACTAGCGTGGTCAGCGTTCTAATGTTGGGTGGCTTGGCCGGCGAGGGCTTTGTCAGGTGGGCGTGGACGCGAGACGGCCACCCGTCTGACGAGAGCGGGCGAGCGACGTTCGCGTATCCCCATGCGGGATGTCGATCTGCCGCTGCATCTGCAGCTAGCGAGGCGCGTTACCGTAAGGCAGGCTCGTCTGCGTATGCGAGCACGGGGGCTGCGCAGCGGACAGCGTCAGGGCATCCGAGAAAGCAGGATCACGGCGTCTGACGGGGATCGGGAGCTGTGTCGAGTTGTGTTGCGTCGCGTCGCGTCGGGGGCTTGACCGAGCGGGATGCGTATGAGATGCAAGCGTTTGCATAAGGCGCGTGGGGACGTTTCCGGAGACCGACGGTGAATATTTCTAATGCGGATGCCCTCGGTGAGCGGCGGGAGTGATGTGAGACCAGGGCCGGGTCGGACAAATTCTTTGTGCAGCGGAGGGGACACCTCCTGTCTGTCCAACATGCTGCGCGGGGCGCAGGGCCCGTTGTGGGCGACGGTGAGCGGCGCTGGGCGAGAAGGCCGCGCGGACGGGCGGGTGTGTGCGCGACGTTGTGGGTCGCAGGCGCCGGGCGTTCTTGGAAGGGCGGCGTGGCGGGGACGGCCGGCGGCTGGGGGGACGCCGAAATGGATTACTTAATGGGCGGGACCCGGGACAGCGCGGGGAATAGAGGGGCGAGTGGCGGTACGGGCTGGGATCAGAGCGGGATCTCGATGGAGTGGACGGGCGCCTGTGTGGTGCGTCCTGCGCCGTCGGCTATATTGTATAAAGCCCTCCTTTTTTCCCTTTTTCCCCGAGCCCGACGCCCGAGCGCGGCCTCGAGTCTCTTCCTCTTCCTTCCTCTTTCTCCGCCGCAGCCTCTCGTCCGCGCCATCGCTCTCGTCGCTCTCGCCGCCCTGCCCTCTGCTTTCGTCGCCCCGCCCGCTCTGCTCTCCGTCCTCCATATCTTGTCTGCCATCCTCCATATCAGCCTCGAACATCAGGAACGGTGATTGCTAGCGCTACATAGTCTTGTCATGGAAGTGGACGGCCCTTTCCGTCTTCCAACTATGCCCTCCCAAGTCCCCCCCTTCCGCGCCCTCCACCCCTACCAGTTCGCCCCCGCAGAGTACAACCCCCTCATGCCATCGCCCGACCATCCCCCAAACGCGCCCCATCCCCAATCGCGAGCAGACCACAACGGTGCCCCAGACCCGCGCGATCGGAATCACTCCCCGTACTACTCGCACCCTCCTCCACCCCATACACACGCCTCATCAAGCCGCACCCACTCTATGCAGTATCAGCACCCCCCGAGCCCCCAGTTCCGCACCCATGCCGTCAACTGGGGCCTCCCATCGTCCCATTCGGGCCAGCAACACCAGCCACCACACCTCCCGCCTCCCTCCTCGCTTGCGGGTCCTTCGATTCCCTCAAGCATCCAACTGGCTACCCGAGGACGCCCGGTGGACGACACCCAGCGCGCGCCACAGGCCGCCATCCTCTACGCGCAATCGCAACAGCTCCCGCCGATTCAATCGACCACCATCGCGTCGCCGACGACGCGAACCCGGTCCTCGTCGCTCATCGCCGCCTCCGCCTACCCGCAAGGCGGCAGCGTGCCGCGTCTGCCGCCGATCATGCAGGTCGAAAAGCAGCAGGTCACGACGAGCGCGACGCAGGCCGCGAGCGCGAGTCGGCGGAGAAACGAGGCCAACTTTGTGTGCCCCGTCCCTGGCTGCGGCAGCACGTTCACTCGCCGTTTCAACTTGAGAGGTGCGTCGATCGCGACCTGTCTCGCGTACGTCTCGTCCTTAGCGCGCGCACGCGTTTGGTATGCGATGACAGGCCATTTGCGATCGCATACCGCCGAGCGGCCTTTCCTCTGCGAGTGGCCGGGATGCAATAAGGGATTTGCGCGCCAGCACGATTGCAAGTGAGTGGCTCACGAAGCGAGCCTGTTGGCACCGCCTCCCCTCTCTGACCGCTGCGCTTGCCGCCACTTTATCGCAGGCGCCACCAAGCACTCCATACGTCGCGGTCGCAATCAAACGTCTGCCAGGGATGTGGGAAGACATTCAGTCGTCTAGACGCGCTGAACGTGAGTCCAATTGACCCCGTTAGATGTGGGCGCATGGCTGACCCCCCCTTGCTCTCACAGCGGCATCGTGCGTTCGCATCGAACTTGGGAACCGTGATTTCCAGCTAACGTCACCTTTTTCTTCTGCTTTGCTCTGCAGTGCGTTCCGACGGAGGCGCCGACTGCCGCCAGGCCGCGGAGGCGGCGAGCATCGCGCAACGCCTCAGTCCGCAGGAGGACGAGTGGGAAAACGCGAGCAACTCCACCGAGCGCTCGACAGAACAGCGGGGCCCGCGCCGCACCCCGTCGCGCAGCTCGTAGCTGCTGCTACTACCCCCACCGCCGCCGCCCCGTCTCTTGATCTTTTGAAACACCATCCCCCCTTCGCACGCGCACGCCCGCAAGACCGGGACCGCACACGCGCGAGCGGGGGAGGAGGAGCAGTGTCCGTCGACATCGCGCCATCGCAGCAGCATCCGCCGTCCGCCATCAGCGCAGACGCCTTCGCCCTGTTCGTGCGCCTCACGCCCCGCTCGCCACCGTCGCCGTATCGTGATCCCAGGAAGTAGTAGCATAGTGAGTAGGCAGCTTCGCGCTGCCACCGTCTGTTCGTCCCCCGCACTCGAGTCCGTTCGCAGCAGCCATGCCATGATGATATCCGTCCCCTCGGGGCACCCCTTCCTTCCACTTTCCACCAGACTCCCCCTCCCCGCACCCACCGCCACCCAACCAACGCCAGGCGCGCGCGCGCGCGCCAAACTCTCGCCGTGTACATGTAGTATTGCCGGGCTTCGTTCCTAAATTAATGTCCTAATTGCACGTCGATGTTGTCCGCCCTCCTCCACCCCCTGGCGCGCGTACACGTATACGTCGCCCGCATCGTCACTTCACTGGACTCTTCCATCCCATCTGTCCGCGTGCGTCCCGTGGCCCGCCTCAGTGTCACTGTGGTCGGGAAGCGCGCCTCGTGGCGGCCGGCGGGCCTACGGTCTGCCAGCGGATGCGCGGTGCTGTATCTAAGAATCCTCGAAGCCAAGTATCGTCTCGCCTCTCCTTCGCCCGTGCCTTTCCCGCTTTCCGCACGCTCTTCGCGATGGGGGTCGCGTCTGCGTCGGGACCTCAGGCGGGGTGGGGGGACGTTCCGCGGAGGGTCGAATATTCGGCCGGAGCCCGGATGAGACCGCTCGAGCGCGATCAGGAAGAGGCCGGGGGCCGGGGAACCGGTGTCGCAGGCGGTAGAAGGCGGCAGACGGGAGACGGAAGACGGCAGGCACGTCCGGCCCCGCTGCAGCGTGTACGACGGGCGCACGCAATAATAATGGCGTCGCGCGAGCACGGCGGTCCTTACGTGCGCTGACAGATGGGATTAAACGCTGCAGCGTCGCCGCCACCGGGGCTGCTTGGATATCTCTCAGAGGTCGCCCGGCAGACGTGCATCAGTCCGCGGATGGCGCGACCCATGGTCAGGCGGTGGATGGATGGAGCGAGTCCGAACTGTGGGGAGCGGGAGGGGAGCGGGAGGCCTGGCGGAGAGGCGCCCGGGAGATCAGAGCACAGCACTCCGCCCTTGCGGTGTCGCGCGTGCCAAGCGCACGCTGCTGCGCACCCGACGGCTCAGAGCTGTGCAATCTTTCTGCGAGGCGCCCGCGACCCCTCCGCCTAATCGCTCCCACGCGCGAGGCACCCGCGCCAGTCGTCACCGGTCACGCGCCCCCTCGCGCCCCCACCCGCGATGTGTCGCACCCCGTGTGTCAGCGCGTGCGGGGCAGGCTGACGCGCGCTGTTCTGGCGCGGATGGGCCCCTCGAGCTCGCGAGGTCGTTTCGTCCGGGGCAGGAGGCAGACGAGCAGGGGCGGAGATTGGGCGGGGAGGGAGGCGGGGAACAGAGGGAAGCCGGATGGGGATGACTGGCAGAAGTGGCAGACGGGGGTGACGCGTTGACGCACGGGCACGCCGGCGCCGGGTTCGCGAAGGCAGACTTGACGGACTCGACTGGATGCACCACGCAGCGGCTGCGCCCTGGAAGAGCCTGGAATGCGCGCATGCCCGGACGGGGTTCGCAGACGCCCGCGACGCCCGGTCGGGCTTTCTCAGGATCGCAGGCCACAGCAGCGGCTAGCGTACACAAGTTTACTGGACACGCAGCCGTCAGCGGCGTCCCGACCATCCTCAGAGTCCGAGTCAGCGGCCCCGCGGACTCGCGTCCGAGTCCAGACCCGACGCCGTAAGCCTGACTCTAAGTGCGTGAGTGGACGGACGGACACCGTACCGCCACGCAATGCGAATTGGCTTCGGGAATTACAATGATAGCATCCCTCGGGGGCGCTGCTGCCCCGCCGGCGCGTCCATTGGCACACGGCCTCGCGTGGCTATCATCCTGGCCCACGCGAGAACGTCGTGGCACTGCACCCTCTCTCGCCGTGCGCAGGCTGCCCGTCTTGTCCCGGTCTATCGCGAGGGGGTGCGAGTGGGACCGCGCGCGAGCCGTCCGAGCGCGGTCGGAGGCTCGAAGCGTGGGCTGCGTATTTCATCTTCTCCATGGAGCATCGCGAGCGCGGATGGGCGCGGTAAGGACCTTCCCCTCTCGCTCGATGTTCGATGCTCGATGATAAAATTCGTTCAGAGTGCCCATACGTATGTCGGCGAGCAGACCACTGGACCCGTCGTGGCCCCCGCCGCAAATGGATCCGTGGCCCCCGCGCTGCCACCCATCGACGGCGGGCTCGAATGCTGCCAGCCGGGATCCAGCGCCGCCGGGCTCGGAATGCTTGGAATGTGAACGTGCTTAAGGTTACCTTCCGCCGCCCGGAAGAACGAGCGGTTCGGTTCGGCCTCCGCAGGACGGCTGGCCTGATGTTCCGATCCAAGGTTCATCCTCCGCTGCATGCAGGCACCGTATGACAAAAAGGCGTATGACGCGCGCAGAACCGCTCAGACTCGGGTTCCCGCTCTGGCTCTAGCGCCTTGTTGTTGTCCGCCAAGCCGGCAAGCACTGTGAATCCGTGATGAGTGCACCTCCAGTGCGAGTGTGAGTGGGCACTTGATGTTGATAACCTCGCCCAGCACAGCACAGCCCATACCATAAACCTGCAAAGAAGATCAAGGCCCGACCGATCCGAAGGGTCACCGTTTCTCCACCAACTTGAACCCCCTAAAGGGTATCCGGCACGCGGTGAGAGGGCCCGGGGGCGCTGGCGTCTCGTCCGCTACGGCATCACCACCTGCAGGGTTTGAGCCCCCAATGAGGCCGACCCACGCCGCCACGTCTCCGAGGTGGCGTGGTTCCAGTGCCAGAAACCAGCAGCCAGACCACACTGGGAGACAATGCACGGGCGGTCCGCGGACGACGAGTCCGCCCCCCCCGGCCGAGCGCGCCGGAACGAAAGCTTCATGTCGTGGAAAGAGGCACCACTTTGTTTTGCGCTCGCTGGGGTCCCTGTCTGTGGATCCTGGCGTGGGCGAGAGTTCAAATTCGTATACATATTCGTCCTCGGGCACGGAGTGCCCCGGACGGATGCTTGGGCAGGGATTAGCATATAGCGCTAGCCTCGCGCGGGCGGGGGATCGTCCAGCGTGGCAGGGCACGACCGAGATATACGCACTGATTTCCATTCAGCTCGACGGGGAAACGCGCCTCGGCCCTCGGTGTCCCACGGCATGGCCGCGAACGACGCATGCACGGCGGCGTGCATTTCTGGTGCGGCTGCTGGCAGCACATGTCGTCATTACGCTCTGAGACTCTGAGTAAGTTAGCGGCCGCGTTTTGGGCATGAGGACGATCGTGACTTGCCAGCGGCGGGTGTTGACGTGGAGGATGAAGTTATGAAGGATTGCTTGCACGGACAGGGCTTGGGCTTGGGCTTGGAATTAGCTCATGTTGTAATGCGCGACAATTGCGGTGCAGTCGATGACAGCGGAGTTCCCCTATATGGATGACACGCCGAGCTGTGCAACGGCGCTCGTCCAGACGGTTTTGGCAGGCCTTGTGGATCGCGACGCGAGACTGCCTGCCGAGTAAATTGATATGGTATAGTAGTAGTACAAGCATCGTCCTCTCTGCCACAGGAGGGGGCAGATGTATTAGAGCGTCGGCGATACAGGTATCGGGGCTACATTACATACGCATATCACAGAAGCCGGTGTTATCATAACCAAATTAGAACAGCTCGGGCCGCATTCCAACACATACAGGAAACTTCGAAGTCCGATTTGACATAAGCCCGGAGCCTCAGTTCGCGCCTTCACGAGAAGATGTAGCATCCCGCAAAATCCTGCCAAAGCACGTCAGCATCGGCCTCAAGCACTCGTTTTTGGTACTCCGCCCACACGCCGCCGCAGCTGCGGCGAACACATGAACCAACCTGAAAAGACACTCACATCCGCAGGGTCATTAAACCTCAGCCCCTCATCGAGCGCCGACACCGCCGCCATCTCGCCCTCGGACAACCGCACGCGCGCGCTCTCCAGGTTCTCGCGCATCTGCTCAACGGTGTCGCTCTTCGGGATGACCGCGAGCCCGCGCTGCGTCGCCCAGCGGAGCACGACCTGCGCGGGCGTGCACGCGTGCGCGAGCGCGAGCGCGGTCACCGTCGGGTGCGCGAACAGCGGGGGGGTGCGCAGCGCTTTGGCGGTGTGCAGCTCGCGGAAGCCGAGCGGCCCGAAGGACGAGTAGGCGGTCACGGCGAGGCCTTGGGAGTGCGCGTACGCGACGGCGCGCGTCTGCGTGTTGTACGGGTGGATTTATGCGGGAACGATTAGCCGGCCGCGAAGGTGTACTAGGTGCGCATTCAATGGCGTGCGATGCGTACCGATTTGGAGGACGGACGGCCGGTGCCGGGCGTACGTGAGGAGATCCATGAGCAGCGCGCTGCACATGTTGGATACGCCGAGGTGCCGGATGAGGCCCTCGTCGACGAGCTGCTCGAGCGCCTCCCACGTCTCGCGGAGCGGGACCGGGTCGTGCTTCACCTCGCTCTTCCCGTCAAAGTACCACCCGGGCGGGTACCGGGTATTCGGGGAGACGTACGCAAGCGAGATAGCTGTGCAGAAAAACACAGACATGATAATTCGTAATCAGTGCGGGCGCTGAGATATCCAACGGAATGGGTGGTACGCACGGAAGTGGACGTAGTAAACGTCAAAGTAGGACACGCCCCAGTCGGCGAGCGAGCGCAGCACGGCCTCCCGTACGTGCTCCTTGCGACGGAACGTGTTCCACAGCTTCGAGACGACGAACACCTCCTCGCGCTTCACGATCCCATCCGCGATCGCGCGGCGCAGACCCTCCCCGCACTCCTTCTCGTTGCCGTAATCTGCAGTGCCGCAGCCAAAAGTCAGCGAGGACAACTTAGTGATCAGTGCGAACATAGCATCCGGCCCTCCCGGAAAGGGCGGGGGCGGACCGCTATAGCACACGGGACGCACCGCACGCGCCGTCGATGAGCCTGTAGCCGGCCGTGAGCCCGGCGTAGACGGCCTCGGTCGCCTTCTCGCCGTAGTGCTTCCACGTCCCGAAGCCGATCTGTGGTAATCCCGCCCCGGTAGGTTCGAGCCGGAGTGTCAGAGGCTCGGTCATGATCTGGTTAGGAGTAGCCTAGTAGGTAGCAGGAACAGCAGCAGCAGCAATTGCCGATGTGAGTGGTTGAGATGATGAGTTGGTGTGTTGAGCACGGTGCGGATCCTTGGACTCGCTATTGCTCTACATTTTATATGATCGGACGAGCGGACTGGGCTGAAGTCTGTACGGTCAGCTGTGAGGGAGGAGGGCCAACCTAGCCACGCTCAAGTAGCGGCGGGACAGGTCCTTTGAATATAATAGACAAGTCCCGGAGGACGAGGTACAGTCCGCGAAGTAACCCCGCGTTTGGATCACCCAGGCCGCGCGGAATGGAAAACCAGCGGCGGAGGCAACCGCCCAGACGTTGTTGAGGGCTGGCTCGAAGAGCTGCAGGGGATCCTGGAATGAAGACACACCTCCAGCCCCGTCAGCACGAGCCCAGAACGGGCTCAATACCCGGACCGAACCCAATTCACTTGCACCTGAGGCCAGAGCGGCAAAGCGCCGGAGGCTGTGAAGCCACGGAACGAACGTGACAAACTCAAGTAGAACGTGACCGGGGCGTCAAACACGAATTGCAACAGGCAAGCTGATTCAAGTATTCTCCCTTAACACGACAAAATCAATGGCAGATATGTTGGGATATACAACAGATACTTAGTGCATGCTGAAGTTCAAACGGAAAGCTGGCAGGGGCGAAACGTCCCGGGATAGCGAGTCAGCACTCACACTACAGCCACTGGACACACAAGGGAAGTAAAGCGCACCTTCCAACTCTCGGCGGTCGCACAGGGTCGCAAGGTCGAGCCGCTGCATGTGCAGGCAGCACGTCTTGAGGCTGTCCCACAGCGCCGATGAGGTAACGCCTCTCTTGTCTTCGTTCCCGCCCGGGTCGCGCACACTGTCCCCGTCCTGCAGTACCAATGCATCAAGGATGTGCTGCGCAGCCTCCTCGTAGCGCTTTCAAACGCGTTCACGTCAGTAGGCATTCCACCACCAGAGTGTCAGCGGTCCCGCGACATACCCTGAGATTAATGCATGATATTCCGAGGTTAAATCTAGCCGTCATAGAATCAGCTTGACGAACATCACACGGACCCACATCCTGGGAGAGACGACATACCGTGCTCTGATGTAGGCGGGGTTGAGCTCGAGCGCGCTATAGTAATATTGGAGCGCCTCATCCGGATGTCCGCTATTCGCAAGCGTCGCGCCGACACGGTTATACAACAACCAATCCTGCATAGCCCAACAGTCAGACGCAATCCAGGAATGCCGGGCGGAGGCCGGAAGGCACGCACATCCGGGCGTACGGCTAACGCAGTCGTGAAACAGTCCCGCGCCTTGGCGTATTCCTTGGTGGGACAAGCACGAACGCCTCAGTCCAATTCAATAGGCAAGCGAACGGGAGCCCGCAGGCGTACCTCGTTTGTATTGAGCAGCACCGCAAGCGCGATCTGGATGTCGGCATCGATCTCGCCGCCCGCGTTCTCGCGAACGATGCTCATCAGGCAGTGCATCAGGCCCGTGAGCTTCTCCCCCTGGGTCGCGTCCGCGCCCTCCGGGTTGAGTGCCCGGAACTGAGCGACGGCGACGGCGTACCGCTCGTTGCGCCCCACCCACTCACGAATCGCGTTGTACGCGCCCGCGCGGTTGCCCTCGTTCGTGTGCGACACCGCGAGCGCGAGCCAGGACGGGAGGTGCGTGGGCTCTAGCTCCAGCGCACGGCGCAGGGCCTGCACCGCCTTTTGCTCGCGTTCGTTCTCCTGCTGCTTGACGCCGAGCTCGTACCACCGGCTCGCGTTTGTGGGGTCGCGCTGGACGGCAGCTTCGAGCTCGAGAACACTCTGTGCGGTTCGGGTTCGATCAGACGGCACGAGATAGACGACGGAGCCCTCAAAGTGGGTGACATATACCTCATAGAGCGTTTCTGGCGCGCCGCTGTGTGCGGCGTGGTGTCTGGTGCGGGAGGCTTCGCCGTGGAGATAGGGGTTATTTGGCTGGAATTGGTAGCCCGACATCGAGCGGATGCCTGTGGAAGTTGCCTCGAATGCATCCCAATCGCGCTGCAGGTTGTCCCATTCTGCGGCCTGAGCATTCAGTTGCGAAGAGGAGTACGCCGGACGGGCACTAGCCATGGCTCCTGCCTGCATAGCGATATAATCCTCGTTATCTTGTCTGAAATAAGCGTCGTTGGGGTCCTCGCCCACCATGGTGTGGTCAGCGCCGAACTGCTCGGGGTTTCTCCAGTTCTGCGACATGTCAAAAGCAGGACGTTCCGTCATGGGAAGCTGTCCGGAGACAGCACCGGAGGGCGCCGCTCCGTCTAGAGCGCGCCCTTTGCCTTTCGCGTCGGTGGCGGCCTGCGCGCCGCCGACGGCGTCATCCCGCTGGACAAACTCGTTCCCGTCGATGATCAGCTCGCGATCACGTAACTGGCGCATGAGTCCCAAAAACGCGCTGTTCTTGAACTTTGGGTTCGTCTCGCCCTGGACGGTATCCAGGAGCACGCCCGCGGTGCGCGCGAGCTCGTCGGCCTCGTGCGCAGGCTGGGCTCGCGAAGCTGGCTCTGCCGCCTCGGCTACGCTCGCCGCTGAATTCAACGAGAGTTCCTGTGACCGAAACTCCTGGTCCCATTGGGCAGCTATGGTGGGAGGGGGCAGCCGTCATTACGGCAACCCGCGCTAAGATTTTGAACGAACGTTGCACTCACCATCGATCTTGGAAGGCTGCATTTGAATCATGCCCCGTTCTACCCCGGCCATCGGAGCAAATTGCGGCGCGGATAGTCCCATAGGGCTATTCCAAGACATGCCTACTGCACCCGATTGAGCGACAGGTGAAATTCAGGCAAGTACTATACCTACCGGGCATGAATGCGCCCGGAGCGTTCTGGGGTATGGTAGACATATTGTGCTCCAGTGCAGTTGGTGCCGCTTGACGTTCAATGCTCTTTCCTGCCAGCATAACAGACGCTGACGGGCCCGGCTGCTGCGTCAAGAAGTCGGCGGCCCATGCTGTAGGCCCGGCCTGTATCGAAGGAGCCTGAGCTGTGGGTTGCATATGTATCGGCGTCTGCAGATGGGAAGCAGGAAGACTGCGATGCAGCGCTGACAGATCAAAAGAAGCTGAAGTAGGAAGAGCGGTAGCCGGCGAAGAATTGGCAGAAAAGAATCTTGCGGCATCTTGGTTTGCACCTGGCGCAGGGGAGTATTGACTCCTGAAAACCTACGAATAATCAGTTAATGACACATTTCAATCATTGTCACCATAAGTAGCGCTGCGTTAGAGACGAAGGGAAGTCGTTGAGGGTGGGTTGAGCCCTAGCTTCTCAGGGAGTTCTAATGCTCCCCCAAGAAGTTGTTCATCAATAGCAACGCCGGCCCTTCCCCTGTTGCAGAGTTATGTGGTTTGTCCCGTTCTGATTGGATTGCAGCCTAAGTCGCAAGACCACCGCACTGTCTGTTTCGAACCGAGCCGCCTTCTATTCTAGAAAGCTTCTGCAACTCGTTCGCCCGTACCAAACGCAGCGCTGCCTGAGTGAAAACACCCGGAGTTGCTCACCTCGCGAGAAGACCCCGCCCGCCCAGCAACGAACTGATCCTACCGTTCGCCCGAAGCCTCGTCAGCGCGACTATCCGCGGTCGTCGTATGCACACCACTCTCACCTGCTGAAGCCCTCTGTCCTGATCGAACCGCTTCGACAACCCCTGCAAGGGGTTGGACGGTCCGCATTCAGCACCATTCACGAGTAGCGGTAACGACATGGCGGAGAAAGGTCAAATGTAGAAGTGCAGACAGGCTTGGGTGGTGGTGGGAGGTCAAGCAGCATGGTCGTCGGGCCGCCTGGACTGCAGCTGGCCGATCGCCCGACATGCACGCGCGACCAGCTGCTTACGCTTAAGCGCCCATATAAGCTCCGGACCCGTTCACACGTGAATACCGTACGTAGGGTTAGGGGCACGACGATGCAAGTAGGAACTTCGCGACACCGCTTCACCTTCATTTACGGGGCCACAAGCCAGGGAAACGCAGTTATATTATTGGGTACGCTGTCGTAAGGCCGCAAAAGAGGACGAGACGAAGTTCGCGGGGACGTTTGGCCAGTCGCCGCTACACGTTCGTCCGCATACTACCTCCGCCTCTCCATGGTTGCCAGTTCTTCCCGTGTGCAAGGCGGCGCACTCCGCTTAACGCCGCCGCCCCAGGTCGCCCCGTACGACCACCCGCATGGGGGACCTCAAATGGGTGTTCCTATCCCGCGGTCAACTAGAATGGGCCTGAGACAATTCTATCGACTACAGAGTATCCTGGGAGTAAGAAGGGGGGGAGGGATGTGCTCCCATGGGTCGCCCCCAAAACATCCTTTTCCCGTGACTTTAGCCCCGCACACCACTCAGAATAATACCATTCCTCATCCTCGTTTTCCGGTATATCTTCGCCGTTCTCCCAGGATTCATGCCAGGTCTCCCAACACTGGCCTGACGCACCTAAGTAGTTTGACGGAAGGCACCACTTTTCTATCAGCACTGAGCATGGTATTTATCCATGCATCTCGAATGTTTCGAATATTTGTAACGTTAGTGATTAACGGCACGGAGCTCGAGCAGGTTTTGCCAGATTCTCTTGGTGCTTCCATGAAAACTGTCGTACTCGCCATTCACCGTTCGGCCCATGTCGTGCCATATAACAGAATGGTGCGGGATGCGGAAAGTCACAGTTGACAGAGTATCGAAAGGGCAGTAGTAATATTGCTGAGTTGGGTAACATGGCACGATAATTGAAGATTTTTGTCCCGTAGAACTGTCAATGGGACGGTGAACTTAGCGAACAGAATGAGGTGGAGCACGTACCCCATGAGGATCGCACCACACGTTGAGATTTCTAGGTCAGTACTGTCCGTGTAGTACTAAACCCTTCATAGCACTCGTGCGATCTCAAGACAATGTTCAAATTTGTGGGTAGACGGGATCACACATTTTTCTGGCTGCCATCGGTGCGAACCAAGTAACAGCGGACTGCTACATCGGGTATAAGCAACGCGGGACATTCCCTGGCGAGCGCACCAGTATAGCTGGCACTCATGGAGGCGGACGCTTCTCCGCGCGACGCGCGTCGACATTTCTGCAGCTACTGTACCGTATAAGGTCAGGGGGTCAACTGGATACCATGGACTTTACCACCTGACGCCAATGAGGTTGTACGGTTAGACGAGTCGAATATGATGGGACGTCGCCAGTCCAAGGCGTCCGTGCTCCAAAATCGATAGATTGCGCGAGGCGTGGTCCACAATGCAACAGAGGCAATTAACGTTCGGGTTGGAAGATTTGAAGACATTGTCCGTGAGCTATGTCCGTGGCGGCTTCAGTATACCATAATGTCAAGACACGGAACACGATTCGATACATGGCATACCTGAAGACTTACGCATTGCACTACAGCTTGGAAGTTCACATGCGTGCCGCCTGCAGTATGAGAACGCTTAAGTGTGCCTATACGCAGACTTTG
Source organism: Trametes hirsuta (assembly GCA_001302255.2). Taxonomy (NCBI): domain Eukaryota; kingdom Fungi; phylum Basidiomycota; class Agaricomycetes; order Polyporales; family Polyporaceae; genus Trametes; species Trametes hirsuta. Next base: position 973,126 of record CP019378.1, read on the forward strand.
CAAAAGGGTTGGTCTGAGTTGGTAGATCCATGGTATATATTACATCGTGTCGCACGACTGGCCGACACAATATCAGGTACAACAGTACAACATCTCTTGTCTAGCGCTGCCCTCACGTTCTTTTCAGAATTGTCCCGATCATCTCTCGAGTGTAGTTAAACGCACCATTTGTGCGCCGTCTACGATTGCACTCCCAGTCGCTGCTCCCGGGTCAATGCTTCCCTCTTCTTCTTCGCCTCGTCAACATGGTGATATGGCTGACTTTGCGTAGCCGCGCCCGGAGCAGCGTGCGCAGGAGCGGCGGGAGCACGCTGTTTGCCAGCCACCTCCGCCTTCTTGCGTGTGAGCGCGTCGCGGACCTGTTGAACGTCCATGTCCGTCATCGGAATCTGTGTAGGGGGTCGCCTGATCATGGCGCACAGTTGTGGCGGTCTTTCCGCGGGGTGGCTGCGCTGACTGTAGAGTGCTCGAGGCTGCACACGGGCTGCGAGAACGGAGGACGTGGAACAATGCGGGCAGAGAGGCACAAAGGCAGAGAGAGGCTGCGGGCGCAGGCTAGCGCCCGACACGCAACGTAAAACACACACCAGCCCGCCACCGCCGGCTCGTTTCTGCTCATACCTGCCTCCTTGCACATACCACTCCCTGGCCACGCCCGCCTGCCCGCCCGCTCCCTGCTCCTCCTCCTCTTTCTTGCCCCGCACACGGCACACCATGGAGACCGTCCTCCGCGTCACCGAGACAATCAAGTCCTTCCGGGTCCGTCGCAGGCTCCGGCTGCCCTCAATCAGGCTTTCTAGTGCACGCCGTACTCACCTCCCCCTCCCTGCAATCATACAGGAGTCCCGCCTCAGCGCGCTCCGCCCCCCGACTGAGTTTTTCGACTACAACCGCGTCTCGCGGCCCGCCGACCTCAACCAGGCAACACATGTGCGCTCCTCGTCTTCCCTTTCTCGCCGCCTCTTGTAGCTCACGCGCGAGCTTGCACCTCGCGTCCGCCCTTCCAGCGCATATCCTACAACACACGCTACTTCTCAGGTGTGTTAACCATTACTCCGTCTCAGGCGGCATGCTCATGCGCGCCGCGCAGGAAACTACGGGGTCGTTGTCGCCCTTCTCGCCGTATACGCCCTGTATGTCTCACCCGCACACACCCACTATCCCGCTCGTCAGTCCTAACGTTCGTTGGGCAGTATCACCAACCTCTCCCTCATCCTTGCCGTTATTTTCCTCGTCGGCGGCTTCGCCGCTATCAACCGCTTCGGTCCGTCTTACATCCCTCTCCTGACGCCGCCCGTATTCTAACCCCTTCCTCTGCATTCCGCCCGGCCCCCCTCTCTCCGCCGCTCTCGCGCGCACTCACTCCCCCCCTCCCTCAATCCACCACCCGCACATCGCTCTCCCGCCCGGCAGCGGTCGACCCGATCCAGGTCGGCGAGCACGTCGTCACGCAAAAATCGCTCTACACCGGCCTCTTCGTGATCGGCATCCCCCTGCTCTGGTTCGCGTCCCCGTTCAGCACCTTCTTCTGGCTCGTCGGCGCCTCCGCCGTCCTCATCCTCGGCCACGCGAGCATCATGGAGCCCGGCATCGAGAGCGAGTACTCCACGGTGCAGGACGCCGTTTGAGCGCTCGCTCTTGGTGGTGATGCAAAGGCGGAGCGGGCGGAGGGGTGGGATGCGTTGGTGTCGGTGTTGTGGTCGGCCGTCCGGAGACGCGCGGTAGATGGACTTACGTTCAGACCGTTCTTACGCTTTTTACTACGGACGCCTCCTTCTCTGGCTCGATAATTGGATGTAGCTTGACACACGACCCCTCCCTCCTTCCAGGTCACCTCATCCACGAGCACCGCCGGTAAATTGCCCACACAACGTTCGGGGGAGTTCGACATCCGACTGGCTCTGTGTATACCGGACCGACGAAAGCGAGGGGGGCGCGATACAGCGAGTGATAAGTTGTAATACAAGCGCGAGCGTCCGCGTGGCGCGTCGTAAGATGTAAGTTCGAGAGGCGCGGATTAATGTGTGGCAGCAGTAGGAAGCACGAGACCACAGAAAGCAATAACAGATACACCGGGAGAGCGTTAAATAATGGAGGCAAGGATGAAGAGCGCGGACGACAGCGGGGGGAGCCGGCGGGGGCTGAGCCGGGCGCGCCGTGTCGTGCTATAATAGTGGTAGCCATTGTCCTGCAAGCGCAACGCACGCGTTGGGGTCAGCATTTCATCTCGCTCGCAATTAACAGGACGTGTGGCGAGACGACGCACCGATGACTAAACTCGGGAGGTCCATGATGTCGCGTCGTATCGAGAAGCAGAACGTGCAGGGCACGGGCGCGCCGCTGGGCTTGAGGAGCACGCAATGCGAGTACACGGACTGCGTCGTGTTCTCGAACGCGTGGTTGGCGAAGTTCTCCCAGTACTCGACCACGGATTGGTTTTCGAAGAGCTGCGAGTGCCAGCACCATTAGTTTCACGCGAGCAAAAAGACCGGAGAGAGAGGGGGAGCGGTTCGACGGGGGGACATTTTGCCAACAATCCGATGGAGACGGGAGGAAGCTCACCTCGTAGATGTATTTCCGCCGCCCGATGAGCTCCTCCTTCTCCCACCCCGTAAGCATGCAGAATTCCGGGCCCACCAGGCATATCTCCCCTGTCCGCCGCCACGCAACCGTCGGCGTACCCGAAAACGAGACCAGCTTGTCGAGCTCGATGAGCGAGCGCTGGAAGCACTTCTCCACGAACACATCGTCCTCCTCCGTCATCGGCATCTGCAGCGCAATAAACGACGGCCGGACGATCGCGAGCGCGCGCACGATGCGTAGGATGTCGTTCTTGTCGAATCTGGTCGTGTGATACATGCGGTGTACCGGGGAAGTAAGGCAAGGGTGGACGATGGGGAGCAGGGAGTGGTTATCGCGATAAGTGTCGCAGCACCGAGCCATGCAGGGAGGATCGGGGAGGGAGGATCGGGCATAGCATACATGCACCCACAAACGAAAGTTCACAAACAACGCACGCGCGCCATCAGCAGTGCGTCTACCCCGCATTCCAAGAAAGGAAGACCTACCTCCGACTTAGGTGCTTCATCAGGAAGTGGTATCCCTCCGTGTAATCGTATCCCTTCGTCACGCTCTTGTACACGCTCTGCACCGCACCGTCCGCCGCGGCGCTCGTCGATAGAGACGCCCCATTCCAATTCGGCACCATCCGCGACGTGGTCGGCGAGCTCGGATTTCGCCGCGGCCGCGACAAGAACGAGGACGGGGGCGACTGCGCGGCGGATGCGTACGCCCCCGCGCCCGTCTGGGCACCCTGTGCTTGAGCTTGGGACTGGTCAGCACCGTACTCTGGGTACTGCAGCTGTCCCCCTTGGTCTGCCTGGGGCGGGTACGCCGCCTGGTAGCCCGTCGTCGCAGCTGGTGCGATGTACGCCGGGGGGACGCCGCCCGAAGAAGAGGCTGCCAACGTCGTTTCCGACGGCTCAATCGCGAGAGGCGGCTGCTGCTCACCATACCCCGGGGCGCTCGCCCCTGAATATCCCTGCGCACCCGCCGTCTGTCCAGATGCGTACTGTCCGGACACGGGTTCGGCTGGCCATGACGCCGTCGCGAGCCCTGAGGACTGTGCGGGCGCATATGACGTGCTGGGACCGGGCTGGGGCGCGTGAGTGGTTGCAGGCGATCCCCCTGATCCAGAATCGGGTGACCCGCCAAGGATGGCCGAGAGAATCGAGTATTCGAGGTTCGCAGCCTCCGCGGGGATCCCGAACGATCCAGGGGCTTGATATGCAGGAAACATGGTATCGGGTGAAATGTACTGCGCGGGTGGCGCCGCTTGCTCGGATGGTGGTTGCGGTGGATGTTGCGCTGGTACGCGGGCAGCGTGAGAGGGGTAATTCATGGTGAGAGGGGGAGCGAGGAAAGTTACGTTGTGCGGGGGGCTCTGTACCCTTCGACGAACCTTCGCCGGATTTAGCGCGCTTCAGCTGCTCTAAATTGAATTCGATTAGCGCATGGGCAAATGCTGTACATGTGACGGTCATGTGAACCGACCTAGCTCCTCGTCGTCGAGGAGGTACTTGGCCTTCTTGCGGTGTCCCTCCGTACAGTTGTCCGCCATACCGCGTTTGATGCACCTCTGACATGGTCGAGCTACAAAAATGATGATCAGGTCTCACGTCGAACGATCAGCGAGGATGTCGGAGCAGGTCCAAGGTTGGCGCGTACGAGCGAGAAATAAAGGCAGCAGGCGCGCGCGTCACATTCGCAAGCGGTCGACGTGATTTATGACCCAAATCAGACGTTTGGGGAGGGGATAGAGCGCCATGGCGTGAATTCGATGCCCACAACTCGGGCCATTCGGGGATAAAGCGCTTGAGACGCCCCCACAATGGATGCGATGTGTTGAGGAATGTGCAGGGGCCCGAGTGCTGCATTGATGCTTCTATAGGGTCTGCCGCCCCTTACCTGAGACCGAGCGGTTCGCTACTGGTGCTTAGGCTAGGGTCGACCGTTCCTGCAATCGTAAAGCTTCGCGAAGGTGAGGGAGGAGCCGCGTCACCTATATCCCTTGATGACATTTGGGAATGCGGGGCGCGCGAGCATAACTTGGGGTTGTGCGATACGGAGAAAGGGGAATACCGGAGCAGCGCGAGCCTGAAGCATCCCCCCGACAGACACTACAAACCAGGGGCTATTCCCACTCGCACTGAGGGCGGGGGTACGAGATGCCTCCGACCACTGCGCTTCCGGACAAACGGAGGGGTGTGTGTGCTGGGAATGAGGTCATGCGAACACTCACAGTCATCGCAAGTCAAGTGTGCTTTCTGACAGTGGTAGCAGGCGCGGTTGGCCTTTTTCTTCTTGGGCCCGTCGCGCGTCCTAGGCTGTGTGCTTCCGTCTGCGCTGTCGCTCGCGGCGTCGCCGGTGCGCTTCCTCTTCGCGACAGGTTTTTTCTTTGGGTCGGTAGCGGAACCGGAGGGCAAGGGGGTATTGTTCTCGGAGTTGGACGAGGAGGAGGGCAGCGAGGGGTGCTGTGTGCTGGGGGGGAGGTTGTTCATGGCGGGCGCGATGGGCTGGAGGTCGTGGGCGGAGGCGGACTGCATGGCCTGCGAGAAATAGGACGAGGAGAGGGCATGGGCGGGGAGAAGGAGAAAGGAGCGCGCGCGCCGGACAGACTCTTCCGAGACGCCCAACCGACCGTGACCGACGGCTCGCAGCGGCCCACGGCCGGCGCCTCCGTCGCTTCCTTGCTATTTTGGGGCAATTTGCCGCGCGCAGACGCCCATACACGTAAGCACCCACACGCCTCCGCCCCGTTACGTCACTTGTTTGAAAGTCGCGGGCGGGCCCGCGAGCCGATTCCACCTTGGACAGGGTGAATATTGATACCAGTAATCAAGATGGACTCGATATTCGCTGAAGACAGACAAATATAAGCAGAAATAAAAGGTGCTGCTACCAGTAGCGAGGTTCCGTGGAGTGGGGTACTATGTGTCACTGTCTCTGTTAGTCGCTGACTTGCCTGCTCTGGCGCTTGCACGCCCTCGCCCGATTCAAATCGTTGATTTCGGCCCGCACGACGGGCCATCTTTCGTCGGAGAATTAGCTACACAGACTGCTGACTCCGAATATATATGCTCCGACATCTCGTAATAACAGTTCACGCGAGATCCGCCATCACGATGTCCAGCTGGAATATTATGTAAGCCCAGCTTTCGTCTCCCTAGGTTGTTAACCGATTCCAGGGTGGAATCGGAACGCGTTTGCAGCGTGGGTCCCGTCACGCCATCGGCCGCATGTGCCGGCTCGCGCTTCGCTCTGCCACTGACGATATACTGGCAGCCGCTCCTGGCAGCTGCAATTGGCCTCACACATCCTCATGGCGACATAGGCGGCCGCATCATGCTCCCTCTGTTCCTCGCATTCCGCACGTCCTCCCCCAGGTCTCAGCTCGTGTCCGGGCTTGCGTGCGCATCACGTATGGCGTCCCGCGCCGCCCCCAGCCTCCTCTCGCAGCTCTCACGCGTGATTGGCCGTGAGTCCGCGCAGAACGAGCTCAGATGGATGACGCAGGCCCTCGAAAACCCCCCTCGCGGCATTCGCCCCCCGGCCAAAACGATAGAAGAAATGGTCGCCCGCCGGGTCGGCGGCGAACCGCTCCAGTACATCCTTGGTGAGTACCTTTCAAGTCCGCTTGCGTGATTGGCCAGCGTTTTTGTCGACTACCGCAGCGTTGCGGCGGTTCAAGCGACTACGTCACAGGGACAACAGGACATCTTGGTCGCACTCACAGTTTCTCAGTCGTCCTATGCCGCACTGGTTTTTACGAACGCTCTCGCCCCCCTGCGCATACATGATATCAAACCCCCATTCTCCAAGATCTAGCATACTCACTTTCTACCGGCAGGATCTCAGCCATTCGGTTCTCTGCATCTGGCAGTCCGACCGCCTGTCCTCATCCCTCGTCCCGAGACAGAAGACTGGGTTCTTCGACTCGCCGACACTCTTCGTCCTAGCCCGGCCCGGCCTGTCAGTGTACTTGACCTTTGCACCGGCACCGGCTGCATCCCTCTGCTCCTCTGTAAGAGCTTCTCTCCAGGCTCAGTGCATGCAACCGCGGTCGACATCTCCGAAGACGCAATCAAGCTCGCGCGGGAGAATGCCGCGCTTTGCGGGGTGAAGATTCCCCTCTCTAGTGAACGCCTCGCACACAAGATCGAGAATACTTTTATGCCGTTGCTTGCAGACCTCATGCATCCCGACTTCGTCAAACGCGCAGGGCTGCACCCGCCCTACGATGTGATCACTTCAAACCCACCGTACATCCCGCAATCCGAATACGACCTTCTTCCGGCGTCGGTGAAAGATTACGAGGACGTCCGCGCGCTTCTCGGTGACCCCGACGGTTGCTCGTCTTCCGCGCTTCCAGAAGCAGAGCGAGACAAGGGCTTGACGTTCTACCACCGGATCGCAGACCTTGTACATGACCAAGAACTCCTGCGACCCCGGGGCACGCTCGCTCTGGAGGTGGGTGACGGCCAGGCTGACGCGGTCGCCTCTATCTTGGAACGGAAGACGAGCGTGCGGAACATCGACATATGGAAGGATCCATGGGACAAGGAGCGCGTCGTCGTCTCCCGCCGATAACGTCCTAAAGCAAGACTACATACGACCACGACAAATTATACCTAACAGTGCCTGGTTGCAGGGCCCCAACACAATTTATCATCACTCCCCAGCCTTCTCCGACTGGGTGTCGTTCTGCACCTGCGACACGCTGTGCGCTTCGGCACGTCCCTCATGCGCCAACCACGGAAGATTGCGGTGCAAGAAAAGTGCGACCCACGTCAGCGCCAGTAGCACCGGGACCTCGACGAGCGGCCCGATCGTCGCGGCGAGGGCCTGGTCAGAGCCAACGCCATACACCGCGATGGTGACCGCGATCGCGAGCTCCTGTATACTACTATCAGCGATTCCAATTCGCCACGCTAATCATAGACACGACACCGCTTACGAAGTTGTTGCTCGCAGCCGTGAAGCTCTGCACGACTGCCATCTCGTACGACCAGATCGCCCTGCCTTCTGGCCCCGAGGCCCGCCGCCTCAGCCACCACACGAGCGCAAACGTCGCGGACCACATGATGACAAAGTACAGCACCAGCGGGACGAACACGCGGAAGACGGGCCCGAGGTTGTGCACGATATGTTCCCCTTGGTACGCGAACATGACGACGACGGTGTAGAGGAGGCCGAGCAGCGCGAGCGGGGAGAAGAAGGGGAGGAAGCACGTCTCGAAGAACGTGCGGGAGGTCGCGCGGATGACGGCGAAGCGCGTTACGACCCCTGCCGCGAGTGGGATGCCGAGGTACTGCGAGGATTTCTGCGTGTCAGACGCTGCGCGACATATGAAGACAACGAACGACCCACGATCAACACCGAGAGCGCGACGTCCCCATACGAGACGTGTACAGTCTTCCCGACGCCCCCGCCCCCGCCCAGCACATTCACAAACAGCAGCGCAAACGGCGCATAGAGCACCACCTGCAGCGCGCTATTCAGCACCACGAGCAACGCGCAGCGCTCCGCATCCCCTCCCGCGAGCGCGTTCCACACCATGACCATCGCGATGCAGCGCGCGAGCCCGACCATGAGCACGCCCGCGCGGTACGTGGGGAGGTCCGGGAGCGCGGCCCACGCGAGCGCGAGCATGAGCAGCGGCGCGGCGAGCCAGTTGAGCGCGAGCGCGAGCAGGGCGTGGTGCAGCGTGTGGCGGGTGCGCACGAGCGCGGGCAGGGCTTCGTACCGGACTTTGGTGAGGATGGGCCACATCATGACGATGAGGCCTGCGGCGATGGCTGGGTGGGAGGACCGATTGTGGGCTATTCTCCGCGATGCGGGGGTCACAGAGAAGGGAAGGGGCGACTTACGTGCGGAAACGCTTTGGAAGCGGGCGGTGTCGAAGGCTTGTTGGACCCCAGGAACGTAGTTGCCGATGAGCACCCCGGCGACCATGCAAAGTAGGATGGCGGGCGTTAGAAGACGATCCAAAATGCTTAGTTTCTTCATGAGAGCTGTGGGGTGATTCAGCGTGCATGAGACCTCGCAGATGGTTAGAATTACCGGTAGGTGCGTCGAACTGCTCGTCGCCGGTAGACGCAGTGCGGCGAAGTTCGGTGGCTTCCACGTCCATCTGGTCAGGCTCTGCTGTTGCGCGAGTGTCAAATACGACGCCTTTCTCGTGATCCATTTTCTCTAGCTTCTTTGTTACGGTAGAGCGAACGAGACCTCGCGGGAGGAAGGAACGAAAGACGAGGACGCTGCCAGGTCCAGCTCATTTCTTTCTCACAGCAAGCGCCGATTTCGAATATCGTCGTCAAATTCGGGTCGGGCACAGCGCCTGCCTTATTGGACAGCACACCAGCGCGGTTGCCGGTGACGTCACCGTTCATTAACACGGCGCGGGTTAGCAGCTCTCGATTATCGAGTCGTCGCCGCCGTTCCCATCGAGATCCGCTTGTTGGTCCACCCCCAGTTCGCTCGGCTACGGCTGTCGGCAATCCTGCTTCTGTGGGAGAGATGCGCTTGGCAGAGGCCCCAGCTTCGCTCGCATCGCTACGAGCCTCCCGCGTCGCCTGCTGAGTTGTTGTCGGCACCAAGGGGCGCAGACTCGTGTATAAAAAGGCTCGATCGCTGGAGCGAGATGCGGTCATCCATACTGACACGGCTATTAACGACGCTTTCCGATCCACCCGCTTCCGAGGGCCACTGACGTTTGCCCGGGGCACATTGAGTCTATATTTGTGAGCCTCTGGGGCTATAGTATCGTGTCATCTTTCCTGCTCGAGTCCTTTCCCCGTCTGCTCTTTCACCAAGATATCACCACTTCACGCACCAGCAGGTTACTCTATTTGTGGTCATCATACGAGGGTGCCGGCTCCAGTTTGATGTCGAGCAACGACGACGTTCCTAGTAGACTAGACGGACAGGTACGTCATTCGGGTGGTAGCTGCATCCTTGCACCCTGTTGATATTTCGCCTAGACTGTCCTCGTAACAGGCGCAACTTCAGGCGTAGGCCTTGAGGCGGCCTTGGTCTTGGCATCGAAACATGCGCGGGTCCTCGTCCTCGCCCGAAGGCAAGACGATCCGGACAGTACATTAGGAGAGATTCGACAATTCTGCGTAGAAGCTGGGCACCTTCTCCCCGACGTTAGATTCGTAGAATGTGACCTGGAGGACCTAGAAGCCGTAAAGCGCGTCGGGGACGAACTGTGTAATCGAGAGGACCGCCTCGACATTGTACGTGTATATGCACTAGAGTCACCAGAGTTCGCTTGTTGGTTCAACGAGAGATCCACTAAACTGTCTGCACACAGCTCGTATGTAGCGCAGAAATAGGCTTGCAAAGGTTTTCGGCAACAGAGGACGGGATCGACCGCCACTTCGCCGTGAACTACCTCGGGCATTTCCTCCTCATCAACCGTCTGCTGCCGCTCCTCCGTCGCACAGAGAACCTCCCCATCCCATCACCCCCGGGGTCGGAACCTCCCACATACCACATGCCGCGCATAGTATGCGTCACCTCCACTCTCCACGTTGCAGCCCCAACAAGCGTGAACTTCATCTCCTACGCCGAACTCACCGCCGAGTCCGGCTCCGCCTCGTCTCCGCTCTCGCTCTACGCCCGCGCCCAGCTCTCAACCATCCTCTTCGTCGAGTCCCTCGCGGCCCTTCTCAGTGTCACCGCCCATCCACGCCCACCCCTTGACGTCCCACGCGGTGGCATCCTCGTGCTCGCCGCAGACCCCGGTCCGATTCACCCCGGCCAGCCCGCGCAGCTGGCAGAAGCTTATGGCCCCCTCCTCGGCACCGCGGCCAAGCTCTTAACTGCCCCGCTCGAGCGTACGCCTACCGAGGCTGCATCCGGCACGCTCTGGGCATCTACCGCGCCCGCGGTGGAGACCGAGTGGGAGCGGTGGCAGGGTGCGTACGTCGCTGCGCCGGGGCAGGAGGGCAGAGAGAGCGCGATGGCATGCGATGCAGAGCTTGCGGCACGTCTGTGGGCGATGAGCGTTGATTTGGTAAGGCAACGATTGGGGGAGCACGCATTGCGGCCTTGGAAATGAGAGGGGGCATCGTAGTCCCATAGGCTGCACATTCCGTGTATTCGTTGATTAGACCAGTAGCGCACTGTAAACTCCTACGGATCGTTGCCGGACGTCAGTAGTTCAAGTCATAATACAAGATACCCACCTGATGATGATTATGTGTACTTATCTTTGCTACTGACGGGTTTTCGGGGGCGAGCAAAGCTTAGCTTAAATTTTGTGCTACATGCAGTAAAGCGCGAAGAAAACACACATCCCGACGAGCGTACACACAGACCCGCCTCCCGCCGCCCGCTACCTAGTACAGTGCGCCGTGCACTTTTCTCAGTGTGCCAACGAGGTGTGCGGAGTGCATGGAAGAAAAGGAGAGCGTCGTGCGTTTTATGACACGACGGTCCAGACACGGACAAGGTCGTCCGTGAAGCCACCGAAGAGCGTCTGGCCGTCCGCGGACCAGGCGATCGACACACACTCGGGCTCGCGAGCCTTCGAGCTCTGTGCGAAGTCGGGCTTGAGCTCGTCGACGATCGACCTATAGAAGATGGAAGGTTAAAGGTCCAGACGCGATCACGGGACGTCATAAGCTACGCACTTGCTCTCAAGGTCGAAGATCTTGATGCATGACGCGGTGGCCGCGCACAACCAGTACCGGTTAGGGGAGAAGACGAGGGCGTTGACAATGTCGCCGGCCTCGAGCGAGTACAGGTGCTTGCCCTCGTTCAGGTCCCAGAGCATGGTAATGCCGTCTTTACCGCCGGAGGCCGCGAGCGAACCATCGGGGGAAACGGAAACGGTGTTGATGTAGCCAGTGTGGCCGTAGTGGTTGGTCTTCAGCTTGAACTTAGAGAGCTCCCAGACCTGATGACACGCGTCAGGAGTTGTGGGGAATAACGAGTAGAGAGCAAAAGGTCAGAGATCTTGGTGATTTTAGTTGGTCTCATCGGGTGTAACCCTCTGAAGTAGCAAATATATGTTGTAACATCACACCGTGGCCGAAGAATACGGAGAAGCGCGGCACTACAAAGCGTACGGACACATACCTTGACAACCTTGTCCCAGCCAGCAGACACAATGACGGGGTTCAAAACATTGGGGCTGAAGCGGACGCATGATACCCTACGCAGCATATTTCAAGCCCAAATTCATTTGTACAGATAGCCTCACACGTACCACTCGGTGTGACCATCGTCCTTGATGTCGTATTTGCACTCGCCAAGAGTGTTCCATAGCTTGATGGTGCGGTCGCGGGAGCCAGAAACGATCTGCCTGTTATCCGCAGAGAAAGATACGGAAAGAACATCGGAGGTGTGGCCGACGAAGCGACGAGTGGTGACACCAGTGTTGAGGTCCCACAAGCGCAGCGTGTGGTCCCAGGAGGAGGAGAGCGCGAACTGGCCGTCAGAGGAGATAACAACGTCAGAGACGAAGTGGTTGTGTCCGTGGAGGATGCGTTTGGGGTAGCCGTACTGGTCCTCGTCACGAGTGAGCTGCCAGACGATGATGGTCTTGTCTGGACAAGTTGTAAACGGTCAAAGAATACTTCTGCACGCAAGGCGGTAGTTGCACATACCGCGAGAGGCCGTAAGAATCATGTCGGGGGTTTCGGAGGACGTGGCGATAGCGGTGACCCAGCCCTTGTGGCCGGCCATAGAGCCGAGGTAGCGGAGGGATTCCATGGTGTCGGGCAGGAGGTGCTCACGTCGTCGGCGTCGGTGTCGGTATCGAGCTCGTCGCTAGTGTTTTGCGGTCCTTGCCTTTCCAGAGAACACGCGCCCGGCCTTGTGACAGCCACTGTGACTGGTACTGTACAGCTCCGGCTAACTCCGGGTATAAGGGCGCTTGCGCTACCCTGGCGTCACAGCACTTCTGTCCTTGGTCTATGTGGCGTTCTTTCTCTGCTGGCTGGGCCTATCGTACCTACCGGCCGTGTAGACGGTCCTCGAGAGCTCGAGATACCGACTCTGGCTGCCTTGGAGAATCGATTTACTGGACTGGGGTCCCGTCTAACTACCATGACGTGTCTATAGTCGTGGCGTTCCAACAACTCGAACTGGCTTCTCAGTATTGCAGAGAGCGAGACCGTATAATTTGCGGTGGATCGACACATGGTGAGCTTCCGTTTTATACCGTTTGCCGTCTTCCTTATCTTCACCTTTTGAATGATGTTTCAATTATATTTGCTACTTCAGAGGGCCCGCCCTATGAGACTAACTATTTCCACCAAGATCTCTGACTTTCCCTTGTATCCTTTCCCTTGCATTGACTGCATAAACTGACGATTGTGTTCTAGCCGCGCGCTTTCCACTGTTGTTCTCAAAACCATGTCAGGGGTGGTATGTGGATTTGTACGGTGCGGAGACATGAACCAGGTAATTTTGTAGTCTTAGGGTTAGCCGCTTGAAATACACTCGGTCCGATAGCCTAAACGCATGCGCACCGTCCCGTTATTCGCCCTATTCACGCACTCCGTACGTCGCTACACGTGCAGTTGCCGCTATCGCGATAAGGTATGCCCGTATATCTTGAGAGCCAGGTTACCAAGGCTTGCTTTCTCGAACTCCCGTAGCCAACGCACAACACCACTCATGGCTCGTATTCCTGTAATCAGTGGGCTTTCTGTCGTGTTCTCCGCGTCTTCGTCCTCTCATCGCGCCATCCCTCAGTTGACACAGATCCGGGTGTAGACGACACCTTGGCCTTGTGAGTGTGTCCTATCTTGTGATGCCACTAGCGTGGTCCGTTGTGGGCGAACGTCATCTAAACTGTGTAAGATTGCTTGCCCTCGCATCACCCGAAATAGAGGTGCTCGCAATCATAATCTCGTTCGGTAATCTAGCCGTCCATTGAAGAAGTTCTCGAATTTGACATAAGGGTTTAGGAAATACCGACGCGAAATCGTCATAGTGGGTGCACCTCAGTGGAAGCGCCTACCTGATCTTACTTGTCCTCTTCTAAGCGTTAACGTCCTCAAAATCTACCAAGCCCTCGCACGGCATGTGGCACAATTTCCCCAAGAAACATCACGCTTTCCGGGCCTGACTCCGAAGAGGAAGACGATTCTCGCAATGGGCGAGGACCACCCTCTACAAGGGGACCTCCATAGCGCTCAATACTTCCACGGCAGGTTGGGACTTCGTCATCACATCGAAACACGGAATTCACCCCCACCGCAGAGACGGATTAGCGGGTATTGCCCAGCGACATCCCGACTTGAACGTAGACGACGAAATCCCTACCAGCCATCCTCAGTTACAGTTCACGGCGAAATCCGGCGCTGAGGTGGCTTTGGAGCTAATCAAATCTGAACCCGGGCGGACCATATCGTACCTGGCCCTCGGGCCCCTCACCAACCTTGCAAAATTAATACGACTCGACCGCGATGTGGTCCGTGACCGCATCGGCCGTGTGGTGTGTATGGGGGGAGCGCTAGACGTGCCAGGAAACACTAGTCCTGTGGCAGAATGTGGGGATCCTGTGCTTGCTTCAGTGGACCTCTGCCTAACCGAGAATATAGTTAATTTTTTTGCTGACCCGTATGCGGTCAAAGAACTCCTCCTACCCAACGACCCCGGACACGGTATCCCACTAAATCGATTCCTACTCCTTCCGCTCGACATCACCACCCCACACGAGCTCTCCTTCCCCTACTATAAAGACACCGTGGACCCCGCGTTCTCAACCACCGCCGCACCGTCACGCGCCGCAGGGAAGGCACCCCTCGTGCACTTTACGAGCGCGTTCCTCGAACGCACCCGTGAAGTCATGGTCGAATTCGGTAAGGACGCTATGGAGCTTCATGACATCGCCGCAGTGTGGTGCGCTCTGGAGAACCCGCCCGTTCGCTCGGAAGCATCTCCGGACGCACTGCCCGCGTTGCGCGAGGGATGGAAGACCTCGAAACGGAAGTTCGACATCGAACGGTGAGCCTCACTCATGGTGGCTCGGAAGCCGAGTCTCTGTTTACCCACGCCGACCACCTTCCCTTCGGGGGGATTGGTGCATAGGTCCGGCGAGCTGACGCGCGGAATGCTCGTCGTCGACCGGCGGGACGACCAAGGGGCCTACGCGCCCGGCTCGAATCGCGCCGAAGTCCAGGCAGAACTCGAACGGCACCACTTCGAGCACGCAGGCGCGTACGAGTCCACCGCAATTCCAGCCCGGGTGGAGATCGAAAGTCCGCCGCCCACCACAGCACAAGGTGGACCACATGATGCTGCGAGTCAGACGGTACAGGCGCAAACCGAGGGTATTCCTTGCATAACACAGACGCCGGGCCCAGCAGCACTGGTAAAGTTGCTCATCGAGCGTGTTTGGGGCGTCCCTGTCAAAGCTTAAGCTGCGCCCGACGAGGACGGGGGGCGTACCGGCAGAAGACGGGGGCTAGATAGAAGTGAATGTGGATCGTCTGTTGGTCCGGTGCTATTGCGGTTCCGAAGTCACGCCCTAAGTGGATATAGCCCTTGACGGACACGATATATCAATGGTGCGTGAGAGATGCGTGAGTACATGCGTAGTAATACAACGTGAGTGACGTTCCCGTCTAACCAGGAGGCTAGCGTAAGTGTGAGGTGGATTATACAAGAAATGTAACAAGAAGCGCGGTGCGCCCACTTGGCACCGAGCGGCGGCCGCGGCGCAGCGTTTATAGCCCTCAGACTGACTCGACATATTCTTGGGTTCCCTTCTTGTCGAGTTCGGCGTCCGAAACGTCTCTCTCCTTTTCGATTTGGGCGCGCTTTTGCGCGATCTCGTCGATTGCGCGGAATCTGAAGCCACCTTTCCTGGTCTGGTCCACCACGATGCCGCTATCAGGCAAAACCCCGGTGAGTTGTGGTTGACAGATAAATGGACGCCATAAACCACATACATGGCGTAGATGGCCATCGCTATATATCCTGCGAAGGGAACCAGGTACGAGTGTGCTGTCGTGTCGCGGTCTGCGATAGAACCCGCCGCGGGAGGGAACCAGGCGCCACCTCCGACGCCCTGCAAGAGCGTGTCAGAACCTACTATCACACGTCGGTGTCCGGTGGAAGCGTATGGAACGTACCATAACGATCAGACCGGAGCCTCGTTTCGTGTGTCGGCCCAGGTTCTTCGTTCCGAGCGTGAAAATGACCTATAAGCCCGAGTTCACGTGAGCGGATGTTCCGATACCGTCCTTGACAGGGCGTTTCAAGACGCACAGGATAGCAGATCGACTCGAAGAAGAACAGCGTAAAGAGACAGCCAACACCGGCCACCCCCGGTCCGAAGCTTACTCCAAGAGCAAACGTGCAGCATGCGATGGCATAGAAGCTAAGTAGGAGTGCAGGGTCGATAAAGTTGAGTAGAACAACGCCCACAAAGCTGACAATTACACGGTGCGTGAGATTTTTCTGCACAGCTTGCGAGATGATCAATTAGCGCCGCACTCACCGGCCGACCGTAAATGTGATCTGGCAGTACGAGAAGAGCTGGCTCGCGAACGGCTTGTCGATGCCCACGCCTTGTTCTGCTAGGAAATTGACTGCGAGAGACGCTACAGCCACCTGGGCGCCAACGTACGCCGTCTGGGCGACCCAGCCGAAGATACAGCGGTACTGTTTCCAAAAGGGGTCCTTGTCGTTTGTCAACCCAACCTCGTGCATCTCCGCAGCGAGCGCGTCCTGAGTAATTTCCGGCAGTGTGCAGAAGCTAGACCGGCGAAAGAGTGTCAGCCGAGATCCAACAGAATGCGAAGACAATGCACGCACTAGAACAGGATGTTGAGCACTAAACCCAGTCCGGCGACGGCCAGGTACACCCTGAGCGGCAGGCGGCTACGTCAGCGCGCGATAATACCTCTGCTGCAGACACTCACCATTGGACGGTATCGAGCGAGTTAGCATTCTTTCCTTGAAAGAACCACCGTGACGCGATCATGGGTCCCGCAAACGAAGCTACCCCTTGGAACCCTTGGCTAAAGTTCAAACGTGCCGCAGCATACTTGGGGCTGCCGAGCACGGAGATGTAGGAGTTGGCCGCCACCTCGAGACAGGACAGGCCACATCCTTTGCTGTGGATAAGGAACGTGGCGCCGAACGGCCGGGCGAATTAGACTCACCAATGACGAAAGTACACCCCACGAAGCCGCCGTATGCTCGATATACCGCAGACGGCCAGAAAAAGATCGCGCCTGAAACTCAGGTGAGCCGTGCGTGGCTTTTAAGCGGACGCAATAGGCAGTCGGCTCACCGAGAGAATAGAGCGTGAGACCCATGTGTATACCTTTCTAGCAGCGTTGACGTGGGATGAGGAATAATTTGCCGATGACCGGTGTGAATGATAGCTCACCTTATACCCATATCTCTCCATCTTCACTGTGATGTTGAACATGTGCGCGACTGCGAGAGAAAATTACACTTACAAACACGCTAGCGAACGGCGCGTAGACAAGGTATGCACCCTACAGGCAAGTCAGCACGCCAGGAAATCACGAGATGGCGTGCACTCACAAAGTAAGCCAACTGCAGGAGCGTACTCTTCGTCTTGCCGATGCCGAAGATGGTTTGGAAATGGGCGTTGAGGACATCGAGAAGCTGCCAGGGTCGGAAGCTCTTGTCAATATGCTTGACCGAGTGATGATCGACGCAGGTACGCACCCCATACGCGAATCCCCAAGTGAAGAAGAGGGACGTCACCAAGGAAAACGCGAACGCCCATTGCCTGCGAGAAAGGTCGGTACCTGTCAAGCAAAGGGCGCAAACATGAGGCTCGCAGGAAGTGCACCCAGGGGCAAAAAACAGACCTGTGACACCGGAAGACATGGCTGCAGCGTCCGAGGTCGACAGAGGCGATCGTGGGCGAAGCACGATAGCCCGTTAGACTCAAAGTTGGGCTATATACCGCGTCCGGGGGTGGGGCTCCAGAGTCCTGCGCACTGATGGGAGACTGGGCCGCCAGGCGAGGTGCCCCCCGCGTGATCCAAGTCTGAACGGACGGTCCGGCGGGGAGATCAGCGAGGCACGCTCCCCCGCACCTCCTGCCCCGCAGTGGCGAGCTTCCATTACGGTGGCCCGTGGGGTGTAATGCGGGGCCGGCGGGTATCTGTGCGTGGGCGCACTGTGTTGCGTCAGTCGACCTCCTCGCGCGCCGGGGTGAGCTGTCTCGCGTAGCGCGAAAACGCTGGGCCGTCGGCTGGGAAAAAGTCGCCGGGGAGGGAGGGGAGGGAGGTGGTGTCCGAAAACGTGCTAAACTACTGCGAATGCCATAAACGGGAGCGGGGTGTGGGCGCGTGACCTCCGCCGTGACCGCGCGGGACACGGTGCGCGGGAGACGCCAAGGGCCGTGGAGTCAAACTCTGATCGCGACGCCTTTCTTTGTCTCTCTTCTGTGCTCGAGACTCCCTGGCCTCCCTGCGGCAGATTGCTCAGGCTCACGCGCAGGATCCTCGTCGCCTGTCCGAGTCGCGCGAGAAGATCAGCATGGCTGCATCCACCGAACCCTCGTTGGCTCTTTTTCTTGCGGTCAGCGCGATCGTAGTCCTCGAGCGACACGTCGGACTGATCGCGTTCGTGCAGGAGCATTACGACGCGGTCAAGGCGCGTTACCCTGGCGAAGGACGGCGCAGATGGCGACTGAGGGTGGCCGAGCTCTTCTGGGGCCTCCCCACCGAGCAGAAGGCGTCGTATCTGACGTCGGTGAGTACCGTACGGTCATCTGCAGACACGCAGATCATTTTCGAAAATCCCCTGTCGCAGATCAGTCAAAATCCGCTTACGGCCGAAAGCATCGACGATGCTGCGTTTACCAATGACGACGATCCGTTCGATGCCATCGCTGAGGACGCCCCCGGCGTCGGCATCCTCCTGCGTGCCGACTACACGGACGAACACGCGTGGCAGAACTTCTACTCAAAACTGCAGGAAGCAGAAGCAGAGTTCGCATCCGAGGCGGCACCGGATGGGGCCGAACCTGCTGAGGCGGACATGGACGGGGAGGCACCATCCGCCGCCCAAGCCGCAGCATCATCCTCGACCGATGCGGAGGGTGACACGACGATGGACGACGACGATGACGCGGGCGCGGACGCAGAAGGAGACGACGGCGACGAGGCCGCACCGATATTCTTCGTCGTCAACGCACCGCCGGCTGACCAGACTAGGTTCTCAGGGATCTCCAACCTGGCCGCACTCCGCCTCCTGAACGACGTGGACGTGCGTCGCGCACCGAAGCCGCCGCCCGGCGAGAAGCGCCTGAAGCCGCAGAACCGCCTCGTCGACCACGACGGATGGCAAGAGGTATATGCGGGGAAGACGGTGTGGATCTACGACGCGCGGTCGAACCAGGACCAGTGCGTGCGGCTCGTGAGCCCGCGCAGCGCGGCGCTGTATGGCACGGCAACGTCAGTGCTCAATCCGAATCATGCTGCTATCGAACCCGTGTTCACCGTCTGATTCTCTGCCGTCTGCTCTGCGTGATTCGCGCGTGCCATTGGGGCCCCCCTGTTGCTCTTTCTCTCGATGACAGTGCGGACAGCTGGCGTGCGCGCGTGAGCCACGTCTGCGAGCTGCAGGTGAATATGGCATCAGGGGCCATGACCATTGATTTCGGCGGGCTGGACCGGTGGGATTACGAGGAGCGGACGCGGAACTTGGCAGAGGCCGTGCGGCCGGTGAGCTGAGCGCACGGGGTTGGGCAACGGTGTCCAAAACGGCACCTTCGCGCCATTCATAATACGCTTCGAAACAGCGCCCATGTATACTGTTAAGAACGATCACTGATTGCCATGATCAACAATCAAGAAACGAGGAACGTATCAGTCAATTGGGACCTTCGCGCGGTTCGAAAGTCGAAAGGAAGAGGGGCTTGTCATGCAATGTCAACGTCGCTGCAGGAACGGTATCATCAGGCAGGAACGCGATGTGGATTCACAGCAGGTAGATATATGGAAGCCAATGTCCGGATATCTTATGGTGAGGGTGTTGTTATACAGTGGCGATTAGGCGATACATGGTAGGTGTCAGGGATATAACTAATGTAGCACAACCATACGGATGCATAGGGTTACTCGACGAATACTCGTACTAGTCTGTGGCCGCGCGCGGGCGTGACAATGTCCGACGGGCCCGGGATATGGGTCATAAGCATCCTGCCGGAGGCGCGAGCTCAGTCAGCTCCTCCCGCCCATACGCACTTCTGATAGAATCGCCGCGCTCACCATCATAGGAACTCGTGAGAGCAGGATCGGTCGGCGCGCGCGCGCCGCACATCGCACATCCGCACAACTACACCACACGGGAATAGGACTTCAGGGGGAAGGGGCAAGAAGCTCATCGCGGTATCGGCCTGCCCGTGTGCCCGGGGCTGAGGCTGCCTTCTGGGCCCGACCCCGACGAGGACGTGGTGGACCTGACGTCAGACATGCGCTGCGTGAAGCGCGACCGCGCGCGGGCGTCGGCGTCGGCGTCCGGCCGGTCCTCGTCCATCTCGTCGTCTTCGTCCGAGTCGTCGACAAGGTCTCTGCAGTCGACGTACCCGCCGCAGCAGTCCGGGTCCTTGGGCCCCGGATACCGCGGCGCGTGGCGGGAGGTGGGCGCGGGGCCCATCGCCGTGTTGGAGACGTTCGAGAGCGAACGGTGCGAGTAGACGGGCGGGAGGGGCTCGCGGTACTGTGCGCGCTCTCGTTCGGACATGGGTGGGCGGTCGGGTGTCGCGAGCGGGGGGAGCTCGATGCGCGGAGAGACGCTGAGCTTGTGCGTGTGCGGGGGCGCACCGGGCGAAGGGGTGTATGTGGGCGTCGCGAGTGTGATCGGGGTGCGATTGACATGGCTCGAGGGGCCTGGATAGAAGGCGAGCTGCTGGAAACGGGTGATGGACGCGGACGCCACCGCGAGGTGGTGCATGAGGTCCGAAGACGCTGCGGCCTGGGACGGGCAGGTTAGCCGCGCGAGGGTGTGGATGTGAGCATGCACGTACCACTTCGGGGCCGTAGGGCGATTGTGCTGGGGGCGGGGCGGAGGTCTTGAGCTTGGTCTGGAGGGACTCGACCTCCTGTCGGAGGAGGACGTTCTCTTCCTCGGCCTTCTTGACGCGGACTTCGAGGTCCGCGAGGTACTGCGCCTTGCGTGCGCGGTAGTCGCGCTGCTGGAGGAGGGCGCGGGAGGGGGGAATGGTCATGTCCTTTCTGCGGCCACGGGTCATTGCAGCGGTAGTGGGTGCTGGTGGGTGCGTGTGGATATCCGGCGGTAGTGGTGGTGGTGGTACACGGCACGGGCAGGGGCGGAGGGCGAGGAGGGAGAAGGAGAGGGGAGGAGCGGGAGGGATTTGAGGGGCGGCCGGCGAGGGATGGAACTGTATTTGACTGGGGGCGCCTATGAGACAAAGGAAATATGTTGGAGCGTGACACTGAGAATTGCAAGAGTGGTCGCGCAGTTCTGTTCTGGCTGCCATCAGCTTGGGCGGCGTCCGTCCCGTTTGGGCTCTTTCACCTCGCCCTCCTCTGCAATCGGACTTTGCGACGGCCTGATGCTGTGCCCGACGCTCCGTGTCCGCCGTCCGGCTCCCAGGCCCAGCGTGGCTGCACCCAAACCACTCCGTCTCCTCAGCATCCCACCATCACCAACTCTGCCGCCCGCCGGCCCTCTCTTGGTCCCCGCACCGGCCAATCATCCACGGCCGCGAATTTGACGACGCGATCGGCACACCCGGTCTCACGATCCCAACCCCACCCCGCCCGCCCGCAGCCTCGCGTATGCTCGTCCTGCATGCTTGGCCTCACCCCGCGTCCACTTCTTCCACCATCCCGCGCTCGTCGCTCGCTCGACGACCACTCTGACTGACAGCTCTCGTACACCGGCGAGCCGAGTGCTGTTCTCCCGCCCATCCTCTACCCCCGGCCTATTTGATTTACCCACGACAAATCAGACGTCTGCAGCTCCTCCTCACAACTGCGCTACTCGCGCTCGTCTGCGCGCACAGCCGTCGAACGGCCTCCGTGGGACACCGGCGCGTATCCATCATGACCACACGCCCGATATCGCGTGGGCCGCAGTCCCAGTATGTCCCGATTCTATACATCTAGCAGCAGACGTCGGCGGGCTCCGCCAAGGCGCCCGGGGCACTTTCTCTTAGGTTACCAGATCCCGCCCTAAAGACTCCGGCTCAAGACGCCCAAAGGCACCCCATCAGTTTCAAGCTCGCAGAGGAGACAGTGCGTCCGCGGCGCTCGCTTACCGTGTGCGATCTCCACCTCATCTCCGATTCCTTGGACACTGATATGGCCGGCGGTTCGCCGGTCCGATCCAGTTCGGTCTCGAGATCGCATCCGGTTTGCCTCGGGCGCAGCGTCATTTCAGCCCTCGCTCCCGCCCCCCGTTGTTCCTTTTGACTCACTACATCTACGCAGGATGCCTAAGGGGTTACTTCGCCGTCCCGTAAGCTGTGCTTCTCTTCCAGCATCCTGACAAATGGCGCCTAATATTTCGCTCACTCTAGACGTCCATTGACTGACGAAACCTGCCTCGGTCAATATGGTTTGATGTTCGGACGGGCAATCTGCAATTCAATACCCCTCGTGAGTCGAATTCGGGTGCTGACACGAGGACGCTAAATTGCTTCCGAGCTGGGGCCGACCGGTGTTTCCCTAGTTGCGCGTCTGCGAACCGAGGATGTCTTGCAACGGCGCCTCGCTCGCACTACAACCGCTAGACGGTGACCACGCCCCTGCGGTATCTGCACGGTCAAGCGATTGCGCGCGCTGGATTCACGGTTATGTGAGTGAGCTTGTTCCTGATAGAATTGGAACGATCGTCCTCCGCCAGAACCCGCAGCGATTTCAAAATGCCTTCGCACAAGGTGTTCCAAGGAGCGACCTTCTTCCCTTCTACCGAGTATGGCGTTACCGTCAGCTGTCGTATCGGAGGTTCCGTTTACCTGTGGGGCGGTGAGTCACCATTGAATTCGGTATTTGAAACCTTCCAGGAAGGAGGAATCCCACCGTTTGTGGAGGCCGATGCGCTCTCCAAACAGTATTACCGCTTCTAAGCGGGCGGCGATGTCTACAGGCTGCGCAGAAGCATATCGAGAAGGCGTTCCTCTCTTCCAAAGCGACTGCAGGAAACCTAATACGACGCACCTTGGTCGACCGATATTCCGCTCGAACCAATTTCCATTGTGACGTCGCCTTTGTATACATAGCCTGTCCGCGTGAGAGTATCAATTCTGGAAGGCGAGGGGGGCCACGGCAGTGCCTCCTCGAACGATCCACTAGAAACCATCCTATCATGCCGTTTACCCGCTACGATCTGACGTCGGTGGACAATTCTGCCGGAAATCTACAGCTTCCCAAATAAGCCGCACCGCCCGAATAGCTCGGTTCCTACGAGTTGACTAGTACTTGCGCGCACAGCACGCGATCCGATCCCTGCCTCGGGCGACTTTGAATATCTCGCCACAAGAGGCGTTACAGCGGCGGGTTTGTGGCGAAGGGAACCCGCCGCCCCCCTCGGTGACGTCGGCCGTCTCTAGGGTTAGCTTGGCCGTGCGCCCAGTTGCCGCGCTCACTGGACATGCTTTGTGTATAGTACGTTTACTCCATTCCTCTTGAACAAATGGATATTCACTCTTGTTTCGACCGTTGTCGGACCGTGACAGTCGTTTCCCGCTGCGCCGCGCCCAGCCTCAGTCAGCACGGACCATGGTGCTCCGGCGTTGTGTCATCCGAGGCGTCCAACCGGTCGGAGAGATCCTCGCATCCGAGTGTTCGTACTTACGGCTGCGAATGACGCTGCAGCCACCGCAGCCCATTCAAAGCTCCTTGGTCGACGGTGCTCCTCGGCCCGCCGCTCTCGTAAGTGCCTGCCTTCTCGTGCTATGCGGATTTACAGCCCTGCGGAGCGAGATCGGACGAGGCGGTGGGTTGGTTGGCCAAGGTCAGCCAGCCTGCGAGGCTACACATTTATCCCAGTCATCCATCCCATCTCGAAGCACACTCGGGTCCCTAACTACGTTCCATTCGGGCCGTCTTACACTCGGGCTTCAATGGCTGTCAGCCAAGCCGCACCTGGGCCCTGCCGAAGGCATTCGTATGGCCCAGAGCGGCGCGCCCCTGTCGCAGTAGCTGTGCTCTTCATCCATCCAGCCGTACTTGACGAATTTGGCCGCGCGGCTATCTCCGATGCCAGGCCGCGTAGCACGCAGGCCATCGCGGCATTGCTGTGCCTATCCTCTACGCGGAGCGCAACCACATAGCCGCGTTGGGGTGCATCGTGGCTTCGTGTCGGGCAGCTGCTGTACTCGTCCCGGCTGAACTACACACGTCGACGTCTGCTCGAGCTCCGCCGACGCGAACGAGGATCGTCGGTCGCTCAGAGCCTCTCGTCATCGCGCCCGCGCGCGAGATCACGTCGCGGAGTTCCCTCGCGCCGCGTATCACTCACAAGCACCCCCGCGCAGCGTGATCAGGGGAACGACGTCGCGCGCGTGTGGGGAGGGGGCTCGAGGGGGGTTCCCACGCAGAGGCTAACTGTGAGTCATCATCCGGTCAATTTGGCGCGACAGTCGATCTCGCTGCGACCGCGTCTGACGGCCTGCGCATGATGCGCCCGGCGCGATGCAAACACTCAAAGTCGCGAGACACACCACCATCTTGCTGGGATCGCGCGGCGGTTCGTTGACGTCTGCGCAGCGGCGCCCCCTTCCGGGAGGCTCTGTACTCGCTCACGGTGTGTCTGGTGTCTGTGCCGCATGTGGGCGTCCGCGGATGGGTGACCACGGGTGGGTGATCACTAGCCGGACGATGTCTGCATCGCGGCGCGCCCACATCCTTGGCCGCCCGCCGGGGCGTGTGGACGTCGCCCCTCCGTCACGCGCTGGGTAACGGGTCTCACTGTTCGAAGGGGAGATACATTGCTCCTTCTGCTGCGTGCGGGAGCGTGGTGATATATGGTTCTGCGTCCGACGCTGGTGCACCGGCGGGAGGAGCATCGCCGTGGATGTGGTGATACACGGGTACGTACACAGTTTGGAATTTGAGGCGTGTACGTGTACCCGGGTCTGTGTGCGGTATAATGCAAGGCACTGATTTCGATATACAGATGCTAGGATATGCTTGGTTCATGGCAATGCGGTCTGGCACTTCTCAATGCTCCGAAGGCTAGTGACCGACTCCGAGTCGACTTGCATGCGGCCCCTGAGCTGCAATGCAAGTGCGCTGCGGTCGCAACTTGACGGCGGTGGCTGCCACGCAAAGATGAACGACGGCGTCCGAGTCCCAGCGGTGGGCCTGCAGGCGGCACAAATGGTTCCTCGATGATCAGAACGCCACGGGCGTCCCAGAACAGTTTACAGGCCGTACTCATCTCGCATCCTCAGATGACGATGACCGGTGTCATATCTGTGCATCACGGTGCGCCTGTATTCGAGTATCGACTACCTGCATCGACAGATATCTGCTCGCGGCGTCGGGTGCGTCTGCTTCGCACTCTCTGCCGCCGGATTTCGGATTGGGAGCGGTCGAGGCCGCCCCGTCACAGATATCGAGTGTGACGGGGTTGTAGTTCGGGCCCTGTCCCGAATAGGGTGGTGCAAGTCGAACATCGCGTGGCTGACACGCCCGCCGCTGCCCGCCGCCGCCCCTTATAAGGCGCGCGGCGCTGTCGGGTTCGTTCGTCTCCCTCTCTCTCACAGTCTACGACCATCACGACTCGGCTCGACGTTCATTCCTACCCCACGCTCCCTACCATGGTTCGCTCTCTCGTCCTCGCCCTTCCTCTCCTTTCTTTAATCCACTCCTCGGACGGGGCCCCGATCCCTCAAATTGACGGAGTGGTGCAGGTATAGTGGCTGCGTTGTGTTCAACTCCCCGTGTCAGGCTGAACATGCTCCTCTGTATTAGGTTGTAAACGGGCTGACATGCCCCACCTTGGGCATGAAGATCATCAACCCTGCGGACGCTCTCGTCCAACTCGCGCAGAATATCTCACCCCGTAACCTCGAGGGCATCGCTCCACAGACGTTCGCCGTGCTACTACGGTCTTGCTCGTCTGACGTCGACACTGGCAACACCAACGTCAACCCACCCGCAGTCTCCAACAACGGTGGTTCTCCTGGCGGTTACGATGGCGCAGAAGGCGGCGCCGCCGACCCTGCAGCATACTCTGGTTATGGCTACCCTACTTCGTCCCCTGGTGACGCTCCTCCTGCATCTGCCGAGCCAGCCACCGTCGCCAAGCCTTCGAATCCTGCTGCTTCTCCGGACGCTTCGACCTCCGCTAACTCTCCTACTGCGGATTCTCCTGCTTCCGCGGGTACGGGTGCTGACACCCAGGCCGCTAACCCCACGCCTGCCGGGGACGGGGATGCGCAGACTGCGGATACGAGTGCCGGGGGAAACGCGAACTCAGGTGCGACTGGGGACACGGACGCTGGTTCACACTCCGATGGCTCTAGCTCCGACTTGACGTTCAATCCGCCCGACGTTTCTGGCAACGGCAACGGCAGCGCGGCATCTCCTGGTGACGCTGGGTCCCCTAACTCTAGCGTCAACCCGGGCAATGTCAATGTGCCGAGCACTGCCTCTGGTTCTGCGGCGGACCCTGGCGAGGGCGACGCGCCCAACTCCTCGCCTGCTGTCCCCGCCAACTCTGCCAGTGGTGCGGCTGACGGTGGTGCAGACGCCCCTCCAGCAGCATCGACCAACTCGGACGCACCTCAAGCACCGTCCGACGCGGCTCCCTCGACCCCCAACGATCCTGCTGCTTCGATTGCTGGCGCACCTCCTGCCGTTGGCGATAATTCCGATGGTTCTTCTATTCCTCCGACGACTCCTAGTGACGGCTTTCCCGACTCTACGGCAGGCTACCCGAGCGATGGCTCCTCGTACGGGCCCAGTGACGGCGGGGAGGAAGAGTTCGGCCCCGGATCGGGCGCGGCTACGGGCGACCAAAGCGGGCCTTCTCCTAAGGCAAACTCGAACACTGTGCAACCCGCGGCCGACGAATGTCAAGGAACCATATGCATCGGCTTGGGGATGGTGGGTAGTGGATTGCCAGAATCGCTATCTGAGATCGGTCTGGGTGTCTTGGATGGTGGGGATATCATTAAGCCCACTCCCGCTCAATGCAGCGCTGGTGATGTTTCCCTGTGCATGGGGATAGTCCCGGCGTTGCCATGAGCCCTGGCTGTTAGGACAAGTCCATGTTGGTGCCAGCTCCCACGTTGTACTGGCTACCGATATCTCGTGTTCAATTCATTTATACCGTAAAGCCTTAAATTTCGTAGAAGGTCCTGCTGCGAAACCCCAGCTCTGACACACGGACTCACCGCCATTTATGTTCGAGGCTTGCGAACAAACCATACCGCGCAGAAGCTGCTACCGTCAATGCTACGGGAGTCGAATGTGAACGGGTGGTATCAAGTTATTATTGAGCGCCTAGGAAAAAGACACAAGCGCTCCGGGGTGGCACAGCCGCGGGCGCAGGATGAGCGGGACAGAGTGACGCTCGCCACCAACAATCCACGTCCACCATCCTCATGCCACCTTGCACACTCTCCGCCACGCCCTGACCATCTTTCCTAGCTTACATGACATGAAGAGCGACTTCGTCGACGAGCTCTACTTCTCTGCCGCCTTCCCTCTCCCGTTCCGCGTGCTCTGCCTCGTCGGGCTTGGTATCCTCGGCTGGGCAACTAACCTCCACGGGCTGCACCTCTGGAACATCGACGCCGCCGGGACGCTCGAGCTCAGCACCTACACGCACGACGGGTACCGCCTGACGTCGCCGCTGCCCACCGACAGGCGCAGCGCGGGCTGGAGACACGCGCCCGTCGCCGCAGGCGCACACCGCCCCGTGTACAGGGTGTTCGTGTGGTACGCAGGCTGGACGCTCGCATGCTGGGTTGCATTCCGGGGCGCGACGCGCGCGGACGTCGCGCTCGTGGACCAGTTCAAGTTCGTACCCGCGCTCGCGGCGCTGTGCGTGCTCACCGCGCTTGTGTGTCCGTTCAATGTGCTGTACAAGCACGAACGCGATCGTTTCCTTCAGTGCGTATGCTCCACCCTTTTACTACGTTCTGCTCCATTATATGGGTGCGGTTGGCTGACGCGGTGGTGTACGGACAGGGCGGTTCATAGGTGTTTGTCTCCCGGTCCGCATCGGGTGTACTTCTCAGATGTGGTGTTTGCGGATATGGTGACGTCGTTTGCGAAGGTGCTGGGCGACGTTTGGCTGTCGGTGCTGATGCTGCTTCCCGGGGGAGGTTTGCTGTCGCATCCGGTCCAGGAGGGAATGGCGAGATGGATCTTACCCACGCTTATGAGGTGAGTGACTCGCTTGCACATAATAACCGTCCTTTCCCGCTCCTTCGAGCGCGTCCTGCATTCTTGCACACATTCGGTGTTCTACGGGTTAGAAGAGAATTGGAGAAGTGTTCTTATCTGAGGGACGTCCCGTGTTCAGCCACGAGGCCCCGTACGTTTAGAAATTTGAGGCAAGGCAATGAACCGCGCCCGCACGCCATGAGAAGAAAAGAACATATGCCTGACGTTTCTTATATCCCGAGCACCAAATAGCTTCAATCCAGTTCTATCAACCTGTTGGCGTGTATGAGGTCACCTGTGGCTGAAGGTTCCGCGCGTTAACCGAATGCATCCCTACTCATTCCTACACATTCCTACCTGATCCTTCCGCTTCCCGAACGCCCATATATATGCTCATACACTTGTCCCTTCTAGTCTCCCCTACGCTGTCCGCCTCCGCCAATGTCTTGTCGAGTTCAATGCCCCCGCGAACGAGAGCCGACGGCCCCTCTTCAACGCGCTGAAGTACGCGTCTTCCTTCCCTGTGATCTTCCTCTCTGCCGCTCAGCGGATCGTCGTATCCGACGTCGTTGCTCTAAAAGGTGAAGCCGCCGCCAGCCAGCCGTGGCATGGCGAGCACCAACTGTTCCGGTTATGGTCAGTAGACGGCATACAGTCACTTGTCGCGTTTCAAACTGAAATATGAGGCACAGGCTCCTTGCGGCAGCGTTCAACTCACTCTACTCTTTCTGGTGGGACGTCACGAACGACTGGGGACTTGAATTGTTGCGTCCTCGACACACCAGTAATAACGCTACTATACCGGCGCCGCCAAGACCGCTACTGCTCCCGCGTCTACACTCGCGTTCAGTACTGCCCAAGCATGATAGGTCGTCGTCGGTAGACGAGTTCTCAGAAGACTTGACCGAATATGCGCCCCACGCTTTGCCCCAACGGCGGGCCCATCCGTATGGACTACGCTCAGTCCTCTTATTCCCCTTGCCAGTGTATCCATTCGCGATCCTCGTGGACCTGGTGCTCCGCTTAACGTGGTCTGCGAAGCTTTCCAGTCACCTACACGCTTATTCAGAGGGAGATCTCATCATCTTCTGGATCGAGCTTGCCGAGGTCGTCCGCCGCTGGATGTGGGTCTTCCTCCGCGTCGAGTGGGAGACCGTCAAGGACGCGGAGGCGCGCGAACCCCGGTCACCCCCTCGGTCGGACCGCGGGGACTCGCTCCGGGATCGCGAGGTCATTATCGAACATGATGATTTTGAAATGGTCGCCTCGGACATCAGCGGGCGCGGCTCGGAGGCCGGGTAAGTTTCCGCGGTCATCCTTGGGCGGGCTTTGGAGATGCAAAAGGGAGTGCATTAGATGTCCACGGCGGAGGGCTCGAAGGGCTACGCACCGCACTCGCATAATAGACTCGGGGCCCGGTGGGAAACAGTGGACGGTTGCGGTCGCGCGACACGCTTGGCATGCCGGTGAGTGGCAGCGGAGCCCCTGGTGGAAGCCCCGTTCACGTTATCGTTCCCCACACAGGGCTTCTTCTAGTGTACTAATGTACTATTCATGTCTCACCATACCGACCTATCCATCGCGAGCTTGGACAGATGCGCTGTGGATCTCGAGCGACGCGCAGTATTGACAACGACCGAAGACGTGCTAGGATTTGCCTCGTGGTCATGCATGTGAGTGCCAGCTGACAACGTTTGTGAGATGGCGGGGGGGACATCATGCGCATGACGGGCGCAGGAGATGGGAACGTGAGATTCCGGGGATACCGCGCGAAGGACGGCGCAATTGGGGAAGCACGGAGGGTTTGCGTTCGGGAGCCACAGGTACAGCGGGCTAGAACCGGACTGCACAGTCGCGCAAGATATCATGCGACACGAGTGGGAGAGGGGGCCCAGTGACGGTGGCGGCGGTTGCGCCCGAAAGGTGTGCATATTCGCTCATGCACCCATTCAGCTGATCGTGTGTACAGTGCTCTTAGCCGCGGTGGCTGCATATAGACGCCCGGTGCGAGCTCCGGCGCAACACTGCAATTGACCATGAACATGAAAGTCGTCGACATGCTCTCGGGGGATGTCGCGTCAAAATGGGTGAGAGCGTGCGCCATTGACTCAGCTATTCCTGTCACCACCGGGAGGGTTCGCGGCGGGTGCTGGGAGAATAGCCTTGCCCGTTCGTATCTTCATATCGCGCCCGCCTCGGGAAGGTGTGTCTTCTCTTGCATCAGCTGACAAACGTCTGTGTACCGGGCCACCCGGGACGTCGCTGCGCGGCAAGAGCCTGTTGGGAGGAACCTTCGTGGGCTTTCGGAAGCTGGCATTGAAAAGCAAGACCGCTTCTGGTGCTCACGACACTGTATTCTGCGTCGCGTCTGTCCCCTGCGTTCCGCGGCCGCCCGGCACCCATACGCAGCTTAGCACCAGAGTCAGCAGGAACAACTCGGTGCCTCCATTCCCACGTGCGCCTCTCCTCCCTTGTGTTGTGCGCATTTGAACCTTCCGAGCCTGTCCTGCGCCCGCCCAGCTGAACTTTCATCCTCCTATCGATCCCACAGCGCACGCAAAACGTTTACCCGTGACCATGCTTGTCGGCCTCTCATCCAACTACTTAAGGCGCGGGCTCCTGTCCTCAGCAGCCAGGTCCCCACGCCTTCTCAGCTCAGCCCGTATCGCCCCCTCCCTCAGCCCAAACTACACAGCCGGAATGAAGGTGCGCGTCCAAGACTCCATCGCAGCTGCACAGGATTGAGGACTGACGATGACGTCATTTCACCCTACTGCAGGTCCTTGCCGTTCTCTACAAGGGTGGTGATGCTGCCACGCAGGAGCCTCGTCTCCTCGGCACGATCGAGAACCAGCTCGGTCTCCGTACTTGGCTCGAGTCGCTTGGGCACGAGTACATTGTAAGCACACGCCTGCATTAAATGTCCTTTTGAACAGGATTTGATAGCCCCCCGGTAGGTCACCGATGACAAGGAAGGCTCTGAATCCATATTCCAGAAGCACATCGTCGATGTATGCACCTTTTCCATTGCTACGGCTCAGCAGTTGACATATGCTTGGTAGGCTGAAGTCCTCATCTCCACCCCTTTCCACCCGGCATACCTCACGAGAGAACTTGTTGAGAAGGTCAGTACATCGATCGACGGAGTGTCCATGAGAGTACTAAATCACAGGGTGCAGGCCAAGAACCTGAAGCTTTGTATCACTGCCGGTGTCGGCTCCGATCACATCGACCTCAACGCGGCTGTCGAAAAGCGCATCCAGGTCCTCGAGGTCTCCGGGTCAAACGTTGTGTCTGTCGCAGAACACGTCGTCATGAGCATTCTCTTGCTCGTCCGCAACTTCGTGCCCGCACACGAACAAATCGAGCGCGGGGACTGGCAAGTTTCTGAAGTCGCACGCAACGCGTTCGACCTGGAGGGCAAGGTTGTCGGCACCATCGGCGCGGGACGTATTGGTTACCGTGTCCTGCAACGTCTCCTCCCCTTCGACACGAAGGAGCTCCTCTACTACGACTATGCACCCCTCCCGGAGCAGGCTGCCAAGGCCGTCAAGGCGCGCCGCGTTGAGGACTTGAAGGAGTTTGTCTCCCAGTGCGACGTCGTCACCGTCAACTGCCCGCTGCACGAGGGCACGCGCGGTCTGGTCAACGCCGACCTACTGAAGCACTTCAAGAAGGGCGCGTGGCTCGTCAACACCGCACGGGGTGCCATTTGCGACAAGGACGCCGTCGCGGAGGCGCTCAAGAGCGGGCAGCTCAACGGCTACGCGGGTGACGTGTGGAACGTGCAGCCCGCGCCCCGCGACCACGTCTGGCGTACGGCGAAGAACCCGCTCGGCGGCGGCAACGGCATGGTTGCACACTACTCGGGCACGACGCTTGACGCGCAGGCACGGTACGCGGCGGGTACCCGGAGTATCCTGCAAAACTACATCGAGGGCAAGGAGCAGGAGGTTCAGAACATCATCATCGGTCTGAGTAAGTGCACCCAGTCGCAATCTTGTTACCTTATCGCTTATAGGCTCTGATAGGTGGATACGAGACCAAAGCTTACGGCCAGCGCAAGTAAGCACCAGTACTGACGCTGGATGTCTGGACCGTATCGTATATGTATTGGTGTCGTCAGCATTTTGTACCTTTGTACCAGTAGTCATCACCCAATCATTGTTGTGAATGCCGTACAACGCTTTGCTGTACGCCCATTGACCAGCTACACACTGAGCGGCGCTCGAGTCCAGAGCCTTCGGGCATTCACATCTATTTATATAGTTTCGCACCTATTGAATTGGTGCGGATCGCCAGCGTGCATTGGATCCACAGGGAAACCAAAAGCCGACATTTATCATGCGGGTCCTACCGAGCTTCTCCAGGTACAACACGACGTCAATAATAGTCCAATAAAAACAGGTACAGCAGGGACGACACAAATAGCGAGTACAACAGCAGGAGTGTGTGACCAACGCGGGGTATTAGGGAGCCATTCTCGGCAGAAGACGCAGCTGCGCTGGCAGTATCTGGCCTAACAGTTCAGCCAGCTGTTAGTTCGAAGCGCGAGCGATATTACAGAAAGTCGCGGAACGCACGGGATACCGTTGTCGTCGGAAAAGGACGGGCAAGTGTCATTTGGGCTACCCTGTTGGTTATGACGAAAGATTCGTGAGCAAAAGAATGCCTCGATTGCGAAGGTACGTACAGTGGGATTAGCAGGGCAACATACGCTGGAGCCGTCGTCGACACTCCCGAGTGCCGCGGCCGATTTCGCGCCAGCCCAGCTCTCGAGACAGTCTACGCTCTGGTAGCTGACGTTCCACACGCCGAAGTCCTTTATTTAAACGAGAAAATGAGCAAGACACTTTCGTCAAAGAACATCAGGCAAATACATACGGTGAAGCCTGTGGAATAATGTATATTAAGTCCCAGATAGATAAACGAAGGCTATGGATGCGCCTACCATACAACGCGGCATTTGACGGGAAAAAGTCGTCGGGTATAGAAGGGGACGGCCAGGCAAGGTCAAAGTTGATGTATTGACCACCTCTATCATTTCCGTTCGCCTCCGCACCTATAGATTATAACAAACGTTGAGGACGTACTGGTTAGGTTTCCCTGGTTTAGCGGAACACCATCCATTCCCTCCCGCTGGACACAAGTCTGTTACTTTAATCACCACACTTTTCGTGACGTTCGGGATGAAGGGTGGGTCAGGCAAATAGGTATCCAGGAGGGTGATCTTGAAGCAGCGTCCACAGCCGGGTCCGTAAGCGGTGCTGCTTCCGAACGCATACTGGCTCATGGCGGCGGTAGGGTATCGCGTGCTCGCCCCCGTGCATCCGCAGGAGGCGATATAGCCGTCGGGGAGGGTATAGTGGGTGAGTGTTGCAGTGCCGTCAGCAGGGTATTCTATCCATTCCGCTGCAAGAGAGGGTGATGAAAAGAAGGCGAGAAAGACGAGCGAGAACCACATCCCGAGCTGAGAGCAGAACGGTAGAGACAGCATGGTGAACCCGGTCAAGCCAAGGTGGCGCTGGGATAGATAGTCTACACTGTTGAACTGGCTACGCCAGGCATGGCAGAGGGCAGAGACAAGAAGCAGGCTGGGTACACGCTCGTCGAGCGCGACGGGAAGATCTCATCAAATTCGAGCGGCAATATGCACCGAGCTTCCAAGCAGCCATCCCGACCCAAGCACACAGGTACAGCTCATCTATACAAGACGGTGCCGATTCAGCCCGTCCAGCGTAGACGAGGGTTACGAGGGTTACAGGAGGCGGGTCAATTGGCCGAACGAGTGGGAGACATGTACGAGGACCAGTTCAAAAGGTGGATTGGGCGCTTGCCTATCATTCAAAGATCCATTCAGCCGCGTCTACTCGTCAAAGAATGATTGGATCCAGTCACTAGTATTCTGACTAGTAACCTCCTAAAAGGAGCAAAAGAGCTAGAATGATCCACATAAAGCTGCCGTAATATAATAGCGTCCATGTCGCCCCATGAAGTACGGTACCTGGTCCCTCCTTTGAGCACCTCAAGGAAGCGCGAGGAATCGAGAAAGCAGCCGCGGGAAGTTGGGTGTCCCCAAGCCGGTGACAGGATCCCAGCCGGACGTAGCGGGGAAGCCATCCTTTCCACAGGCAGGGTTAGACCCATCGGTAATGTCATTCCACACGTTGGCAAACATATGTGAATACAACTGGAGGGGCAATCAGTATAGCTTGAGGAAGGAGGATGGCGGCTACTAGCTTACCGCGGGGTTGATCCATCCAATGGGGCTCTTGCCGGCCGCAATGCGAGCATCGTTTACCGCGGTGAGCATCGCCGCGACGATCGGCGCAGAAGCGGACGTCCCTCCGCTCAGCTGAATTTCACCACTGCCTACGGTCACGATATTTGCCCTGCAACGAGGAAATTTTGTCAGGCTT
This sequence comes from Trametes hirsuta, assembly GCA_001302255.2. Taxonomy (NCBI): domain Eukaryota; kingdom Fungi; phylum Basidiomycota; class Agaricomycetes; order Polyporales; family Polyporaceae; genus Trametes; species Trametes hirsuta. The sequence goes on from CP019378.1 coordinate 1,007,435, forward strand.
TGAAGGAGGTACAGGGAAATGAGGGTGCAAGACGGACCCATTTGCGGCAATGTCGGGATATGCTCTACCAGTGCGGTTGAAGACGTGCGGTCCGTACTGAGAGGGAGTGTGCTGTTTGAGGTAGTTCTGCACGGCGCGTTCCTGGAAACGCGGACGCGAGAAAACGTTCGAAAACCCGCCACCAGATGCAAATCCTGAGGTTGCGCTCTCTGGGTCCGAAGTCTGCAATCGAGGATAACTATTGAGCCATGGCACCTGTTGCCACAAGCCATTCGACTTACTGTGCTTCCGGGATTCACCTGCGTCGAACCGACTGCAGTGAGATATTGGCATGACCCAGGGAAGTCGGGGAGGAAGTTTCCCTCGCCCTCCACTTCCGTACCATTCGCGGCTAGGCAGGTTCCCGCAAAGGACATCCCATTGTCGCCGGATGCATACACAACGGTGATGCCGGTGAGGCTGAGCTGAATAGAGCCAACGCCGCTATCAGCTGCAGAGCTTGTGGTATTGTAGATGAGAAGCGTACCTTGCCCATCTCGTTACATTTGCGGATCATGTCGGCGGGAGGCCCATCCTCAGCGCCGCCGTAGGAAATAGAGATCACGTTGGACCTAGGCATGTCCCAGCAGTTTTGTCCGTCTGTAAGGCGTGAGAATGTTCTTAGTCACGATTCGTCCATCAGGCGTGTAGCAAGAACACTCGCCGTATTCTTTGCAGTACCGCGTATCGAGCGCGGATAGAAGATCTTCAAAGAAATCGTCTGACAAGTTCTTGAGCCAAACACACGATACAAGCCGCATGGAATGCCAGAAACTTACCGCCTCCATCCTGGTACAAGAACACTTGCTGCTTGTGGCCGAGAAGGCCCATGACAAGTTCGAAATCAAGATTAGACTCCCCAATAAGATCGCCGTCGGTCGTGCTAGTGTTCTCATAGCCTAACGTATCGACCGAGTTGTAAGTTGATGAGCGATCTGAAGCAAATAGTAGACACTTACCGCCATCGACACTGATGAGTGTTGGTCTGCTGCCAACTTGGTCCGGGGCATAGCGCTTGAAGAACTCATCGAGATCGTCTTCGTTGTAATTCTGCGTGCCTACTTCCACTAAACACGGAGTACGACGTTCATGAGGGATCTCGGTTCAACAGAGCGTATGGCAAGCTTACCAACGCCGATAGTGTTCCTGTCCGCGGCGACGAGATCATAATTGAAATCGTACAGCTCGCGGATGCACGAGAGCGTGATTTGTTCATCGCACTTGTCAGAGGTTTCCTTGACTGCCTATGATAGAGCAATCAGACTAGGAGGCCCGCTGCGTCCAGATGCTAGAAACTTACTGTCTTGAGCGCCCCCGAAGGCCTGCGCAAGCCTGCCCGCCGAGTAAGGCTACGCTTAGCGTGGAGACCGCGGGACGCCATCATGGATGCGGTAATCGCGCCGAAATGCACCGTGGGCGTCACAAGGTCGACATGCTGCGAGACGTGTTCTGGGAGATGGTAGCCATGCTGACAGGAGACATGTTCTGCGCCCGTCTCGCCGTGCTGGTAGACGTAATACTCCGTCGCGAGGAGACGTTCGGCTTCTGCAACGCTGACGTTCACGCGTATGTATGCGCCGTCCGGGCTGAGCTGGATTCTCTCTGGGCGCACGCCGTCGGTCGCGAGCCACGAGTGGACGGTATCCACTGACTCTTCGGAGGGCCGGAACGTCTCCTTGACTTGCGCAGGCGTCCAGTGTTTCCCGTAGTTGGGCGAGTCGGGGTCGGAGACGTCGAGCAAGTACCCTTCCAGGTTCTCAATGTTGGATTGCACAAGCGCTATGCTGAGCGGCAAAATAGAATCTGGGTCTGCACGCCCGTGGAGAGACCATCCAGTGGGGGCCGAGCGTCGGTGTTCGTGTAGGATACGTCGGGAAAGTTGAGGCGCTGTGGACCCGAGAACGGAAGAGATGGTCCCAGCCAGGGCGCAGAAGAGAGCGAGAGTCACCATGTCGCTGATGGGCGGAGTGCTTGACTACTGGATCGATATACTACGCACTCCATCGTCCTCTTATACCTTGCTCTCCGCGACCCGTTGTCTGGAGGTTAAAGTTTACGTTGCGGTGCCATTCCGACGGGTCGTCTGGCATACAATTCGGACTCGGAGCACTGCCTCCGAATCGGCACAGGTCAGCGCCATATCCAATTCTCGCTTTTTGGATTTGGGGCTAGCGCGAGGATCCTAAGTTGTCAGCCATTTAATGTAAACAAGGTTTCTACGGGATTCGAGCCAAGCACGAGCTCTTGGCAAGACGATACTTGTACTGAACGTCGAACTTCAGGCCGTGGTAGCCACTTGAACGTTACCCGCTCAGGAGGTTTGCCTACGTTTACTTAATTTGAAGCTGTCCGCCATGTTTCAAACCCATGCCTATCATTTATCAGCGCTGATCGGAAAGGTAATCGGTGGTGTGAGGAACGTACAGTGGAACGTACACGAGCTGCCCACACGTTGTGCAGGTTCGGGCTGCGTGAGCGGACGTATGCAAACATGCTGAGCTATGGAACTAGATACGGGGAAGCGGCGTGGATGAGGTATCTTCGTCTAGACGAGAGACTGCTGAGAGTCACTGGTGGCAGGTCCTAAAGCAGGGCGCTCCGAGGAGGCGCCATGGCCGATGCCCACCATCATTCATGCCATGGTAGTGGCTGTGTTACACTGCTACAACCGTCGAATGGGCCCGGGTTCGAGCCTCCGCCGACGCCTTTTCAACTCTGAAAGGGAGGGGATTCGAAAGCCCACCGTGGTGCGCATCCTGAGCAACTGTTGAGAATATAGACAATTCACGTTTCTGGCCAAAATTCCATAGCAGCAAGTACCAGTCTTATTCCCGCTTGGCGCTAGCCTCGACCCGCCCTCACATCGCAAAATTCCCTCCGAATGCTTCACGAAAGCTGTTCAACACCAGCGCTGCTGCCGAGTCTTCAGCTTCGAGTTCGCGTCCGAGTCGCCATACCACCCCCGCACCTCCTCCAACGTGACCGTTACCTCGATTAGCACTTTCAAGATATTCCCCGCCTCCCGCACGTCGTGCGCCCCTGCTGATCCGCGCCATCTTGCGATACAACTAGAACAGCCACGGCGCCGCATAAAGCACCAGACTATTCTCAATGTGGCGTCATCCTCACGCGAAGTCAACGTTGAGCGTGTGCCGAAGCGAAGCACAGCCAGGCCTGTACGGGTTGTCAAAACCCGTGTTCGAATAAACTTCATGAGACACAACGTTAAGCTGTAGGGCCACAACCACGACGCGTCCCCCAACAACAAGCGAGCAACCGGCGGGATACGCATTTCATTATACCAGTACTGGCCCTACAGCTAGTCGAATTCCGTATGCTCTAATCGAAAGCGAAGTCATCCATGCGAATCCAGTGAATAAAATACAGTCGTACGTGTCGTGAACCGTCCGTGTTAGCAGGGGTGTGTTAATCGTTAGAATCTCGGGACGCATAATTTAAGTGCGGCACCCCGGCGTGGGTGGGGGAGGAGTCGTCGAGCATCACGCGAAGAACGCGCGAGTGAAGCGGGAAGGAGAAGAAGGATGCAACGGGGGGAGTACGAATTATAGGATGCTCTCGCTTCACATCTCACGCAAAGCCTTGCCCGCCAACGCCCACATTGTCAGCATGAGCAGGCACAAGCAAAACACCATCAGCCGCGCCTCCTCGCCCGCGGGGCTGCGTTCCACCAGTAGCGCGGCGACGCCTTTCGGCGCAGCATCCGGATGCCCGCTCGGGCGCAGATCCAGCACCCACCTCTGCACAGTGGGCTTGCGCGTGCTCCGTCTCTGCGCCAAAGCCCCCACGACGCCGACCCCCGGGGTGTTCGCGCGGTTGTCTAGGAGTGCGCGAGGCGTCTCGATTCCCAGCGCACTCGCCGCGGCCGCGAACCACTCCGCGACGCCGACGCTCGCGAGCGCGTCCGCAGAGCGCGGGAGGGGCCACGCGCCCGCCCAGGCCCACAACGAGAGCCAGAGCCAGGGTATGGTGTGCCACTGCGTAACGTGTAGGCACACGGGGATGCCGTGCGTGTCGCAAGTGAGCTCGAACACGCCGCGCTCGAGCGGGGGTGCCGTGTTCTCGGAGCTAGGGTGCGCGGGGATGAAAGCGATGGAGAAGGCCTTGAGGCGCGGGTTGGCAAGCGCGATGTGAGAGGCGCCAGTGTGCATCGGTTCTTCGCCTGGCATGCGTACAAGCGCGAGGGAGAGCGTGCGGAGGCGGGCGAGGCCGCGGAGAGCGTTCGCGAACGCATCCTGTTACGAAAGCAGGCTAAGGTGAGCTTCGGGAAGCTAAAGAAGGGTGCACGCGCACGGGTATATAAATATGCACTTACCAAGAAGAACGACGGCTTGGTCGTGCAGGTTATGTCAAGATCAAGCAGGTGCGGGCAGGAAGCGACGATAGTGCGCAAGACGCCGTTACTGTCGTAACCACCCTGGATCGCGAACGTTACCTTGATCGACGTAAGGGCATGCAGGCTCATGAGCACGCGAGAGATCGTCAGGGGCGTGAGGTCGCGGAGGTGCATCGCATGCGGGAAACACACCCGTCGCAGCGTCTTCGTGAGCGACGTGGTTCCGCCGGGCGGGGGAGGCAAGTTTCCGTTTCCGTTCGCATTCTGCGCCTGAGCGTTCCCGTCGTCTTCGGCTACGGGAACACGATCGACCAGCATGCGGAGGTGCGCGAACGAGCCGCTGAACTCCTTCAGATTCGGTAATGCTTCATGATCCAGAGTCGACAGATCAAGCTGATTTGAATTGGGCCTGCCCAGGAGATGGAGGCTTTCGATGGAGGGATGCGCCACCAAGAAGTCCTTGAAGTCATGAGCATGATCCATAGGCGCGGTGCCGGGTGCATTGGTATTCCACACGAGCGCTCCGAGCGCGAGACGGCGAAGCTTCGGCCAGCGGGCGCTGTAGAGGCGAGCGGCCTCCGATGGCTCGGAAGAATGCCCTACGACACAGAGCGACTCGAGGTCGGGGCAGCGTAGGGTGAGCATGTCCCAGAGGCGGGTGAACACGGGTTCGCTCTCTGCCTCGGCGTCAGCGGGGCCGAGGACGTGCTGGGTCTTGAGGGGATCGGACCCACCTCGGGACGGAACGTGCAGGGAGTGGGCGTAGAAACCATCCTTGAACGTGAGCGAGAAGCCGGCAAGGCCGCTGAACTGGAAAAGCTGTGGCGCGGCGTCGCGTCGGGAAGACGATCGGGCGATGATGTCATATGCGGACACTTACAGAGCTCGACGGACGCGGCAGGAAACAGCCGAATGTCGTCGCGACATATTTCAGGCTCGGGCACCTTTGCGGAAAAAAGGGACGCGCTCTGAGCATGCACAGGCGCGTGGGGGTCGCGTGAGAGCGCACCTTGAGCGTAGCTCCGCCCACATCTGGTCGCTCGGCAGCATGTCCTCTCCGTCCCACTCGAACTGGAGCAGCGCGTCCAGGTTGCGGGCGACCTTCACGATACACCTCGAGACGAGCCCGGCGTTGTCCCAAGCCCTGTATTGGTCCCGGGGTCGTGGGGTAGATTCGTGCTCGGGGTGGACCGTGAGCTTGCGGACATGTCGGGCCACCGCCGGGCATCGCTGCATCATACTAAGGGTGCGCTCGCATTGCTCTGCGCCATGGAGGTCGACTTCAGCGTAGAGGGCAGGGATGACTTTGCCGTAAGCGGCAGTGGACTGTGTGCTCGTTAGCGACCAAGCGCATCGGAGGCTGAGAATGCGGTCGTACGACCGGGACTCACCACTTGGCTCAGATGAAAGACATCAGAACGCGACGCGAGGTAGCTGGTGACCTCGAGGAAGATCTCCGCAGGCAGCGAGTCGAGGGCCAGCATCTTGCGTGGGGCCTTGGGAGCAACGGATGGCGCATACATCGGGTCGGAGGCGGAGTGCAATGTTACAGGGGCGTCGTCAAGTCAAGTTCGTAGCATATACAGGCGTGTCGTGCGCTGCGTCGGCGGAGTGGGGCGGCGGGAAAGGGCTCGGGATGGGGCAGCAGACACGGGTGTTGGGGAGAAGGAGGCGTTGGTGGGCATATTGTTTATATGAGACCCGGACGATGGAAGCGCGTCAGGGAAGGCGAGTCAGAGGCGCCGGGGCGCCATATGCGTCTGAGATCTAATCAGTTCCTGCTGGGGTGATATCGCATCTGTGATCTCCAGCCCCGCCCCAGTGCCACTCGGCCGAGCGGCGCGCGCCCTTCATCCGTCCTCTGCCCCTGCAGCCCGTACGACGCGGCCGTCGTCTGACTCTCGCTCTCAACGTTCAACCCCGTCTTATCCGGACCGACGCACGGGCACCCATTGTCTTCGCCGCCTTGGCCATCTTCTCCATCGCCTGATTCCCCACAGCCAGGACAAGAAACACAAGATCCTACCCGCACATGCACTCGGAGCTCTGACTCGCACAGCGGCGGCACCCCGTCCACTTCGCACACTTACCGGCCTGTCCACTCACCCATGGACACGCGATGCCTTCCCCTGCATCTCGGAATCCAACGGCAGCCTCCCGCGACCGCACAACATCCTTCTCCCGCCGGTTCGCTGCCGCAGCCTGCTTCGCTTCGAGCATCGCCGCCTCCGAAGCGCGTCCGTCACCGTTTCAATTTGAGTATTGCCCTTGACGCAGAATCCCCGCTGCACCCGACTCGGCAGCACCATGTCATGCATTGCGAGATTGATATCAGCTTCGCTGTCCACACCCTGCACCCGCCGCATTCGCGGTTCTAGACCGCGCCTCCCGCCTCCCGCGATCTGTGCCAGAGCACACGCTGCGTCACCACCATGCATCGGACCTCACGCCCAGCCCACGCCCCCGCCGCCGTCATGACACTCAGTCTCATCTCTCCACCCGTTCGCCCCGTGCATTCCGTCAGTACCTGTGGACGTAAGACCATCCCCAGCGGACGTCCGATCATAGGTGTGAGCCGAAATGGCAGCGTCCCGGCGCGCAGACGTGCACACAAACGTCCCAGCAGCGTCCCGACGGCGAACCGCGTCCAATGTAAATCACGACCTGACAGACGGTCAGCGTACGTCCATGCCCGCCAGGGCCTACGAGCAAGCGGGTGAAACGAGGAAGGAAGGATAGACGCACATCTTGTAGTGGATCTCCGACTCGCCCTCGCCGTCGGTCTTGTACTTGATCGAGATGTCGAGGTCGCGCGGGTTGCGCGCATTCGGCGCGCACGACAACTGGCCGGTGATTTTCTGGCCCTCGGACACGGTCAGCGTGTCGGGCGTGTAGAACACCGTCTGTCTGCGGAGCGGGCGTCGGCCGTGAGAGGTGCCCTGGCAGATAGAGAGGTACGCGGTGCTCACTTCCAGTGCGTGTACTTTGCGTGTGGGCCGGTCGAGAACTTAACCTTGGTGTGTGTGCAGTCGAAGAGAATGTCGAACCAGGCCAGGAACGCATGCGCGTCTGCGTACAAGAGGCTCACGTCAAGCAAGATCCGCGGCGGGAGCGCGGAGATACGTACAGTCGTTCCGGGTCGCCGTTAATGAGAACGGCGCGGTGAAAGTCAAGTCCTCCTTCTTGACCGTCCGGAGGTCAATGTGCTACAACACCCGAGATGCCGGCATTCAGCAGGCAAGGCACGTCCAGACAAAGGGTCTAGGTTACCTTGATAAGGCACGGGTCGGTAACGACAGCCTTGAGCTCTACGGTGTCAACGAGGGGCTCGCGGAGCGCGATCTCCTTGATGCACGAGTAGTCGAACCCATAGACGTTGTCCCAGACTGCCAAAAGGCTGATTGTCAGAAACTGTGGTCACGCGCCCAACCGCGCAGTACGCACAGTTGATCTTCTCGTCCTTGTATTCGGAATCCTCAATGGCGGCGAGGTACATGGTCGCGACGTCGGGGAAGATAAGACCCTCGGGCTTGAGGTACTTGTCACGCGCGAGCAGGACGGTGTCGAGCATGGACTCGTAAAGCAGGAAGTAACCCATCCACTCGGAAATAATGATGTCGAATTTCTCGAACGGTAGTGCGACCTCCTCGAGCTTGCCCTTAACGAGCGTGATCTCTAAAGACATGGATAAGTGAGAAACATGACGATTTGGCACACGAAACGCGAACACGCACTGTCTTTGAAGCCGTTCGCCTCGACAATTTTGACAGCCTGGTCGATGATGTTTGACATGTCGACCTATCGGTAATCCATCATTCAGTGAGAAAGAGTGCTGGTGTGACTCAAGGACGCGAGGGGACCTACACCGACGACGTGCTTCGCGCCCGCCTTCGCAGCGAACATACTGAGAATACCGGTACCGCAGCCGACGTCCAGGACGAGCTTGTCCTTGAACAGGTGGGGGTTGTTCACGATCGCGTTGCGGTACGAGCCCGTGCGCACGGTATCCTTGAGCATCTCCTCGTGGATGCCTGTGTGCGATCGCGCGCCCCATCGGTCAACATTTCCTGCCTACGCGTGGGGGGAAGTCGGGCGAGGGCTCACCGAAATGCGCGTACGAGTCCGCGTAGCTGTGAAAAAAACGCGCATGTCAGCGCCCGCGTCCCACAAAAGAGGTCATCGGACGCGGTGGATCGGGGACGCACTAGTCTTTGGAGGTCATGTTGTCCGCAGAGACCTGATCCTGCTGCATCGGCTCCGGGGTGGAGGAAGAGGGGCCCGCGCTCGCCATTTTATGCTACAGTCGTTTGCCGAGGGATAATTTCTATGGACACAGTGGTAATCGTGAACAATACGCGCGCGGTAGGCGGTACAGGGAGCCCCGGGAAGGCAGAAGCGGATAGGAAGAGGGAGGAGGAAAGAAACTGGCGGAGCGCGCGAACCAGGTCTCGCCAGAGATTACCGCGACAAGCGCCCATGCGAGGAAAAGAAAATAGTCGATAGACGCTCGTCGACCACCTCGATCGCGTGGAACACGATCGGCGCGTGCTAGCGCTCACGCGGGCGGTGGACGTTCCTACTAGTAGGTCCACTGAATCCACTCTCTATCTTCGAGTCCAGGCTTATGTAGTACTTCAGTATGCAGTACCCAATTGGCGACATTAAAACGCTCTTATCTAATAGGACGCTCTGATAGAGGAGGAATTCATCGGAATCACATGCGCATACTACCCGCTCCAGTGCTTACTGTGATATACGAAACGCGAGGTATGTCATAGCCACCGATTTAAAATCTGGAGGGCACAATATCAAGCAATGAGAACCAAGAAGGGAAGATCATTTGTAGTGAATAGGAATTGATTGACATTGTAGCACTATAGTATCCCAACTAAATCTGTACCTCTGAGTTCGCACCCTTCAGTGAGTCTCTTGGACCTCCCGTCACCTATGCTCTATCTCCGCTCGCAATCCGGTAATGAACTCAAGGTGAAGTCGTTGTATTGTTGTAACTGACGCTCATGTCTCGTCTAGGTGTACTATAGTCTTATCGAGCTACGCTTCAAAAGCGATCTTATTGGCAAGTCGAAGCAAATCCACGATTGAGAACGTTGCCCCCAACGACTCGGATAGTCAAGGCCAGAGTAGTAGGTCCAGAAGGGTACTACGCCTGAAATGAGTGGTCATCCTCCCGTATCAAAGCCAATTTGCCCGTTGCCGATGCCAGCATTCTACGTGTCTGGGAAGGGACCAGACAAAATGTTGTAATTGTTCTGTCCAATGTGCCTTGGATTAGATGGTCGCGCACGCTATCGTCAGGCACGACGACCGTGATGGACAGACGCTATGCCTCGAGCGGTGATTATTATCGGTCGTATCTCAGAGAAGGATATCACGCTTACTGACGCTCCCCTCCGACGAGTCGTGGTATTGATAGCAATCATAACGGAGAGATTAAGTGCACGGGCTGATGCCTCTATATCTAACCGGGCTCGAGCAGAGGTTTGGTGTGTAGAGACGTCGGAAGTGCCGCATACACCCGCCTAGGGCGTTCCGAGTCAACTTGAACTTCGCATATACTGCCGATGATTAGGATAGTATTAAACATGTAGCTCCCAGAGCAGGGCTCTTATTAATAGCAAGTCTTCGTCTATTCATGAGAGAGACTATCCTATGAAAATAGCTGCCGGCTCGGATGCGACTTTGCTTTAAATGTTTATAAATGAATTGTGGCGGGGGCGCAAAAAGTTGCTGACACCATTCGGTCCGGAGGGAAATTAGCGGCCGCTTGACAAAAATGGCGAACTCTGGGCCAGTTTTGACCTTTTTAAGGATGAGTTCATAACATACAGCATGCTCTTGTAGGTGCTCCCTATGTAGTCCGGGGTGTCGAAGTAGTAGAGAAGATGACCGTTGGGCCCACGGCCGACGGGACTTTTAACCTATGGGCGCCAACCCTCTCAAAAAGGAAGGCGGCCGTCCCTGTACACAGCCACTGGAGACGCACTGCCTCCTTGCAGGGGCGCAGTCGAGGCGCAGCGGGGCGTGTGCCGGATTGGGCGCAGTTCGAGCCGCCTCCACGTATTCCATAAGTTGCTGACTCCGCCTTCGGCCGCAGCCGCCACTCCCCCCAGGGTTTACAAAACTCCCTACCGGCGCACAGTCGGCCCCGCCTCCACCCCTCCACACTACAAAAGCAACGGACCGCACGATGATCGTAGACCCCACCTCCACACTCATGGTGCGTACCCCTCGCGCTCGGGTTGCGTCGAAGTATCACTTGGGCTGATTAGGACTGCCGACAGGCTAAAGTGAACGATTTCGATGAGGAGGGCCAGCCCATGCAGGCTCCCCCTTCATACGATGCGGCTGTAAACGACCCGCATGGTAGGTAGCCTTCCAAAACTGCCGATACCCGTGTACTGACCCCTCTGCTTCAGCCTCTGGACAGTATCTCCCGGATGGAGCGGCCAAGGCTCAGGACATCAAGATTCCTCCCCCATCGGATCCTTATTCGGCCGGGCAGCCGATGTCCCCACAAGCCGCCCAAATGCCTGCGACCGTTGTGTACAACTACGTGAGCCCCACGACCGGCGAGCGTATCGTCTCTCTACTCCCACCAGACCACCCCCAAATGGTCTGTCTACAACAAGGGGGGCACGTCGCGCGCTCAAAGTTCGGCATTCTGGGTAAGTTGCTTTAGTCATCAGGGTTCTTGCGTTGCGGAAGCTGATAAGGCGACTCCTCCAAGGTATCCTCGCTGCGATCTTCTGGTTCCCCCTCGGCGTCGGAGTTTGTCTCCTGGACAGGAAGGTTTACTGCGAACGCTGTGGCTCCATTTTGGATGAGGGGGTGTGTTGAACATAGGATGCCGACCGGTTGTCCACCACTCTCGTGACCCGGGATACCATATTTTCCGGCGCGTCTCATGGGTTGTACTTATAGCTCTATACCTTGGTCTATTGTGTGCTCTGCCCTAATCCTCTTACTATGGACACGATGTGATTAGGTACCCTCTTTTAATGCCGTATACACGTACACATCAAATTCCAAAGGGCCCAAATTACCACTCGGACTCTTTGCCCTCCTTGCATTCTGAAATCATTCAAGAATTAAGGCTGTTTTGCAACGGTGGATACCCCAGTGCGCGTGCACTGGTCACCACGCCCATTGCCGCTCCACCCGCTGCAAAGCGGCCTCCACCCGATGCGTTGCAAAACAGCCCTATTAGGACGCTGTGAGGGTAATTCCTCGATCGGTGAAATGTACAGATCTGCCCCTTGGTAGCTGTTGACCCGAAAGCCCCGACCAGATGTCGTCTTCGCTGCCGCCCCAGCCTCAGAAGCGCTACAATATTTGGTTTAATTCATTATGTGATCTCCTTGACCTGTAACCAGTACTCTTGTAGCAAAGAGCCTGCATCTCAGCTCATCCAGATCTCGCCTGAATCTAAGTATTGCATCCGAGCTCAAGTTGCGCGGTGTCGTATCGTGTAAGTTAACCCGAATAGGTACTGATAATGATACAATAAATGTTGATGCTACACTGAAGGTGACTGAACAAACCCTCTGAACGAGGGTCTGCAATAATCGATATGCCAAGTGATTTGCCGATGAGATAGCATTAGACACTCACGACACCGGCATGCGAACGGTTGTCGGCCCCCCCTTGCAGCGTGCTATCCGATGCCTTACCGTCCAACTTGTAGGAAGAGACAATCGTTCGTAAGTATGACGAGTGCGGGGCGGCAGCGCCCATGTAAGACCAACCCGTGGGCTTGCGGGTTTACGGCGAACCGATTGCGTCTGATCAAGTTTCGACGGTATGTCGAAGGTATGATACCGTGCGAACGACTGCAAGATATGCGCATTAGGCCTCGAGCCCAAACGAACGGAGACGTACAGGCACTGTACTCACAATGTTTACCTTCGCCTCGGAATACCTCCACGCACAGTCGCGGTCGAACCCCGTACCGGCGCGGATGATGTCGGACGTCTCGTTCCCGCGCTACCGTTGCCGGTAGTCGTCCCTCCTCGAGCTACTCCTCGTGTGCTCGATGTGGGTGCTACCAAAAATGATCAGGCCTACATAGGTGTAGCCTGCTGCAGGGCACTCACCGACGCGCGAGACACCTCTGACACCTCGCATCGAGGCTCGTGTACCTCGTACACCCCTAACACCACTGCCCCTTGAGGAAGTCTTGGCCGCCTCTGCCTTCTCCCTCTCTAGTCGTTCGCGCAGCTCGCGTTCCTCTCGATCCCGTCGTTCTTGTTCCAGCCGCTCTCGCTCGCGCTGTTCTGCTAGTAGGCGCTCCTCTTCCTCTTTCCGTGCACGCTCCCGTGCTTCTTCTTCTTCGCGATCGAGTTGCTCCTCGTCCTATGACACGTTAGATATCATGTAAGGGTACAGTACGATGCGGACATACGGCCTCAGCGCCTTGCCATCGCTCGTCGAGGATAAGTTTGGTAATCTTCTCAGATTTGTCGAGTATTCGGACGTATTTATCGAGCAGCGCATTCGTGTGCTGAAGTTGTTCCGCAACTCTCTGGACGGCGACTCTTAGGCGATAGCGGGTTGATCCATATCAGAGCAACTCACGTCTGTGCTCGACTTCGTTTCTCGCAAGGCGTCTTTGTACACCTCGAACGCGGCGTTCAACTTCTTCAGGACGAAGAGATCATGCTGAAGCTTCTCTTCCCGCGTCTTCACTGCTAGCCGCCGAGCCTTCTCCAGGTCCTCCTGTGTCATCGTCTCGTCCGCTAGGGCCCCGCCCGCGTCTTCCGCATCTTCATCCGCCACCGCGCTTTCATCCGGGGTCTGAGGTCGCGCAAGCAGGCTGAAAGGGCGTCGGTGTGCCGCACCGGGTTTTGCGCGTTCGGATAGTGACAGTTCAGAGAGGGAGAGATCGTCTCCTCCATGGCCTGTTCGAGAGGAACTAGAGCTGATGTCGGGGGTAGGCTCGGAGAGCAGATTCGATCCGCTTTGGCGAATTTGGTTCGACAAATCGAACGAGTCCATCCCGGAGTAGACTGGTTTTAAAGCTAGGGATATATTCGAGTGCAGGTGGGGTAGGTGCAATAGATAGAAGTACAAAGAGGGTCGCAGAGTTACGGAGTAGGTAGTGTCGTGGATGTGGTGGCGGCCGCAGCAACGGGAGAGAGCTGATGGCGCGTTCATGTGCATCGCGATCACGTGCACTGCACATATGGCCACCAGATATTATGTGGCACAGCAGCAGCGACGAATTAAGGATGCAACACTACTCGTTAAACCTCGTAGACGTTAGATACAAATCGTTGCTCATTTAGCACATCCGAGGTTACGGGTTGTAGCGGTGGGCAAGTCAGATTTTGTACGGAGAGGTATCCACACGACGGGGCACCCGTGTCCACCCATATGCAACGTAGGTATGAGAAGTTTATTTTTGGAAGGATTCGAAACTCGTTTCAACAGGCGTGTTGAGTCATACGTTTAGCCATCTCTTCTAAAGAGTAAAAATCGAACATACCGGAGTAGACGAGTCACTGTCCTGATGCTGTTGGAGTACATTCTGCAAATATAGCAGGGGCAGGCGAGCAGCCAATAAGACCGAGGAGAGCAAGAAACGTCACGTAAACCTTTTTCTAACCCATCGTATCGGTCAACGTAAGAAGAATCTCACCTTGCCCAGTCAGTTCTAATTTTACGGGGGGCAACTGAAGGGTTATATGAACATGATAAAGTCCTAGTACCTGCGTGCAGTAAAATCATCTGACAAGAGTGTGTGAAATAGGTAGGTAAGATCTAAGAGCGTACGAGGGAGGAAGGATCATGGCACGCCGATGCATACAGCCGAATGTTTATGGTGACTTACCCCGATTGAAGTTGAATGGTGAGTTTGAGAGGACATACCGAGTAACAGGGATCTCAAAACCCTAAACGAGCCAATAACACTGAGCTGCCCGTGAACGGAATAGCTAGCACAGGGTTTCCAAGTCCCAGCTAGCGAGGTCGAGCCTGAGGGAGATTGAGGAATCGAAGCAACGCGCAGGACACGGGATGAACTTTGGGCGCTTACAAAGCCCGTCCAAACATTTTGCGGAGTTCGAATTACTCGGCGTCCTTTCGTCGTCGACTTCCTTCTCGAGTTCGCTGTGGCTAGCGTCGCCGTCGCCCACCACGCCTTTCCCAACGCCCACAGCCATGGAGTCCAGGAAGAGGCCACATGCTGACGATGCCGAACCATCCCGGCCCAAGAAGCGCGCTGTTTCGGACGATAGGGCTTCGCCAAGTCATCCTAATGGGAACTCATCCCATGGCGATGAGCCTAAGGACAACGACAGCGTTGAGGTAGCGCTTTTCGTCAACCAGTGCGCCAGCTCGAACGACTTAACAACGCAATTGCAGTTATTCAGAAAGGAAGCACTCTACAGACGGATGAAGCACTATTCGAGGGAGGCTGAGAAGAGTCAGGCTCGAGTGGCAGAACTCGAGCGTCGGCGCAGTCAGTGTGAGGCAGGACTAGCAGCCTTAGAGGCGTGTTGGACGCAAGTGAGTAGCGGTGTAACGTGCGGCTGATCGTAATCCTCATGCCTCACGCAGTTGATTGGCACAATACGTTCCCTGGTAAAACCTGAGGACCTTCCTTCTGTGCGTAAGGAGTCTGAAGGTAGGCACTCTTTCCGTTCCTCTGGGTAATACTCACAAGCGTCTGGGCCAATCAGGTCTTCGCGACCTGACTGCGCATGTTTCTTCGGAGGCGGAGCCCGAATACGTCGACGCCTTGCGGGATAAGATGCAGGCAACGTCGGATATCGTCAAAGCTTTTGTTAACCTCAGTGCGCAGACCCGTTCGGGACCATCAGATGAGGACATGGTGCGACGTTGCCAAGAAGCGGAGGCTGAGGTGCGCATTCAGGTAGTTGTACGCGATCGCTACCGTACTCATTTGGCACATCTAGAGTTCTGTTCTTCGGTCGGAACTGTCGCTGGTACGGACGAAGCTTCGTGACGCAGAATCCCAGAAGGAGAAGTTCCGCGAGGAACTTGTCGCAGCTGAGAAACGTGCAGATCGACTCCAGAGCAAGTCCTTGAATCCCAACGCGTCGAAGGCGCAGGACCAACCAGGAGAGGGCTCATCCGTGGAGAGCACGCCACTGCCAGGGGTAAGCGACGAAGTATATGCGTGACGACGGCTTTCTTAATGTTGTGCACATCACTTCACTCACGAGTAGCCCCAAGCGGCGAATGGCGCTCCTGCTTTGGATTCTGAGGGATGGGCCGAGCTCGCGAAATTTCGTGAGACGAAGATCGAAGAGCTTACTCTCGAAAATTCCGACCTACGAGATCAGCTGCATCATGCTCAGTTGCAGGTACAATCTCACGACATTCTAACATAATCAGCAATTCAAACTCACCCGTGGTTCTAGCTGAGGACTCTTCCCGACGAAGTCGTCCGCAACTCAGGAGCGTATAAACTACTCCTGACGCGCGCGTCAACGTACGATCATGAGAGGAAAGAATCCCTGTCAATGCTGGACAAGACACGGACACAGCTTGAGGAGTTGCAGACCACACGACAACAATTCGAAGATTCAGTTAAGGTGTGCATGACTGCAGGAGAGGACGAGAGCATTCTCCATCTGATGTACCGCTGAAGACAAATAGGGACACCGAGATCCAAGATCTGAAGAACATGCTAAGCAAACGCGATACTGAACTCACGCGCATACGTGACTTGAGAGATCAGTACCACACCGAGCTGGTAGAGCGTAGGTCGGCGGATGCGCACAAGACGACCGCGTTATCCGAATTCCAAGCATTGGCGGAAACTCGAGCGGTATGCGATGTGTTCATCGAGACATCTTGTTGCCCTGACATACCGTATAGGAACGCATCGCAGTGCTAGAATCTGAGAACCAAAGGCTGAAGACCCGTCTCGCCGCCAACGCTGGAGACGAGGACCTTGTTGCTTTCTTATGGTCCAACGGATCAGATGGGCGTTCTTACGTTGATGATCTAAAGCGGAGATTATCGTGGGTGTTCGCCAGTATTCTAGTGCCTATGAATATTGATAAGTCTTGTTCTTTCTAGGGAAGCGGAAGCGCGTGCGACAGACCTTGAGAAGACAGTAGGAGCTTTGGAAGGTGGTCACGCCGACGTCGCCAAGATTTCACAGAGTGAGGCCGAGTTGCGACGGAAGGTTGATCAGGTGCAGAAGCAACTGGACAAGTATCAGACTGTCTACGGCAACGCATCTTCATTACCGGCGGACGCTGCACAACTTTCAGAACAGCTTCAACGCAAACAGGCCGAAATCGACCTATTGAAGGTCCAGGAGCAACAGCGCGAGCAAGTATGTCTTCGGGAGACGATGTAAGCATGTATTGTGGACTCATTGTGACTGCTTAGGCCGAATCTGCAATATACTCGGAGCTGGATAAGCTCTCTACCGCTTGGGAGGCTCTGGACAAGCAAGTCAAGAGCAAGGTGTACGACCTAGCCGCTTTGGAAGACCGTGTCGCGAAGGCAGCCATCGAGGTGCGTGATGATGGATAGGTGACTCATTGCTATGTATTGACGGATGATTTATGTACAGCGGGCCAAGGCAGAAAACAAGTTTTACGCTGCCGTACGTGACAAGGACGCGGTCGAGTTTGAACGCAAGAATCTCGCACGCAACCTAGACAAGGCCGGTAAGGCCCTAGACAAGCTTACCCAGAGCGAGAAACACTTGGAGGGCAGAATAGTCAGCGTCCCCCCTACCTTTTGTAATTTTTTATACTCACCCGACGCAAAGCGTGACCTTGACAGAGAGGTGACTTTCTTTAGGAAGACAGTCTTACAAGAGAAGGATCGCACAACCGCGTTGGGTTACGAAATTCAAGAGTGGCAGACGCGCTTCTACAACGAACGGAAGAGTGCGGAGGAGGTATGTTTTCTTGTTTCTAGCTCTGCGTCCACCTATTGATCTGGCTATTCTTCCAGATCCGCTCCGCGTTCAACGAGCATGTGGTAGCCTATGACAAGAAACGGGCCGAACTACGAAAGCTGGAGGAGAGTCTTATCAAGGCCAAGAAGGATGCCGAGAAGCAGGCCACGAAGCTAAAGTCGCTTTCGAGCACCTCCGGATCGAATGCCAAAGAGGCGGAACTGCAGAGCGAGATCGACAAATGCATGGTAAGCGGCTTCGCCTTGTACGCTGTGCGTTCAGAACTAAGCATCATCTCAGAGCCTGCTCAAGTGCTCAACATGCAAAATGAACATGCGCAACACCGTCATCACGAAATGCATGCATTGTCAGTCGTCTCTCCCTGTGGTCTTTGTTGCGTCCATTGACGCGCTTGGTAGCATTCTGCAAGTCTTGCGTCGAGGCGCGAATAGCGACTCGACAGCGCAAGTGTCCGGCGTGCAACCTTCCTTTCTCTCAGGGCGAGGTGCAGCAACTTTACTTCCAGTAACCGTTCGTTCTACGCTTTTCGCGGTGCTGGTCTGGGACGATGGCGTTTTGTTATGGATATTTGGTGTACTTACCTTATTGCTTTCTACTGTTATCTTCTTTGCCCACCGCGCACTTTACGAGCTAATCCCACCTCATTCTCGAGACGCTGTGTGTGTGCTCAGCACGCGGGTGTGAAGCATATAGCAAGTTGCCCGTTTGAGAGTGCAAGTGACCGTGGGAACTTCCTCGAAGTGGATAAATTTCAGCTGAAGCGCCTCCTCTGCTTCATCCTCTTCTCTTCGATCTCGTTTGTCTATGCGTCTCGTCGCCTGCGTAGGGAGCTGCCTTCAGAACATGTTGTAGTGTGAGAAGTTTGCTGGTTTTGGTGAGCATCTCCTTCTTTCTGTATCTCTCGCACACCCGCGAGGCTTTTTGCAAGATGAACACCAATCACATTATCAAGCTCAACAGTCTAATGGTCCACGACCAGTTGATGATTTTTCTACTTCTGCAATTCTGAACACATCCTCTCCGTCTATGCTTCCTGTGTGCTGTAACGCGACCAAGTGCTGACGGAATTTTTCTTAGGTGTCTCATCTTGAAGCAAGGATTTCATCGTCCTGTTTCGTCGTTTAATACCACTCGTTCTGTAGTAGTAGAATATTTGCGCCTGTAATGAGATGCTTACAAGTAAATCTTATACGCTTGATCACATTCCAGTCGTTGACAAACTGGCACGCCTTTGGGCCAACAAGTGCATACGGGCTTAGAAGCGGCGTTTAATGCGTGTGTCTGAGTCTGCGAGAAGCTGGCCGACGACAACTGCCCAGAGAAGTTGTGTGCGTGTAGATTATGATGATATACATCGAAAAGTGTAAGGTTCCATAGCATGATGCCCCAGGTGTCCGCCAACGGTCCCCTTCTAACGCTTGACCCAGGTGTACTGGAGGATCGGCAGTTCAGGCCAAGAGTGTGTAACCTAGATATGTAATGGATACGCACCGCCTTGCGAGCCTTGGCACGACCCGTCTTCTTACGCTCAACCATACGGGGGTCACGCTTGAGCATTTTCGCTGCACAAGGCACGGCGCGTGTGAGCGGTTTGGACGTCGTGACACTACTCGAAACGCACCTTTGCGGAGAAGAGGCTCTACCTCGGGGACGTGTGCGGCGAGACCCTTGGCAATACCGAGGGCGAGCGCCCCGCTCTGGCCGGTACTTCCGCCACCGCGAACCAGTGCGAAGACGTTGAACGCGCCGAGGAGACCGGCGACACGGAAGGGGCGCACGATGCGCTCGCGGTCGGTGAGATGAGGGCTACAATATAGATTCAAGACGAGGCGATTGAGAAAGCCGGATGAAAGTGCTCACAAGTAATCCGCGAGGGGAATGTTGTTAATAAGAATGTTCGTCGCGGATACCTTGATAGGAGCGGGGCTCATAGACAACGGTCCGCTAGTGAAACCCGCTATTCCGGTCGCAGCCGCAGAGGGTAGTGACGGCACTTCGGCGATGGGGGACTGAGCACTCGTGGGGGCTACCGAGGAGGAGGCCGCTTGGTCCCCCGGGGCTGGTTGTGCCGCAATGACCCATACTCGCGCAGCGCTCTCCTTTCTCCGGCCGACCGTGTAGGATCGCCCGAACTCGTCAAACTTGACCGGCTTGCTCTTTCCCCGCGCAAGAATGGCCTCCTTGTTCTCCCTTTCGAACATGTCCAGCACACGCTGGAGACGGGTCGCGAGCTCCGTGTGTCCGGCGACCTCCGCGAGTCGACGATACTCGTTCAGCTGGTTAAGCTGGGTGACGAACCGGCGATACCTCGAGGTGGTGAGTTTTGCGTCCATGAGCTCGGCCAGGTCGACCTTGCTCTTCCACACAGGCTGCAGCGGAGGGAGATTTTGCTGGGCGAACTGGGGCAGCGGGAGCAGGTGCAGCTGCTGGAGCGCACTACGTGTCTGCTTGGCGGCACTCTCGAGAGCAAGAAGCTGGTCATAGTAGTTCGCGCGACCGGTGTAGAACGTCGAGGACTCCGGTTTGGGCTTGGGCGGAGGAATGCGTGCACGCTGCATGCCCTCCAGCGAGGCTGGCGGCACGTACGCAGCAGTCGCGTACGTCCTAAAGCGCAGGGCGCCCCCTGCAGCCTGCCTAGCGATGTTCATATAGTCGACGAGGCCCCAAAGAAGAGAGGGCAAGCGGGAGGACGAGCCAGGCGGAGCACGCTGTCGGTCGAAATGCACGAGTCCTCCCTGGCGGGCGCCAGTCCGACTTTCCGTGGCGGGTGGGAACGACCTGCCTTTTAGGGACGCGACTGCGAGAGCGTCATGGGCGAGGAACGCGCTCGGCTGGACCCGCGCCCTCTCTCTCGCTGCCACCGCGCTCACCGTCTCGACGTGCACCGTCTCCGCTCATCTTTATCACTTCCTGGCCGGCTCTGGAGCGGGTCTCTTCGGTTGGCTTTGTATCGATATTGGCCGGAAGAACTAGTAGTGAAACGCAGCCTACCCCACGCGTACTAGGACCGTCATGACTGCTCCTGAACAGAACTTCTCCGGTGCTCTTGCCACATGGAAGGGTAGGTGCTCTACGGTCCAGCAACTATGACTGCTTGTCGAGCCGCGCCTAGATATCAGCCTTTCTGAACTTCAGAAAACCCTGGATGCTCAAGGTATTGAGCTAGTGGAGAACCAGAAGGAGAGCGTGGTTGGACGCAAGGCCCTCGCAGACCGCACGAAGGGTTTGTGCAGTTCTAATGCTGGCACACCACGTGTTTTAACAATGCAACAGAGTTTAAGAAGATACCCGACGAGGAGAAGCTCACGGCCTTCAAGACGCTGCTTAAATGTGTGTCTAGCGTATACCTTTATTGGTTCATGACCTCATCCCGCTACGCCCTACCTATTAGCATACCAGACAGAGATCGACAACCTGACCAAACGGGCAAAGACTGCCGAGAATGCCTTCTTGAACGTATACAAGGTTCTGGCCGAGGCTCCTGATCCGTATCCCCTACTGGAGGCAGCTGTCGTATGTTGCACGTCTCATGCATGTACACTCGAATGCTCACCACGTATCAAAGGACCAGACAGTCAAGGTCGCCGAAGCGCGGGAGCTAGAGCACGAGCTGCGCCGTTCTCGGGACGAGAACGTAGACCTACGCAAGCGGATTAACGAGGTCTCATCTCTAGAGAATGCAAAGAAGAAGGCAGAGACCCGCGTTGAACAGCTTGAACAGAAAGCATGTCCACAAATGCCAATGCTAGTGGTAGAGATTGCTGACCGGCTTAACTAGATGGAGGATTTGATTCAAGAGAAAGTCACCCAAAAGGAGAACGAACTCAACGCTACGTATGACGAGAAGATGCGGAACTATGAGGAGCGGTAGGTAGCAACCCGTCGATAACACTTTGCTTATGGTTAACAACGCACACAGCGAACAAGACCTACAGCGCCAACTCGGCCTCACCAAGAACCAGCTCCGCGACCTCCGTATGTCCCACGAGTCCAACCAGGCCAAATTGCTAGATCACACCCAACGGCAAGGTAAATGTGAAGCCGCGCGTGTAAAGTGGCTATTTGCTAAATTGAAATCGTAGACCAAGAAGTTGTCGCGAAGCTTGCAGAACTTGACATGATGGTAGCGGACCTTGAGCACGCTAATAGCCGTGTCGCCACTGTCGAGCGTCGCAATGTACGGACTTTGCATGCTCAATGGTCGGCGGATGTGAAATATATCAGTATTGCAGGAACTTCTTCGTGCTGAAATCGAAGCAATGAAGAGCGGCCATGAAGGCACCGAGCGGTGAGTCGCAAGTATCGCATAATCGACAGCTATATTTATAGCGCACAATCAGGATTAAGGACTACGAATCCAAGGTAGCTGAGCTAGAATCCGAAACCGACCATCTCTCGGAGGCCCTCGAGGCTCAAAAGAAGGCGGCCGAGGAGGCCCAAGCTATAACCGCCAAGCGAACCGAGGAACTGTCGAAAGAGGTTCAAAAGCGGGTTCGTCATTCGCCAACCTAGCTTAATGTATGTGTCTGACATAACGTAGTCCGCCGAGGTCGACCAACTTCGGGCCAAGCTGAAGCGGTACTCCGACTACGACGAGATCAAGCGTGAGCTAGAGATCATGAAGGTACGCATATCTGCGTGCCGCTCCTTGGGTGTTATTAACACTGTATACTCTCACAGTACGTCGAATTCGCCGGCTTGGAGGGTGACGAGGATGCAGATGCGGACGACGCAACTTTGAACGGCGATGCCCTAGGCCTTCAGCTACCCGACCCGAATGCAGAGAAGGCGAACGCTCAACAAGGAAAGCCGTTGGAGGTCCTTCTCGCCACCAAGAACAAGCGTATCCTTGAGGAGCTCACTAAGTTCAGAGTGCGTTCGGCGATCGTCCATCAATGGCGGTATGATATCTCACACGATATGTAGATCCTCCACGCGGAACTCGAGACCGCGCTGCAGTCTGTCCAGTCTCAGCTCTTCGCGACTGAGGCCGAGCTAGAGAAGCAGCGGGCGTTGAATGACAAATTGGAGACGGATTTGCTGCAGATGGACCAGCGCAATAGCGATGGTGGCGTGAACGGCGTAAGTCCTTCCGCCGCGAACGGGACGTCTACGCCAGTAGACGTTTTGGCTGAGTTGGGAAAGAAGACGAGCGTGAGTGATGTTATCGAACCCTCAGAGAAAGACAGCTAACTCTCCGTATGACCAGGATTCCCCAGCAAGGAATACCCCGATACCCTTCGCTCCATCAGCTGATACTTCCATCCTCCCTATCGTGACTGCTCAACGAGACCGCTTCCGGCAACGAAACGCCGAGCTTGAGGAGGTACACAAACTACCTCTCGGCGGCACTGCCGACCAGCAATGCTGACAATTTCATCAGGAATTGCGCAAGCAGTTCAACATCATCTCAGAGCTGCGAGCAGAGGTGAAGAGCTTACAGGCAGACAACCTCAAGCTATACGAGAAGGTGCGGTACATGCAGAGCTACCGCGAAGACTCAGCGGCGCGACCGTCTACGCTTGACCCATTACCATCTACTTCGGCGGGTCGCCCGGATGATATGAGCAAATATCGAGCAAGATAGTACGTTATCGGCGTGCCATTCGTTGGCGTGTATTACTAAGATCCGTTCAACAGCGAGGAAGCGATGAACCCCTTCCAAGCCTTCAGAGGTCGGGTACGTATTTCATCGAAATACCATTAAATCACATTGTTTGACTTGTTGTTCTAGGAGGCGACCAGGGCGTACGAGTCACTAAATGTCCTGGAGCGAGGAGTGCTTGTCTTGACGAGGGCGATCCTGGGCAACCGTCGAACACGGACTGCGTTCATTTTCTACGCCATCTCGCTACACGTGTTGACGATGTTCACGCTGTACGAGTGCGCGACATCGTCTGGTTCGCAATTACAGCGACAACCCAGCCCATACGGCAGCTAGTCTTCCGCCGCAGCTCATGTATCGGACTTTTCATTAGGTAATATACTGCATATGTTTCCCCCTACCGCGTCGTCAAGGACCTCGAGTTGGTATGACTGTTCTGGCGTTCATCCCAAAGAAACAGCATTACGCAACCTATAAAACATGTCCACAGTACCGTCCCTTCATTCGCTACACATATTGGAGCAACCTAACCAACAGCTCGAGTTCGTAGGAAACTGGGAACATGGAAAGGGGCTTGTCAAACGAGGTAGGTGTCCCGTCGACGACCCTCACCAGGCTTCGACCAGTTCCACCGTGGACGGTCGTGCTCGGGATCGCGAAATAGGAAGATAGCGGTCATGAAAATGGACTGCGTGCGGACCGTTCCCGATTAACAAGCCGGTCGCAGTAGATATAGATGGACGTACGCAAAACGTGAGGATGGCGAGACAAGGAAGAAGTCCCATGAAGTCGATAACGGCCCCTATAGCGTGCTTGCTTTAGACAGGATGTTAGGCGACACGGGTGCAATACGTACCGAAGCCTTCGGGCGCGCCGGGCAGCGTAGAACGCAGTTGGGTGAACGCGAATAGCGTGCCCATGGGCAGGACAAGAACGCCTGAAGAGATGCCCTTCCCGAAGAACACATTCATGACACAGGTCACCATGAAGATGAGTGTAACAAGCCCTACATTAATGCGTGAGCCCCGTCAGCAGACACATCATCTCGGACCATTGGACGATGAAGCTCACAGACGACAGTGACGATGAAGATAGCATATAGCCGGATCACTGGTCCGCGGGTGACTTCGATGTTCTTGATGACGGTCCCAAATCGGTCTCTGATGTCTGTAGTATTCTGGAGCTGGACATTAAAGCCGCTAAGCCGTGTGTCATGAATAGGGTGAAGCCATCGTCATAGATTTATTCGATAGTAGAACTTACACTGCGATTCCTGTGGTTCTCACGATGGCAATGCTGACAGAGTCATTCGTGTCTGCTCGTTCGGCGAAGAATACAAGCTGAGTGTCGTACCTGCGGTGTGTCAGCCTTGGGGTAATAAGGATGGAATCGTAAGTAGCTCACTTGTCGTAAGGGTATGATTGGAGTGTGCGGTGCGTATTGGCGTTTGAAATGGCGACATCGGTGCGGAATGTTAACGCGCTAGGTCGACGGTCGGTATTGTTCCGCATGGCGAGGACGTTGTCACCATTGACCAAAAAGATAGGATCCGGCTTTATGTTGCTTTGAGCATGTGAATTGGAAGGGTCTGAGCGCAGGGTATTTCTGGCACTTTATGAACAAGGCTTCGTTGGGGATGGACGGCGGTGGCAAAGACGTACGAGTCAAAATATAAGTTGACGTCGGGACACCCGATCGAGTCGCACTGGTAGTCTATACCCCAGTCTAGTGTCATGACCTGGCCAGTGGGATCAACATCCACCAAGTTCGCCGATAGTTGGACCTATTCCGGTGCACGGTGAGTTAAGCTCGAAGGCGCTATCCAACTGTAAACATATGCGCACGGTGGAGTTGTGGATGCTGTCAGGGTCGGCGATGTTGAAAGTCCTCAATCGGAACCGCCATCCAATCCCGAGGCTACTACCCACGATGCCGGCGAGCAGTAGTACGCAGAAGAGAATCCAGTGTTGCTTGAGACGGTGGTACCAGAGGTCGTAGGTGTCCCCAATCCACAGCCACATGGGCGAGAGAGGGATCTTAGTCTCCGTCGCGTTCTCGGGTTCTGTTACCTGCCGGATACCTTTCTCTTTAAAATCTCCGTTCTGGGCGTGTTGAGCGTGTGTATGCTCGTAAGGCATATTCAGATCCACTATGGTCGACAAAGCATCCTGAAATCGGTTTGGGGGTATGACCTCTTCAGCGATCGTGCTTTCCGAACGCACGCGGTTGTGCGTAGGAGACGGGAGCGGATGCGCACTATCGTCTTCTGCCCGCAGCTGGGATGAGCATATATGCTGATACGCGCAACATTAGGAAACGCACCTGCGTAAGACATGGTTGTCGATTTGTCTCCCGGATCTGGGGCGACGGGGATGACCTAGCAGTGGGGTACGGTGGGGTCGCCTGGCAGGACTATGCCAAAGTATTTGAGAAGACTATGCGCGTCTGTAGGCCATAATGCCGTTGGAACCGGTGTCATCGACGTCAACTGTGGTTGGTGCTGCTATCACACCCAGCTAAAGGCGTCGGCGCTGATAGACGGCGGGTTAACGGCACCAGGCTGCATGAGGCCGTTCATGGGGACTGGGAGCAGCACGACTAGCGTAGAACATGATGGTGGACCTTGCGGGCACGAGGTGTTGAACCACATTGAATACCAAATCCGGCTGCGCTGTGCTCAAAAGCAAGCTTCCTAGAAAGCCGCGGCTGAACAACTACAGCACGAGAACCGTTTCATCACCGCCATCGTCCTCGGTCTTTGATGATCAGGGCTATTCAGGGGTGAAAGGGTTGCTCACTAGATGATGTCCTTCAGTGAAAATATTGACGAGCGACCACCCGTTGTGGGCGTACGTGGGAAGCAAGCTGACGGGCGTTATGGGCGCAGTGAGAATCGGCCTCAAGCAGAGTCGAGCGCGATGGTTACTATCCCCACCTTCTGAAGATGCACACAGGACGAGTGGTACTTCACCTCACAAGAGATATCAGATAAAAAACTGTGGTGATGGATTGCCGGAGAATATTGAAGACGAGAATCTAGACACTGAAGATGTGCGAATAACACCCAGAGCAACACCCGCTGGACGTGTTTGTATTACTGCTATAGAGGCAGAGTGAGCTATCGGTATTGTGATATTGAATGTAGCGTGCAAGAGTCCATGAGCTCTGTCCCGTAACGAAGGCCGTCAGTCGTTGCATCAGCTGTGCTTCAACTTTGTCGCGCCCCTTTGGCGTTTTTCATACGCCAAAAGTCGAGCGCCTTATCAACCGCATCTACGACGGGTTTCATGGCCTAGTAGTACCTCAGTATAGCACTATGGCGCATTTTTGCAATTGCACATACAACTTTGACCCGCGCAGGGTCGACGCCCTCCTGATGCGCCACCCGAACCAGCGCTTCGACTTTTTCGTGCGTCTTGCCTAGATAGCCCACCATCTTCGCGGCTTTCGCAGCCTTCTGAGCGGGAGTGGCGGGGGCCAGTGCCTGCGCTTCCGTCGGTGGTGGATAGATAGCTAGCCAGAACTGTCGCAGGAACTCGTTTGCGGCCGTTTGACACGTCGTCATTTGTCGGAATAACGTTTCAGGAATGTCGTCTGGATGCACCTCCCCCGTTAGTATTCACCAGAGCCATATATACCGCACTAAACACCCACGTTTTCGCGACTTGACATCCAATCTACTTGCGACGTTTTGAGTCATGTTTACCAACGCCCCGTCCCCCGCTTTTCGATCAAATTTGAGCTGAATAGGGGTTGAGAACTGCTGCTGATATACATCGCGTAGATCCGTACCTGTGTCAGGGCAGCAGACCAGCCAACTGTGCTGACCTTGGCTTGCTGCAACGCTTCTCGGAAGTCCACCCGCTGAGTACATGATTAGAATGGCTGTTTGAGTCATATCGCAATCTGCCTACCGGACCCGAAGCCGCGCCGTCTGCTGTAGAAGTCGCTCGGCCGTCGAAGTAACGTTGTCGGTCTTGCATATCTAGCAAAATTCCTGCAGATGCCTGATTATCATGCAAATCTTCTAGGTCTATTTGCGAGATGCGCTAGATGGTTGCGTGATGAATTGCGACGAAGAATTCCCGTACTGCGCTTTACTAACCTCGTCTCCTGCGTCTGTTCGTCTCCGCTTCGTAGCAGGGCCTCCTCTGGCGCATATAATGAGCACCAGTAGACATAACGTCAGTGGAACTTACAGGGCAGTGTCGAGCAATCTGGTGGAGTGCTCGTTGAACTTTCGTATCAATGGGAGGACCGCCCTTTGCTTCCCAGCCTGCATGGTGACATCCTTTTCATTTCCCGTCTGCATGATCATAAGCCGCCAGAGCATAGATGCTGTAGTCCTTGAACGAACCTCATCGTGGTCAACAGACGTAGCTCCTAGGTCTATGAAGGTATCGACCCTCTCTTCCCGTAATCGCCGGGGCTCCAGATCTATGGCCACGCTAGAGCCCGACCACAACCATATCACACGCATAAAGCACGTACCGTCATCATCTTTCTCGAGATATTTGTCGAAAATGGGGTCGTCTTTGACCACATGCTGGGCGGCAGATGAACGAATCGATGCGCGGTGTGCATTAAATAGCTTTGACTGGAAGTATCGACTCCAGAACTCTGCTTCCGACAGTTTGCTTGGCACGTTGTCATTGTATGCCTTCGCCACAATAGGAAACTCCTCAAAGATGTCATGGACGAGCTGAGGCGTAATGACAATCTTGACCTCGCCGTCGACTGACTGCGGGCGCGGATCGACAAGCTGACCGGGCTTTCCCCGTTTCTGGCTTTCGGCAGCCGCTTGCGCTAGTAGGAGATGCTTACGCCGGATGTCAGACAACGGCACGCTAAGGGAAGTAAATGGAAGTGCACTTCTCGCCCTTCCCAAAACTCGTTCTCGGTGATATGCCCTCCCATGACCATTTCCCTATGAAGCTGTGCGAGCTCAGGCGTGCTTAGGAGCACCTTCTTCCGTAATCTGAAGTCATTCGTTGGGTCTGGAGTGCCGGAACCGCGGGCGTCACTCGCTACGGAGGGCGCTCGCGAAGTAGGTGCGCGCGACAATTGGGGTGTTGGTCGTGCAGGGGTGCCGACATGAGAGGGCTTGGGCGTGGAAGGTATTGGAGTAACAGCAGCGACAGTGGGCCCTGGAGGCTTCTGGGGTACGGGTGGCGCCGTCCCAGCACGATTGCGCGCTATGATGTTCGTGAGCTCTGCCTCGAACTTCTCGCGCTCCGCCAGCGCGACCGCTTGAGGCGAAGTGAACGTGAAATTGTGGCCCGCCTCATCGCTCACAAGGCCAACCTTGAGCCTCACTTGCGCCGCGCCGACCTTACTGCGGGAGAGGGCTTCGCGAGTGCGTCTTCGAGGTCAGCGAGTCGACGCGTCGCGGGATGTGTTCCGCCACTCACACGAAGCATCGCTGTGCGGTACCTTCACTGAGGGTGCCTTTTCTCCTGCTTTAGTCCATTGGAGGTGCGAATCCGAGAGCTCAAGGAGACCGGGGAGCTTTTTGTAGGACGCCTGAGCGGAGCAGACGATGGAAGGCATGGCTGGGCGCGCACTCCTCCGCACGGCTAAAAGGTTAGGTAAGCCACACCGGCGTCTATGTGTCCTTGTTTTCACGTCCGCTATTGCAACTTGAACTTTACTACGTTAACTGTGGTTCCAGTCCGCGCGTACTGCGATAAACCTCGGATAAACCAGTTCATAGTTCCGAAAAAGAAGCGCATCTTGAAGTTAAACAGTTGAAACGACCTGATCTCCATTATAAAACTACGTCTTACAATAACCGGAGCAACAATAGGTACTAGTCCCACGTCGAAATCCTTCCAGAACAAGTTTTCCAAGTACTCTACCCCTCCAGACTTCTATTCCTCCGGGCTCTGCGGCGCCTCAGTCATCTTCACCCAAAGGCCGCCCTATAGTATAGGATGAGCGAACGCGTGCTTGGGCCATAGAGGGAAGCGACTGACCTTCGCATACATAGTAAGATGGCTAGCCATCAACACCCTGTCGGTGCCGTCTGCACCCAGGGAATCCGCGTAATCGGGAGGCGTGACAGATTCCGGCGCAACCTCTGGAACAAACTTGATAGACGTGACTTGCTGCATGAGACGGACGAGCATGAACGAGCTCTCGTTGTACGCAAACTGCAAGTGTTCGTCAACAATCACGAGCACCAGTGAGATAGTGCATAAATTTGGGCTTACCTGCTGCCCGAGGCATATGCGAGGGCCGGCATTGAAGGGCAGAAAGATGAAGGGGTTTGGCGTCAGGTATTTCTGCACACGCTCATCGAGGAATCGGTCGGGATCGAACTTGAGGGCTGAGAAGATGATACGCGCCAGGAGTTAAGGTGCCAATGCCGAAACCACGAATTCGGCACTTACCATCAGGACCCCACAGGTCCTTCCTGCGATGCATCATGAACACGGAATAAATGCACCTGGAATGCGGTTAAACTTGAAGTGGGCTCTAGGATGCTTCAGAGAACCATACTTTATTCCCTTCGGCACGAAGAAATTCTTCCCTCCGGGCGTTTTCGGTGGTAGGAATGTATCTTTCACAGAGCACCTAGACAACCATATTTAGACTCTTGTACTCCACCGTAGGTTTCTTTTTCGCTCACCGAACATTTACAGGGCTGCGAGGGTCACATGGACGACGTAAGAAGAGCATTTGATGCCAGAACCGTAACACTCACACAGGAGGGTACAGACGGAGCGTCTCATTGATCACTGCCCGGAGGTACTTCATGTTGCGAACATCGTCGTACGTGGGCCTGCGAGTCGGTCCGACGATGCTGAGAACCTCCTCGCGCAGCTTCTCGAACACCTCTGGCTGTTCCGCAAGTCGGTAGATTGCGAAAGTCAACGTGCAAGCGGTAGTGTCGCGGCCGGCTAAGAGAATGTTGAGAGTCTCATCGTGGATAATACCATAGTCTATTAAAACAGGATGAAAAAGACTTTAAGTGCCAGGGTATCAGCCATTCCAACACACCGTCTGTTACTTTGAGAAGCTGGCTAAGAAGGGTATCCTCCTCGGTAACCTTTGCGTCAGCACCGGTTTGCTGTTGGGCTTTCTTCTGGAGCGCCTCGGTCAGGATTGGGTTAATGAACCTGTCTATTGCCGCCTTCTTCGCGTCAACCTTGTCCTTCCAGAACTCGGTAAGAGGCCACGCATGCTGGTAGCGTCCCCGCTTGGCCGAGGCGATCTGAGCCTCGAGGAACGCCAGCGAGAATTCATCGGAGTCAGGCCTGAACGTCTGAGAACGCGCGATGTCCGAAGTGGGAGGATACGGGAGCCCTGTGGAGAGCGAGCGAATGTTCCGGCCAAACAGGAACTCTGTGGCGGAGTCCATGGTGAAGCGCGAAACGAGATCCTTGAGGAAGGATGAGCACATAATAGAGTGAACTCGTTTGTTGAATTGTGCCCGTACCTGCCAGTCCACAGCGTACCCTTCCCTCATACGGGCCCTCATTTGCCGAAGGGCATCTTGGGTGTGCCTGCGTGATGACCACGGGCGTTATGCGCAGTTTTCGGATGCAAGCTGAGCTGTTTACCTGTCGAATATATCGAAATGGCTAATCCTATCCTTGCTGAAGAATGGTCGGGCCATGGAACGATGGAATCTGTGCTGTCGCTTGTAACGCGGACGACACCGAATCCAGGTATGACACACTCACTTCCACATATCACCTGTGAAGTCGTAGAAGTCAGCCGTAGGATGATAGTACGTCTTGAATATGCATCAACTGACCATCCGAATTGAACACACCGACGCCTAAAAGGCTTTGCATTTGATCGCGAATAGTCGGTCCTAGATATCGGCCCTTTCAGAATACTGGTAGATACAGCATTTGAGGCTCGCGGAGGTACCCTTTTCATAGCTCGCGAAATCAGTGGCCAAAATAGCCTGTAGAGTTACACGTCAGCCCGCTGTTGAGCGCCCAAGGGTTTCACGGGAAGGGGAACCTTGATATGGTCTGGTTCTGTGGTAAAGAACTAAAAGATGTTGTGAGCGTTGGTCAGTGATAACCCATCAGGCCAGTCAAGACACGCACACGCTTGAGCCAGAAGAGTTCAATCAAGAACGTATTGCCATATTTCTCACAGACCCTGAACAAAGAGTCGCCTATAGATGCCCCAAAGAAGGCTGAGTTCGGGCAAAATGCAAGCACACCTGACTGAGTACACATACGGGGAAACTTCTTCTCGTCTGCAGGCGGAAATTCTGTTCTTTTCACCAGGGGCGGCAAGATGGCGCCCCCTGAGGTAGCAGCTCTTTTCCACGCAGCATTCTCCCAGGCAATACGGACGAAGATAAAGGCGGGGAGGGGCAGTATAGAGACAGGGATTACGACCCAGAGAGGAGGGTGCAAGTCGAAGAAACGAGCCAAGAGCTGGGTCGTTAGGATGGCGAACACGAGCAGCACCGCGGCGTAGTGCAGATGTTGCAACAGAAATCGCAATCCGGGAGGTAAAGTGGACATGCTGGCGAGTTAGCGACTGGT
Source organism: Trametes hirsuta (assembly GCA_001302255.2). Classification (NCBI taxonomy): domain Eukaryota; kingdom Fungi; phylum Basidiomycota; class Agaricomycetes; order Polyporales; family Polyporaceae; genus Trametes; species Trametes hirsuta. The sequence goes on from CP019378.1 coordinate 1,038,877, forward strand.
ACGAGGGTGTAGCATTCGTTAAACTATGAAGCCTGCAGCTATATAGCCTTGTCTAGGGACCGGATGCCAAGAATAGATATCGTCGTGTACGGAGCGCTGTTTGTAGACGGTTGGCGCTGTCCCTACGATGCTGTTGCGCTGCGCTGGGGTTGCTCGGTACATACCCGGCGCTCGGCCCACAACAGTTGGTGTACTTGTCCGGATGTTGTTGGCTGACAATTCCCTGCCTGTCAGGACGGAGACTTCGGAGCCGCTAGTCTCAGGCTCGGAGCAGCCCAATTAGTACACCGTTTCTCCTGTTCTACTTACTCGCACAGTTATGAATGTTGCTGGAACCAGCGGGCGAAAACAACTTCACTCTCGAGAGAACGCTTCCGGCCCAACTTGTAGGCAGTCCGAGTAAGGGTTGAAGTTAACAAAGGCTCAACACACATTGGAGCACCTGGCACTATCGCACGTGGCCGCGACAGGAACACCGATTTGTGGCTGTGCTCCTCACTCAAAATGTGGGCCGCTCGCCCGTTGACTCGTTCCATCCGCCATCCGAGAGGTCCTGTTGTCCGGTGACCTTGCCGCAGACGCGAAGACATGTCGTTACCCGCGGTAGAGCGCCAGCTGATCGTCTTCGACTTTGACTGGTCAGTGGCGCGGTTGGGGGTTTGGGACGGGCCTGGTTGACGAGTCGAGGGGGGTGGTGCTGTAGGTCGCTCGCTGATCAGGACTCGGATCGATGGGTCTTTGAGGTCCTCGCGCCTAAGCTGCGCAAGAAGATGAAGGAGCTGAAGAAGGAGGTGCAGTGGACCGATCTTGTGTAAGATCAGGATTTTCAATGTCAATGGGACTACACTCATTCTCGTTGCGATAGTGCCCAGTCCCTGAAGGAGCTGTTTGATCTTGGTGGCAAGAGGGAAGAGATCGAGGATGCCCTCCGCATCATGCCCTTCGTTGGTGGCAAACTGCTACGTTTGGATGCACCGTCTCAACCTTTGGACAGCATCCGGCAATGATCCGCGGTACCTCGGCGCTCAAGTCGAGAGGCAAGACCACGTTCTTCTGCCTCTCAAATGCGAACATCATCTTCATCACCACGATCCTGAAGGCAAGTATGTTTTAGCATGAACATCAGAGATGGAGTTTGCTGAGCATAATATTAGTCTAAGGGTCTTGAGAACTTGTTCGACGAGATCATCACCAACCCCGCCGAGTGGGACCCGTCCGGCCTTCTCAAGCTTCGCAGGCGCGTCGACCCCGCCGGCCCCCAGCACGAATGCAAAGTCGGGTGCAGCCCCAACATGTGCAAAGGCCAGTATCACCCCACCCCCCACGAAGTGTTGTAGTCCTCGGGCGCGACGCTGAACCACACCCTCTAGGCGACGAGCTCACGGCGTTCCTGGAGAGACATCAGCCCGAGTTCGACCGGATTGTGTACGTCGGGGACGGCTCGAACGATCTGTGCCCGGTCCTGCGCCTGCGCAAGTAAGCGTGAATCGTCTTGTCTGTGCATATGCCGGGGACTAAAAACTCGGTTTTTATAGGCAAGACGTTGTGTTCTGCAGGCGCTTCCGCGGCCTGTACAACCTCATCAAGCCGTACGAGGAGGAAGGCCGTCTCCGGTGCCAGGTGCAGTACTGGACCGGAGCGTGGGAGGCTGAGGCACTGCTTGACCAACTCTGAGGATTGAAGAAGGTCAAAAGGAAATAACGCATGAAGTGTAAATCAATGTAGACCAGTGACATCTAGAACGGGTGCTCGACCAAGATCGTTGTCCGGGGAGAGATAAGCCCCCCCCATTCGTCGGGGTTTGGTATGGCGGCCTGCCACAAGGATTGGTGGTATCAGGTACGTCCTTCAGTCTTTCATTTCCTTTGAAACCTCGCAGTCGACCTATATCACCGCTTACACCACTGCGGTAAGGAAACATGGTATGCCGATCGGTTCACCCATCGAGCGCGCGCATCTGGCGGCCCAACGGAGATCGTTTGTCTATCTGACGCACTCGTCTGACAGACAAACCTCTCAGTAAGACCCAGGCATGCTCACGGACGGGGTCCCTGCGGATATGTACGAGCGCCGCCTCTCCTCTTCGACATCCTACTTTTGGATCATTTACTTGGCCTCGCTGGCTCGCCTTCAGGCTGGCCCGAGGTGTATTCAGCCCGACGGAGACCGTCTTCCTATCTGTAAGTGTATTCGCTTGGTCATAGAAGGACCTCCGGGTGAGGCCTAGCTGCTCCTTGGAGTCAATGCTGCAACTTCGGTCATGCCACGGTGTCACGAGGACGAGGCCGACCAGCGTCACGGCGAGGGGAAAGCACCACTTGCGTCGCGACTCATCGACATCACCGGCACGTAACGGGAGCATTAGCTCACAGACAACGCCTTCACCGAGCATGTGGGGTGCTCTTGCAGACCCAAACACTTTTGCACAACAACGAAGGATAGGCGGACGACTACTCACCTTACCAGGCTCCTCGTCCTGCGGAGGAATGGAGGAGGAGGGATACGAGTGGGAACTCGACGAGTCCTGCTCAGCTGCTGTTGCAGAGACATCCCCGACCATAGCCTCCTATATACCTGCAGCCTGGCCAGGCGCATTGCCCGCGTCTGGCTTGTCGCCTGAGCCCAAGCGTGGCCACTGCCCTCAGGTCCACGGCCGCTTGGCCTTGGTATTAACTTAGACGCTTCCCTTGTTGCGTGCCGTGATGGCCAACTCAGCATTCACGCTTTGCCTGGGGCGGGTTAAGTGCTAATCGGATCGCGGTGTCACTTGCTACTACTTCACCCCGGGCGTGGGCCCGTAGATGAGCTCAAGTGATGGGTCGATGGCCCGCGCCTTGTCTGTCTTCTTGTCCGAGCCGGTCTCATACCAGTTGTATTGTCGTCTGCTCGATCTCTGTGCGCACACAGACCTTCAGATACACTTTGACCAGGCACTACATCTCAGCTTGACGCCACTCAACATCAGACGGGCGAGTTAAACGGCCCATGGTGGACCGAGCTATATCGATTGCGCGACCGTCCATAGTACTGCAGTTACGTTGCAACTTCAAGAGCGCGGTTTCTACGTACTAATGAGACCTGCTAACAAGGATGACGTATGTCTAGGTAAGGTCATCCGGAGAGTATACGGCACACGGGTTCCGCCTCGGAACTACTGCTGACATCTTCGAAATGCCATAAAGGGAGTCACACCTCTGTGTGGCTATCAATCGGGTCTACTCGGTGTTGTAGTGAATGTATGTGTGTCCCTGCCCGCCATGGTTGTTCCAAAATAAAATTAGGTTACGTACGTACCAGTAACCGCTCGCTTTACCCATACCAGTGAGGCTGGCACTGATCCCGGTGCCAGAAATATGGGAAAACCCCCAGTAATGTCCGGTATGTAGTATTCCTAGAAAGAGGGGAAAATGATGTTGCATGGTCCGCGATACATAAGGGAGAGATGACAATAGTCAGACTTGTCCGCGTTGTGTGATACCAGTCAGTTGGACAGTGCTGTGATGAGTGACGAGGGTGACGGTGAAGAGAGCGTGATGCAGAGAGGAAGAGTCGAAGAGTGACGTTGACTCGGAGGGAATTTGGCAAGTATCTTGAGGTTGGGTTTGTCGCGTGTAGACTGGAAGACGCTGATCGAAATCACGCAGCCCGTGTCGTGGCCTAGAATCCGAGCATTACCCAACGCCTGCGAGTACTCCACCGGCGTCGAGGGGTCGTGACTGTGCGCCTGGAATGCAGGAGACGCCACCGACGTTGCTGGCGGTTGGTCGGGCATGTGCGCGCCCCGCAAGAGGCCGCGCAGTGACGTCGTCGAGGCCAGCTGCTGCGGGATGCAGAGCGACTGAGCCGCAGTCTGAGCGTGGGCCGAGTCCGATGACGCCGTCGCCCTTGGTAGATCCTCCTCCTCGATTTGATCCCCATATTTTGTGACGTCACTTCCGCTTTCTCCTTCGCATCCGTCGCGCACATGCTAGACGCTCAACGCTGGGACAGGTATATAAACCCTGCCAGATTCGCCGTTTCCCTTCACCAAGCTATCCGCTGCTCATACCCATCTGCACACACTCTCTTCCACGACCCACCTTTCACGACCATCATCATGTCTTACAACAACAACGGCGAGCCCAAGTGCGTTATTCGCGTGCCCGGATACGCGTGAACGTGCTGCTGACCGCATACACCCAACAGCAAGTCCACCGGCCAGTACCACTCGATGAAGGGCAACCTCGTCGAGACCATCGGCAACCTCACCGGGGCCGAGTCGTGGCAGCAGTCTGGCAAGGAGGAGCACGCGCAGGGCGAGGCCGAGTACAAGGTCGCCCAAGCCAAGGGCTACGCGGAGGGCACCATGGACCGCCTTGGCGGCAAGAAGGATGCCGTCGTTGGTGCCATTACTGGCGACCGCCAGCAGGAGGCGTCTGGTAGGCGGGACGATTACGCCTATCCTTGAGCTCGACGCTGACGGTTCATGCTTCAGGCAACATTCGTCACGACAAGGGCGAAGCGCAGCAGGAGTTCAACAAGAACGCTTAGGGGACATGCCTCATTCTTTAGCACTGTACGATAGAGTGGTATAATCAGCCGGAATAATTGTATGAACGAGGATGAACTCGCCAAACTTTGCCGCGTCTGATGATTGAGGGAGTTGTCGCGCGACACTTATCGTCGACCTGTGTCGAACTGTGGTTAATGGATGTGTTCCAAACTCCAAACAAGTGTATCAGGTTTTCAGAGCAAGAGCATGGCTAATATGTGAATTGTGGGGAGAGAAAAGCTACAGCCATGACTGCGCAATTGTACATGATTGTGGTGGGGAGAGACGAAGAAAAAGGTGGACGAGTCCGTAGCAATCAGCGACGCGAACTAGCACATCCAAGTGATGGGCGCCGGGCCATTGGGCGAGAGCCGAGGTACACGTTTGTATATGTATGAGACGAGATCGATCATGAGAGCGGGTTGGCGCTGTAAACGCGTCGGAGAGTTACGAGCAGCGACGAGGCGAATCGGACAAACACCAAAACGAGCACGGTCCAGCGAACCGGCGAGCGACGAGCAAGAACGTCCGGCCACATGCACACCTACGCATACGCACAACACCGGGGGCACCGCAGCCCGAGGCGGGCCAATTCCGCGACTGAGAGTGCACGCCCTCACTGGCTCCACAGCTCCATCCCGCTCTTCCGCCGCGCCTCCTTCGCGCCCGCCTGCGTCTGCCCGTCCGGCCCGACGAACGGATTCCGCTGCTGGTTGCTCGCGATCGCGTGCCCGGCGGGGACGACGCCCGCGCCGTAGAACGACGGCGGCACCGCCTGCTGCGGGGGCGCGACCTGCCGCGGCGCCCCGCCCCCGCCTCCGCCCCCGCCGACCTGCGCACCACCCGACGACGCGCTGTTGCTGTATGGGCCGTACTGGTCCGGCTGCAGCGGGACGTACATCGCGCTGAGGTCTCCGCGGCGCTCGACGGCGTCGAACGGCGAGTTGGCTGGCTGCCCGCCGGCACCACCACCGCCGGCACCGCCGCCGCCGCCGCCGCCCTGCTGCGAGTACGTCGCCGCGTACCGGTTGCCCGCCGTCGTCGAGCTGCTCGAGTAGGCCGCCTGCGGCGGGCTGGGGATGATGTTCGCGGATGCCGGGGGGAAGATGTTGTTCGCGGGGTCGCCGTGGGCCGCGCTCCGTGCGTTCGTGAGGATGACGTCCCTACGGTCCTCGTCCACGACCATCGCGTTCGGCTGGTAGGAGTGCGCGAGGTTGGACGTGGGCGGGTGGTACCTGCCCGACGGGCCGGCGCCGCGGCCCCAGCTCGACAGCCCTTGCGCGGCCGCGATCTCCGCCTGCTGCTGGAGATACTCGAGCTGTGGGTATGGCTGGGCCGCGGCGGCCTTGCCCTGTTGTCTCCGCTCCCATTCCTGCAGCGGGTCGTCGCGCTTGAGCACGGGCGTGAGCGCCTTGCGGCCGCCGATCACGTCCTGGTTCATGTGTTGCAACCTGGCGAGGGCGGGTGGGATGTTGTCCATGGGGCCGTGGATGTCCATCGTCTTGTGGATCGTGTTCGACCGGGCACGCGCGTTGGAGTAGTACGACTGCCCCGGTTGGGCGGGGGACAGATGTTGTGGGACAGGGAATCCGCCGCCTGCTGTTGACTGGCTCGCGTAGTGGGGCACGTCCGTGTTGACGTTCAGGTGCCCGTGCGAGCTTTGGTGCGTAAGTCCACGGTGCGACGACGTGTGCGAAGTGGGCGAGGTATATTGGGATGGTGATGAGTAGCTGTTGCTTGCCGGAGACTCCTGCGAGCTGCTGTACGAAGACGAATGCGACTGGGTGGACGCGGGCTGCAGGTACGGGTTTCTGAACGCATTCTGCGCTGCCTGCGATGCTGCTTGGGCTTGTGCAGTGTATGCTTGATGTTGCGCGAGGTGCTGGTTGTACGACGCAGCGTCTTGGTAGGCGCGCGTCCCCTTTGGTTGCGAAGGAACCAGTCCCCCGTACGGTCGCTTCGGGTTGGCATTGGCATTGGCGTTTGGTGAAGAGGCCGCAGACGAAGAGGGTTGTTGTGATGGAGCCGACGAGAGTGGCTGAATGGTGGCTTAACTACCTGACGGTTTATAGGATCAAACTAACTCACGCTCCACGGTCCTGTCCACTTCTCTCCTGTGATGAAGGGATGTTGCCGGGCCTGCTGTGGTGACCACCGCTCGATGGGATTCATGTTCAAAAGTCCTTGTACGAAGTCAATGAACGACGCGCGGTTGTTCATCTCTGCGGAAAAAGTTCAGCCCGATCACTGCCCCGCATTTTAGGCTACGCACCCTTCTCAATTTCGTGCTGTTGTCGTGATGTTGATTTGAACGTAGGCATAGGTGCCTGTCTGATGATCTCGGGGAGCGAGTTCGCCTTAAAGTACTGCTTTCCAGGCTGCTCATTGGTGTTGTGCTCTCGCGAGTACTGTTCCAGGCTCTTCAAGCGGAACTTCTTATGCCCGTAAGTGTCCACGTGGGTGTCGAAGAACTGGCTAGTCTGTTTGCCCATGTCAAGCATGTACTGCGGTGGCAACCTGTGGTGGAGCTACGTTAGAACGTCACCGCCGCGGCGACGAACAGCCGCATATACTCACCCAAGCATCTCCACGATGCGGGTAATTTGGTTATACTCGCTCGTGCCAGGGAAGAGCGGCAAGCCCAGGAATAGCTCTACGGCGATACAGCCCAGCGACCACATGTCGATCGCCGCGGTGTACGGAATGCCGAGCAGCACCTCCGGTGAGCGGTAGAATCGCGACTGAATGTATGTGTAGACTGTCTGACGCTCGTGGCACGCAGAACCAAAGTCGATCACTTTGATCTGTGGCGATTGTAGACTAGAAGAGACAAATTAAGACTCAGGCACGACATGGAAGTCAGGAGGGCAACACAACTTACGACTTCAGTAGGATATTTTCAGGCTTGAGATCGCAGTGGATGAGCCGCGCCTCTTTGAGGACCGTAAGTGCGTCCAGCAACTGTGCGGTGAACACCTTGACGAGTTGTGTGCTGAGGCCCTGGAACTGGTTTTGCTTGATCAACTCGTAGAGGTTCGACGACAGCAGTTCGAACACGAGACAGAGATGGCTTTTGTGGATGAACGAGTCGCGCAGTCGGAGAATATGGTGCTCGTCGTTGGGATCGCATTGTTGATTGAGCTTCCCGGAACTGGTCAGCGAGGCGCGAACCCAGTATGAAGCATGAAACGCACCAGTTCGAGTATGGTCACTTCCATCATACTCTGATTGAAGTATGCAGGCTTATTCTTCACCACCTTAACCGCAACCACCTCGTGTGTCTTCATGTTTTGGCATTTGACTACCTGTCCGAACGTCCCTTGACCCAAGATATCCAGAATCAGGTATCTGGCATGTGAATTTAACACTTGACTGCGTCTACAGAGACGACAGATAGACGCACTTGTGTCCATCATCCGTCCCGAGCCAATCATTCACGTAGAGGATGTAGTCGTAGTCCTCGTTATCGTATCCTTCATTATGAACTGGTTTGCTTGGTTTCGTGAGGACCCGGCGGGGGTTGTGCGTCGACTCGTACTTGAACTGCGGATTGCAAATGTGGTACGTTTCGACGATATTAGTCGTCATCTGCTTCAGCGGCTACAGCAAGACGTCGGGTGAACACTGGGCGACAAATCGCAGCACCGCTTACAATGACACGCACCGTTATCACAACTCCATTGCCATCGACTCTGCGTCCTACTGGTTGGGGAACGAACGGGCGCAAGTCCCGCTGGTCACGCACGCGTCTTAGGCCAGAAGCACGGCGCTTGGGCGGTGGCGGCTCCACGGCCATGGGCTGATGTTCTTGTGCGAAGAACTGGGCCGAGCCGGGCGGCGGGGCGTGGCTGAACGACAAAGGGGTTGCAGGCTGGGAAACGGAAGTCTGGCGAGGATGCCGTTGTGCTGAGAGATTGTTTGCCGACGGGGCAGGACTCGTCGTGTCCATCGGATATGCGTTTGTGTACAAGGCGGGCTGCCCGGCCGACACTGGCGAGTACGCCGTAGGAGGGATGGGTGGTGAGACTGGCTCGGTCTTGGTTTGCGAGTGTGAGCGCGAGTGGGTCTGAGATTGATACCCACCGCCGCTCACGAAAGGCTTCTGCTCCGTTGGCGGAGAGTACGGATAGGAACCAGAGGGTGGGGAGGTATATTGCTGTGGCGAGTAAGGGTCGAGAAGACCGTTGCCTGGGGGTACTCTGTGAGGAGATCGTGGGGCGCGCGACGAACTGGATTCGTGTTGCGTCTGACTCCTCTTGGGCGTGTGCACGGTGGGACCAGTGTAGTAGGCATCCTGATAGGGATCGGCAGCGGTCGCAGAGCCGGCCGAATTGGCGCCCCCGCTCTGCTGAGGACTTTGGTATGCAATGGGAGGCGGATATAGAGACTGGGGGGTCTGCCTCTGACTAACATCACCCTCTACATGGAACGCTCCCTCCAGGTCATCTTGCAGATGGTGGCGGCGGCCCCTTGACGAAGCACTCGTCGAACCTCCAAGCGAGAGACTACGGGCGAGGCCACCGGTGGAGTAGGGGCCGGAGTTGAGGCCAAACTGCTGATCTTCATCAAGAAGCTGGTTTATGCGGGGCTGCCTCGAGGAGCCCGAGGGCGGCTGGTGGATGGGAGGCAGACGATTCGGGGCCTGCGGTGGCGGGCCTTGAGGGTAAAGATACGACGCCTGTGCTGCAGTCTGGGCCGCCTGAGCAGAGGAGGAGAGGTTGTCGTGGATGGACTGGGTGTGCCAACGCGGGAGATCGAAGTCCTCGTTTGTGCCGGTCATGTAGGCTAGCAGTTCGGGTTCTGACATGTAACTGGGGGGCAGAAGAGGACAGGAGGGCACGAACAACGACGGCGACGACAGAGAGGAGCCCCGGGGTGGTGGTGGAGGGAGAGCAAGAGGGGAGCCCGCTGTGGAGGACGACGAGGAAGGGAGGATGGATGATGAGGAGAGCAACGAGGCCCGATCATAGAAAGCGCCGAGCCGCACGGCGCAGCGCAGAATCAGTGCCAGATCCAACTCAGATGACGACCGTCGAGGACCGTCCGCCAGTGCGCAGACTGCCCGTCGGCGTGCACCGGCCTATCGATCTCCTTATCGTCTCTATTCACGCCCAGACAAATGCATTATGTGCGACTACTCCGGTAAACACATCCTACGCCGCGCCATTGTCGACCACAGCCTCGTGTGCCTTGAGCGTGTCCACCACAGCCCGCTCAATCGCAAGCAGCAGTTTTCCCTCCTGCCCCAACGACCCCAGCGACGGCGGCATATTGATTGACAGGAAAATCTGTTTCTTGAAGCGGCGCGCTGCTCCGGCAATTCCGACACCGCGTGCCAGTCCGCCGTAGCGTGGTTACATCGACAACAGCCACAGTTAGCCTATATTCCGTGTGCAGATGAAAACGCGGAAATATCACCCAGTCGCTGCGCCATGGATAACGCCGCCTCAGAGCTTGACGAGCGATACAGCGGCGTCGCCGCAGCGGGTGTGCCTGGCTGTGGGGGCGAATGCATGAACGTTCAATTCAGTCGATCAACAATCGTCCGTTCTCCTCAAGACCTTTCCGCAAAAGATAAAAGGTGTGCTTATGCACCCAACGGACGTACCAAGTCTCTTACAGGCATTGCACATGCCCAGTCCTTGGCAAAGCATCCTTGCAGAGGGGCCTCGCCCACTTGCTCTGGCTCCACATCTGTTGTGCCCACCCACAGCATGTAAGTGTTTACAAGCCGCGTGGTCTGTACGGCAATTGCGGGGAGCGCGGGTTCTGTCGGGGCAAAATATCGGGTGTCGACATGGATGCGGTTTCGGATGGCCGACGTGGAACCCTGCGGTTCAGAGGTCATGTTGGTAATGCTTTCTGCTGGGATGTGTGTGGTGTTGAAGGCGGCGCGAAGAACGCCGTTCAGTAGACCGTTGTGGAACATCCCGACGCGCGCCTATATACAATCTCTGATCTACGGAGGCGCTTCCGAATTGGGAAAGCCACGGGGGCGGCGAATGTTCCTGAGTTTGACGCTGCTCGTCGCCTCGAGTACTGCGGCAATGACTGCCTGCGGCCGGTGGCTACCGTAGCCGCATATAACCTGTCTAATCCTTGACTTCGACCGCTACCACCACCACCCATCAAACTGAATGTCGCAAGATTCATCAGACTCCGTACGGGCCTTCGTCACCGACGTGGCCCCTGTTGACGACAAGGGTCGCGTTGTTTGCTTTCATAACTTACCCGCAAAACGCGTGACTAGCCGCAGCCCCGCCAACCCCGAGCGGTGAGTAATAATCGAGAACACACATAGCCAATGCTGAAGAGGCATGTTAGAGACTTCTACGCATGCTCCAGCGACCGTGACTCGTGCAAGTTCTTTGGTTCAGTATTGGTCTCTTTGTTCAACGAAATAATGAACCGCCACTCACCTACCGTCCCTCGATAGTTTGGACCGACGACCCAACACTCTGCTCCGTGATACAGTCTAGGACGAAGTCCAGGAAGAGCACTCCCAACATGCTGCCATCCACGCCGCAACGTCCTTCTCAGGCGCGCCGGGCTTTCTTTGCGCGATCACCCACCCTTGCTGCAGCATCACTTCAGAAGAGGCTGAGGACTCCGAGTCTAGGGCAGCGCTCTAGCTCCACAGATGACCGAGCAGTTTCAGTGAAGCACAGACGGGTTGAGAGCACAGCAAGCAGTAGTGTTCCAGCAGTCGGTCTCACACCCGCTACTTCATATCCTAAGCACACAAATCATGTTTCCGGCAGTCAGTCTGCCTCGCAGGATGCGAAGAAAGCTGCTCGGTTGAGGAGCATCCAAGAGGCTCTCCTTTCCTCCACCGAAACTCCGAGTCCTTGTGACCCTTCCCCAGCTTCTTCCGGTGAATTTTTTCGGCGCGAAAATACTCGGAGAGCCTCTCCCAGTCGGCAACATTCTGATGTACCTCTCTACTCCACCCCACCTTCCCTGTCACAAAATCTTTGGATTCCGCAAAACCTCCCGAGATACGCGCAAGACACGGAATCCGACGACGGGGCATCCACCTACATCGAGAACGAACTTGCCGAGATGGAAGACATGGAGTCCAAGGCTGTGCAGACCTCGCCAGTAGACGACGAGAGCTCCATTATGGAAGACTTCTGGAGCGCGTCCCCCGCGCGCAGTGTTCTGGGCTCTCCCGTGCTCGTCGCCGACACCGGCATCGGTTCCTCGCGCGCATCCCAGCATCCCCCGGCCTTGGGGGTTGAACATACCGCCTGGTCCCCGGCTTCTCCCCGAACTCCTGGGAGGGCAGGATTGCCCCGTGCATCTGCGCCCGGTGGGAGTGGGAGCGACGACCCGCCCGGCATGCTTTTGACCCCGCCGGGGAGTTCCCAGCCACCAAATGGCCTTGGGACCAGGGCTGGACCGTCGGTACCCCAGCGGGGTACAACTCTTCTCCAGGAGATGCTCGCATCGCCTAGCGCTGCGAAGGGTAAGGGCCCAGCCCACGCTCCGAGTCAACAACAGTGGCAGCCACTGCAAGACGACCCGGTGCGCGTGCAGTGTCGCTAAATGTCGAAGGCATGATCTGATGCGCGTCTCTTTTCTTGTTTTGCTGCCGGCATTTCAATTCTAGGAGAATCCCTTTCGTGGCCCTACGCTCGCACATAGGGCGATATCGCCGGCCTCTACCGCGATATCGGTGGCAGATGGCCCGACCGGGGGCACTCCAGCGGATGCACTGTCCGCTGACTCGATTGCTTCCCATCTTGTGGCACTGCAGGACTTGCCGGAATACATCGCGAAGCTGGAACGAAGAGAGAGAGCCTCTCGCAAGAGCGCGGAAATCAAGGGGCGTAAGATTTCTCAGCTGGAAGAAGAATTACAGAGGTGCGCCCGCGTGGTACGGTTCCGATATGCACTGGTCTTGCTGACTGCGGGCTACGAAACTTCTGCTAGGCTACGAAACGAGAAACGAGCCCTAGAGGAGACCGTGGCGGCTCTCCAAATGCGTCGCTAGCGGCTCGCCGACCCCTCCCGTCGTCGCCCTATGCCGCCGCTTCTGCCGCCGCACACTATTCCACAACTTTCCAGAGCGTTCATGCTCTGCGTTGGCCTGTCTTGTCGATCGTGCTCACGCTCTCGTTTGCTTTCCTGCTCTCCCATGTCATACTACCCCGCAACAGTTTCCCACGTCCCACGCTGTCCACGCTTTCGAGGGATTTGCGGGACGGATAGTCGGGGCTCTTGCCTGTTCGCTGTTTCCTCCGTGTCGGGACGCGCGGTAGTCCCGGTCCCCTGGACTTGGGCTGCGGCCCCCGCCCGTTCGCATTTGCCGAAACGTTCTTCGATTATTATTATGCCCATTCATACTCTCCTGCTCCATCCGTACGTCCCCCGGCGTCCAATTCATTTCGCTACGCGAACACACGCTGACGCCTCCTTTCTGAAGTGTATTTCCGCCGTTATGGCTTCGAGTCGCAATCCAAGTTGTCATGTGTTCTGCATTCCGGGAAGTTTGCGGCCGCCCAAGACAAGATTCAAGATCCCGGGTCTGTGCCCGACTAGAACCCCCTGTCCCACTTAGAGATCTCGGCACTAGTACTGTCAGGTCGCGACTGAACGCAATCTGCGCAGACACCGACGAGGTACGCGACATCGCGCCACTCATAGTTTACAGCTAAACGTCTCAGCGATGACGGCTCTCCGCCAGCAGTCGCTTCCGGCATACCGACTAACATAACTATGCCGGGTATGTTGAGTAACTCGAATGGCTGATGCATCAAACGCCGCTGCGCGTTCATTGTTTGACCATGGGGTTCCGTCCCTTCCCGGGAAGTATGCAGAGCAGATGTCGACGAGGAGGCAGTTCCGCGGACCTTCTGTCATTGCAAGGGACCCGCCGGGCGAATCATAGCAGCGTGAGACAGCTGGACTGACAACCACCCACGCGATACAGTGGCCGCTCGCAGCACGGTCCGCAAGCGCCTCCCTCTCGGCTGGTGTACGATCGTGCTTGACTTCGACGACCAGCGCTGTTCGCAGCCATACCAATCGCAACATAAATTTCCCGCGTACGACCAACGAGACAAGTAAGTGCGCGCGCCGCCCAATAGACGTCTGAGATCTGAGGGCTAAAGCCACCGTTCGCAGTGCATCTCGCCGCCCGGCCAGATCCTACGTCATCGCAGCGGCCTCCCGAGAACTAGCGGATCGTGCTCCGCGACAGCACGACAGCGGCGAAGACAGCATGCCCCTTGCCCGCGAGAGAGGGCGTACAGGGCCATGCGTGCGCAGAGTCATCGCCAACGCGATTGCCGGTGGCCCGAGTGCTCAATCTGACATGGCGCTGGGAATGTCGGTGGGCCTGCCAGGTCGCCCCCAGGCACAGCGGCTTGCACGCGTTGGCGCGGGCATCACTGTCATGGACACACTCACAGGTCTGTCGAAGCCACCCCTGCCCTGTAGCTCTTTGAGGGGACAAATGCAATTGTAATACCGAGCATGGTCGTGTACTAGCTTGTTCCAGCCGTAGGGCTTCCGGAAGGCGTCCCGGACGCGAATGTCGACACGTATTCAGGCCCGAGAAGGGCTCCTCGAGCGCACGAGGCCACCCTTAGCTCGCCCGGGGAGGGCACAGAGCAAACAAGCTGGTGGAGGAAATAGTGGGCATGCTCCGTTCAAACGTGAGGCGTTGTAGCTAACCTGAAGGTGTTTCGGTAACTGGACCATGCGTTGGTGATTTTGGTCGTAGTCAAGGCGTATCAGATTGCCTCGGACCTTGAGTGCGAGAGTCATCGCCCGTAATCTTCTGAGCCCGGCGTATGGTGGTCTGTCCCACCGGATCCACCGGGATAGCCTCTCGCCTATCAACGATACAATGGCGCAAGTGATATGTGTATGTACGAGACGCAGCTATGGCAGATAATCAAGGAGCTCGCCTTCGATAAGCTAGGACCACAGGCAGAAGGCGCGCCCTGGAGAGCCTTCTAGCACTGTTCAATGACACGACCATCTCGACAAGCGAACAGGCACGCTCAAGCCGCCCAATGGCGTGCGTTCCCACTGCACCCATCGCGCTTTGTAAGGGCACACAGACGTGGTTCGGCCATGTCGGAGGAGATGTGCACGGTACCGCAAGGAGGGGCGGGGGCGTGGGGCGGGGGACGGCGCAAAGTTCAAGTAACGACAACATGTCCCGGCGCCGGGCTGCTCGAAGCAGGCAGACTCACTCGAACCGGGAACTCTATGCCGCGCTTGCGTCGAGCCTAACGGTGAAAGCCGGGCTGCTGCCTGTGGAATCGACCCGTCAGGCGGGTCGCGGGAACACATACACCGTGCGCGTGGGAGGCAGAGCAGAAGCTCCGGGACATGTGCGTCGGCCGTCCGGATAAGGCGGGTCGACGCGCATTGACGAGATCTTGGGACTGGTGCATCGGTGACTGTAGTATGGTGCATCTGCATTCAAGGGATCAAGGTCTTCTGACGGGGATCATCCCGAGGAATAGTGTTTGTGTTCTCATCCGTGGGTGTTTGTAAGGCGTTGGGGACACGACATTGGTCGAACGACTCTGCGGCAGCCGGGGGTGTGAGTGGGCAATCATGAGCACATCTGCTGAACACTACAGCTTCCTGTTGTGTCATAGACCTCAGTTCGACAAGCCTCTTTCCCCTTTCTCCACCCCCGCACATCACCCCCGACCGTTCTACAGGCACCACATCCCATGACGGGAGAGAATTGGGATGACACCGAGGATTCCGCATGCAGTTGCAAAGATACCCATATCGAACACATTCAAACATATTGTCGAGGGCCATAACCATAACAAATAATATCAACACGGCGGTGATAATACAGGGTATGTACAGTGCCCATCGGTCTGCTGTTCGATCAGCACCGCGGACGGCGACGTATACAACGAACAGTAAGTATGTGCATGGATCGGGGACAAACCAAGGTCCTATGTCCAAGGCTCTGCTCATCCTACAAGATGTCGATCTACACGGACGTGCGCGACCAAAAATCGTCCTTGCGCTCCAGGCGCCATGGTGAAAGGTATGCATGATGGAGGCCCGATGAAATGCCTAGCAAAATACGCGAGCCAACCACAGCTTGAACCGCGTCCACCAACCCCCCTGCCAGCCATCGGCACGACGTTTGGTTCCCAGCCACATGGTTCCGGTACCGACCTTGATGTCCTTCCGGTCGCTCTCCATTGGCTCTCCTTCCTCGATATCGGGGACTCGGCGAGACACACTCGTGACAGGGAAGCGAGGCAGGGGGTTCCGCACGACGAACGAAGGGAACAGGGACAGTAGGGACAGGAATTCGGGATTGGAAAGGTCAGGCGCTGTCCACGTTCGCACGTACCCATCGGCCTCGCAAAACTCCTGGCCGGGGGGTGCCCGTACTAAGAGATCGTCGAGTTCCGCATTAGGCGTAAGAGGAGTGACAGGCTCATCTGCAGCGGAGGAACTAGAGGTGGACAGCCCGGTGTTGGCGGAGGAGTATGATGCGGAGAGGCCCGGCGGCGGTGCGTCCATAAATGGGTCGCTTGGCGCTCGAGGGCGCTTGGTCTGTGTCCTCGAGGAGATCGGTGGGGACTTCTGAGGACGTGTAGGGGTCGTGCCTCCGGAAGGCAGTGGTTGCGACTGAGACCGAGAGTGAATAGGCGACAGCGAGGTAAACGCAGTGTATTGAACGGAGCTATTTGTTGAAGGAGAACGGCTGAGGGAGGACTCCTCGAACGCAAGGACCTGCAGGAAGACGTCAGTTGTCACATGACAGGCTCGTTGAGTATCATGGCTTACTCCTTTCAGCACGTCGATAGCTTCGAGCATAAACTCTTTCCCGCTATTGAGCGGACATTGCCGCGTGTGATCAATGAAGCCAAAAGGCGGGGATAGAGCGAAGCGCACTTACCCTGCCTCCTTGAACACTGCGTCGTCAATTTCCCACTCGACTCTGTACGAACCTGCTCCACCGAGTTCCTGCGGAACGACCTGCAATCTCATGACCGCCCATAGACCCTGGAAAAATGGTTTGGTCCCTGGCATACCCATCGTGCACCATGTCCTGATGAAGCGATCGAGACGGTCATATCGTTCCTTCTTCGCGAGGGGTCCGTTGGGGTCTGCGCGAGAGTGAGGCATCAACGAGCCGCCAGGCTTGGTAGCGCTCAAGTGGGCCTTAAACTCCGCGTCCCTTCGAGCATTGACACTCGCATGGTACGCGGATCGGACGGAGGCTTGCAACCGAGCGAAAGGGGCTCGTTGTGAGGGAGGAAGCGTGGCGAGTGTTTGTGTCATGCGTCTGCCGGCATCGTCATCCTGCTGATAGTACCTATGACAGACATTTAAGCTATCGGGTACGTTAGTGGGATGTGGAAGACGTACCATGCTCGGCAGTGCTCTGCGAACTCTTCTAGTTCGCTTCTCATTGGACGCGAAGGGGTAACGGAACGGCTATGCTTCGAGGGTCTCGAAGAGGGCGGTGGTGTCATGTTGCGCCCCCGTACGTCCCGTAAGCGTGGGCTGGTTGGGGAAATGGGTGAGGTTATTCTCGTGGGGGATGTTATTCTTGTAGGGGATGCCGATGTGGGCGACGGTAGGTCATAAAGGAGTGTTTCGGCAACATCTTTTTTGCCTCGAAGCTGAGAGTGTCTGATGGACAAATCGTTCGTCCTAATGGGTAAGGGTGCTGGGCGGGCGCGAGGCGTCTCCAGGCGGTATGATGCCGTAGACATCCTGTACAAAAGAACCTAGATTGTGCTTGCGGGGAGAGCCAACAAAGGTCTCCCGCCAGAAGTGTTCGGAGATAGCCTGGGTATGTTCAAGAGAGTAGATAAGAACAAGATTGTCGGCTAGATGTACGCAAGTCAGGCGAAAGACAGCAAGGTGAGGTCCGCGCAACGTTGAACGCCGTCGGGGGGCGTGTCGTCGCCGTTGAAGATGATGGGGCGGGAGGGAGGAAAGGGCCTTGCCGCCGTCGCACGGCTGCTGCTCCCAACGCGGCCGTCGCGCCGAGCCACTGTCGGCAGACACGTGGTGATCATTATGGGCGCTTGTGGACCCAACTCTAAACCATTTGGGCGCTTTTTTGACCGTCTCACTACAGCTCACTACGTGCTCCTCTATCCACGAGTCCCTCCGAATACTCTCGTGTTCCCCCAGAAACTTTTCATTTGTCACACATAAGAATACTGGGACAACAACTTTGACCTCCAAGTGCTAAAATTTTCCAAACAAAACTATATCAAGGCTGTCGGGATTCGGGCACCGTCGGACTCGTAATCCACGAATGTCAGCGCCAACTCCAGGATGTTCGGGCACCATGACGTATACAGTAGCCGAACAAGCTGAGTCTAGCCCCTAGATTTGCGTCTAGTAAGTGCCATACAGACCAAAGACGGAAGACATAGGCGAGTCTCCTTTTTTCTTCCTTTTACGTTAATTTGATTTTCGTCTGTGCTAATATGCTTTTCCTCTTTACTTAGCTGACGACGTTAGACCTCAACGAGCACATTCTGACTGCTGAGTTGGACGTCAAATGTCACAGGAAAGCACTCAAGCGCGCGAGATCATCCTGCGGCAAGGGCGGCAGCTCTGAGGATGCAAACCTCAATACGGCGACGACAACGCCCCGAGTGCCGTCGCTGCCAAACCCCAGCCCCTATGACGCTCCCAAGCTCGAAGCGAACTTCTACTATGCCGGTGTAGGTCCGAAGCTCATCTACAGGACCTCCGAGGAGGCATTCAACAGACCTTCTGGCCCCGAGGCGTATACGCGTCCCACGAGGATTGTTGCCATTCCATATATCCACAGTTTTTGTACGAATGTCACGTCGAACGCGGTTCATAAACAGGTGCGTGGTCTTTCCGTTACGCAACATTTTCTTTGCTCACGTTTATTCTTAGGTTGTGGTGTTACTCGACCAGAGGAAGATCAAAGTCACGTCGTTCGATTTCGTTCGGCTTACCTGGCTCGACAAACACGCTGACCGGGAGATCGAGGACGATGACGATAAGGTCTGTGATCGGAAACGTCTTGAGCCTCGGTGCTTTGCTAATCTATCTCTCAATACCGCTGATCTCAGCTGTCCGCTTCTCTACCTCTTCCTGGTCTCGAGCTGTCCCAGTCGAAGCTCAAGTCACTGATATATGAACGTGACGACGCCCCGTTCGACCTCAAGTACCCCGACAACGAGCTCGCTCGAGGCCGGCGCCTTCTCCCAAGGCGGTGATTCGGGATCGATCATCGTCTCTACCAGGGGCGAGTTTCTTGCCCTGCTCACGGGCGGTACCAGCAAGGGAACAGACTCATCCGATATCACGTACGCAACTCCCTTTGAGCGGGACTAAGATCTCGTCAAGGCCGAGTTCCCTGGCGTCAAATTGTGCTTCGATAACCATGAAGAGTTCCTCGCCGACGTGGCCTAGGTTTGTGTCTTGTTCTTTTTCATTATACTCGTCATACTCGTAATCCACGACCTTTGTGTCCAGGAACGGCGACTCATTTCTCTCTTCTGTCTCGCTGCCATCAGTCTGCGAACTCCGTTGGCTGTTTCAATGTTTTCTGTTTATTCATTGGACGTTTTCTTGGTACAGAGAAGGTGCTGTTGACAGCTGGGCGACGTAGACTGTACAGCAAGAGTTGCAACTCCTCCGAGCTGCAACTCCTACCGCATACGGCCTTATCACGAGGCCCTCAGACTTCTAGTGATCCAGGGCGCCGTAAGCACGAGTGAGCACAAGGCGGAACTTTAGGAGCGACGGTTTCGCCTTCTTCGCAATTGAGCGACCCCTTGAATTCGAGACTGACCTGGGCCATGAACGGCATCATCATAGGTCTTGTGTTCGAAGGCCGATCCGCAAAGTCGAGCGTACTGATACCAGAGAACTACAATGTGTGTCTTTGACAGTTTCACAAGTTACAGCACCTGAATCCGTACTTAATATCATATCGACGAGGGCGACTCGAAGGTACATGGCGAGTGTCCAGTTCGGGTTCTATGTTAAATAAGGATCATCTGAAAATCCCGCTGGAAGCATTGGGTATATATAGCCTGGCCCAGTCCAGCCCATACCGTAACCGTCCGTAAGCTCCTTTACTACCTTGCATTCGACAAGAAAGCCTGCTTGCACCTGATGTTGTTAGCGTTGATCGTAGATGCCATTGTAGAGCCCAGGTGCCAGGGCCAATTAGGGACGGAGCGCCCAAGGCCACTGCCTCCACTGTCCATGGATGTTTAAGGCTGAGCGGGTTCCAACCCGACATGTCCTCAGTTGAAGTTATGCCTTTCTCAAACATCCCTGCGACGTACTCAGCCACCGTCACCGTTTGTGCCGTCACCTTGCGGGAAAGTCCAGGATCATACCTGTCTTTTTCGGGCTAGTAACAGGTTGAGCATCGGGTCAGTCAAGTTCCTTACATCTCACTGCGCTTTTGACTTCTGACGTCTCTCGTCAACATGCTATCAATGTGGCGCTGGTGCACATGCCTGCAATACTTTCTACCCGCGACGGTGTCTTTCGTACGGCGATCTAAAATACCGTCGGCCTCGGCAGCTTTACTATTCGTCTCAACGTACGACGAAATTGACCGGACTGCTTCAGGATGAATCTATGGAATACCCTAGAAACTAGGCGAGTTCGAATCCGCCCTTATTGTATCTTCTCGGCCCGACCGTATTCGGGAGAATCGGAGGCAGGGCAAGTCCATTGCCATCATTTGATGCGCAATCCCGTAAGGACCCAAACCGTACTTCCGCCGCCCGCCGCCTATTGTGCTACTTTGTGCGTCCGGTGCGCCGCCTTGAGACATGGGTCTTCTTGCTCATCTTGATTCTTCGCGCAGCCATATACGGCACGATCGGTATGAGCGGCGCTAGTCTTGCTTCGCGGCGGCCTGCGCTCCCCGTATCAGCGGTCATCCGCGACGAGGACGGAGCGCGCGTTTTGTAAGTAATGTCATCCTCATTCGTGAAGCCGGAAGACGATCCGTCCGGTGGTCTCAAGAATGGAATACCTCTGCGGCGCAAGATGTTCCTCGCCTCATCCACATTTTAACGGAACATATCTGCTTGTCTGATTTTTGGGTGCGTCTGGTACCTTCTAATTTGTAAATCTGTGGCAGGCCGGCATGACTTTGGCTGCAGTAGGATCTGGAGAGCATCAGTGCTCAGCTAAGGCCTGTCTATCTGTCATGTACGACGCACGCAGTCTTCTGGCGTAGCAGAAAGAGGCATAGTGGGGCGTCGTACTTGTTCATCACTCCTTCGCGCATGCGCGTATGTTGTCAGCGGGGTGTTTGGCGAGCCCCGACCCGGCGACAAATGCGACAGGCCATCACCCGCCCTTGACTGCGCGTTACGTATGTGTTCCGGAGGGTCCTCATCAGCCCTGAACCATGAACGGGAGGGCGCGATCGCGAGTGGCGGCTGGCGGAGTGCCCAGCAGCTAGAGAGAGGCAGATAGGCTAACAAGCTGGGGCGCGTGCCTGGGCGCGCTGTTCATTTACAGATTGGGCTTGGCACCGCGCTCGCCGAGGCTCGGCAGAAGACGCTGCTCGCCCTGCGCGGTCGCGGGGCGAATCACTTGAGCAGCGGGAACTCTACGGACTGAATGCGGGCCTGTGCATCGCGACGTTGCGCCTGACACGCACTGGCGTCATAGCTGGCCCCGGCAGCCGCGAAGACCGCCTGGGAGAGACGTGCGGACGGAGGGCCCGCTGGGCTGGGCGGGGAACGCTTCCTCGCTCGCGCAGTGCGAGCGGTCGAGGGAGGATGGGGAGGAGCACACTCGAAACGACGCAGCGGGTCGCGCGCGGGGCCCACGGCCACGGACACGGCGACGGTCCCAGTGTCCCAGCCCAGCCACGCACCCCGCCGGCAGGGCCCGCAGACCTGATGGGACCTCCCGCATCCGGTATATCAGATTCTTCCGCGATAGCCAGCTAGACTAGGTCAGACGCCCGCCAGGGCCCACTCGCCCAGTCGGGAGGGTCGCGGAAGCAAATGCGCCAGGCAAATCAAGCTGACTCTCTCCACCCGACCCCCCTCGTCGATGCAGTGATCGGCGCGGGGGCTGCTGACTGCCCTCAGCACAAGACGCGCCATCCGTCGCGATTGCAGCAAGGGCAGTCGTACGCAGACAACACTTCCAGGAACATCCGGGAAACGACGTCCCCCAGTTCACCTATCGCGAGACCCAACCCCGCCCCGAGTGTTTTTCTCAGCACGGCGGGGGCGCATGTGGGCCTCGAGCGGCGAGGGCGCAAAAAGACACACACGCCGGCCGATCTATGCAAGGTTCGTGCTACCGATCGTGTGGGTTACGCTGATAGACACGGCCGTGCTCAAAAGCACCTTTCGCGTTCCCAGCGTGCTCCCTCGGCCCCTCCGCTCACTCCTGGACCGTGTCCGCCACAACGGCAGTCGCGCAATAGCCTATCGGGATCTTCTTACCTGAGGCACAGGAAGCCCGCTCTCCAGCCACTCGTAGGCCGCTTTCGCTAGGTGCATACGGCGCGGGCTCCCTAGCGTGGGCCCACGAAATTCGTCCCGCACCATTCGCCAGGGGCACCGCGGGCCAATGGCCCGTCGCTTATGGCCATTGGCGGACTCCGTTCTCTCCAGGAAGCTTCGGAGCCGGGTCATGCATACGCAGCCGGGTGCTGTCCGCTGGTTCTGCTCATTGCATTGCGGCGGCCTTGCGACTGAATGCGGCGAGTGCTCGTCATTTTGACAGATGCTTGTTTTCCTCGGCCGGGAGACTGCTGGGGATCGGTCTGCGACTACTGCCTCCCCGACCTCGTCTTCGCCCTGCACAGCAGCGCGTCCAATGCTTCCTCTCGGGAGCTGACCTGTCCTCGTTCTAACATAAGGCACCGAACTGCCCGTACACCTGCCAGTTAACGCCAGTCGCGCGCTGCGTTAGAACGGCAGGAAGGTGTTCGCAACGCTGCTGGACGTGGGCAGACGCGCGGCGATATGTCTTCGTCCCCCAAGAACAAGGTATTGCAACGGCCGTTGTCATTACTCATCTCCGCAGCAGGGCAGGAGGAGAAGCGGGTGGTATAGAAGCCGGAGGGCCCGAAGCAAATGTGCCATATGGGCGATAGATACCGATGGACCGAACTCTACTGCGCGGCCTCCCGGCCAACCCCGTCTCGAAGCCTGGGAGGCTTCGGCGGGGGGCATCAGGAGTGCTCTACGGAACTCGAAGGAAAGCAGGCTTGTTTGACGGCTCATGTGACATGGGTATCCAGTGGTGCGGGGGGAGATGGAGGAAAGTAGCAGTCGTCGATCGTGCAAAGGGCGTAGAGGCACCGCTGAAGCGTGCGTGCTGTCGGTGCATATGGCAGAACGTATTAGACGAACGGTGTTCTGCCGAGGAGTGAATTGCGGGGGTTGTTGGGCAGACAGCGGAGACAAGATCTCGACCGGGCGGCGAGCGACTGCCTGCGGGGATCAACCACAGCCTGGCCGGGCAGGCTGGAGCAACTCGCGTAGAGGAGACTGAGGCGACGATGCGGTGCGGTGGAGGCGTGTCGAGGTGGGCGCGCAGGATGCCGGCAAGGCAGCGGTGCAGAATCGTCCAATTAATCTGTATAACCGGGGTTGCCGTCGCATTGTCGTCTGGGAGCTGGGCGGAATGGCGAGATGCTGGGATCGTGAGCAGGAGGCCCAAGGCGGGCCGCTGGCTAGAAAGTCCGCCGACAGAAATAACGTCAGCGGGGCCGGGCCTCAGCAGACAGAGCGGTCAATCAAGGTGGTGCGGCCAATCGGGAAGAACGGCGTCAGAATCGGGACGGAGGGGTCGAGAGAAAGTAGCGGAGGCGTTGAGGAGACGGGATGCCACGGTATGGAATTCGCCACGAGCGGAGCCATGTTTCGAGACTAAAAGGCCCACGAGTCGAGATCTGGAGATGAGAGGGACGGTGGGAGCGGCAGGACGAGATGAGGGGTCAGATGGAATCGACGGTGGGCGACAGCCATGATTGATGTGGACACGGGCGGAAAGACTGAGCGTATGTCGGACGTTGAACCCAAAGAAGCCTGCTCAATCCGTCCCAACGCGTTCCTTGCGTGAGTCGAGAAGATAGGGCAATCCCATCAACTGCCCAGACGCTCCGCGGGAAGGACTCTCTGCGCAAACGTATAAATCCACCCCGGGCGCGGTCGGGGCAGACGGTTGCCTGTCTTCGCCGCCCTCTGGCTCTGCGCCCGTTCCTGCTTCTTTCTCCGCCCCCCGCAGGCCGACGCGAGAACACCATCAGCGTGATCCCGCCCTTGAGCAGGTTCGGTGAGTGTGATAGATGGGCGCAGATGGCGGTGGATACTCAAGAACGGCAGGAGTATACTCGGACTTGCAGGTAAACATCGAAGGCACCAACTTCAAACCCGCTACAATGGCCCAAGCTGCCTGGCTGCCGCTTTCGGCAAGCACCGAACGCCGATCAGAATTTGGTATGTAATGGGTGATCGCGTCTGGAGAGCTTCAGCACCTCCGCCTCTCGCTGCTTGCCTCTCCTCCACCATCTTCCCCCGACCCCCCGCTCACGCCGCCCCAGATATCCTCAAGTCCGCCTCCCTCCACCGCTCGCGCGACAGGAGCATGTCCCTCGACTTTCCCCCCTCCTCCCAGCACCCCCTCTACCCCCAGAACGACCTCGATCATCCCTACAACTCTCTTTCCAGCGCAGGCGACCTCTCCTCCTCATCCTCGCACCAGCACCAGCCCTCCCACCACCAGCTGAGCGGCCATGGCCTTGACCGCCCGGACCCCATGGACGTGTCCGACCACAACAGCTACGACATCTTCTCCAGCTCCCAATCTAACCAGCGCTTCCGATCCAATACAAGCTCGTCCATGTCCTCTTCCTATGGCCTCGGCGTCGATTCCATGTACACGCAGAGCCCCTTCTCTGACTCCCTCCCCCAGTTTCACAACCCGAGCCCCGATCCATACGGCCTGATGGGCGGTCTCTCCTCATCATACAGCAGCGGCAAGCCTTCCCCGCTGACGCCCAACGACTCCGTCGGCTCCCTTCAGCAGTCCTCCGCGTTTCCGTTCAACAACGGGCAGCCCAAGGACTTCCATTCCGGACATGGCTTCACGGACGTACTCGATCGTCGCATGTCGAACCTGTCCACCGGCAGTTACCCCTCCGACTACAACGACGACGGGTACAATGGGATCAACGTCAACTCGGGTCTCGGACTCGGTTTTTCCTCTTCCACGTTGCCCCCGTTCCAGGACCGCGGTCTTGGGCGCATGCAAGACGATGGCCGCTACTCCTCGTCGGTGATCCCTCCTTTGTCGCATCTGCACCAGCAAAGTCACAATGCGGACTTGATGCGGGGTGTCAACCCCAGCGTGATGCACAACTCGCCTTACGGCGAGATCCCCTCCTTTATGGCGCCCAACCCTCACGGGGACTTCCAGCTGCGGATGCCGGTCATCGACGACCCGCTATCTCGCGTGCGTCTAAACGGCGCCGGCGCTGCCACTGATCTGCAGACCTTTATTCGGTACGTTTTGACCGTTATTTGCCATAGTTCTGTCTGGATTTCCGAACGCCCGGAATCCACTTTATTGTAAAATTACTGCGTTCATGCGACCGACCCAGGGCGGTGCGGGTCACGCCGACCTGCACCGCGCGGGGTTGCGCCGTCCGTCTCTGAGCGAAGTTCTGCCGCGCGACAGCGTAACCGTCGCCCCCGGTCGGCTCACTGTTTACATTGTTATTGGCTCATAAAGTTTGCGGGTCGCGCACGAGCGTCGTGCACGGCTCTGGTTCTAGTGCCCGGCCGGCCTTCGCCCTTCCTAAGGGGGTCAGACTGGCCGATGCATCGGCGCCGACTCCGGGCTTCCGATTGGAAACTCGTCTCTTGTTATGGCACAGCATTTTCGCTGACTTTTGTCCGTCGACAGTCCGTACTTAGACCAGTACGTGCGGACGCCGAACCGTCTCGCATTCGGCGAGCGTACCGTTATTGTGATGTCCAGCAAGGTTGCACAAAAATCGTACGGCACGGAGAAGAGGTGCGTCTGCCTTCCGCCGCTTCTGGCCGAGGATGCCGAGGTGTTTACGACGCGCGTGATCTGGCCAGGTTCCTCTGCCCGCCTCCGACTGCGATCATGATAGGTAACTCGTGGTGGTCGGACGTAACGCGTCGGGGCGAGGAGCCCAAGCTCTGCCCGCCGCGCGTCGTCGTTTCCATCTCGGGCGAGCCGGCGCCACAGGAGGGCTCGATCGAGTGGACGGGTGCGACGGGCAAGGCGTTCGATGTAAGCGACCCTCCGACCGGGACGACCTACATTGGGCGCTGTGTCGGCAAGCAGCTCTTTATCTCGGACGTCGACGAGAAGAAGAAAAAGGTCGAGGCGCTGGTCAAGATCATGGCGCCCTCGTCCGACGACGAACCGGAGCGTGTCATCGGCACATTCCCCAGCCGCCCCATCAAAGTCATCAGCAAGCCGAGCAAAAAGCGGCAGAGTGCAAAGAACCTCGAGTGTAAGCATCCGCTATGTTTCCCTTTCGCCGTCTATATCTGTCGTGGCGGTGAACTCCGTACTGACTTGCCGTACGACCTCAGTGTGCATCAATCACGGCTCGACAATTTCTTTGTTCCACCGACTGCGGTCACAGACGGTTTCGACAAAATACCTCTGCGTTTCTGGTTCCGGGTCATCCTTCAAGGGGTCTGACGGAGCACCGCTCATGGGGCTCGACCAGCGCTCGCGCGCCCAAACGCCGTCCTTCATTGCGCGTACGGCCAGCTGGGGTACGCAACAATTCCACCACAGTCGCGCGTTTCATATTGACATGCGCCCCACCTACCAGATCCGTTCATCATGTACATTGTCGACGTCAACAAGCCTGCTGGTGGTGTTGACTCCCCGCCGCCCCCTCCGCCCCAGCCGGAGTACCCCTCGCCGCCACCAAACGCTATTCCCTTTACGAACAACGGCTCCCAGATCCCCGTGTACTACAACCAGACTGTCGTCCTCCAGTGCTTGACCTCCGGCGTGGTCAGCCCCGTGCTCATTATTCGCAAGGTAGACCACCAGACAACGGTCGTCGGCGGTGGCCTGCAGGAGGGCGCAAAGGGCATCGCAGACCATTACTGTGCACCCGGCGAGGTATGCGGTGACCCGGTGTCGCAGCTGCACAAGATCGCGTTCGAGGTCTTTGACGCGGCCAAGCCCGCCCCTGAGCCCGGGACCGTTGGTGCCAGCGGCGCTTTCTTGTCGTGTCAGGGCGAGAAGGTGAACACTTTCCGCCCCCTCGAGGGCCGGCAATGGCGCAACCCGCCACCGTCACGCGAGTCGGATTCGCCCGGTGCCATGCCTGGGTCCCCCGTCGCAACGACGCCGACGTCAAGTACGGGCACCACCGACTACTTCGGCTCGGGTGCAAACGGCAGCAGCGCGCCGACGTCGCCAGACCCGTCCGAGTTCCCGTCAAACGATGGCGGACGCGTCAAGAAGAGTAAGCGCGGATCGGGATCGTCGAGCGGCACCAGCAGCATGTCAAAGCCTGTCTCGCAGAAGGGACGAAGGCGACCGACTTCTGCTGGTTCCGCGGGCTCGTCGAGCGGCAGGCGCGGCTCCGGCAGCGACTCGAGCGCGTCCTCGGGCGCGCTCTGGCAGGTCGATATCGGCGAGACGAGCGTGTGGACGATCGTCGGCACTGGTGAGTGCTTACGTTCTGTGACGCCAAGGGGCGCGGCGCTGATTACGCGGCAGACCAAGTGCGGTACAACTTCTACGTGCCGCCCGTGCTGTACGACAGCCAGAACTCGCCCAGCGGGTCGTTCCCCATTCCTTCGAAGCCAGTGACACCCTTCCCCGCGGTCGTCAAGTACCTCCCTCCCGACCGGGCGTCCGAGGCGCCGAAGGCGAATTGCGCGTCGTCGCGTGCGGTGCTGGCGAAGCCCAACCCGCACGCGTCGAAGATGCTGACGCTCTACGGCGAGAACTTCCAGAAGGCGGACCCGGTGACGGTGTTCTTCGGCTCGGAGCCGTCACCATACGTCGAGGTGCGGTGTACAGAGGTGCTCGGGTGCCTGCCGCCCGAGTCGGGGAGCACGAAGCGGCGGCCGATTATCCTCGTCCGCCCGGACGGTGTCGTGTTCCCATCGAGCGTGTACTACCCTTAATCCTTACGGTCTTCGTCGAGTGCGTCGCTGCTCAGGGGAGCTGCAATGTGTTGTTGCGGACACTACTGGTTTCTCGCGCGCTATTGGTCTATCGTCGTTTATGCTTACTTCAACCCTACCCCCCCTCATATCATCATCAACCATGTCACCCGCTCGCATTGCTCTTCCACGTCCGTCGCTGTGCTAGACTCGCATGTTATCTATATGTGTGCCATCTTTGTTCGGGATCCATAGGCTATATGGCGGACTTTGCGATATCCGTGTACTTGTATAGTAGATACATCGTGTGTGTGTGATTTTGCGAATGTATAATTTCCAGCATCGCAACCAACTCGTTGTTTACGCGTGTTCGCCTAGCAACTTCGCAACGTATGGACGCGGTGACGACTTGCATGGTGGGCAGCCTCGAGGGCCGTTAATACCTCGGCTGCCGATATATGAAGCCCGTGCTTCTCGGAGTCCGGGACGCTTTCCGTATGATCAAGCGCCTGCGCGAGCTGCAACTTGCCGCCCCCAGGCTGCGTTGCCGTACTCGACGTTGTGCTCGACGATGAGCATCGTTTCTGTACCCCAGACGCTCTGGCACCTGTACCTCGACCATCTAGTCTACTACAAGCCCGGCTCGTGGGTTGACAGCGTCGCGTCGACATGCCGTATTCTCGCGTTCATGACCATACTGCCGTTCATTATTCTCACTCTCCTTGTGCGTACGATCGAGCAGTAAATGTCGGGGATAGCGTCGAGTTAACCTCGCATTACCAAATTTCTCAGGACGTTGCCTCCTACGTGATCGCCCGAACGCTGGGAGTTATCGACGAAACGAAGGCGTCCACAAGCGGGGAGCTTGAGACAACCGAGCACCTGCGTGCAAACAAGCCTACCATCGTGATCCAAGACGAATCCTTTAGCTCCTCCTCGCCCTCAGGCGACGCGGACACCGATGCCGCGGAGCATCTCCCGCACACCACGCCCCCGTCATCCTACTTCCGCAACCCTACAGAGGAAGAGGGTAACCTCCAACTGTCCGGCGTCGGCACGTTTTCTCCAGCACCCTCGCAGCCGGGCTCCCCCACGCTCCAGCGGCGCGACTCCTTACAGCATGCGCACTACGGCGAGCATGCCGGATCCGAGGACGGGGACGAGGGGGAGGGAGATGACGGTGTGGGGAGCGGAGCGGCGACGCCAAGGGACGCGTCCGGGCACGGTTCGGGGGGCTCGAGCAGCGGCGACTCCTCGTTCGCGATGCTCGACCAAGACTCCGGGTCGGAGGACGCGGGCGTGGTGCTGCGCAGGCGAACGCGGCGACCAGGAACAGGGCCCGGGGAAGAGGGCGTCGCGGCGTAGTGTGGTGGAGGGGCACCACGGCGCGGGGGTGACGTTCGCGCGCGCCGGTTTCCGCGCGCCATGCTCCGAGTCAGGAGACAGAGGGCATTGCTCGTTGCGGCAGCGGGTTCTGGCGAGGGGCAATTAGGTTGCTGTATTTTTATCGCGCGGCTCGTATTCGTACACGGTACGCAAAATACACACTATACACACGTTAACGTCCGCCTGTCCAGTGACGCCCACGCGGCCGTCTAAGCACGCACTGTCCCCACCGGTCCCCGCGGCCACACGCCAGCGCGCGGATCCCGCGCACTCCTACCAACCGAATCTCAACTGATCTCGAGAGAAGACGGGGGGCTTCCAAATGAGACACTCGGGATGAATCCGCCGCTTGCGCTTCTCCTTCGCCTTCTTGTACCTCTCCTGGACCGCTTCTGGAATACTAATAACGTGCTGCCCCTTGTAGTGCTTGAATAGCTGCAGGGTCGTGCACCTACCGGCCCGTCAGCAAAACAGGGAAGCCGAGAGTCTGTTAGCAATCCGCAGCGGTGACATAGGCAAGCAGACAGACAGACGTACGTGTTCATCACGTCGGCATGGGTGATGGAGGTCTTCTGGGCGATATCATCGATGCTGACGTCCTCAGTCGTATTCATGAGCAGGTCGATGATCGTCTCGGCCCAGTAAGCACGGTATCCGAGCAGTCCAAGGTCGGACAACGGCTTCTCCGGGCTACCCAGCTTCCCCTCCCGTTTGCTCAGCTCATACGAGAACTCGATGAGGAGCTTGCCGTAACCATGCCGTTGGTGCTGTGGAAGGGTGAGGATACACGCCACGTTATAGTTGTCGGCCGATTCCTTCTCCTTGGAGAAGTAGCCGACCATGTGGCAACCACTGGAGTCGCGTTGACACTGCAGCCGACGTGTGTCAGGGCGCGTACTCCAAAGGAGCGAAGGGTGAGGAACGGGCGTACCATGACATAGTATAGGAATGGTGTTACATCATAATACAGCGTTTTACTGAAGGGAAGCGAGGGGTTAGCATGGTCCGGGTGCATTCGACGTCATACAAAAACGTACTGGTCCAGAAAGCACTTCGAGAGGAGACTCAGGTTACGGCAGTAGGTCAGCTGGCGCTTGCCGTCGAGTTCAAAGAACGATATGTCTTCGTGCCGATAGATTTCATTGCCAGGTGGATGTAGAAGATTGCATCGTTTTCGGTGTCTCGACAATACGAATGGGGATCCAAAGTACGATAGGCAGAATTCGCAGATGTATAGCACTGGTAGATGCGCGTACTCCTGAGGATATGGGCTGAAGTACCACGCGTCCACTTCGTGCTTGCCTATCTGCAGGCGGTTCAAGTTCTTCACTCGCGCGATCTCG
Organism: Trametes hirsuta; assembly: GCA_001302255.2. NCBI lineage: Eukaryota > Fungi > Basidiomycota > Agaricomycetes > Polyporales > Polyporaceae > Trametes > Trametes hirsuta. The sequence goes on from CP019378.1 coordinate 1,069,260, forward strand.
GATATCGACTGTGTCATCGACCCCGATGTGCGCAACTTCTCGATCTCCTGCTCCTTGCTGAAGGCAGAGACGGGTGGAGGTGGATGCGCAGACTCTGCGCCATCAAGGTCTAGCACTTCGCCTTCTGCGTCCACGTCCATCTCGCCCTCCGCGTCGGCGTCAAGATCCTCCTCTTCCTCATCCTCTTCCTCGTGAAGCGTCTTGCGCTTCTTCCCGATTGAGGGCGCAGGCGACGCGCTCGCGCGCGTAGATGCGGGAGTGGAGGGACCTGGTGTGCCAGGCTCGGCCTTGGCGGCTTTGCCTACAGCGAGCGCATTCGCGGTAGCAGCCCTCTTGAGGAGCGACTGCTGACGCTGGTTCTTCGCGGGTGTCTTCTTACCAACAACCTTCTTTGCAGAGGGTGTGGCCTTCGGACGGGGCCACTCGAGGTCCCTGGTGAGGACAAGACGCGTGCCCGAGACCCAGTCGTCCAAGCGCTTGTTGAACTGGTCCCAATGGACGAAGAACTCTAAGCGCTCTTCGGGCCTTTGCGGCTCCTCCTGCTTGATTTCGCCCCGCAGGCGAGCAGCATAAGCATTGACGGGCTTGTCGCGAATGGAAAGGATCTCAGCGAGCCGTTCCTCCTCCTGGCCGTCGGGGCCGGGGCGGCGGATGTAGAGCTTGCAGCCCACGGAGACGGTCTGGGTGAATCATGTAAGCCATGCGCTGGCTGTGGCGCTAAACAACAGTCGCCATCGTCGTCGGCGACGACCCTCACCTGGATGCTGTACGTCCCACCCGGTGTAATTGGCGGCGGCGGCTGCAGGCCTTCGTCCTTGGGTGTGTGCGGAGCCATCTGAGTGCTGGTATGTGCCTAAGGGCGTCGGGAAGGGCGTCCCCAAGCCAGCGTATGTTCCTCTTTCTCGACGGATGAGGTAAGCGAGCGTTCAGTCCGTATTAGACGCCCCGGGAATAGACGCCAAAGATGTACTTTTCCCGACGCGAAGATCTGCGAACAACGCCTGCATTTGCCCCATACTTTTTGCTCTGGACGACTCCCTGCTACCGCTATGGATGACGGTCTCGTGCTTAATCTTGCCATTGATGATGCGGGGGCGTCGAAAGTAGGGCAGTCGAAAAAGGGCGGGCGCTGGACGGACAGGTGAGTATTTTGCGTACATATTCTCAGCCACCTTCCTCATAGTCCGTAGGCTGAAAGCTAAACGAGTAGCGAAACGGAAAACACGACCCGAACCTACACCCATCTCTGCACTCGGTAACAGCGCGACGTATGCGGAAGATGCCCGCCCATCTAAAAGACCAAGGAAAGAGCCCCGTCCTACGCTCGAAGAACATGACCGGGAACGCACCGCAGCCCCTACCGCTCGGTCTTCTCAAATCATTTCATCTCTCTTTTCTTCAAACCCAAAGATCGAACAACCTGCTCCACGTTCTACCCCCGCCACACACGCAAAACCTAGTAATGCACCTCTTGACGCCTCTACTTTTACTGGGCTTGGGCTTGACCCTCTCGTGGTCGCACATTTAGCGGGGAAAATGAATATTGACAAGCCGACATCGATCCAGAGAGCTGTATTACCTGCTCTTCTCCCTACCCTCGAGGATCCTGCTGCTCGCGACGTCTTCATCCAGTCCCAGACCGGTTCAGGGAAGACGCTTTCTTTCTTGCTTCCTATCCTGCAGGACCTCTTGCCCCTTAGTTCGCATTCATACATCGACCGCTCAATAGGCACCCTCGCCATCATCATTGCGCCAACACGTGAACTCGCGAAGCAGATCTCGGACGTCCTAGAGGCGCTGCTGAAACTTCGCCTCCGGGCTCAAGACGAGTCTGCGGAGGATGCAGCTCCTCGGCTAACTCGTTGGCTTGTCTCTGGCTTGCTTACCGGCGGAGAGAACAGGACACACGAAAAGGCGCGCCTGCGTAAAGGCGTTCCAATACTAGTCTCCACCCCCGGTCGGCTACTTGACCATTTGCAGAATACGTCTTCTTTCAACGTGGGCAAGTGCAGGTGGCTGGTACTCGACGAGGCAGACAGACTTATGGAACTTGGATTTGAGGAGACCATACAGGGTATCTTGCGAGGACTCGATGGCCGACGGGGATTAGCTGCCCAGGCTGTGGAGGAAGGGAAGAGTTTGGAGGTGGGCGGATGGGACTGGAGCAGGCAGAGACGGACGATTCTGTGTTCAGCGACGATTCGCGAAGACGTTCAAAAGCTTGCGGGGACGACGCTCACGAACCCCATCGTGATCAAGGCCATGACAGACGCGTCAGAGGCCGATGCGCAGGCCGTCGTTCCCGGAAACCAGAAATTCACCCCTCCCTCTCAGCTTTCACAGAAGTATGTCGTCGTGCCACTCAAGCTCCGGCTGGTCACCCTCGTCGCCCTACTACGCACCCTTCTAGCGCAGTCGCAGGGCAAACGGGGCACGAAGATCATCGTCTTCCTAAGCTGCACGGACTCCGTGGACTTTCACTGGCAGCTCCTCGGCGGGACGGCGATGGGTAGCGATGACGACCAGCCAGATTCGTCTTCGGCCGAGGATGAGGACCGTGAAGCGAAAGCTCCCGATGACGATGCTGGCTCAGATCCGGAGAAGTCGTCGTCTCGATCACCTAAGCGGTCAGAGAAGAGGAAGCCTTCCAAGGAGCGTGTTGAGGTCAAGTCCGCGCTCCTTCCCGACACTTCCATCTACCGCCTGCACGGATCTCTACCGCTGCAAACGCGTCTAGCCTCCCTCAAAGGATTCTCCACCAACCCCGCGTCTTCGAAAACGCCCGTAGCTCCGAACGCCATCCTTCTATGTACCTCCGTCGCGTCCCGTGGTCTCGATCTCCCTCTAGTCCGTGCCGTCGTTCAATACGACCTTCCCACCGAGTCCGGCGCCACCGAGTACGTCCACCGAGTGGGTCGTACGGCCCGTGCCGGTAAGGGCGGCGAGGCGTGGAGCTTCGTCGCGCCCACCGAGACGGAGTGGGTGAAGTGGGTGCAGGCGAAGATGCAGGGCGACGCTCAAGGGGTGAAAGATGGAGAGGGGAGCGTGTCGCTGGACGGCGTGTCGATGGACACTGTGCTCCGCAAGGGCTTTGGCGGGAAAGGCATTGAGTACGAGGATCGTGCGACGGAGGTGCAGCTCTCGTTTGAGCGATGGGTGTTGCGAGACAAACAGGTCGGCATTTTCGTTGGTCTGCATGCGCCTATGCTGATGATTATGTTGTGTAGAACGCAGAAACAGCGCGGAAAGCGTTCTCCTCGCACATGCGCGCGTACGCGACGCACCCGTCGGACGAGAAACACATGTTCCACATCCGGCACTTGCACCTGGGCCACTTGGCGAAAGCCTTCGCTCTGCGTGACGCCCCCACCGCCGTCCGCTCCAAGAGTGCGAAACCTGCGAAGGGCAACGGAAAACAAAAGGGCGGTGCAGCCCCCCACCGCGCATCCGAGGACTCGAAGCCGAAGCGGAAACGCGGGCGCGACGCGGACGACAGCGACGCAGAGCAGGACGTCGCGGAGGCGGAGAAGCGGATGGAGAAGGTCGTGCGGGCACAGGGCCGGCTGACGAAGAAGGGCGGCAAGATGGTCAGCTCTGGGACGTCCGAGTTCCAGATTGCGGGAGGGTATGACTTGGAGAAACTTGTCAACCGGACTTAGCAACCTCACATACGCTTTTCGAGCTGATCGACATTCAGGCTCTGTATGTATTGATACGCACTGGCTATATACAGCGGGCTTCACGACGACGGCACGTCTTGCTTCTAAGCTGAGGCATCGTCCCACATTAATGTCATCATAGAGTCGTCTGTCATAGACGTCTCTTCATTCATCGTATGGTCTGTCAATTCGTCGTCATAGGTGCCGTCGCGACAACAACGAATCGACAAGCGCCTTCATTTCGCAACGTGCGTAATAATTCGACTGCTGTCGGCGAGTGTAGTAAAGACATGCACTTCGTGCGGGGCAACTAAGTACCATACCCAGCCCACCACCTCCCCCCATGACGGCGGCCGTGTGCACTAACTTGGCAGTCAATAAGCTAATAATCTATGCCACAGTCCATCAACCACAGATATATGTCGATGTCTTCCCGCACAACAGTTATATATCAGAGTTCCATGGGTGTCCGTCTGTGGCGAAGAGGCCCCCGATATACCCGACGGACGCAATGGCTTTGACTATCCCTCGTCGTAGTAGGGGAGAGGGGAGAGGGAGAGGTACTCTTCATAAGCATTGTCCACTTGATAGGATCATATTCGTCGTTATGAGGAAGACATATATGTATATGGTTAATATATTGGTTACATTTGGAGAATATGAGAAGCTCGATCCGCCGTCAACCGCCCAATAGGTCACCTAATCCCAGCTATTCCATAGCCACGACTCTGGCGACCGCGGTGATTCCGACTCCACGTTTATGATCTCGATCCACCTGAAGTACCAAAGCTCCTCCGGGAACACCCATCGTTCTTCTCCTTCAGGACGCCGCCCACAAACGTAGTCCACAAACCAGTTCCCAAACGCCAGCAACAGCATAAACTTCTCCAAGCTGTCTGCGTCCTGGGACTCGAGGTACTCCGCGAACTCCCTGTCGGTCATGGCTACTAGCTGCTCCAGCAGCTCCAACCCCTCCCATAACGCTGCCTGCTCGTCTTCAGGGATGGACATGAAGTAGTTGTGGCGAGCTTCGTAGAACGCCATGGCCTCCTCTTCTTCGCCGTCGGGGAGGGACCTGGAGTAGTTGAAGCGAGCTTCGTAGGGGTGGGTGCACGACTCGTCTTCCGAGTCGTCTTCGCTGTCATCGTCGGTGAGGTCGGGGGGAATATAGGAAAGTGAAGAAACCGAGTGCGAAACGAGGACCGCGGGATCCGGGGAGCCAGGCTGCACTTCGGGTGTCGGGGGAGGGGGGATGAGATCACTGTGACTGTCGAATAGGGTGGGCGATGCAAGGAACCAGGTGAAATGGCGAGGCGAGGATAGGATGTCTTCGTGGCAAGGAGGGGGAAGTTGGATCGTGGCGGGATCGTGGAGGGGATTTGAATGGGGGCATTGTGGTAATTCGAACCGGCTGCCGCTGGGGGTGCCTAGTAGGAGGTCCTGAACATCCTGCGGAAGCTGTTCACAATCAAGTCAGCCCAAGACATGTAGCAGGTCGCTGGTGTAGACGCGCACCTTGGACCACGAAAGCATGAGTACGTAGGGTGCCACGACAGAGGCGGCGATTACGGAGCAGACAAGGGCGAAGACGGCGAATATGCTGGCGAGGCGCGGCCAGAACGAGTGCTCGCCAAAGTGTTGTGGTACTCGGGGGTCGAAGAAGGTGGAGGACAAGGCTGGATGGGAACGGGATGTCGCGGTTGGGTGGAAGGGAATGTGAGGTTGGTTCGTGAGGGCGTCGCCGAGGGTCGGTGGTTCCAAGGCGAGGCGCATGACCGAACTGTAGGTTCATATTCGTGAACGTCAGTGCCTGGGGCGAAGGATAGTAAAGTGTGCGGGGACGCACCGTGATGCAACCTGGACGAAGGTGGCGACGGAGGGGAGAGTGAGGATGTTGATATGCGCGAGAGTAGAGAAGAGGGTGTCGACCGCGTGGGGCTTGAGGACACCGAGGAGGGCGATGGTCCAGGTGAGGAGAAGAGCTGCTGAGGGGAAGATCATGGTGGTATGAGGTGGGGAGCAAAAGAGCGGTGTGGTTGGTTTATATCCCTCGTTTGTTTGGCGGGCTGACCAACTTGTGACGGTGCGGCGGGGTGAGCCAGTGTTGCTCGGCTCAAGGCGACGATCGAGGGCCGAGCCCTGTGAAATGGCGCGCGGGTGCGTACAGTAGCCTCGCGACTCGGGCCCGCCGCAACGCTAAGCTCGTGCAGCAATATATTATGTGCAGAGTTCTGTTGATCTGTATACGGCAATTAGTGGGTCAAAACGAAGATGAACGAGTTTTCAGCCCGTTTCGTTCGTTGACGAGTCGTCAGCTGAACAACCCACGGCTCGAAAGAGACAGGCCGTTGGTAGATGGAAAACCCTGCGCCCACATTTGGAGATCCTACATCATTAGAATTTTTGGCCAGCGTTGGTGTCTTGGTTTTGCAGTCTCGGTTTGGGATCACCGGTACGTCGTATACCAACTCGGACGGGAGCGTCCCGTTCGGAATATATCAACTCTTTCGATGATGCACATCGGAACTGCGAGATACACTCGGCCAACTAGTAGCCTCAATTTCCCGCTGTGATATAACCTAGAGGGGGACTGTCACTATGCTGTTATACCTCAGCATCCCACACGCAGTACTGTCATCTTAGAATGACCTCTTACCTCGATATTTTTTGAGTCGTTCGGGGACAATACGGTGTTGAGTCCAGACGATTTATCTCCTTCGATGCAAATGCCCGAGCCAATTTACCCCGCCCCGTTGTCTACAGAACTGGTGGCGGACACCGAGCGGCCACGGGCGTGGTCGAAACATGATGGAGCTTAGCAAGGGTGATCCGGGTCCGCGTCATCCAGCAACCGCGATCGAGTCGCCACGTCTTCAAATAGACGCCCACGCCCGCTAAGTACCAGGGCGCGTCGCAGCGGTCCTCCTTACCACCCACCATGATCTTCAGCAGGCTTACGCTCGGTTTCCTTCTCGTCACCGTCGCCGCGTTCTTCTGCGCGCAGTCCGTCGAGGCCGCCAAGGGCCCCCGGATCACCAATAAGGTTTTCTTCGACATCAAGCATGGCGACAAGAACTTGGGCCGAGGTGTGTGGGCTTCGGCGTGCTTGTTGAAGAGGTGTTGACTGATCTTTGCAGTCGTACTTGGCTTGTATGGTGGCGTAAGTGTACCGCTACACAGGCTGGCGCTCGCGCTCGCTGACCGCGTATAATCAGACCGTGCCTAAGACCGTGGAGAACTTCCGCGCTCTTTCCACCGGCGTAAAGAAGGATGGCACGAAGCTCCCTGACGGCTTCGGCTACAAGGGCTCGAAGTTCCACCGCGTTATCAAGAACTTTATGATCCAGGGTGGTGACTTCAGTACGTTGTTCACGCTTGGAAGCCAGTATATGTTGTCTAATCCGCGCCTTTCCAGCCCGTGGCGATGGTACTGGTGGAAAGGTAAATAATGGCCTACAGTGTTGTGTAAAAACCGCTGAGCATGGCGATGCAGTCTATCTTCGGCGACCGGTTCGCGGACGAGAACTTGTGCGTGGTGCTTTGCGCTCTCTTTGGTGCCGGTGCTAATTGTAGTACAGCAAACTCCGCCACACTCGCCCTGGTCTCCTCTCCATGGCTAACGCGGGCAAGGACACTAACGGCAAGTATCTCATTCCTCTGTATAACGCATCGCACTGAACTCGCGCTGTTTCCAGGCTCTCAATTCGTAAGTTCGCTGGTTACAACTGTAACAACTTTGGGCTGACGTTATGGATTGTTAGTTCATCACCACTGTTGTCACCAGCTGGTTGGATGGCAGGCACGTTGTCTTTGGCGAGGTCCTTGAGGGCATGGACATCGTTCATGCTATTGGTGCGTGTCGTAATATATAATGAGCCCTCTCCATATGCTTACATTCCGGCCAACTCAGAGGACGTCCCCAAGGGTAGCAACGACCGCCCCGACCAGGATGTTATCATTGCTGATTGTGGCGAGGTAATTGTGATTTCTTCACTATGCTATCAAATTGGTGCTGATATTGGTCTGACTGTCTTGCAGATCGCTGTTCCAGCTGCTGCAGTGGCCGAAGAGTCTGAGGTGCCCAACCATCCTGAGCTCTAGTGCTCGCTTTCTCTTGGAATTAGGCACAATACCAATGAAAAATCGCTTGATTGTTCACAGGGCGGCGTCTACCACGTTACAACTAGCTCCAGAACCACCACCGAGGCTGTGACCTCCGCTGCGGTCGAGACCACCGTCCCTGTCCTCCCCGCGTCCGAGACTGAGAGCAAGGAGTCCGTTGCCACCACCGTGAAGCCTGTTGAGGATATCTCTGAGCCCACGAGTGAGCCCGTCTCAGAGGGCATTGTGGAGAAGGAAGCGGGATGGGGCCTTTTCTCTTACCTGTTCTTCCTCCTCGTCTTTGTGGCGGGCGGTGTCGCCTTCTGGCGTTTCGGCGGCGTCAAATACGCTAAGCTCATCTTCAGCGGCCGTGAGCGGGCTCACTACCGCAGGGTCGATGCGGATCTGGAGAAGTAAAACGCGCAGCCTCGCGCAGGAGGACCCTTGCCTGTCCTATGATCTTGGATGTGTACATTACCGGTAGATACACTCTTGCTGGTCTTTCGTTAGTAGTAGTCGCTCCTTTCTTATAATCGCAGAACGATCCGCATTCCTTCACCGGAAGATAAGAAAGGTAAGCAAGGTGTGAAGTGTGAGGGGGCAGCAAAACCAATAAGGATACAACAAGGAGAGATAGAATGATACAGCACGTAAATCCACATCGTAGCTTGGCCGTAACAACCCACGAAAACAGCCACAACATGCCCCGCTTCAGTCCTCTCGCTTGATCTTCGAGCTGCGTTCGAGTCCGTACTCCTTCATGCGTTCACGCATGTACTTCTCGAGCTTCGTCGCGCTGCGATGGTACACGGTGTCCTCGGGGTTGTACATACGGCAGTTGTCGAAGACGAGCTGCGCGTCGTCGAGGAACGCGTCCACGTCAGGGTACTGGTTGTTGTCGAGCTTGTGCTCCATCGTGCTCAGGTCTACGGCGCCACCAACGGTCGGCATGATAGAGCGGCAGGGCGGAAGGGGAGCGACGTACCCATGGGATGCGTGATCACGTCGTAGTAGTCTGCGACATCTTTCGCGTTGACGGGCTCGCGGAAGGGCCAGGCAGTGGAGTGGCTTTGGAGGTCGCTGAGCAGCTTCTCCATCGCTGCGCGTTCCGAGCTCCGGCCCGTGGGACGCACCGAACTGTAAACAACGTTAGTTTCCTACCAGGCTGACAACACGGGCGTCGCACATTGTCTGCATATCCGGCGTCCACCCACTCTCCCCTGAGGACACTAGTCAGCGTCGTCTTCGACATTACAAGGAAAAATGTAAACGCTCACTGAGACCCGGTACATCTTTCGGATCGACTGTGATGCCTTCACCCTTCCCGTCCTGGAACTGCGGCAACCCCGAGTACACGATGTGCGACCTACTCTTCTCCCGGATCTTGTTGAGGACCGCCTCGCGCTGTTGCGCGGTGATGTCTCGCCATTTAAGGTAGTCCACTTTGGGCAGCAGCTTGCACTCCATGATCGTACCGCCTTCGTAGTCCTTGATGTATCCTGCCCACCGAGAGCGGGGAAACGTGATCTGTTTGGAAAAGCCCTGCTTGCGGAAGTACCCGACAGCGTAGTTGTCCGCGTATGTGAGGAAGTACATCATGTCCGGGTACGTCTTGCGAATGTGCGCTTTGAAGTGGTCCATAAGCATCCCGCCGTATCCCTGCTACGTGTAAACGAATGCTCTTGTAGCTCGGTGGAAAGGGACATACCTTTATTTGGTCGACTGACGTTGTTGCGAAGAACACGATCTCAGCGAAGCCGCGATGCGGGAATGGTCGGTAGCAGATGCCACCGACGACCTTGTACCCTCGCTTTATGATGGCGAGACACTTGGAATTTGAGTCGAAAACCAGCCGCGCAATATACTCTCTCGGCATCTTGGGAAGTTGCTTCTGAAAAAGCGTCTTCAGACCCGTCAAGATCACCGAGGACCGTGGCACTCGGTCGTTCTCAACGGCCACGACCTTGATGATCCCTGTCCGCAGTTCAACATATGCAGCCTTCTCCGTCTTCCCAGTGGGCTAAATGCATGAAGGTCAGAACATAATCGTGTGCAGCCACAGTGAATCTGACGCGTACGGTGGCAGAAGCTGGGCCCGCTGCATCTACGGTGACGCCGGTAGCTAATCGCGACAACTGCCCTTCGTCCATCTTATCCTCGACTTTGACTTGCGCATCGCGGCCATTTATGCCGTTCAATGGCCTTGACATGGCATCACGCTGCTCCTCATTAGGGGGAGGAATATTGGCGGGTGCGGTGTGCGCCTTCGCCTTTCCGCTCGGTACTTGCTTCCCGCTCCGGGACCCCGCTATTCGACCGCCCTTTCCCCGTCCTTTGTCTGCCGGAGGCTGTGATATGCCCGCAGCGAGCGGCGTGTCCTCCTCTTCTTCCTCCTCTTCTTGTTCGCTTAGAGAGGAATAATCGACAGATATACGGCGCTTCTTCGTTGGACGCTGTTCCACAAGATCACTTAGAAAGGAGGACGCGGGGGATAGAGAGTGCTTCTCTGGTGACGAAGGCACTGTGACACGATGTCAGCAGCGATCCTGGGCGGAGGCGGACCATGACGCCATGACGCACCTAGTGCTCCCAGTTCATCGGACAGAGAACTAGCGGGAGATTGGGGTTCGGGTAGCTGCATTTGTTTTCGTAGAGAGTCGATGTCTTCGTCCGAGTAGTCGAAGTCAAGCAGTCGGCCAGAGTCCTGGAGTAGCAGCGTGCAAGAACCACGGAGTATTTATAGGAATGCACAACGCAAAGGGCATTGACATGATTACTATAGGAGCTCACAAACAATAAAACATGTGCATACCTCTAACAACTCGTCCAAGCGAACGGCTACCCGACCTCTCCGCGCAAATTCCTCGTGTCCTACAGACATTTGGTCCGCGCCGTGCGCACCCACGCTGTGTCCGCATTCGCAGCGATCGAGGTAGCGGGTGGGTGGCGGTTCGTCGTCGTCATCCGACTCGTTCCCGTCCGGTATGTCCGAGAACACGCGCCAGCCCGTAGGAGGATGCAGTCCAGGGCAGGTAGGGCAAACAGTGCACCGAGAGTGGCGAGCGATTTTGAGAGACAGGTGCGAGTCAGGCAGGCTGGGTATATCGTGCGAAGTGGGGTATAGGACCTTCATAGTTACAGAGCTTTGTATTGAGCGGTCGGGTCAAGGGCGGCGTGAATGGGCCAGGCGTCGAGAGGAGGACATGGACGTGCGTGCCAAGTTGTGCGGTGAGACCCATCCGGACCGCTAGCGCCGAGTATAGTGCAAAAGCACAGCCACCAGTAGAACCTTATTGATGGCCTCGATCGTTGTTCCTCCGACTGCCTCGCCCTGTTAAGCCAGTGGCCTTTCCGCTGAGTACAAGTACCCGTCTCCGTCAACTCGCCCAGGCTTATCACTTGGATTTGAGGATACAACGCTACCCGGGGCGTTAGCATATGCGACACATACACTATGTGCCCAACCGCCCGAATTCACACAAAGTCAAATACTTCGGAGTTCCATGGCAACCCCCATGGCTTTCCCTCTCGACTCCAATGTCCGAGTCGGAGGCGGGATACATACCGGGGGCACGGTTACTGGCGAAACTTCTCTACAGCAGCTCTACGCGATATAGAAGGCACGGACCTTCGCCCATCCATTCAATACCTATCCCATAACGCGGACTTCAAGTTTGCGCTTGACGCCAAGCTCATCTCGCTAGAGAACGTTTTAAAGAATCTCATCAACTTCGAGGACGTCTGTCGCTAGCCTGACGGGGAGCTCGCACTGTGCTGGTTCAGCCTTGCGACGGGCTTCTACCTCTAAACTCATCGCCTTACCGGAGCGCACACAAGGAGGCCCCCCGAGTAGAACACGGCCATCTTTTACTTGGACGTTCTGGTGATCTACGCCGCCTCATGGAGATACTATCTGTATTGCAAGATTGGCGGTGTCGCAAAGACGATGTGGAGGGGTACGGACGACGCGGACGACCCTGCAAATCTGGCGCACCACTTCAATACAAACAGGGTGCTATTTGTCTGTCCCCTCAATATCAGTGAGATTCGGCCGGTACTAAGGCTTATCCGAGTTTGCAAGGGTTGACCACAGGTTTCCCAGAAAATATCTACGAGATATCACAAGTACGGAGGGTCTTTCTCTCTCTATTTTGATAAAAAGCACTTCACGCTCTGTAGTGCGATAATCTCCCTGATTTTAATGGACAATCGGGCGGCCCGTGGAAAGCGATTGCACGTTGACGGAATGACTGGACATATTACCCATTACACGTCTATTAACTATACGGTGCCATTCATTCATAAACGTAGCAGAGATATCCACCAGTGGTGTTCATGACGTCCCGGATCGTAACTTCCGGGAACATGCCATCTGCAGGAATGAACGAGTCCAGCTAGAAGAGGGTCCCAGTGAGCATCGGCCGTAACACTTCACTGGCAGCCCAGCGGCCAGACACGAATTGCTTACGGTCAGGTCAGGGGCCATGCCGTTGGGCCAGTCCTTCAGGGCCTGCACGGAGGTGAGGTTCTGCACCGAACCACCCTTGTACGCCCAGAAGTTGTCCGGGTTCTTGTTCTGCCAGTCGAACCAAACCTTGTCCACCATCTGCCGGGGCCCGCGGATTCAGCCACCAGCGCGCGACGAAGTATACGTTATTATCATGTGTGAAGGAGGCAGCCCGCAAAGAGGGCGAGAGGTGCGACTTACGGCATGGTGGAAGAAGAAGAGCGGCTCTGGGTGCACACGCGACGTCAGCCGGTCAGGGAGCCACCGCGAGGACGGGCGGATAAGGCGCACCGTTTGCCGAGAAAGTGGGCTGTGGGAAGCAATCTGCGGGAGAGCCTGCGGGGCATTCACCGGAGAGGTCGCTGGACGCCCGGTCAGCCCGATCAGCCCGCAAGGGGGTCGAACATGCTTCAAACCTACCCGCCCAGGATAAAGTGCACGCTTGCGTGAGGGCCCTTCACAGAGTTGCTCAGCGCGACGATCAGACACCGCCTGGCAGGCCCCCGTGCTCACCTCTGGGTACTCCATGGAAAACTGGAAGCCGACGAAGTCGCCCGGGGTCCAGTTCACCATGTCGCGCACGACCTCCGGCGTAAAGCTCTCGTTCGCGTACTTTGACAGGTTCGTGAACATCGGAATTTCTGCGAAGGGGAGGAACGGCTGCAGGGTGAAGTTGCGGCGGATGACGTGCGGTATCGGGTACGCGACCTCAAGGTGGCGGAAGCCGCCGTTTTGGAGTTGGAAGTCCTTGGATGGGTCGCCCCACCCTCCGAGCCCGCTGATAGGGTTGTGATCTTTGAAGAGCGGACTGTTCTCGACGTCGTGTGCATCTTAACGAGGGAGTAAATGATCACCGAAGGCTTAACGTTTAGAAAACGGCTCACCAATAGACCAATCCCAGTAGGGGAAGGCACCGGTATACCCGCACTGTTCTTTCATCGCCGTCTCGATAGCATTGACATAGAAGCGGTGGAAGGGGAAGAAAAACCCGGTGTTGTGGATCTGCAACCGTGACGACAGTTAGGAATATCCAATAGCATCGAGCAGGGTTCAAGTTTACGACTCTGATTTCGACCTACCCTGGTATTCAGGTCCATATGGATATAGACGATGTCATCCCAATAGCTGCCCGAGGTGTTTACCGGCGGAATGTTGGAGATCGACCGGTTCACTCTTGGCGTTAGCGCATCCGTATGCGGTAGCTTGGCCAAGCACTGTATTCACGACAGCGGTGAGATCCTCCCGCGTGCATAACAAGGACCTTCGAACGTACGTTGATAGCCGATATCCACTCAGCCCGTTCGGGCTTGCTGAGCTTCCTCCACTCCCTCCTGACCGAAGGATGAGCGCACGTCGCGGCTTCCCCTCCGACCGCGGAGAGCCACAGCACCAGAATGACAGGGAAGAGGAGCTTGGAGAGGGCGAGAAATTCGCGCATCGCTGCTCTAGCTAGAGAACCGAGAGTGGAAAATGCGCCGGGCTGTCTTCGCCATATAGCATGAGGCTTATATGCTCCTCAACGGCGCACGGAGCGCGATCTAGAACACGGGAAGTCGCTTGGTTCCTATTGCGCAGAACCTCTGCGCCCATAGGGGAGTGGGAGCGACGTACGACGCTCGCCCGCCGGCGCCGACAGGCAAGAAGCGCGTTCGAATGCCACTTTCCGCCGAAAAGGCAGCTTGTCTGGGAGAAAGAGCGTCCGAAGGTCGGAAAACCAGCCTTCAGTGAATAGGCGTGGTCGGAGCCTTTCGTGACACGGCGAAGGGGCCAACCTATTGCGGGTCCTATTGCGAAGCATGGTTCCGTAGGTGCTGATCAGCGTGAACCCGGCCAGGTAGGAAGATGCGGACCTGGGGGAGGTTGAACGGGGCAGCGTTATGGAAATGGACTCGATGAACAAGGATCGTTTGGTAGCTTACCTGTGTACTAGCCGTGCGGTACGGAAGGTTACCGCTGCACCCGTAGTAGCAAGGGGCTGAAGAGCGAACGTTTCGCCGACGGGGCGAAGTTGACGGCATGCCCCGAGAAGGTCCTTGGCTTCGAATTCGGCCTCTTGACAGCAGCCACAAGAACCTTGGCCGAACACGCAGCCCCACCCGACGCTCGGTCGAGCAGCGATTGGACCGGGCCAGCGCACATGCCCACCCTGTGAATTCACCGGGCGACCTGCGTCACCTAGGGCGTCCATCCCGCTCGTCGTGCCAGTGCCTGCGAGGAGAACAGAGGCAAACGTACTCCTCACCTGTGCTTTATGACGGGCCCGGCAACCAAGCTTGGGCCCCGGCAGAAAGCGAAGAGTTTATTCGGATTGCAGTGAGAGCTCTGCCATTCTCCGAGCACGCACCGACAGCCAAGCCCCAGAGAGAGAGAGAAAGAACCCAGATTCGAAGCGGAGAGATATATGCATACGTGCGTGCGCCCGGCGAAAAAAAATTGTGTGTGTACAGGTGATATACTATAGTAGCTAGTGGCGGGAAGACAGTACTTGGGTATTGGCGGCGGAGCGGGTCCCCCTGGCATGTTAGGAGTGGGGGAACATCGGAAGGGATACATGAGGTGGGGACGATGTGAGATTGGGGGAAGGCAGGGGCAGTCTTGCAGGAGCACCTTAGTCTGTACGAACGAACGCGGCCGGCACCGTCCGCCGCATGCAGGCCAGCGCGAGAGACACAGAGGGGGGAAGGACAGAGATGGAGGGACGGAGAGTGAGATGGAGAGGGAGAGAGAGCATGATGGAAAATGTGAGTATGATACATGTCGTATTGTAGAGTCCATACACCAACCGCGTCGCGGCGCATTCACTTCGCCGCGGGGGGGTTCGCGTCCGAGAACGTGATCGCCAGACACCCCAACCACGCCATCTCGACCGCCGCGCGGCCGATCGGGGTGAGCGAGTACACAGGGTCGAACGCGTCCATCATCTCCTCCTCGTGCACCGGCGACGGCGGCTGCGGCGGCTCGTGCTGCTGCAGCGCGAGGCACAGCCCGACGGACGCGAGGCCCTCCGGGATGAACTCCACGTCCCTGTCCCGC
Organism: Trametes hirsuta; assembly: GCA_001302255.2. Lineage (NCBI taxonomy): Eukaryota > Fungi > Basidiomycota > Agaricomycetes > Polyporales > Polyporaceae > Trametes > Trametes hirsuta. The sequence goes on from CP019378.1 coordinate 1,084,560, forward strand.
CCCGAGCACATCCCGATCACGACGTCCCCCGGGTGCTTGTCGCGCGTCGACGCCGGCGGGAGCTGCGCCATCGCCTCCTCCATCGAGCCCGTCACGTTCAGGCCCTCGCTCGGCAGCCGCACGCCCGTCCCGAGGAACTCGTGCGCGCCCACGAGGCGCGCACACACCCGGAACGCCGCGCGCGGGATGCCCTTCGCCTTCGGCGCGGCGCTGGCCGCGGCGGAGAGCGAGTCCGCACGCGAGCGCTTCTTGCTCGCGTCGCCGCCCTTCTTCTTGTCCTTCTTGCTGCGCTCGTCGAACGGGACGTAGTACACGATCAGGTACTGCCGCTCCTCGATGGGCAGGATGTACCGCGCTGGGTCTTCCCCCGGAATCGTCGAGCCCTCGTCGGTCCCGCACGGCCACAGCGGGAGGAGCATGTGCAGCGCTTCTTGGGGGACCTCCTCGAACACGTTCACGCCCGCGTCGTTCTTCATCGGCCGCTTGCCCTTGCTGCGCTCCCCGCGGTTCGGCTTGTTGAACGTCGGCAGCAGCCCGACGTCCTTGAAGGACTCGCTGAGGTTCTGGATGACACGTTCCCGCTCCTCCTGCTTCGACCGCGGCGCAAGCGTCACCCACGGCGGCGCCGTCGACGTGAACGGGACGTCCATGGATTGGCCTGGGGTCTTACTCGAAGAAACTCGAGCGTTCTGCCCCCGGATACGCCGCGCGAGGCGGTCGATCAGCCCGCCCCCTACGTGGTCGTGGTCAACCTGGTGTTCCGTGCGCCCGCGGATGTACTCGATACGTCCCGAATCGAGCGTCGCGAATGCCTCAGCGTGGGATGTACGCGGGACACTATGTCGCTCGTCGTCGTCGTCCAGGTCCATGCTGTCCTCGCGCAGAGGCACGCGCACGACCGACTGCGCGAAGCGGTCTCCCGGGGACATGGTGATGTCGAAGGAGGACGAGGGCGAGCGGGTGTCGAACGACTCGCGCACCGAGATAGCGGTCGCGGACGTGATGGACGGCGCATAGCTGCCGCTCGCGACCGCGGTGGAGGAAGCGTTGGCAAGGACCGGCGAGACGGGGGCGGACGGCGACGAAGGCGGTTCGGAGTTATATCGTTTCGACGACGAGTGACTGTCCTCGGTCGTCGTCGTCGTCCTGTGCATCGTGTAGCTCGACATGCTGCTCGTGCTCGCCGTCTGGCTGTTGTCCGACGCGCCCCCCGACGTGGGAAGGCGTTTCTGCGCGCTTTTGCTCTTGTCCTTCTCCTTGCTCTTCTCTTTCGGTTTCTCGCGGTCCTTCTCCTTCGACCGCTCGCGGTCAGGAAGCGCCCGGTCACCCGAGCGCCGCGAGGACGCGCCGTCGCTGCTCAGGTGCCCGTACGTGTTCAGCTGGCTCGTCGTGCGCGTGCTCGTAAACTGCGTCTGCACGTCCATCGGCGCGAGCAGAATCGTGCCGCTCGTGTGCACATGGAACGACGTGCTGCCGGGCTTGTGCGGCGGGCGCCCGAAGATCCCGTACTTGCGGAAGATGCTGAACGCGACCGCGCGCGAGTGGCGGTGGATGATCGAGTGCGGCCCGCCGCGCGTGTTCCCGCGCGAAAATGGGTCGGCGATGTGGCGGACGTTGATGCGCTGCGTGGGCGCCTTGGACGGATCTGTGCACGCCGCGAGAAAGGGGGAGAGACACAATCAGCGACCGGGCGAGACGGGGGAGCAATGTGCGTCCGTACGTTCTGTCCACTGCTTGTCGACCTTGAACCGGCCCACGTACTCGTGCCGCCACAGCTCGTGGATCGCGGGGCGGCCGCCCCGCGCCATCGAGCCGGACAGCTGGCTTGCGCCGTCCGCGCTCTCCTTCCGGAAGCTCCACTCGTCGCGGCGTTTGGTGTAGCCCTTGTCCAGCCTGCGCAGCTGCGACGTGAACGCGTCGTCGCTCATCGTGGTGGTGCTAGATCGCCGGCCACTCGAGATTGAATTGGCTTCCCACGGCGCGATCGACCCTCGCCGTGAATCTGAGCCCGGGGCGATATATGACGGCGCACCGGATGACCACGAGCGTCGCGAGTCCCCAAGGATGTACTGTAAGTTCAGCCCTTCCCATGCGTTGCTCGCATCCGCGGTGACCACCACTGGTTCTTGTTGTACCTGCTCGATCTCGGCCTGTACTGGTGCCGACCCTTGCACCTCAGGGCTGCGCCAATCTGAGCGGTGAGCGGGTTGGCTCTTCGCTTGCGTTAAAGGGACGGGGGCTTGGGCTTGGGCTTGTACGAGCTCGTTGTTTAAGCTGTGGCTCATGCGCCTGGCGGCGAGGATCGTCGCTTCGCTGTCTTCGCGGTCGCGTACCGAGCCCGCGAGGCCAGAAATGTTCCATGGGACGCTTCCCCTGCGCGACTGCGACGGCGAGGAGGCAGGGCTCCCGTTCGAGTCTCCGCTGCCATCTCGTATTCGGGCGAAGGTGACAGGAGAAGACGTACCCGTCTCAATACGATCCTCATCGTCTTCGTATCCTTCGTCGGGCTCCACCAGACTGATTGCCATGCTCAGCCTCTGCTCCGTGCTCACCCGGCCGGGAATGTAGGGGTCGATGATATTGCCGCCGAACGTGTGCTGTGACGCCGCGTCGGAAATATCCTCTCGGGAGAAGTTGCGATAGTCGAATTCGACATCCGTATCGAGCTCTTCGTCATCGTCGTACGCGGCGGAATCGGGGTCTGCCTCTGAATCTGTTTCAGGCCGGGGAGGTGAAGGCGCGTTGGAGGGTCCCGAGTCTGCGTTGCTGGGGAGTGACGGTCGGCGGGTGCCATCGTCTATTGCGCGCATCTTTGCTCTGGTCGACCGTGCGGCTTCTTCCTCGTCTTCGTCGTCTGCACCTTCGCCGGGCTGGACTCTCGGAGTACGCGAGCCGTTGCTGGGGCCAGACACAGACGGACGGGGCGTACGATCTGGACCAGCAGGACCTGTTACGGTGAAGGGACTAATATGCTCTGCACGTCGCGAAGGCGGGCTGGGTCGCGCGGCCCCGAAGGTGAAGGTGGAAAGGTCAGAGTAGATGTCGTCAGAAGCCTTTAGGAAATTCGCATTGTCGTTGATGGTGGAAGTGGATGGTGGTGACGGGGCCGTCTTAGTTGCCGGCTGATGGAGGATGGTGGGAAGGGAGGTGCGGCGAGAGGAGGTGATCGACGCGGAGGGGGTGTGGGTCGCGCGTCGTGGGAGGGGGCGTTGCTGGAGCTGAGGGGGTCGTGACACGGTCGTGCTACTCGGCGCTCTGGAAAGGGAAGGTGGGTGTGGTGCAAGGGAAACATGGAGAAGGGGTACACACTGGTTGGGAATGGATCTGCGCCTGGCGGAGGAGGAGGCCGAGGGAAGATTGCCGCCGAACTCATCAGGAGGAGGGCGAGGTATGATGGGACGGCCCAAGTTGTAACGAGCGCGGTCGGGGTCGCGAGAGTCGTCGGCAGGATTGTAACCTAGGAACGCAGATGACGACGAGGTGGGGGACATCTGATCGTCAAGAGCGGGGAGAGGGCTGTTGGTGGACTGGGGATCAAGGGGCGCGAGGGGGGCACGGCGAGGGAGAAGATGGAGGTTGGCGGAGGCAGAGGAGGAGATGGAGGAGGCGGAGGGAGCGCGCGCAGAGAGCGATCGGGGACGAGACCTAGGCTTTTCGGGCTGGCGAGACTGGGGCGGAGGGTCGCGTCTGAAGTGGAACATGGAAATGGGCTGGAGATGGCGGGGCTCGGGGCAGGATGGGATGAAGGGGGGGAGTAAGTCAGGAGGAAAACATGAGCCGGGGGAGGGGAGAGGGAGGAGGAGGAGGAGTTGAAGAAGGCGGGAGGCGAGGGACGCTGGCGCTGGAGACGCACAAGGCCAGGCGAAGCGGAGGAAACACGGCTCCCACGTGGGCCCGCTCTTGTGCCCGGTATGGCAACAGTCGCACTCAGCCGTGTTTCAGCTCCAGTGCTCGAGGCTGCCCGTGGGCCGTGGCCAGGACTCGTCCGACGCTTTATATCTGCGCTGTCCCGCTGCCAGGACATCGCACCTGGCCCAGAGAAGGAGACGGGCCCGCCCACTGCCCCTCCGAGCCCCATCGCCGGTGTGGCAATGCCAGGGCGCGTGGGCTGCCGCTCTTCATTGCAGCGCCCGCTGGCAGCGACTGGCGCGGTCGCAGGGCGCTGTCCGCCAGCTCAGGCCAGCTCCCGATCCCGATCCCCCTTCGCCCGCGTTATCCTCCCATCGCTCCCCTCCGGCCCGAGTCCGACCATCCCTCCTCGTGCGCGCCACCGTCGCTCCTCTGCGCCTCCCGACCACCACCCATCCGTCCAGACGCGCCCTGTAGCAACCCGCGTTCCGCCCAGGTCCGCCAGCCCACCACGCCAGACATATCCCTGATCCTGCAGATCTCCAGGCGATAGACAGACACATCTGTCGAGGTGCGTCCGCCTCCGTTAGAGTGCGCCCTCCCCTTCAATATACGGCGGTTTCTGTCTCGACCGCAGCGCCTCGTCGTAGTCCGTCCTTGTGCTTCTGCTCTTCTTTGGCTACAGACTGCCACCCGCAGGAAGGCCCAACCGCGCCTTTGCGTCAACCCGCGCTGCCTTCTCCAGAATCGGTGTCAACGCCACGGCGACTAGCACCGTCGCAGACGTCAACGTGCCTGGCAGGTCATCGCGACCGGTGCCGTAGTCAATCACTAGCCTCGGCCTCCACAGCCAAACGTCCGGGGCTGCGCACTTGCACGAGCGTAAGCACGAACTCGCCAAACCGCCCGCGTGCGTTAGAGTACGGCATGCGCCGCCTGACAGCGACGGATCAACGTCCTGTCTCGGAGCGGGACGCCCGTCGCCCCGCGACCCGCGACCCGTCCCGGCCACCATGTGCGCTCGCTACCAACTCGCCACGGAGGCGTGCGCAAAGTCTAATCAACAGTTAGTTCCTCGACGGCCGGCTCCGGTGGCAACACACCCCAACGCCGCTCGTCCGACACGGACACATGTACATGCTCAGTGCATACCATTCTTGCTCGGCGGCGCCCGCCAGGGCATCATCCGGCTTCTCTAGGGCCTGTTGTGGCTGGCAACACCCTCTTGAACGCGTGTGCCCCCCCAGCGTTCCGACGATCGTGCGCGCTGCGTTTCAAGCCTCCAAAGATTGCGAGGGGGAGATACTCATGGAAGGTACCGGCCGTGCCCGTACGCCTACTGTGTCACCGTACAGCCCGCCCTACGACGCCTTCCGAGACCGCGGCATTAGCTAAGTTAAGAGTACAACAACACCTCGCGTGGTGGCAAAAGGTCCTGCTTATCCTCCCGCGCCGATAATTTTGCAATACGCGAGCTGACGTCGACCGGGCCATGGTAACTCAGCGGCGTCGAACGCGCCGCGCGAAGCCCGTCCTTTCATACGCGAACACCCGCCCGCACCGCACCTCCAACATGATCACCGAACGAATCGAACTCGAGGATGGGGACGTCCTTCTTCCATCGCCGAGTCATGATCTCCGGGGCTCCTCAGACTCGGGTATGAACGAGGCGGCCCCACGTGTGGATCTGTGGGGCCACTCATCGGTCGTTCCTGGATGGGTTTATACAGGGAAGTCCTGCACGGGCGTCGCGAATGTGTCTCAAGAGTCCCTTGGGCTCTTCGTAGAGGGAATATGGCGCAAAGTGATCTTTGGGCGCGATGCTAACGGATCGTGCCGACGCGTGCTGTGAACAGATATCGTGGAGCGCTACCCTAGATGCTATAATCCGGCGCACAACTATCCGACCGGTCTATCGTCGTGCGGTGGGTGCAACACAACGCTGGATGATATCCACATGTCTAGACAGCCCCGTTATCGGTGTGTAAGAACCCTCTCCCTCCCTGCCCACTCCCCGAGCGACAGCGATCCGTGATCCAGCGGCCGGCTAAAGGCGCCACCTTGGCTCGCCCGCAGCGAGTGCGCGATTCCGCCGCTGGTAAAAGCACCGCAGGCCCAGCGCGAGAAGGGCCCCGGCGAACATGAACCCCGCGTTCGTGTAGTGTCCGGTCGGGAACGACGGTGCCTCTGCGCTCTTGTAGATGAACGTCCCTACGGCGCAGACGTGAGCGACACGTACTTACAGCACAGAGACCACAGCCAGTGCGCTACGCCCAGCCGGTCGCACCCGGTGTACGGGAGCAGAGGCCGTACATATAAATATAAACAACGTGCCTCCCCGGTTGGACGCGGACGCGGGCTCACGGGCAAGGACACAGGAAACCAGGACGCACCGGTTATCTGGCCAATCGTCGCGATGGACACGTTCAAGGGCACGGCGAGCGTGGACGCGCCGGTGTTTCGCAGGTTCGCCGTGAGCCAGCTGAGGCTCGGGGCGGAGATGGCAAACGCAAACGAAAGCGCGACGCACAGCACGCCGTAGCGCGCTGCGAACGCCGTCGGGGGTAGCGAGGCTGGTGTGGGCCCTCTGTCAGCGTATCGGGCGGCAGGCACTTCCAGGGGAAGCCCCCCAAGGCTTCAGAGAAGCCGCGGGGCACGGGGCGCTCACGCACCTTCGACGAGGAACGAAACGCCGCAGACGAGGAAGGCCGCCGCGGCGCCGAGCGAACGCACCTCGTACCTGTCCGACACCCACGCGACGGCGACGCACACGACGAACCCGAGCGCGTACGGCGGGAGGGTGAACAGCTGCGCGCCGAGGCCCGCGTACCCGAGCCCCTGCACGATCGTCGGCGCGAACTGCGACATGCTCGCGAACCCGACCGAGAACGCGACGAAGAGGAGGTAGTGCGCGTACAGCCGCACGTCCGCGAGCGTCGCGCGCGCGTCCGCCCACGAGAGCGGCGCGTGCCCGAGCGACGCGACGCCGCGGATGCGCCCCGTCGCGAGCGCGCGCTCGGCGGGGGAGAGCCAGCGCACGGTCTCGGGGAAGTCCGGGAAGAAGAGGAAGACGGCGGCGGCGCAGAGGCAGCACGGGGCGCCCTCGAGGAGGAAGAGCCAGCGCCAGGCGGGGAGGCCGCGCGTGCGGTCGATGCGGCCGACGCCGTACGCGATCGCGCCGCCGAACGCGCCGCCGAGCGTGGCGCAGGCGACGATGAGCGCGATGCGGACCGCGCGCTCGTTTGGCTTGTACCAGAAGGTGAGGAGGTAGACGATCCCCGGGAAGAGCCCCGCTTCGAACGCGCCGAGGAGGAAGCGCAACGCGACGAGCGAACCGTAGTTTTGGCACGCGGCGGTGAGCATAGTTGTGGCGCCCCACCCGAACATAAGGAAGGCGAGCCAGCGACTGGGTTTGTACTTTTTCAGGAGGTAGTTTGAGGGTGTCTCGAATATGGCGTATGAGATAAAGAAGATCATGAGTGCGATGGTGTATTGTCGATCTGAGAGGTCCAAGGTTTGCGCCAAGGAGTCTCCGGCGGTATCATCCAGGATTTTTGCATTGCCCTGTGCAGATTGGTTGGCTGTGGGCTGTGAGTGATTCAGGCTGGTAGGCTGTGACGTACAATATTGAACCTATCAATGCAACATAAGAAATACAAGAACATTGAAGCAGGGACGATGCGGAGGTCGAGTCTCCTGACAAGCCTGCAACAAGGGCGTTAGCGGGACGAGAACGCGAGGGACATGCGAGAAGCATGCACCTTCGCTCGGCCGCAATATCCACCAGGTACGGGGCGTCCGCTGTATCCGCAGTGTGTTCATATTGATGAACCGACTGTTTCTCATCCTTCTCCGCCAGCGTGTTCTCCACGTCTGCCTGGAGGAGGCTCGGGGCCAACTCGTGAACAATCATGAGTGGTAGTGGGAGACGGGAAAGACCTCTCCGTTCCTCTCCTCGCATAGGAGCTATAAGTACCCGCGGCAGCCCTAGGGGGATAATAAGGGATGGTCAACGCGGAAGAAGGCCTACGGCGAATGTTCGACTAGTCATCTGAGGCGGGCCCAAGTATAACGGGGTCTCATGGATGCCACCCCAACGGCATCCTTTTCTCGTACACTAGCTTCCTTGAGGCACCGCTGCTGGAGTCGAAGCATAGGAAGTGGAGGTCACGGTCAGAAATAAACCTTCGCGGCATATATAGTGGTGGCTGCAGCTGGCGATAGCGTAGAACACGCGGATATGAAAGGAGTCACGCCCTGGTTCTCACATTAGGGGCAGAATCGCGGCACAAATAGCGTACATTGACGGGCTGAGAGTAACGCGTCGAATCGCTATGAAACAAATATCCTCTATGGTTTGTTTATCGGAGGTTTAGAAAAGACGGCTGTCGCAGCCTGAGGACTGTTCTTTCACGTCTCGTAGCAGCAGGTTAGTCGGCCTAGTATGTGCACCCCTTGGAAATCAACAATACATCCAAGTCCAAAGGCCGAGCAGAACTTGAACGCGCGAGGATTATGTGGCGAAACTGAATCCGAGCAACTAGTAAGTAAGTGTCTATAGCGCTGAAACGATCGAACGTCGAGTAGAATGGTAGACCGTGGGAAAGGCGCGAGCCACCGCCATCAGTCGGGAATTTCCATATGCGAGCAATCCGCTTACGTGATCCAATTTTTGGGTCTACAATGATCGAGGCGTTGCGCGCTTGCCTGCTCACCTCTTGTGCTCATCCTCTACACGCTCCTCTCTCCTTGTTGAACGATCTGGCTGGTGTTGTAACATAATGGCTCCGATAAAAAGAAAGCATGCCGAGTCCGTGGACTCCGGCGACGACTATTCGGAGGTCTCTCTTGACGATGCTTTCTCGGAAGACGAAGTCGACATCTCTTCGGCCCTAACTGGCAAACGCGCGAGGGTCACTCCCAGGGTCCCTGTACAGGACGACGACGATGAGGGGGACTTGCAAGAGTTCATTCGCGAGTCCATCGCAAAGCGGGACGTGAAGGAGGGTACAGAGCTTTTGAAGAAGACCAAGGGAAAGACGAAGATTGTGAAGGGTGAAGTTGGTGGAGGGAGTTTTCAAAGCATGGGTGAACACAATTTATTTGTATTTCATGATTTTAACGGCGGATTCTGATGAGACCATGCGTATTGCAGGTCTATATCCGTGGTTGTTGCGATCTCTGACCCTTCAAGGGTTCCGTATACCTACCCCAATCCAGAGGGCTGCCGTCCCTGCGCTTTTGTCAAACCCTCCTCGCGACCTCGTTGGAATGGCTCGGACAGGTTCCGGAAAGTCTCTCGCATACATGATTCCCCTCGTGCAACGTCTTGGAGGACGGCATTCGGGTACTTTTGGTGCCCGCGCTCTGATCCTACTCCCCGCACGTGAGCTTGCTCTTCAAATACTCAAGGTGGGGAAAGAGCTCGCGCGTGGTTGGCACTCCGGCGAAGGCGATCACGCTGGCGAACACAAAGATACGGATGATGGAAAAAAGGGCCAGAGCCTGCGATGGGGTCTGGTCGTTGGAGGTGAAAGCCTGGACGAACAGTTCGAAATGATCTCAAACAATCCGGATGTGTATGTAAATTCGCCGCCCACATTGTGCAAAAGCTCACAACTTGATCCCAGTATCATTGCCACGCCGGGTCGTCTCCTCCATCTCATCGTCGAGATGAACTTGGACTTAAAATCTGTGGAATACGTCGTGTTTGATGAGGCAGACCGTCTGTTCGAGATGGGCTTCCAGACCGCTTTGACAGAAATTTTACACCGGCTTCCTCCCACTCGACAAACTTTGCTCTTCTCAGCCACCCTCCCCAAGTCCCTTGTAGAGTTTGCGAAGGCTGGCTTGCAGAACCCTAAACTCGTACGGTTGGATGCAGAAACGAAGATCAGCTCGGACCTCCGGATGGCCTTCTTCTCCGTCAAGCAAGCAGAAAAGGACGCCTGCCTCCTCGTTCTGCTCCGTGATGTGATCGGCGTACCTTTCGGGAGCTCGACACCCGAAGCCGACGAAACCCAAGGGAAAGACAAGAAGGGCAAAGGCAAGGCCAAAGCCAAGTACTCTGAGCATGCGATCGCGCCCCATCAAACACTCATCTTTGCGGCGACGAAGCATCACGTCGAATACCTCACCAACCTTCTAACGACCGCTGGGTACTCGGTCTCCCACATTTACGGCTCCCTAGACCAGGCTGCGCGCACGCAGCAGATGGACCACTTCCGTCGGGGACGCACTAACATCCTCGTCGTTACGGATGTCGCCGCACGGGGTATCGACATTCCTGTCCTAGAGAACGTTGTCAACTATGATTTCCCACAGGGCGCGCGTGTGTTCGTCCACCGAGTCGGGCGCACCGCCCGTGCCGGTCGCCAAGGCTGGGCGTGGTCATTTGTTACGGCCGCGGAATTACCGTACCTACTCGATCTCCAGCTCTTCCTAGGGCGGCCTGTGAAAAGCGAAGTCCTCGGTGCTGGCGAACAGGCTTATACCGAGTCGCTGATTCTTGGATCTTTCAATCGCGACACGGTCGATGAGGAAGTGGAATACATCAAGCGACTCTACGAAGAGAACCACAACCTCCCCGCACTTCGCGATGTGATGCGGAAGGGGCAGGGTCTGTACGAAAGGAGCAAGGGGAAAGCGAGCCCTGCAAGCTACCAGAAAACGAAAGGCATGCTCAAGGATGGCCGTTGGGGTTTCGCCGGGACCGAGTCCGTCAGCCACCCAGTCCTACTCCGGCGCAACCCAGACGCTGCTGCGAAACTTGCGGAGGAGGCGAAGCGGCGCGCGTTACTCAAGGTTGTCGATGCGTTCCGGCCGGCGGAGACGATACTTGAGATTGGCGCGCGGGGCAACGCGGAGACGGCGCAACTCATGAAGCAGCGGCGAAAGGCTCTGAGCAAGGCCGCACAACGCGCATCTTTGGCGTCTACGTCGACCGCAGCGATGACGGTGGACGAGGATGCCCACGCAGAGGAAGACGATGATGATGAAGGCCCGGAGATGGCTGACGAGGCTGATATTGCGGTATGTGTCTTACACGCCGCGACCTGGAGTTATTCTCATGCGTGCGTCTCAGGCTGTATTCGACACTTCGGGTAAGAAGGCCAAGGGTGGAAAGTTCCGCGACTCCGAGTTCTATATGTCTCACTACCAGAAGGACGCCGACACGGAGAAAGGGTATGTGTCTTTCTGCACCCCACTCCAACCACCCTCTGACGCGCTGTTTGGCAGTTACTCGCTGCGGGACGGCGCCACGTTCGCGGAACAGGCCAAGAACGTCGCATTCGATCTAACCGGCGACGAGGGCGCCGCGCAAGAGCGCCAGCGGCGTGAGATGAAATGGGATAAAAAGAAAAAGAAGTTTGTCAAGGGCACTGGCGAGGGGGCGGATAACGTCAAGATGGTCAAGACCGAGAGTGGCGCAAAACTCCCCGCCACGTATCGGAGCGGGCGCTTTGACGAGTGGAAGGCGAAGAGTCGAGTCAGCATCCCCCGCGTGGGCGAGGCCGAGGACGAGGGTCCGCGGAGAGGTGGAGCTCACGGGCCCGGGGGACGCAAATACCGACACAAACAAGTCGTCGCGGCGAAGCCCCTCGACAAGCTACGTGGTGACTACGAGAAGAAGGTCAAGAAGTTCAAGAGCGCAGAGAAGGATGCGGGCGGAGATGAACGGCCGCGCGGAGCGTCGTCAAAACCTGGCAACAAGAAGGGAGGTCGCTTCGGTGGCAAGCCACTAGGCAAGGTCAAGAACGAGCTCAAGACCGTGGATCAAATTCGCAAGGCCCGCAAAGTTGCAGAACAGAGAAAGGCGAAGAATGCACGGCCAACGCACCATAAGAAGGGAAGACGATGAATCGTGTGACCGTTGCCGCGTACGTTGTACTTTATGTTTTGTCTACACGGGATTCTATCATGCTGCGTCGGAATATTCCCACTTTGCACCGTCTCCGGGCACGACCTGAGCTCCGGGGCTGCTTTCGAGCAAGTCGACGCCTACACTTCTAAGTGCGTTGACGCACCACTCGGGGTAGCCTGCACCGCCGAAGTAATCGGCGAAAAACCTTTTGAGGTAGTCGGGGAATGTGCCGTTGAGGATCGCGTCTCGGGCCCCACCCATGACTCGGGCTTGGAACACCAGGTTGTGTTGAGTTATCGCTGCGCTCGCTACCGTAAGGAACTGCACTACGCCCACAATAACGTACGTACCGTGGGCAGTCCCCGTTTCAAGAGTAGCGTTGTGATGTAGGATTGCCCGAGATACGCCGTTAGAACATGTCGGACAGGGACAGCCTTCTTCGATCGGGCGCATGTCGGACGCGTGCTTGCCCAGACCTGCGAAACCGGATGGAATTGGAGTTATGTTATTTCGTTGACAAGATGGGGCGGGACATACGTAAGTTCAAAGGACCTGTAGGTGTCAATGCGACCCCGAAGCGCGCCGTGCGCGTAGGAAATACGCAATCGGCCTGGCCGGAAGGTGGATTTGTTCAGCGCGTTTTCGAAACGTGACCTCTAATCCTTACCATATCTACACCCAAGGCTACACAGACGAGCAGGTCTACACTAGCTGTTAGCTCGCCCCAAGAGTATAAAGAATTTGAATATACCCTCCGCAAAGCCGATACCCATTGAATACCGTGGTCCTGCACATCTCGTTAGAATGATGCACTGAAAGAGGAGCCCGAGGTGGAAAGTAACATACGATCTTCCGGAAGTTTATCGGCGCACTGCTTGATTCTAAGACTAGTTGAGCTATTACGACGCGGGAACCTTCCGAAATTAACTTACACCCGCCAGAAAATGTCTGCAACAAGTCGTCAGAGCCTGTAAGTTGATGCCTAAAGCAAGTTTTCCCCATAGCTACCTTTCTCTTCCCCTCCGCTCAAGCCGCCAATAGCGTACCCAGCGACCCTATCCTTGCGTGCAATCATCTCGTCCAAGCATTTGTCGCGAAGCTCGGGATCAAGGCCGCCCTGTACAATCGCAAACAGGTTTTGGACGTCGTCTTTTCCAGATTTTTGGTGGAACTCGATGCATCGATCCAACCATCGGACTGTTCGCCACATAGCCTCTCCAACTCGTGGCCCCACGGTTAGACTGGAGACTGAGAAATAAGTAGGACCAAGTCTCCATGAAAAGACGCGCGAGAGACAAACCTACGTCATCCAGTTGCATGATAATATCTGCACCTATCGCGTGCTGTATGGAGATGCTTTCTTCCGGCTATTACAGTTGGCATGATGCTCGCGTTTCCCTATAGATATTTGAACTAACCGTAAGCATAGTAGGTTCCCCGTTGAATGGGCTAGCGAATAGTGCTCCTTCCTCTGTGATCTTAGTGAATTTGCTAAGAGAAACGAGTTGGAAGCCACCACTATCCTGCAAAGGGTTTTAGGTAGCGTGTGAGAAGCAATTGCACGGGCTTACGGTGAGGAGGTTATGATTCCATCCCTGGAATTTATGTGCCCCTCCCGCTTCCTTCAGTACCTCAATTCCTGGCCTAAGGTTCAGATGGTAGGTGTTGTTCAGTATGAGGTTCACTCCAAGAGCTTCAACTTGTTGAGGAGTCAGCCCCTTGATTGCAGCCTGAGTCGCTACGGGCATGAAGGTGGGTAACATAGTGACCCCATCTATATTACGTTAAGTATATAGCGAAGGTGATAAACCGTTGAATGTCCCTACGCGCAAGTCGCATTTTTGACACCCTGGCGCGGGTTGTGTGGCACTTAGCCAGTACCTCGAACTGCATTGCTATAGCCCTCAGTTTGGCGGAAGATCTAGATATGACGGAACCGCTGGAATGATTAGCGGGACGTTGCTACAGGGTCGTCGATGATGGAGATAGACCGAGAGCCAATAGAGATCGAGTGAGATTTTGGCGAAAAACGTGGCGGCGGTAGTGTGATGAAGCCATAGGCTTCCCGATCTGATCTGACTGCTGGAAATCCCGGCGCGGCGCGTCCGTGTCGCGTCTCTGAACTTTCTGGCTTGTCCGTCGACGTTGACTTAGGCATGCGACTCTCCCGCAGTGGCTTGCGACACATACGCACGGCAGCCCCGGCAGCCTGGCAGCCTTTACGGCGGAAGTGCCGCAGCTTCCAACTCCAGGCTGGGTTGTTGGAGGACTTGAAATCTCGGGGATTGGTTGCGGACATCACGAGGTGAGTAGCCCCGCCACGCTCCATACGTCTACTCACTTGCTCAGACCCGTGCAGCTCGAAGCCGAGATTCACAAGCAACCTCAAACCATTTACGTCGGAGTAGATCCCACCGCGCGCTCGCTTCATGTCGGGCATCTCGTACCTCTTCTATGTCTATTCCATTTCCAGATTCGTGGCCACCAAATCATTCCCCTAGTAGGTGACGCGTCTAAACGATATATTACAATTAACAATGAAATCAGATAGGCGGCGCAACAGGTCTCATTGGCGATCCGTCTGGCCGTTCGACAGAAAGGCCGCTCTCTGCGCGTGAAATGATCGAGCACAATGTTGCTCAGCTCACAGCCGGAATCACAACGTTTTACGAGCGTGCGATGGAGTATGCCAAGAAACGTTTACCGCAATCACCGACTCCAATAACGCCTCCCAACGTGCAGAACAACCTCAATTGGCTCAAGGACTTGAACTTGCTCGAGTTCCTCCGCACAGTTGGCTTTCATAGCAGAGTCAACACCATGTTGGCGCGGGAGAGGTTAGTCATTCTGAGCGGCATTAATAGGCCTATTCTGATGCGTGCTAGCGTACAAGCTCGCCTGTCTTCTCAACAGGGCATCTCGTTCACTGAGTTTACGTATCAACTCCTTCAGGCGTACGACTTCCTGACGCTACACCGGAATTTCGGCTGTACCATCCAGATAGGTGGCTCCGACCAGTGGGGCAATATCATAGCTGGAATCGAACTTATCAACCGCGCGAATACGGCGCCCGGGTCGCAGCCGGAAGGCGTGGCGGAGAAGGGCTTCGGGATTACTACACCACTCCTGACAACTGCCTCCGGGCAGAAGTTCGGGAAGAGCGCTGGAAACGCGGTCTCGCTGAATGAGGAGGATACCAGCATATTTGACTTCTATCAGGTAAGGCTGCGCGGACCGGCCACTCGCTGTTCCACATTGAATTTTTTCACGACGACACAGTTCTTCCTGAGGTCATCCGATGCCGATGTGGGACGTTACCTGAAGATGTTCACTCTCTTGTCGGAGGATCAAGTCGACAGTGTCATGCAGAAACATAGCGTATGCACGAAACTTTGTTGGCCCTGGCGCAACCCATAACCAGTGCAATAACAGGAATCTCCGGAAACTCGCGCCGCACAACGCCTGCTTGCCGAGGAGGTAACTGAACTCGTCCATGGCGGTACGTCCCTTCTTGTTGGGGGCGCATGCTTTTGTACCTGACAGCTTCGCAGAGGACGGAGTCGCTCGTGCACAGCTCGCGACAAGGCTCCTCTACGAGCGCGACATCGTTACCGCCAAAACGGAAGACGTCCTTGTCGCGCTCCGAGGAAATCCGGTGCTTCACGTCCGTGACGCGTCTGAGGTTCTGGATATCCCGCTCATCAAGCTCGCCGCTACATTCAACATCACTGCATCAAATAGTACGTGCCCTTTCGGGGAGTGTCGGCTGTGCGAGTCCGAGCGGCATGCTTACCGAACACCTCCACCAACCACAGGTGCCGCGCGCCAGCTCGTGTCGTCGAAGGGTCTATACCTGAACAACACGCCCGTGTCCGACCCACACCAAAAGCTATCCAGCACAGACCTTATTGACGGGCGGCTGGCCTTCTTGCGCGCTGGGAGTCAGAAGCTCGCCGTCATTGCGCTGAAGTAGACTATAATAGCGATATCTTTTAGGACAGCGGCTTATTAGGGTGTTGCTCACGGTATTCGTAGTAGACGCGTCTAATAAAAATGCTGATAACGAGAACGATCCTCCTCCGAGTTCCGCCGCCGCCTCCGATCCGTTCTTTCGCAGTGTGATGCATAGTAGCTATACAGCCGAGACGGCCGAGCGGGACGCTCTCAGTCCACCCGGATCGCGCTGTAAAGCCGGCGGACGGCCCAGTATGTTGCAAGGAACCCAATTGTGCCTGGGGGCGATCACGCGTGTCAGCATGCTCGGCCGCACTCGTCGTAGTAAGGGGAGCAGACGCTAACATACCTGTGATAAGGAAATCGAAGAGTGCAAGCAAGAGCAGGTATCCGAAATAGAGTATCGTGCTCGAAAACGAGTCAAGCGACAGGCGCGACGCCCAGTACACCAGGCCATACGCAAGCAACCAAAAGGCGCTGCCACCCCCTGTGAGGAACGCGCGCCAGTGCCAGCGGTAGTCTTCCCGGCACAGGATGAAGTACGTGAACAGGATGGTGACGGTTGCGGTGGTTAGGCCGACGAGCGCCGCGGTGAGCGCGAGGAAGCCGAAGGCGTAGTACGCGCGAGACGCGAAGAGGCTGGACAGCACGAAGTAAAGCTCGACAAACGCCGCGCCTGTGTACGGGATGACGAGTCAGCCACCGCTGCAACACGTTGAGATGATCGTTGTCATACCAAAGGGCAGAATTCCTGCAAGGATAGTCGTAGCCTGCCGAAGGCAATTTAGTCACACAACAATCCCCCAGCCACGGACGTATACGCACCCAAGGTCGCAAGTACGTTGGCTGAGGCGGGATCTGACGAGGTATCTGGTTGACCCGCACAGGATTGGATATTGCCTACGAACAGAATCTCAGGCGTACACCTCTGATGTAGGGGGCCAGACCCTTACCCCATGCTTGGAGCCAAAGTACGAGCCCACTGCGGATAGCGGCGCTGAGATGCCAAACCACAGGACGATGATCAGCAGCAACGTGCCTAAGAATTGCGCGGTGAATATCAGGAGAAGCGAACGAACAGCGCTATGCATCCGCCGCATCTCGGATGCGATAGTTGCGTGGGACTCACCAAAGGGCACAGCACCCGAGGAGCCCGCAGCGATGAGGAACAGGTCTAGGAGGAACACGATCGCAAAGACCACCCTGTGACCCAACACTGGATGAGGATTCGCTGAACTCGGACCATCTCTGTGCATGTGACATACGTGGGCATTATGGTGGCAGTAAAGAACGAGTTGCGCCGCTTGTTAGTCCCTCCCAGAGACGCGTACACCCGGCTCGAGATGTAACCTCCGATACTAATGCGGACGTCCGAGTCAGCAAGGATTCGGTGTTCTGCCAAGAAACGCCTCACCTGCCAAAGAATGTCCAACATATCATCATGACGGTAGCAAGCAAGCCACGATTTGACGGCGAGAGGAATCCGAGAAGCGCGAAGACTGAAAGCAGAGTTAGCTAATACGGGTTGCCGTAATGTTCAGACCTCACGGAGCTAACCTAATGTCACAGCAACCATTGCACATAGCTGCGCTCCATTCCCGACGAGGACTGAAAGGACCGTAGAGTTCTGAGGTGTCCGGAAGACTTCCCCGTGCACAAGCTTCCAACCCCAATCTTCTTGAACATCTTCCTGCACACATGCAATCAGTACTTTGACAGTGGACACCAAGTCGAATGTCGCATACACTTAAATCAATAGCGTTGTATCGTGAGATCTGTGAACATGTCAGTCACCACAGACGGGCGGCCATTAGGAGTAGTAGCGTACATCTCGAGACACGGTTCGCAGCAGAATCATTGAAACCATGAGGCAGAGGAAGACGACCACAATGACGGCGTTGATAAGGCTAACCCAATGAATGCGCTGGAAATAGGCATTCGTCAGTCCACTTTCTGGAACAAGGTGGGCTTGGTTACTGACAGGATCAAAAATGTGGAGGTAGTTGTCCCATCTTGTCGCCCAAGGCGTGGACGATTCCTATACAGAGATATAATCAATTTAGACGGTGTTGTAGCAGATTGTATGCGTACATTCCACATCACGCGGTAGGTATACCGCACAGTGGTATTTTGAGACTCGCTCAGTAGCAGGGGAGGCACGGATGAGGCACAGTCAATTGCACCGTCGGACGACGTGTCCTGTGGGCCGCCGCGGCTTAGGAGCGTGGCTGTAATCAGCTTCTGAGGGTATAATTTGGGATCGCATAAACGTTACCTAGTGGGCCAGACTAGAACCCCCACAATGCGATGCACGTCGGGAGTGGGGGAGTGGTATCTATATTGAACCGGTACCATTGAGGAATCGATCATCATAACAGTTGCTCCAAACTGACCGAAGTACAATGTCGTAATGGTTGTGCAGCGCTGGCATCTCTTCGTACGGCCCCTCATCGTTGCCAAGGTTAAATCCCATGTCAAAGAAAAGTTCTCCCGTACGCTTGTCTTCTTTCATTTCGGCTGCGGGGAGCCCGTCCACAAGCCAGTTGATCGCGTAGTCTTCCCTTATACGGTCGTTGATAAACTTGGCGTCCTCTGGGGGTACGTTTTCCACACACAGTTGTTGACACGTCGAATTTTCCTTCATCTTAATCTAAGCGCATATATTCAGCTTTTCTGACCATATGTTCGCCTAGAGCAGGCTTACATCGTACGGTGAATTGAATATACGGTCCCCAAATAGAATAGATCCGAGGGATTCAGGCTGCTTCCTGGGACCGCCCTCCGGTTGACAGAAATGGAATGATGGATTGTAATAATCATCTACCATGAAAGGTGAGAAATATTGACTATCGAAGTGATGCATCGACCCACAGTTTATCAGGGATTTCTAGTCCGCTCAGACATGAGTGCGTCCTGGCGCCCGCAACAGCCTACTATAGAACGCACCAGCTTGGCATTGTCGTTCCCAGCTATCATGGGTGTCAGGGCGTTGACAAATAGGTCCACAGGTTCTCCTTCATGGTAGTCGTGGGGAGCCGCGCCGGGAAGGTAGAATGCATGCACGGCAGAAAGCAACGAGAGCACAAGGAGACCCACGCCGCGCGGCAGGCGAGCCATGGAGGGCGAAACCTGTCTGAAGAGTGACAGCAGTCGTTAGGAGGTCCTGTATGCGCCGAGGTGGTGGTGCGGTGCAGAAAGAGCGGCGACCTCGAGCCCGCAGTGTGTCAAGAGTCCGAGCCCAGCGTCTGGTGGCACAAGCCCGCGACTGCCAACGGTGACGCGCATCTGGATGCGAAGAAGCGCACGTGGTCCGGCGTCAGAGCCGCAATGTTACAGGGACAATGGGCGCCTAGCTAGTCAGGGCGTCAACAAGCAGCGTCTTGCACCCGAACGCCCGGCGTCGCCGCCACTGTATTATCAGGCTGCTGAGCGGTAAGTAGCGGGGATGCGGTATGCAAGGGTCGGATACAGTTAGACCTCCGTTTGATGTTTCCTGATATAACCTCTTCTGAGCTGACAAACTGAATACAAAGCCTGCAACACTTAACATACTTGGGCAGGGTCCCCCTGTCCGGCATCGCTCATCGCGCAAAGCTGTCCTCCCCTAGGCTGCTTCCCAAGCACCCTCGCCCAATGTGGCCGAATTGAGGGGAAGGTGGTCGCGCTACTGCCTCGCCGGTATGTTCTCCGCAACGGCACGATGGCAGTCGACAGCCATGACCGGCTCCTCGCGTCCTATCGACAGGCTGTCCCGGTACACAAGGAAATCGGCGCTCGAATATCGTCTGCCTTTATATTTGAGTCCGACAACTCTTGGTGGCCCACAACACCCCCTCCATTGCGATCACCCTCATCCCAAGTGCCCATGAACTCCTTCGTCGAGCGACTCCCCGAAGAACTCGTTGCCTTCGTATTCGACCATGTGCAGGCCGCGCATGCACTCTCAGCCGCCATGCTGGTCAATAGGCAATGGTACATGTATGGGGCGCGAAATCTGCACCACAGGCTTGTGTTCAATTTGCCGCTCAACGCCACAATCGATTCACCGGATACTATCATATGCCTGATGAAGCGCCTCGTGTCCCCAACGCTTTCCACAGCTCACCTGGTCCACCATCTCACAGTATCTGGGCCTGCGCGAGCCGACGTCCGCAACCTCATCCTCGACATCCTATGGCGCGCCACGACCCTCCGCTCACTTGACGTACACGACATGCGCCTCATGCAGGACGAAAACCTCTTTCCACCAGACGCGTTTTCCTCACACGACTTCCTTCCCAACATCGTAGCCCTTAACGTTACCTCCGCCCCGTTCTTTGCTACGTTTCCTTGTACACGCCGTCTTTACGCGTTGCGTGTCCACAAGCCGTTGGAAACCGCGCTCCTCACCCGCGCATCGGACCCGAACGGCGAATTCGCGAAGGGGATTCAATGCCTTGAACTCGCTATATCCGTCGATAGCTCGGCTGATGCTGTAAAGGTCGTGGCGCATCTCGCTTCCGCATTCGCGCATGCCCCTCTGCATGTATTAGCTTTGCAGTTTGTACTCCCTCGTGCTGGTCTGATGTCATGGTCTGACTTCGAGGTAAGCCTACCTTGACTTTTTCTTGGAATATGTGGTTGCTCATGGCGTTCCAGGACACTGTCCATCAGATGGGTCCCTCCTTGCAGGGGCTGTCAAACTTAAGCATACTCAGTCTTGTCATCCGCCCGGACCCCATAATGCCGACATCGCTTTCCGCCGAACCCGGTTCCGGAGACCGACAGCGCGAGACGATGGCACGGGGAGTAGCGGAGCGTCTTATCACAGAAAACGGCCTTTCTCGGTTGACCCGCATTGAGCTTCGCTGGCACGGTTGGAGCATCGAGGACGGAGTCCTGACGGCCCTCCCACAGACGGAGCTCCTTAGGCCACCGCACCGGTGGACGTACGAGCAACGCGGATGTCGGTGGCGATGACGGCTGGTAAACCCCGTTGCGGGTGGCCGTTCCTAGAAAACGTCTTTGTAAAACCGTCGGCCGCGATGACGTCCTCGACGCACTAAGGGGAGCGTGGAAGGCTTCGAACATATGTCAGCACTCCGTCCGAAGTCGGGTGAGTCTTTCAAGATGCACAGTCTAGTCTACTATTTATTGACACGATACTGCGAAGGCCAGGAACGCTGCGAACCTTGATCACATGGACCCGCTTCAGCCCACAGAGACCCTCTATGATTGGTGGAATAAGACGCCTACAGCCAGGGGTCCGTTCATAGCGGCGGTAGGGGGCTCTTTGAACCACAACGGACGTCATCGGCGCCCTTCGTGTCCGAATAGAGCAGTACAGACTTCCAGGGTTGTTGGCGGGTAGAGGCCGGTGAATTCAAGAACAACTATCGTGCTTCCAATCAAAATTTATCTCCTTTGCGCTCCAAGCCTTCGTAAATGATCCTAAGAAGCATGAGCGTACTATCGCAACTGAATCGTAGCCACTGGACTCGAGCGAACTCCCAGGGGAGGCCAAAAGAAACTGCGGCGCTTCAAAGGCCTGAATTCAATTTTGTGGCAGTGCTCGCCTAGCGCCGAGCGGCCTAAGCAGCGATCATTGTCAGCGAGGGGCATGGCTCACGCGTTGCTCGCGCGTGCGTCCTCGTGTACCGTGTCCTTTTCTCCTTCTTTCTGTCCCTCCCCTTCCTTCTCTTCGACCACGCGCTAGGCCCCCTTCGACGAAGCGCACACCATCCTCATCGGCTGCGTACTTACTGCGAGATAAGACGCCGTATGAACTGACGCCCGGGCAGAATAACATCCCTTCCCTCAAGGCCACCGGTTGTCTCTCGACGTGTTCGACGATAACGTCGTCCACCGCCGCCCATCGAAATACCGCTTAAGAATTCATCAAAATCCCGCTCGCACGCACATAGGCAGTCCCATAGTCATCGCTTCGCTCGCGCGATTTCAGGCGCATACACTCAAACTTCCTTCGCTGAATCTCGCATGGCAGGTGCGACCTCTAGCCCTCTGGCCACCTTCCAGTTTTCCTCCATCGGCCAGATACCTACACTGCTGAAGCGATTCTCTACGCCCGAAGCGTCTGGCCAAGACACGAACCTTCCCCAATCACCATCCCCTTTGTCTTCACCCAGAGCGTCTACCTCTACCCTAGCTCCGCCTGCGTCGCGCAAAACACTCATCGAGGCCCTCGGCGGTATCCAACAGCCATCCGACATGAATTCAGCACAGGACACGCCGCAATCGGCAGACAACGTGCCGGGCGCGTCGGGCCCCGGTGGCTCACCCTTTCCAGTCTCGATGCACAATGGTCAACCTTTCTCCGCAATGAACGGAGAGGCGCACTCGTCCGTTCAGATGAATGGAATCCTGCCTCCGCCACAATTGGACCCGCCAGAAGCACCCTACTCGCTTTCCCAGGGCGTCGGCCCTGGTCTCGGGACCTCAAGATCCACTCAGTCCGCCATCAGTCCCTTTCTCCCCGCCTCGGGTTCAAGCCTTTCGGCGCTTAACCATCTTTCCCCGGGAGTAGCAGATTCGTCCCTCCTTCAGCAAGATGACGCTCTCGACGCCTTCCACAATACCCTACAACGCCTACATGCGGAGTCTACCCAGTATTCCCGATACGAGGAGGAGGCGCGTATCGCGGTCGCTCGCCTGCAAGACCAAGCGGCCCGCTGGCACGCACGTGCGGACGCAGTAGTAGATACCCTTGACGCGGTATATGCCCAATGCGAGCGCAAGGTCGTCTTCGCTAGTAATGTTTCTGCCGAGGTTGAGCGGCTCCGAGGCGCTATACGACGGCATGAAGAGGAGGCCGTTGAGAGCGCCCACCGGCAAACAGATCTCAAGGCACGCATCGCACAACTTGAACGCGCTCAAGAAGAGGAGCGTACTCGTGCCACGGAACGCCAGCGCCTCATAGATGCACGCACAGAGGCGCTCCGACAAACCGCTTCGCAGGTCACGGCGGAGAAGACGCGATTCGAGGACGAGGTCCGAAGTCTCAGTGAACGCTTACAAACCGTGGAAGGTGATCAGGCTGCTGCCACCGCTAGGTGCGAACGACTTCTAGCCCAGCTGGAGGAACAGAAGCAAGCTGCTGCGCAGGAAAAGCATGAGCTTCTTGAACGGCTGAGGGAACAGAAACGTGTCGCAGAGCAGTCCAGACGATTGGTGACCATTCTAGAGGAGAAGAACAAGATTGATGCTCAGTACCGGACTGAGTTAGAGGAACGAGAGCGCACGATGGTCGTGGAAGGGCGGGAGACCCCGACTTTGCAGCCTGCCGTCACAGAGCACCCTCCAACGGTAGTCTCTCGGAGACATACACCGCAGCCACCGCCTGCTATCGCCTTTCCAGCCTCAGTTATCAACGGTGCTGAGGGCCAACAGGTTGTGCCGAAGCGTGACCCCCAAACTCCTTTGCAGGGCCGTGTGCTTCATCCCCAAAGAGAATCCTCATCTCACGCCACCTCTATAACCGCTGCTCCCATGAAGTCTGAGTCGGCTACACCAGTTCTCAATACGACCCAGGCGCAGTGGATCGTATCGAACCGCGAATCGCCTCCTGAGACGCCTGCTACGAAGAAGAGCAAGCCTGAGCTAGGTACGACTGGGCGCAAACCCTCTTCGACTCTGACTTCCACTTCCCTGCCTACGGCTCAGCCTCGTCTCCCTGCCCCTGTCAAGTCGGAGGCATCTACTCCTCTCGCTGCTCGTATCTTGCAAGTACCGGCCGCCAGTGAGCCGTCCACAAGCCAACCGCCACGCAGGCAACAATCGCTGGACTACGAGCCAGAGACATCGCGTCCTGTAGCCCCGGAGTCGGATGTCTCCGCTTCGCAGGGAGCAACGACCGGTGCAATCATCTCATTGATCGGTCAATCGAGCACCAATGTCGCACCGCTCCCACTACCGCGGGGACGTTCGCCGTCTAGGCCTCCACCGGTGAACGTCATTTCCGTCACCAATGCCCCCAATATCCCGTCTCCCGCCGTCTCCCTTGGCACATCGCCGGGGTTTCCACCGCCTCACACTTCCCTGCCTGACTTGGCGTATCCTTCGCGGGAGACCTCCCCAGCCTTGATCATGTCAACCTTGCCGTCTGATGACGGACCAATGGGCCTTGGCACCACAAATTTCCCCGGGAAAAGCGTCTCTGGAGACGCGGGACCAAGATCACGCGGTGCCACCCCACCAGTTCCGTTTGGGGCTGGCGAACAGGGAAGAGGGACCAGAGAGACCCATATGGGAGGGGTGGGCCGTTACCCTCCCGCCCCCGCAGTGGCTACGCGGGAGGCTTCTACGGGGGAGGTCGACCATTGGTCTCCTACACCTGACCGTGCCCTGCCAAATCGCCGGGCGTACTCACCGCCCGTGCGGCATAAACGCACGCGTGACGAGGATGACTTACCCGCGGGTTCGTTGCCCCGTCGTCGAAGGACATCTCCCAAGGGGGATCCCTCTCGGACCGCCGTCCCTATCGCTCGTCAGCCGTCCGACCGATATCGCCGTAGTCCTTCTCCGAACGGCAGCAAGAGGAACCGAAGTCCTGACTCCCGCTCACCGTCTACAGGCAGGAATTACCGCCCCGCACCTGTTCGCCACCGCTCGCCCATCCCCTCTCGCGCTCGGTCGCCGACACCACCGTCGTATGGGTATGCGCGTCCGCCTCCACTTACCACTAACCGCCCGGACGTTGAAGCTGAAGTCCGCTCCCCTCAGATGGCACCCCCGGCTGTACCGCCCACCTCCACGCCCGGATCCGCGCGTCGCGCCCACCCGTCGTCCCGAACCGAGCCGCTCATGGCGGCAGTCGCCCCCGCCCCTCCCCCCGCCTCCGCGACGCCTGCCGCTCGAGGAGCGCCTCAGGGACGCGCCTCGCCCTCAAACCCGCCCACCCCTACGGACATGGCAACGATACCCTTACTAGAGCGTATGCAATTTAACCCTAGCGCTTCCGACTGGGAGAAGACCCCAGGCCAGACCTTTGGGAGCAGGGATACGACTCGGGGCGGTAGCGCGAGGGCTGTCCAGCGAGGCCGTCGCGGGGCCGGCAACGCTCCTATGCGTGGTGCTCCGTCTCGTGGAGGCTCCGCTGGGTGCGGTAAGGGCTCTTTCGCACGCGGCAGCGGGAACGTCGTCCCGCGCGGTGGTGGTGGTCGGGGTGGCCGTTCCGTGCCATTGGCCACCCGTATATCAACCTCAGATAATCCTGGCGGGCCCCTGGGATCCAGGCTGAGTTAGCGTGAAAATGCTTTGTGTTAGTGTCGTGCATGTTCCTTTTGATATCCCGTTTGCGTAGTCCCCGCTTTGCGTCTGACCCCATCGACTATTAATGCTCTCCCAAACGGCTTCTCTGTACTTTGTACGCAAGCTCCGGATGTAGTGCCGCATCGTGTCTTATGGGTGTTGGCGTCATGTATATCCTCAACCCAGTAATATTGTCGAGTCGCATTCCCTTTATAGTCGGTATGGATGAATACGATAGCTTTTCCGCAGATGCAACAGCTCAGGAAGCGTATCGTCGCGATGGGTTGGGGTACAGAAGAGGCTTGCGGTGTAGTGCTACAGTATGGACTTGGTACAGGGTATACGCATGATGCCTTTAGCTAGCACCGCAGATCGTCAACTCCCTCATCTCTTGCAGAACGCTCTCCACCTATCGTAATTCGAATTAAATATCGTGATTGCATAGCGGTGACGAGCAGACATACCTGAGCATCCAGCTGCCCGCCAGCGTAGTCGTCTCGAACACTGTCAGCGAAGTACCTACAAGAACCTGGGATTTAGTGACGCACATAAATGACAAGAACGGAAGGGGATGACTGACCTTTGTACCCCACCGAGCTTCTCGTAGCCCTCCTCTGCGAACTTGCATTGCATACGAATCATGGCTTCGAAGCTAGGATCAAAGTACGGAATGCGGAGATCGAGGAGTTGTGGAAGTTCCGAGATGAGCTGCTCATTGAGCATGTCGAACACCTCTTTCGCGTCATCGTGCTCTTGTTGTGCCTGCGTGGTAGCCACACAGGTGAGGTTACCGCAAAGGCGCAAACCGAACGGGGAAATGCGAGCTTACTCGGGGGAGCTTTGTGGGATCGTCGCTCGGTTTCTGAATCAGCTTGTTGAGCTTACTGCGCGCGGAGTCATAGTCCAGCAACTGCGTGGCTGTCAGCAATGCACAAGCCAGGCGGCGGGGGGCAGGGAGCTGCGCACCTTGTGGTTGCGTTTGTTGATCTGCTCATTGACAACGGGGAAAATGGCGTTCATCTTGCCCAGAGGCTCCATGACGGTGCTGCGGTAAGGAGTTTCCTGCGGGATCACGGTGGTTGTTGGGTAAGGGGGTAGACTGTGGTAGGGAGGCAGCGTACGAGTTCGCGCCCAATCCCAGTATCGAGGTCGTCGATAGCCCTTTTGTACGCATGGGCCGCCATGGCGCCCTCCGACGCCTTGTCAGCGGCGCTGTAGAAGACGTCGATGGTGTCTGCTAGACGGCCTTGTGTTGACGTCATTGCTGCACAGAGGTAAGGGCGCGGAGGTCAAAGGGATAGCGGCTCAGATGCTGCACCTTTCATGGCGTCTGCATAACCCTTGGCGGCTTTCTGCAAGGACTGACATTCCTTCTCAAAGCTGTCGAAGGTTGTTTAGGGAATGAAACATGAAGTATTGGAGTACGCACGTCTTGTACTTGACTTCCTCATCTGCAAACTCTCTATCTACTGTTCTCTCGATTTGACCGGTTTTTTGGAGCAACTGTAGAGATGATGTCTCAGGATGGAAGACTCGGGTGGCCATAACGAGAGCATTACGGAGGTGCCCGCGCGGGAGATGCCCTTCTTGAATCTGATATTTCTGAGCTTTAGAAACGGTGCAGAGAGTCAATTGGTAACAACACACCCTGTCCAGCTCATGGCGAGGAGTGTCGGGTGTCGGGTGAGGTAAGTAGGAGAAGGAGGAGATAGACGTTAGCGTTCAGGGCAGTGCGGCGGGTCCTGAGATCACCATAATGGGCGCTTAGACCGCCAAGGTCTCGTGTCCAGATATGGCAGGCGCGATAGTTCCCACCGATCACTTGACGTAGCCTCCGAGTCTCTTTCGAACGAAGACCACTGCACCCACTGCTGCCACTGCAAGTACTGAAACGCTTCCGAGGGACGGTATTCCTACTTGTTTCTGTTTCCTCGAGCCATGCACCACGATTCGAACTCCGGTTTTCCTGTCGGTGCGAATATGCGTGAGAACACGGCGGTAGGCTACTACCAGTGGCTCACTGTGCAAATGGCCGCGCGTGAACTTCACCGGGCGCGGGTGGGAAAAGCCGATTTCAGCGCTCGTGCGGCTGAAAAGCGTTGAGAGTGGCGACCGGATGACAAGGCTATGAATGTAATCGCGAGTGTATTTCATCTATAAATGGCTACTATCCAGCTTCATCCAGTAGCATGCACGACGAGCCAAGTCTGTAGAGATGAAAAGGGGATGAATACATTACCGTCTGTGTGCTGCATCACGTGATGGCAAATTGGAGCGTCCTTGGTTAAACATGGTCAGCCGCACCACCACTGCACCACGCTCCTCTCTTGTTGCTACCACCATGACGCTGCTCATCCCCGCTGTCAATTGCTTTGAAACCCGACCTCTCTGGGCTCTGTGTTGACGACACGTATCCTTGCTACCTGGCCTCTACTATAAAACACACCAAATACTTCAGGGAGGCTCCACATTTCAGACATCTCTCTCCATCCCGTTTGAATCCTCAGATGACAACTGACCTTTCCATCTATTAACCCCCTCTTCCAAGCACGCCATGGTTCCACTTCATTCGGGCTTCTCGAAGTACAAGAAAAAGCGCCGCCGGAGCAGGCACCGAGAGCTCGAGAATATAATTAGGGAATCTCGGGCTGAGAATGAACGGTTAAAAGGTGTGTCAATTGGACTCTTAAAAAGGCTTTATCCACCTCTGATTTGTTTTACAGCGGGTATCCATTCTGTGGATCGTTCTCGCGAGCTGAGTGAAAGCGGGAGCCAGAACGTCCTCATTCAGTGACTGCTTGGACCTGCCGGACACGGTGTCAATCCTTGGTATGAGATGGGTCTCGCTGATAACCCAAGACTTTATCGGTCTATTCAGGTAAGCTGCTGTTCACTATTGTTTGCTCAACTCGAACACAGGTCTCTGATGGGGCATATCTATAGCACAACTACTTCGCTTACTATCGCCGTATGCGATATGACAAAGATGACGCTCACCGTCCGACTCGAACAGCGAACCAACACATGTGGGGCTGCCCCATATCGAAGATGTCGACAACGACAATGCGGCTGATGTCTTCTCGTGGGGCGAGGGTGAGCCCACAGCTGAAGACGATTGGGGCGAAGGTCCCGGTGGTGTGAACTACCTGCCTTAGTAGTCGGCACTTCAATGTCGACATCCCTCCTGTACTACATAGTCATTTGTATTGCAGAATAGACTGTTCTTGAGTTTTTATGTGTGCTATTCCCCGAGTATGATGAATCAGCCATCGCGTAGGCATACATATCACCGCCGTTCATATTCAGTTAGTTTTCATCGAATACAAGTGCCGACGGAAACCACTGAAACCTTGCATCGCGCGGCTGGACTTCACACTGTCCGGTTCATCTACTTATACGTGTCCCTTCAACGTTTACATATGAACCTCAACCTCGCGGGTGGTGAAAACACACATCGCGCGCCGCTGAACGGTGTGTTGAATTTGATCCGGTCACATCTTTACAGAGGGCTGGCAGTGAACGCATGCGGTTGCGACTGCCATGATCTTGAATTTTATCGCACTGGCCAATACTCGCGCACTAGGATGACTATACATTCATTTCTTATAAATACAGTAATATAGCCGATACTCCCAATACTAACGTAGAATTTCACCAGCACGGCTCCCGGAGAATGCCCACTATGTTGAGTGGCTGCTACAAGATTTTCACAAGGCTCGGGGCCTTTGATCGTGGTCTTGAACTGAAAAAGACTGTCTAACCTCGCGGCACCGTAAACAGCTGTCCCGCAGCCCTAGACAGCCCCGCACGACATGAACTCGAGGGTGACGTCCTTGCTAGCCTGAGAGATACACTGTGCAGTCCGGGGAGTCTACTAAATTTTGTAAGAGCGAGACTTGATATTGTCAAAACGGAATCAATTACAATTATTTACCCCATACAGGCCCCTCCATAAACTAGAGGGCTGTGTCCGAGACCATGACGAACACCACATGTATCAAACGATTCACCGCAAATTGTTGCCGAATATGCGAGTATCCAGAAATGCGAGGTTGGCTGTAACGCGTCCAACTGGGGGCTGTATAATAAATTTGTAGTAGTAGCAGTATATCGTCTCAACTAGATACCAATAAGCATACCCTCGGATCGAAAGAGGCCAAGCGAGGCGCCGTTTAAGGACACAAATGCACCTCTATGTTTGCCCGAATGAATGAACTCTACATGGGTATGCGTTCAACCTCTTCCAAGGTCCAGTATTTCTTCATGTGCTCGCCCGAGAGGTCCATGACCTGGGTTTACCACAGAGTATCAGCACGGTCACGCCCACAGGTCGCCTCGCGCCGGGAACGGCGCCTACCTCTTGGTCGAGATGTTTGAACAAGACTTCGCGCCAACTGTCCAGACACGCCTTCATCTCCTCGGGCTTGTACGTCGAAGGCTCGTCCAGCCACTTTCGCACCAGCGCTGTGAGGCTGTCCAACCCTGAACGCGAGACGTGTTACGCATTGCACAACCTTGGGTGAGACACTACTGGTGGTATTGGTGCGATGGGGCAAAACGCACCGTGGTGTATCGCCTCGTGCGACTTGAGGTGCACGTCGTCGTCGCTAAACATCGCCATGCGCTTCGCGAGAATGGGGAAGATGTACCGTTCCTCGATTGTGTGATGAGCAGTCAGGCCTGGATACAATGCGACACTCCGGTCAGCGGCGTGTCGGCGGCTCTCTCGTTCGTTCGGATTATGGTGACGCCGTGCGCGCAGCGCACATCCGAGATTGGCGCATCGCTGGAAGGGAAGCTCTACTCGCACCTTTTGCCAATTGGGAGGCCATCCTAAGATACATGGGGAGAGACATGCCGCGTTTGGCGAATGAGCCATCCGCGAGCTGCGCGACCCAAAGTCAGTTGCAAGTTTGGATTTTGTTAACATGCTGCCATGTTCACGTCTCTAAAGGATATATCGCATGTGCAGTCCAAAAACTGACCTCGTAGACCGCATTGACTATGAAGCGAAAGAAGGGATCGCATCAGCCGCCGGCAGGTGACATCGCGGCGGATGATCGAGATAACACGCACATTCGTGTTTGAAATGATTGTGGAAGTAGGTCATGGAGTCCGCTAGCTGATGACCTCTTAGCGTCAGATCATGGCGATGCTCCCGAGGAGAAGTTCCCCCGGCGAAAGACTACGGCCGAGCACTCACGCGGTTCCACTTGGCCTCATCTCTTGCGCTCGACATTGGGTTTGTTCCAAGCTGCCGACGAGAGAAGATGGGTAGGATAGAAGAAGTGCGAGAAGTGACTCCAGGGATGACGGAGGTGCAGAAACTGTGACGCCTGTGAAAACAATGCCGGAGTCGCAGAGCGAATGCGATTGGTGGGTGAATGATGGAGCTTGGGCGTGCCAGGACGATGTGATGGTTTTATTTCGCTATCAGGAGCGCTTTTTGTGGTAGGCAAGGCGTCCCGTGGGTACGGTGGCAGAACGTACTGGAGCGGGGCCTGTGGTAGTGCATTGCCACAAGTAGAAGGAACCTGACAAACGCCGGCGCGCAGGTGACGCCTTCACATAAACCGCTTTACGCGCCATTCACCAACTGGCCCACTCATATCCCGACAGTTTCTTCGTACTTACTAAGGTACTTATACGCATTCCGATTCCACCCTGGAATCGGTTAACAACCTAGGGAGACGAAAGCTGGGCTTACATAACATTCCAGACATCGTGATGGCGGATCTCGCGCAAGCGCCGGCCCAACAGGCAAGTCGGCGAGTGGCATGATCATTACAGGCCAACTCCAGATCCCACGAAACCTTGCTACTAGCAGTGTCTATTAATTGTATTTATATCGGTCTGTCTGCAGCAAATAGAGTCCATTTTGATTACTACTGCCCACCCTGTCCAAGGTGGAATCGGCTCGCGGGCTCGCCCGCGACTTTCGAACAAGTATATGTCCGTGCCGACCATATTCTCAGCATGTTACGTTTGTACGTAGTAGTCATGAGTACCAATATCAGTACGCAATTACAATACGGGTGACACCGGGATCATTATTTGTCCCGAAAACCAAAGCCGAACGCGAGACACCATTTGGGCCTCTATGTACGTACGTACTCGTCTCAAACTAAAAATCTGACACCCTACCCTTGAAACTCCAGTCCCCATCATCTTCGCCCCATTTACCGACAGGTTCGCGCTTCGGCCCTCCCTGTTCGCCTGTTGCGGGGTTGACCTCACCCTCGAACTCCGGGACTATCGGCGCGCGGGCGTCGGGGTGCAACGCGATGTCCGCCTCTCTTTCCGACGGGTCGACCCGCTGGGACGTTGAAAGTGGCGCCTGCGCGCTCCTGACGAGCTCCTCGAACTCTCGCTGTTGCTCCCGCGGAAGCGGAGGGGGTGCTGGCCGTACAAGAGGGTGGCCTGAAGACATGGGCCTGAGCAGAACCGCAGGCACTACGCGCACCGACGAGAGGCGGGTGAGGGCACGGAGCGTGGTCGGAATTGACGCGCGGTACATCTTGAGTGAGGAAAGTATTTGAGCCTTGGCACTATGATGCTGCTGGCTTTCTAGACGTGCGATTCCGAGGGCTGCAGGTGGGCGTACCGATCTATCGATAGGCAAATACACTGCTATCACAACGATGTCAGCAGATGTGTTCCTGGGACGATGACGTTGAAGTGTGCATACATACCAGCCTCGAGTGTATGCTCAAACTACGGGGCTTGCGACGACTAATGTACCCCGCAAAGCCAGACCGCGCGCGGCTGAAAGTGGGCAAGAATTGTGGCTTTGATAAAAAGCACAATTCGTTGATGGGTGAGCGACGTTGTGACTTAGAGGCGGTGGCTGGAGTCGACGTTTAGCTTAAGGCCCAGATCGGCTGCTGAGTGAGCGCTGCATGGGCGCTTGGGTCGGGCAGTCGTCCCGGACCGGTCCCGGTTGCCGCAACACCCGTATGCCACGCGTGCCCAAATTTGAAACAAGCCAGAAATGGACAGGACCAGCTTCGTGCAGGACCTTATCTAGGAGACCCGCCGGCTTCACCAACGTCCCTCGAATATCTGTGCCGGCGGCATAGCGCGAATTGGTCAAGGACCACACGCCTTGCTTGGAGAATGCAGGCTGGAGGCGTTAGTCTGCAATTATCAAGACCGACGTCACAAATGTCGCGCTCGCTTGGTGAATTTGAAGAACAGAAGTCGTGAGGACGACCGTCGCACACTGAGGTTGCACCGCATGGAGCAGTGATGTTCCGGTTGGACGAATGAACGGCCGTTCATTCAGAAGTCGGACGGTTGGTCGGATTACTTACTCGCAGCTTGCGCTGTGTTGTCTAGTCCGAACAATGGTACCACCACTTGAAGTAAGTGATCGTAGAAAGCTAAGTATTCCTCAAAGACGTACAGAAGAAATTGAGCCGATGCCCGTTCTGAAGAAGCTGCGGGAGATTTTTTTGAAGGACTGATGCCGGTCCGCGCAGTCGTTTCGAGGCATCAACCTCGTAGCGGCCGTCCTAAAAAGGATCAGAGCAAAATTAGGTATCCGTCTGCCCAATTCCGCGTCACCAATCTTAGTTTAAATTCATTACCTCAGACATCTGTGCACGGTAATAGAACATATGCATTGCACCCTCCCGTACAAACCACCGCAATGGTATAACAACATCACCGTTCACCAGTTCTGCCGCTTCTCCGATGTAGAAATGCACCCCTCTGTATGCCCACATTGGCGTGAGCTTCTCGTCAGGGAGGCCTTGAAACCATTTCTAAGAGTGACGAAGCTCCGAGCTTCCGTTGACAGGCTCCTCTGGGTAGAACACGAGATGCCGCCGTACCTCAGGATTTGCCATGTCCTGGTTGTCAGGTGGATTTGAGAGGCTAAATTGAACCAGACACTTGAATACGCACAAGCATGATCGACTTTAAGATGCTGTTCTGTGTGAAGTGATTGCCGATCACAGAAATGACTGTGCGATCCTTCTTGAACAACCCTGAACCACGCAGTTTTGCCTGGAATTTTCGGAGTGCCTTGAGCGACGGGACATGCTTCACGCCGAGCATCTTGAGAGCCCACAGAAAGATCTTCACAAGCTGACAGAGAATGAAAAAAAGGTATTTGGTAGATAAAAAGGCGGCGGGAAATATCCACGTGGCGATGTCCGTGGATGTCCCCAGGACGTCTAAAACATATTTGTCCCCCGATATCTCTGACATATATATCCATCACGGATATCCCCCGGACATTCTGCGCCATCACGATATCCTGGGATATCTTCGAGGTTTGGGTGTGTACGCCTGTCCCCTGCATGAAACTCTGACTGTCTCGTTTTGGAAGGTGAGTGCGGGCCGGCGTATACCGTCTGGTGATGAGACTAAATAATTCGCATTATGCTGCTCTCTCCGGTCCGCCACCTCCCCTCGTCGCTCGACACGCCCGTCCGGCTGCTGCTCGCGCATACAGCGATCCATCATCATGAACAGCGGCGGTCTCCTCGGCTGGACTCCCGGACAGCCCACTGCGGTCATCGACCTCGGAGAGGAGTTCGCTCCTGATCCGTCAAACGCTTCATCTGCCGCGCTCCAGTTCTCGGCCGCCTACTACGCCATCGACTCCTCGGCTGAGCAAAATGGCAGCAAGAAACGTAAGGTCGAGCGCGCTTGCGACTTCTGCCGTAGGAGAAAGGCACGGTGTGATGGTCCTAGAATGCCGGACAACGTCTGCAGCAACTGCGTAGCCAACTCGCGGACATGCACCTACATGTACGTTCTAAGCGTATCCTTATGTCTCTGTTTCATTTTCTGAGGGTGCCCGGCGCGTCGCACAGAGAGGGCTCAAAGCCCAGAGGCCCTCCCAAGGCGTAAGTCTTCTTCTAAGACACCCCTCCTGGGTCCTACTCCTTACCCTGCTGTGCAGCTATGTCGTGGGACTGGAGGACCGTGTGGAGAAAATGGAAGCTCTTCTGAAGCGGGTAAGTGTCTCAAAGTCAAATCTCTCTCCTATTTCATTCGGGGGCTCTCCTGCCATAGCTTCCTTGTTGTTGCGTTTATATTGCGCGCAGCTGACGGAACCTATAGCTACGTCCCGAGGCCGACTTTTCTTCCGAGCTCGGCCCTCCCGTTATCCGCGACTCATGGAAGACAGATACAGCGCCCACCGCGTCTTCGTCAGACAAAGCGAGGTCCAATTCGCCTCATACAGCGGAAGGTTCGCCCTCCGCTAGCAAGGCCTCCTCGGTGGCTCTCATGGCTCCGCCCCCGAATCGTGCCTGTCCGACTACACCCTCCGCAAAACCTGGCGCCGATCCCAAGTCTCGTCCCGTTGCAGGAAGGAAAGTCTCTAAGAGTGGCCGGACGCGACAACCCTCCGAGCAGGAGCCTTCGTCCAATTCGGACCAGGACCCGTCCTCTTCCTCACCGTCCGATTCCTCTGACACCGACGAAGCTGGGGAACTAAGCATCGTACGAGGTCTCAAACGTCTCACGCTCCGCGGACTAGAACCTGCGGAGGCGTCACCCGACAAATATGGGAACGACAGCCAGATGCGCTTTCACGGGAAGAGCAGTTCCTTTAAGCTTATATCGACAACGCGCGATTTGATACAGAAGCACATACTTGAGAATGCCAGCAACTCCAGTGACGGCGGACAGGGTAACTCGCCAGCTAGTATTCAACTCCCTTCTACGATGGGCGCGAAGCGGCCAGAGTTTTGGACCGTCCCACCAGTGCGTTCTTACGTAGGACCCGTGTCATCCCTCCCATCTAACTATCTTAACACGCTAGTGGGAGAAAGCGTACGAGCATGCAGACGATCCGACAGTTCTGCCGGAATTCCTGTTACCCGCCTTCCCTCCACCCGATCTAGCGGAGACACTCATCCATGACTATTTCCAGTACAACAACAACACGTTCCCAGTATGTTCAGGATTCTAGTGGAATTAATGAGTGCTCACTGACTTCTATTACGCCCTAGTTACTTCATCGGCCGACGTTTGAGCGGCAGTGGCGTGATCAACTCTATACGCGCAATGTTTGGTTCGCGTGCGTCTGCATGGCCATCTTCGGTCTTGCTAGTCGATGGAGCTCGGACCCGAGGGTGCTCCCTGACGATGTCGCGGATAAAGCAACAACCACTGATGAAGAAGGAATATGGAGACTTGCAGGCTGGAAGTTCATCGCGATTGGAACCCGTGAGCGCCACAATACGATATGGGATGTCCGCTCGCATGTCCGGCTAATGACCGTTGTTCCCGTCAGAGTTGCACGAAGCGCGGCGCAGCGTGCTCCTACCGCCGGAGCTGTTCGAGATCCAAAGCTTTGCCGTAAGTCCGCGGTATTCTGTTATGAATGCGGTCTGACATCTCCGTGGCCTCTTTTGTCCACTTGTTCTCACCCGGCGTCTCTTAATGCGCCGTGACATTAACCCACGTTCAGCTCATTGGGCAGTACTTCCGTGGCACAGTCGCACAGCAGGGGTCCTGGTTTTACCTCAGTGTTGGTGTGATAAAAGCTCAGGATGTCGGTGCTCATCGGCGCAAAATCTACGGTAGGAAAGTGACCATCGAGGAAGAACTATGGAAGAGGGCGTACTGGCATCTGGTAGCCTTTGACCGCATTGGAAGCATGCTCATTGGCCGAGAATGCTGCACTCGGGAGGAAGAGTAAGTTTGATGTTGTATTGCTTTCCGCTGCCGCTGAATGTTACGTGTAGCCTTGATCTCGAAATGCCACTTGAAGTGGACGACGAGTACTGGGAAACTGAAGACCCTGAACTTGCCTTCCGGCAGCCAGCGGGGAAACCTTCAATCGTGACCGGGTTTGTCTGTTGGATCAAACTGAGTCACATCGTTGCCTTCACGCTGAAGACGCTAGTGAGTTGGCCCAATCGCATGTGCACATACCCGCGACTAATTTTTTCCTAGTATGCGCATCACAAATCTGACAATAACCGAGCCGCTAGGAGTCTTCAGTCGAAGGAAGAGATAGTAGAAAGGCTCAATGAAGCACTTAACAAGTGGCTGGACGAACTACCGCCGCATCGTAAGTAGGTTCTCATAATTATGTCACGTAGAGCTCACCCGCACCACAGTGAGATGGCGACCAGACATGGAAGACCGCCGCTTTGCCAGCCAGGCTGCCACGCTTTACACCACCTACCAACTCGTGCAGATCCTCATCTACCGCCCATTCGTCCATGTCCCTCGTGGTATACATGCCTCCCGCTCGCTGTCATTGAGGCGGCGGGAATTCTCCCAAAACGCGCTAGCGATATGCCTCTGCTCGGCGCGCTCGGCCGCACATATCCTCGACGTGCAAGTAAATCGAGGCATGCTCAACATTACGAACGTCGTCCATGTGTCGTTCGTCTGTGCCGGAGTACTCCTCATACATCTTTGGGACCTGATCCGGCAGTATGGCCTGCAGCGGCGACTGCCCCCATCCGATGCACGTGCGCAGATCGCGCTGGAAATTTCATCCGTCATGGGCGAAATTGGTGACCTGATGGCACGCCTCGAGGAGGTGAGCCCAAAGTGGGAGCTCGCTCGAGAAATGCTGTAAGCTTCCTTTGGAGAACGCGATTTCACGTACGGCACCATACTGATACACGAGGCACAGGGACGAGCTCAAAGAAGCCCTCCCGAATAGCCCGACAGATGACACCCCTCCCCAGGAAACCCTCCCCGACGCAGAGCCATTCATCCCTGCACACTACTCGACGTCGTCCTCTCGAACGCCGCAGGAGCCTACATCAGGGTATGCACAGCATCATTCCCCCCTGGCACCAGACCCTGGCGAGGTATCCGGTTACCAGGAATACCCTGGCGTACGACCAGCACCTCATGCCCCACAACCGTATTTTGCCGGCTCCGCGCCAATCCCTTTGCAACTCTCCTTTGAAGGTGGCCTACCGCAGCTCTGGGACATGGATGGGGCGCCCGCTTCCCCGCCGCCGCTCCCCGCGTTCAGCATGTTCATGCCGCCCCAGCAACCACAGCAGGCGCCGCAGCCACCACCGCGCCGACAGTACGCGCCCACGCCCGTTCACAAACCGCCAGGATCGGCGCCAACCTATTCTCACTCACCGCATGCTATTCCTGGCGCACCCCCACACCTCACCGTGCATCGGGTGGAGCACCCGCGCCGAAGCGACCACGCCGAAATACGCCCGCCCCAGCCGGCGCGCCTGTGGCCTCCTTACTACGAGCCGCCCAACCAACCCATGCACGGCCCCGAGCCGGGCCACCTCCCAGAAGAGTATCGGCCCTCCTTTCTCAAGCAGGAAGAGCTGCCCTTCGACGAGCGTGAATGTCTCCGTCTGCGCCTACTGGAGGAGACGTTCCGACAGCGACAGGTCGGCCCCCAGCGCGGTGTCCCGGGGAACGCAGCAGCCCCCTTTGGCGGTCCGTCGAGTGCGGGCAGGCATCCGCCCGAGCAGTGGGTGAACAGGTACGCGACCAACATGGGCGGCCGCCGTCACGGTTCTCCCCAGTGCTAATGTTGGCCCTAGGTGGTCGTAAGGGTGTAAGTAGCATCTCCATGTCGGTCTCCCTTGGATTTGCTCGCGAACGAGTGCTCCCCCATTTTCTCTGTCATTCCTTCTGTCGCGCACGCCGGCTCCCCGAGTGGTAGATCCTTTGTCCGTGCCTGCCTCGTTCGATTCTGTGACGATTCGTTTTTGGACCCGGGCCAGTATCATGTCGCAGCATGTCCATGCTCTCTAGTTATCGAAGTCGCTTGTATCATCCGTCTTGCTCTTGTAAACTTTAGTGGACTCGGACTGTATGTATATCTAGCAACCATGTTCTCACCCTCGTGTTTACATCGTGCAAACCACGTCAGGCCATCAGACAACACTGAGTGAACTGTTCTGGCAATCTCAAACAGGTCGTTGGGTCCCGTGAATACGAACGTCAACGAGGTGCGGAATGTTCACAAGGAAAATAGATATGCATATGGTTAATATATTGGTTACATTCGGAGTATATGAGAAGCCCGATCCGCCGTCAACCGCCCAATAGACTACCTAATCCCAGCTATTCCATAGCCACGACTCTGGCAACCGCGGCGACTGCAACGGCACGTCTACGATCTCGATCCACCTGAAGTACCAAAGCTCCTCCGGGAATACCCATCGTTCTTCTCCTTCAGGACGCCGCCCACAAACGTAGTCCACAAACCAGTTCCCAAACGCCAGCAACAGCATAAACTTCTCCAAGCTGTCTGCGTCCTGGGACTCGAGGTACTCCGCGAACTCCCTGTCGGTCATGGCTACTAGCTGCTCCAGCAGCTCCAACCCCTCCCATAACGCTGCCTGCTCGTCTTCAGGGATGGACATGAAGTAGTTGTGGCGAGCTTCGTAGAACGCCACGGCCTCCTCTTCTTCGCCGTCGGGGAGGGACCTGGAATAGTTGAAGCGAGCTTCGTAGGGATGGGTGCACGAGTCGTCTTCCGAGTCGTCTTCGCCGTCATCGTCGGTGAGGTCGGGGGCAATATCGGAAAGTGAAGAAGCCGAGTGCGAAACGAGGACCGCGGGATCCGGGGAGCCAGGCTGCACTTCGGGTGTCGGGGGAGGAGGGATGAGATCACTGTGACTGTCGAATAGGGTGGGCGATGCAAGGAACCAGGTGAAATGGCGAGGCGAGGATAGGATGTCTTCGTGGCAAGGAGGGGGAAGTTGGATCGTGGCGGGATCGTGGAGGGGATTTGAATGGGGGCATTGTGGTAATTCGAACCGGCTGCCGCTGGGGGTGCCTAGCAGGAGGTCCTGCACATCCCGCGGAAGCTGTTCACAATCCGGTCAGCCCATGACATGTAGCGGGTCGCTGGCGTAGACGCGCACCTTGGACCACGAATGCATGAGTACGTAGGGTGCCACGACAGAGGCGGCGATGACGGAGCAGACTAGGGCGAAGACGACGAACATGCTGGCGACGTGCGGCCAGAACGAGCGCTCGCCAAAGTGTTGTGGTGCTCGGGGGTCGAAGAAGGTTGAGGACAAGGCTGGATGGGAACGGGATGTCGCGGTTGGGTGGAAGGGGATGTGAGGTTGGTTCGTGAGGGCGTCGCCGAGGGTCGGTGGTTCCAAGGCGAGGCGCATGACCGAACTGTAGGTTCAAGTTAGTAAACGTGAGTGCCTGGGGCGGAGGATAGTAAAGTGTGCGGGGACGCACCATGATGCAACCCGGACGAAGGTGGCGACGGAGGGGAGAGTGAGGATGTTGACATACGCGAGAGTAGAGAAGAGGGTGTCGACCGCGTGGGGCTTGAGGACACCGAGGAGGGCGATGGTCCAGGTGAGGAGAAGAGCTGCTGAGGGGAAGATCATGGTGGTATGAGGTGGGGAGCAAGAGAGCGGTGTGGTTGGTTTATATCCCTCGTTTGTTTGGCGGGCTGACCAACTTGTGACGGTGCGGCGGGGTGAGCCAGTGTTGCTCGGCTCAAGGCGACGATCGAGGGCCGAGCCCTGTGAAATGGCGCGTGGGTGTGTACAGTAGCCTTGCGACTCGGGCCCGCCGCAACGCTAAGCTCGTGCAGCAATATATTATGTGCCATGGTATTGAGAGTTCTGTTGGTCTGTACACGACGGCATACATACTCGGGTGAGGGTAAGTGGTTTT
This sequence comes from Trametes hirsuta, assembly GCA_001302255.2. Lineage (NCBI taxonomy): Eukaryota > Fungi > Basidiomycota > Agaricomycetes > Polyporales > Polyporaceae > Trametes > Trametes hirsuta. The sequence continues at coordinate 1,124,089 of CP019378.1, forward strand.
GCAGCTGTTCTGTACACCGACGAATCGTCAGAGGAAACCTGGACAGCAGGGAGAGCGAAGTGAACGCACCCAACAGCATCATCAACACCCAAGTAAATATTTCGTGCTAATCGACGTTAGTATAGGTCCTCACAACCTCTGCCAGCGGCTCGTATCGTATTCTGGTAGGGTTAGTATTCGGCGTTAGTATAAGATAAAATTGGAGTATATACTTCCAATGGCTGGTATCCATGCCCATGATACTCTCGGAAGGATATGACTCGCTTTAATCATGGTCTTAATAGAAGATGCCGGCTAGTAGCGACTCTGCAACACCTGTAGATGTGGGGGTGTTTTGCAATGTTAGGATCCGAAGCTGTTGCCTAACACAACCAAGCAATGCCAGTGCCATGTAGACATCTCTCTCGTATCTTGCATAACACACGTCGGGGTACGATGCATGTTTTTATATCTTAATTGTTGAAAATGCAAATGGACGTCGACTAGTGTTGGACAAAATGACCTGGAGGCGTGCCTGACTTGGTGGTAGTCAGCCTCTTCCGCACAGCGGTCTCTGCCCTCTCCCAAACACCCTGCCCGCCCCTGACCGAGTCTTCCCATTGCCGCGCGGCAGACGATGGAGCGGCCTCGGCGACAATACGCAGAGCAGGTCCCCCAGCAGACAGAGCTGCAGCGTTGAGAGATTTGATGGCCTCGCCCGCAAACGAGGCATCCTTCTTCGCGCCGGCCACCTGAACAAGAATGAGCTGCAGTGATTGTATGCAATCGTCGTGCTCGCTATCCGCGTGTGGAGGTAGGAGGCGTGCAAGATGCGGGATGATCGCAGCGGGAGGTGTGGACCCCGACGGTCGGTAGACGATGGCGAGGTGTGTGAGGAAAGGGAGAGCCTTCAGACGGTCCCAGCCCGCCTCCTGCGCAGACGCGCTTGTGAACGCAAACGGCGCTTCCGGTCGACTACTGTCGAAAGAGGCGAGGTGTATGCGGAGGTGGGTGACAGTGGGCCCGACCAAGGACGCGTCCCATCCGTCGCGGCACGCCACACCAAGTAAGTGCTGTTCGCGAGGCTGCTTCAGAGCCTGCACGGCTTGCGCACCCTGCGCGTGCATATACGACGGCAGCGAGAACCCGCATGCTAGACTCTGCACGCCGCCGCACGCAGAGAGGACACGGTCGATGCTTTGCATAGGTCCAGGTGTGAAGATACCGAGATTTCGCACGCGCGAGTGCATGAACTCGGAGGGCTTGTTCGCTATCGCGGCAACGAAAGCGCGGAGGGAGCGTGCAGTGGAGAGTACGACGGTGCCGTAGAGGATGGGGTCCGTCCAGTGCTTGACGGAGGAAGAGACGAGGGTGAGGTTGCGTGCGGTGGTGCGGTCGCTGTGGGCGGCATGCTCGAAGACGTCCCGGACGAGCTCGACGGGAAGGTTTGAGAAGACAAAGGGAGCGCTCATGGTGCGCGACTAGAGTGATACGGGCTGACTGGAGCCAGATACGCGTAGGGGTATATGTGCGGTCGAGCTTAGGGTATCGTGGGCGAGGACGAAAGCGGGGGTGACGATCCGTCCGACGAGGAGGTGGAAGAGGAACACGCACCTGGCCGGGCCATATTTGTACTCTCCGCAAAGTGTGGTCTGGCGAGAGCGGGATGTGTGGCAACCGGCGGTGGAGTCGCCTGCACGGTTTTGGGGTCCTCGGCAGGACGGAGGAAGCGTTACGTTGGATCAGTGCCGCCGATAGGAAGGAAACCTTGTGCAAGTGCGTCCGTCTGACGGCGGTCACGCAGGCGGACGGGAGCAAAAGGGTGTGCGGGCGGGCGCGGACTGCGTCGGACGCGTTCCGGACGACTGCGAGGGGCCCGCAGACGACGACGAGCAGCGCAACCCCGCCGTCGAGGTCGAGCGCACGTTCGGGCGTGCCACCCGCCATGACGTAGCACACTGCTGACTAGGCGCGTACCTCTGCAGATCTGCTCAAGATTCAACTCGGTTCGCTCAAAACGGAAGGCGTGCACGAACGGATCTCGCGCGAAATCACTCCCCTCAATCCTGCTATCCGCTGGCCGTTCGGCCGTGCGCAGGGCGTGTGGGACGTGTTTCCATTCTTACAAGCTTTGGCTACACCGCGGGACGCCGCTCTGCTGGTACTGTACACGAATAACGATACGAACACGGGTCGCCATTTGCCACTGCACCACATCCTCCGTGCAGCCCTGATCGTCCCTACCTATGTTGCCGACCTTCGACTTCCCAGTTCAGTTGAGCGATCACGTCTGCGAAGGGGTAGTAGAGTTTGCAGGGGACGTCGAAGCTGCGGATGCGGGACCGGGCGATGCCGCAGAAGGGGTGGAACCAGAGGCGTCGGTAGAAGAGGTGGAGGTGGCGGATCCGTTCGCGGAGGCTGTAGACGGCGCGGAACCATTCGCGGAAGTCGCCGACGAAGCCGACACAAAAGTAGCAGCGCTTGCAGAAGCAGACGTAATGGCAGCACCACTTGTAGACGATGCTGAAGACAGTTGTGCACTTGCAGGGACGGAAGAGGCGGCGGCGGTCCCGAGGCTTGTGGAGGTGCCGGTGCCGTCCACGTTCACGCCTCTTGACGTAAGAGCGTTGAGTATCAACGCAAGACCGCTCATCTGTGCCGACTGCAACAGGGATAAGTTGATCTCCAAGTTCAGCGTGCTTCCATTCGTGGACTTAATCACTGCTGGAGGTTGCGGTTGGCCCGCGGCTGGAACCGAGGCGGCAGCGACCGGCACAATGCCGAGTGCACTCAGGGCATTCAATGAGCTGACCGGGAGCTGCACGGGGACCGCGGTGTTGCTGGCCGACGATGGGTGTGCCTGAGCTTGCTGAACCTGAGCGGAGGCGACTGAGGTGGGGGCGGTCGTTACACTGGCAGGGGGAGTGTATGCGGGCGTCGTGGTGGTAGGCGTGTGCACGGTCGTGCCGTATGGATTGGTAGTGGTGGCCCCATACGGTGTCGCATTATACGCATGCGGGTTGTATGTGTACTGAGTAGTGGGATACTGGGAATAGGAGTATGAGTACGGCCGGTATGGCGGCATGAACGTGGCGGTAGTGGGGGTTTGAGTCGGCGTGGACGCAGCGGACGAATTGTAGTAATTGGCCGTCCGAACGCTCATTGTCGGCCGCGAAGGGGTCGGCGGGGCCGGCGTAGGGGCAGGTGGAGGGGCAGCAAGACGCTTCTCGCGTTCGATCTTGTCTAGCTCCTGACGCGCGGCGCGCAACTCTTGCTGTAGGGCGGTGGTCTCCGCGCGTTCAACCTCTAGAACGGCTTGCGCGAGAACATATCCCTGGTCATCCGGCGAGGCTCGCTGCGGATCCTGACAGTTAAGCTATGCCATCTCCGAGAAAAACCAGCTATTACGTACCTTGCCAGACTCTATCCTTGCCTGAGTGAAACGCTTCTCGATAGCCCGCCGCCTTTTCCAGCACTCCAGGGCGAACTTTGTGTCTACATTGAAAATGAGAAAGCTGCCGCGTCAGACGTCATGCGAAAGTATGTCATACCTGCAATTTCTTCTCGAAGCAAATCTTCTTCAGTCGCCTTGCGTTTCCCTTTGCGAGAGGGGTACAAACTCCCCGTCTTCAAGATATGATCCAGATCCTGCTTGGGCTGCTGAAAGACATGGTAGGGCAAGAGTCTCTTGACAACGTCCAGCCCATCGACGAAGGGGGATTCCACATCCGGGACAAGTGCCGCACGCTGGTCCTCCGCCAATCTTGAGGTGACTCTACACATCATGCCTTAGCACGGCGTGGAAACGGTGAACGGAAGGCGATATATGCACACCTAGCGGCAGTCTGCAGCATAGCAGCCTCCTCCTCTATAGTCCTGCCCTGTTTTCTGCTCGAAGCAATCACTCGAGCGCGCACCGCTTCCAGGTCCGGGACGACGCTGGCCTTCACGTCCTGCGCCCGCCTTTGCTCGATGTTGTTTCTACCATCGTTTTCATGTTGATTTGACCCATTCGCAAGTCGATCCTGGCTCTCTTCCCTCCCTTCTGTCTCCGCTACCGACTGGGCACGGACGATGGGAGTGGGAGGGGCCGTGGCCGGGGTGACCACGCTGGAGGGAGTAGATTCGGCATCTCCGACGCGCCTGAGCTTCGTAGAGATGGACGGGGGCTGCTGGGGGTGCACGGAGAAGGAGGAATACGCATGCGTGCTTGGGCCCGCGAGGCTCGACATCCCCGTCTCAGCGATTTTGTTTGTTTTGGTGAGTTGACGCGCGTCACACTCTCCTTCGCAGCGCGTGACCAGGGCCGTGGGGCGCCCGTGACTCACGTTACCTCATGTGACAATAGCCGTAATTTAGGGCCGGTTTCCGAGAGACTTGACGTTACGGCCGAGCGGGACGAGCCTCAACGAGAGCCCATACATTCGGTAGCAATACACTGACCCGCTCGTTGACGTACAGCATATTCCAGTCAAACGCTCTACACCATCCCCGCACTGCCAAAGGATACATTGAAAGTTCGTACCGTTTACGCGAAAGAAGGCCCCTCGGAGGCGGCACGACCATGGGTACTAGTCTGCTGCTGCTGTCGCATGACAGCGGCTGGCAGATAGCGCCTGAGCAATTCATTGGCCTGATTTACTTCTTCCGCATTGCTGACCGCGACCCACTCGAGGTACTGCCTCGCCAGGGCGAGGTCCCCGCCACCGTGGAGGATTTGGTGCCGTGCGACATAAACCGCGGACTTGGACCATTCCTGTATTGGTTTTTCTGTCATGGAGATGAAGTGAGCGGGGACGTCAAGAAGGCGCAAGCGCACGCAAGAGGCATGTGCATCGGGAGCAGAGAGACTTACGGCCAGAGCGGCAGACCTCGACGATTCGGCGATGGTACGCTGCAGCCTCGGAGTGTTCTCCAAGATCATGGTGTAGCTTCGCGAGCTTCAGATGGATAGTTGTCTCCTGGGGATCCGCGCCTATGAGAGCCCGCCTGAGGCATTCCGCCGCGTCTCTTAGCCTGTGGGGACAATGCGATACGAGAAGCGCTGTGAGTACCAGAGCGGACATAATGCGCACGCAACGGCCCGCAGCCGCAACTTACCGCCCCATTTCCTCGTAGCACATTCCTTGCGCCTGCCATATGCGAACGTCATACGGACTGATGCGCCCTGTCAGCAATTGTTACAATCCGATCCAAGTGGACTGACCGGAGCGCCGTCGCATGCTGATAATAGTATAGGGCGTATTGGTGCATGCCTAGAAGCTCGTAGGCTTGAGCGAGACCGTACCATGCTCTGTAGTCTTTCCGGTTCACGTCTTTTGGCGACGCCACGAAGAGCATTCAGTTTTCGGCCGGGTAACAGCATGTTGGGTCCAAGATACACCAACTTACCCACAGCCTTCCGATACGCTTCTATAGCCGCATGAGAGTTCTTCATCTCTACATACTCGTGACCCATCAGGGTCCATGCTGCGAGGTAGGTCCGGTCTAGTTGGGTCGCTCGCCTGAAGTACTTGACCGCTTTCTCGTGCTCGGCACGCAGCGAATAATAATTTCCTACGTAGTGACCATGTCAGCGGTTCACTGGGGTGCATGCTAGAACAACACATACCGATGATGCAGCATATCTCGGGGCGGTCCTTATCGATGGCAAGATAGTCGTGAGCTAGTTTAGACAAGGCATTGTTGTTCTCGGACACGTAGAGGATATTCGAGAGAATGTCGATGTCGTCGACCCTGTACGGGTCTATTGCGAGGATTTTCCGGAACTGAGCCTCCGCTGATGTGAAGTCTGGATAGAAAATTGAAGGGACAAAGCGGTTAATGCCGTTCCAACGGACTTCCTGAACCCATTGGCTCCGTACCGTGTAGATAATACAAGACGTTTCCCCGAAGCGCCATGATCCACATGCTCCGGGGGAAGCATTCGTCGCTTAACAGGCGGTCACACAGGCCTAATTCGTTGTCCGACGGACTATTAAGGCTGTTGAGTGTTTTTACCTGAAACATCAGCACGAGGGGATGATTGGGAGGGAGTGGGAGCAGTGGAAGGAGGGAAGAAAGCTGTTACAACGCGTTAGTACCGACGTATCGAGGCAACAGCTGGCACGCTACCTCGTCACCGTCGGAGAGACAATCTCCCAAGGCGACCCACGTAGACCAATTCCACGGATATTGTGCCAGGGACTGTATGGCGCTCTCCATAGCCTCTTCTCGCCGGGACAGGCGGCAAAGAAACACCGCCTTGCTGTCGAAGAAAGATAGGCACGGGACTTGAACTAAACGCAAAATGTAAATCGGGCTTACAGGAAGAGCAGCCAAGGGTCGGTGGCGTTCTTCACAAGTTCGAGAAGTTCGTGTAGCGAAGCATTCACAGGCTCAGGTGGTTGTTCACGAGTGTCTAATGTAGAGTAGTCTGAACCATGTGCGACGGGCTTGCATGCGGTCAAATGACTTACTTTCTAGTTTGTACCATTCGCGCAGTGCTTTCTTTTCGCTTTCCTATATACCGCCATTTATTTATTGAACTACGATGCCGTAGGAGAGAACTCTTTACCAAGTACTGACTGTAAACACGGAGAAAGGTTGCCTTGGCACTCCGGCAAGGCCTCAACCAGTGGATCACCCGTAGATACTCCTTCGAGTCCATGAAGGTTTTAGCCATTGCTATACGATCCGCATCCTCCACCTCCCGTTCCTCGTCTTGTTGCTTCGACACTATTGGGTGTCCTTGCAACACAGAAGCATCCTCCCGGTTGGGTGGAACAGAGAATGGATGTGTAGAATCTGTGGGCAGAGGTGCGGGGGTATGCGCAACAAATGATATGGATGGGCGCGGAGATCGTGTACGAGCCGGAGTTGATGTATGAAAGTTGGTTTGAGCCACAGCAGGGGCGTTGGCGTGCCTCCTAGACGGAGGCAAAGAGCAGAGGAGCTCTGCTGCCCTAGTACGCGTGTAAGATAAGGCACACGCATAAAACACGCTCCGAACATACCATTTCGATGCATACAGCAGACCTCTCGCCGAACAGTCGTGCACTGCGTTCCGCAACGCGTCCACCACCTCGCCGTCCACCTTGAACGTTGCATCCGCCATGCCGTTTCGTTTTTCTAAGTGCACGCTGTCCCTAGAAGCCTGTGGTACGATATGGACACTAGCAGCTGAGTGAGACTGGAAATTGGAGAAGGAGAAAGGGCAGTGAGCGGCTCATTCGACTTCAAGCCACCGCCAAACGCGACGCGTTCCGGAAAAGGAATGTATGAGCGCCTGAGTCACGGTACTTGTCACGGCGCACCAACACCGCGTCGCTGGCAGTGCCAGCTTGGCAGATACAAACATGGTGAGCGAGGCTACAGACGTGGCAGGACTCTTGACCTCAGGCCCCTTCGTCGGCTTCGACACAGTCAAGCTCTTCTGCTTGCCCTGAGCAGGGTTGTGAAAGCGTGTCCAACCTCAGCGGCTTCCCTATGGTGCGCGCTTCTAGGTTGATGGCATTTGTGCGTCATACTTGGTCACTGAACTTGGCATTGAACCTACCAGGGTGTCCTTGCCAATTGCTTTCTGGCTATTGGACTGGCCGCCGCAGCGTTCTTGACACGTGTATACTGGCTGCTGAACGCAACAACAACGCTCAAACATGATGTCCGACGCTCAATCTCGGGGAAATGCAGTCTTGCCGTTTTCCTTGGCTCAGGTCCGCTTATCTCCTCCAAGATGTTGAGAAGCGCTAAGCGCACTGCGTACCCAGGTGGACACACGAGTGAAGCATTGAGCTTGCTCTCGGCGCTGGATTTTGCCCGCTATTCTCCGCGCACTTACATCATCAGCGAGGGCGATGCGCTGAGCATGCGAAAGGCTCTCGAACTGGAATCGCTTAAAGCCGCCGACACACACAAGGGCACCCGAATTGTTCGTAATTGTCCTTTCCACTTCCTTTCCCTTGGCTGTGCACGAAGTACTTATCCCTGGATCAGAATCGGAATGCAGAGGCGCCTTATTCATTTGTTGTGATTCCGAGGGCTCGGCGTGTTCGCCAGTCCCTTCTTATCACCCCTGTCACCGCAGTCATTTCCCTTGCCGCCTCAATATGGCACATCACCATAGCCCCCCTATTTTTCGGGCCCCCTACTGCTGAAGTTCTGTTACTGAATGGGCCCGGGACATGCTTCGTTCTATGCATCGCCGCATATCTGAACCGAGTACGCACGTTCGTTGACACGCAGAGTTCAATTGATGGAGTTCTTTGTTTAGGTCTTAGGCCTACGTTCCCCTCGGCTCATTTACGTTGAATCCTTCGCTCGGGTCCGGCATTTATCGTTGTCCGGCAAATTGTTGAGGCCTCTTGTGGACAAGTCAGTTGACCAGACTTCCCACCGACGCAACTCACTCATATCCATTTAGATTCGTGGTGCAATGGCCAGAACTTGCCGGAAGAGGGGGGAAGGACACATACCGTGGATGGCTCATATGAGGCATCTCAGGCTGAGCAAGCTCATCGGTCATTTCGTCGACAAACAGGGCACGAGGTAATCATAACAATATTACAATATATACATCGATAGCCAGTAAGGACAGGGGTGGCAGTCCATATGAAAAGCAAACGGATATCCGGCATAGTCGACCATTTCTCGCTACTTCCGAGTCCACCTGTCCTCACCGTCGTTGCGTCCGCCGCGCTTGGAAGGGCTGGCGCTACGGCCACGGCCCCCTTCTCTCTTTCCTGGCTCCCAGCCGCCGCCACCGGTGGTCGTTGGGGGGTGTAGGCGCCGTTCTAAGCGCTGGCCATGACGAAGAGAGCGAGCAAGGTCGGAAGACGGCAATCGCAAATGCATGAAGTTGCAGAATCCCCCGCGATTACACTCTCCGTTCTCATTTTGGCGACAGCACGCTTCGCGGAAGTCCGTTACGGGGGATAACTCCGCGTATAGGGGGCGACCTGGACGCGTCATCAGCATGTTTTTTGTTTATGTTGTGAATTCGCAGCTCACCCGCGTACCACCGGTCATTAAGATTGTCTACTGCTGTCTGTGCCTCGGTCTCCCACTCGTATCGGGCGTATACGTTGCCAATCAGGTGGTCTCCGACGTTGTCACAGACCTATGCGTGGCACGTATGTTAGCATGGGCACTGATGTTCACGCGTTGACTTATTAGAACTCACATGAAGTTCAAGGAGATGCCCAAATTTCGCTAACTCGCAGTAGAGGTCCTCATACACAGCATCGAAGCCTTCTTGTAACTCCTTCTCTGTTTTAGTGCACACCGGGTCGTGCGCGGGGTTGTGGTAGACGTTAGGAAGGAGAATAGTCTGCGAGAATGCTGGCTTGATATGTTTCCTCGAGCAACGATCCCCGTGTCGGCACGCGCCAATCTACGAGTATACATAGCCATTAGGGAACCCCGGTTCAGGCAAGGACAGACGCAGACACTCACTTTGTAGTAGAACGAGCAATTGACACGGTCCTGCTCGGTTCCAAAGATATTTGCCTACAAGCCATCAGTGCTCAACGCTCAGAATACAACAGAAAAGACACATACCAAGTGTGAAGCCATTGCGAGAGATGGTGGATACCAAGTACACAGCAAGTCTTCGTGCAAACGCAAAGTCCGGCGCCTATATAGGTGGCTGAGGCTGACTCAGCATTACCTGAGGTTCGCTCTTGCCGTTTCGAGTGCCTTCCCGGGACGGTCCGAGAAACGGCCCGAGGTTACCGCCGGTCTCTTAAAATGCCGCGTGCGCTAGTCTAGTAAGTGTAAGCGTCTGAGTGACTTCGCAAATGAAGAACGTCACCCTCTCTGAATCTTCGCTCCGGACTGGATTCTGGAGAGTCCAAGGGTTGGATCACGCACATGAACATGGGATGGATAATTGGGGTGCGGACCATCCGATGGGCGTATCCATTTCCTCTTCTCAGTGTTTGGATTCGACCTCCGTCTCTAGTGGCAGAATCATCGCGCATTTGTGGTCGGGCCAATCGACGGACCGCCGTATAGCAAATTGCTGAAGTTGGTGCATGATATTGAGGCGTGTAACGTACTCAATCGTTGGCGGATCACTTTCGGATTTGACAAGATGTCGTTTCAGTGAAGTTCCCATCAACATCCAGAAGTTGTCGCTGACCTATTTCATCATGTTCAATGACCAGTCAACTTGTGAACTTTGTACCGACCGACCTTTTTATCATTTCGTCGATCTTATACTCAGTGGACGTACTGTGTTAACCGACGTTTGATTGAATATCTGTTGTCGCTGTCTTGTTCCAGGTGAGCATTTTGCATGTTCAAGATTGACGGACACCCATAGGGTTGCTCAGTGCCGACCATGTTCGCCCTGTCGCGTAACGAAGCTCCCATAAGCTGTCCTCGCGGTGCGTACGCCGCTTCTACGCCTCTAGAAAAGATTCATTGATTCTGGTCATTCAGCAAGTTCACGCGGGTGCCGGACAGCTACCCACAGCGGCCCGAAGACCTTGTACCTATCGGCCATAAACCCGTGCCACTGCACATGCACGGTGCCTTGTAATGGTCCTTCTCCGACGCCCGATATTTCCAGCGTTACTTGGAGAGATCTGGAGAATTTGCCAAGGTACACCGGCGCGGTTCACCGCGCACCGAGTAGAGGTTCCTCGCTGCTTGGCATTCATGTAGCACCCTTGGCCCGGTCTTGGCATGTGAACGGGCGCGTATGAATCTTACCCCCGGACCTGGAGCTTCCTTGTTGGATGAGCTTGACCGTCTTCTCCTTCCCCTGGTTTCCCCGGTCATCCGTAGCCACTGATGACGATGGTAGAGGGGTCGTCGTCATCGGTGTCTTGCCAATGATGGGTCACGGCTCAGGCTGAGCCAAGGACTACGTTTTCTCATCCGCAGGCCACTTCTGAGAACGGGCGCCCCTTGGGTGGGCACTTGCCCGATGTTGCCCTCGTCCTGAGCCGGCCCAACTTGCAACTCGCCCACACGTGTCGGAATCGCAGCGTCGTAGGTATCCGAGATACTTACCAGTGTGATCGGTCCTCTCACGTTATCTGATAAGATAAGATAGCGACATCTGGAGTGGGCGTCGACTCCCGGGCTAATACCGGCTTCTGTCGCACATGAATCCTATACAGTAAAAGAGTTTACCGACAACATCCACTACTTCGGAAAAATGATCCTACGGTATTATATAGCGGAACAATAGATTTTCCCGGCGGCGACGACGTTGCGACTAGAGCTGACTTCAATTAGTACGTCTGGCTGCTTTGAAGAGCGTTTGGAGCCGATGTCCCACCCCCTCCCTCCTCCTATACTGCTGACACGGCATCAGATGTCCAGTAGTTCCATTGATTACCGTTGTGCGAAAGCAGAAGTCGGTTTCGCCGCCCGTTGCTCGGATTTTTCTCACATCCTCGTGCGGTACCCTTTACAGGCGCAACGGGATTAGGCACTCCGTAGAGCACTCGCTCTGAATCATGCGCGATGCCACCGGTCCCGTCAGAATCTTTCCGTGAGGACCGCATGGATCGCCTTCTACTGAGTCTGAAGTTGTGACGGGATCCACCGACGCCCGAAGCAGCGCCCTTGGACCAAGGTGCCTTTTACTCCGAGCATTATCAGCCGCACTCAAGAGATGCGTTGAAAAATGCCAAAGGTCTGATCGTATGCTGTGCGACTGTGCGATACGTACCAAGCCTGGTTTGTGGGCGCCCTGACATAAAACTTGCGGTGCACCGATAATAAAACCTGACCAGTCTCCCTCGGTCTCCTGATCAGGGTCGAAATCGCGATTTGATGGAATCTCTACTTCACGGATCTCGCCTTACAAAAATAGTTCCGCGGCAGCTCGTTACATGAGGACTAGGCCAGGCGACCAACACCAACGTACAACTATAAATATTTACAGGGTATCGAACTCTATCTACATGCACCTGAGGCGTCGGACGTCAGCTGAGCCCGCCTTGCGGCCATTCTGTGGGCTGTCTGAGCGGCTCCCATGACATGAACGAATCGTCCCAGGGAGGGCTTGGATAAGACTGCGGCTGATTATGCTTGAAATCCCAAGATCGTGGGGAGTGAAGAGCTTGGGGCGGTATTGACGCTGTAGAGGCGTTCGGAGGATGAGAGCCGGGATACGCAGTCCTACCGAATAGCGCGTTTGCAGGGAGAGGAGGCGTGCGAGGATGGGAAGGTAAAGCCTCTGGTGGTGAGACGATATTGCTTAATGCGACGCTATGAGCCGCAATCGCGAAGGTTATCTATCAGCCGCTGCATGTGCCTCACATCTGTCGGGGACTTACGTAGTAAACCTGTCGAGCTCCGAGATCCCCTTGTGAACCTTGCAGTCAGACTGCGCGCCGTGCTTGGCATATCTTGACAGAACCTCGGCGGCTCGCCGAAGACGCAGAGAGAGCTCTAGCACGGTGCTGTAGCTCGTGTGGTCGTTCAAGCAACCGCAATGGTCGCCGCCATGCCCTCCCGTACATGGCTCGGGTGCAGAGAGGATCGTCTCGAGCATATCGCTTAGGTAGCCGTCCTGCCCAGTAGCACTGTTGGGGACGTTGCAAGTCGTGAGAAGCGTCGAAAGGTCGTATTCAGAGGACAGCATGGTGCTCATAACCTCCGCATTTGGGCAAGGGAAGGGCTCGACGGGGGTGTGCATAAGAGGAGACGGTGTGTGCAATGGTGATGGGGATCCGAATCCCGAGGTACCCGATGATGGGGGCGAGAGAGTATCTGCGCAGGGGGAGGACGGCGTGCGATCGCGAGGTCGGGGGGAAGACTTGGGTGGTATGGCGAAATAGCTGGACTGTGGACCCTGAGACGATGATGCAGTAGGGCTAGAACCGCCCGCATGCGGGCCGGTGGTGGAGTCGCCGGGGGCTGTCGTAGCTCCGGACTGAGCCCACCGAGGGTGGGGCTTGTTCTTCAGCTGAAGCCGGTCGTTTGAGCCTATGCATTGGAAGCGAGTCCCGACTGCGCTCACCTCTCTAATAATGCTTTCCAGTTCAGCGACTCGCTTCTGTAATCGAGCGGCTTCATCTTGAGCGTTAGTCCTGCAAATCACTTGTCGGTTGTCGTCGTGTCGTGTGAACAGAAAACATACCTATGCGAAGGGTTATCGACCTCGTAGACGCATAATCCGGTCTGTGTGTGACACTGGGGTGAGAGCGTATCTTCGATAAGAGGAAGACGACCTCACCAGTCCAAGTTGGGTGCACCGCCCACATGGTCGCTGACGATCGCACTGAGGAACGGAACATTAATGCTACCCGCCTCAAGGGAATGCTCGATGCTTGCTCACCATCCGTTTCGATGTATGGCAGTTCAAGCATGATTGGGTCGGTCGGTTGCGTCGCTTCCCTGCGCCGGGGTCAATACATGTAGGGTCGGGCTGGCCGAACACACTCACGCCGATGGTCGTCTTCAGACGTGCGCTTCGGGGAGGCAGCAGAAGATCTCTTCTTAGCGGTGGTGGGTTCGGCAGACATGGTTCGGGGGGCTCAAATGAATCGGGAGAACATTGCGACGACACTTTATAACGAGCGTCGAGGAGGGGTCTTGGCACTCGACCCGGCGGACGGGGCAGGAATAATCCTCTGTATGGTAAGTCCTGGCGGCAAGCATGGCAAAGGTCATTGGAAAGGCTCGAGAAGGAGAACAACTGCCAATGGGCGATAGGCGCACGCCGAGGGCTGACTGCATCGGTCACCGGAGTGGGAAGATCCAACGGTATTCCGGACAGCGCAGCGTGAGAGGTGGAGAACGCCGCAACGGCGTCGACAATCAGTGTCTGCCAGGCCACCGTGACAATCGCATCACCTGAAGGTCGGCTCCTTTCCGACGGACGATTGACTCTCTCTCAGAAGTCGACGAAGCGCCAAGACCGTCGGAGCAGCCCTGCGCACCCACGTCAAGGAGAACGGGTGCGTGTGAAGAATCTACCACCTGCTTTAATCGGCCACAAAGACGAATTTTCCCGTCTGACTGCTTGCCGCCTGACCGCTGATAGGTGCCAGCGCCGGATCGGTAACTTGCACTTTCAATAGCGATACACGTAACGCGGGGGGCTGCCGCAGGGCGTGCAATTTCAGGCCTTAGTCGCCGCCCGGCGGAACTTCCGCGACGCACTATCGGGCAGTGTCGTTCGTAAGAGGTTCCGATGGGGTCTCAAATCCGCAAATGCGGCGTGACTTTCAATCCTGGGAGCAAATGGTCAATAGAGAACCTTGAAGAGCGATCCCGCCAGAGGCTACGCACAAACTCCGGCGCGCACCAACGTGGGAAGCCAGCGTCTTTCCCGGCCGTGGACGTGTCCATGAATCCCGGGACGTGTCCCATCAGATCTCAGCTGGCTTGGCACGGCCAAAAAGGCAATGGCTCATGGACAACCTACCAGGGCGTCGCCGGACGGTCGAGGCGCATGGTGGGTGGCTTCGGTAGGTACGCTGCTCACTGTTGTTGATGGGTACCCCAATCTGTCTGCAGGATCGACGATGGCGAATAGCCAGCGCTGGCGATAGATCACGTTCGCTCCTCACTGGACCGGAATGATGGTCAGATAGATAAGAACAAGTGCCTGACCTACAAGACGCGAGGTACCTGCAAACGACGTTCGTTGGCGAGCTTGGCACTCACCCGCGCTCGCTGCTAATCTGGTATCGTGCATTCGCCGCCGACGGCGCGGGGAATCAATTCTTTCAGACGTAACGGCTCCTGTTGATGCAAGAATCATTGTCGGTTACCTAACTAGCGTGGTAAGATGAATGAGGCAGTGCGTGAGATTTCGAGAGCGGCATCTCGTAGGCTCGCCTCGGTACGCCCACATATGTCACTGAGCGGGCGCACAAGATGGCTCACTATCCACTGGCATGCTACCGTGCGGAATGTCCAGCTTCCCTACCGCCGTCGTGCGTTAGAGTGGCGGCCTTGGTCTAACCTGGTAAGTGGCACGTTGTGCCACAAGCAACGCGCCAACGTGCATTCGAACGTCAGCAGATGATATTGCAGTGAAAATGTCACGGACTCCACCACAATCGTACGAAGCGAGAAGGTACGTCATTTAACACGCCGTTCGTACTGCCTGATGCGCCCCGTACAGAGGGGTTGCTGGACGGATTGTGCTCCTACGAATAGGCGGAAGCACTAACGTTGATGTCGACAGCCAAGCCTAACAGGTCTTGGCACCGGCCCTCGGGCAGGAGAAGTCTTGACGTGGTAGAGAGACTGCTAGTACTTACTGCGAGATGAGAGCATATGACGCTTCACACCCTGAAGCAACCCCCGGAAGCAAATATCAGTTTGGAAGCGCAAACTAGATTGTAGTAGAAGAACGCCGGCAGAGCAAAACCTTACTGGAATCTGATGCCGCGGAGAGGCAATGTGGTCAGGACCGCAAGGACCTTAGTGCGCTTATGCCCGCCGTCGACTGTCTTCTCTGTGGGGCCCGTCGCATCGCGTGGAAAGTACCGCGTAGGTGAGGGGTACCGATGGTCGCGGATGCGTCCGCACTGCCAGTATTCGCGACCTCCCTGGCAATCCGACTGGGCAGGAGGAACGCTGAGAGGTGCATGGTACCAAGCTTGATGGCAGGGAGAATCCGATAGACGTACCCCGCTCGGCCTTGGCGGAATGGAAGCCCCGACCTTGAGCCCGCCGACGTCGCTTGCCTAGTCCCACTGCGGCGGCTGAGTGGCATCTTCGTCCATCGAGCCCGCCCCTCACGTTCGCGGGGCAGTGTCGGGAGCGCGTTCCGTGAGCCTAACATGCTGAAGGTGTAATAGTAGATGAATAGCGAAGCTATGGGGTGAGTGAATGCCGCTTCAATGGCCTTCTGGAATGGGCGGGAGATGAAGACTAGTCGGATGCGCTGGGCCCGTTGGGCTCAGTGAGGTAGGCACCAATCCTGCAAAACTCAAGCAATGAGTCGCATCGAGGCAACACCGGAGGTCACGCACCGGAGTGGTATCGTATTGCTTCCGGTACGAGGATAAGCATCAGCAAGTTCGTTTGGCGACCTCCTGCAGCACATTGAGTTAGTTACCAGCGCGCACTCTGTCCGAATCGAGAGCATAGCGCCACGACGGCGCAAGCGTTACGGGACCGTTCGAAGCGATTGGGTCAGAGCCCAAGAGAGCTGTGGGAGTGAGGCTGTGAGGGTGAGAATACGGAGGGAAACAATGTAAGAAAGAAGTGCAGGATCGGGAATGGCTTGGCGGTTGTATAAGGTAATCTTGCTTGCAAGTCATGGAGTCGCTCGGATGCGCGGACCTCAAGCGGCTTTGGAATTGGAAGAAGTCGAGAACGATGCCCGGGGTTTGAATCGTTGTGTCTACGCGCCCGGAAAATGGGAGTAAAGCCAGGTTCTAGCAGTCTACGTCAGCTGGTAGTGGTCCAAAAGTAGCGGCGGTGGCGGCATTGATGTTGTTCAAAGCACGGGATGTTGGGATAGCAGTTTCGGTCCCTTGAAGATTTGCGATACAGAACGCCATCTGGGCACGAAGGCTGTCGGGGAGCTGGGCGCTAGGAACACGGCTCAAGTTAGTACCCCCGAAGCATAATTTGACCGCGGCGGCGAGCGTGCATACTACCGTTCCGCCCACGGATGAAAAATCGGTCAGAAAGCGGCGTCTTTCTCGCTATCGCTTGGAGTCGAGCTGCCTGGGAGAGGTTGGGGTAGTGCGAGATGCCGGCAGCGATGACCCTTCTGGCCGATGTATCCCCTGGGGCGACGTTGTAGGTTAGACGGTCGCGCCACCATCGCGAGTGTACACTTTGTATGTCGATCCGGAAACACTTACTGGGCAGGTATAATGAACGCTAATCCGGCCGCAGAACCATCGTCATTGCGCCCTGGGAGTGGCAGGCGCCCACAGCGGGCTTGGCAACCGCCCCGAGCGCCTTCCATCAGACAAGAACAGGGAGAACAAGAAGACTTGCCCGATGCAAATACGCCCGGGTGCCCTGCTGACTCATTCAACGGTCACTCCGGATGCGAGGACGTTGGGTCCCGTCGTCGTCTTCGCTGGGATCGGCGCTGGGCGCTGAGAGCGATGTTGCCGACTGAGCCTGAATGGCGGGCAGCCGGGGCCAGACAATCCTCAGGACACGACAGAAGTGCTTCCGGAAACTGTCAAACACTCGGAGAGTGGCCACGCCCCGGACTAACAATGACCTGACACTCCGGCAGGCACAATGAGAGACACCACGCGTTATCCTTGAGCTCTGTCGACAACTTGGGCATTGGTTTTGCTATTGCAGCAGGGGCAACGCCGGTTGGAGTTTCTGGGCGCGATCCTTGGACGCCATCCCGGTGTAGCTTGCTCTCCGGTACTTGGTCTCCGGTACTTGGTATGAAGCGGTGGCATCAGTCCTACAAGTCACATAGGGCTCGAGCGGGGCGCCAGAACATACCAAGTACGAAGCGGATAGAGGCAAAGGACCCTTTCTCTGGAGTCGGGCCAGCGTCGATTGCACCACGGCGCTCGGAACTGGCCTAGCTCCATGCGCGCGCCGAAGAAGAATCGGGATTGACTGGTGGAGCCGGTCCCGCTAATCCCAGCTGGACTACCTGTACGCATTCACCACCTTCTCGTGGAGCTCAGTAGCCCCGTCTGGACTCTATGTGAATGATATACAGTACGAAACCACTCATCGGAAGTTATTTATGGCACACGGCTCAGTCTCTTCGCTCGAGCCGTCCGGAGGATATGGTGCGAGAGAACCGATCAATTACACCAGAGCAAGAATAGATGTTACACATGAGGAATACACGGGACAGAGTAGGGTTAAATGGGATCTTCTATCCAACGCTCAGTCTGCGAAGTGCGGGTGGATGACGGAACTTACCTCAACACCGTCGTGACTCTCACATGTTGCCTTGGTACTGGGCGGCGGCGGCCGCAGCGCTCGCGATACCGGCAAGCATCGTGACCCACCACGCGCGATACAGCGTCTGCCAGCCTTCTTCGTCGATGATACGCTTGAAACAGTCGACAAAGCCGAGGTACGGGTCCTTCTCGTGGCGGAGACTGCCATGCAGTCAGCGACATTGACGGTTGGATGACAGATAACAAGTCATACCCGATGACATCCTCTTCCTGATTGGAGTACTCAGAATACTCGTGCGCCTCAATAGCGTCGTCCTCAACTTCCTGCTCTACTGAGTTGTACTCTGCCGTGGCATGGTTGCGCTGAATAGCGAGTTTCGTGACCATGACCTCCAGAGGGCAAGTGATGATCACGCTGAGCATTTCGATGCCGACGTAGATGCCGAACTTAAAGGGCGTGAAGTTGTTGGACAAGAGAAGGTTACGGAAGCTCCTCAGGACTACCAATGCATACAAAACCTGCAGGAGCTCGGCGGCGAGCAGACCCGGAGTCAGGTACAATGTCCAGGGGCGACGACGCTCGGTCGGCGTCAGGAGGATGCGCAGGGAATGCATGAGGCTGAAATATGAAAGCTTGTATGGCGTCACGATTGAGCTGTAAGCAGCGCTCAGGGGTCATGCACGCGTAGCACCGCGAATGAACATACCGGTAGGTTAATATGGCCGCTGGGAGTGCGATCAACATCCCGAAAATACCGGAGGCCAAGACGCCAAGAACCCCGGTGTCGATAGTGTCGATGCGGGTGTGACTTGCCAGCCCTCGAGAGTCCAGTGCGCCAACGGCGAAGCCGGTCATCACGATAGTGGCGAGAGCAGTGGGCACTGACCGGCTTGTCAGTCATGGAAAAAAGCTCATCAGAAAGAACGGCGTACTCAGTCCCTTGTACAACCCAGCAAAACCCTATATAGCCTTCGTTCAAGACGAGTTGATGCGGCCAAGTTTATTAACACTCACTTCAATACTGTACACCCGCCTTAACATGCCAAAGAACGACGTCACAATCGGCCCAGTATGCACATTAACATTCCCTTCAGGGTCGAGCTGGAGGGCCTTGGGGTTGTAGTTGGCTAGTAAGGGGGGTGAGGGATGCGAACGGGGCTATGTGGCGCGAAGCAGTACCGACCTCGTAACCGGACGAGTGCACCCGTCAGCGGGACGGTTATTGCTAACGAGACCGCCAGGGAGAGGGAGAGCGTGATCCCCAGAAACAGCAGCTCGCCGGCTGAAGACATTACGAGGAATTACGAGGAGATGGTGGTCGAGAGTAAAGAGGCGTTGCTGTCGGAGCCCGGCGCAGCACCAACGCGACACCTGCTCGAGCCGCCCGGTGCCCCGCCTCGGGACCAAGGCGCGCAGCGCTGCCCGTTTTGGGAATCCACAGCCACCCGGCACCGCCAGGCCAAAGCAGCCCAAACGCGCGGCCAAACTTTCCCAGGGGCTCCTTGTCCTCGACCACCACCATATCCTCCCATCGATAAGGCTGCCCTGGCCTTCTGCTCTGTCTTGCGGGTTGCTTAGTGCAATTCCAGCTAGTTCTTCAAACTTGACACCCGTCTTCCTCTTGATCATCCCTCTTGTGCTTGCACCTGTCGTGTTGACGGGGCTCCCTGCACTTGTCGTTGCGATGGCCTGACTTGCCAACGAAGCTTTTCGCGATAGTTGCTGATTTCAGCAACTACTGGTCGAGGGGTGTGACTAGCCGGTTGGAGCCTGTCTAAAGAAGTTGCAGGATCTCCGGCACTGCTACAACATTGGACTGTCAGCTTCATGTTGAAGAGCAACGCTTCAATGGCGGGCTACGCGAAAAATTTCACACCCACCAGGCAAGGTTAGTACTTGGCGCCCGTATTGATACTCCGAAATCATCTTACAGCCGTGATTCTAGATGTAACTCCAACACGAGCGCAGCTCGTCTGAGCCGAATATGTCGGTTCACAGGCGCAGGTACGTCAGAGCGCTGGCTCGTTGAAGACTAGAGTGCATGACTTCAGCCAAATCAACATTCCCCGTGATCACTGGCTTTCCCTGGTGTCCGTTCTACTCGGTTTTCCTGGACTGCGAGTGTGCCTTGGTTCTCTGTATGATCACCATCTTGCTTCCCTCTCCAATACCGCGACTTCTGGCCATTCCTCCGATCCCAACATCGATGGTGAATCCCCAAAATCCACTGAATCCCTGACTTCCTTTCGACCCACTTGGGCGTTCGACCACTGGAGGTTCATATTTGTCCCTTCAACATCGTGCGACGCGAAGACATGGCATGTCGACCTTCGGTCAATCTTACCATTACATCGAGGACTTTTTGGAAGCCGCATAGTCTTGCGTCGCCTCGGATACTATGCGAGAGGTGTAGCCACATCGTACGTGTTGGCACTCGCTTTACATATATTCTGCCATCATGTGCTGCGCCCGCTACGTTTGTGTCGCCCACCTACTCGTCGTTGTGTAGTGTAAAGCCATCTTTACCGTCAATGTATTGCCTCCCATTGAAATATAGTTGTTGACCTGTACCATCTCCATCGTGTGATGTATGTGATATACGACGCCCGCCAACTGCTCTTGTCGGAGAGAGCCCCGCTGCTCGCCGTGTGTACAGGTTACTGCCCACATAGATTCTGCTAAGAACTGGGGTCTGACTCGGGTCTTGTCTTGTATGCAGGCTTGTTAGCCACTGTGCTGCCCAGCGACGGCAGCTCACGAGCGTTCCGCCACAACAGTTTGACTCTCCGACTCTAACCAGATCATTAGGGTTCCTCTGCCTTGTTGTCGACCTCCCACACCCGCACGTCGACCCCGACCTCTGCTCTACCACACACAACTGTCTTTCGTCCGATCCAGACATTCTCCAAAATGTCTCTCGGGCCAGATGCGGCAGCTTCCAGAGTCAGTATAATTGAATTCTGTGCCCACAAGGCCATCGCTGTTTGACCCAGTTGCCTGACCCGACTCCGCCTCCTTGCAGAAAGCTGCTTTAGAACAACTGAAG
This sequence comes from Trametes hirsuta, assembly GCA_001302255.2. Lineage (NCBI taxonomy): Eukaryota > Fungi > Basidiomycota > Agaricomycetes > Polyporales > Polyporaceae > Trametes > Trametes hirsuta. Next base: position 1,144,919 of record CP019378.1, read on the forward strand.
TTCAAGAAAGTTCAGAAACTACAGAACACGTCAAGCAATCACTCTGTGTCTCCCGCCCCGCCGTCGTGGGTCAATGGTGACAATGCGGTGGTCGCGCCGCCAGCCCAGTCGCGGGACGCGACAGCCACATCGCGCTACTTTCCTGTACCGCCATCATCCTCCGGCATTGTACTTGTGCCCAGCTCAAGTCCTCCACGCCCCGATCCCTCCGATGCACCTCAGAACTCAAATAATGCGTGGCAGTTGTTCGACGACGACGTCCCTGGCCTCACGCGCTCCGACCCGCCAGTCGGTCCCCCCTCCCATAGCATGGACCCACTCATGATGCCCAGTGGTTTCCGACCGTCTCTAGGCGTGTCAAACGCGTCATCCACGCGTCCATCGTCGGCGACCAACAGTAGGAAGATTTCTGAGACGGAGGATGTGGATGAGGGAGATCGACCCCGTAAGCGTTTGAATACGGGATCCACCACCTCGCTAGACGCGATCGACTTCTTGACCCCGAGCTCTCCGGATGTTCGGAAAGCTACTCAACGGCTCCCCGGACCTGACACGTCACTCTCGTCACTCTCATCCGATGATTCCCTGTTGGACGTAAGACACCTGGCCAACGGCAGTGCACACCCTAGGATTGTCCGTGAGCCACCCCGGGTGGTCGAGCACAAGCCCTCTTCGTCATCGTCCTCGGCGCCAGCGTCGGCGGATGAGGGCCGCTTCACGCGTTTTCGTCTCACTCAGATCGAACATGATACGGATGTCGTCCGCGCCGCATGGACGGAGGCTGGCGGGGACGTACCCAAAGCTTCCGCTTTGCTTAACGATCCCACCTGGAAGCCGAGAGCCAAAACACCTCCCCCGCAGGATCTTCACTTCGAGACTGGACGAGTGAAGGAGGTGGTGGAGGCCACGAAGGCGCAGAGACTAGCCGTGAAGGAGAAGGGCAAGAAGTCCATGATCTACAAGAATCGCGTGTTGGACGACAAGCCGCCTAGCGGCGCCGGGCCATCGACCCCCCCTGCATCCAAGGTCGTGCCTGTTATGGTCGACTCGCCTATGAGCCCCGAGGTGGTGAAGCCTCGGGCGAAACGGCTGAAGAGGAAGGTCGTCGACTCCGACTCCGAACCCGAGTTCGTGGACAGTGATCGGGAGAGCGGGCCTCAGATGTCTCGAGGCGGCGTGTCAGACGAACAACGCGCGTTGGACTACTTCAACGAGACGTCGGCCGACGGTTTACAGGAGCTAACCGGTGCGCCGTGCTGCATTCATGAATCATTCTTTGATCTAACTTATCTCCACGCAGGCTGCAGCGCCGAACAGGCCAAAAAGATCATCGAGCTTCGACCATTCAAGTCTGTCGAGGACCTCAACAGCAAGCTTGGGCAAGGGAAGAAGAAGGCCGGCCCTGCCGGCATTAGCCCACGCATGTTTGAGGACAGTGCCACCATCTTCGAGGGTTATGGTAAGGTCGACAGCATCCTGGAGGACTGCGAGGGCATCGGCGCGGAACTCCGAAAAGAGATTACAAGTTGGACGCAGGCAAATCCGAAAGGCAAAACACGCGATGGTCCTTCGTCTTCCCGCTCCTCCTCCGCGTCGTTGGATGAGGGTGCCATCAACTTCACGCACTTGGAGCTACCAGACCATAAGCCGAAATACTTCATGACGTCCCAGCCGTCCCTGCTCAAGCCCAGTGTCAAGCTGAAGGAGTACCAAATGATCGGAGTCAACTGGTTGAGCCTTTTGTACCAGAAAAGGCTAAGTTGTATCCTAGCGGATGAGATGGGTGAGTCCATGCCCAAACCGAAAACAACGGACAGGCGTTGACGTAGGCATTAAGGTCTTGGGAAGACCGTGCAAGTCATCAGCTTCTTCGCACACCTAAAGGAGCGGGGCCGCGAAGGCCCGCATCTCATCGTCGTACCGTGAGTGCTTCAATACATTCTCGATGTCACGCGGCTGACGTGCCGGAAGTTCGTCGACGTTGGAGAACTGGTGCCGAGAGTTCCAAAAGTTCGCCGGCGACAACATCAATGTTGAGACATACTACGCCGACAAAGGCGATCGTCCGAGGCTCCGTGACATGTTGAACAACTCGGTGGCTACGCGCAAACCCGGCGGATGGAACGTCCTCATCACGACGTACAATTTGGCTCAGGGTGATGAGCACGATCGCAAGTTTTTTAGGAGGATCGAGTGGGACGTGAGTATCGTGGCTGTCTGTCTTCATGGAGTATTCTGACATGGTATCATCAGACCTGTGTCTTCGACGAGGGCCACGTCTTGAAGAATTTCCAGTCACAACGCTACCAAGCGCTCTTGAAGTACAAGTCACGATGGCGGTTGTTGCTTACAGGAACACCACTGCAAAACAACCTGCAAGAGCTGGTGGTGCGTGCTCCCACGGGTGATCCATCATGTCGAAGCTGGTGTCTAAGAAGTGTTCTAGTCGTTGATGAACTTCATCCTGCCTGACCAGTTCGCGGAGGACCTCGACTCCCTGCGGGCCGTGTTCAAGACCAAGGGTGACTCGAAGATCACCCTGCTTGCTCAGCAGCGTGTGTCACGAGCCAAGAAGATGATGACGCCCTTTGTCCTTCGGCGTCGCAAGGACCAGGTACGTCCCTCAGGCCATGCAGGATATCATGCAACATACCTATCATCGGTGTAGGTGCTTCAAGACCTGCCCAAGAAGACGGAGCGCATCGAGTGGTGTGATATGACTCCGCTCCAAAAGTCCATCTACAACGATGCCCTCCAGCGGTCTCGCAAAACCATCTTCGACCTCGAAAACGATGGTGCCGAGACGCCCGACGCGCCAGCCACTAACGGCAAAGGGAAGGCGCCCAAGAAGAAGACACGCGCCAACGCACGGACGAAGGACAAGATGTACCTCGAGAACAGTTCGAACGTGCTCATGGACCTCCGCAAGGCAGCGTCGCACCCGATGCTGTTCCGGCGCCGCTTCACGGATGACAAGCTGACGGCGATCACCCGGCTCCTGCTGAAAGAGCCCGACTTCAAGAAGCGCGGCGCTATCTTCGAGTACGTGAAGGAGGATATGGAGGTCATGACAGACGCGGAGTTGCAGGAGTTCTGTGCGACCTACAAGGTACGTGTTTGGCCTTGGCCCAATCGGTCGCTCCCGCTCATGGATTCCCCAGTCGTTGCGGCGCTTCGTCCAGGACGAGGACTGCTACATGCAGGCGGGGAAGATCAAGGTGTTGCTCAACCTGCTGGAGCGGTACAAGGAAGACGGACGGCGGATATTGATCTTCTCTCAGGTATGCGCATGTTCTGTTTCCTTGTCCCGCCTTACACGTTAACTAACAACCGCTATTTTTAGTTCACACAAATCCTCGACATCATTCAACGGGTGCTTGACATCAAGAAGGTCAAGTACCTCGTCCTGACCGGGTCTACACCCGTCGATGTCCGCCAAACGTTGGTCGATGAGTTCACGGAGGACGAGAGCATACCGATCTTCTTGCTGTCGACTAAGGCTGGCGGCATGGGTATCAACTTGACCGCTGCAAGTGTGGTCATCATGTAAGTGTCGATTCTCCAACCACACCACGTCATGCCGCTCAACGGCAGTTTGTTAGGTTCGACCAGGACTTCAACCCACACAACGATAAGCAGGCGCAGGACCGTGCATACCGCATCGGCCAGAAGCGCGACGTCGACGTGGTGAAGCTGATCACGAAGGGCTCGATAGAGGAAGACATGCTGGCGCTGGGCATGACGAAGCTCGCACTAGACGAGGCCGTCGCGGGAGAGGATGCGGAGGAACGCGTCGAGACAGAAATGAAGGTGTCGCTCATGAACGCTGTCCGGCGCAAGCTCGCGACGGACGAGGACGTTGAGATGAAGACGGAGGAAACCGCCCGGGACTAGAACACACCTCGCACCTAGACGGAGTACACTATACCCGCGCTCCCACTACTGTTGCCCCAACGCATACACATACACTGGTAATTCTCGCATAGCTATCGTCTGTATCTATCGCATCCGCACATGTACTGTAGTGTCTTGGATCCCCTGCTATCGAAGTCGGGCTGCATTTGTAGCTATTTGAACCTACGTGCGGTTTGTAACCTTCATCAGGTCTATCGACGATATCGCAGTGGCAATACCACATCCCTTGACATCCGGATCTATGTACAAAGACAGTGCTGAAAGTACGGTCGACAGCTGCAGGTCGAGTCGTTCTGTATTGATCATCATCTCGTTACTTGTTGCAAGCAATGAACTTCAACTTGAATGTATACTTCTCGGTCATCTTGACCTTCATCGCCCGCCTAGCTCAATCGGATAGAGCGTCAGACTCTTATGCGGGTGATCTGAAGGCTGCGAGTTCGACCCTCGCGGTGGGCTAGAGTTCTTTTGCTCCCTACCCGGCGCGGGCGTGGCGGGCCGGGGCCGATAACGACGGGGAGGGTCCGCTTCCGAGTCCCGCGCGAGTCGGAGGACACAGTCAGGCTGAGTTCGCTGCACCCACCACCGACGCCGCCTCTTCCTCTCCTCGCACAACCCACCCACCTCCGCCTACGTCGCCGTACCGTTCCCCGGCGATTGGGCTTTGATTGTTTCCCTTCCATCTGACCCTCTGCCGCTATGACTTCCGTCGAGCAAACGTCGGCCCCTGTTGTGGAGGCCAGAGACAGTGGGCCTCTACCCATGTCCTTCCCGGCTATCTTGCGCACCCCTGGGCTTTCCGACAGATTCGCCCATCTCAGGGTTCCCTCCGCAAAGTCCGTTACGTCCGCTGCCGCCCGTCGCAGCAGCAAGAGGGACGAGAAAGAAGGCAAGCGGTGGGTTCGCCGCAAGGAGAATGGTATGTCATTTACCCCCTGTTCCGGTCGTACTTTAAATTGATAGGCCATTCCCTCGACACACAGCACGATTTGTAGGGAACGCACACATCGTCGCGCCGTCCCGGAAGGACTACACCGTTCCGCTGCCAAACAGCCGCGCCACCTTCCCCCAGCCACTGCCCAATTACCTTGCGCGCAACAACGCCATTCCCCCTGCCATCCCCGCCGGCACCGAGCCCGGCTCGGCCAACGCAGGTCGCTTCTCGCTGAGCCTAAAGGGCATGCGCCGCGAGTTCCGCAAGTCGGGCCCGCGCACGGAGCTCCTCGTCAGGGAAGTCGAGGACGAGATCGTCGCCTGGCTCGCCCACGGCGGCGTCCTGCTCGCGCCCGACAGCGCCGCCACCACGCCCGCCCTGCCCGGCGTCCCCGTCGGGTCCTCGGACGCGATCAGGGAGCTCTCGCGCACGCCGCTCCAGCTCGTCTGGAGCACCGGCGACGACGCGTTCACGCGCTACGTCGTCCACTGCTGTGCGCGCTACCATGACGTCGTCAGCTTTAGTACGTCCCTCTATCCCCCCCCTTCCCCACCATTTCTGCTGTCCGTGGCGCAGGCGTTGCTGACGCGGGGGTGACGTCGATGCAGGCAAGGACACCTCCGGGCAGCGCCTCACCTACCTCCTCCGCCCGAACGTCACCCGCCCGAGCCACCGCGCCGCGCCCGTGCTCGACACCCCGCCCACCACAGACCTCTCCGAGCTCTCCGGGCACGAGTTCGACACCGAGTCCGAGCTCCTCTCCGACCGCGACCTCTCCGACGCCGAGGGCCCCCGCCCCCGTCCCCGCACGCACGCACTGGGCGCAATCACCGAGCTCGCCTCGGACGCGTCCGCCCCGCCGTCGCCCATGATCGCAGCGACGACGACGCGCTACGCGGGCTCGTCCGTCCCGTCCATGTCCGTGCTCGACGACGAGTGGTCCGTGATCGGCAGCTCCGACGCGGAGGGCGACCTCTCCGCGCCCGAGGGCGAGGGCGAGGACGACGGGATCGAGCGCGGGGTCGCCGCGGTTGCGTTGAGCGACGCGGAGCCCGAGGCGGACGCGGATAGGACGTTTGTTGCGGATGTGCGGAGGCGCCAGGTCCCGGAGGGGCTGCGCTCGAGACTGCTGGAGCGGCAGCGGCGCGCGGCGTCCTCGCCGTCGCGCTCGCCTGCCAGGAGGCCGCCGAGGAGGGGTCGGCGGCGGCCAGATTATGTGCACGCTGAAGATCTGGAGAGGAAGTCGTTCTACGACTACCTCTTCGCTTAGTCGTGTTCCACACACGCTCAACGGTCGTCTTTTCTTTAGGAAGTCAGCTCCGCTAGGTAGCTGCGCCCATGATATACACATCTGCGTTCGCGGTCGCCGAACGAGATAAACTAGCGATCTGTATGTATGCGTATATGTACAATATCCGAGCGGAACGATATACTGCAGTCCGTGGAGAGTGGTGGCATAGAACCATGTCGGCGTGATTCATAAGAAATCATACATGAGTCCGAGATGGGCGGTCGCGGAAGGTGAATAGCAACCAGACGGACGAATCATCCGGTGAACACTCGCGCGAGCAGGTATAGCGTCGAGCCCGAGAAACGCTGGATGCACTTTCGGTCAGCCGCGGCGACAATGGTAAAGGGCGGAGAGAAGGCCTTACGATGATGCTCGTGATGGCGACGAACGCGAGGATGAAGGTCATGTAGGCCTTGGTGCGGCTAAACTTGTCGTCCCCCGAGTCAGAGAACGTGCTCGCCGCATCGCCCCCGCCGAGGATCGCAACGAGCAGCAACCCCTACGTTTCACGCGCACGTCAGCTCACGCACACAGCCTACAACCTAACAGCCAGCGGGCGGCGCCACTCACGTTCGACAGGACCCACACGAGTAGGACGTTCGTGCGCACGTTCGCGTAGTAGTCCTTCGCGAGCTGCTCCTTCTCGGCGGTGCTGAGCCCGGTGCTCGCCTTGGCGAGCGGCCGGCGGTTCTTGAGGTTGTCGAGCGCCTCCTCGTAGATGCTGTTCACGTCCGCGGCGTCCGTGGGCACCTCGAGGTCGACCTGCGAGTTGCTGTTTTGGATGACCGCGCCGAGGTCGGTCGCGATCTCGTTGTCTTGCTTCGTTCCCCAGGAGATCTGCGGAGCAGGGCGGAGTTAGCGAGATGTTCGTAGATAAGGCGTCGGTGTCGAAGCGCGTGGACTCACATCGTCGAGGTTGGAGAAGGCGTAACTGGGGGAAGTGTCGAGTGAGCGAGGTGTGGGATGTGTGAGGTTGCACGCGCTGGACCTACATCTGCAGAATGTTCATGTACGTTGGGGACAATAGCATATACGGGATAAAGCTCGTGAGCATGTGCCACGGATCGAACGACAAAACACTCGAGATCGCATAGACTAAAACATCGCGATGTGCCCGTCAGCCGCCATACTGCACTCACCGAGACCAACGATCCGCCTACCTCCGTATGTCATGATAATGCTAAAGAGCATAACACGGTACGCCGCACCGCCCTGGTTCGCTGCCTGGATAGAGCACATAACCGCGCAGAAGATAACATATACCATCAACACGGCAAAGATAACTGTACAGATCTTGTATTTCCACTGCGCACTGGGAGACGCCTTGGTCAATGAGGATACTTGGGACGCGTCGGGCAGACGTACGCTTTGGGCTTGTTGCCCATGGAGAAGAGGAAAACAGCGACGACCAGGCCGGCCATCAAGAACTGCAATAGAATGAATGAGGTGTGACATGCGAACGGCCGGGGTGGGTGTTTACCTGAATGACCGCATTGAAGTACCGGATCCCGGGCATACCAAAGGCCTCGCTTTCGAGAGACGACGTCAAGATAACCTATGCCGGCGGTTAACACCAAGCCTCAATTCTCAAAAACGGAATGGCCCGCAACGCACGAAGAATACATAAAAATTTCCCTAGACCGTCAACGTCAACATCACACCCTGCGGTCTAAGAAGAGACGGTAGGCACTCACGACAGCGAACCACGCCGCGATGAGGTTGATTACGTTATAGATCGTCTCCACGACGAGCATGGCCTTCCTGCCCACGCTGTGGCCCGAGCGCAGGATCTGCCCCAAGTGCGCGATAGCATACGTTGCCGCGAAGAACGAGCCGTTCAGCCAGCGGCGCCGCTGGCTGATGAACTCGGGCAGCGCCTCCGGCACATCGGTCTCGGCGATGGCACTCTTGACGTACTTGAGGACCCTATGAACGGCTAATGAGCTTGAGGCGAATAATGGGAGACATGGACTACTTGCCAGTTCGAGTTGGCCTTTGCCACGAGCTCGAAGCACAGAATACGCTACAAGATGAGTTAGAGCCGTAAATGACCAAACCACAGCGTGATTGGACCTACATCTTCCGCAAGATCTGAAGTCCCAAGATCAGCACGTGCATAGGATCCTAACCTGAATCTTCAACTTACACATGTTCGAAGTGAAGATATCTGTGTCCCGTCCGTGAAGCACCTCGCCCTTGAAGTAGGAGGCGAGCGGGCCAAGGCCATACTTGTCGTTCTGCAGTGCGATGTACCTGTACGCTGAGAATGCACCCGGCTGACCATGGTTAGCGTCAGCATGTGTCCTGACTGTCCGAAGGGCTAGCGAGGTCGCACCAAGACGCTAATGTAGCCGAATAGCGATTCCGTCGGTTTGTCCAGGATAGCTGAGATCTTGTACTCAAAGTTCTGGGCCGCCACTGTGGATGCCGCGCGTTAACCAGAACACTCAAGTAAGGGGAGGAGATGCATACCGAGGGGGTTGAGCAGACCCTGCCATCGCTTGCCCTTGTACACCGCGATCTCACCGCATGCACCTGCGACATTCGAGTTCACGTCGAACGCTTTCCACAGGTGGTAGATACTCTTGTTCCCCGGACGGGTTCCGACGTCTAGGAGGACGCATACATTCGGCTATACCACCGGGTTTGTAAATCAGACGCGCATCCCAGCATCCCGGAAGGTGCGCAGCCGAGGACGCACCTGTAGGAGCGCGCCGAACGCGTTAAAAAACCAACGGTGCGAGTTGATCTTCTTCTGGTTCTTCTCCTTCATGCAGAAGATGATCTGCGTCGGGACGACGCCCTTGTCCGGGTACTTGAAGTGCAGGTTCTCGTCGAGCCCGAACGTCGTCGTGTACTCGAACAGGTGCGCCGTCACCGGCTTGTTGTTCACCATGTTCTTCATGTGGTCCCCCGGCTGGTACACGCCGAGCAGCGTCAGGCAGTCGAGCACGCGCGGGTGCACCTTCTTCCGCCCGTCTGCGACGATGCACACGACGACCTGCGTGTGTGGTGAGCGACCTACAGAAAGCCCGGGGAATTGACAGGTAGGATGCACCTTTTTCCAGGCGTCCTGGCCCCACGTCCGCGAGTTCTTACGCGAGCACAGGTGCGCGATGTTGCGCATCACGCCGTACATCGTGCGGCAAAAGAGGATCTCATCCTCCTATATACACGCATCCGTCGGTCAGCACCGTCTCGCCGTCCATGCAGACACACGCCGAAAGGGCGACGCACGTTATACATAGTAATAACAATAAACAGCTCCGTCGTGCGCCGCAGCTCGTTCTGGCGGAGGAAGAACCCGCGCCGCTCGAACTCGTCCGGGTCGCACGTCACGGCCGTGTACCGCGTCTTCGTCGTCTCGGGCTCGCCGCGGCGCGGCAGCACGAGCTTCGGCGGTACCGAGAGGTCGAGCACTAGGTTTCCGTTCGTCAGCTGCACCCGCTTCTTCGTCTTGTGCCGCCGCAGGACGCGCCCCGTCGGCGCAGGCCCAAAGTGCCGCGTCGGTAGCGGCGTCTCGGGCTCCGTCCCCGTTCCCGTCGACACCGATGGTGCGAGCGACACCTTCTCCGGGTCCGCAGGCGCTGACTGCGCGCGAGTCGTGCGCGCAAGTGAAGGCGACTCCTGTGCCACCTCCAACGCTGTGGTGGGTTGTTCGTTGGTGTTTGTAGACACCTGCGAAAGCGGGCGGCGCTGTGGGGACGGGGTATAGCCCGTGTAGTGCACGCTGCCGTCACCAGAGATCTGATAGTCCTCGTCATCCACCGCGGGCGTGGGCGAGCGCGAACGCGGCGGGCGATACACCGCGCGCGAGTGCGCGCCCGACGCGTACGCCTCGGTGTCGTGCCGGAAGTGGTCGATGCTCGTGTCGGCGGGGTACATGCCCGACGTGGGCCGGTCCGGGGTTGCATACGTCCAGCCGGTCTGTTGGGACGGGACGGACGTGACTACGCTGTATGCGGACACGGGGCGTGACGGGGCGGGCCAGGAAGTGCGCTCTGGGGTGTAGTACGGGGGGTTGGGGTCGTAGAAACTGGACTGGGACGTGTTCTGGGCTACAAGGATGGGCCGCTGGTGCGGGGGTGCCTGAGGGATAGGCTGGTGGTAGACAGGGGGCTGAGAGTCGGCGAAAGGGTCATCATCCTCGTGTGTTTCGTACATGTCATTCCATTCCAAGGGTTCTCCGGAGTTGATTGTGGGGAGAGGCCCGTAGTCGATGGCTTGTTGTCTAGGGTGGTATGTGGTCAATACAAAGTCATGGCAATCGTCAGACCACAAAATGCTCGGCTTGCTCGTTCATAACCCGGCGTGCAATCAACGGAGAAGGACAGATGCATCGGGTGAAAGTGGCGGGTTAGATCCCACTGCTCCGAGCGAGTCCTCGAGTCCGTGCTGCGGCGTGTTGCACAGTCCTGTACAAGTGGGTCTAACACTTACCTGTGGCCTACAATAGTGCCTCCCGAGGAAGAACTGTTCCTGGAGAGCGAGGCACGTTCGCCCGCAAGCGAGCCCTCCTCAGACACCTCGGGTACGGGCGGCAGAGAAGGCTGTCGAGCTGGGGAGGTGCGGACGGTGGAGTACCGTTGTTGAACAGAGCTAACAGCGGCGTCAATCTTATCGTAGTCGAAGCTAGAGTCGAGCGATGGAAGAGGACCCTCAGAGAGGGCGTAGCGCATGATAGAGGAGCGGGCAGGAACATTGTCGTCGTTGTCGTTTTCGTCGTTGAGAGGGACGTAGGAGAGGGGTTTCCGTCGACCGGCCATGGGAGGAGTAGTGGGTAGGGGAGAGAGAGAGGCGCTCAGCGGGGCGTCGCAGGGAGCATGGACTGGGCGGCGGAGAGTAGGCCGTGCAGCGGTCTGACCTGGGGAAGCCGCGCGCAGCCAACTCCAACCCCCAAGACGCGTCCGTGGTATCCAGTCACGTGGTCGCGTACCACCTCCCACCAGTGTGGCCTTGCCCCCCTCCAAAACGCCCAAGGACCAGGGACTACGCCTTTGCACACTCTCAGAAACTCCTTGTAGTTCGAGAGGGGTCAAACGCACAAAAAATGAAAAAAGGGACTCTAGCCCACCGCGAGGGTCGAACTCGCAGCCTTCAGATCACCCGCGTAAGAGTCTGACGCTCTATCCGATTGAGCTAGGCGGGCGATAAGGTTGTCCTCTCTTTAACATATATAATATGCACTCTTTCCGCACGGAGTAGATATAGCAACCTGAGGCTTCCCCGTCCATCTTTCACTATAGTACTACCGAGCTCAGATCCAAGAAGTGCCGAAAACGCGCGAAGCCGTTCCTCAAAAATCCAGTACTACCAGCGAACTTCCCGCAGCGAAACGGCACTCTCAGGGATGCCATACGATGTCGACCGCCCATCCTACTAGACCGCGGGTACCTGCCAACTTGAAGGGCTCCGTACTGTTCGGCGCACACGTTGCGATGCCATGCAAACTGGTATTTAACTCAGCCACTCCGCGAGGGAGGCATCCCATATAAAGCCTACCTTACTTTGCGCGATTCCGAATCCTAAGACAACCCCACCGCTCTATCACAAATCCTTCCGTGCTTCACTATGCATATTGCTGCGAAGCTTTTCGCCGTGCTTGCCGCGCTTGCCGTCGTAGCAGCAGTCCCCAACCCAGCCGAAACTGTGGAGAACATACGCTGCGTTTGCATCACTAGCCCCTGCCCATGCGCAGGTGAATCCGAGGCGTAGCCGGAAGATGCATCGAGCGACGACGGTGAGATACACGTTCTGCTCACGAAATGTGCATACAAGTCTCATGGAACTGCTTCGGCGGCCCCTCCCATTAGCATGGTAGTGGCAGAGGCCATCGTCCGGATCCTGTAATAGACGAGGGTCGAATGTCAAACCAGACGGCACGGTTTTGAGCGCAACCGCGTAGAACCCCTAGTATGTGATGCTATCTAGTTGACGTGCACATGCATTGTGTCGTGAGTCTGGTAGCTGGCGTACCACGCCGGTGCCTACCATTGAGCTCTAATGGCGACCGTCAACGTATCATGATCCTTCAGGTGGGGGCATTGGCTTAACTCTGCTGTCCAGACCTACCGGCTTGTGTATATGCAGCGGGATTGATAGGGGGTGACAAAGAGTGCACTTACTACAGGTTGTGCATGCGGAGAGGAGAAAATGATAGCAAACAGGGGTAGCCACAGCTCCTCAGCAAACGCGAAAATGAGGCGTCGTAGGGCGCAATGATAGTGACCAAGAGACCCTAGGGCTCACGTATTAGACAGACTTGTTTCCAACCAAGTCCCATGATAGTCAACCCACGATTGAGCGGCGAAACAACCCACGCCGTGAACATTCACTCCAAACTCAGAGAGTATACTCGCCGGCGCTGTCGCGTTATCTTTTGATGCCCCCATGATGGGTGTGGATGACATTGAAAACTCACCTGCCGTACATATACTGACAGGCATGTCGGCGTGAACCTGCGCCGGCGATACATGATTTGAAATTCCGAGAGCCGTCCATCCTGTTCTCTCGCACGCTGGAATGTGACGAAGCTCGCAGGTCGGAGGACGACCTGAGAACTTGCAAGAAGGTGCAAAAATAGACCCCAGCTACTGCTTTGCAGGTCCCCATCTGCGGCCTATAAGATGCCTTGAATGAGTTAGCCAGCGAGACCCACTACTCAAACGTTGTTCAGCGTGCAGATTTCCGCTAAGCTCCTCACCATCGTTGCCACTCTCATCACAACGGCCTTGGCCGCTCCCGCGCCGGATTTCGACGTTTAATGTGTCCACGGCGTCCCGCCTCACTGCGGGTCTCCCTGTCGCGCAGACGTATAGTCGCCCCGGACACGTCCTTTGCCATCCAATCAAGGTGAGCCTGCCGTTATCACAGTTATCACAAACCAGCTGAGATGGAAGACCGCTCACAAGGGGGTATTTGACAGAAGGATGGGCGGTTGTGTTGGATTGAACGACGGTTGAGAGGGGGGAGTGCCTAAGCATGGGCGCCGCATGTCCAAAGTGGAATCGCACATATATTGTGTCGGACCAGCGATTGGACGTAGCGTGGTACCGCTCGAGTACGAATAATCCTGTTGGTGTCACCAAACTGTCCGGCCAGCCCTATGCTACGAAAGACACTCGGGCGACACTGTTGGCAGCGGGCGCGACAGCGCATAAGTACCCTTCGGCTGATCGTAGACACCTCAGGACCTATAAAAGGGCAACGTCCGCCAAATATTTACGGGCGCAATACCCCAAGATGAAACTTACCTACCAAGCTCCCCTGTTCATTGCTGCCTTCATCTCTGCGACTTTCGCACAGCCGACCGCGCGCCCTGGCCCTGAACCTGCGCCTTGCGTCGGCGCACCCCCGCACTGCTTGCCCCCGTTTCGGCAGCAATGACCGGCTAGATTTGTTGCTCCTGCGAGGTCGGTACCGGTTCGTTTGTGCATTCCCAAGACGATGGAACTGAACTGAGCAGGGTCAAAACAAGGTCTAAACTAGGAATCGCACAAGGCGACGAGACGGCCACTGGCACGGCAGGAATGATGACGTCGCGCTGGTTCTTGAAACTCGCATAGGGCGAGCGGTTTTTAGTAGTAAGGGCAAGGGGTGGCAGTAATCACCGTTGGCGATATGTTTTGTCCCGGATGTTACGCGATGATAAGCGGGGTATATTCCTAGATTCAATGAGGCTACGCAGTTGCCTAATTGAGATGTCCTGTACTTATTATATCCTCGATCAACTCAGCCACCATTTGGACAATTTCGAGGTTGCACTCATTCGGAGCTATGACATCGCCCTCGCCCCGTAGCTCAACGCCTTCGAACGACAACATGGACGTTGACGTGCTCGTCTCGCAGGGGCAAGAACTCGTCGACGCTATTCTCCGGCGCAAGCCCCTCTCCGAAGTCAAGTCCCTGATCGCGGCGGGTGCACCGGTCTGGTATCAGGACGACGAGGGCCTGTCTCCGCTGCACGCCGCAGCGTACGTGGAGAACGTGGAGCTCGTTCGCTTCTTGGTTGATGAGGGAGCAGTGTGGAACGCCGGTTCGTCTTTCGTCCACCTACCCTCCGGGACAAATGTCGCGATGACCAAAAAGGGCGGAACTGATCGTAGTGCTTGCGACGATACACAGTGGACAATTTGCACAACACTGCGGGCGATGTCGCATTGTCGCTGAACAATGAAGGATGCTATACGATCATCAGAGATGCCGGAATCCGTTCTGGTACGGGCACTTCTTGTCTGCGTCGGATATTTTAAATGATACTAACGCGCATCTACCCGCTAGAGTTGCTGCTCACGCTACTCGCGAAGCGAACGCCTGCGGCGAACTCGCCTTTGAACATCATCTTGAAGGCGACAGATACGACTCCCGCCGGATCGACTGATGCGTTCTTGTCCACACGGTTGGAATACACCAAAGATGATCACGGACAGGAAATCTGCCTTGTGAAGGTCGCGGATCAGGAGGAGGTCGGGGTCATGATGGGCTGGGAACGTGGTATCAGTGCGTACCTGCCTGCATACACTACCCTCAAGCGTCTAAGTGGGCTAGTGCCAAGTGCAGGAAACCGTGCGCAAACTGTGCGCTGACCATGAACATTTCGACGAGGGCCTGAAGGTGCTCAACGTCGGCTTTGGGCTCGGCATTGTGAGTGCGGCATACACGCGTGTGAACGGGATCTCTCGGTGCTGACGTTCCCATGTCCAGATCGACAGCCTGTTTCAGGGCTTGTCCACAAAGCCGGCTCTGCACGTCATCATCGAGCCTCACCCTGACGTGCTCGCGCACATGCGCGCCCAGGGGTGGTATGACAAGCCTGGGGTGAAGATCCTGGAGGGGAAATGGCAGGATTTCGTCGAAAGCGACGACATTCTCAGCGTTGGCGGGTTCGACGTCATCTACACTGATACTTTCTCGGAGGATTATTCAGGTGTGTGCCTCTGAGCTATCCTAAGTCCAGGTTGCTCACGGCCGACATTAGAGCTGCATCGTTTCTTTGGGCACGTACCTGATCTGCTCGCAGGGCCAGAGTCTCGCTTTGGTTTCTTCAACGGGCTGGGGGCTACCAGTGCGTCGTATCGGCTTTCTACTATTTATGGGCGCGAGTCGCTGACAGTTATGCCGTAGATGCGCTCTTCTACGACGTGTACACGCATGTATCAGAGCTGCACTTGGCCGACGTCGGTATAGACATCGAGTGGAGTGATGTCGATGTGTTCGAAGGAGATACGGACAGATGGGGCAAGACGCGGGAGTACTTTGCCATGCGCACCTACCGGCTCCCTGTAGGGCATATGAGGACGCTCTGAGCCGCCCGGGATGGCCGACGCTTTCATAAACGCGCAGCAGTTGTTTGTGTGTACGATATTACGGTGGCTGCGCCTCGCCCGCTTAGCTACGGTACTACAAAAATAACAAAGAGGGTGCTGGAGCAAAGGGCGGATTGGATGAGCGAAGCCGCGATTGCCATGGGGGCAATCGCGCGGTCGCCGGCCGCTGTAGCCAATCCGGGTGGAGATTCGAGAGATGCCTGGTCGTGCCTGCAGTGCCACAGCCGCCGCCGCCCATATCGCCCGTCCGCGCGCAGTCCTGTCCTGCGTCCTCCCACCACCTTCAGGCCCTCCCCGCCTTTTTCCTTGCCCGCTCGCTTTCTCTGCACCGTCGACCGGCTCGGCGTCTTGTATTCAACCTTCTGTACACTAGCAGCCCGCCTGCTCGACGCACGTTCACTGCCGGTTCCTGGAGAACACCAGCGTTTCATTCAAGCACCCCACACGCCCTTCAAGAGCAAGAACACGACAGGATGGCAGCGCCATACGCAACTCAGTACTCTTCGATCCAAAACATTGCCTTGGTGCGTCTTGTAACTTTGGGCTGGCCAAGGTTGTGTCGTGGTCGTGTGCTGGGTCCTTACGTCGCTGGGTTTGCAGCGCTTGCCTGTGAACCAGGCCCCGAGCGAGACCGTTCCGTACGACCTCCAGAGATACGTGAGTGGCTCAAACATCTCATGCTATTGGATCAAGTCCTGACCGGAGATCCCTTGCACCCAGTACTCCCGGGATGTCTGGGTCGCGAGGCAGCGGGCTGTTCTCACCAAGGGCTCGCGCTACCTGAAGCCCCGTTTCGAGATCATCTTCACCACCTTCATGCTACTGTAAGATACTCTTTGCAACTGCGCGCCCGTCCGTGTGCTGAGTGCTTTTCAACAGCGCGCTCTTCGCCGTCCCGATCGTCATCTACTACGTCGTGCTCAACGCGCTGCCGAAGCAAATCGTCACTTTTGAGAACTCCCGCGGACGCACTGTCGAAGTCGGCGACGAACGTTTCTGGCAGGCACGCGCGGCCAGCATCGGCACATTCGTCGGGCTGCTAGTCTTGGGCTGGGGACCATTCTTCCTCTGGAAGGCCAATGTGCGTCATCCTCTAGTGTTCTTACGCCCGCGCGATGCAGTCAGACCGCAGGACGCTCATTGTTGCTCTGTAGGGTAAGCGCCAGGTGAACACGATGCTCCGCAAGTTCAGCGCGGAGGACGCCGCTGTGGCCGGCCCTGGTTCGCAGACCCCACAGTGGTCGATGAAGATGCCCGGTATCGGCAGCAAGGCTATCGTGAGTGTTGATGCCTTCTGTCCCGGACGACGTGTTTAACGCGCCTCGCAGCACCTCTTCATCTCGTACCCGCGCCCAATCATGGCTACGCCCTACGCACCGGGCGCGCAGCTCCCTCCTGTGAGTCCCATCCATACTGTGATCTATCTGCGGGGGACTTAGGTGATGGATTAGTACCTCGTCAACCCGCCCATGGATGCTGGCGCTGGCGGCTTCTACGGCACTTACATGGCGCCCGGCCATGCCCAGGGCCAGCCGCACCACGCTCCTTCGGACAACATGCAGGGCGTGCCTCTGTACAACGAGCACGACGAGAAGATCCCGGAATACTCCGGGCCCACGTCGGACCTGTACCTCCCGCACGAGAAGGAGCGCTTCGAGGACGTGAAGGTTTAAATTTAGACCGACCTTGAGGCGCCCTCAAGGGTGCCATCGTGCCTGTGGCGAAGCGACCCGTCGGGTGCGCATGGTGAAGGCTGGTGAATAACGGACGCGCCTATGTTTAGACTGTATGCGGTGCTGCCATCCTGTGTTTGCTCCTCGTGCTCGCTGGATTGTGTAGTTTCGTCACGCGGACTTTCTTCTTTTTGTATCGACTATCCTGAATGCAACGTGTTGGGAGACTCGCAGCCGGACCAAGCACGTAAGGGCCCGGCTCAATGTGGGGGTATGTGAGGCAGTGCACAGATCCACGGCATGTGAATGTATATGGGGTATCATTGAAAAACAGTCAGTCCTCTGACCAGCCTGTCGGTGCTCATGCGGAAGTACTCGTTGTCGATGCCGCGCTCCTTCGAGTCCATCTCCACGAGCGGATTCCGCACGACGTACTCAAGGAACGGGCCTGAGTAGATCTGACGAAGCACGAACCGGAGCGAGTCCGCGTTCGGATCGCTGAGCATGACGAACTTGAAGCCGGAGAGTGTTTCGTAGAGGTGCAGCTTGTACGTCGATGTCTGGTAGTTGACGAACTGCTCGTCCCTGCGTGCAGCGGCCGTCACAACACCGCGCGCCATATCGATAGAGGAAGAGGAGACGCGGGACGTACTTCCCGGACAGCTTTTTGATCATGTTCCGCAGCGAGAGCACGACGCCGTACACGAGCTTCGCCTCCTCGTCGAAGGACAGGCTGGACGTCGGCAGTGGTGGCGGGGGCGGCTGCAGCGCGAGGGGGCTGTATGCCTGCGCCGTGAGCGGGGTGCGCGGCCCGTCCGAGTCGTTCACGGCGACGACGATGCCCGAAGACGACGCGAGCGTGTTGCGATTGCTGTAGCTCGCGTCGTCTTTGGTGGAGGGGTACACAGGGGCGTATACGGCGGGGAGCATGCCGCCCTCCACTGCCGTCTTCGGCCGGACGGTGCGGTGCCAGTCCTGGTAGTACACGCAGGTGCAGTGCCTGGGCGGGGCGTTAGCGTAATATCGCACCCGATACATGGTCCACAACACCGCGCGGGTGCGATCGTACCTGTCGAATATGTATAGACTGTAGATTGTCATGGTCGGCGACTCAGGACTGTGCACTGCGGAGGGGGCGAGGCGAGCGACTTGGTCGACTCGGTTATGTTTGAGTGCACCTTGGAGGAGCCCGGTGCGGACGGAGCGAGCGCGTGGGAATAGTGGGATAGTTGCCGCCGGCACACCAAGAGCGCACCCGGGCACTGCCACTGGCACATATCCCACACCCCTGGCCAGCTCCCTGGCCCTGCCGTTCAATCTTCGCTCACAAGAGGCAGACAGCACCCAGTAGCGCACACACCGGTCAGGGGTTTGGCTCAAACGCACCCGCGAGTACCACCTCCAAAACCTTACTCGGCGATATTTCGCCAGCACGAGCCACCGAGTGCGTTTCTATCTGCCGCAGCCGCCACTGTAGATGATCCTTCCAGGTCCTACTGAGACCTCATCGCCTGTGCATTTATTAAACCGCAGGCGAATGTCGGTCCCCTTTGCAGGAGTAATGTATGCGTCAAGGTTTAGCATGAGCTAGAGCCTGGAGTAAATTAGCGATCGATGCTGTACACGCCCGTCTCGATCGACATTGAGCGCGGATGCTGCCCCGCGTCATGGATGGCAGTGCACCTCTCGCTTGCCCTTATAATGCCCTGTCCCGAATTTACCATGGAACACGCACACCCTTCTTTCACTCCTTCTCGGCCCCTCCGATTTCTTCATGATTATCGCCTACCGCTACGTCAGAGACAAGAGACGACGTGCGAAGGCTGCTCGTGAGGCTACTCAGTCCCAGGGCTCCCAAGATCATACTGTAGAGCCACAACAAGATGCAGACTCACGGACGGTCACAAACGCACCAGCGGCGGTTGAGCCATCAGCGACCCGCAAGGGCATCTCTTCCTCGCTGAAGTGGAAGTTGATGCTCATGGCTGCGTTGGTCATTCCTGTCTTCTTCGAGACGTTGGACTACACGGGTACGCGCTATGAACGCTTCGTGAAATTTCTCTTTCTAACTGCTACGTCTTCGATCTAGTGGTCGCCACGGCCCAAGTGCACATTGCAGTACGTCCATACCCTCCCGGCCATCTAAACGCTGTTAACGGTTTTGAACCTGCAGTCAATCTTTGGTCGTCTGGACCTGCAAAGCTACATCGGCACGGTTTATCTCTTAACTTCGACCGTCTTCCTCCCTTTGTTTGCCTCGCTAGCAGACGTGATGGGTCGCCATTGGGCATTGCAGATCTCCCTGGCCTTTTTCGCTGTAGGAAGTGCCGTCAGCACCGGTAGCAACAACATGCCCACCATGCTTGTCGGGCGTGGTATTGCCGGCATTGGGGCGGCCGGGATGTCAGCGGTATGTATGCACCTTCCCAACTGCAGCTCGACTACTAGTACTGACCGCCATTGCTTGAAGACCTTCCGAATTATTCTAGCAGACTCAAGGTCACTGGACGATAACAACTGGCAACAATCCATGCTGTTCTTGCTTTATACCCTGGCCTATTGCGTCGGCCCCGTTATTGGCGGAGCGCTCACCAGCGTGTCCTTCCGGTGGATTTTTGCAATAAAGTACGTTACTACCTTCTGTGCGCCGCCAGGATGTTTGCCGACGATATTACTAGTTTGCCGTGTGCTGCGCTCGCCATGGTGCTCTCATTCCTTATCCTCCGCGGCCGCACCAAGGGCCCACAAGCCCGGGGCGACCTTCCGTCAACCGACCCTACCGTCCCCGTACGTCAGAGCTTCGCGCAAAAGTTGCTTCAGATCGACTGGGTTGGCAGCCTCCTCTTCATGGCCGCCGGCATTCTGCTCCTACTCGCGCTCAACTGGGGCTCGACCGCGGAGTGGCACTCTGCGCGTGTGATAGCGTGCTTCGTCGTCTCGGGCGTACTCTATATCGCGTGGGGCGCGTGGGAGCTCATGCTCGAGCGGAACGTCGCGAATGGAGCGGGCGGGCACGCGCTGTTGCGCACAGAGCCGATGATCCCGCTGGGGTTGTTCAAGTCGCTTGATCTGTGTATCGCGCAGTACGCGACGTTCGTCAACGGGATGGTTATGCTGGTGGTGTTCTACTTCGTCGCGATCTTCTTCGCCATCGTGCAGGGGTTGTCGGGGACGCAGAGCGGTACACAGCTGCTCTACTTTGCGCCAGGGTTGGTGAGTTCGGATGGTGATCATCATGCGCATTAATCGTGTCCTCATGACGTGTATTAGGGCGGCGGCTCGTTGGCATCTATTTATCTGCTGAAGACCACGCGACAGGTGAGATGAGGTACATCTCGCGTCTTCCTTGGCGGAGGTTAACGTTCTTCGCCACAGCCCAAGTACCCCATTGTGCTGGGTGGTGTCATCATGGTTGTCGGACTCGGCCTTGTGTCATACGGCATGGATCTCAACAAGCAGACTTACGTGAACGGGTGTGTACCCCCGAGAACTGTCGCTTATGGATGTTCGAGAGCTCAACGTTCTCTTAGATTTATGGCCATGACCGGCGTGGGCGTCGGCATGTGCATCGGCCCACTCGTCGTACACGTCCGCTTCTCGCAGCCCGAGAGCCGCGTTGCCGTCGTCTCCGGCCTCTCCCTCTTCGTACGTACCCTCTATCCTTTCGCATCCCTCTGAGTCACCATACTCATTCCCCCCGTCTATCTTCCACCAGTCACGCTCCCTCGGCGGCACAGTCGGCCTCGCGCAATGTGGCGCCGTCCTCAACGCCAAAGTAAACCACCGCCTCCTCACACTCGTCTCTTCCGGCGCGCTCTCCCCCGCCGACGCCCGCCTGCTCGCGGACGGGCTCTCTGCGGGGCTCAGCTCGCTGCAGAGCATCGATGCGCTCCCCGCGGAGGTGCAGGCGGCCGTCAAGGACGCGTTCCGCGAGGGCTCGCGCTGGAGCTTTATCTCGCTACTCCCTTGGGCCGCGCTCGCGGTGCTCGGCACGCTCTTTTTGTCGAACATCCGCGATACGGACAGGGAGGCGGCACAGCGCGAGGCAGCGGCGAGTGGTGTGGAATTGGTGGAGAAGATCCCGGTAGGAACTAGGGTGGAGGAGGCGAAGCTCGAGACGGGCCAGGGTGCCGCGCGATGAGGATATAGCGCCGGACGTTGTAATCTATGACCCTTTATGACGTTCGTTACGACGCGAGTATACCTGTATTCCTTCGCCAGTAATTCTGTGGGGCACAACTGTCGTGTTATATTCCTTTTGTGTATCCCATATGTGCCTTTAATATATGCCATTGTTAGGGCACTCGGACATGCCGATTCGTGACGTCGTTACTGTACCCGGCGTTCTTACAAAACCTGAAGAAATTTACCTTGGGGCACAGCCATAATACGTCTAGCCGCAGGCTGACATTATATGAAGCCCGATTCAGTACTTGTCACACCCCACTCAAAATCTTTCAGGTAGGATCATCTTGCAGGACTCGTGTAACCACCTTGCTCAACAGTGGGAGGCATAAAACGGGCATCTTTCGACCATCCAAGGAGGCAATATGTATCGTATCCTATAGCAGCTGGCCGAAGTCGTCGCATTTCGTGTAAAATCGTCATAGAAAAAGGAAATAATCGGGGGGACCGTTGGCGGGGGTGAAGTGCAACGGAAGGAAGACACAGTGCGCCGCGCGGCGTTTGTGACACACGCGACGGCTTGGCACCTCGCCCGGCGGGCACCTACCGGTGAGTATTGAGGAACGGGCATGCAAGGAGAAGGGGAACCATAGAGAAGAAAAATAGGGTCGACGGAGCCGGGAAAGAAATACAAAGAAATACAGCGCGACATCGGAAGAGAAAATAATAAGTCCGGGAATGTCGATTAGCCGTGTGCGCGACAGGGCGGCGGAGGGGTGTACGAAGCGAGTGCGGGAGTCCGAGGCTCGAAGGTGCAGCCGGGGGGCGAGGGTTGCGAGACGCATGATATCGGGACGCGGGAGACGACGATGACGACGACGGGGGGGGAGAGAACGAGCGTGGGGCGGCTTCGGCCTGGGAACCTAACCAAAGAGAAGCAAGTCCGTGTGTGGTGAGCGCAAGAACGGCGAAGACGTGCGAAGAGAGCTGAGGGGAGGGTACGAACGGGGATGAACGCGAACACGGGACCGCAATAAAGAGTGCAAAATAGCTATAGGCGTGTGCATGAGGCGGGAAGGGAAGGGGGGTGATTAGTGGAGGTGCGGATGCGATGGAGCCCGCGGGACGGGACGAGACAAGGCGAGGCAAGGCGAGGCGAGACGGGGCTGCGACAGCGGTGGAGAGAAAAATATGTGCATGTCCGGGGCAGGAAGGGTGCGCGGCGGGTTCAGGGCAGTTTCGATGTTTAGAGGGTTTGTGTGGGTGTCATGATGAGCTTCTGTGAGAGGTATTTTCAGGGTAACGGCTTGGCCCCATGCGCGCGACTCGGAGACGCAGACACGGGAACAAGAAGGGCATGGGACGTATGTGGTTGCGATTGCGGGTGTAGGGTAGCTAAGCTATGGGTAGAAAGGCGTAGGGGTAGAGTGCACCATGACAAGCATTGCGGGATTGCGGGGTATACGAAAGCTGGATGACGGATGGGACGGGGGCGACTGCGTATGTACGAAAGGACCGAAGGATGAGGAAGGGCGGGACACAGGAAGCTGGAACCGGAGACAAAGGACGGAGTCGCGAGGACGTCGATCCGGAAAGGCAGGCGGGCCATGCGGCACGGCGGAAGGGGCGGCGGAAGGCGGGCCGGTTCCTCGCAAGAGGAACAAAGGACTTTGGCGACTGGTCTGTGCGTAACCCGGTGCGCGGTGGAAGGCAGGGGTCGGCGCCAGGATCCACAGCGTCAAGTTGCAGGAGCCGACGAGGGAGTATGAACGAATGTCATATCAGTCGGGTGAACCCGACATTCGTGAATCGTGAATCGTGATGACTACGGCGACGCAACAGGGATGAACAGCATGCACAGACAGACATGGGAGAGAGTGCGAGAAGCGCGGAATGCTGTGCCAGCGAGAGCCTGACACCTCCCACCCCGGGTCGGCCTCACTCCTGGGCCCGAACCTTCTGTTATAGGCCGCCGTCGAGTACACCGCGGACGTCGTCCACCGTAGCGAGGTCGGTGAGGAACGGACAAAGGTCCGTGAGCTCAGTATCATGAGGGTCATTGAACCACGAGGAGACAGGCACCGCGTTGTTCGGGTGGAAGATGTATGACGCAGGGGAGTTGTCGATGATGATTGTGTCGGCTATTGGCCGCCCCAGTTGAGAAAGGTCCTATGGTGACATGACGTTAACTCCAACCGTGTATTTGTCATGGGCGGGTGCGAACTTACCTTAACATAGTTCCCTCTGTGATTATAGCAGCTCTCGCGGAAGAGCCTATGGGAGACGACATGGTGGATGTCAAGCTTGTCCAGCACAGGATCGGCGTACTGTTTTCAGGCTGTCAGTGTGCATATTGAAATCAGCAAAGGGGGAAACAGACCTTGCTCAGACTAGCTGTGAAGACGACGACTTCGTAGATCTCGCCCATCTTCTTAAGGAAGTTATCAACGCCTGGTCGCTTGATGACGTAGACGTTATGCCAGTGGTACTCGATCTCGACGGGCACCACGTAATCCGCCTGCGAGATAGCCTACAGAGCAAACAATTAACGTATACACGAGCCTATGATCGGCCAAGGAACGCACCTTGAAGCTACTATGAACTAGGGTCTCATCAAGGTCAAGGACGAGACATTTCCGTCCTGCATGCTTAGGTGAGAGTGGGGGGAGCAATGGTCTGGGTACGCCGTCCTATGGTGCAGAACGCCGCGCCGGTCAAGGAGTGAGCGAGAGAGGCCTAATACAGCACTTACAGGTCCAATGGGAATCCCGGCGCCTCCCTGCATGATAAGCCGCTCCTCCTCATCCTCTATCTCGTCCATAGGCGTCCCCTCTTCCAGGTCCTCGTCCTCCGTAAAGCTCGTCGAACCATCAGAGTCGTCACCCAGATCCCTGGAATTTCGCCTCGAGTGGTCACGTATGCTGTCACCACCTGTCGAGCCTGGTGGCTGCACAGCACCCGACGTCACGCCTTCCGTCTCCTCGAGAGGAAGCGTCTTTGTCGGCGTAGGGGGCACGAGGACATTGGGGTCGTCGGGATGGGGTATTTCAATGGGTTGCAAGGGTGGGGGTATTTCTGTGGAGGTGCCAGCGCCATGGGCGGACGTCTCGGCGCCATTCGGGGCAGCGTCAGCGGGATGCTCGGGGTGTTCCTGGGGCGCCGGGGGGAGGTCCTCCGCCTCCTTCGCCGCCTGCTTCTCCTTCAGCGCCGACGAGCTCGCGTCGATTGTTTTCGAGGGCGACGGGGGCGCCTGCTCCGACGGGCGCTTCTCGTCGACGTCTATGGGGTGGGCGCGCGACGAAGGGCCGACGCACGGCACGAGGACACGGAAGAGCTTTGCGAACAGGCCGTCCTTGTTCTTCCCACGTCGTGAGCGTGGGCGGGCATTGGGGCTGTCAGGGCTGGCCAGGTGCTCAGCTGAGGTGGAGGACGAGTGGGCGGCGTCGGAGACTGACTTGTTCGCATCCCTGCGGGGCGCCGAGCCCTTGTACGTCGGCGTGCCGGTCTGCTCGCTCTCGAGGGAGCCCTTGTCCTTGCGCGCCGCGCCGTTCTCGTTATCGTCCGGACGCTCGTGCGTGGCCGACGTGGGCTCTGTGGGGTGTGCTGGGGCAGACGCCGGGGGCGCTGGGGCCTGCCCTGCGCTGTCCGGGGAGGTGGGGGGCTGCTGCGGGAGGTGTTTGGCGGGGTCCGAGGAGCTGGCGTTGCCGTTCCCGACGTCCTCTTCGGCGGCGGGGTCGTCGCCTGCGGGGGTGGTCTTTTCGCTGTGTCCCTCTGCAGGCTGGACACTCGGTGGCTCTGCCGCGACTTCCTTCCCCTTGGCGGACTGGCGGGGATGAGAGGACGTCGTTGCACACAGCGCACTGGGACATACCTGGGTACCTGTTACATCCGGAGAGGCCATGAGGGTGGGCAGCTCTGCAGGGGGACGGGGTATGTGGGCTGGTAAGGCGGTCGAGAACAACGACCGAGCTCGCCGTCGACGCGTTGCGGTGTGTTTGCGTGGGAACCGACTCCCGCTTTCGGCAACATCGCTTGCCCTCCCCGCGCCTCGCGGTCAAGCGCCCTCTACAGGCGCTCTGGGTTACTTCTTATTGATTGTTGTACATCATCTCGAAAGTTGAAACTCGACAACGTTGCTACTCGAATGACACATGTGGACAAAAACGGCGTCGTAAAGCCTCACAAGGTGCTCGTGCGCGCCAGTCACGGGCGGCATGGTGGTCATTGCACCGACGGCATGTTGGCCGGGAACCCGATGTGTATGTGTGCCACATCCCGTGTGGAAACTCAAAGTACCCCGAATGGGCCAAAGGGATGTGTCCGAGCTGAATATGGACACCATGAAGTGTGCCGTAGAGCACGCGGAAGGGGTCAGATAGATCCTGCACAACAACTTAGCATAGAGGGTTCTCAAACGCATGTCATGATCGAGGGCCTCGAGTCACTTTCGGACTCTTCAGAGCGACATGATATGTCAGACATAGTGCTGCGATGTTCCGATAGCCAATGTAAGGGCATACCTGGCAATGGTTGGCGTGCGGAGTCAGAGTCAGATGGCTTTAATCCGCACGACGATCCGTGAAACGTTATGGGGGCGCCGGCCTACTGATCAGAGCACTAGCTCAACCCTACGAGATGTTATGTAGGCTAAGAGGTTTTCAGGCGAGGGTGTTCAATACGAGGGGCTCGTAAGGCAGTTGTCCGAGTACATGATGCTATCTCCGTCTTCCGAGCCGGGACCGGAGTCATGCACAAAATGAACCCACGGGGAGCCGAAGGTTGACGAAGCGTCGAGGAAATAAGAGCTGCAGGATTTGTCATCTCAGGTACGACCCGGATTGGCGTGGAAATGGTCGAGCGATAGGCTTTACGGGGGCTTCGAAGAACCTCTCATTTGGGGTGTGGGCTGGAGTAAATGACGCTCAGGGCTGGTGTTTGAACCACAAGCCAGGATTCGTGATGAACGGGAAGTTGTGTGATACGCCGTTATGGGCGGCATCCTTCTGTCGGATAACTACGGTGTATAATGGAGGGTGCGGAAGATGGGAGGAAGAAGGAGGAAGGGGGAGAGACGGACCAGGACGAGCGGTCACGTGCGGGGAGGAGGGAGGGAGAGAATGAAAGTCCGCCACGCGACGATTCTTACTAATACACCGACGATTGTCTAAGAGCCCTGTCCGCACCGTGCCCATGTTGGGACACCCACCCCCCGCGTACCAACCCCCGCCGCCGCCGCAACAGCAGCAGCAACAGCAGCAGCAGCAGCCGGCCACCGCTGACCCCAATGCCCTCCACCACGCCCCGCCCCAGCCCCAGCCCCCTGGCACCTTCCAGACCCTCCGTCTCCGCGATGACCCCCCGACCGTAACCCAGCCTGCCCCCCGCACAGGCAGGAAGCGCAAGTCCCCCGCGACCGCCCCCACAGAGACAGGACCCCCTCCTCCACCAGGCCCGCCCAATCCGGGAGCCCCGATGCACCATCCGCCGCCTCCGGGCACCATCCCACCGCACGCCCTTCCACCCCCTCACACGCTCATCCATCCTCCCCCACCCCACCTCGCGGCCCACCCAATGCCCTACCCATACCCGCCCCCACCAGGCGACTTCACGCCAGGCGGAATGCCACCCCACCCCGGCGTTCCCCCGCCACCTGGCCACCCCGGTGCGCCCCCGCAGTCCCCGGACCAGCAGCAGCGCGCAGGTTCAGCCTCCGGCGGCCGGACCCTCAGCCAGAGCAAGCGAGCCGAACAGAACAGAAAGGCCCAGCGCGCGTTCCGCGAGAGGCGAGACCAGTGAGTGCCCATTCCCGCGTCACGTCTCCGTGCATTGGTCTCACATGCGTGCTCCGCAGGCATGTCAAGACCCTCGAGTCGCGCTCACAGCTCCTGGACGCCGCACTCGCGTCGGCGGACGAGGCCAACCGGCGGTGGGAGGAATGCCGCACCATCGTGGATCAGCTTCGGATCGAGAACGCTGCCCTCCGGGCGGCACTCCAGAACACGCAGGCCCAGCTGATGGCCCTCAACCCTAATGCGAACCTCAGCGTAAACTCGAATGGCCCTGACGGCGCGAACGGCGCTCCCCCCATGCCCGGACAACCCCTTTCTGAACCACAGCAACAGCAGAACAACTCGGCGCCGAACGAGAACGGGAGGGACGACCAGAACCCAGGGGCGCCCGGCGAAGGGCAGGCGCAGGAGAATCACCAGTAATCGTCGATTTTCTGCGACCTCTTATTCCGGGTTTGTGTTTCTTGGACCGAGGCATTGCGTTCTAATCTGAGCGATGCGTGCGGCCGTTTCCGTGTTTTAGCATACCGTTATTCTCGTACCTTACGCGAGTTTTTCGTTTCTCCTTCCGTCTTGTCTGCCTGTCGCTGCCATTTGTACACTACAAACACCCGATCATGAGTCACTCCTTGTACCGTTGCCCGACGAATACCGATGCTTGAACTTAGATGCTTGAGACACCGACGGGACAGATAGGCTCAGCCGATCGGTGAACATGATTATGATACGCGTTAGTTGATCCCCGAGAGTACGCTCTCGGCGCTCAGCGGTGAGTTGGCGTTGTTGCATCGGCGACGACCACCACATCGACGCAAACCACGACCTCACGACACACCACGACAACGACCCGACCATGGCATCTATCGAAGAGGTCGACCCTCCCAAAAAGCAGACCAAGCAAAAGAGAGGTAAGCACTGCATCCCTCCATCGCACCCACGCGTCCCTACTGACAGAGCCTTCCCCCATCGGCAGGCCCGCCCCCTCTCGTAAAGTACTACCTCGTGCTATACAACATCCTCTCCGCGCTCGGCTGGTCCTACGTCCTCCTCACGACGCTCGTCCACCTCTTCGACCTCGACGGCGCCCACTCTGCAAGCCCGCCCCTGCACGCGTGGCTCGCGCGCATCCCGTACCTCCCCGCCGTCCGCAAGGCCCTCGCGCACGGCAGCACCGCGGCGGGTCTCCCCGCGTGGGCCGTGCCCGTCGTCCGCCGCGCGGGCTCCGCGTACGCGCGCGTCGGGCCCCAGACGGCGTTCGTGCAGAGCTGGGCCGCGCTCGAGGTGCTCCACGTCCTCTTCGGCTGGGTGCGCAGCCCGCTCGGCACGACGCTCATCCAGGTCGGGAGCAGGCTGTACCTGGTGTGGGGCGTCACGTATCAGTTCCCTCAGGTGCGTTTCCCCCCGTTCCATTTCGCTCGTTTTACGTCCCGCCCCTCCATTCCTGCGATGCGCCACGATTACGGTGAACGGTATGCTCACGTTTCCTGTGCCCAGACCCACACGAACCCGCTGTATGCGTCCATGGTGCTCTCGTGGTCGCTGACCGAGGTCGTGCGGTACACGTTCTACGCGTGCAACCTCCTCGGGAGTGAGCCCGCCGTGCTGCTCTTCCTCCGCTACACGCTCTTCTACGTGCTCTACCCGACCGGAGCGTCCTCCGAGGCGCTCCTCATCCACGCAACGATCCCGTATCCCGGCCTTGGGCTCGGACACGGATTCAACGCCGAGGCGCTGCACACGTATGTGCGAGAGGCGCTCTTCCTCGTTTGGTGGCCTGGTGAGTGGGGTTTCTTGTTTGTGTACGCTGTGTGTAGTGGGGTGCTGATGGGATTGCGTAGGTTTGTATGTGATGTACACGCATATGATGAAGCAGAGGCGAAAAGTGTTCGGCGGCGCTGGCCGTACCCTTGGAGCCAAGCCCAAGTCACTCTAATGTCCCAGCAGAGAAGACAGATATGTGCTGAGGGTTCGAATTGTGTGAAGCGCATTGGATCTTAGCTTGTTTAGGTCCGTCGTACGTGTACAGCTATGGTTTACTGAACGCTGATGGGGAACACAGTGTACAAGGATACATAATTGCTTGGCTTGTGCAACCCCCACAACGTCTATTGTGCTCTCTGCTTACTGGTTGTTGATGCTGGGTGCGAACCCCACCCGTCCAGCATAATCGAACACCGAGTACCCTGCAGACGATCGAATAGTCAGCCCTTCATAGCCGCAACGCAAACCCGTATAGCCGCTCACAAGATTTGAGAAATTCGTCACCCACGATGGCGAGGTTCTCGGGGAAACCGTCGCCCATTGCAAGAACGCCGCCGACGCAGTTGCTGTATGTGCAAACCTCGGTTAACTCAATGGGCCCAGGGAAGTCACGGTGTACGTACGGCGAATCTTGGTCTATGCGCCCAAGATTGAAGTCGGACGGATGCACATCGTATAACTTCCCACCCAGGCTAAGGGATGTGACGAGCTTCGTATCGCATGGAAAGGTGTAGAACCCTACTGGTGGTCAGGAAGCGTACTGACGGAGAAGATGGCGCCTACCGGAACCGTATTCCATGGTTGCTGCTGATCCTGGTATCTGCAAGGTAGGCAGTGATCAACCCATGACAACGTGGCAGGATCGGCCGGCATACCAAGGCATAGAAATCTGCAGCCACGTCTTTGGGGACGTATATCAACGAGGTTCCCGTGTCTATGGCCTGTGAGGACGTAAAAATCAAGTACCTTGCGCGAAGGACGTGGAGAAATTCGGCATTACCGCAATGAGTCGGGTTGGCGTGGTCTGGGTGCCGTTCACAGCCAAACCATCCATGGCGATTGTCCAATAGGTCTGTGCCGTCGTGCTTAGCGATATGCTCGGCTTCGGCAGAAATAACGCACCCGTGACAGGACAGAATTCCATTGAAACGCGCCTGGCCCGCCCATCGTCTTCGTCGTGTCGTAACACCCGAAGCACACCTAGGTCACGACGGTAAGACCGTCTAGAGTCGACGGACAACTGCACTACACTGACCTGGGACCCTGACTCTTTGCCTCTCGTCAGATGTACGGAGAACACGCTCGCAGCGAGCTTCTTCTCTGCGAGGAGGTTCTCGAAGAAGGTCGGCTTGCCGCAGGCGGCGATGCTCCCGAAAGCAAGGCCCAGTATGCCGCTGATGGGCTCCTGGTCGAGGTCGTCCGACACCTTGTGCACGGCGCAGAACGTCTGGTTCTGTATCGTCGCAGCGCTCCCCGAGATGGTCACGACGTCCTGGGCGAGCGTGCCGGATACCTGGCCCGTGCCCTGTGCATCGAATCGAAGGCCGCTCAGCGCGCGGTCAGTGCTGTGAGCCAAGCCGCGGACGTACGTAGACGACCTTGCACTTCTGCTTCGACCCGACGTACGACGACTTTTCGGAGGGAACGTAGCTTGGGTTTTGGCACCCCCTGCAGTTGACGGGCACCCACAAGTCCGCGGAGCCCGTGTCGATGTCGATGTCCATCGTCATCTTACTGTCTCCGAAGTCCATTGGGCCGTAATAGAGGACATCGAGGGTCCCGGATACGTCGTCTGTCAGCGCCATACGCGCCGTGCCGGGCCCTGCGGCGAAGGGAGGGACCTCGATAATTTCCGCCGCGTGCTCGTCGGACGAAGGATCCTCTGGAGCTGCCTCAATGGCCACTGTTAGTAGGTTTGGCGGATCAAACTTCCCGTAGCCCTGTTCGGGATGGGTATCCGGATAGAGGTTGACACCGTCGAGGACATCCTTCGCGTTCGCGTATTTGGACCTTACTTTGCTGAGCTCTCGAGTCTATTTTTGAGCCAGTCGATTAGCGTTTCCTACAGCAAGAGGGGACATACTTACGGCGACTGCAGCATTAAATATGCTCGCATCTGTTATGTTGCTGACTGTAGTAGTGACATTGCTGCTGGAGCTGGAGCGAACCAACCGAGAGTGCCGTGCGGTGAGAAGGAAGGCACGATCTGCATCCTGAACTGGGGTGGCATGCGCTGAGAGTCCGAGGGCGAGCACGTAGACCTGGACCAGGAGGTACGAGGACATGATTGGGCACAGTTGCATGCGCCAGGCACAGCGGAGGAGAGGGAGGGAACGAGGGAGGATCGTCCTCTTCCGGAGAGGACGAGCCTGAAGGGCAGGAGGAGGCTGGCCCGCGTGGTAGCGTGGCGTTTCTTAAAGACTTTCCGTTTCGGGTGATGCTCGGTCCCCACCGAAGCTGTGCCCCCGCCAAAGCCGGCAGCTCTCTGCCACATTCGCTCGCGCCAGGACCGCCATCATCCGCCGCAGAAGACAGAGGGAAAAATTGCGCAGGTTCTCGGGAGGAGTGCGTATTATTGGCGGAAGGACGGACACACGCTGAGCGCGTTTGGCAAGCGGGCAGCCTCTCGGGGAGGCTATCGGCCGCGTCGTTCACTCAAACTCCGTCACCTGCACGCCGCCGACCCAGGCCAGGTTGGAATCCGGAAGCGAACTGGCTCGCAATGCCAGCCTCCCGCTCCCAGCGCCCGACATGGCGGCCCCTCGCCCTCCCTATAGCTGCGTCCTTCCTGCTCTCCGCTGCCTTTCTCTACGTGCGCCCCCTCATCCGCCTCGCCGCCACATCGCCGCACAAGGCCCTCCACGACGCGTTCAGCCATGCGTACTGCCATCGCTGCCTTTTCTCTGGTGTCGCTCCTTATGCTCCCCGTTAGAGCGAATTTTGTCTTGACAGACGAGTTCATTGGGCGCGACTTTCTGCAGAGCTGGGAATGGACGACGATTGACGACCCCACGCACGGGCGCGTCAACTATTTGTCGATGCTCGACTCTTTGAACGAGAATCTGACTTATGGTGAGCTCCGCCTCGGGGCTCGGTTGCACTGCGACTGTGGGCTCATTTCACTTAGCGAGCGACGACAAATTCATCATGCGGGCCGACTTCCAGAAAGTTGTCCCGCCGACCGCACGGGGCCGGGACAGCGTACGGATCAGCTCGTACAGAGCGTACGATGAGTCTGTGGCTATCCTCGACCTGCAGCATATGCCCGAGGGCTGTGGCACCTGGCCGGCATTTTGGTCTTTGAGCCAGCAAGGGCCGTGGCCGAACGGCGGAGAAATCGACATCATCGAAGGCATGTTCAGCGTTCGTAAAGTAATTTCCCTCAATACTCACTTGCGTCTGCATATAGGCGTCAACCTCAGCAAAAACAACCTCGCGTCCCTTCATACGACATCCAACTGTACCATGCTTCCGCCGCGCACCATGACAGGGTAAGTTCGCCCCCGCGCCCCCACTGTGCCCAACGTCCACAACTGACCCACCACTTCGCACAGTACCGCCACATCGACCAACTGCGACGCCTCCGTGAACTTCAACCAAGGCTGCGGCGTCTCGTTTGCCAAGCCCGCCTCGTACGGCGCCGACTTCAACAGCGCCGCCGGCGGGTACTACGCGCTCGTCCGCACCAAGACCGACGGCGTGCGCGTCTGGTTCTGGTCGCGCTACGACCCCTCCGCGCCCCCAGAGGTCAAGGCGCCGCCGTTCCCGACGCTGCTGGGCCAGGAGAGCGTGTACCCGACGCCGGCGTGGGGCGAGCCCGAGGCGGTGTTCCCGCTGTGCGACCAGTGCGACTATGCGAGCCACTTCAATGCGCATTCGTTTGTGTTCGACTTGACGTTCTGTGTGAGTTGCGGTGGCGCTTGTGTGGGTGACGCCCAGTGCTGATGTTGTTTGCGATTAGGGTGATTGGGCAGGCACTGACTACCCGAACTCGGGATGTCCTGGTACATGTGATGATTGTACGTCCCGGTTCTCGTTTGTGTGGTATCTTAGCTGACCCACGTCTTGCTGTTTTAGTCGTTATGAACAACCCACAGGCGTTCGCTAATGCGTATTGGGAGGTTAACTCACTGCGGGTATACACCCCTCAATAGTTAGTGTGGTTGACGGTGCACGCAATGTATATGTGGTTGCAGCCTTTTAGATCTATCTAGGTTCATTCTATGTGTGTACGTTGGATTAACGAGCGCATATATGATACCGAGAATATGCAGCGGCTCACGACAGACAACGACGT
Organism: Trametes hirsuta; assembly: GCA_001302255.2. Taxonomy (NCBI): domain Eukaryota; kingdom Fungi; phylum Basidiomycota; class Agaricomycetes; order Polyporales; family Polyporaceae; genus Trametes; species Trametes hirsuta. Next base: position 1,178,030 of record CP019378.1, read on the forward strand.
GCGGTATCAATATTCGAAATTCATGCGTGCGCACCGGCCTACGCCGTTGACATCGACTACGGCTAGGCGGAGATGTTGAACATATCACAATGTTTAGTTCGTTTGGAGAGTTTCGGCGAGACTGAGATCATAGAGGCGACAATACACAGGAAACTACTGGATATATGGTGCCAAAAATCTCCGAATGCGGTCCTGAATCAAGAGTCCGAGCCTCCAGGGCTGTTATGATACTATATGCAGTCCTAAACGGCGACCATGACTGGAGTCCCAACGAGCTCGTTGAAAGACTGGCACGGTTGCACCGACCCCTCTCCCTCCATCACACCCTGCATATTCTCCCCCACGTCCAGCGTCACCGTAAACCTCAACCTCACCTCCCCGCCTTCCCCCTCCGCAACGACCGCGACCTGCTCCATCGTGTCCACCACAAAATGCGCGCCGCACCCCTCGACCTGCGCACGCGGGTGCGACGTGCACAGCGCGATGACGACCGCGCCCGCGGCGAGCCCCGCGCGGATGCCCGACGGCGAGTCCTCGAAGACGACGCAGCGCGTGGGCGCGAAGCCGAGCTCGCGCGCGGCGAGGAGGAACGGGTCTGGGGCGGGCTTGCCCGCTTTGAGCCGCGGGTCGCATGCGGTGATCGTCACGGCGGGGGGCGTGATGCCGACGCGCGTCATGCAGCCGTACGCTGTGAGGAGAAGGGGAATGGTGAGTTGTAGCGTTAGAAAAAGTGGAGGAGTAGTGAGAGACTTACCATAGGTTCTGGCGCCGGATGTGGCGACGGCGTAACGTCCCTCAGGGATACAGTCCATCACGCGTTTGACCCCGGGAAGGATGCGCACCGAACGGTCGACGGCGGCGGCCTCGATCTGCCATGCCTCGAGGAGGTGCTCTTGCTGTACATGTGCGTCGAGCTTCGCTGCAGTGCCCGACTTCTGCACCTCTGAGTCTGAGTCCGAGTCGTCGTCGACAACGGGATTCTCGAGGGCGATGATGTCAGCCTCGCGGATGGCGGGGTTGCTGAGCGCTGAGACGAGCGTGCCGACGAACGAGCCGGCGCGCGAGGAGGCCTCCGAGCCCGGGTTGGAGCTCCCAGGCGTGAGCGCGGGCGTTGTCACGTCGGAGTAGACGGGCGACGACGACTGCTTGGGAGGGTGGCAGGCGGTGCCGTACTTGGCGTGCGCGTCGGCGAAGAAGAGGATGGACTCTTCGAACGCCTGCACCTCGCGCTCCATCTCGTGCGCCTGGATGTGCGGCTTGAAGTGCGCGAGATTGTCGACTGCGCGCCGGCCGTGCGTTGCGGCGATGACGAACGCGGGGTCCTGCCCGATGTCTTGTGCGACCTTGGTCCAGGCAGCCTCGACGGCGGCGATGGAGTCTGTCAGGGTTCCATCCTAGCCAAGGCAAATTAGGGTGGGTAATATGGCTGAAGGTGAGGAAAGTACATACCATGTCGAAGAGGACTGCGTCGGCGTAGAAAGTCACTTCGGCGGTGGAGGACATGATGGGCAGCGACGTTTCCCAAGGAGTCGCGGAGTAGGGTGGGGGAAGAAAGGGAGGTAGGTGAAGGGCTTCACCGGGCTACCGACGCCTTATAACATGGCGGCGGACGGTGGCTGGAGGAGGCTGACGTTAGGATGTAGGCCGATCGCTCCCAAACAACTCAATCGGGGTCCACGGATAACCAGGCCTGTAATCATTTATTACAAGCAAGAGTTAAGTGAACACCCCCTACACATAACACTATTCTCTCGCGGGGGGCCTGCAGTATTCATGCAAGCACCCATATGGATGGAACTCGTATTGAGAGGCCCAAGATGAAAGTATTTAGCGCTTGCTAGCCTACAGTGAGCGGTCAAAGAAATAAAAATCGTCAACGGTTACCCCTGATATGGGCATTAAGCATTGGATGCAAATCTGGACTAGCGTGCTCAGTAGTTTGTCGACTCGGGAGGTGGCGATTCCAGCTGGGGTCGATTCAGAAGATGCTTTGCAGTTGGCATAAGCGAACAGTGGATCACAGGACAACCTTGATGAGACGAAGTTTTGCACTCGAAGCCGAGGGATCGGGGTGAATGATAATTCAGGTTGGGCCCGGCTGTCGCACTATAGAGAAGTTGTGGAGGTTGACAATGACAAGACACAGATAAATAGGCGCCCGCAGACTGACGAACAGGCGCATCCACGTCCGCATGATCGTGACGTGGACCTCGAACCCCTCCCCCATGCTGCAGAGGCGGCTAGTAACTAGTTTGCTGGTCCTAGTAGCAGCGCTCGGATACTTACCTCGGGCACCGCTACATTCAGCTACTGCTTGGCCTCTGTCGAGGATATCTCCGTCAACCGCGCGATTCACTGTGCTGGGCTCCTAAAATATATATACCAGCAGCGTCGAACGTACGGCGGTGCTGGACGAGCACTACTCATAGCTTTGTTTTAACAGGCGTATCTAAATACAGCATTGCATATACGTGGGTAAGGACTCCCCATCGTCACGGACGATCATCGTACTATGGCTAATACACTTGTAGTAATTCGGTTTCACTCCGAGGCTGCCGTCTCATCATACGACCATGCCGAACATTTCGAATATCCCCACTCGGCAGCCTCCCCAGGGGTAGTCGCGCTTTATATTACGCCTTTCGCCCGGATTTGCTCCTTTATGGTGCTTTCCCCCTCCATGCTGGGCCCCAGGGGAAGAGCGCGTATCATCAGCCCATTTCTTCAAACTTCAGTACCACGGAAGTGACCGCCCCTAGGCGAAAGCCCCTCCCAAGCACGGGGACCTTACCCGTTCATTCTACTGTACAGTAGTCCCGGCGGTAGGGAGATCCTCTTCGCCAAAGGGTGCCGGAACGGATTATAACGCGTAAAGGCTAAATCGATGCATGCGTCTTCAATGACGCCCGCCTAGGAAGGGTGCGGCATTCGGCCTGTGCTCCCGGCATGCTCATGACGGCCTACAGAAGCTCCAACCTCACCAGTCGCATGTCCAGCCTCGGACGCTTCTCGCCGTGCCCTGCGTCATAGGCAGTATAGGCGATGCAAGCTCACTGGTATAAAGGCGCAGCGCTGGCAGCGCAAAGACTTCAGCATCCCCAGCATCCACGACTCACGACTTGAACATCCCACTTCACGGTCTCCTTTTCGCACCAAACGTTACGATGAAGGCTGCTTTCGTTGCTCTCGCACTTGCCGTGTCCGCGTTCGCGCAGAGCGTCATTATTGCCCAGCCCGCCGACGGGTCCTCCGCGGCGAAGGGCTCCTCCATCGACGTCGTCGTCCAGACGCAGGTGCCCCCGACTGTCCCCTTTCCCTTCCCATTCCCCCCGCTCACCATCACTAATGATTGTAGAACTCGCTCACCGGCTCACAGGAGGTCGCGATCGCGATCGGACTCGAGGCGTGTAGCACGGGCGACTGCTCCACCCTGCCCGCCCAGGACGTCGGCCGCGTGCTCTTCCACGGGGAGTACGCGCCCAAGGCGGACGCGGCCGGCAACGTCACGCAGACGTTCAGCGTGCAGGTCCCCGCGGACCTCACAGCGGGCCCCGCCCGGCTGTCTGTCGCGCACTTCGCCATCGTTGGTGTAAGTTCTATTTTCGATAGGACGGGATAGTGGAGGCATTGGTTGATTCATAATGTTGTCCTAGGCTTCGAACGCGGCGGAGCTGGATGTTGCTCACTCTACCATCAACGTTACCGATTGAAGAACCCGCGTTTGCCAGCGCCGGAGTAGGAGATATTAAGGAGCCAGCCATTCATGGCATTGAGCTGCTAATGGATCAGTTGGTTTGTTTACGCTCATAATGTCCCCTGTAACGCCAGTGATGCAACACGGACTTCCCTCTCTAACATATCGAGGCACCTCGGATTTTGCCTGGATCAGACCGATTGTATACGGTAGGCGGGCTGGAAAGTGTATTCAGCCGCATACAGGCATATTACAACACAAGATAGATTGTATATATTCGTGAGCGAAACCGACATCGCGAGGTACGTACGTATACGTACTCATTCATTCTACTAGCTCTGGGGGAGGTCGCGGAGATAGACAATAGTACATAAGATAGAAATCATCAAGCATTGCGCGAGAGCTAGCGGACAACGGGACGACAAGACGGAATGGGAGGTACGTAGTACGTGGAACATGAGCTAGAAGTCCAACACAAGACAAGACAATTCGGTGATAGGAAGAATGTACGGAAGAGTGACGCTAACACAAGAGGGGTACGTAGATACGATAGGCAAGAATGGACGTCATAAACAGATAGAACAGATAGAAATCGTGCCATGAGCACATACAACGGTCGTAGTGGCGTGTCGATCGTGTGCATAGAAGCGGGATCCACGACACGAGGCTATCATAGACCGAACGCGGACGCAATCGAGGGCGCAGCGGAGCCGTGTCTGCGTGACGGGCCCGCGGGCGTAGTAAGACCCGTACGAGGGAACTTCGCTGACGACGAGGGCGTCATGGACCCATGGCGCTGGCGTTCCCACAGCTTGTCCTTCGCCCTGACCTCGATGTTGGCGAACGGCTCTGGCTGCTCGAGCTTGACGCAGTCGCGCGTGCCCAGCACGAGCAACTCGAAGAAAAACGCCGCGGCCGCCCGGCGAGACGCCTACAATTCCGAATTCCGACACACTTCAGCCATCTGTGGCAGTCCGAGATGGGAGTAGAAGACCCGTACCTTTTGCGCCATGTTGTTGAAGCTCACGTATTTCTCTTCTGCAGGCTCCTCGGCCGACGGCTGCAGTTCTCTCCGGATGAGCGCCAGCGCCTTCACCGTGTTCTTGCTGTATCCCTTGCCGTCGTCGCTGGACGCGAGGTCGGAGACTTGACTCATAGCTTGGCTTTGACTCTGGCTTCCCGCAACACGGTCATCAAACACGGCGATGGGGCAAGTTACGTCTGCGTGACTCTCGTCGCCTTCCTCGAGCATGATATCGGGAGGCGGTGTCGACAGTCTACTCGAAGCCGCCACCGACTTGCTTCGCGCGCGCTCGGCCTCGGGACCAACCACGCCGCCTTCGAACTCGGGGATGTCCATCTGGAAGTCATCGCCTAGACCAGTGTTGTCGTTGAAGGTGATATCCATGCCTGGACCAATGCTCGCACGCCCGTAGACGTCGCTGCCCAACGCGATGCTGGGGGCGCGACTACCCGCGCGCCGCCCCTGCTCGACGTCCTCTTCGTCACCCGCAACACTGCCATCTGTGCGCCGCTTTTTGCTCGGAGGCTTCTCTGGAGACGCACCACGCCGCTTTGCAGAGCTCAAATTCGTCACAGGTCGCATAAACATGTCCGCAAGCTCCGGCACGAGCCCGGGGGGAGCAGCGTAGAAGAAAGTGCCTTGTGGTGTCGTCCTAGTAGGCAGGAAGTGCGCGAGAGGGTCATCTCTGATTTCAAGGAGACGCATGACAAGAGAAGAACGAGGTAGAGAGGCATGTTCAGTGACAATGTCGCTGACGTCCTTCGTAACGGGTGCGCCAAGACCTGCGTTGCGACCGCGTCCGACCTGAGCGCCGGGGCCGTCCGCAAGCTCCGTGACCGAGTCGATAATCTGTTTCTTCTCTTTTTTCTTCTTAGTCGCTTCTTCCGCAACAACCTTCGGGGTAAGCTCAACGTCAGGTGGCGGCGTCTGTGGAGGCTCCGTGAGGGGGGACGCTAGGTTTGAAGTCAGGTCAGACAGGATCACAACGAAAACAAGACGCCAGCCTCACATGCTCGCGAGGGAGTAAGGCGGGGTGTCGGCGCATGGTCACTCAATGGCTCGTCTCCGAACGAGATTCCAAGATCGACATCCATCCCTCCAACGTCTGGTCCAAAACCTATGTCCACATCTGCTGCGAAGGGGTTTTCTGACTGGGCTCTGCTCCGCACAGACAGCAGGTCAAAGTCATCTCGACCGTGGGCACCGATAATATGCGAATCAAGTGATTCTCTGAACGCCCGCGGCGCTGCTGCGTCACGCCCGACTTCAACACTCATCTCGTCATCTTCGCTACGAGGGGTCGCGCGGTCTGCTGGGGCGGGCCCGTCTCCGAAATCGAGATTCAAGTCTATGTCGTAGTCTTGGGAACCAATGCCGTCCGAAGGTCCCAGGTCGAAGCCATAGCCCGGATCCTCGAAGTCAAAAGTGAGGTCGGCGGTACCAAGTGTGATATCGGCCGCGCGAGCAATGTGTTGACCACCGGGTTGTACGTCTCTGCTCTCGAAGTCTGCCGTATCCCTGGAGACGATAAGTTAACCACAAATATTCAAGTCTATGGAGATGGCCTTACCAATCGAGGTCAGGGAGGAGCGCGTCAAGGTCTAGATTGTTGCTTTGCAGCGTGATGGCATTCTGGTTAACCGCAAGCTGGTCTTCGGTCATATCCACGATGCCTGGGCGGAACGCCTGAGGGGGAGGGCTTAGGAACGGTCGACCGGATGGAGCTCAGGACTCACCATCTTAATCTTGAGCAACGCCTCGTTGCAGTCATCCAGAAGATATTTTGCTTTCCGGCTGTAGATTCGAACGACACCCAGCAATAGTTGACCACTTAACCGTAGGGCCATAACCTCAATCTCCTGGGTCATGATGGCGTCTACAGACGCGTCAAGAGCATGGCCTGGGCCACAGAGTAGGGATAATCCACTCACCAACCGACTGCTCGATGTCCGTCTGCAGAGTTTGGGTCTTGGAGAGCTTCCGCTCCATGTGTGCCGCGAGCCATACCTTGGCTAGGGGCCCGCGGCGTGAGAGGATTGCTTCAGAGTAAAACTAGCAAAAGCAGTGTAAGAGAGATCTCTGAGGTCTACATTGAGGCGTACCATGGGTATCCAAGAAGTAGAAGGGGGAAGCACGCGTCTGCGCTGAGAGCGGGCGGGAGAGGGTATCGCGACGCGGTGGTTTGGAACCTGCAGCCACGATCCCGCCTTGGCCCCTCTCCGACACCACGTGGCCAAGTTCCCACACCTTCCCTCTTTGGCCCATTTTGTGTCGTCCGTCGGGCGCCTACGCTCGCGCTTGTCCTCTCCGCTGTGCTCGTCGTCCCGCTCGATGCTCGCGTCGTCCTCCCGCAATGCTCTTAAAAGGGCACAGCATAAAATTCGGCGTGCTGCCGCCGAGGCAAATGCTCTAGGACGTACGTTGCCGTGTCTGTACGCTGCCGAACTTGCTCTTACCCGTCCGTTAGTCCGTGAGCAGCGGCGGTGTGCCTCCGCCTCTCAACTGGCGGTTGATCCCACAGAATATGCCTCTCCCAACCTTATTGCGCCCTCTAATGTGCTCAGGCAGCCCTCCTTTCTCCGCCACGTTGACAACAACTTCAGCGGTTCAACACGCACGCCCGTCGCTCGCTACAACATGCTCTTGGCCGACCAACTAGACAAAGGAAGGACGAGAAGCGTCCTCACTATCGTACAACGTATGAAAGATGAAGGCGTCAAACCCGACGTCACTACTTACAACCGCATCTTGGATGCGTGTGCCAAGGAGGTGCTATATCCGGAAGCCCGTGCTGTTCTGGAGGATATGCTAGCTGTCGGTGTTGAGCCTGACCGGCAAACGTTCCACAGCCTCATGAGGGTTAGTACTCTGCCTTTAGCTCAGCGATATAAACCGCGGACGCTCACAAACAACGGCATAAGGCTCTATCCTCAGCAGAGCTGCATGACATACCCGACATCTTGAAGACCATGGAGCATTGGAGTATTCGCCCTAACGAAATCACATACGAGATTATCATTACGCGGTTTGCGGAGGCTCAACGGCTGGAACTTGCTCTTCAATATCTAGCGAAGCTAGCTCCTGCAGGTCTCTCCCCCACACTCAATACCGCGTCTTCTATCATTACTACTGCTGCCTCCCTGGGTTTCCCGCGACTCGCCCTCGACCTTGCTGCAGCCTTCGAACAGACATCTGTAAGACGATTAGACGGCGAGGTCTGGGTCGACGTACTCGTGAGCTGTGCGGAATCCCTCTATGTAAGCTGGCGCTCTGCGACTTCCCCTGCACAATTCTGATGCCTCGTACAGGCCGAAGGGACACTACGGACATGGCGAAAAGTCGTGCATGAGCTCAACTTTCTCCCGGACGAAGGATGCTGCATACAGGTGCTGCACACGGCGGCAAGGCACGGCCTCTCAGAGCTTGCCCTGGACGTGATCAGCGTGCTGAAGAGCATCAACATCGTGTGGTGCGAACACCACATCGCGCCGGTCATTGAAGCGATGTGCCACCATAAAGAGCTCAAGGACGCACTGCTCATGTTTGACTTCATGCGGAAGAACGATATCGCCTTTACGCTCGAGACGGCTGAGCCCATCTTCGAAATCATCAGTAAAGACACGGACGCGGTCGACAACGCATGGGGCGAGCTCGAGGTCATCCACGAAGAGGGTCACGTCGTTGACGTTGTCGCTCTCAACGTAATTATCAAAGCGGCGGTCACCCTCCACGACCTGCAGCGCGCCGTCGGGACGTACAAGGCCAGCGCGAAACTCGATGTCAAGCCCGACATCGACACGTTCAACTTGCTCCTTCTTGGCTGTGTGGACGCGCGGCACCGGGAACTGGGCGACAAGCTCCTCTCAGAGATGAAGGAGGCGGGCATCCGGCCGGACATTACGACGTACGAGCGGATGGTGCGGCTCTGCCTCACTCAGAGCATGTACGAGGACGCGTTCTTCTACCTCGAGGAGATGAAGTCGCTCGGGATGGTACCGCCTCGCACCGTCTACGAGGCGCTCATCCGCAAGCTCATCACCGTCGGCGACACGCGGTACAAGCTCGCGGTGGAGGAGCTCAAGGAGTGCGGGTACGAGATCACGCCGCGGCTGAAGTCGTACATCGACTCTGGAGGGGCGCACGAGGGACCGGCCAGCCAGAAGACGACCTCACCGGAACCTGTCCTTTTGTAGACGGACTAGATTCTGCGAGCATTTCAGCGCGTGTTATAGGCGCTCCATGCTTATTATAATAATACAGTCTAGTCTGCTCTCTTTCGCTCCCGTATAACAGTTTGGTTGTTGCATGAGCCCCCCCTGCTCGCCTGTCGGAGAATTCTAAGGCGCCTCCGAAGGGTGCTCCTCGCCGGACCGTCTCGACACACCATCCCGAGGGCCTCGAGACGGTTCAGGACGGCTGCCGAGAAAGCGCCCAAATGCATCGAGGCCGTCCCACGGCAAACATGGACGGATTCCGGGACCCCCGGAATAATCGGCGAATCTGAACCAAATTAATAGTGTTCTTGGGTATTTCACCAGCCTGTCCGAGGCGGAGAAAGTGTACATTTTTGAGTAGTTTTGAATTATAAGGAATAGACACAAGCTCTTCATCCCAAAAGGATATGGGAACTCTCAGGAAATTTTAAATCCTCTGGCGATTTCTCTAGCAAAGGAGTTTGTTTTGTCTGCGACGCACGATTTGCTTCAACTATTATGAATTTCATCGTCATTTCTCAAGCGCCCATTGAAATGAAAAAGGTCTTGTAAATTTTATGACAATGTCAATAGGATGAGCTGTTTGAGTATAGTCATTAGTGGAACCTGCATGATCTTAAAGGTTTCAAATTGTTAGGATCGTGCGTGGAAGTCCGGGAAGCAGAGAAGCAGAACTCCAGAAAGGAAGTCTGGAGGAAACAGATGAGGAGTCCAGGTGCACCAGAGGGCAAAGACTTGGCGAAGCTATTAGCAACACCCTGAGTGATCTGCTGGGTCTTCGGACTTCAGACAGGGTTGGCAGAACTCCAGAACAGAGAAGAGTCAGAATGGGGAGTCGAGGAAGAGTTAAAGGGAGACAGAAGTCGGATGGAGGTCAGAGGTCAGAGGTTGGAGTCCAGATGGAAGTCCAGTGGAGATGATGGAGAAGGAGGTAGATTCAGAGTAGGAGTTACAAGCAGGAGAGTAAATGAGATATCTGAACTGAGGCATAAGGCTGGCTAGCTCGGTGCTTATAATCTAATCATAGATAGGAGTTAGGGGTTGGAGTCCAGAGGTCAGACTTCCGGTCAGTACTCCACAGAGAGCTGTGGAGTGGAGTATCCAACCAGAAGTGACATACAGTGACATATATCCACTCATCCGCATCATCAGCAAAACCACAAATGCCTCACAACTGATTCCGGTGCTTATAATTCAGGCAGTCTATTATAAGTGTTTACAAGGGCTTGCGACCCCTTCCAAGCCCACGCAATAGTGTGGCATGCTTATAACTACTCGTGAGGCCCTATATTGTAGGCATTATATTCCATGATATTATATGAGCCCATATGTAAATATAATCTTCACACATATATGTCGTGTTCGACACTGTGTTGAACAGAATTTGAGTTGGTATAACACTTGCATAGTAGAGAGACCAGTGATTAGAGATGATACACGGATATTTCCCCCATAACAGTGCCATGGTGGGGAATGTTGGCACTTAAACATATGCCACGAGTCCAGTCAAGTTCTCTCAGCTGCCGGTACATGTGATAGGCATATTAATAGTGAGCACCCCAGATTTAGAAGGTATTGCTCCTTAAAAGGTAATAAGTTCAACCCCACAGTGACTTCCTCCACTCGCTCGCTCTCAAAAACAGGGCAGGCACAGATGCACCTTCCTCACTTTACACTGCCTGCTCAACTTCCCCACTACATCTTGGGTCTTGTATACCCCTCATGGATCCGGGGCCTAGTCATGCTCCACTAGGGTTGCAGCAATGGTGCGTAGGCTATGGCTGTACTCTTAGTCTGACAGACCGTAGCAGCGCTCCGGTAAGTACCCAACAAGCTAGTTCAGTGTATTATAGCATCAATAATTATTGCATCCATCTAGAAGAGTATCTGGCTATAGGTGCAAGTCTTCCGATGCAACCACAAATGAAATACCAGTAGTGGGTTAGCTCAAACAAGCTGCATTCAAGTTGACTTCCGTTGGTGGGTAAGCAGATCCATCAATTTGCCTAGAACACACATATACTTACTGATTAGTGTTCAATGGGATCCACATTACTTCAGGGATCTTTTATAGTGCAGTGCAACCAAAGTGGTGTCCTGACTCATGTATTTATGCTGGTAACAGCTTGGGGCTCCCCAGCATGCATTTGTAAGTGCATATACATACATAGATCTTGCACACAACTGCACTGTATCGTCACCATCCACTCTACAGTATGCTGACTTTATGTATTTTAGGTTCCAGGTCCATGTGCTGATGCGTCAAAACCTCCTGCAACAGCTGGGAAAGTCAAGGTTGAGTGCCCTAGTAGGACGAGACCGTAAACGCGAAAGGGGAAGGGGTCGGAGCAAGTAAGGGTCAGGGTTCCCTAGCACGTGGAGGGCACAAAGGTATATGTGAAGTGTACCACCGGTGAGCGGTCACGCAGGTGCAAGAGTAGGGGAAACACTTAGGGGAAGAGGAAACCAGTCGCAGTGAGGGAACCTAAGGGAAACGTATGTGGTCGCGCAGTAAGCACGACTCCGTGGGGGAAGGGGAATCGCAGTCGCAGTGGAGTCTTTGCAATTGCAAGGGGTAAAGCTGCAGTGAGTTGCTATGTCGCTATCGCAGTTTGCTATGTCGCAGTCACAGTCACTATCGCAGTCTTCGCAGTCGCATGCTATTCGCCACAGGTGAGATCCTAACTGGGGGAAACTAAATTGCCTGGGGCTCCGAGGCCCCAAAGTGTTTACAAAAGAGACAAAGATGTACAAACAACTACGACCGAGGAAACCCAATCGCGAACACAAGTGACCCGTATCGCACCATGCACGATGGCACCACGAGTGCGCAATCCGTCCTGAGGCCGAGAGGGCTTATCACATGTGGCCGGCCCATGCAACTCCTGGTCACGGGCGCTTATTTGACCTGCACCACGCACAACCTGAGTCCCGCCACAGCCGTGGGTATTGTGCTGACATCACGCTACCGCTAGCGCAGTCACACATGCTGTCTAGTGAGCCCTAGGGGGCATAAGAGGGGATGGGAGCCAGTGATGTGAAATTGCATAAAGAGTCGGGTTCCAGCGGTGGACCGTGCCGGGTCGCATCAGCGCACTAATAGTGATCCCCCTGTACCGTTTCCGTTTTCACGCGGAACTGTGCTCTCTTGCTATCGGCGCTACAGCACACCTGGAATAACCTGAACCTGCCTGTCAGTGCATCTCCTTCTCCACCTGTCCAGGGCATGTTTATCTTTGAGCACTGACATCTACCCGGCTGCCTTTGTTTGTAGTGTACTAATTGATTCTTTGAGCACTAGCCCTCCCTCCTCGTGCTCGTGCCTCTATGTATTACTTATGTCATAGCATAAATGATAATTTGTGATGTATTATTTGAATGCTACTATCCTATCTGAGTGAAGTGCAAGCGGTGGTGAATGGGAACATGCACCCGAGGGCTTGTAATAGCTACAAGTCCTTCTAAGCCCAAAGAATTTAATGCAATGTCCAAAATCACTCATAACATGTAGAATATATTGTGTATATTATAAGTGATAGACCCCATTATAATCAATCTCAATACCTCGGGATATTCTATATAATGTTGTTCCAACAATTCCAAACATTGTAAGCAATTCCATCAATTATATTATACTTACAAGTGCTTGTGTTCACTTAGATCAGTTTGAGGGTTTTGCTGATGGTGGAAGCTAGTGGAGCTCTGGAGCAGATAGTGGTCCAAGCGGAAGTCCAACCGGAGTATGAGTAAGTATGATTGGAAGGGAACTAGAAGGGACTGGACAGGCTGAGACTTATATCTGGAGTGGAACGGGCTGGAACAATCTAGGTGTTACAGGATGAGCAGAAGTCCAGGTGGAGTTCCAGAACTCTGGGCCTGGTTGGCATGGCAGACTGTAACACAAATACATCTTGATATTGTTTTGTGACAAACAATGTTCACACCTTTCTAAGTGGCCAATATTTCCACTTTCTTCACAGAGTTTTGGAGTCTAATAGGCCTTTTAACACTTTTAATTTGGTTCAGATTCACAGAGTATTCCAGGGGTCCCAAAATCTGTCCATGTTTGCCATGCCTAGACTCCTAGGTTATCTAGACACGCATGAGAGATCAGGATAAGATCCTGATCCTTGCCTGCCTATCGAGATGATTAGATAGTCGTGGGAGTGTCTTATGACACACTTGCGAGGTTATCTGAATATTCAATAGTCATTGTCTCTCATCAAACTTGCACCCATTGGTAGTCTGTAATATTATTATATATAGTTTATTTCTCAGCCTGCATGTAGAATCCAACTCATGTTGAACTTCTGGGTTGTGTGCTGGCCATCCACAGTCTGGTGGTCAACAGTGGCTGTGTTGCACAGCATGGACTTCCCTACTTACCTTCCTTATTTAGTTTTCTCTGCATCTCTACTGTAGTTTCCCATCCAGACACTTCTGGATTCTTCTGTTGCGTTCTACGCTGTTTCGGATTCCTATGGACATCCCCAGACACCTCTAGATAGTTCTGGATAGTTCTGGACAATGGTGTGATCCTTACACCACTCTCGCACCATCTTCTTACTCATCATATGCTGGGTCACCTGCCCTCCTTTTTTTGCTTACTCATGCATCCTCTGGACTTGTATATAAGGAGGACAGTCTCTGCCCCTACTCCTCAGTCTTTTGCTCACGCTGACTGAGGAGTAAGTTGTCTCTCTTATCTATGCTTACTTATGGTTACTTACCAAGTACTTGTAGATCCTTGTGCAGCTTACAGGTACTTGCATATGCAATCTAGTCTTTTGCTCACACTGACTGAGGAATCCTTGTGCAGCTTACAGCTGTGCTCCCTGCCTTCAGGTTCAGAGTTCATCATGCTGCAGACTGGCTAGTCCGACCGTGGTCATGGACAAAGATGTGCACAGGTGCTTACTTCACTGCCAGGCTGCAAGTTCCGGGCTAATGGCAATTGAGAGCCAAATGTTCTCAGACTCCAATTTATGTAAATGTTTCAACACTCAACATTGTTCACATTGTTCAAATGGACTCTTACTAGGCTGTGCTAACCACCACGTATGCCTTGGCGGAACAATGGGCCCCAATCAATAGATGAACCTGTTTATCATCACTCATAGGCTCACCTTGTTTGATGGGCCAGTATACAATATGCCATAACATGCAACCAACACGGTCGCAAATATATGGTGCTGATGTCCACTAACACCCCAAATTGGTAGGGGTCTGTCACTCTCGTTATCAGCCTCCCGCTGCGGTGTCAAGTGACGAGGCCACGTGTGATTCGGAGGACCCATAGCACATGTGCATTCTTATATGCAACACTCATAGCTGACTTCACCACTCCACAGCTGTGGAAGGCATTGTGTCCAAGCCGAATTGGCTGGAAGTTAGCATAAGTACAAAAGATGCCCTATATTGTTCCGTCTGGACCAGACTATGGTAATAATAATACAAATCAAAAGGCTAAACTCAAACTAGACGGTAGTAGGACCGATGTTAGAGCTTGCGCCGCTTTGTCAAAGGGCCAGCCTCAGCATTACCCACGACCTGCGAGCTACGCTTTGACCTGGCCAAAACTCTCGAATGTGATGGCATCTTGGTGCCTGTACCCAGGCCTTTGCCCTTCTTCAAATCCTTTGCAGCCTTCGCATTCTTGGCCTTGGCCTTCCAATTCTTTGGTCTTAAGTCCACAGAACGACGATCAGATTTGGGCCAGGGCATATGGAGCAGAGTCTCAATAAGCAACTGGATAGTCTGCTGGTGCGTGTCAAGGTTGGCAGCGAGCTGTAGATCCTTTTGTGACGTATGGTGAGTATCTTCCTTGAGATCTTGGGTGGGAGGCAGCGATGAGCCACTGTCTGGGTCTATGATGCCCTGCTTCTTTATTTGAGCCTCATCCTCAATGATCCATGCTAAATCAGACTCTAATTTGAGAGTTTGGCTCCCGCCCATTGTCCGCTCGCGCAGAACTTGTTGGACCGGCTGTGTGAGCCTATAGTAGGCAGAGAACCAAGACAGAAGAGTGGTGACAAAGTCATCCACAGGGTGCATTGAGGAGGAGGAGGATTCACCACCGGCAGGCTTGGAAGGCCAAAGGAAATGCAGACACTTATCTGTTTCTTTGTCATATGCCGACAGCGCGAGAGCACCGGATGTAATGACCTTGTCCTTCCGTGGCCCACAATGATACCCGGTCTTGCTTGAAGTGAAGTCATCAAAGTAGTCCCACATCAATTGAGGGACATCCTCATCGTCGAGGTTGTGGTGGAGGAACCGGATGCAGATGTAGAGCAGGACGTGGAAGAACGACTCCAGCTCGTCTTGGATGACGATAGGTTTCATGTGGTTGTTGAGGGCGTTTACCGACAAGAACTGCCACGTCCCCTATGTCTTTGTGTCATTCAGGGATAATAATAAGTTGATGGGACGTCCTTACAGTCCGATCGGGTGGTCGCCCACCATCCTCCCATTGTTTGAGATGCTTTGACAACTCCCAGTCGTTCAGGAGTCCTGACCAAGCAGTGTTACCCGGACGCCTATACAGTAGTATATTGCCCACACTGATGGCACGGTGGATAATACCATGCTTGTACGCTCCAGAGTGGGCTAGTGTGGCCGAAAAGTGAGAAGGACTCAGCGTTTAAAGCGCGACTCACACTTACCTTTCACACAACACAAAAACGCCCGGACCAACGCACGCCCATTCGAGAACTCCTCTAGTGGCTTCCCTACCTCCTCCACGACAAGACGGTAGTGTTGATGCTTCTTTAGACGACACTCCTGGTCCTGATGATACCTCGGCCAGACATCCTGCATTCGTGTTTGTTGGCCAGCAATGTCGCCGTGGCAAACAAGGGTGGGGACAAAATTGACTGCGTGTTGATGCAACTCTTGTAGTACCGCGCCCTCCTTGTCGATGTCGTCGCTTATAACGCGCCACGAGTCCTTCAGGTGGAAAAATCGGGCCTGCTGTCCCTCTGCAGGCTCCGCCTCCAGCGCGACGTACCCTCACGTCACCCGTCCTGCTACCCCAGGCGCCTGGAAGTGAGGCTTTCCAACAAGGTACCGCCGTGTCTTCCCTGTCAACTCGTCCGGCACTTCCAGCTTCCACCATGGCCAATCCTCCCTCAGCTGCTTCTTGAAAAGCGACCCGACGTAGTCATCCTCACCCAAGTCCTTCACACGCGCCCGCATCATCTCCACTTCGTCCGACTTGGGGTCGAGGTGAATCGCTGTCGTGTCGTGGCCGCGACCGGTGAGAGGGAGAGCGGCGTAACGCTGCAGGAACTGCACAATCCTGCCGCCGTAGGTGTCCTTGTAGTTGAACTTCTCTGTTGCAGAGATCCCCGCGCGGTCGATGCGCACGATGCGCGCATAGTCGCCAAGGAAGAGAAGCATGTACTGGAACATGCGCTGCTGGTGGTTGAATACGTACTCCACATAGGAAAGAATCTGACCAAGGACGTGGCATCGAGTTTCAGTGTTGGGCTCGTTGTTCTCGGAGGCGTAGAGTACACACTCCCGGTTGGCAACTTTTACGGTTTATTATACCGTGCGGTTGCGGCCAAATAAACCGTTTTGTTTGCAACCGTCTTAGCTTGCCCGAAGTGAAAAACATTCGTTGAAGCTGGGAATCGAACGCATGACTCCAAGTCGCCTACAAGTGCTGGGCGCCAACCGGCATAAGCCAATGCGTTAGACCACTAGGCCACCGTCCTTCTTACACAGTTAGATGCTTTTTGCGTTATATAGGTCATTAAATACTATGTCTAGCGTACTTGAAGGTTCAAGTTGCTGATGTGTACGGGCGCCTAATTGTATGGGGTGCCACCAAGCCTCCTCACAATGCAACCGCCATGCAACCGGCGCCTTAGGTAAGCGGGAGCAACCAAAATGTCTGTGCAACCGCCCGGAATGCCGGTTGCAGCCTTCTACTGGCAGAGGATAGGAAAGTACAATCATTATATATTCGGTAATTATTGCGCCGTTGGTAAGGACGTTTGGCGTGGGGCGGCGATGGTCTAGCGGTACCATCGCGCAACTCGGTGTGGCTGGCGCCCAGAAGTGCAGAAGCGTCAGTTCGAGCCCGTCCCCGGGATTTAGTCGTCCCATTTACCGCAGGGGGTTTTAGTGGGTATGGCCGGCGGGTTCGCGCCGGACGAGTCCCACACTACTTCCAGAGCACGGCTGCACCCGAGGCTCTGGTCGTGTGCGTAAGCGCATTTCCTCCTTGGGTGGTGCTCAAATGGCGGGGTTTAAACTCCCTGCAAGCATGCCACTTTCGGGGTTCTATTTCCCTGATTGTGCCATTAGCGTGCCAAGAAGACCACACAACAAGCCCCACTGGGGACCACTGTGGCTATTGGCCGGCACGAAAGGTGCAAACACTCCACCAAAAAAAAAAAAAAAAAAAAAAGGACGTTTGGCGTAGCGGTTCCGGTGATTGATCTTTCTTTTGTTTGGCCGCCTGTTCGAATCTTGATTGTGCCCTCTTTTTAGAGCCCATTTGGTAATGATATTCCCACGGCTTTTCGAGGCGCGTCTCGTTTGGGCGTCTAACATCACAGCCACCTAAGCGCTTATTTCTCTCGGTCTAATATACCGTGAAAGTTGCCAACCGCACGGTATAATAAACCGTAGAAGTTGCCAACTGTTACGGTTGAAGTCCAGCGCGTGTACGATAGCGATCGCGAGAGTCAGACGACAAGTTGTATCCGACCCCGTTCTTGTACGGCTTATGTCAGTTACTCCTATTTTGTATCCGTGAGAATATACTTGGGGGGAGTCGCGGACGGTCCGCGGGCCGATTCCACCGGCAGAGGGGTGAGAATATGTATCCAAAAGGGGAAGGGAATTGAGCGCGTGACACGGGCGCCTATTTGGGCGCCTAAATTATGAAAATGCGCCCATGACAGCTGGCATCAACTGGGTTGACTTTTCCCCCCCACTTTCCCCCCCCCCCACTCCCAATCTCCCTCCTGTTCCTCTATTTACACAATGGCACAGCAGTTCAATGGGGGAAACATACTGTTGTCTGTTAGAGCTTACATCTGGGGAGATCCCAACCTCCAAAACTCTAGGGTGAGTGGTTTTTTATACTATGGTGCTTTTGCTCAGGCCAAATGCCTTGTCCAGGTTGATCACTACATCAATGTAGTGGTCTCAAAGACCCCTGATCATGGCTATCAGCATGCACACAGCTTTCAGTTGGTGCCCTCTGACGCTATGATGCCACAAGTCAACCCCATCTCCATTGCATCCCTCGACATTGCCCCAGCCAGCGCTGTTGCCGAGGTGATCTCCCCTTCGCAACTCAAGGTCACTGCGGAGGTAGATCTGGCCATACCGGTGAGTTTATCAAATTATGCTTTTTGTCCACCGCATAGCTAATATCCGGTCCTCCAGTCTTACCTACACCTCACGATCACCACCCGCCCGAACGGTATTGCGTTGGTGGAGGTTTCTGACCAGCCTAACTCTTTTCTGCTCCAGCCGGAGTCGGCCAATGGCTTGGCCATGCTGGATGAGTTGTGTGGGTTGGAGCACATGCGCAGTTTCTAAATGTACTTCTTGGTATCATCGACGTTCCGCTCTGTTGGACTGATATTTGTAAATGGAATGGCATCTTGTGGTCGCTACTACTGTGATCGAGTGCGTACAAGTCGATGAATACTTGTTTCCGGCTTTTGTGAACGGAACATCGCGTCGAATCCTCGTACGTTTCGACGGAGTTTCGCGGCGCTCAGGCTGCATCACGTGCAAAAATGTTCTGACGAGAAATGTCCGCTGTGATTGACGGTCGACAGCGCGTTTGGATGCGAGTATGCTCATGCTCCACTGCTTTTGTTTTATCGTACCGTCTCGGTGACACTATCCTTCGGCGAGTGTGGACATCAAAGTGATTTGATCGCTCACTCCGCGGCGGAGTAAGCTGCCTTTTATAAGCCAAGTTGTACTAGCACGCGAAACAGGGTGGCGCGTGGGCCTTGGTCATCCACAGAACCCCGCAGAACCACTGTCGACCCTTTCCAGTAAGAAAACAATTGTTCACGCGTTAATTCTTCTGCGCGCGAGGAAAGGTCAGCGGTGTTGACCCAGGCTTGCACACGAAGCAGTAGATACATGTGCGTTCCGCATCCCGTACCCACTCCATCGGATTAAGACGGTCGCGGACACCACGACGAGCCATGACGTTCTTGCTCACGCCGCGCTCGTGCGCGAGGACGATGCGGTCGCGAGACCCGTAATGTAGCCCATGTCGTTTTTTTGTTTTTTTTTTGTGTTTTTTTGTTTTGTTTTTTTAGACGTTTGTTGGGTTCCAACGACGATACACACCTCTTTCATCACGTATGCGCTTAGGTCACACAACAATGGGGGCGTCATACAAGCGTGCTGCGGTTATTCCGCCTCCGCTCGAACGATGCTACACGCCTTTTGTTGTGAGATACGAAAAGCGCTAACGTAGCGCGAAACGGCTCCGCGCACGATCCGTGATATGGTAGCTTGCATATAGAACGTTATCGTTAAAACAGCGAGCATAGCGTAACTAAGAATCCGCGCACACGACACCGGGGCGCTTTCCGATGGATGAAACTGTCCCAGCCCGTGATACCGCGCCGTGGGACGAGTTGTAAACTAAAATAATCATCGTCGCACGTTTCCGCATGTGCTGAAGGCGTCCCGTTCACCGAGTTCCGTCAGCTACGGGATGCGTTTAAAACGTGCCCGCAACAGGGTACCGTTGACATAGAACGCACCGTCCCCACGAACGCTGCACCCCTTGGGCGGCGAAATCGGAGAAAGAGTCGCTTCCCCGGTCTTCTAGTTCGGAGAGGTTGCGTTGCGAGCGATAAACATCTCGCGTTAAAAGAGTCGACGTCGCAGCGTCCAAGCAGACGGACACGCGGCGCCCCTGAAGCGTGATGGCTACGGCGACTCGAATCTGTCAATACAGGTGTGTAAGCGGTTCGGGTCGGGGACCATATACTAAAGTGATATACTGACCGGGACAACGTAAAAAGTATTGAAGTAAACGGTAATCCGCGTAGCCCGAAGGCGATTGTTGGTCTGAAGATATACTTCGACCCCGGGCCGACGTGGGACGTCGACGTGGGCAACCTGAGCGGAATAGGGTAGCGGAAGAAGGTCTTGGACCTCAACAACGTATACCGTTGCTGAGACGGTAGACGGGGTGGCACCCCTCACTATAAGTTGGGTAAGAGCGTTGCGCTGTAAAGAACAAAATGTATTAGCCGGACGGGAAACCACCAATTACTCGTATGCGTGCGAAGATCACCATGAACTGAGGCGAAGGAATGTCGCCCGGCCGGCGAATACCGATGGGAAGTTCGAGCAAGCGGCATATGTCTGAAGGAGACGTCATTTCTGGCGTGCGGGGACGTCGAGGGGCGATGCGGGGCGGGTGATCTGCTGTTGCCACATAGCAGTTGCGAGCTTTTTATATACGCTGCTAGAGGGGCAAGGACTGCCAAGCACTCGACGCCGCCGAGCATACACATAATAAATTCGGCAGGCCCACTGGGTGTTGACAAGTGAGATGATCCGTGTTTTGGCTGTCAAAGCGACACCCGAGCTACAACGACCCATGCCCTATATCGGTGTCCTCCTACGTGCGCGATACAGACAAGCTCGTTTCTTAACCACGGATGTTAAACTTGGGATCCCGGATGCTATCGCTGTACCCAAACAGAGCATTGACAAGATATCGCGCATCTGGAAAACGCGGAATCGAAAGCGGTAAGTTCTTGCAAAGGAACGCGTGTAGGTAGGCGAATGGCAGCGCTCCGCTCAGATCTGCACGTTCGCACGACTGACGGTCGCGTACCAAAGATGGAGCCAGAGCGATGGGCTGGGGCATGGCCGTGTAGCATCGTCATATTACAGCGGATGGCCCACGTCGAGGAGAAATATTCTCACGTATCTCACGAATCAAGGACCCTGGGGCCCGGACACGCTTTTTGTCTGTCGCGTACGCGAGTCTCGACAGCTTGCGATGTTCGGTAAACGAGTACAGATGCACTCTCGGCCCCGGCAAACCTACGCGTTTACAGCGGGTGAGCTTATGTTTCCCACGCGGAGTCGTGACCGAATACGTTTGAGGAGGGTGAAACGCTCCGGGCTATAGACCGCCGCAGCAAGGTCGTAACAGCGGCTAAAAAGCCCAACTCTCGGTTCTTGTTGCGCGTGCGTCGCCGGCAGTTGTCCGACGCAATGGCACCAGGCGCGCAAAATGCAATAGGTGCAAACAAAGCTATCTTTGGTGGACCTTTAAGCCGTTGATGCACGCTTTTCCCCTGAAAGCCTGAATCGACGCCGCCCCTTACCATAATACGCGCAATGTCTGCATCCGACTGTGGCCCCGCTGTTCTACTCGACCTGCCCCTTTACATACAGCGGCCGGGTAGTTGCGACAACCGATACTACATGGTATGTCTCGGCATTGGGGTGTCCGACCTCACAGCGCAGGACTGACTCGCTCTATTTCAACAGAGGTATCTACTTTCTAGAGTAACCCTTCAAGGAGAGGAACCAAACACCGTTGCAACTGGTTTATCATGGGTTGAAACCAGGGCGCCGGTTGCGAGACACTTCCTGAGCCATTATAGCTGCGCGGAAGCTCCGTACCGCCCTGGCGTCGACGTTTTTTTCCCGGCAGACCCTTTCTATCGCCCTATCTTCATCGTCGTCAGACTTCATACTTCTACGGGGCTCCAGGTAAGAGCTTACTGCATACGTACCGCAATCGAACGTTAACGCGCGATTGCAGGTCAATGCAATCATTACGATCTTTTTCTACGATTGGGAAGGCGGCGTGGCGGCGTCGGCCTACACGCAGCCCCTCCCCGAAATACGCAGCATCGCAGTAGGGAGTATTCGCCTTGACGATGTGTTGGCCGAATCTACCAATGTTGTGGGCGGTAGCAAAGAGGAGGTGGAAGGGGAAGCGGCGGCTAGTACTATGTCGTGTGTGGCGAGTGCTGTGGATGGTGTGTAGTTGTCCGCGTGCCGCTCGTCT